>OX421961.1:122271140-124671140 GCA_949128115.1 Anaspis maculata
CGAGAGTGTCAGTCGGGTTTTAGGGAAGGTAGAGGATGTCTTGACAACATTTTCACTCTGACGACCGCCATTCAGCTGCAGTTAGAGAGTGGGAAGGGAGCTGTTTACGTGGCATTCATTGATTTTAAACGTGCTTTTGACTCCATCAATCACGATTTATTGTGGAAAAAGTTGTATTCAGTCGGTGTTGGTGCCAAATTCATCAGAACTCTGAGGCGCGTGTATTTAAATGCATCTTTTCAGGTAAAATCCAAAACTGGATACACAAAGAAATTCGCGGTTTCAGAGAGAGTGCTGCAGGGAGATACACTGAGTCCGAAATTGTTCTCTCTGTTTCTTTCTGATATCGAAAGCTTCTTTAGGGAGAAAAAGGGGTGTTGGGTATTGCCACTTTAGGGGTGGCAATAGATCATCAGACAGATGTTCTACTGATGTTATACGCTGATGACCTTGTCATTTTGGGACACTCTGCGGTAGGCCTCCAACGCAAAATGAAGACTTTAGAACAATATAGTGAGCTGAATAAATTAACGGTAAACCAGTGCCGGCCTTAGCAATTTTGGCGCCCCGGGCAAGAATGCGAAACCCTATCTTGGGTCCGCGAGCGAAGCGAGCAAAATTGAAGTAATTTTCTTGACATAATAGAGCTTTGTGTGCTTTTACAGAAGCAGATTCGGTGATCGCCGCTGGCAAGTCTTCTTTTGCTTTCGTAAATTATCAATTTTATTTATTTCAACCGCGATTTTTCCGCCCCTATGAGCTGGCGCCCCGAGCGATCGCCCGTCTCGCCCTACCCTAAGGCCGCTACTGCGGTAAACACAACAAAAACTAAAATTATGTGCTTCCGTAGAGGCGGTAGATCACCCAGTTATAAATTTTATCATAAATCAACAATTGCTTGAAGTGGTAAATGAGTTCAATTATTTTGGAACAACTTTTCTTCATCTTCGCTTTTTCTTAGAATGTCTAAAAATACGGTTAGTAAGGCAAAACAAGCAATAGGCTCCGTCATATCAATAAAGGCTAAATCAAAAATGAACAACTGGAAAGCAAGAATGCAACTATACGACTCACTTATTGTCAGTATCATGTCTTACTGTCTTCCGGTATGGACTAACCGATACACAGACCTACTCGAGAGGGTCCAGATACATTTTTTCAAACGACTGCTTCTGCTTCCCAGGTCCACACCTGACTGCCACTTAAGACTTGAGTATGGATGCCAACATATTAGTTTTCTTGTGTTGAGGAGCTGCATCTCTTGGTTAAAAAGAATGTTGAAAATGAAAAATTCTCGCCTTCCAAAAATCTGTTTTCAAAGAATGCACCACCTGACTCTATCAAAGACAAAACTAAACCTGAAATACAATTGGTGTGCACAACTTGAACAATTTTTTGAAAAAATAGAACTTTCAGATATGTTTGATAACCTAACACTTGCCTCCCTTCAGGAAAATTCGGACGACATCTTGCATAAATACAGTCAATACTTACATCAGAGAGACCTGGATGAATTTCAAAGTCTTCATTATTCAACGTTCAATGACTCATATGAACTAGTGGATCATGAACGACTCAACTACCTACACTTGCCAGTGCCAATTAAAATGACCAGAACGCTTTGTCAGCTACGCCTCTCCGGAGGAAGATTCCTTCAATTTTCTTGCTTTGGGTCCTTTCACCAAATCAACTCCTCCGGGCTTTGTTCTATTTGCAACCTACAAAAGCCTGAAACCCTATATCATGTTTTTTTCGAATGTCCACTTTACACTCCACTAAGAAGTAACCTCCCGAAAAGCTTCGCAAGCTTTGGCAGTATATCCAAATCAATTCTGTACGTGGGAGCGAGAGACTCAAAAACTCTTTATAACTACCTGTCAAGTGTCTTGCGATTACGTTGCTTTTTTCGCAATGAGTAAAGTTTCTTTATTTTCAATTTTTGTCCTCGTGGGGGACATTTGAACATCTTTTGTGAAAAATTGAGATATAATAAAAATTTGTTCGTTGTTCACTTTGGTGTTGCAGTTTTTTCAATATCTACAAATGCGATAAATTATTAAACAACAACAGCAACTTGATATGTCACTTTGACAGAACTAATTTAAGTAAATCAAACAATATCACCAGAGCCATCTCCGTGAAAAACTGAATTCAAGTGATATGCATATTTTTAGTTATTTTCATTTGTAACTTGTGAACGGTTCACAATAGAAAAAAACTATAAACGATGTTGGATTTGGAAAAAATTATCTACCAAAAGCTGCCTTCAAAAAATTTCCCTCACCCAAAAAAAAAATTCTTTGGCAGCGCGACGTCTGGCGTCGGTGCGATGGATCACTTTTTTTAGCGGCCATTTGTAGACCAGATTGACACCTACGACGACAAAAAATTTGGTTCTCCTAGGAGTAGCCCTAGCTGAGATATAGGGCTGGATCATCAAGTTTGAATCACCCTGTAGAAAAGGAGACCACCGATGAGGGAAAAGAAAAAGCTATAGAAGAAGCTTCTACCAGCTCTTCTCGATCTCAAAGTCCCAAAAAAAAAGTTTTATTCAGTAAAGACGGGAAGAAAATATATAGTTGGGTGATTGAGGGCAACAAGTAAACTATGGTCAAATGTATCACCTGCAATGGTCAATTTTGCATTAGTCATGAAGAAGAAAATGATCTGAAAAAAAGCATGCAAACTGAAAAACACGATAACTTTTAAATAACAGTGATTAAGTCTAGTGCATCTTCCTTGCACTATGTATTTTTTACTCTCTATCCAGTAAACGATCAAGATGGATACACTGAAAACCAATCGAGATGTGTACAAATATACAATCTTCTGCGCCACTCTGGAATCAAATTTTGCTACAAAACTTTAGCAGCTGCCGATACTAAAGCTCAAGAGGTCATTTGAATGACTTTCTCTCCTGCCCAGAGTACGCCCAAAATAGGACGATGAGAAAATTTCTGGCAAATCTGCGCGTGAAGTGGGGAGGAGAAATTACTCCTTTTTGAAGAAGATTCACAGGTGCCATGACATCCGCATTACCCAAAAATACCGTATGATCAAAAACTTTCCTCCTCTAGGCAGGCTGTGGCCTGGCCAAAATCAGCCTCGTTCGCCTGCCAATGACCAGAACACAGCCTGTCTAGAGGAGGAAAGTTTTTCATCATACGGTATTAGAGACCTGTAAGACCTGTGTCGGCGCCAACAGTTGAAGCGAGAGACGAAAAACCAGAAGTGGAAACGTTCGGTGACCGACAAAAGCGTAGAAGAACTGAGACGAGTCGCACACAACCAAAGGAACACGTTAGTTTCTTTGCGAAAAAAAATCTAAAATCTTCTTATGCACAGTGCGTGTTAGGCTTTGCTGAACAGCGTCCCAAGGACGTCAAAGCCATCAGGGATATTTGCGATAGCCTGTCTAAACCCAAAGTGAAGATTAACAAAGAGAAGGCGCTCAATGTATTTGTTGCGGCTAAGCCGACAAAATTTCAATACAACATTGTGAGAGAAGCTAGAAAAGAATTAGGAAAGGAGAGCTTTCTGAGTTACTATCAAATTCAACAAGCAAAGAACGATTGTTATCCACTCAAAGATTCCATTAAAATAACAGAGACTTCTGCAAACATAAATTTACAAAGTTTATTAGACAAGACAGTAGAGAGGTTGTTGCTCGTGATTGATGAAAAAGTATACGGAGCTCAGAAATTAAAATTATTGTCCAAATGGGGTTGCGATGGGGCTTCAAATCAATACCAGTACAAAATGCAATTAGCTGATGCCTCCAGCGCCAGATCTTGTGTATTCATTTGTAGCTTTGTGCCCATCAAGCTCTTCAATCCAGATGATGGAGAAGTTTTCAGGCAAAACGATAGACCTTCTGTGACGGCTTAAATTTCGGAAGCCAGTCCGGTCCTGCCATATCGGTGCACATTTGGCGTTGGTAGATTGGTAGTGTTGACTGCTGCCACTACGACAGTCTCTTCAATTGTCCCCAAACGTTTGAACGAGGGATGTCCAGTCCGGTGCTCAGTGTTCTGATGCCTGTTTTTGGGTTTTCTTCAACACGGGCGACAATGTTTTCCGCCTTAAAGGACATTACCTAATGGTACAAAAGCCCTTAGTGAGAAAAAAGAACACTTCTTGTTGGATTGGTCTAGCTGCAGAACTATTGGCTGTTTCCTGTTTCCTGTCGTGGGAAATTTTCCGTGCTCCCTGGTGACCCGCAACACCGTCGGAAAAGTCTCATAGTACGGCACGCGACGCTGAGGAAAAGGAAACCGACTTCCATATTTTCTTTCAAAATTTCCTAGTTTTCATCACTGCCAACGCAGAAGCCGTAGACAAACAGATCAGCGTACTCCGCGTTAGATTATTGACGAGGTATTTTTTTTAGACTTCTATCTACTAGCGTTGACAAGAAAAAATCTTTATTTTATTCATTTCATTGTTGCGAACAAAAACTAATCAAACATTTTGCTTGCATAGCTGGAGCTCCAGACTTTTTCTTCTGGTTGAAGTTAACTAAGGAATGCCGGGAAATGTAAGAAGAAAATCTTGGTCCGGACCTGAACTTTTCCAACTAATCAACATCGCGCTATAAAGAGCCTCAGTAGTGGAATACATGCCCGATTTCAATGGATTTCATCGGTCCACTCGAAAGATACAGCTCGTCAAAGTTTCCACCCAAGAGTGTAGAACACCCTGTAACTTTGGAAAGGAAGGACTTGGAAAAATTCCAACAGAGGGTGTCCCACGAAGAAACCGACATAGCTTAAGAGCATATTTATTTTTTTGAGGTGGATCTGAGCAGTTATGGCCCTTCCGAGCGCCCTTCTGAAATTAGCGCTTCCTAAATTTTTTGGCACTTCTCATTTCAATTCAGAAAAAAAAATCAAGAGTTCCGACATTCAAGAAATATGTTTGATTAGTTTTTGTTCGTAACTATGGAGCACAGAGTGACTATGGAAGAAATAAATAAATATTTGTTTCTTGTCAACATTAATCGACACATGTTTAAAAATGCCTTACCAATACTCTAACGCAGAGTACGCTGATATGTTATTTGTCTACGGCTTCTGCGGCGGCAATGGTAGAAATTCTGGAAAAGAATATCGGAGACGCTTTCCTTAGTGTCGGGTGCCGCACCATGAGACTTTTTCGACAGTGTTCCGGTTCACCAGGGAGCACAGGAAATTTCCCACGGCAGGAAACAGGGAACGGCCAATAATTCTGCAGCCAGATCAGGTCAATAAGTGTTTTTTTGTCGCCAAGGTGCTTCTGTAACATCAGATAAAGTATTTTTAGGCGAAAAACATTGTCGCTCGTGTTGAAGAAAATCCAAAAACAAGCATCAGAAGATTGAGCTACAGACTGGCCATTCCTCGTTCGAACGTTTGAAGACAATTGAAAAGAGAGCGCCTTCACCCTTTTCATATACAAAGTGTCCAGCGGCTCCGGCCAGGTGATTCAATTCCACGAATAGCGTTTTGTCAGTGGAATCTGGAACATCCGAGGGATATCAACCGGATCATGTTCACTGATGAAGCGCAGTTCACAAGAGATGGAGTTTTCAACATGCACAACTCCATGTGGTGTCATGAGAGAATCTTCACTCCACCAGGCAGACATACTCTCAACCTCAACACAAGTTCTCTGTGAATGTTTGGTGTGGAATTATTGATAATCATGTCGTAGGACCTCACTTTTTCAATGAACGATTAACTGGGCAACTGTGTGAAAATTTCCCACGAA
The DNA here is from genome assembly GCA_949128115.1 of Anaspis maculata. NCBI lineage: Eukaryota > Metazoa > Arthropoda > Insecta > Coleoptera > Scraptiidae > Anaspis > Anaspis maculata. The sequence continues at coordinate 122,276,889 of OX421961.1, forward strand.
ATGTTCTTCCTGTGCTGATGGAACAAGAGAACGTTGACCAGCGTTTCTTCAACATGATGGAGCTCCACTACATTTTGCCGTGACAGTGCATCGGCATCTGGGTGCAACATACCCAAACCGGTGGATAGGTCGAGGGGGTCTCACGCGTGGCCACCGAGATCTCCCGACCTCACTCCATTGGATTATTTTCTTTGGGGGGTATATGAAGGCTATAGTCTATAGAAAGAAGTGGACACCGTTGAAGGGCTTCGTCGAAGAATAATCGCGGCTGCCAATCATGCCAAGAATAGACCTGAAACAATACGTGACGCAGTAAATAGCTAGAGAAAAAGATCTTCGGAATGTATTGAGCTCAACGGCGGCCACTTTGATAATCTTTTAGATTGAAGTTCTTCCTCATTTTATTATTTTTTACTTCTCTTCGCTCTTCTCATTTCTTATTCAACATAAAAATTCTTGGAGCACCTAGTTGATTTTTTCTTGAAATCAAGTGGAACCGTGTCGTGTGGAACAATTCAAGAAGCACTTTCTGTATCATTTTGATGTAATTCCCGAAGATGACATCAGATTTTGGAAGAAAATACAAGGTGATTTTTTCAACAGGCTCAAGGCAAAATTTCTTTTCGATTATGATTTTTTTCACTAAATTTGATTGCGGGTTGTATAATAATAGTGTGAAAATATGAAGGGTTAATTTGGAACAATCATCCCAAAGAAAAAATTAAGCTATGTCTGAGTAAAGATGGGAATGTTAAGTTGAAAAATTCATCATCAGAAGAGCGAATTAGTGCCAAACAAGTCAAGTGGCGCTACTTGTAGGTATTTTTATGTAGAATTTGAATCTTGCATCAATTTTTGAGAAAAAAAATCAGGGTGACTTTTTTGGCAAAAATTTGAGAAACTAAAAATATTGATGCGGACCTGGACTTTGTTGACAAATCGATATGGCGCTATAAAGAATCTCAATAGTGGAATTCACATACCAAATTTCAGTAGATTCTATTGGTCAATTCCAAAGATACAGCCTGTCGAATTTTCGACCCAAGAGTATAAATCACCCTGTAACTCGGAAACGAAAGGACATAAGGAAATTTCAAAGCCAGATTCAGATTTGCCTCAAAAACCTGGATATGCCCTAAGGCTATGTCGGTTACTTCGTGGAACACCCTGTATAGTGAGCAGGGTAGTTTGTTAATCCATTCGCGATCGTCACTAATTAGAGGCCGAGTCATTTGGCCATCTGAAAACCGGAAGCCTAAATTCTTGTTATGTCAATTACGTACGGCAATTCCTGTAATGTCTTGATTATGAGAAAGACAACGACATTCAGACAATTTATGAACAAATGAAGGTTCAAAACATTCAAGTCGGAAGGGGTTGCGTATTCATTGATCACGTTATGAAGAACCAAATCAAAAAGACAAGTTGGAAGAAAAGTTTTACGGAAGAAGACATTCTTTGTGCTGGAATCGACCGGCTCTTCAGCCTATAAAGAATTAAATTTAAAACATCGTGAGCTTTGGTAATACACCTGAAAAGGAATATGCGGTCGTCAAGAAAACGGAAGTTGAAAAAGTGTAGAAAATGACGGTAGATGTCTGAGAGAAGAACACAAGAAAAACTAGGTATTTCCTGCTCCAGATCATAGAAAAGAGAAAATACAAGTCTATTCCGATTATGAAGACTTCCAGAGTACCGCTGCCGTGCCTTCAGAACGCTCGAAGATAAGTTATTTAGCTGCTTAATTTAATAATTATAACAATTACCGGGGTAATCACGTTCAGGGGAGTGAAGGGAATACACGTAGCGTGTGGGTCACTGTTATGGGGATTTGAGAGAGACGAAAGAGTAGAACGATGTCGCCACAAGATTTCCAGATGACCTATAACCGAGCTACCACGAGAGCCAGGGTCTAGCGGTACAACAAAGCGATGACCTGTAGAACAAGTGACGTGGTTTTAAGAGCTCCAAGGTATACTGTCATACTTGATGGACATGGGTTATTCTTCTCAGTCTGAGTTGAATCGTTTAATCGATTTCTTCATACTTTTGTTTACTATGATACATATTACACTGATCGACTGTCTTCTATATTCATGCCTGAGTCCTGTGAGACAAAGATATCTGACACAACGGATATTTTTACTTGCTGTCGTGTCTTGTAAGAGAAAGGTATCTCGTGAGAGAAGATATCATTCTTTACTTTGTTATCTGATGAAATAATATACGTCTTCAACTGTTGAGACCTGGTTTTGATATTGATGATTTCACTGACCATGTTTATTGGGTTTATGCTTGATATTTTATTGTCATGTTTTATTATGGTACCATTAAAAGACATCCGGATATGCAACACTGTTCACTTTTCTTCTTTCGGCAGCAAAGGCCTGTTCAAGAGAACCTGTGCTTAGCCAAACTCGTCTCTATTCCCCTTCAGATCCCTCGTCAATTTAGGTCACCGCAGAACTTACTAATAAACGTTTGTCTCCCTCTTCTTTACCTTCGCGCCAAGTGATGTATCGGCGATGCTCACACTTTGGTTCTGCCGTTTAGTTTCCGCTATACAGGTTCCTCAACAATCTAGGTTCCTGGAACTAATAAAATCTGTTCTAGCGAGAGCGACACTCTCTCTCGTCTTTCTCTTGTTCTCTCTGCATCAGTGACCTGCACACTGCATTTCAAATAGTGAGAGGGTGGCGTAATTGAATTGATATTGCATGATTGCACCTGAGTCGATATATTTGTCTTTGGAATAAAATTGTTCTTTGTTGATTTGAAGTTTCTGTGTTTCATTTCCAAGCCTTCACTTACCTGTACTACCTTGGGTAACTACAACACAACAAAAGTCCTAACAAACAACACTAGACAAGCACGATTGGCCAACCTAAGTCTTCAACTTAAATGGGATTCTTCTTCTTCTTTGGGGAAAATTTATTTTTATAAGAGGGGTGGGTTGAGAGATTACAGTGCCTATGGCCAGATAGCGAACATAGGTACCTAAAACTGTGTTTTGTGGGAATCGATCGCATTGAGAGAATTGAGAAGTGCCACGAAAACCCTAACTGTAACTCTTTTGGAGCACTTGACTTTGAGTGGCAGCGGAGTAGCCACCAGGCAATGAAGCCCCTCAGGTTTGACTTGAATTCTCCAATTAAAACTTAAGGGGACCGACCATTTTAATCATAACGTTCGGTGGATGAGTCAGGCCATACCCAATACCCATACCAACAGAAATGATCGTACGTCGTACTTTTTCCATAAGAACTGGCAGCTGAGTTTCCGTCAGTCTCAAAATACATTCCGGTTATGGCACAGAGCAAAGCATAAAGTCCAAGTAGGTAATGAAAATCGCCCCACCGCATCTTCATAAGCTGATTTGGAAACCTTTGGCCGTAAACTCCCGTTCACTGACTATACAACCTAATATCGTAAATCACCCTCAGGCCGATACACTTGACGCGTTCATATTATACCGGGGAATGGTGCCCTCATAACTGGCACAACCTCTCAAAGCTGGAGAAAAAAGTCCACTTGATTGTTCCCGTCTTGTGTCGTCTCAAATAAATGCACGTAATGTGCAAACGGGTCGTTCGCGCTCTTTTTATTTGTGGCGACGCTGGCTGGAGGTAATACGTTTTCGTCAGTGCTCCATGAGCTAAAGTGAAGGTTTCAGCTTGAGCAATGTAAGTGTCATGTTTTGATTGATTGAGATACCATAAAACGTCGATTAGGGTTTTTGTGTTTAGATCAATGTCTCAACGGGCGAGAGAGGGTGAAGTTTATTCACGTGTTTACGCAGTGCCAATGTTAAATTATGGCTGCTGCTGCTGCTGTGGATGCTGAGATGGTGTGTTCTCGGCTGCTGTGTTTTCCAATTGACGTCACAAATATTAATTTAGCGACTTCCAATTAATGTTTTCAGCAAAACCAGCCAGCGCCAGCGATCGCCCCTTTCTCCCCTATTGGGCCCGGGAAGATAAAAGGCGCAGACGCGCATCCAGCGCGATACCCAATTTTTGAGCCTTTGTTTGGATGTCTGCCGATTTCTTTTCATTCTGTCAGATTGTTTGTCTCAGGCGATCAAATATTAGGCTGGAAGAAATGAGTAATTGACAAAATCCAGTCTCCGCTGTTATGACAACGAACGCACACACAGTTCGAGGCAAGTTTTCGAGAAAAAAGAGCATTTCCTGAATGGAGGTTTCTACTACCACATCAACGAACACCGGAATCGTGATATGGGTAACGCCACGTTTTGACTAGCGCTCGACGTTGACGGCTAATGGAAACTTCATAATTTGTACCGGGGCGTGCAAATTAACGAAGTTGGTCGCCGAACGACAGCATTGCGTTCACACCCAAGCCAGAGAGATCCAAAAGAGCGATGATCTTGAAATCTTGCTGCATGCACACGGGTATCGCATGAACGGGATGTGATAAAACTTTGAATTCCGTATTCATGGCATTCGGAATTGCGCGTTTCCGTGATGAAAACTCTCAAACAATTTCCAGAGTTGGAGCGGCGTCCCGGCCCAAGCGCCGTGCATGTACGGCTCTCAAAGTTTCGTATGCTACGTACCGAATTTATACTACTTAATAAATAATTTATAAACAAGTTTTCAGTGTTGCTCGCTATCACAACTAAATTCGAAACTTCTCTTTTCTACTCTCCCCTCTCTGATACTCGCGTGGTGTGGCGCTAGGCTGCGGACTACTCCGTCTCACCCTTGCTTCATAAGGAATGACTCGGCACAAACTAGGAAGCAGAGAGAAGTTTATATCCGCGGGAGAAAGTTCGACATATTAATAGAGCGATTCCGTTTGAAAATTTCGTCATTTCCCGCCGAAAGCACCAAGTCCATCTTGCACTTAAGCTGCTCAGACAGATATGGAAGGCAGAGGGAGTGGCGGAGGATTTTCAAGTCTCTTATGCCGACTTTCAGAGCCGACTCGAGGATGTTGCGACGCTGTGCTTTGTGGCACGATAAATTTTATTTCATTTAAACTTTATGAATTTTCTATATATCGATATATTGCCTTTCCCACTGTATTATTATTATCTAATTATGTGCCATTGTGTCAAGTGTTTGCTGATCCGGCTTGTATTGATACTGTATAACTTAACAAAATAAGTGTCAACCTGCAAAATTTGACCTGACTTTGAACCTAGACAACTTTGAAATGCTACAAGCGATTAATCAATTTTTAGACTATTCGCTAGCCCGGTCCTTCAGCTATTAGTTGGTATTTTTCAAATGCATAAAATATTCCACATAATATTTCTACAGTGTTCAATAGACGGTGCAAAATTACTGAAAGTTTGACATACACCCTCTTGAGCGATTTTTTTTTTGGATTTCAACATCATCAACAAGAGAGTAGAACTCACACCTCGGGACGGCTCTTGAATTTCCGGTTTTTCTCTTCAATTCACAGATTGACTTCAAAAAGTCAACTTTTTGCTGTTACAGGGTTAACTTTCCTAATAGCTGACCGATTTTCAAGATTTCAGGATCATTTTGACGCTGTAGCTTCATGTAGGATCATAGGATCAAAATCAGTAACTCAAACAATCGAAATACAGGGTTGCATCAAAAGTGAGCAAAACCTGAACTGCTCTTCGAATCTGAACTGACAGGAGAATCGGATGAAAATCAACTCGCCTTCTGAAGAATCATCCATTCTGAACACTTCAAGGTATCTTCTTGCATGAGACCTGAATTATTGTGAAAAAAGACCAAATTACAAACGCATGTTTTCGGAGGAGAACCGGAGCTTTGCTCACATGGAGTTGCTCGTAACCAACGTTACAAAAATCGGAACAATCACTCACTTGCGATCACTGTTTGTTAGTGATCATTCGGCTTTTGTTCCTTTGGTTACGAACATTTTCAGGTGCACAAGGCCGATATTTCTCGTTCAAAAGGAAATAGTTCAAATTTGGCCTGTTAACCAGCAATTCTAGTCCAATTGCTGGGACTAGAAGAAACAAGCACCTTGATGTGTTCAGAATGGATGGCACTTCAGAAGGTAAGTTGATTTTCATTCGATTCTCCTCTCAACCTAGTTTCCGAGAAAAGTTCTGGTTTGGGTCACTTTTCTTGCAACCCTGTATCTTGAATGTCTGTTTTGGGTTGATTCTGATCTTACGGTATTCCCACCTGAAGCCTGAGTTTCAAAATGAGCCGAACATTTTGAAAATCGGGTAACGAGGAAGAGTTAATAATGCATTACAAAAATGTAAACATTTTGAAGTCGCCCTGTAAATAAAAGAGATACACCAAAAACCGTCCCAAGGTATATGAGATCTACCTTCCTGCCTACAGTGTTGAAAAACAGAAAAACAATTTTTTGTTCAAAAGGGAGCATGTCAAACTTTCAGAAATTTTGCTCCAGTCTATTAACACTCTGTAAAACTATTACGTATAATATTTCATGCACTGAAAAAATACGGATCAATAGCTGAAGAACTGACCTAGCGAACGGTGTAGAAATTGATTAAATCGCTTGTAGCATTTCGAGGTTGTCTAGTTTCAGAGTTGGGTCAAATTTTGCAGAGTGACGCTTATTTTGTTGAGTACTTTATTATCTCGTTACATGCCATTGTGTCGATTGTTTGCTGATCCGGCTTTGTTCTTTCAGTGCCGCCGCTCGACCAGACGTGGCCATTTCCACTCCTTGGTTGTTCTCAAAGGATTAATTTCAGAGGTGAAAAAACTCATGATTGGGCCTAGACTCACATCAGTCCGGGTACTGTCCAGTCACTGGGTGTCTCCGGCTGAGTTAACGCCTACTAAGCGTCGGCAGCCGCGTACCTCTGCAAGGCTTTGTACATTTTTCAACTAATATAGACGTTATTCGCCCATTTTACCATTTCTACCTTCAATAATAATTCTTGTTGAACATTAAATTTCGGAACGTCAAATTCCTCCTATTTCACGTGAATTTCGACTTCGGTGACGTTGACAGGTGACAGCTGACATTAGGCGGCCAGTGCCATTCGGCATCGCGGATACAGGGGGTTGCAACGAAGTCAAACATCCAATCGATCGGCATAAATTATTAAGCAAGGATTATCGTTGGGGAACCAGGACTTCAAGCGATATCAGAACCGGTACGTCGGCGCTTTTTGATTGGCGCCTAATAGATGTCGCTGGCGTCGTACTTAAGCTTACCAACAGGAAGACCCTCGACCCAGCACTAACCGTAGAAGACCACTCACTGAGTGCCGCGTTGCGTGCGAACTTCTTGGGCCATGCCCCATATCGCCGCATAAATTTTGGCGCCCAACGTGGAGCCCGATTGTTGTCTTTTCCAGCCAGAATTTGAACTTTTTGAAGGGTAGGTAAATGGGGTCTGGAGTGAATAAAGTTGTAGGTATCGCCAAATTAGAAAGAGATATAGGAGAGCAGACACAAGAAACGGCTTGAGCCGTTGGACTAGATATTCAGTTAGTGAAGAATTCAAGTCGATTTCATTCCCGTTCGTTGAGTTGTTAACGAGTTTGCAGCGCAGTTCTTGCTGAGTGTCCTTGTGGATGCTAATTTTTTCTCTACGAGAAGAGTGAAGTGTTGAATATTATACAATATTTATACCACGGTGGCGTGCTGCAGATAGTGTGGTATTTGAATATTCTTGAGTATATACATACATCCTGGTGCCTCAATAGTTTTAATTGAGACCAGCTGTGAAATATGCGACTCCGAATGCAAATCCAACCACAAAGTGGAACGAAATTGAAGCGACCAGTAGAGGTAGATAGTTCCTTCTAGCACACTTGAGGAGGGTTTCAACTGCGCATTTATTGCTCACCATGTGAGATGCCATCATACCCCACACCCCATTCCGCATATGCGCAGTTGAAATCCTCCTCAAGTGTGCTAGAAGAAACTATCTACCTCTACTGCGACTATCCAGGAAACTGCAGCCTTGGTGGGTGACTTCGACGGGATGAATGTCTTGGTCTTGAAGAGGTTGCGGCCTTGGAAGATGCGGCAAAGCTCTAACCTTGGAAGTTTATTAAATTGGCCTAGCGAAAAGACACGCAAAACTCCACGAGGATGAAAGTTCAGGTATAATTAATATACGTGTCAATGAATAATGCCCCGACATTAAAAGAGCAAACGTTGAACAACGATTCAGTTTGAAAAAAAAATCATAACTCATAGATCAAGTATCACAGTTCAAAAGAGAACACAGCGGCGATGTTGGGGCGTTATTGCCAGTGTAAGCAGGTGTCTCACACCGTCTGAATGCTGTGTCCACATCATTGCAGTACCTATGTTCATAAACTAAATAATTACTAGCGATCATTATTGAATCTGTTGATGTTTCGACTTCTCAGGTGGTATGGTATAGGTATAGGTATTGTCCTTCAACCTTCATTTCAAAGTGGAATTTCTTGATGGGACGATAGAGCGAGAGCGCACAAAAAAAATATATTCAGGACGAAAGAGTCTCTGCGTTTGGGCACAATGGACTGGGTAACACTTCCTATCTAACGGCTCGATACCAAGTTGAGGCTGAGACCGCCGTAAGTGCGGTTACCATGGCAACGGCGGATACCAACCAATCAGACCGCTGTCTTTGGCGAGTTACGCCGTCCCAAACTTTGCGCCTGCAGCTTGGTATCGAGCCCTTAAGGAGTCCCAGAACTTTTTTTGTTCTATCACGGATTCTGTGCTTCCCTTGGATTTCACGATGCTTTACTTGGGAGCTTTGGGACCCATAGATTAGCATTAACGGCTGATTAACGGTTTCCTATGTGTTCAGCACACAATTTATCACAAAACTCTCGCGATCCACGGTCAAAGGCAGTTCAGGGAAATGCGTTAACTGTGTCAGAATAATGTTGAATGTTTTTTGGGGTTTTCATTTCTGGAGATAATGGGGTCGGAGGACTTTCCATTTTTATTTGATAAGATTTTAGTAAAACTTATTAGAACGGACTAACCAGAAAAAAAGAGAACTTTTCAGTGTGTGCAACATTTTTGTTTACTATACAGGATGACTCAACCCTGAAAATACAGTTGATGGAACGGCCAGTCTGCTATTGTTCACTGGTCCCTTGCACTTTCTATCTAAAGGTGTCCCTGAAGTTCCCTCCATCTGTCACGGATCCTGTGTTCCCCTTGGATCTCACGGTACCTACATACCGTGATCAATATACGTGTCAATCAAGAATGCCCCGTCAATAAAAGAGCAAAGGTTGAATCACGATTCATATCGAAAAAAAATCATAACTTATACCGGGTGGGCCATAAAAAACCGTGCTCTGAATTTTTTCATTTAAAATTTTTATTCCTCCACCGATTTCATCGAACTTTTCAGCATTGGATAGCCAATTGAATAGGCTATCATTTCTGTATTTCAAAATGGCCGACATACCAAAATTCAAGGTGACAGAAACTATTGAAACTAGGCCTTCTTTTGTTCTTGTTGCTTTTTATTGAAAGTTACCAGAAAGTCAAAACCAATAATGTATTATGGAGGATTAGACCTCCTTTGTCAATTCAAGACCACAACAAATAAAATCGGGTTATCTGCTGATGAGCTATTGCGAGTTGAAGCGAAGCCTACTATTCCGGTTTTTTCATTGCCGCATAATTGACCCAAATTTAGGTATCCAGCCCGCCAATCCGCCATATGCGCATTCTCGTGCTCATTTCTCAACCGGTTTTCTCAAATTTGGTATCAATAGCTAGCCAATTGGACAAACTACCTTTTTCATATGACAGAATGACAGACCTGTCAAAATCCAAGATGGCGAAAGCAATTGAAAATAGAATTCGATTTGTCTTCATTGCTTTTTGATAAAAATGAGCGAAAAGTCAAAACCTATATTTATCATGAAGGAATAGACCTTCCTCGACAATTCAAGACAGAACCAATCAAATCGGTTCATCTGATGAGGAGCTACGGCCAGGTGAAGCAAAGCCTACTTTCCGTTTTGTTATTCCAACAAGGACGAATAAGGCCCATTTTTAATAGTTTCCGCCATCTTGAATTTAGACATGTTGGCCATTTTCTTATATGAAAATGGCAGCCTGTCCAATTGGCTAGCCATTGATACCAGATTTAAGAAAATCGGCTGGAAAATAAGGATATGGCGGGCAGGATTCCTAAATTTGGGTCATTTATGCGGGAATCAAGGAACCGGAAGGTAGGCTTCGCTTCAACTCGCCGTAGCTCCTCGGCAGGTGACCCGATTTGATTGGTTGGGGTCTTGGATTGTCAATGAAGGTCTATTCATTCAAATGATTATTGGTTTTGACTTTCTGCTAATTTTTATCAAAAAGCAATAAGGACAAAAGAAATTATATTTCAATTGCTTCCGCCATCTTGGATTTTGACATGTATGACATTTTCTCATCATATGAAAAAGATAGCCTGTTCAAGTGGCTAGCCATTGATACCAAATTTGGGAAAAGCGGTTGAGAAATGAGCAAATGGCGGATTGGCGGACAGGATACCTAAATTTGGATCAATTATGCCGAAATGAAAAAACGGAAAGTAGGCTTCGCTTCAACTCGCAATAGCTCCTCAGCCGATCACCCGATTCCACTGGTTGTGGTCTTGAATTGACAAGAAAGGTCTATTCCTTCATAACACATCATTGGTTTTGACTTTCTGGTAACTTTCAATAAAAAGCAACGGGAACAAATGAAGGCCTATTTTCAATTGTTTCTGCTATCTTGAATTTTGAAATGTCGGCAATTTTGAAATACGGAAATGATAGCCTATTCAATTGGCTAGCCAATGCTGAAAAGTTCGATAAAATCGGTGGCGAAATAAAAATTTTCGAAGGAAAAATTCAAAGCACGGTTTGATATGGCCCACCCGGTAGAACAAGTATCACAATTCAAAAGAAGACACAGCGGCGATATTGGGACATTATTGCCAGTGTAAGCAGAAGTCGCACACCGTCTGAATGCTGTGCCCACATCACTGCAGTACCTATGTTCATAAACTAAATAATTACTAGCGATCATTATTGAATCTCACAACGCCCTATCTGGTTTGATAAGTATGCTACAATAGCTTTAGTTTATTCATTTAAAACATAGCGGACGTTTTTCCTGCTTTATATTGTTGTTTTTGAAAATGGCTGTTTAGCCGAAACTAGTCAAACCTTTTTAAATAATTGTGGAGAGACAAATAAAGAATATTTATATATTATTGAATCTGTTGATGTTTCGACTTCTCAGGTGATAATTAGGGTATATTGTTCTTCAATCGGCATACCAAAGGCGAAAAACGAAAGCACAAGGAACGAACCGTGTCTATTTTGGATGCCCAGCATTACCTACTAGGTGTATCGGAATGCGACAATGAAGAATCGGATGATAATGCCTAATAAGGAAACTGTATACAGGCTGTCCCAGTTTCGACCTCATGATTTGGACTTTAGCGCTGAAACTAGAAAATTAAATTCATGGCGAAAGCGTTTCTGCGTCTGCGCACAATGGACTAGGTAACACCTCCTATCTAAAGGTGTTCCAGAATCTCTGTCTATCACGGATCCTGTGCTTCCCTTGGATTTCACGGTGCTCTTGGGAGCTTTAGGGTTCACAGATTAGCGACTGATTTAAAGTTTTTTTTATGTCTTCAGGACAAATATCAGAAAATTCAGGGTCCAGAGTAAAAGGTAGTTCAGGAAAAATGCTGAAAATGTGTCAGAATAATTTTTTTAGGATCTCCATTTTTAGAAAGATGGAGGGGTGGAAAAGTGGGGCTTTGCCCTCTTTTATTTGTATTTAGTTAAATGTTAGCAAGCAGGAAGCACTGTCGCTGCAATACACGTAGCCGGGGCCTGCTACGGAGGCACTTCCATTTTTTTATCCCCATTTTTATTATTATACCGGGTGATCATTTGAAAACTATCCACCTTCAATAACTCCCGATACCTAGTGAAAATGTCTTCGAGCAAAAACAGGTCGATTTTTATACCAAGGGGGACATCTAAAACATACATTGGTGAGTTTCTATCTTTAGCCCCCTCGCCCCCACCCACCCCAACTTTGAAATTTCAAATGACACCACCTATTTTGCGATTCATCATATTAAATAGAAATAAAATCTCTTTCTGAAAAAATATTTATAACATTTTTAACCCCACCCCCTCTCTTCCTAAAATCCCGAGTGTCCAATTCAATATTCTTGACCTCTTGATTCTTTTCAATGCATTCAACGCCATCCTGCACAGCATCGGAAGAAAAAATTATCTATGGAAAAAGTGCCACCCAAATTCGCCCCTTCGCTCCCCCCACCTGACCTTAAAAATTCAAAATGACAATACCTACTTTGTGACACATCAAATTAAAGGAAATTAAATTCTTTTCCTGAACAAAATTTTTTGAAATTTTCAAAATCCCCCATTTCCCTCCCAAAATACTCCAAATGTTCAATTTAATTAGGGAGGGGTTGACAATAAAAAAGTATATATTCTCAGAAAGAGAATTCAATTTTCTTTAATTTGATGTATCACAAAGTAGGTGGTGTTTTGTTGAATTTTGAAGTTGAGGTGGGGGAGAGCCGAGGGGCCAACCACTCATGAAAATTTGTACAGGTATTCCGAGAATACCATGTATTTCCGACATATTCCTGCATTTCCACGTATTCCCTATTATTTCCCAAGTATTCTTCAATATTTCTTGATATTCCCAAGTATTTCCATGTATTCCTCAGTATTTCCTTGTATTCCCCAGTAATTCCTAAAATTTCCAAGTATTTTCAGGTATTCCCAAAGTATTTCCTATGCACCCAAATTGAAATATATCGCAGTTAAAGGCCTAAAAACCATGAATTGACACACCCTCGCGGTTTATGACGTTATTAAATAACCTTATAAGTATAAAACTTAGCAGTGAGATTCTTTTTTTAGTGAATACTAATAATAATAGTCATGCGTTGAAATCTAAAGAAAAATCTGTTTGGCAACGCCGTATCAAAACGTCAAAAAAATGTATAGGTACCATCACGAGGAAAAAGGACAGCTTTACCTGCCTGACTTGATAAGGTTTGGCTTTAGATACAGTACAGGGTGTGAAAAATTGTTTTCCTCAAAAATGTCCAATATTTTAAAAAATATGCATTTCAGGTATAGGACATCCCTTATGAAAAATGTAGCCAGACCACAGACAGATCCAATCATGTCAAAAAGTACAGGGGGTGCCATTTTAATAAATGAAGTTATGACTTTCTTGAATAAACAATTTTACGTACCGATTTTCATACAATTTTCCGTCATGTGGATGGAGATGTCATTTTTCTCAATATATTCCAAATTTCAAGACGGTAACGCCGCACCAAAACGTCAAACATTAAACATTTCATACCGCCCTGAACCTACTAGTATTGTATAGTATTAGCCTTTAAAGGCTAATAAGAATATGCGATAGAATATAGGATGTCCAATTTGAAAAAAAAAGTTGACATACTTATAGGTACCTGAACTATATGACTCACATCACCCTGTATAATTGAATTTTTTTGAGTGACGCAGCCGACGCAGAATGAAAAACGATGTGGATAGGCGTTTGTATCATATTTCAATCTTGAACGGGTGAAACGTAGTGTTCTGATCCCTTACTATTTACTAACCCTGTAATACAGGGTGTTAGGTACTAGTTGTAACAAATTTTGAGAGATAAGTCTCCAAGTTTCAGAAGAATCATGGAATTAGCTTGAAAATAAGAATGTTCATACGAAACAAGAGTAAGTTCCAAGACATCCAAGTTTCATGACAATCGTTCCGTTAATGAAAAATTCAATGTGGCAGCAAAGATGGCGGTGGAATTATGAAACTTGGCTTGAAAATAAGAATAACCATACGAGACAAGGGTAAGTTCCAAGTTACATGAAAATCGTTCCACTAATAAGAGATTTCAATATGGTGACCAAGATGGCGCCACCACCATGAAATCCAATCTGCCTATTGGCCACCCCTGAGAACCTGAGCTATCCATCGAAAGAAGTTCCAGGGTTCTAGCTTCATCGCCCGAGGAGTTCAATTTCTTTGAAGTCCACAGGAAGTCTTTGGTTTTTGATAATGATAATGATAACGATGTATAGATAAAAAAAAATGCCCATTGGCCACCCTTGACTATCCATCGGAAAAAGTTCCAAGGCCCTAGCTTGATTCTCCAAGGAGGAGTACAACTTCTTAATTTGTACACGGACAGATAGACAGACAGACAGACCGGCCATATCAGCCTCATTTTCTCAAGACAATGCGCCAAAAATAAGATTGAACATACGAGACAAGGGAAGTTCCAAGCTTAATGAAGATCGTTCCAATAAGAAATTTCAATATCGCGGCGGAATCATGGAATCCAGTTTGTAAATAAGATTGAACATATGTACAAGGCCAAGGGTAAGTTCAAAGTTCCATGAAAATCGTTCCACTGAATTTCATGATTCCGCCGCCATCTTGGCTGCCATATTGAAATCTCTTTATTTATTTAGTGGACGATTGACATGAAACTTACTCTTGTTTCGTATGAACATTCTTATTTTCAACCATGACTTTCATCAATAACAGATCTGCCCTAAGAAAATGCGCTATTGCAACTCACGCACGTGAAGGGATATTCACTTGTTTATTATGCCATATACTTTGCCACACAGGTACCTTAGCGCATTTTCGTGAGAAAATGACGCTTATATGGCCGGTTTGTCTGTCTGTCTGTCCGTGTAGAAATTAAGAAGTTTGTACCAACTTCTTTTCGGGGAATGAAGCTAGAGCCTTGGAATCTTTTCTGATGGATGGCTATAAATGTCCCCAAGGAAGGGTGGTCAGTGGACTTTTTTTTATCCATACAAAGTTATCATTATTATTATCAAAAAACTAAGATTTCCTTTGCACTTCTAAGAAGCTGAACTACTCCTCGGGGTATAAAGCTAGAAGTGGTGAAGTCCTGAAACTTTTGCCGATGGATAGCTTAGGTCTTCCAGCGTGGCCATTGAGTAAATTGGATTTCATGATTCCGCCGCCATCTCGGCCGCCATATGGAAATTTCTCATTAGTGGAACGGTTTTCATGAAACTTTAAACTTAACCTTGTCTCGTATGATCATTCTTATTTTCAATAAGCTGTGTTTCATGATTCCGCCGTCATATTGAAATTTCTTATTAGTCGAACGATTGTGATGAAACTTCGAGCTTAGTCTTGTCACTCTTGTCTCGTATTATAACATTCTTATTTTCAAGTTGAGGTTCATGATTCCGCCGCCATATTGAAGTTTCTCCTTAGCGGAACAATTTGCATGAAACTTGGAACTTACCCTCGTCTTGTATGATCATTCTTATTTTCAAACTGAATTCCATGATTGGCCATCTTGGTCGTCACACTGAAATTTCTTATTAGTGGAACGATTGTAATGAAACGTGAAACTTACTCTTGTCTCGTACGAACATTCTTATTCTCAAGCTGGACTTCATTTCGATCAATCACAGATCTGCACTAAGAAAATGCGCTGTTGCGGCTCACGCACGTGAGGGGATATTCACTTGTTTAGATTAGGTGAACAAGATCAAAATAAGCTGTTAATTCTATGAAAATTCTCGTATAAGTATTACTACTATTTTACGCATGCAGGAGAAGCAATTGTTAAAAAATGTATGACAATTTTGTCTACCTTTCCCTTTATTAACGCTTTTCCCCAGAAATTCACAGCACCGATTCTTTCACCCTCGAACTGTGTTGTTCTCTCTGTCTCGTTTTTCTTTCGAACGACGATATTTTTTCCATAACAAATGGAAACGGCTCGTCTCCTGATCTCTGGTGAGGTTTTCTGATACAGTATTTCCTAGGTATTCCTAGATATTTCCTGATATTCCCACATATTCTCGAGTATTCCCATGTATTCTCAGGTATTTCCGGAGTATTCCCGAATATTCCCGGTATTTCCATATATTTCCTAGTATTCTCCAAGTATTCCGTAGTATTCCCTAAGTATTCTTAACATTTTGTACAGGTATTCCCGGAGTGGTTGGCCCCTCGGGGAGAGCAATGGGGTGAATTTGGGTGGTACTTTTTGCAATGAACATAATCTTCTTCGGTTCTATTTGGGATGATGCTGACTAAACTAAAAAGAGTTGAGAGGTTCAGAATACTAAATGGGACACTCACAGAATTTTTTGGGAGAAGGGGGGTGGAATTAGAAATTTTGAAAATATTTTTGGTAATTGTTGACGACCACTACTTCTCGACTTCAGCCACCAACTTTTCACGGTAGGTAGACACCACCACAACATCACGTTCGTCGACCGTAGTTTCCTGGGGAAACCACTATTTCCACTGTAAAATGCCCCTTCTTTGCATTACTTGTCCTACGACGTAAGTACATGCAAGATGGAAGCGTCCTATATAGCTGTTTAAGTGGTTGCCTAACTCTTAGAAAATGCTAGTCGAGAAGTAGTCGTCGTCAACAATTATCTAGGCAACCACTTAAACAGCTATATAGGACGCTTCCATCTTGCATGTACTTACGTCGTAGGACAAGTAATGCAAAGAAGGGGGCATTTTACAGTGGAAATAGTGGTTTCCCCAGGAAACTACGGTCGACGAACGTGATGTTGTGGTGGTGTCTACCTACCGTGAAAAGTTGGTGGCTGAAGTCGAGAAGTAGTGGTCGTCAACAATTACCATATTTTTTTCAGAAGGAGAATTTAATTCTCTTCAATTTGATGTATCGCAAGGTAGGTGGTGTCATTTGAAATTTCAAAGTAGGGGTAAGTGGGGGCGAGGGGGCTGAAGATAGAAATTTGCCAATGTATGGTTTAGATGTTCCCCTCGTTATAAAAATCGACCTGTTTTTGCTGGAAAAAATATCGACTAGGAATCGGGAGTTATTGCAGGTGGATAGTTTTCAAATGATCACCCGGTATACCTATAGTAAGTATAGCCTGAGAAAGAATGATTGTTTATTTTGAATTCTCATTTTCCTAAGTAAAAAATATAGTACCTACCTATGTTTATTTTATTAGTTACCTTCAAGAGAAAAATGCAGCAGATTTTTGTTATTTTTTTGTATGCGAGCAAAGCGAACAGGAAAGCGCCGCATTTGGAAATTTTTCAGGAAATTCGAGGGCCAATGGGAGGGGGGGGCTGACCCCGAAGCCCCCCCTCTAGTTATGCCACTGCTTCCTGGCAAGAAATTGCACTTGGTAGCACAGCGGTGTGCTTTCCACCTTGGCTTTCGGAAAAAATAATAAATAGTCTTAAACCTTACACTTCACTGCTCGTGAGCACCAAAGCACGCTACCCACCCAGTCTGAAATCAAACTCCCAACTCCAGTAATAATGATTCAGCACTTCAAGTACTTACCCAAAACTCATTATTGACCCTTCTTGATTAGGTACCACATAATCACGATGATATGCACTAAAAACGCCGGACTAAATCGCAAATCGTGGACAAATCTACAACGGCGAAACGTAGCGTTGTTTTGTTACCGTTAAAAACCTGTTGCTTTCCGCGGTTCAAAGTTCAAGACGTGGTTCATCAGTTCACAACACAATTAACAATGTTACGTTCGCAAACATTTTGAGAAAAACCATCACGATACCACGACATTGCGGTTTTTTCGAGGTTTTTTTTAATATTTCTGAGTACCGGTAAAACAAAAGACGACCGAATAACCGGAAACTAGTGGAAGCGTCAAAGATGGCTGTCCCCTGACTTGCTGGTCATTGGCGGATAGCGACTCTGCTTCCCCACTCAGCGATTGCCGTGGCGATTGCTCTCCATTTTACGCTTAGTACCGAATCTCCGTAACATCGATAGTTTGCAAAACCGGCAGGATATTTTTGAAGAGTATGAACTATTCGAGTATGTGAAGACTATAAGCCACATTAGGAAGGCACTAATGGTGGTCGTGAAAAATTGCCGGGTCGAGTACACTTAAGGTGGGTTCAGTCAGCTTGGTTTTAGTTTTAGTCGTAGTCGTTGTCGTAAATTTGAAAGTAGAAAGCACGCGTCATATGCGCGGCGTTCATACAGAGTTTTAGTTTTAATTTTAGTCGTAAGAATTCCGAACTTTGTCGTATGATGCCGACTTGCAGGTTGCGTAATTACCGGTATAAGGTATGAGATACAATGGTATGAGATACAATGGGTATGAGCATGGATGATGATGGTAATGGGTTGTATGTATCAATAAAAAAATAGCATAAGCATTTGCTTCGATTTCAGAGGAGCTGTACTCCTCATAAATGTAAGCAAATACTTATTTATGCTTATTTTTTTACGAGTTTTTATAATTATACTACCCATTATGAACACAGACCGTATGAAGATGAAGGTTCGCGCAGTATCATTCGAGCTCCTATTGGTCAATTCTTACGACTAAATCTTGCTGTATGAACGCTCTTCTCTGTTACGACAACGACTAAAACTAAAACAGCGACTAAATAAGCTGACTGAACGCACCTTTAACGGCTACATTGTAAACACTTTTTACAATCACGAAACAAACTCTGTTGCCTTCTACTCACGATGATTAGTCCCGACCGAGGGGAAAATTAGATCACACTCACAGTTTCTTTGTAGTTGAATTGTTTACGTCGTACTACTCTTCTACGCGGTGCCCAACTCAGGCGTACGCACAGCATTGCGCAACATTGTATTGTTGGTGAGTCATGAAGCACTGTACCCCGTACATACCTGCTCTAATTTTCTACTGAAGTGATGTAAGCAACCAGGGCGACACTGAATCTCATGGCCAAGTCAAGGTTAAGTTCCTGGGAGTCCCGCATGACTCTATACAACGCGACGGTCATAAACTCAATAACACACTGTATACCAGTATGGGGGCTGCGTTACTTTGATGTGCTGGAACGAATACAGTTGAACTTTTTCAAGCGTCTCCTGCTATTGCCACGAAACACGCCGAACTATTTACTCCGCCTTGAAACCGGGAGCACTAAGTTGTGTCTCATGGTGTTGAAGCATTCCCTCAAATTCTTTGAGAGAATCCTCCATTTGCCATGTGATCGCTATCCAAGGATGTGTCTTCTTCGATTAATTAAACTTGACGAATCATTTCCAAACAACACTGCCAAGCTTAACTGGTTTACTCAACTAAAGCACATACTTTCAGACCTGGGGTACTCAGATTTGTGTAGCTTGAGGAACATTGCAAACATAGGTTCTTACACTGAGGCAATTCTGCTGAAATTCAAAGACAAACTGTACGGTGAAGATTTGAACAGGTTGAGCAACTCTGAATTCACGAGATTTTACCGATATTTCACGGTTACTCCTGACCCTGCATCTTATCTCAAAATGAAGTTACCTATCTGCATAGTCAGAATAATATCCCAACTAAAAATTACAGGAACAAACAAAATCATTAAGTTCTACCACAAAGGATCATCTTTTACAATTGACACTGATGAGAACTGCTCAATCTGCAACCTCCGGAGTCCTGAGAACTTACATCACCTGCTTTTCGAGTGCCCTTTCTATCGCTTTATTAGGCCCGCTTTACTTACACAGACTGGGAACGTGAGAAGCTTTGCTGGTTTTGTCAACGGGATTTCGGAGTCACACAGCAGGATTATTTTCAGGTACATTACGTCTATGTTGGCGCTGAGATCATTCGCTTTAAATGAGTGATCACGAACAGACGGGCGTCTCACTTTCGTATTACTTTCATTTTCACTTTTATATTTTATTTTTGCTCTTCACCCTGTATATTTGTTTCTTATGTTTCTTCCGCAGGTGTTTTACAGACATAGTTATTTAGTTGTTTATTACCTACTGTATCATACTGTGCATACTTATTCAGTACCGTTTTGTAGTTTTTTTTCAAACATCAAACAACTTCTTGTTGTGAAAAATTGTATTTTTTCTGGAAACAATAAAATTGAATTGAATTGAATTGAATTGAATTGAATGTAAGCAACCAACAATACAACAACATCCAGGAACTGAAACTGTTCTTTGGACGCGTTGTTCCTTCTCTATGTTTTTTGCAAAAATCTCTGCATAATCCGCAATTTTTATTATAGATTATTATTCCACACGCCATCCTGAGTGATCTGCCTATTTTTCCATTTCGATTTGCGTGTGGCCGTTCAGTTTCATGGACCCTCAAATTGGAATAATTGGATGATTTGAAAGGCCGATATTTGACAAAATGACATTTATTTTGTTTCAAAAGAAAGTTTCGACGTTTACTGCTTTGCAGAATCTGATTGACGCATAAGTGGCGCCCTCCCATAGTTACTCTCGACCCTAATAAAATGAAATATATCAGAGATATTTTGTGCACTGCAAAGTGTATTATTGGTTGCCTATACAACTTCAAAATGCGAGTTGCCCCAAGACCCACAATAATTACCCCTGTGAAAAGGGAAGAGGGCTAACTTTTGGAGGGTGGATGCTGCAGCCTGCAAGCCTGCTACTTCCTGGCAAGAAATGGCGACTTGGCTGCGCAGCGTGTACTTCCACCTTGGCTTTCGGAAAAATTGCAATAGGCACTCTGCGGATTTGCTCCAGCGCCAAAAGTTGCAGGTTTTTTGCACTTCTCCTGCAGGAAGTTATCTATTTCCATAACAACGATACCATTTAAATAATCATATATATAAGCTTTCACAGGCCTTCTAGGCCCATTGCTTTGTGACGTTTCTCCATTCATTTCTGTTCTTTGCAATTCGCTTCCAGTTTTCAATCTTCTTGTCCTTCAAATCTTCTATTACAGCTTCACTCCATTTCTTTCTTGGTCTTCCTCGTTTTCTTACTCCTTCCGGTACCTTCCATCCAATTGTCTTCACCAGTCTGTCGTCGCTCATCCTTTCTAAATGCCCCAACCATTGCATTCGTCTCGATCTAACAAAATCACTTATCAGTGGTTCATCGTATAGCTCACTCAACTCAGCATTTGTTCTCCTTTCCCATACGCCCTCCTCCGACTTCTTTCCTCCAAACATTCTCCTCAACATTTTTCTTTCCCATGTTTCAAGTCTCAGTTGTGTCGTTTTGTTCATCACCCAAGTCTCGCAGCCGTAAGTCATCGTTGGTCTCATCACCGTTCTGTATAGTCGGATTTTGGTCTGTCGTGATATATTTTTTGATGTTATGATTCTGTGAAAACTTCCCGCACATCTGTTGCTCTTCGCCATTCTCAACTCCACCTCAGCCTCCTCTTCACATCTGTTGTTAACCAGCACTCCAAGATACGTGACACTCTCGACCTCATTGAAAACCATCCGTTCCTCCCCATCGATTTCGACTTCCAGTACTCCTCTTGTGTTGTCATTTTTCTGTTTGATTGTCATGAATTTACTTTTGTTTTTATTAATACTCAATCCCATCCTTCTCGCCGCCATTATAAATTTCTCAACTATTTCTCTCAGTTCTCTCATTCTTCGGGCTACTAACACCACATCATCCGCGTATGCTAGGCATTGGTGACTTTTGTTGAAAAGCGTTCCTGTTCTGTTTACCTCACTATCTCTCATTATCTTCTCTAGGACGATGTTGAACATCATCGTAGATAGCGGATCGCCCTGTCGTAACCCTCGTCTCACTTCAAACTCCTCCGATCTTCCGCTGCCTACCTTGATCGCACAGGTCGTATTTTTCATGGTCATCTTCACCAACCTGATCAATTGATTTGGTATTCCAAATTCTTCAAACGCCTCAAACAATTTCTCTCTCTCAACTGTGTCGTATGCTGCCTTGAAGTCAATGAACAACATGAACGTCGGCATCTCATATTCGTAGGAAGCTGTCATCATTTGCTTAAGCATGAAAATTTGGTCCGTTGTTGATCTATTTCTTCGGAAACCTCCCTGATACTCTCCCAGTAACGTCTCTGCATGTTTATTCAGTCTCTGTTTTATTAGTGTTGCGAGTATCTTGTAAGTTACATCCAGCAAAGCAATTCCTCGGTAATTATTGCATTCTGTTGCATCTCCTTTTTTGTGAATTGGCAAAATATTCGCTCGGTTCCATGACTCAGGCATTGTTTCTGACTTCCATATTTCTCCGATCAGCTCTTTTATCTTCTTTCACAATCTCTCCCCCGTACTTCAAGTTTTCTGCAACAATACCGTTCTCTCTCGGGCTCTTGTTGTTCTTCATTGAGTACACAATACTCTCTATTTCTTCAATGCTCGGCTCATCAAGGTCTTCGCCATAGAACACCTCTTCCCCGGCCCCAGTCTTCCCTTCTTCTGACTCCTCACTTTCCAGTAATTCCTCAAAATATTGTTCCCATCTTTGCGCTTTCTCCCTTTCTCCGCCTACAAGGTTTCCATCTTTGTCCCTGATATATGATGCTTCTTGTCGGTAGCCACTTCTTACTTTCTTCACGTCCTTATAGAAATTCCTGATCTCTTTCTTTTCGTACTTTGTTTCCATATCTTCCATTTCTTTTTCCATGTAATCTCTTTTTCTGGTTCTGCACATCTGTTTTACTTTCCTCCTTTGTTCATTATACATTATTTTGTCTCTTTCTGTCCTTTTCTGTAGCATCTTTTGTCTAAGCATGCTTTTTTTTCTTCATTTCCATTTTACACTCTTCGTTGAACCATTTTGTTCTTCTTTGCGGTTTTTTCTTTTTCAAATTTTCTTCTGTTGCTACTAACATTGCCCTTTCTAGTTTCTTCCATCTTTCTTCAACTCCTCCTTCATCATTCAGAGCCATGTCGTTATAAATTTTGCTTATCGTGTCCGTGTACACTTGCGCCTTTTCTTCGTTCTTCAGTTCCTCCACATTGTATCTCAAGTCTGTCCTTCTTCCATCCTTCCGTGTTTTTATGTATGGGCACTTTAGTCTTCCTCCCACTAAATAGTGATCCGAGTCAACATCTGCACCGCGGTATGTTCTTACATTTGTCATCAATTTTGCATATTTATCTTTGATCAGTATGTGATCTATCTGATTGGTTTCATTTTTACCCGGTATCAACCAAGTTCCTTTGTGAATGTCTTTTCTTTTAAAATGAGTGATCATTATCTTCATATCTCTCTCTATCGCTAGAGATATCAACCTCAATCCATTGTCATTGCTTACTGCATGTTTGCTCTCACCTCCTGTTACCATATCATATACTTCTTCTCTGCCTACTTTTGCATTAGCATCTCCCATTATCATCAGAACATCCTGTCTTGGTATATCATCTAATAACAATTCCAATTCTTCGTAATATTTATCTTTAGTATCTTCATCTTTTTCTTCTGTGGGTGCATGTATATTAATCACTGAAATTGTTTTACATTTTCCTTCAATTCGTATACTACACAAACGATCCGATCGTGCCTGGAAGTCTTTAACTGTACCTTGTATGCTATTCTTTATCATGAAACCAACTCCAAATCTTCTGTTGTCACTCCCGCTTCTAATAAATGTGTAATCCTTGATTTCTGAAATCCCGCTTTCTTTCAAGTGTGTCTCTTGTACTGCTGTTATGTCCATTTCATATTTATTTAGTTCCTCCGTCAGACTTATCAGCGTTTCCTCTTCATAAACTCCTCTCTCAAATTCCACGTACCCACATTAAGTCTTTCCTCTGGTTTCACCCTTTTTCTTGCATCCGCCCAATTAATATTCACATCCTCTAAATTCTTTACCATGTACCTATTCATTGCCAAGTTCGTCGCCTTATGCATTTTCTTGGAAGGGCTATTTAGTTTTTCGTCCGTCCCCTTTGTGTTGCTCTTTTTCCAGAATTCTGCAGTTCTCCTTCTTCCAAGTTCCATGTCCATTCCTCACCTTCCACGCAAATTCTGCGAAAACCTATCATCACTTGCTTTCCTTTTGTTCTCTCCTCCTTCGCCTTTCTCCTTATTTGTGTCTCGATGTCTATATCTTTCTTAGATAAATCATTGTTTATATAAATTTTTCCGTCTTTGAAATTTCTCAGTTTCTTTTTGTTTTCCATTACCTTGCTTTTCTCCAGTGAATTTTCCAATTCTATCAAACAAACTTTCTTCGCCAACTTTCTAGCGGATTTGATCTGAGTTTTGATATGTAGGTTTTCAGTAAATACTCTTGTTACAGCATCTTTTAACTCTTCTTGGTTGTAAGATTCCAGATTCAAACCTTGCATCACTACATTATTTCGTCTTTTTTCGTTTTCTAGAATTTCAATTCTATCGCTCAGTTCGCAGATAGTTCTCTCCATGTTTTTGTTTTCTTCTCTTAATGCCTTCATATAGTTTCTGTACTCGCTCTGATCCTTTCTCATTTCCTTTATTTCCGTTGCTAGCTCCCGCATCATTTCCATCAATCTTCCCATCATTCCTTCTTCAATTTGCATTCCTTCATCACCCATTCTTCTTTCCTCTATTAGTTGTAAAATACTCACAATTCTCCAGTACGGACCTGTTCTTTGTTTATCAAGCAGCGCGGCGTGCCGCGATAAGAGCTGTCACCCGAATCCCCTTCTTGGAGGTTAGGCTCTTCTCAGCGCGCTTTATTCTGCTAATTCACAACTATGGTACGGGTTCTCACTTTCAAAATTTCACTATATTTCAACGACACTTCCTTACACAGGTTCTCGTGTTTTCAACGCTCGATCCTTCTCACAATTTGAGTTTAGTTTCGGAGCGATTTTGACACGTTTCTACCACATGGATAGCCAGGACCGGACCGTTTCCGGATACGTTTCCGTCAAAATGGCGTAGAATTCAAATGAAAGCATTTCGCACTAGCATTGAGTCCTATGGGGAAAGTGGGGGTTGTCAGGATACTCGATTTCGCGCCATCTTCCTCCAAGGTCACCACCTCGTGACGTCATGTGACGATGCCGTATACACTTTACTGCTCGTGAAGCACCGAATCGAAATCAAAAGAGACTAGACGTTTGGCATAGGAATTATTTTTTAACCGCGAAGAATGGCACTGGCATGGCAGCAACCAGCAAACGCTATCAAGGGTTTCACTAGAGTCATATGGTTCCATTACGGTAGGTGAGATGAACAGTGGATTGGTAAAAAGGGGTCCTTTTTGAGTCCTTCGGCACCAACATTTCGCTGTGGACTTGAGGAGGACCGAGGCAAGTTCGAAAGCTTAGTATGTTGATCAGGACCCAAAACTGCACCAGACTGCAAACTTTCGACTCTCCGTGACCATTTGCAAAGTAAACCCTATTTTAATGTATCGGTTGACTACTTATAGCTATTTCACTGTAATTTGTTACTCATGCATATTGTGGAAATTTTCACAGATGATCTCGAACTAGCCACCCAAAAAATGAACAGGAGAAAAAAAAAGGGAAAATTACTTGAAATATCCAGGTTTTAGAATCCATGCCAGAATGAGCCGTTTTTCTACGCTTACAAGGCAAGGACTCGCCTGGATTTCGTTGACGTTGAAACGCCAGAATCAATTAAATTTACTAGGTGCTAAGGTGCTCTCTTTTTCTGACTGCGGTCAGGTCAATGTTCCGTCAATGTGAAGTTGTCAAACGTAGTGATGGAAGAACGAAAGATATTTGACTGTATTTACTATTATTAGGTGAATGGCGGCCCATAAGTAACCTGCAGTTGTTGCACTCGCCCTTCCAGGCTTCTGTGTTGTAGGCAGAGCAATAAAAATGGCAAAGGGTACAGTTGGAAGCGAAATGATTCATACTACTCCGCTGGGAAGTCGGCTCGATTCCAGAAATGTTAGCTGCTTGGATCGTTCTTGAAAGCCAGTTTTGATTAGATATTGGTCTTTATCAAAACTGGAATTCAAGAACGATCCAAGCAGCTAACATTTCTGAAATCCAGCCGACTTCCTAGCGGTGCCGTATTATGAATCATTTCGCTCCCAACTGTACATGGAAGAGAGGCTGTCTTGAAATCATACATCAAGCTTCCAGCAGTTGATAACTTTGCCACATGTGGTTACATAGAAGTCCAAGTTCAACTGTTCAAGACATACCCTGGCGTTCAGGCTGAACCATTTTAAAGAAGACATGGACTTAGCAAGCTTCTGAAGTGTGTCTGACTGACTGCAGACTGCAGAACACGCTGCTTAGCGGCATGCCAATTGGCGCTTTCCATTTAAAACATTTTGTGTCGGTTTGTGTCGATGACACACAGCAACATAAATCAAATGGAACGCATTTGTGCCGATGTGTGTCGACACAAGTCGGCTTGTGTCGGTAAATGGAAAGCGCCCAATGTATCGGCGATTTAAATTTAAAAAACGCCACCTGGTGTAGAGCTCGGTTCTTGATCGTGGAGGAATTTTTTGAGAGGAACATATACTCCAACGTCTTGTAGCCTAGGTGGGCACTAGTAGATACCTGCAATACCCACATCACTGACATGGAAATTTGACAAGTAGAAATAATGTGAAAAGGGGTTTGCATTTGTGTCTCTTATTTCATGTTATGGTTAACGTATTTAGCAGGTTTGTAGTAGATCTAAGTCCAGAGGTGCGCAGCTGAAAGACTACGCCCCCAGCAATGCAATACATTGTGGTTGCGGTAAAAAAAGGCAACGTTTGCGTCCCGAACACAAAGGTAGCTACGGCGAGCTAATTAGAGTAAAAAATGCGGATCTCCAGCTAAAGTCCAAGCAGGAAATCTTTAGGAAAAAGCGAGGAAAAAAGGTAGGTGGTGGTTGACACTGCACGGTCAGCCTAAGGTAACTTTTTCTTGGCTGACAGACTGGCTTGTTGCGTGTTTCCCTCCCTGCGGTGTAGCAATTTAAATTTCTAAATTTTTTTCATATGAAAATTTATTTCAAGTTTGGAAAATTCCTAATAAAACCTAAAAATAGTGGTAGATAATGCAGTAAATTATTTGAATTATCGCGGTACAGATGAGAGAGGAAACGGCAAAAGGAACGACATGATAGAGAACTTGACTGATAAGGGAATTCAATTCAAGAAAAGAGAGTGACAGTTGATGTTGTAGGAGGCAAAATTTTCGGTTTATTTGTTGAAGGGCAGGCCTGAGAGCCCCCATTTGTTCGATGTTGCCTCCTCCTGTCTTTCCGCACCATTTGTGTGCCATGAAAATAGCCTAAAAAGGGTGAGTTAGAAATGTCAGTTTTAATAGTCCCGAGGTTGCATGGTAGAGCAGCTTATAGCTGAATGCCGCCTCGTATAATAAGACAATTAAATTAAATTAAATTAAATTAAAGTAAAAAAGTTGCCGAACCTCAAATTTTAGCTATATCTGGAATCATCCACGTTTCTTACGCTACATACACGTTCCTTACGCTACATCCACGTTTTCTACCGCTATATTCACGTAGCTTACGTCATATCTACGCTTCCCACGATTTCGCTACGCTTTTCACATCATCCAGCTATGCTGCCGAACGAATTTCCACGCCTTTTTCGCCGATGACCACAGGAGCCGATGATTCAACTTGCTCCGGTCACTGCTTCGAGTTTGGCTGCTGCCACCTTCGCTAAAACTTGACGTCTTCGTCCACCTGCACGTCACCTGCGAGCGAAGCCACGTACCCGGACCGGTGGAAGGCGACTTCACGCTGCACCAGAGGTCACGTGAGATGTTTTTGTTCTTCCGCATCCCTAAGATTAAGTTGCCCGTCTAGCGTTGTTGTTGTTGTTGTGTTTTAAGAATATCACTTAATCAAGTGAGCGCCCCAAAACCTCGTAACTTGGATTCAAGGTATTATAGGTTAGGTTAGGCAAACGTTCATTTTATTCGACAAAACCTTGTCGGAACCAGACACGCTGGGGGGTAGTTTTCCTGGGGTTCGCGTTTGAAGAGCAATGGGCATTCAACACCTTTGCCAACATCCTCACGTCTTGCCTGTGCCTTGTGAAGCACGTTTTCACTGGTCGAGGAAGCTTGGGCTGAAATTCAGCAAGAAGTCAACGTTCATATTTTCATTTGTTATTTATTTTACATTGCACATACCTTTCGATAATTCCGTGTCAATTACGTCGAATATTTCCCTCATACGTCAAAAACGCGATAATTCGGACACAAATTTCGAGGATTAATAAGCGATAATCCGAAAGACCATATCGATAATTCAATCGATCTGTCATTATTTAAACACCTACTGTCAAACAAACATGATCCAGTGTTAGCGTTGGACTCTGGACACTGTATGGGGATGCTCATGCTTAAGCGAGTACTCAAGGGACCCAGAGGCACGTGCAAGAAAGTGAAACAATTTGGGATTGCGCATCAGTCATAATGATTTCACACTTTTTTCGTCAGCCTCTGGTTCTCTTTTCTGTTCTGCGACTCAGTACAGTTAGGTGGCTATTCATGCATGTATCATCAATTTTATTGTCGTGTGAAATAATATGTGAATATTTTGTAGAATGATTCGGGAAATATTCTTCCGAATACCACTCTTGCAATGAAAATGAACCAGATAATTCTGAAAATGCGTGTTGCCATAAGAAAACCGCATTCGTTTGTTTTCTTCTGTTGTTCGAAAGAAGAGCCCTCCCCCTTTTTCATTGCACTCGTGGTATTATACCCGAATATACTTCAATTATTCTCCCGATTTGCTTAGTTGATTTCATATTTTCCATAATTCAGCTGCATTTATTTACCATTCACTACTCTTGTTTTTTTGACACTTCGAAGACGTCACCCGTCAGCTGTTTGACAGCTCTCGAGTGCGTTCGAGTTACAATCATCTGTAGAGCGTACAGCCGTGTTTCACACAACACGGGAATTGTGTAAAAATCGGGAATATAACAATTCCAACCATCTTAACTAGCTACACGCCCGATTGGCGCCTTTGAAATATAAATTTAGTTGTGGCAGTTTTTGTGTTAACTTCAAGAACCCACGCCTTGCTCTTTGCTCTCCACATAGAAAAAAAACTGAGTGCCGCCTTCAGCGACTCTGAAGGGAAAAATAGGCGACAGCGGATGTGACAGTCTGTTGCTATTCCTTGGGCGGAAGCTGCGGTACTGCCTGTTAAAATGAACGACAAACTGATGTTTGTATTGTGTCAGTCATGTGGTCATGAACTCAATCAGGGCCTGTGTAGTCATGATGAGAGTGGACGTGCACTAACAGGTACATGGGTAATTGAGGAAGTGGTTAAGGCTCTAGAGAAAGGGTATCGCCTGCTCGAAATCCATGAAATTTGGTCTTACACTATCGTACAGCTTGATGCAGAGACAAATGGTCTGTTTGCTGATATGATGAATGCATTTTTAGGTTGGCCTCTAGATTGCACCACTCCCTCACAGAAAGAAGCATATATAAATAATTTTCTGGCCATAGAGAATATACAGTTGGAGCATAGTAAAATCGTGAAAAATCCGGGGTTAAGGACACTAGCTAAATTAATTTTGAACTCCTTCTGGGGTAAATTCGGTCAGCGTGAAAATCAGCCCAGAACATCTGTTGTGAACAAACCTTCGGAATTTTATGAAATATTGTCAGACCCTGCTGTCAATGTGAACCACATTTTGGCAATCAACGAAAATACACTGGTAGTGAGTTGGGAATATAAAGAAAAAATTGTCACTACTCTAGCCACAGTAAACGTTTATATCGCTGCCTTCACCACTGCACAAGCGCAGCTTAAATTATATTCTCATCTGGAAAAGCTAGGAGATTGAGTTTTATATTATGATACTGATTCAATAATCTACGTTTCGAATTTTGAGGGAGAGTATGAACCACCAACTCGATATGACAAACGAGCTCGAAGAATTTGGTCCCGATGCATACATCACCGAGTTTGTCTGTGGTGGCCCAAAAAGTTACCTTTTTAAAGTGTTTCCCACCCCCGATGATCGATCTGATACTGTCTGTAAAATCAAGGGTATACAACTGAATCACAAGAACTCAAAATTGATCAGCTATGAATGAACTGATACTGGGTGAAGATCCAGAAGAATTCATTTTAATTCGTGATACGAATATAAGAAGAACTGCTGAGCATCACGTTGTTACGAGACTGGAAGAAAAAGTATATAAACCAACCAGTAATAAGAGAAAATTCGTAGAAGATAATTCGTACCCCTATGGCTACAAAAAACTGTGTCAGTGATTAAGAGATCTGGTATTGATCAGAACTATTGTAATCTGATTTACATCATACTTTCTTATAGATAATATATTTACAGTGAATATCATGTACCATATAACTTTTAAGTCTTTAAAACTGTTGATACTAGATGTTCCTCGTTGCACAGCCCTATCGCTGATGCCTGAATGTTGTATTTGATGAATAAATAATTATCTGTACTCGACTGTTTATTTTTTCCCTACACACAGCTGTCCTAAACCATATGGTTGCAGAAAGTCACTATATATCCGAGTTAGAGCTACAAATGTCACTGTCAAAAGTACGTCAAAAGTACATCAAAAAGTCACTTTCAAAAAGCACGTCAAAAAGTCACTTTAAAAAATACTTGAAAAACTGTCAAATAAAAAGTCAAAAGTCACTGTCAAAATGACGTCAAAAGCCTCTGTCAAAAGTATGTCAGAAGTTAGTGTAAAAATATTCAAATATCAGGTAATTTGCATTTCAAATTTTCGGTCTCAAGTGCCCCGGGTAACTGGTTCCCAGTCTCAAGTATCGCATTACCTACTATAGATGATTTAGAGAAAGGTCTGCGACGACGCTGATCATCACCCTGGAGCCCAATAAAGAGCCTACGGAGTCCCAAGGGTTCACAGGAACAAAAGTTAGCTTGTAGTGGACTGCACAAGACAGCAAAGTGACAGTTTTGACGTGCCTCCAATTGACGTAACAGCCGACGTTGCCTGCAGCAACTTGGACCTCCTCAAACAATTAATTCCCTAAAACTTTCTCCACAAAGGGGCCATTTTCCCCAATAAGGTCAATCGCCTATAGCTGTCTCTTCCTCTGTAGGTACTTAGGTAGGTACCCTGTATGCCTGTACCTGGCTCCAAGGGCAAACCATATCGCAGAAAATCATATAAACGAACGGTATGGACAAGGTTTCAAAGTTACATGATGTCTTCTAGGATCATTTCGTGATTCATGTCATTCAAAACTCATGATCAATTTTCAAAATTGGCAAGCAATGTCATCCGCCGGTATTGGTTTTGGTACGAATATTATTTGAACGGAACAGGCCCTTACGTCAATCTACCAACAGTGGTGGCGACCTCTACGTTGTGTTTTTCGAATGCATGGCTCCATTGGGAGGAAGCCTGATCTTTTAGTTTTCTTTTTAGGGAGCGTCGATGGTTGTAGGTGCACTAGTTTCCAAGAAAATGAAATTTTAATCGGGCGAGTCACGCCTCACAAGAATTCGAAAATTCGTGAGTTCATGACCGACAAAACAAAATTAAGCCCGAATTAGGCATTTTTGCCGTCCAAAGAAGCAGCGCCACATAAAGGCATACAAAAGAAACCGTCCACAATCTGCAGGTGACATAAAAAACGACTAGGACCCTCTTTTTCTTCATCTTCTTAGACTGAATTCGACAATAAGTTAAGTGAATTTTTATAGGTTTCACCAAGTTTCCATCCAAGGATTCACCTACCTACCAAGGAAGTTTCACCGCTTTCATCTTTCATCACTTTTACCATTTTCAACCAAGTTTCTTCACCTTCGTGCCAAGAAAATTTCAACCGAGTACCAAGGAAACTTCAAGAGCGATTCTTCGAGTACGAGACGAGGTTCCATATACTAGGAAGCATTCCATTTCCCGGGCGACTTCCCTCTTTTCATCTCCAGCGGTTGAGTCAAAACGACCTGGTGCAGCTCCGCAAGACACCTTCAGCCGTGGCAGAACTTGGATTCGACGCCGAGTGTACCACCTACCCAAGGGATAATAAGGTGCAAGTATGCAGTTCGCTTGATTCGCGACAAGTGCAAAATTTAGCCGTCTGCCCGGCCGTACATCTTGTAAACCCGCTTTTGAAATAAGATCATATCGACGTGGGGTGGGCTTTACAGCCTCGCAGATTGAACGTTTTGTGCCCCTGCTTTGAACAATTGCTGCTTGCAAACATCGAACTGATAACAAAGAGATGTTGTCTCCTGCAGAGTGGGAGCAATAATTACTCTCTCGAAACGAAGTCATAATCTCCGGTTCTGTTGCAAAAAAAAAACCTTCATTGCAGCTCAAAACGACGATCAAACAAGCCTACCATCAATAACCGTAAAAGGAGACGCGCAGCGGGCCTGTTCCTGCGAAATCCCCGAGGTCTCACAAATCAAGTTGTGCACTTGTGCGGAGAAGGAAAAAACAACCCTCAAGCCGGTCCTGCCCGTCTTTTCCTTTCGGGCGAGCTGTGCCGTGACTGATAAATAAAAAGTTGACCCCGGCGCGCGTCATTAATAAAGCTTTCTGCGTCTCATAAATCATAGGCGGCTGAGAGAACGCGCGCAGGAGGGAAAATTTGCCTTGTAAGAAGAAGTGACACGGCATTACCCCCCCGACCGACGACGACGCCGACGACGTTTTTCCCTAATGTACGTGTTTATTTCCAAATTGCACTTTCGCGGGTTGCTTGACTCGCGCCACTAAAGACGCATGCGGGACCCGAAAGACTCACTTTTCCATCAACAAACAACGTTGCCATTAAGAGTAAACTTTTCAACCTCAATTTACGAGTGTAGGTAGGTACTGTGGTGAAACATTATGTTTGTACGGGGTAGATTAGTTCTAAAGAAACGCTCACGACGCGCCGTCAAGACCAAAGAGTTTATAGAGCATTAAGAACTTAAATTCCACAGTAGGTACCTACCAAACCACTTTGTCGCAGTAATAAAAGCTTAATCAATCAGTTTGACTTGGTGGTTATATTCACCAGCAATGCCGTTATTAGGTACACGTACCCTAATAACTATTATCAGATCAAGCTTCAATATGTGGCTTGAAATTGAGCTGCTAGCAGCCCCAGCTCACACTCACCATGTCCATCGAAAGTTTTTCGCAAGAGGAAAAACCGCCAGTGATATGTTAATCCCCGGCTCCCTCTTACGTCTTTTGTTATCGCACTTCAATAGCTTTCTGAATAAGACAAAATTCAAATTTAAGTCGAATTCTTCGCATACTTCACGCCAACACACACGACCCACACACGTGACAAGAATTATACTGTTGGAATCCCAGGGATTCTCCGGGGTTGAGTTGTTCCCCGAACAAATTCTCGAGCAATACTCGGACTCGGTTGGGGAGTGGTGCGAAATTTACATGAAACTCTTTGCAATTGTTAGCAGCTCCATTGTTGACTGTGTGTTCTCTACGGGAGCTGCTGACACGTTCCGCGTTTCTTCCTCCTACCTGTTTTGAATAATTAAGAAACGTACTGTAATTAGAAACATGTCACGCCGTTAAGTCCGCAATCCCTAGTCGATTGCATTATTAAAATTGTTCAGTGTGTTGCCGTGTCGCGTCGCTATAGTAGGTAGTAGTGTCAGTACCTACAGAGTTGGTTTTGCACCATTTCCTTTGTACATAAGCTCGCGTGCTAAAATTTACTCTTCAGCTTTAATTAATAATTAATCGTCCTAATGGGTAATGTCTGAATCCTTACGATAACATTATCCTCCTCCTCAAGTGTCCATTAAAGACGATAATCAAGTCGACAGCGGGATATTGCAGTTTCAGTTCAATTTCGCGTGAAGATTTCTGTTCTCTTTCTGGGACCAGTATCGTGGAATGGATCAGTCGACTCAATTTTGAAATAACGAGAAATGTACAGAAGGTAGTAATTTGAACATCAGTACACACCACACTGTTCCTTTGTAGTTCACAATAATGAAAGTAAGAAAAGCAAATCTCGTTATACTCCAAGCAGTCCAAGCGGATCAATTCCAATTTGAACTGAGTTTTCTGACATGCAGAGCCGGTGCCGAGGGGTTGACCGCAGCGAGAATTTGTACAAAAGAGTTCCTCTCTTGGAAAGAGTTCCCCCGACTTCCTCTTGACTTCCTATGACTTCCTTCGACTTCCTCCTGACTTCCTCTTGATTTCCTCCGACTTCCCCGGAATTCCTCTGACTTCCTCCTGACTTCCTCGGACTTCCTCCTGACTTCCTCGGACTTCCTCGGACTTCCTCCTGACTTCCTCGGACTTCCTCCTGACTTCCTCCGACTTCCTCCTGACTTCCTCGTGATTTCCCCAGACCTTTAATAGCTTTTTACTTGTATTTTCTTATTTTTGGTCAAGAGGTTTGGGTGCTGCGCCTAGCTAGTGATTAGAGGTGTTCAGGAGTGTAGCATGGATATTCAAAATAATAATTTATTCAGCGCCAGCTGAAGTACCATCATACAGGTTGGTCTAGTTTTTGATACATCAATTAAGAGAGATGAGAGAGAATCAAAAATGAAGGGAACTTTTTCGAAAAAAAAAATTCAGAAGTGCATATTAACGAAGATACAGCCCTTCAAAGTTGGAAATAAAAAATCGTTTTTTAGCTGAACTTTTGAACCGTTCAACCGATTTTGTTCAAATTTGAGCCAAAGTTTACTTAAGCGAGTCTCTATCGAACGATAATAATAACGCGTTTTATCAAAATTACCCAGGCGCTTAGATAATAGGGGGCACCCCTCTTTTCGCCCCCTAATTTTTCACTACCTCAAATTTTTTTCGTCCATATTTTTGAGTCTATGTTCAATTTGACAATTTGGAAGAAAAAGTTACTTCTGCAAAAATTTCATTAGAAGCTTCATTTTGAGATATCTGGGTTTGAAACTTTGAAAAACATCTCGAAATCCTCACTTTCAAAAGCCTAAAAATTTTGTCCCTTGAAAATTTCTGGTTTGTCAGCAAAAATGATGGTTTATCAACTTAAAACACCTAGAGAACTTGTTTCAGTTGAGAAATCATGAGTTTTCTTGGATTTTAATTTTCAGGCACTTAAAAGTGGCGTTTCCGAGATGTTTTCCAAAATTTCTAACTCAAATATCTCAAAAACAAAGTCTCTAATCAAAATTTTGCTGAAATAACTTTTTCTTCAAAATTGAACATAGAACTCAAAAATATAAACAATTTTGGAAAATATCCGAGGGTGTGAAAAATTAGAGGGCAAAAAGAGAAGTGCCCTCTATTATCTACGCCCCTGGATAATTTTGATGAAACGCGTTACTATCGTTCGATAGACACTTGCTTTTAAGTAAACTTTGGTTCAAATTTGAACAAAATCGGTTCAACAGTTCAAAAGCTATGCTGAAAAATCGATTTTTCATTTTCAACTTTGAAGGGCTATATCCCCGTTATTATGCACTTCGAAATTTTTGATTCTCAGGAGTTTCTCTGCCATCTCTCAGTGTGATTGTATAATTGTGTAAATTTTTGGTTTTCTGTCTTCCCACAAGTTTTTTGTAAAGATGTTCATCTCAACTGACCGGTTTCGAGGGCATCTGGTCCCTTCTCATCAGAGTATCTACATAAGAGATAAAATATAACAATACAAATGGAATAAAAATATAACAGTAATTACATACCAAAAACTGAAATGAAAAAGATATTTCTGAAAATATACAACTTTTTTCTTTTTTTTACATGCACATTTTGGTTTGTACTTGCTGTTATATTTTTATTCCATTTGCATTGTTATATTTCATTTTTTATGTAGATACTCTGACGAGAAGGGACCACAGGCCCTCGAAACCGATCATTGAAATCAACATATTCACAAAAAACTTGTGGGAAGACAGAAAACCAAAAATTTACATTCGAAATTTTTGTTTTTGAGGATATCCCCTTCATTTTTGATTTTCTATCATCTCTCAAAATTAATTTATCAAAACTTGGACCACCCTACTGTATACAGGTGTCCCGGAGTAAGTGTAAAAATGTACAGGGAGATTGAAAATCAGGAAATAAGGGGACCTACATGTTTCTAATTTATAGGCTCGTTTCTAAGGGTCCCTTCGACCCACATCTCGATGGACCGTCTATTATCATTTATTTGTATACCTCCGGCTTTTGGTACTGTAAAGCGCTTTCTCACCAACGCCGACACGACGGTGATGTTTTATATTTTGTTGCGCATGCGCATGTTGCGGCGCATGCGTGTATCAATTGAGACTTCCTCCGACTGCCTCAGACTTCCTCCCGACTTCCTCAGACTTCCTCGGAGTTCCTCCTGACTTCCTTGGACTTCCTCCTGACTTCCTCGGACTTCCTCCTGACTTCCTCGGACTTCCTTCTGACTTCCTCGGACTTCCTCTGACTTCCTCCGACTTCCTCCGACTTCCGTCGGACTTCCTCTGACTTGTACAAAAGATTCCCCCAGTGGTCAACCCCTCGGCCGGTGCTGACAATTTTCGTCAAGGAACCCTGCGAAAAGTCCAGTGGTGGATTAATGCGATCATTTCCTTTCCAATTCCGAGAATCAAATCGGAATCTCTCCCCAACTAGTTGTTTTCACGATAATCCAAACTTGACTCTCGACTCTGATTCGCCAGTCAAGTGTGGTGTTATCGCGATTCATTCAAATGAAAGAAAAAACTAGCAAGGGAACCTTAGGCCTCTGGTGTAGGCAACAATGATTAACCCCGTGTCACTTAAAACTAAACAGTGACATCTCGTATACAGGTGTCCATTTTCCGAGGCTAAACATGGGTATCTCGCTTATTTTTAGACATACAAAGTCGGTTAAATCAGAAAAAAGTTGCGCATTTCGATGACGATCAATGATCCAAAAAGATATTTGACCTACTAGTTTAGTTTTCGAGAAATCGTGAGAAAACAAGAATTTGCAATTTTTGTTTTTATTCTTTATCCAAAAAACGCTCCAAGGTGGCCTTTTCTAATCAAGACATTGTCAGGACACTTTTCCGAAGAAAATTCAAAGCTGCTGGAATCTTTATTCTAGCTTTCAAAACAACCGAGATACGACATTGAACTTTTTTCCTCTTATGGGCGCCGCGCCATATTGAATTTTGACATTTTTGAATACAGATGGTTACAACGATGTGTCACGTGTCACTGTTGAATTAATGTTTTTGGGCAAATCTTTTATTTCATATTTCAAAGAGTGTTTTGGAACAAAACAGCATCGACAATAAAAAACCCGAAAATGTTGAACATTTATTCAACAGTGACATGTGACACATTAGCACAGGCATTTTAGATCAAAATTGACCAAAACCTGTAAAAAAATAACGTGAGTCTGAAAATTGGTAGAACGCTCCCACTTCAACCCCTTAACCACATACTGAAAGTCCTTTAAAATCCTATGTCCGCTTCATCGGTTTTTGGCGGCAAAAAGGTGTAAGTGACAATAATTTAGAAACTATCTATTAGAATACGCGATGAAGCTTCGATACAGCTGAAAATTGCTGAAAATGGTCTCCTTGGCCAGTTGAACAACATATTGAAAGTCCTAAAAAAACCTATATCCGCTTCATCATTTTAAGCGGCAAAGATGGATAAGTGACATTGCTTTGCTAACTAATAATTAAATCACGCGTTGAAGTTTCATTACAGCTGAAAATTGCTGGAAATGGTCTCCTCGGCCAGTTGAACAACATGTTGAAAGTCCTAAGAAATCCTATGTCCGCTTCATACTTTTTTTTTTCAGCGGCAAAAAGGTATAAGTGACATTGTTTTAAAAACCAATCAATTAAACACGCGGTCAAGTTTCAATACAGCTGAAAATTGCCAAAAATTGTCTTCTCGGTCAGCTTAACAACATATTGAAAGTCCTAAAAAATACTATGTCCACTTCATCGGTTTTTGGCAGCAAAAAGGTTCAAGTGGCATTATTTTGGAGACTATTGATTAAAACATGAGTTGAAGTTTCAGAACAGCTGAAAGTTGCTGAAAAATAGTATCCTTTGTTAGTTGAAAAACATACTAAAAGTCCTGAGAAATCCCATGCCCGCTTCATGTTTTTTGGCGGCAAAAATGTATAAGTGACATTATATTGTAAACTATTTTTTTGAAATACGGGTTCAAGTACAGCTGGAAATTACTAAAAATGGTCTCCTTTGTTAGTTAACTGTACTAGTCCGAGTAGACTATTTTCAGCAATTTTCAACTGTATTGCAGCTTCAACACATATTTTGAACAATAGTTTCAGGAAATGATCTTATACCTTTTTGCCGCCAAAAGACGATAAAGCGGACATAAGATTTCTTGGGACTATCAGTATGTTGTTCACATGATCAAGGAAACCAGTTCCAGGAATTTTCAGATGAATTGGAACTTCAACGCCTATTTCAATAAATAATAGTTTCCAAAACAATGTAACTTATACCTTTTTTCCGCCAAAAAACAATGAAGCGGACAGGGATTTCCCTAGTATTTTCAGTGTGTTGTTCAACTGACCAAGGAGACCATTTTAAGCAATTTTTAGCTGTATCGAAACTTCAACGCGTATTTTAATAAATAGTAACAAGAGAAAATTTCACTTTTACCTTTCTGCCGCCAGAAACTAATGAAGCGGAAAGAAAATTTTCTAGAACTTTCAAAATGTTGCTCAACTAATCAAGGAGACCATTTTCAGCAATTTTCAACTGTATCGAAACTTGACCGCCTGTTTGATTGAACAGTTTCCAAAACAATGTCACTTACACCTTTTTAACGCCAAAAACCAATGAAGCGGACATAGGATTTCTCAGGACTTTCAGTATGCTGCTCAACTGACCAAAGAGACTTATTATTTTCACTTGTATCAAAACTTCAACCCGTATTTTATTGAATAGTAACAAAAAAAAATGACACTTATACCTTTCAGCCGCCAAAAAACAATGAAACGGACATAGGATTTTTGAGGACTTCTAGTATGTTGTTCAACTGACAAAGGAGACCAGTTTTTAGCAATTTTCAGCTGTACTGAAACTCCAACTCGTATTTTAATAGATAGTTCCCAAAATAATGTCATTTGAACATTTACGCCGCCAAAAACCAACGAAGCGGAGAGAGGATTTTTTAGGACTTTCAATATGTTGTTCAACTGACCGAGAAGATAATTTTCGGAAGTTTTGAGCTGTATTGAAACTTCAACGCGTATTTTAATAGATAGTTTCTAAAATAATGTCACTTACACTTTTTGCCGCCAAAAACCGATGAAGCGGACATAGGATTTTTTAGGACTTTCAGTATGTGGTTAAGGGGCTAAAGTGGAAGCGTTCCACCAATTTTCAGACTTACGTTATTTATTTCCAGGTCAAAACCTAAAATGCCTGGGCTACATCGTTCCAACCAGAAAATGAAACTATTCAAAAATGTCAAAATCCAATATGAAAAGTGAAAAGCATCAGCCTCACATCAAGCGTGCAGAGCTTTTGGTTCCAAATCTTCCGAGTCTAATATTTCAGTCAAACTCAAGAACACAACAGCACAGGTTTTTATCTTTCTTGCAATCCTCCTTCTTTTCCAAAGGACACCGATTCATCCATGGCCAGCACCCTGAAAGAATACATCAAGGCCAAGGCCACGACTGACGTGCAAATGAGTAGTACTAAGAGATAAGCGTTGCGGAATTAATCCCTGTGGGTTTATTCCTTGACAGAATCCTACCAGTTAGGTCTCCTTCGAAAGCTACAATGATGTACTTTGGTTTGAGCCGAGGTTTGAGCCCATTGGCATTTCCAAAATCCAAAAATCAAGCAAATTATTTTCCGATTTTGGGAATACCAACGGGCTCAAACCAAAGTACATCCTTGTAGCTTTCAAGAGAGACCTAAGTGGTAGGATTCTGTCAAGGAATAAACCCACAGGGATTGATTCCGCAACGCTTATTTTACCAATATAACTCCGTCCTTAAGAGAGAGTTGCGACAAGTATCTCCTCTTTGCGGCCAACGAAAGTTTGGATTTTCTAGCTGAATGCCAAATTTTGACTTGCTGATGATACGTTCAATGTTGCACCATGCATGAGAGAGTACATGCAGCTGTACACTATACATGGCTCAATGGGCGACCTCGCAGTCCCTTGCCGCTTGCGTATAAATTTTGGTATAAGAAAAGACTCAAAAATATACGAAAAGGTTTTTGGGAAATTAAAGAAGAATCAGCCGAGATTGAAACCGAAAGTCATCGTCTTGGACTTCTAGAAGGCCGCAATTAATGCTTTCCAGAAATTTTTCGACGATCCTGAAATACATAGTTGTTTGTTCCACTTTGGCCAGTGTATATGGAGAAAAATACAAAATTTGAGCTATTCGGTCAGATTTACTACTGATGAAATGTTCAGTTACTATATTAGGATGATCATTGCTTTGAGCTTTGTGCCTAATGAGAGAAAACAAAGAGTATCATGATCTACTGACCAGGCAGCCCGATTTCCCTCACGTTGGAGATTTTTCGAACTACTTATGAAAAAATTGTATGGTAAAAAAAGAAAGAAGGGAAAGAAGCCATCTCATATTTTCTCTTGAAGTCTTGAAGTTTGGGACTGCTACGAAGCAACGATTGGTGACGCTGTCGAGTCTCTGCAAGATCTAGGGTACCTCCCAATAGTCTTTCTACTAGGCAACATACTATCGTCGCATCTTGATATAGTGCACCAATATGACGCTATACTGAAGAGATTTTTAGTTATATTACATTGGAAAGCACCTTTATACGACACTTTACAAGCGAATTTAATGGAAAAAAATCTTATCCTAAGAATCGCATTCCGGCCTTTGGGCCCTTTCCT
This sequence comes from Anaspis maculata, assembly GCA_949128115.1. Classification (NCBI taxonomy): domain Eukaryota; kingdom Metazoa; phylum Arthropoda; class Insecta; order Coleoptera; family Scraptiidae; genus Anaspis; species Anaspis maculata. The sequence continues at coordinate 122,317,378 of OX421961.1, forward strand.
GTAACGTGAAATTAAAATTTGACGACGGAATCTTATCCAGAAGCTCAAATATGCGAAGAAAACATGATTCCATTGGTCGACGGTCGACGACAACGCCCGGCTGCACCGCGCTCGTATTGTCAATGAGTTTTTAAGGGACCACGATATCGAAAGAATGGATTGGCCACCATTGTCTCCCGCAATGAACCCCATCGAACATGTTTGGAGCAAAATTACATCAAGAATGGAGGAAAAAGAAGGACGTATAGAAAATGTGGATGATTTGGTAACCGCGGTGGGATAAATGGGAAGCAATTCCTTACGAATTAATTGAAAACTTGATTGGAGGAAAGCCCAGGAGGGTTGCTGTCGCGTCAGAGGAGATCCTACCAGATACTAATAATGTTGAAAGTTCCTAATTAAAGATGTTTTCTTGGTTAATTGTTGTTTATTTTGCAGGCTAACACGTATTTGCCACTCGGTGGAAATGTTCTCTGCGTCGTACTCTTCCGGTCCAGAAAGGTAGCCATCAGCGCCATTCATGCCGGCGGTGTATACAGGGTCATGTTTTGGCTGTCATCTGTCCAGTGGAAGTGTCATTATCAAAAAATGACAGGAGTTTTGAAGGTGAAAATAGTCATGTCATGTCACTGTCATCAGACGATGAATATTTACCCGAAAAATATCCTTCTAGTGGCAAATTTTCTGAAAGTGTAGCATCTTGGAGGATAACAAAAATAGGTGCAGAAGAAGCTGGACCATCCAAGGAAACAGAAACCTCAGTCTCGGGCAGTAAACCGACCAGTGAACTGACCAGAGTTTCCCAATAATTTGGACGATTTAAAAATGAGATCATCACCATTTGTTAATATCAAAATACCTATTACTTATTGAGTGGCTATTTCTGGAAGTGACATTTTTTTCTATTGAAAGACCCCTAGAAGCTGTAAAAGACACCCTATTTCAAAAATAAGGACACAGTTCTCCTCAGAATTTTATGGGCTTCCAAATTATGTACAACAAGTGATATTCTGTCATTTGTCAAAAAATGACATCTGTCAAAAATAATTTGACATATCATCACTCGAAAGATCTTGTTTTTCTAATTTCAAAAATTTATAATATGTTGGGTGTAAAACCCATAATAAAGGTGCTACGGTCTGGGGCCTAAAATAAACAAGCATGGGCATGAGGCTCAGTAGCGCACTTCCTTTTTGAAGGATTAGTAAACGCAAGATGTTAATTAGGGTTCTACCATTATTTGGGCAATTCAATATGGCGGCCAAAATAACGTCAGATTCATGAAATTTGGCTTAAAAATCAAAATGATCCTACTATAGACAAGGCTGAGTTCCAAGTTTCATGAAAATCGTTCCACTAATAAGAGATTTCAATATGGCGGCCAAGATGGCGGCAGAATGTTGAAATTTGGCTGGAGAATAAGAATGATCATACGAAACAAAGGTGAGTCCCAAGCTCCATGAAAATCGTTGAGTGATGAGAAATTTCAATATGGCGGCCAAGATGGCGGCAGAGCATCATTTGTCCGAAATCGGATGTATTTTGATGAGGTTCACATCGCCTGTGAATTTCACTCAAATCGGACCACTTTCAGAGAAATTAAAAATGGCGGATCAAAGATGGCGGATCAAAGATGGCGGCCAAGTGACAAAAATCATTGGTCAACTTTATATGGTAGTCACGTACGCATTCGATTGGCGTTTGCACCACATTGATATCTCTTTTCGTTGAGGCATAATTCTCCTAGTTCTATCATTTCGAAACATGTTCAATATGGAGAATACAAGATGGCGGCGGGGCATCAATTGTCGAAAATTGGATGTATCTAATTAAAGTTCACATCGCCTGCGCAGTTCACTCGAATCAGACCACTTTTAGAGAAATTCAAAATGGCGGATCAAAGATGGCGGCCAAGTGACAAAAATCTTTGGTCAACTTTATATGGTGGTCACGTACGCATTCGATTGGCGTTTGCACCACATCGATATCTCTTTTCGTTGAGGTATAATTCTCCTAGTTCTCTCACTTTGAAACATGTTGGAGCGGTGGTGGCCGAGTGGTACAGGTGATAGCAAGCCAAACCATTCGCGCTGCCCTGTGTGGGTTCGAATCCTACTTCATCCATGGATATTTTGTGCTGTCCCCGAGGTTGCATGGTAGAGCAGCTCATAGCTGAATGTCGCCTCGTAAAATAAAATAAGACAATTAATGTTCATTATAGAGAATACAAGATGGCGGCGGGGCATCAATAGACCATTTTTCCACATGACGTCACACGCACGTGTCGAACGGCTGATTCGGGGCAACGTCAACATGATGTCAACTAGACGTGTCAGTTTGTCAAAACTTTGTGTCACCGGTGACTTTCACACACCGACACCGACTGACAGATTGACATATTACCAATCTGACTGACGCACATGACTGTCGTAGCCCACGTGCCCCGTGACAGATAAAGCACATCTGACTGACGTTGCCCCGAATCAGCTGTTCAAGACGGATCTGCGTGACGTCAGTGGAAATGGTCTATTGTGGAAAATTGGATAGATCTTGATGTGGTTTACATTGCCTGCAAATTTCATTTCAATCGGATCACTTTTAGAGAAATTCAAAATGGCGGATCAAAGATGGCGGCAGAAAAACAAAAAACTATCAGGACTAAAGTCAACTTCACATCCTGGACATATGTACTATTGATCAGCGTTTACATCACATCGATATCTTTTTTCCCCGAGGAGTTATCCCGGGTACGGACGGACGGACAGACGGACGGACAGACGGACGGACGGACAGACGGACGGACAAAGTGAAGCTAAAAGCGCCTTTTTCCCATTTTTTGGGAAAGTGCGCTAAAAACGGACGGTATGTTGCGACACCATTTATATAAAATATCTTAGTTCATAGTTTATACATGATATCTATACCTAATTAAGTTTTTACACACGTCATTCTTGAACTTTTCTATGTTTATTCACCTATTTGTATTGTATTCTTTGTTATTCAGCAGCTCAATGTGTTGAGAAGATGTTCTAATAAAAACTATATATTCACAAAACTTGACTTGCAATATGTTATTTGAAATCTCTAAAAAAAACTCTATTCAGGACAGTGGAAAGTACCCGTCCAACTCTCATTCGTCAGTAATTGAGAAATATCAAAGCTCAAAACTTTGACATTTTATTCTTCAAAATCTATCCGATAGACTGAGATAAAATTCGGCATAAAGCAACAAACTAAAATAATCTGATTAAATCTGCAGTTGGAGTTTTCCACCATTTCCTAACAAGGCGTTACGAATTTTTAAATTTCCTCTTGGCCGTTGCCACCCGAGAGGGCCGCGCAACCGGATTCTGAATTCTGACCAGGACGACACACGTTCAGTGTAGAACTCAACTCAGATGGTCTTTTCTGCTCGGGGATTGACTTTTTCCGACAAATTCCAACTGATATCAAAAGGAGATTGGATTGGGTGTAATGTAGGCCAATTTTCAAACGCGACGTGGTTTTCCGGCGGCTATTTTTCCAAAAAGCAATTGCACATTCTGTAATTAATATCCGCCGGAAGACCGGAGACGCGTCGCAGTTGAAAATAGGCATACATGACGCCCAATCCAATCTGCTTATGATATCAGTTGAAATTTTCAGAAAAAAGTCAATTTCAGAGCAGGAAAGACCGTCAGAGTTGAGTTCTACACTAAACGTGTGTCGTCCTCGTCAAAATCCGGGTGAGCGGCCCTCTCGGGTGGCAACGGCCCAGAGAAAATAAAAAATTCGTAACGCCTTGTTGGGAAATGGTGGGAAACTTCCAGATTTGATTAGATCATTTTGGTTTGCTACTTTATGCCGGATTTGATGCCAGTCCATCGGATAGATTTTGAAGAAACGAATGTCAAAGTTTTAAACTTTGATATTTTTTATTAACTCACAAATGACAGAAGAGTGCTTCAAACTGTTCTGGATACAGTTTTTTTAGGGGTTTCGAATAACATATTGCAAGTCAAGTTTTGTGTAATAAAACTTCTGTCATTTTTTGATAATGACACTTCCACTTGACAGATGACAGCCGACCAAATTTCAAGTCGATCGGATTAACGGTGCAAAATTGGGTTTCTTTGGGGGACTTTTGACAACTGGCAGCCCCCAAGACTACTCGCTTTGGGGAGGCAGACTGGCGTTTCAGCAACTACCATGTGGGTGGCTATCACCACAAGAAGTATGGTGCTGTCAGAGATGACATGATCTCAAAGGTCGCTAGCTCACGGTCTATTACTGATGGATTCATTATTACATCGGAAGCGTTGATTTATTGGAGAATATTATGAAACTCCTTTTCAACCAATAGAAACAATGTATTGTCAATAGAAACGTCAGTGCGGAGGTGTCACCTGTCAAACGTTACTATTTTCAGCAGTCAGAAAATACAATTTCTGGGCGATTATCAGAGTGAAGTAGATAAAATAGTATATCACACTTGTTTTTAATAAGACGTATTGTCACACTCTTTTCTTTGGTACACTCCTTGCAAGCTCGTCGTGCCCCAAAACCAGTCGTGTGACAATACTATACCTGTGTCTTATGAAATTTGTACCGTGTGATCCAAACCATTCGGAATTGGGGTAGGCTGTGACATGATCAAATTCCAGGATGTAAAGCTGCTTTTCGCCAGGGCACAGCCTACCCCAATTCGGAATGGTTTGGATCACACGGTATAATAATATACTATTATCATTTGCCGTTGAGATAAAATTACGTATGTACAAATGAAAAACCTGTTCCCAGTTTTTCTGACCAAGGGCCCGTGAACATGACCCGAACCGCCCAAACGGGGCTGTTCAATTCTATAGCAAGAAGATACCCAGAAGTTGATACAGCACGTAAGGGGTGTCAAGCAATTAAAATTATTACACCCACACTCGATGCGAAACTTCAGAGCGAAGTTGCGTGAACTCCGGCTCAAGTTTCATCGACCTATGTACGACGCGATACCAACAATAATAAATAATAATAAATACTCCTGCAAATAACACCACTTTCCAAGTTTTTCGGCTGACATTCAACTCCACTAAGTGTGACGTGTTCCTTAGTTCCTCACCCTTACCAACACCAGCGTGGGCGTCGTAGCATTTTGGCCCTTGCTCCCTTGAAACTTCCACCGAGTATCCCCGTCGATCAGTGGCGGACTAAGGGGTTTGGGGGCCCTGGGCGGAATTGTGAGATGGGGCCCCTGAGGAGTGAAAGTTGAGAATATGAAGGGGGGCCGGCAGACTTTTTGGCCCGCCCTACCCCGCCGTAATTGAGCAAAAGCCCAAGAAACAAAAAATGAGTTGTAATTTGACTAAAACACACAGTAGCAGCGCAGTCAGAATTTGAGGGTGGAGAGGGCAAAGGCAACGGCGAGGGTGCAAATCATCAGGTAAAAGTAGCGCCGCAGGCGAAATTTTTTGGGCATAATAATAACGATGCTTATGATAATTGGTATATTTCATACGTTTTGCTATTTCGGTTTTTGACGTTTTCACCAAAATTACTTTATAATCAAACTACTTTGCAGAAAATTTTTGCGCTTCTTGAATATTTTAGCCAGAATTTTTTCTGTGTCGGTTTAGTGTGGGATGAAGTGTCGTGGGCGCTTGGGAGGCAGGGGGGTGGGGTTATTCGCCCACTTTCGCCCCCCTTGGCTATGCCACTGGCCACCAGTACCTACAAGAAGTTTTCGGTTCCAGCTTTGGATGTTGAATTAAATTCGGACTGTTGACTTAATGCTAAAACCTACTAGTATATACAAAATGAGGAATAATATAAATTTCTACTACCTGCAGCGCGCAGACAAGATAATTTTGTGGCTTTGTCTCTCCCCTTTTTTGAAAAGATATAATAAAATACAAAATTTCAAAAGTATTGAGGCCCCTGGCACTCTGATATCCGGGGCCGGGGCCCCTAAAGCCTAAAGTGAAAATAATTCACAGAGATTTCGTGATACAGACACACCTCTATTGCCTGTGTATAGGCCCCCAAACCTGTTGTCATGGGACCTGCCAAGGTAACTGGCAGATGGCAAATGGAAAAAATAGGAAAACAATGTTTCTCACCTAAGTAATATGCAGGAAAAATGATCATTGAGGGAAAAAATTGATATTTTTTGATATCATCCCAATTTTTTGCAGTATTTTTCACAAACAAGGGGAATTGGGGGCCCCATCAGAAGATTGGGGCCCCGAGGCCCGGGGCGGACCGCCGCCGCCGCCCCCCCCCTTAGTCCGCCACTGCCGTCGATGATTGCATCCAACTAACAGTACTTGCCGATCATTTTCATTTGGCGAAGAGCCTACACAACAATTTAATTGCTCGAGACATTATAAACACATAATAATAATCCTTAAATATAGTGTGCGGGAGCAAACATTGCAAATTATCGCTTCTCCACCATCTCTCTTCGATTATAATTGCAGTCACGCCACATCGGAGCCCAAGTGAGCTTATCACTGGGTTTCAGCGCAAGCAATTTTTTTTTTCGCGAGTCGATCACCACCGTCGCCGCCCCCCGAGAGAGGGCGCGCGCGTTCTCTTCGCGTCGTAATGGCTTTTGTTTTAATTACAAAAGGGAGCAAACTGAAACCGTGTTGAAAAATTACCAAACAGAGAGAAGCGCCTGAAAAACACACTGTTCGGGCGTGCATGCAATAAAATAAACTATTTAATTTGTAGCCCGGGACGACAATGGCGATGGATTCGCCGGATGGCCGCCGCCGTGTGCACCAGGGGCGGACTCCGCCGGTGGCGCGGGGTTAATTGAGATTTATATTTAAATTTAATTACGCGGAACACAGGAATCAGCGTGTGATGAAAATATAAAGCAGGAGGCACCGTGAATTCAATGGTGCAAGGTGTGACAGTAACATAATACAAAACGTAATGTATATTTGTATAATGCAAATGTCGCCATTGTAGATCTAATGAATTCTCCCTCGGGTCGCCTTTGACTTTTGAGAATCTACGAGACGCAAGTCGAGTGATTTTTTTTTTATTTACTAATTCAGCTAAGAGAGCCAACAATTTTATTCTTTCCGTCAAATTCTTATTTCATTTTTGGTTCTGACGAACGTGATACCAATGGATAGACAAATGAACAGGCTAGAAGCACCCAGTAGGTATCAAGATAGTCGAAAGTCGAAATCAAAGTTAGCGAAGGCAAGTGAAAGTATACCGTCAAACGAGGTCAATAGGGACTCAGTGCTGTAATCACAGCCATCTTATTAGAATAATATCTACGAAATTGAGATTTTATTTATTTTCTTGACAAGTTATTTGAAAAAAAATCTACTGTGGTATTGCCCCTTTGTTTTGTTTGTACGTTGATACCTGAAGTGAGTACGGCCGCTGACGTTCGTAGCGTTTGCCGATGGGAGAGGGAGATGGCGCTGGGCGCGCGAGCGGCAGCCGCTGGCAGATAGAGAAGAGAATCAGCTGTAGTGAAGAACACGTGATTTTCAGTGCATCGAGAGTGCGCTGTTTTTACAATTTCAAGGTCGGTCTTTCTTTGATTATTGTATCGTAATTTTGGCTTCCACCCACTCACCAAATCATGCATTTTGATACCGATTTTGTCCGCAAAATTATTGTACTTTTTATGATTCATTCACATTTTATTGTTCATCGTTGGGTTATACATGAAAGTGAAGGAAGGAAAGAGAGACTTGCACGCTTCTCCGTGTCCTGGGGGGGATGCTCCACCTGCTCGTATGAATCTGCCTTGTTGAGTCTACTAACCTTTCTTTATTTGGGGGTAATCTATGTAAAATGACGAAGAGAGGGCCACAGGTTGGCTCGAGTCGATTTTCTTGTATTCACTGTTATTCACTGTATGTGATTACTGTTTACTAACCATTGTTCAGTTTTGTATGTGAGTATGTATCTGTGGGGTTTGTGATGAGTAACTTCTGGGGAATTTCGGGCGAATGCGTTATAGATACTTCTTCCTTCCGTTTGCTTACTAAAAGTATGACCAACTCCAACTTCTCTACTTATTTATATCTCACCTGTCTCTTGTTTATTCATCTACCTATTTATCTTGCATTTGTTTCTTGTTGACTTATCCATTTGTTTACTTATCATTTGTTTCTTGTTCATTCACCTACACCATTTCACTTATCATTTGTTTCTTGCTGATTTATCAACCTGTTTACCAATCATTTCTCAATAATTGTTCGTATGATTGTTTCTCATGATTGTTGTATGTTGTTTGTTTGTTGTGTCTCTTGTTTGTAAAGTGAAAAATTAATTGCTGAGCGTAAAGTTTTCTCCAAAGCGTAAGCGAGCGCGTTTCCTTTTGTTGTTATGTAAATAACTTGTAAACAAAGCAAACGTTTCAAAGAGGTTCAAGCACCGATTCACGCTGACTTGATCAATGCATTACTGGAGTGACTTCTCTGTCACTTTTCATCATGACTCATTCACACTTGACTTTTGTTCAGATCATTTGGGAAGGGATTTTTCAGCAATCAACCAGGCTATACGCATGGGTTTCTTTGACGTGTTCTTCCCATGTGTGCCTGTCAGCGAATACGTCGCTTTTCTTTTGCGATTAAACTGACAGTTTGCCATGATTCATGATTTCTTGTTTTGTTTTGTTAATCTGATTTTGTGTTCATTTCATCGTTGTAAATTCTTGCATGGTCTAACTAATTTGTAATGATCTTTCTTGTTGGTGTTTTGTTGTTTTTCATTCATGTTGTGTCATTTTATCACTGTCGATTTCTTGTTGTGAGGTGTTTTGAGAAAAGAAACAAATTCATTCAAAAAAATTGCCATTGATTTCCAATAAAACATTCATTTTGCTTGCATTTCATTCGCGTTTCATTCAAGAATCAAACCTCATCCCCAACGACACATTCTCATCTAGAGTAAGAACTCACACAACGTAGGTAAAAGGTGAACAACGTTGGGAAGGGAAGGGACAACGATGATCACTGCCAACATCGAAAACGGGGTTACACTACAGAAATGGGGTCATCAACCAGGATACACTACAGAAGTGGTGCCGTGACCAGGATACACTACACTACAAGTGTCATTAATTTTTGTAATCAGCAAAGCAAACTGTCTGGAATACAATAAGTGAATAGGGTGTCGCAAAAATTCAACTTTTTTTCTTCAACACCCTGTATATTATGAGATATAGAAAATTATGGTGTGCCTTTCGCACCCCGCAAGGGACCGCATGTCCTTTAGACTGTACCTCCCCCGAAATATTATAGTAGCAGAGTGGCTTCGATGGACTTTGTGCAATGGAATGGCGCGCCACTGGTTGCCCGGCTTGTCGTTGTCACCGTGACGTTTATATGACCTTTGTCACCAGCATCATTGCCATTGTAGCAAACCTCCAGGCGCGATGGCCCCTGCACTTTTTTCCAGCTTGATAGCACTCTGCTGTCCTGCTGCGATCCTGCCTTACTGTAATGCCGTATCAATCTAATTGAATAATATTGTGTCGAGTGGTTACTGATTCGGTTTGCTCTTTCAGCACACGTCACTTGAAGGACGCATTCTTCCGAATCGACTTGAACCACTTTGTGACACAGAAAATTGAAGAGTCGCCACTCCTTCCATCCGTTTCCTATGATTTATAAGAAATTTCAGATTTCAGCACAGTTTTTTCGGCGACTTGGGACACCACATTTCGAAATTACCAAAGAAAGGTAGGCAGCCGTGTATATCGAAACTATACAGAGGAAACGTTTCAGACGGCTTCACGGTAGTATAAAAGAGGACCAATAACTCTGAGAGGCCGAAAAAGTTTTCCATTTTCCACGATCAACCCTTCAGGGACACTGAGAAAAGGAATGATTGAAAGATGAGAAAAGATTGGTCGAACTCATTGTTTTGGTGGGAGAATGTTCCTTGGATAAATTAAGGTGAGGCAGATAGTCAACAGCTGTTTGGACCCTAAAGGCGTTCGATCTCGCAAGTTCAAGGATAACTTACCGAGATCAGACTGCGTGTACCACCGGGACAAATAAGAAGCATTTTTATTCTAAGGGCGTTGATATCATGATACTAAATTATACAGGGTGTCCGGTGATTAATTTTGGGAACTGAAATAGCGGATAGGGCATCGAAAAAAAAGGGACTTTCCTTGTAAAGTTTTCCTCGAAAACGAATAATAACGGAGATATAGCCCTTCAAAGTTGAAATTGAAAAATTGTTTTTTTCGGATTTTTTTTCAACTGTTCAACCGATTGTTTTCAAATTTGGATCAAAGTTCAGTAAAACAAGTCCCTATTAAACAATAATAGCGCATTTTCTCGAACATTTTTTGGGGCGAAGATATTACGGGATACCTTCACCCTTTTCCCTTATTTTTCACTCCGCCAATTATTTTTGAGAATCTTTCAAATTTTTGGACTCTCCGTTCAATTGAATCATTGAAAGTGAAGATTTTGAGATGTTTCCCAAGGTTTCAAACCCAAATATCTCAAAAACGAAGCCTCTAATCAAAATTTTGTAGGTCTGACTTTCTGAAAAACGAAGAATCAAGAAATTTGAACGATTCTCAAAAATATTTAGGGAAGTACCAAATAGGGGGAGAAGAGGAAAAGGGGAGGGAACCCCCTATTATCTTTACCCCTAGAAACGTTTGAGAAAAGACATTATTGTTGTTCAATAGAGACTTGTTTTAGTAAACTTTGATCCAAATTTTAACAAAATCGGTTGAACGATGCAAAGTTATACAAAATAACAAACTATTTTTTGATTTCAACTTGAACTTGTAGGGCTATATCTCTCTTATTATTCGTTTTTGAGAAAAAGTTTACGATGAAAGTCCCCTTCATTATCGATGCTGTGTCCGCTGTGTCAGTTCCCAAGAATAAACACCGGACACCCAGTATAGGGTGTGTCCTTCGATTGTCCTAGAAGGCCTTGAAACTAATTTTGATAGCGTAACTCTGCCACCACCGCAAAATCTATTTTACTCCCGTTTCGTGGGCCAGGTGGAGATTCGGACAACCGTTGGGCACACGGGAGTAATTTGTGATAAACGTGCTCTTCAGCCTATTGTAAATGGAGGCATAAAGAAAGGCTGGGATCTTGGAGGTGCGTAATATGGAGGTGTAGTGGAGTGCTGGAAAGTTGGTCAAAACAATCTGTCTTTCAATTTTCAAGTTATGGAGGGACCGAAGTTGGTCCTCCGATCGCTTCTGTTTCTGTTGTTTCAAAAGATGTCAGTAACTGTTTATGAAAAACCAATGAGAACAAAAAAATCAATTTCTGAATCTGTAATAGATTTCTGATTTTCATCTAAACGTGTCTGCAAACAGTCACAATAGTCCCATAACCTATGTAAAGCACAAACAAATACAATTAATTTCAACGGAATTCTTTCGCTTCTGGTTTTCCAGGACAACTAAATCTTTGTAGTCCATGACTCACCCTGTATAGCAAACAGATATTCAATACAAATTCAGAGATTGATTTCTGGTATTAATTGTTTTTTCATCAACAGTCTACTAAAATATTTTGAAACGACGAAAACAGAAGCAATCGAACGACCAACTTTGGCCCCTGCATAACTTCAAAATTGAAAGACATAGAATTTTTTTTATCAACTTTTTAGCACTTTAATGCACCTCCATATTACGCACTTCTAAAGTGCTCCCCCAGCAAATCAGTAATTCAATCACAATCACAATAATTTTCATTGTTTCGGACGACGTAACCAAGTGCTTTCTGATGTCTTGAAAATGCTGAGAATAAAGTCCAGCGAAACAGATATACCTACATTTTATAACTGTAAATATAGAGAGGCATTATCTCATGTTTTCACCAGAAAGAATTACAAAGAGGAACTCAAGCGCCAAGTGGGAGTTCGGTATTCATCCTATACGTGGTCGTCAAACGCTATAGGTTACGTCACTGTAAAGCGTGTGACGTCAACCCATCAGGAAAGTAATTGTAGCAAATACGGTCATTCCGTACACTGAGAGGTAATTCCTGTGGTTATATCAAGGAGATGCATTTCATGGTTAAAAATAAAGGGCGCAATATTCCATGTTCCTACCAGAAAGAATTACAGGAAGGATCCGAGCGCCGAGTGGAAGTCCAGTATTTATCCTATCATTAGAGAGATTTATTTATTTATAGGAGAAATGGCGCAGCGATTCATTTTGTGATCTTTCTATGCGCGAATTTGGGTGCGCTGAGACGTAACAGCATTAGGCATGTCAGCGTCCGACTCATTTACATTTGCCAAGTAATTCCTCAACATCAATATGTGGATAATAGACCCTACCTGTTAGATGGTCATCTCACTAAAACAGGACTTTGATCCGTCGGGGTGTACTTCCGGCCAGTTTGCGCACTTATCTATAATTAAGAAAAAAACAATTCATGCTGGCTTGGTTGGTCTCTTCACGCCGTACACGTAGGCGCACGCCTGCGTAGCGCGAGTAGGTATTTGTCCACGTCGCGATGCGGCATCTGTTTCGCGTGGTTTTATAATGATAACTTCGCGTTTTTCGAATCTTACGTTTTGGCGTTATGAAACGGCCTTTTGGCCTCTATAATTAGTCAGGTTGCATTTTTAGCTTTTCACTAAAAAATCGGGGGTTATTAGCATTGACCAGTGACTACATCGTGACTGGCTAATAGCTTGCAACTGACTGTCGCGATTCGTCCTCAAATCTCCACTTGAAGCCTCCGGGCTCTTATCTTAATTCTCCTTCGGGCCAATCCTGAGGCGCAACGGAGGCCACACTGGCGGACGAAGAGGAATGCACCTCGGGCTTGAATGTCCTTTTTGTTCAACTTCTAGAAAGGGACGTCAGTCACGTACTCCGTTATTGAATGTATCGCAAAAATTATCGAAACTCATTGTCGGCAAAAGGATAGGGGAAGGTGGGGCAATTATGGTACCCGCTTTGTTACATGCGCATCGACGTTTTTAAATAGTCATAAGAGGATTTAACCAGAACGGTTTGGAGAAACATCAAAAAGTGTAGGGCAGCAGCCGTTCTCCTAAAACTGTCAATGAATACAGCGTGTCTCAGAATGAAGTAGCCAACGGCCTATGGGAATAGCCTAGAAGAAACTGAGAGACCTTTTTTGCGAAGGCTCGATATTAGCTGAGAAACTGCTCTTCAAAAATCTGACTTTTTCATTAGTCTTTCATGAATAATTCATAAGCGGGTAGAATGAAATTTACCAGAAACTTGTTTTAAATGATTGTCTACTTATTGGTGAAACTTCACTTAAATCCAACCAGTAGTGAAAAAAAAGAAATTCGAATGCCGAAAAGAAATATGTAGAAGCCTCTAATTTCTTCTGGGCTATCTCCCACAGGCGTTTGGCTACTTCATTCTGGAACACCCTGCATTTCGATCATCTGGAAGCGACCCTTAGAGTAGTTGCTCGAAGATTAACTCATGACCAGAAAATCAGTGGAACGCACATCAAGAAGCCTCTTAATTTCCACTACAAGGGCCCCTTCATGACCCAGTTCAATTCAATTTCAATTCAATTTCAAGCCCTTTCGGACACATTTATTCAGGACTTTTTCGAAATTAACAAAATGTGGAGAGGTACCGATGACCCTCTCAGACCACGAAAAAAAAAAAAAAAAAGACTTAAGATAATATGATGTAACGTAAGATGGCTTCTTCTTGATATAGCACATATGGACGGCACAGGTTTGACTCTGGATTCGATTCAGCGGCGGTCGAGACTTTTCTTGCTTCTCGCCCCAGGTGTAACAACCTGAGGCCGGTGGGTTACGTCGGAGTGGCGGCGAGCATCCCCGGTTCCAGATGGTGATTTCCTCGAAGTGGGTTGTTGTCAGGAGTGTTGCGTGTAACAGAAATTCAGAGACGAAGGAGAATTAGTAAGTGGCAGACACAAGAGGAACTGCCACTGCAAAGAGACATGGGAGTGCAGCACCACCACTTTCATCGTTTCTTTTTGGTGACCCAACATAACTTTTGGACATAATTGGTATTTAATGACATAATCGGGTTTGACATAACAGGTTATTTTCCAAAACCACACCAGTTCGCCTGACTGGCTCTGCTGAAACAGCAGAAGTGGAGTTGGACGTAAACTCCAAGAGTTTAAATGTCTTAGACACATTTAGAGATTTAGATGTATAGAGTGGACATTGTAGAGTTTATAAATTAGGTTTAGACATTGCAGAGATATATGTGTACGCTGAGCCGTCAGACACGTGCCACTGCGAAGGCCGCAAGGAGGCGCAGAGAATCAGAGTTTCGGAGGAGATTGAAGATGTCACTTAGCGGCAAGACAAGACGGCGCTGTCCAAGTTCTGCACACAGTTCGGCTCGTTCGTCCTCGTAGAGGGGACAGCTGGTTATGCGGTGTGAAGGATCGTCGGAGACCCGACAGAGGAGACACATGCCATCGTGTTGGCCGATGCGCGCCTTATGCGCGAGAAAGTCGCCATGGCCTGTAAGAATTTGGACAATCCTCCGATCCCCAGAGTAAACACCGCCGTCGCTGACGTTCGGGATGAAGTCGAAAGTTGTACGTCCCTTAGACGAAGTGGCCCATTCCGCCTTAGGTAAAATTGAGTGTGTACCTTTTTACCATGTCATGTATAGTGAAAGTTCCTTTGTGAAGTTCCTATGTTATGATAACGTGTACTTCTTTGATACAGAGCATCTACAAGATATTCTTACAAAGACGATTACGCCAATATACTGCTTTCAAACAAGCAAGGGAGTTCGCTTTCTCACTACTAAAGCAAAATTTCACGACTTAGTTAGAGTTGAGTTACTAAAACCAATCGCTAACAGAAAAGTCGGTGTAAGTGTGTTACCGTATTCGGTAAATCACAACTTCGTGCTACCAGAGCACGTAAGAGCGCCTTTATACGCGCACTATACGTCAAAACTACAAGATAGTTATTCCCAACTATCCGATAATGACGTCAGTGCAGGCGAATGTGGCCCAAGCGGCAGGACCAGGAGTAGGAGTGCAACCCTCTCCCCCGGCCACCGCCCCACATGCTCCAAGATCCCAATCAGGAGCCCCACCACACCAGCAACCCCCATCCAATCCTCCACGCCCCACAGGCAACGCCCCACTCCCACTAGTGCCAATACTAGCGCAGCCGGAACTGAAGCTTCAGTTCGGCAGAATGATGAGCAGAAGACGTACCGTCAATCTCATCGTGGATCCCGGAAGCCTAGAAAGGGTCATTAACCTGACATATAATGTCATGGTCACCACCCTCGGCGGCATTTTGGACGCCCCTATTACGGAAGCTGAGTTCTTGCAAATCACAAGGACTTTCCTACTGAAACGCCTAGAAGATATCCAGGAATTTCAGACTAACATCCGTCCCCAGAACCCTATTAGGGTCTCTAGGAATTTGAGGCTCCCCCAATCAATTGGAGAGTTGTTCTACGCCATCGGCAAGTACTTTGCCACTTGGAACGGCGTTACATATCACACCATTCCAGTCGCTGCTCCACCAGTCGACCCACCAGCATGGCGCGTCCTCAACCCAGGCCTCGTAGCTACCTATATGCAATTCATTGCTATGGTAGAATCACGATTCAGGCTCGTCCCATTCCCTAAATTATTAGAGAGTGATGGACTTCCATTGATGTTCTGCTCTAAACTAGAAGCAGAAGAACAATGTCAGATCAGAGCCCCCGGCCCGATCCCCAGTCCTTCGGATGCTTTTATCCGGTTTGTACACGAAGAATTCTATACGAATCCTCCCTTCGAGTACAATGACTGCGACTATGTTCTAACAGAGAACATGTTCATCGAGGATATCATCAACGCATACGTCACATCGTATGTAATAGAGATGCATAGCTAGGCATGCTAGCTGCATCCTCTTAACATTTATGCTTAGCATAGATGCCATCCCCTCCCCTTCCAGGTCAACCCTTCAGACCTACTATTATTCCTTTATCGTTATATTTAATTATTAAAGTTCATGACCCAGTTCAGTAGTCGCAGCTTAAATCGCAAATCTACTTAGGTACGCGCCAGAGTCATCATAAAACATAAAGTTTGTTTGTTCGCAGTGGCGGCCGTTATTAGGGAATTAAATGCTTGTGGAGCGGAAGTTCGATAAAACTCGCAGCGGCAATATCCGCCGCGATCCTCTGCTGTTGCTGCTACAAACACCGAGAGAAATATTTTGTAAAGTTGACCCCAGCTTTGTATATCCTTTGTTGGTGTTTCAGCACAGCTAGTGCAGTCCTGCGCAATATTCAAAGCGGACAGAACACAGTTCCAGCTATAGGTACTCACAGGGTGTCTGGAGTTCAAGGTGCGGAAATTGCGTCAATCGGGCAGAGAATCGATAAAATTACCTTGGGAATAAATACCTATTTGTTGAATTGGTTTGTTTGAAATTTCGTTTCGTTAGACATACAGACAATCTGCGTCAGAATTTATTCGACCGGCTCGATATTGAATGGCGAACTCATATTCTTCAAGTGGAATACACACACAGTTTGTCTACACCCCCTGAATAGACAAAACATTGGGTTCCCTGCAAACCGGGTACATTGCCGGGTATTAGTACTGTAGTACATTCTTTGTAGAGCAGCAAGTGCATTTTTTAAACTAAATGGCATTCTGGAATACTCAAGATGATCTTGAGGAGTTGTGAACGCGTGTTGCGGCTAATTTATTGTGTGCGCCTATGTTTTTTGAATTTCGCGCGTGTGAGTTCCCTAGCGTTGGCAGTCCCGTCTGTCGGTCGAGCGCAAAAACAGACAGAGCCCGCCATCCTCCAACCGTAGTAGCCACACGACGCCATTTTTTGTCATAAAAGTGTAAAAGCGTGAAATAGTCACATTAAAAATCAGGAAAGAAGTGATCAGGGTTGTTATTTATTACACAGTCCACTTCGTATTCGCCCTGAATTCCCAACATGGTCCTACAGACCCGGATTTCTCAGTGAAATCTAGATGCGTGTCGTGGCTTGGTGGCGGCGTCTCCCGGCGAATGCATTTTTTTTGCATTGAAAAAGCTGAAGAATCCATGACGCCCGGCCTGCTGCTTTCTGCGAAGAATCGTCTAGAAGAACCTCCGAGATTTCATTCGAAAGAAGGGAAGCACCCTCGAGTTATCTAACCTAGCGCGTTTGCGATCCAGCAGCCCCACAGTCAAGGCTACCACAGGCTGCCGTGTGGCCCCAGAGTTGAGGGGCAACGCTTCAATCAGATAAATGTGAGCAAATTCCTTGATTTTCCTTTTGATTTGAAGTTTGTTTCAATATTGGGTTTATTTGTGTACGAGAAATTGTCAATAATTCCGGCATTCTCTCGATTGTGTTTGATTTGCTTTGCACACCTTTTATGTGTCGAAAACGCAAGATTTGAACAAATTTATTGCAATTGGAATTCGCCGAACAGATTTTATTGAAGGCACAGATTGGCATATTCAAGTTTCGTGATTTTTTAGTAACGGAGGTTACTGATGTAAACGGTGGGCTTTGAGTGATTCTCCAGTCATTTTTTGCATTTTCTGGGAGAGGTATCGAGTGTACGCCCGCATTACATGTTGATTTGTTGTTGTTTACGCGCCTTGCGGGACTTAAGGGTGTTGTTCGCCGTTGATAATTATTGATTTGTACCGTGTTTGATCATAATTATTGTTGATTTGTGTGGTTAAAAAATGGATCACGCTCGTAGTAGAAGTGCCTTAAAGGAGCGGTTAAAACGATTTGAGGTAAATTTGAATCGAGTGAAAACAAATTTCACCATAGACAGGAATCTTGTTACTGATGTTGATGTTGAAGCGCTTAAATTGCAATATGAAGCGATAATTCCGGCTATAGACTCATTTTTTGATATACAACGCGAAATAGAGCGGACAAGCACCGATCTTGAGGCTGAATACGCTGAAACGGGTTTATTTGAGGAAAAGTACTACCAATTAATCGCTTCTGCGAGATTATTTTTGAAAAATTTCGGAGATGACTTGAATTTTATCGGGCCTGTGAATGGTTCAAGGGCTGTAAGTCCCAATGGATCTGCTGTTGGTTCGGTAAGGTCATCTAATGGAACGAATATGAATTTTGTAAGGTTGCCGACAATTAAACTTCCAATGTACAATGGAAACCCTGAGGAATGGTTGAGCTTTCGCGATATGTTTACAAGTTTAATACATGAAAATTCTGATTTGACCGAGGTGCAAAAATTGCACTATTTGCGTACATCTTTAACAGGGAAAGCTGCCGATTCAATCAAAAATTTGCCGATTACCTTCGCTAATTACGAAATAGCGTGGAAAGGCCTCAATGATAGGTATAATAATTCTAAATCTTTGATGTATTATCACTTAAAAGCATTGTTTGGCCTCGAAGGCATGACGAAGGAATCGTCAAGTAAGTTAAGGGAACTCATCGACGCTTTCAATAAAAACATGAGATCTATCGACTCTCTCATAGATCCGAATGAACAGAAAAATGCTCTTCTTGTTCATCTTCTTTATTCGAAATTGGATCCTACGACCACGCGTGAGTTCGAAAACTCTAATGGGCAAGACCTGGTTCCCTCCATAGAAAGTTTGATAGATTTCCTCGAGAAAAAGGCATCCTTGTTGGAAACAATTGATGAAAAGAGTTCAAAAGTCGTTAATCGCAAAGAGTCGAATTCAAGGTCACTAATTTCTTCTGAAATTACTTGTAACAACTGTAAAGGTTCTCATTTAATATACAATTGTGAGGAATTCAAAAAACTCAGTGTGAATAACCGTATTGCTAGGTCTAAGAACAATGGTTTATGCTTGAATTGTTTGGCCAAGGGCCATACCTCAAAAGATTGTAGGTCAGCTTACAGGTGTCGGACCTGCAAAGCGAAGCACAATACTTTGTTGCATATTGTGAAGGAGAGTGGTTCAACTGTTCTTGACCATGGCGAAAATAGTGTTCCAGATTCTAATGCCACGATATCCTCATTTGTCTCAAACAACACAAATGTTCTTTTGTCAACCGCTGTTGTAAACGTACGTGATTGTAATGGTAAAATTCACCATGTAAGAATTCTGCTCGATTCTGGAAGTCAAAGCAATTTTATAACTGAAAAATGTGCCCAAAGGTTGGGTCTAAAGAAGGAAAAGGTTGAGATAAAAGTGATGGGCTTAGCTAATTCTCTATCCCAAGTCAATTCAAAATGCAGAGTAAAATTGATGGCGACGCATTCCGCTTTCAGTGTTGATATTTGTTGTCTGATCATACCATTGATAACAGGTGCAATTCCGGCTGGAAATTTGGACACTTCTCATCTCAATATTCCTTCGAATATTCGCCTAGCTGATCCTAATTTTCAGAGACCAGGTGAGGTAGACATTCTTGTGGGTGCCTCGTGTTTTTTCGACTTGTTGTGTGTTGGACAAATTTCACTCGGTGAGGGCCAACCGAAATTGCAAAAGACACGTTTTGGTTGGGTATTGGGTGGCCATGTGGGCTCCCCATCGGCAATTTCGGGTGAAGTGAGGTGCAATTTTGTTTGTTCTGCCTCAAATGTCGAGGATCAGATTGCCAAATTCTGGCAAATTGAAGAGATTCCTGCGGAAAAACCTTTTTCTGTTGAGGAAAATGAGTGTGAAAGTCATTTCATTCGGAATACTACCCGCGATGACAATGGCAGATTTATTGTAAAGATTCCCTTGAAAGAATCCCCGTCGAAACTAGGTGATTCTTATAATCAAGCGAAGAAACGTTTGCTTTCTCTTGAGAAACGGTTTAGGACTGATGACACATTGCGTGTTAGATACTCACAGTTCATGAATGAGTATGCTGAGTTAGGTCACATGACCATTTCGCAAAAGAGTGATGTCGAGAACTCTTATTATCTTCCACATCACGGTGTGATTCGGGAGGACAAGGTTAGCACTAAGTTGAGGGTTGTTTTCAATGGCTCAGCTGCTACAGACACGGGCTATACACTCAACGATCTTCAAATGGTGGGTCCTGTCATACAACGCAGTTTGTTTGAAATTCTACTCGACTTCCGGTCATACACATATGTCTTTGCTGCTGACATCGAGAAGATGTACAGGCAGGTGATGGTGTGCCCTTCTCAAAGACCTTTACAAAGGGTTTTGTGGAGGGCCAGTCCAGACGAAGAGATCGAGATTTACGACATCAATAGATTGGTTTACGGTACTGCTTCAGCGTCGTTTCTGGCAATTCGCAGTTTATGCGAATTAGGTTTTGCCTGCAAGGATACACATCCTAACGTTTCGAAAATTATATTGCATAATTTTTATGTCGATGATCTGTTGGCTGGTGCAAACTCTCTTGTGGAGGCTCAGGAGATTTGTGCAAATGTGACTGACATTTTGAGCTCAGGTTGTTTCCCATTGAGAAAGTGGATCTCAAATGACTTTCGTGTTTTGAAGGATATAAATCCTGAATACATTCATCCGCAGCTCTTGAGCCTCGGTTCAGACGAATGTGCCAAGACTCTTGGCATAGCTTGGTCTTTCGAATCAGACCATTTGGTCTATTCGATTTCGCCGAGTCCGAACGAAAAGGTTACAAAGCGCATAATTCTTTCAGAATTATCTCAAATATTTGATCCACTAGGCCTCCTGGGACCTGTGACGGTGGTCGCAAAAATACTTATGCAGCAACTTTGGTTGCAGCGTTTGGATTGGGACGAGAGTGTCCCTCTTGACATACAGGGAAGGTGGGTTCGATTTCGTTCTGAGCTACTTGATTTGAATACTCTTAAAACTCCGAGACATGCGATTTGTGAAAATCCAAAGTCTGTGGAAATACATGGCTTCTGTGACGCAAGTACGTCAGCCTATGGAGGTTGCGTATATGTGCGCTCTGTTGCTCAGGATGATACAGTTGTTTGTCACCTTCTATGTTCAAAGAGCAGGGTAGCTCCGCTAAAGACAATGACAGTTCCAAGACTGGAACTCTCTGGGGCTTTGACACTAATTCGTCTAGTCGAAAGCGTTTTAAGGTCATTGAGTTTTGAGCCTGATAGTGTTTATTTATGGACGGATTCTACCGTGGTGCTTGGCTGGATAAAGACGCAACCCAATTTGTTAAAAACGTTTGTGGCGCATCGCGTTGCTGAGATTCAATCTCTGTCCAGTAAGTTTGTTTGGTTGCACGTTCCTACAAATGCAAACCCGGCAGATTTGTTGTCGCGAGGAATATATCCCTGTCAAATTGGCAAAAATATGCTGTGGTGGAGTGCACCTAATTTTCTTTACTTGTCGGAGTCTCAATGGCCTTCGTTGAGTCAAGCTCCGGCGCAGCTTCCTGAACTAAGGAAACATGTTCATGTTTTTACGTCTTCAGGTGTTGAGAGGTTTCCGTTCGAAAGCTACTCAAACTTGAATAGACTCAAAAGAGTCATTGCATTTTGTTTAAGGTTCAAACATAATTGCATGTACCCCACGGAAAGACGCACAGGTTCACTTACAAGAAAAGAACTTGACGAGTCACTTTTGTGTCTGATAAAGGTTTCCCAGCGTGAATCATTTCCAAATGAGTATAAAATTCTTAAACTTCGAAAAGCGTTTACTTTGTCAAGTGATGTCCTGAGTCTTTCCCCTTTTCTTGATGATACTGGTTTCATCCGTGTTGGGGGTCGAATTCAGAATTCTGATTTTGAATTTGGCAAAAAGCATCCCTTTTTGCTTTCGGGTAAACATCACTTGTCCAAGCTTATATTTGAATATGAACATAAGCGTCTGCTTCATGCAGGATCTCAACTTCTACTGTTCACTGTACGTGAATCATGTTGGGTCACAAATGGTAGAAACCTTGCCAGAAAAGTTGTACGTGAATGCGTAAAATGCTTTCGGTGCTCTCCTAGAGGAATCAATCCTATCATGGGAAATTTGCCAAGGGATAGAGTTTCTCAGAGCTCACCTTTTGCAGTTGTGGGCACCGATTACGCTGGTCCACTTTCAATAAAGGACAAAAAAGGACGAGGTAGCAAAACCTTAAAATGTTATATTTGTGTTTTCATATGCTTTGCCACAAAGGCTATTCATATTGAGCTTGTTTCGGACTTAACAAGCAATTGTTTCATTTTGGCGTTGAAACGCTTTGTTTCACGTAGAGGTAAACCTTCTAAGATATATTCGGACAATGGTACAACGTACGTCGGTGCCAATTCAAAATTAAAAGACATGCTCAAGTTCATTCGTAAGAATAACAAAGAATTGACTGATTTGGCGTTGGACCATGGTATCGAATGGCATTTTATACCTCCCCAATCCCCGCATTTCGGTGGTTTGTGGGAGGCTGGTGTGAAAAGTGTCAAACATCATTTGAGAAGAGTGGCGGGAAACGCGTTGTTAACGTTCGAAGAGTTGTACACTCTTTTGTCTCAAATTGAATCAGTCTTAAATTCCCGACCACTTCTCCCTTTGTCTTCCGACGCAAATGATTTATCCTGTCTGACTCCTGCTCATTTTCTGATTGGGCGCCCCCTCACCGCCATTGCTGAGCCTGATGTTACCACCAAGGCCGAGAATCGACTCCAACATTACGAGCGAGTACAGCAAATCCTCCAGCAGTTCTGGAAAAGATGGCATCTAGAGTACATCAGCGAATTGCAACAGCGAGCCAAGTGGCACAAGAGCGATGGTGCCTTGCAACTTCAGCAACTGGTCCTGGTGAAAGAAGATGGCGTTCCTCCACTTCGATGGCGTCTTGGACGCGTCACCCAGGTTCATCCTGGCACTGATGGCCTTATTCGGGCAGCAACAGTGCGTACTTCTTCCGGAACCATTCAGCGTTCATTTGCGAAGCTTTGCCCGCTGCCGCTTCAGTGAAACATTAACTGAGATAAACTTAAGTGATCAGTTCAATTAAGTTGAAATATTTATTAATATTTAAGTACTTTATTGATTCTTATTATTGTCAGTTTCTAAACCGCAAATTTTGTTCGTTATAATTTGTTGAAACGCCTTATCGTTTCAAGGTGGTCGCTATGTTGCGGCTAATTTATTGTGTGCGCCTATGTTTTTTGAATTTCGCGCGTGTGAGTTCCCTAGCGTTGGCAGTCCCGTCTGTCGGTCGAGCGCAAAAACAGACAGAGCCCGCCATCCTCCAACCGTAGTAGCCACACGACGCCATTTTTTGTCATAAAAGTGTAAAAGCGTGAAATAGTCACATTAAAAATCAGGAAAGAAGTGATCAGGGTTGTTATTTATTACACAGTCCACTTCGTATTCGCCCTGAATTCCCAACAACGCGGTTTTGGGTGAGTCTCAAGGTTTCAATGGTATTTGATGGAATCCGGAAGCTAGGTCAAGTGTCGTGAAATATTTGGCTCGGCCAAGTTGGTTTACGATATCTCCAATACTGGGCAATGAATTTGCGTCGCTATATGAGATTTTGTTCAATTTACTATATTCAATAACGATTTTTCATGTTTAGTTCCCGCACTCGAAGTCCAGACACTCTGTATAGGAGTTAACTAAACAATAACCGGAAACTTGGCTTTCGATTTGCAAACAAAACCAATGTACGAAATTAAATTATACGAGTTGTTTGGATCAGGCTGTCTTGGCACAAAACACAAACCTTCAGCACCTTCGAACTTTCTCGACTTGGAGTTCCACAAATTAATTATACACTCGAGCCAAAACACGCTCTCGCGCGCACACAAAAAAAATTAATCTTAGATCGACAAGGCCTTTTTCCACTCGACGGGGGGGTATTGTAAGTACCGCAATAAATCCACTGAATTATTGAACTGGCAGTTTGCATGACTTTCGTTGTTTCCGGCGGTCGGTGGTGGCGGGCGCGTTCAAAAACCCCGTTACTTATCTCGACAACTGATCTACACAGTGCCGGCACACCACAGAACTTGGCCCAACTTTTTTTTGTGTGAGCGGGCGGAGGAGTAATAGATTCGGCGCTTCTCTTGAAATTAACGACGCCCAAATGGAATTTATAATATTCATCGGGGAAGGGGGGGGATCGTTTACAGCCTGCTCGGTATTATAGCACAGCCAGCAAATCACGTAAATGATGCCGGAACATTATCAAGATGTCGCTGCTGCGGTTCGCGTATTTCAGAAGCAGCTAGCAGCAAGTATCATCATCCATCCTGAGATGTATCTTCATATCGAAATCCCCGGGAATATTTTATCATTCAAATCGAATTTTGCTCGTAAGCTCGCGCAATATGAAGGGACAGCGCGCCACAGCGTTTAACTGTAATGTGAAATCGATATTTTTTCCGGAGGGGGGAAAGGAAAGGGATCATCCGGGACGTTTTTAAGTGTGTCACTTAGGAGAGTGATGATTCCGATAGGCCTTCGCGAACATCATCCAATTTTTCATCGACACGGCCTGATGGTTGCGGTGTGGCGGTATCAAACGACGGGTTTAATTCTGCTCGAGTGGCGAAGCGTAATTATGAATTTTTGGGGATTCGAGGCCGGCGAAGACGACGTCGGCGCCGCCGCCGCGCCACTCTTATAGCCATTTACGATGTGCTGCTGCGACAACGGCCCATCAATTATATCGGAAAGGTTCCTTGAGAGTATGAAAGTATGTCCATTTATAACGGCTCATGTTTGGACCATTTTAGAGATTGGACCTTTGGGAAATCTGCCGTTGCTCTGACGACGGTTGTATTTCTCCAAACAAAATCTATTACTTTCCCAGTCATCCTCAAGGTGCAACTGGAAAGCTATATGTGTTTGCGAAAAACAAAACAGAAATCTGCGATACAATGAAATGGAACTCGCTTTGAGACAGACAACACCGTGAAAGTATCGATCAGAAGGATACACTCGAACCGAACCGAGCTATTATGACGATATGAACTCAGCTTTTTCGCGACAAAGACACCTGACCACGATTGGGGTACACTGTCATGTAAATGACAGAAGGATCCAAACCATGGCGCACTTACAAAAAACCTAAAACTCATCGCATCGCCTAACCAAATTGTAGTTTCGAAGCTGGCAAAGCATGAAACCGAAGTGCAAACATACCGTCAGCAGTCAATGCCCATCAACAACAGGAAATGGCGAAGATACAACATTTTCGGCAGGGGAGTGTTACGGGTTCAAATTTCATTATAGCCAAATTACACTTTTAAATGGCCCGCGTTTCATCTACCGGATGGTTCCTGCCTCTTTTTTGCGGCTCTGGACTGATATGGATTCAAAATTTGATA
The DNA here is from genome assembly GCA_949128115.1 of Anaspis maculata. Classification (NCBI taxonomy): domain Eukaryota; kingdom Metazoa; phylum Arthropoda; class Insecta; order Coleoptera; family Scraptiidae; genus Anaspis; species Anaspis maculata. The sequence continues at coordinate 122,342,529 of OX421961.1, forward strand.
CCTGTCAGATCCTTCTTTAAGGCACCTTGCTTGCAACAATTTTGGAATTTGAAAAGTACCCCGTGCGCTGAAGGAAGGGAGGAGATCGTGGGCTAAGTGCTCCAGGACGACCTCGTTGTAAGTTGAGGTGTCGGTGTTCAAGCCCACGAAGCCATCCAGCTTGGCTATCGAAACCACCCAGTTACACGGGTTGACAGTCCCAAACCGGGGACTATGTCAATTTCGGAGAATGCCTTTTGGCTTGCATAGTTCCCCAACAATATTGCAGCGTCTCGTAGATAGACTTCTAGGTGTGGAACTCCTACTCTATGTCTTTGTCTATTTAGACGATATCATCGTGAATACGACAACCTTGGACCACCACATAGAAGTTCTGCGGAGGCCGGAGGTGTTCCGGCGACTTGAAGCTGCTGTACTGAGCGTGAAGAGAGAAGTGCCGGTTCTATCTGCCAGAGTTCCGATAGCTAGGGTATAATTGTCGTCGACAAGCGGGGCCATCGGGTCGATCCTGGTAAGATTAAGGTACCAGACGTGTAATGCCGGAAAGCCTGAACAGAAGGCACCATGAGGTCTGTTCAGTGATAGAGTGGCCATAACCCTACCGTGGCAATTAAGGAAACCTCCACATCTTCTCATTGATGGACCACTTTAGCAAGTTCTGCATTTTCTGCTCCTACGAACGACGTTCCTAAGACCACTGTTTGCGACAATGGCCCACAATTTATGAGCGCCGATTTTCGCGACAACTATCACTCAACTGTACATCATCCGGAGACAAATTCGGTGAGGTATCATCGAATTCTCATGATTGAAGGAGAAAGTTGAATATTCGGAGAAAAAGAGAGTTATAAACAACATCCCCGTTACAGATTTGGGCGTTGGAATCAAGAGAGAAGACATGGGAGCGTATCCAGAATATCCAGAATAAAAACATAAGGAAATATTGTCAAGAGCAAAAATGATCATGATTTATGAAAAAAAATATCAGAATATTTAAGAGCAAAATCAGTGAAGATGAAAGAAGAATCGAAAGAAACCCTACAAGGACAAAAGCTTGCAATTATTATTGTGAGACATGGAACTTGAAATGCCAAAGATGCAAAGCATTTGGTCTTTGCCAAGCGTCCAGGAACCATCGAGGAGCTTGAAAATCACATATTCGAGAAAAAATTGCAAGGATGACCACCGATTCACTTACTTTGTCGTATAACTGGTTGCTATAAGAAATCGAAGAAAAATCACCTTCTTTATATCAATATTCTTGGCAGAACCCCTAGTCTCCATCTCTCTCATTATTATTATTTTTCAAACAAGGTCATCCTCTCGTAAGTCAGCTGTCAACGGAGAGATCCAGCAAGCCCAATAATATTCTACATGGTAAGTCACGTGCTTGAATCAGTGCTTCAAGCGGCTTTCCTTAGAACAAAACCGTTTTTATTTAGATAATGGCATTCTTGGAAGCTCTTCGAACTCCGTACGTGCAGATCGCAAATTATTGATTTCTCATCAAAAGATGTACCACTTGTGGAACATCGGACTCGACAATCGAATAACTGTTCTTCAACAGTTTACTGAGAATTGAATAACTACAAATGACAAATTCGCTCCTGGTTGACGGTTGTGCTAGCTATTCAGACTTACTTCGTGCCGGCTCTTATTGTGTGGAGAGAGGTGTCTCCTTTGAAGCATGAACTCTTCGCTTTGCCTGCTAGGCTCAGGGTTATTATTATTACCTGCGGTTATTGTTATCAGCATTATACCGGTAGCCTTATGCCGACCAAACTTTTCAAAGGTTTATCGATGAGGTTCTGTTAGCTTTAGACGTCTGCTTTGCCTACATCGACGATATTTTGGTATTTTCTCGCACCATCACACATCATCGAGAGCACCTGGAGATTCTGTGCCGAAGACTTTCAAAATATAGCATTCTCGTCAACCCCAGCAAGAAAACTCTCGGATCCCAAGTTGTTACGTTTCTTAGATATGAAGTGTCGGCTACAACAGTGACAGAACTACTCCCGCAACGTATTGTCGCACTACAAAATTTCGCTTTACCGAACCTGTTGCGTTCTTCTCAAAGAAGCTTATTGCGAAACAAACGAAATGGCCAGCTTATCATTGAGAACTGCTTGCGGTCTATGAAGTAGTACAACTTTCTCGTCAGCAGTTAGAGGCACAGCAATTTACAGTTTACACCGATCACAAGCCTCTAACGTACAGGTTTTTTTTAACAGCGTCGAGACAAATTGACACCAGTGCAGATGAATCAACTTTCGTTCGTCGCTCAATTCACGACAGATATTCGCTAGGTACGTCCAAGGCTCGCAAAATGTTATCACCGACGCCCTGTCACGCATCGAAACTATACCTGACAAAGCCTAGTGGCAGTTATCATAATTATTCAAATTGAAGATTGTCACAAGAAAATAATCTCCACCTTACGCAGTGACTACTTTTATGAACCGACTGAGACAGGAAGCGGGAGCTTGTGCTGCTTCTCATCAGGCAATCTGTAGCGCAAGGTAGGTGGTGCCAATTGAAATTTCGGAGTTGAGGAGAGTGGGAGCTAGGAGGCTCAAAATAGGAACTCGCCAATGAATTTCAATGTGGAATGTCTCCATAATCTTGTAGTGGACCTGTTGTTGTATAAATTGGAGTAGAAGTAGCTAAAAGTATTTCCACAAGGTTTATTATTTTTCTTGAAGGTTGCCGACCGGTTTCGCTAATCTTGTTAGCATCAAAGGGGCTGTACAATGAAGGCTAAAATGAAATTACAGAGTAACGAAACTGGTCGGCAACCTTCAAGAAAAATAAAAAACCTTGTGGAAAGACTTATAGCTACTTCTACTCCAATTTATTCGCCAATGAATGTTTTAAATGTCCCCCTTGATATGAAAATCTACCTGTTTTTGCTCGAAGAAATATTCACAAGTGAATCTGGAGTTATTGCAGATGGAAAAAAAATCCTTCTTATTCTTATTCTTATTCCTAGATAGTTTTTGGATCACCCGGTATGTTTTGTCTTTGATAATTGGGAAATCTTAGCGATGTCAGTCAATTTGTGAATTATTTTTTATTATATTTGCAGGTGGGTGACAAGTATTCAACCAATCATTTGATAATCTCAAAACAAAGGGGAACGGCCAAAACTTGCGAATCACTGAACGAGGTGATAGTTTAGAACTTTTGCCTCGCTCATGATCTCATGCAACTAGGCTGGATTCACGTGAGTAGCACATCTACGTCGAAGCAGTACCGTGGTCGTAATTTATTTATTTATTCGCTTATTTCAATTGACTTTTTGGATGGATCGAGAGGGAGATTGGTCAATTATTTTTCATAATATTTGCAGGTGGGTGACAGGTATTAAGCCAATCATATGATAATCCCAAAACAAAGGGGAACGGCCAAAACTTGCGAATTACTGAACGAGGTGGAAGTTTAAAACTTTTGCCTCGCTCATGATCTCATGCAACTAGGCTGGATTCACGTGAGTAGCACATCTACGTCGAAGCAGTACCGTGGTCGTAATTTATTTATTTATTCGCTTATTTCAACTGACTTTTTGGATGGATCGAGAGGGAGATTGGTCAATTATTTTTCATAATATTTGCAGGTGGGTGACAGGTATTAAGCCAATCATATGATAATCCCAAAACAAAGGGGAACGGCCAAAACTTGCGAATCACTGAACGAGATGGAAGTTTAAAGTTTTTGCCTCGCTCATGATCTCATGCAACTAGGCTGAATTCACGTGAGTAGCACATCTACGTCGAAGCAGTACCGTGGTCGTAATTTATTTATTTATTCGCTTATTTCAACCGACTTTTTGGATGGATCGAGAGGGAGATTGGTCAATTATTTTTCATAATATTTGCAGGTGGGTGACAGGTATTAAGCCAATCATATGATAATCCCAAAACAAAGGGGAACGGCCAAAACTTGCGAATTACTGAACGAGGTGGAAGTTTAAAACTTTTGCCTCGCTCATGATCTCATGCAACTAGGCTGGATTCACGTGAGTAGCACATCTACGTCGAAGCAGTACCGTGGTCGTAATTTATTTATTTATTCGCTTATTTCAACTGACTTTTTGGATGGATCGAGAGGGAGATTGGTCAATTATTTTTCATAATATTTGCAGGTGGGTGACAGGTATTAAGCCAATCATATGATAATCCCAAAACAAAGGGGAACGGCCAAAACTTGCGAATCACTGAACGAGATGGAAGTTTAAAGTTTTTGCCTCGCTCATGATCTCATGCAACTAGGCTGAATTCACGTGAGTAGCACATCTACGTCGAAGCAGTACCGTGGTCGTAATTTATTTATTTATTCGCTTATTTCAACCGACTTTTTGGATGGATCGAGAGGGAGATTGGTCAATTATTTTTCATAATATTTGCAGGTGGGTGACAGGTATTAAGCCAATCATATGATAATCCCAAAACAAAGGGGAACGGCCAAAACTTGCGAATCACTGAACGAGATGGAAGTTTAAAGTTTTTGCCTCGCTCATGATCTCATGCAACTAGGCTGAATTCACGTGAGTAGCACATCTACGTCGAAGCAGTACCGTGGTCGTAATTTATTTATTTATTCGCTTATTTCAACCGACTTTTTGGATGGATCGAGAGGGAGATTGGTCAATTATTTTTCATAATATTTGCAGGTGGGTGACAGGTATTCAGCCAATCATATGATAATCCCAAAACAAAGGGGAACGGCCAAAACTAGCGAATCACTGAACGAGGTGGAAGTTTAAAACTTTTGCCTCGCTCATGATCTCATGCAACTAGGCTGGATTCACGTGAGTAGCACATCTACGTCGAAGCAGTACCGTGGTCGTAATTTATTTATTCATTCGCTTATTTCAACTGACTTTTTGGATGGATCGAGAGAGAAATTGGTGAATTATTGTTTATTATATTTGCAGGTGGGTGACAAGTATTCAGCCAATCATTTGATAATCCCAAAATAAAGGGGAAGGGCCAAAACTTGCAATCACTGAACGAGATGGAAGTTTAAAACTTTTGCCTTGCTCATGATCTCATGCAACTAGGCTGGATTCACGTGAGTAGCACATCTACCTCGAAGCAGTACCGTGGTCGTGATTATCTATTATCTATTATATCTATATATATTATCTATATATCTATATATATAGATATATATCTATATCTATTATCTATCTATTATATTTATCTATTCGCTTATTTCAACTGACTTTTTGGATGGATCGAGAGATGAAACTCTATGGACTGCTTCTTATTCTGTGGCTGATTTTGCCTCACAGGACAGTCCCACCCAGAAGCCCCCTTAATCGCGTGAGCGATATATAGCCGAGGCAATAACACCGCATACAGCTCTATCAAATCAAAAGCCTCCCCCAACTCCCACTCTCTAATATCCCAAAATCGATCGAAAAATAATACCGTATTCAGGCTTGATTTGATACACACATCAATTTCTGAATATAAAAACGAAACATATTTATTTATACCAGCTGGCGGGCTATGAAAACAGTTCATACCGCACAACAAAAAATTCGAATCAAGACATTTCGTGATGTACGGCTCAAGAGAAACGCATCATCAATAATCCAGGGCCCGCAGGACGTTTTTCTTGGGCAAAGCATAGGCGCAGAAGGAGAAATAAATAATTGTCCCGAGACAAGAGACAAGGACCCCGCATATGGGTACGCAGTTGTGATAACCTTCACAATATACGGATTTATTGGAAATCCCTCGGGAGCACCCCACACGACCCTACGAACAGACAGCATACAATAAAGGTCATCATAGGTACTATTGTTGAATCTGCGTATATCGAGATATGGGTGAATTATTACAGTCTAGGCACAGGTGGGAAGGGTACTGCAATTGTAACCTGGATGCGGTATTGTTTCAACATGATCCATAAGATATGGGAGAGAACAATAATCAATTGCCAAGCAGGTAAGATACCTGTTCTAAATAAGCACTTGACAAAAGTTATTAGAAAATTCACTAAAACGCAGACAAGATATCAGCTCCCACAGATCGAAGACTATAACTGTAACTTTTACCAATACTAACTTTTAATGCTTATCTAATGAAAAAAGCTCAAGCGGAAATCCATACGTGCAGCAAAATTACATACATGAGACCTTGTTCCGGTTCAGATAAGCGCGCGCGATTGAAAGTCGCTTGACTGTCGAGTTTCAGTTTTAAACTGCCCAGTATCACCGATCTAAATTACTTTTATCGTCGGGGTAATATCGTCAGTCTCGCGACTCTCTAATCGTATTTGTGCTGTTTGGTTGTAGGTTGTAGATTTTATAAAAACGTGTGTAGGTTACAAGCGCATTCAGTTGTTTGCTCGCAATCGAATGTCCAATTGTAACAAATTGCAGGTGTAATTGGTATAGGGCAGGGCAGAGTGTGCATTTTTCATGATGACCTTTCTCACTCAATCATGAGCGTCTCTTATATAGCTACCCACCGATCAAGGGCGACAATAAATACATAATGTAATGAAAAATGTTCATACCATCAGTTTTGTGTTCCATCACTTCCATCGTATCGCGTCATTGAAGTATTCTTGAAGCAAGAAACTATGTGACAATGTTCATTTAAAGCCAACAAGCGTGATCCCGTACAAAACTATTTTTCAACGAATCAAATTATTCGTCCATTTTTTCTTACCCTTGCACAATGCGAAGCATAAGCGAGTGTAACGATAACGTAAAAATCCCACGACAACGGCTCTAGCCTAGTAATAGAAGTCTCTTGGTTATTTGTTCAATTACGTGCCGTTGTGTCGAGTGTTTACTGATCCGGTTTATTTCTCAGCGCGCACGATTATATGTGGCCTCCGTCCGAACTGACTTCTACTCCTTTCTGACGCGGAACAGTGGAGATTTGTGGCGGCCTCAATATCTTCTCAACCTCATGCTTTCCGGCGAAGCTCGCCATGTTGTGTCGAAAAGCCGAGACTTCGTCCAGCTGGGGATGTGTAATTACGTGTAATTTATAAAAATGTGAAATTTCACTTAAAATTCCAGTTGATTTCTAAGTTTAGCTGTCATTTATGTAATTATTAAAATTCATGCCCAATACAGCTGTTACAGCTTATAAAAATAGGTTATTGATGTTTCTGCTAGATCACCAGCAGAACTTCTAATGCCAATCAGAAAAATCATTTTAATCTGAAATTATTTCTTATACAAAAAACTGCCACTAGTATTATGCATTTTTTTGCCAACAATCATATACTCTGGCTTCAAAAGCTTACAGCGACGGATATATGGATTACGCGAAATCAGTAATTCTCACAGGAATCCATAGAAATCTCGTAAATATTATGAGAAATCTCACAGAAATTTTGAAAAATCCCGAGAAGTCTCAAGGAATTTCATACAAATCTTCGAAAATTCCCAGTATCCCGCAAAAACCTTGAGAAATGCATAGAAATTTTTGGGGTCCTCAAGAATTCTCAGAAATACCTATGAAATCGTTGAAAAACCCTCGGAAATCCCGTAGAAATCTCCAGAAATGCATATTAGTTGTCAGATCATTTTTAGAAATCCCATAGTTACGTGTGTTCGCGATTCTGTGAAAATTTTCCAAAATCCCTAGAAATTTTCACAAAAATCCTCAGAAATCCTGTATTGTATTGTATGATTTATTTCACGTTGGCAATTACATTCTGTAATTTAACATTCGTCAAGAAGTCCGTCAGTGTAGAAATCTCTCGAAATTTTTCAAAATCTCGTAGAAATCTCTAAAATTTCTTGAAAATCTCCAGAAATCTCATGAAAGTTCCTAAGAATCCCCACAGATCTTCTAAAAATCTTGAAAGTGATCCCGTAGAATTCTTAAAAAATCCCTGTAAATTTTACAAATCCCCAGATCTCTAGAAACTTGTCATCTTTATGAATTTTCATTTATCCCTGGAAATTTTGTAGAAATCTTCAAAAATCTTTGGGAACTCCTCGATTTTTCGTAGAAATCTTGAAATATTCTAAGAATTTTTGAAAATCAATACAAATATCTCAGTAATCCCTAAAAATCCCTGGAAATCTTGCAGAAATATTCTGAAATTCCCAGAAATTTGAGACAAATTTTCAGAAATTCTATAGAAATGTTGAAAACTCCCTATAAATCCTCATAAATCCTGTGAAAAGTCCTCTAAAATCCTCAGTAATCCCGTAAAAAAATCTTTGGAAAATCCCATGAATCTTGTACAATTCTTCAGAAATACCTAAAGAGAACAGTAATAGATGATTAAATAATTCCGAAAGCAAATTTGAATTTGAAGTTAGGAATAATAATCCCATAAACCCCTAGAAATTTCTTAAGATACCTTAAAAATCTTGAAAACACTCGAAATTCCAATAAAAATCGTCACTCTAGCCCATAGATCTATGAAATCTTTGGTCCCAAAACTGCACAGAAATTATCTTAACTCCTTGGGAGTCCATAGAAACTCCGTCAAAATCTTTAGAAAACTTTGAAAATCTTGTAGAAATCTCTATAAATCTTTCAAAATTTCGTAGAGATATTCGAAAGTCCTCAGAAATTCTAAAGGAATCTATAGGAATCCTTAGATTTCCTGTAGAAATCTTAAGAAATCCCTAGGAATTCCCACAGGAATGCTGAAAAAATCTCGTGATATCTAGAAATCTTTCAAAATTCCGTAGAGATATTTGGAAGTCCTCCGAAATTCTAAACGAATCTATAGGAATCCTTAGATTTCCTGTAGAAATCTTTAGAAATCCCTAGGAATTCTCACAGGAATGCTAAAAAATCTCGTGATATCTTTGGGAATTATGTAAAAATTTTTAGAATGGCCTAGAAGTTCATCAAGAGTATCGTAGAATACTTCAAAAATCCCTATAAATCTCATACAAATCCTCAAAAATCACTAGAAATCCTTCCAAAATCTTTCAAATATATCTTATATAATCTGAAAATATATAAGTTTTTAGAAATACTAATGAATTTCTAGTATTTCATACGAATCATCAGGAATTCCCAGAGATCTCACAGAAATCTTCAAAAATCCCTAGAAATATCGTAGAGATCTTCAAACAAAACCGTAGGCATCTTCAGAAATTCCTAAATTATTCAGAATGAACTCAGCCGAAAGAGGGAATAAAGATGAAAGTTGAAAGAAAATCATCAGGAATCTCTACAAGCTCTCAAAAATCTGGTGGAAATATTCAGAAATCTGAAATAAACCGTGAGAATTTTTACAAATCCCCAAGGATCTTGTAGAATTTTTCAGAACTCCCTGGAGAAATCCTTTGAAATCCCCAGTAAGTCCGTAAAAACGTTCAGGAATCTCTACAAATTTTGTTGAAATCTTCAGAAAACCTTAGAAATTCCGTGGAAAAAATCAAAAATACCTGGGAATCCAAAACGAATGTTTAGGAATGGATGGTTGGGAATCCCTAGAGATCCCGTAGAAATGTGCAAAAATCTCTAAAAATTCTCACAGGAATTCTCAGAAATTTCGTAAATATCTTTAGTAATTCTGTAAAAATCTTCAGAAATCTTTAGAAATGCTTTGAAAATCTCGTGAGAATCTTTAGGAAACCCTAGAAATCTAAAACGAATCTTCATGAATTCCTGGAAATAATTGAGAAATCCATAGACATTTTTGGGAATAATCCTCAACATTCTTTGAAAATGAATGAATTATATAATTTTTTTTGTAAATTCCTGGAAATGCCGCAGAAATTTCCAGAAATCCATAGAAATTCTTAGAAATCGTTGGGAAATTTAATAAGAATCTCTAAACATTCCGTAGAATCTTCAGAACTGCTTAGAAATTCTCAGGAATCTTTGAAAATATCATAAAAGTCTTTTCGTAATCCCTAGAAATCGTAGAAATATTATGGGATCTTTGTGAAATATTGGTAATTTTTCGAAATCTTCAGAAATTTTTAAAATAATTGTCGTAAAAATCCGAGTAAAAATCCCTGAAAATCCCATAGAAAATTTTATAAATCATTCGAAATCATCAGAATCTATGGAAATCCAACGAGAAGACAAGAATGGCATCATTCGAATTCAGAAATACAGTGGGTGATAGCCTTCTTTATTTCACGAAATCATATTCAATCACGATACAAGGCAAAAAAATGAGATAAGGGGTTGTTTTTCCAGACTAACCGTTGGCCAGAAAAATCCGGGATATATGTAATGGGACCGAGACTCTTCAATCATCTTGCTCGCATAAGTCCTCATACAGTTCGGTACAATTAAAAGAATGACATTTTTTTAAATTCATTTGAAGACTTTTCTTCTAAGTAGAAACTACTATGCTGTCGATGAGTTTCTTCTTGACAAAACACAAGTGTTATAGCGTCGTGCCCTGTACAATGTACATGGTGGCTACGTTATTTGTACACTGTGTTTTGTGAACATAGTTCTTATATATATAGCACCTATTTTCCACTCATACTTTGTTGTTTAATGTGTCTTTTCATTCTGTTGCTTGTTTGATGTCGATTATTCATTCATTTATCCACATTATCTGAGTTGGGTTGATTAAGTACCTGTAGTGACTGAGTCCCATGAACTATTTAGCTATAAACTATAAACAAGTATAAAACTATTAACTATATCTTTACCAAAACTACAACTGAATAGTTTTACGTATCTAGGTACCCTTGTTCTTGTTTTCGTCAAAACTCAAAATGCAGATCCAATTATGGTATCTTTTGCCAAGGGGCAAACCAAAATTGTTTGGTAAGGTGTTCGACTTTGTTGAATATCTAGGTATTTACAACGATTCTTGAGAATTTCTATGCCATTCTGAGATTACCGATTTCAATAGATCTGGGGGTCAGAGTTTATTCATTTGATCATTACTAACTATTCACTTTAGGGATTTCTTGGGAATTCTACAAGATTCATGGGAATTTTACGTACTTTACGTGATAATTGAGAATTCCTGAAGATTTTTCATGAGATTTCTGAGAATTCATAGGGAGTTGAAAAATCTCTATGGGATTTCCGGATTTCTGAAAAGTTTGGAATTTCTAGGAATTATATTTTTACAAGCTTTCCAGGGATTTCTAGAGATTTCTGAGCCTAGAGATTTCTCAAGATTTCTACGACAGTACGATGAATTTTCAAGGATTTCCAAAGATTTCCACAGGATTTCGAGGGATTTATGAAAACTTATAGGAAGAAGAATATATAATTATTTTTCAAACAAAGAAATAATGCCTTCCTACATGATCGTAGGTTGCCAAAATGACGAAGGATACTATTATAACTATTATTGTAATTGTATTCACTGTTTTTTCAATACATTCTTGTAAACCAAGTGAATTTTGTTGATATACCAAATTCAATCGAATGTACTGAGTAGGTATTGCTTTAAAACCCTCATCTCACTGTCTCCAATTTCTTGTGGGTCTCGAGAGATTCGCTACATCTTACAAAGGTACCCTTTTAAGCTGGTATGTAGCACTATTTCATTCTTATTCCCATTTCACTTTAAACCCAGACTGTAAATTACAGTCGCTTCTTCGAGTTTTAGAGCATTCAAGTGACTTGCATACAAGGAATTCGAGAACAATTCACTGTTCCATCGAGCTGATAATACTGATGGTTGGAAATACGTGCTTAGTTAACAAGCAGTCGTGAACTTGTATGACTGCTCTGGTTTCACCTGATGTAAGAAGATACTTGCAATTGCAGCCACAGTAGTTCGCAATATCCTGTTCCTTCCTCATTACTGCTCGTATTATCATCAATTAAACCTGATTCATCTCGCGCTCGATTAGCAAGTATACCGAGATACGCCGGTTTTCAATTATTACTTCCAGCTCCAGTGGCTGAGCCACAATTTATCACACGAAACATGAAGCGGGGCGGTGTTTCGAAACACCAACAACAAGTTCCGGATAGTTGGTTCGAAACCCCAGCAGTTGTTAGTTCCAGCCAGCCAGCCAGCGAGGGCGAAGAGAGACAGTTCGCACGCGAATTCCCAATGCGCGATATGTAAACATACGCCATCAACAACAACGGTGCAAATATGCAACATCAACCGCCCGCGAACCATCAACAACAACACAACCGCTTTGTAATAATGGGTGAAAGCACACACGGCCCACTTCAATTTCGCCCGGTTATTATTTTAGGTCTTTGCCAGGTGTGCGCGCGGTGGCGCTGCTGGGTTCGCCATGATATTCGTACCTTGTGTGTGTGTACACTGTTACTGTAGACTGTAGATCCGCATACTTTGTCGGACAGGTTTCACAGGTTTGCGTTGCATAATGGGGAAACAGTTAAAGGGATACGTGGCGGGGAATTGGCACAATAAACAGTGGCGGTGGCATAGCGGCACTGGGGGGTTCCCAGAGGGGCTCCAAATATCAGAATGCTCACGGAGAGATGTTGTATAGGTATACCTGTGTGTGTGCTCCATCGAAGCGGTCATCATTGATAACGGCGTGGCAGAATTACACATCACGTTTTGATTGTTCCGTCGTGGTTAAGCGGACGGGTTTTATTCAGAAACGAGAATGATCGATTCGCATTTTTCGAGGTGACAGCTCGGTTATGATTCGAAACGAGTACCGCCATCCAAAAATTAAGCCAACATTAGATATGTACTTAGATGATCCAGTTCTGGCCTCATTTTTGGTTTTTGTTAGTTATTAGAGAATAAACCCAACTACCTAATAACTAAGTTGGGATAAGTATTCTGGCCTCTCCTAAATTAGCAGGTGGCATTGGTCTACACCTTTTCCAGTTGTAGTTCAGAAAATATCAGTTGTATTTAAGATATCGTCAATTGTAGTTCAGAAGACGTCAGTTGCATTTCAGATTAGTAAGATGTAGTTCAGAAAGTATCAATTTTATTTGAGATTAGTCAAATGTATTTCAGAAACAGTCAATTGTAATTCAGATTAATAAATTGAATTTGAGAAAGCGTAATTTGTATATCAGAAATGAACATTTGTATATCAGAAATGATCATTTGAATATCAGAAAGCGTGATTTGTATTTCAGAACATGTCATTTGTAGTTCAGAAAATAATTTATATGTATAATTTATCATTTATGCATAGTGCTCTGTGCTTCGTTGTAATGATTTAACAAAACAATTTTTGTCGATCGAGAGTGCTGTCATTGTTGACTTTTCATGTACTTACGCATAATTTTTGATTATTGTTAACAATGCAGCTCCAAGATAATTGTAGCATTTGTCGTTCTTCAATACTGCGGAAGCCGGTCGTGCGATTAACACCCTGCAGACATCTGTTGCACAGAAAATGTGCCAAATCTCTACAACTCATCGCACAAGAAGATCAAGAGGTCGAAGCTGTGGCTGTGCAGAGGTGCCCAATTTGCAGGATCCCTATCGCCACAAGAGAAGGGATTACAAGGGAAACCTATCGAAAGCATTCGAATCAAGATCGGAAAAGAATTGTAGCGGCGGCGAACAGAGGAGGTGACTGGGTGGCTTTGAGTAACGATTTGAACATTTCATAAATAGAAGACCGCCTACCATTGGGTTCGTTCCGGTAGAGCTATAACAATGCCGAAAGGAGAGCGAAAACCAAAGTCACTTGAAGAGGACCAAGTCGATGAAATGATAAGGTGGGTAGAAGAGGACTGTGGTCTGACGCTAACCCAAATAAAACAAAAAATTATGCGCCAGTACAACCGGCATATTTCAATTTCGACTGTTAGTAACTATTTGGAGGGAAGACTCTTCACGGTAGAGCAGGTTCACACGGAGCCTATAACCATGAAATTCTTTGGCAAACAGAACCAAAAGGGCTGAGTACGTGCAGAATTTGAATCCTCTCATTCAGGAAGGCAAACAAATCGTCTGGATAGACGAAACAAATTTTAATTTGTTTTGTAGAAGAACCAGAGGTCGCGCCAAGTCAGGTGCTCGCGCGGTGCAGCTACTCCCCGCAGCAAGAGGACCCAATGTTCACCTTATTGGTGCAATTTCTGCGGGGGGAGTTGTAGCCATGGACCGTCGAAGAGGCTCCTGTACAGCGGAGGCAGCCAATGCATGGGTTCAGTCTGTACTCCAACGATGGCAAGACATGGGCAATGAGCTGGAGGATCTCGTTATTGTAGCCGATAACGCCCCTTGTCATTCAGGACTTGAGCATGTAGTTGATGAAACGCCAGTAACACTGCTGCGGTTGGGTCCTTATTCTCCAATGCTAAATCCTATAGAGAGAATATGGTCCAAGATCAAGACTTTTGTTAAAAGCCATCTTCGGATTCCCAATGTTATAGCTCCTGGAGTTATGGAGCAAAGTCTTCACTATTTGGAGACCATCATCGATGAGGCCAAAGCCACAGCTGCAGGTGGGGATTGTGCTCGTGCAGCCCAACACACTACAATTCATCACGCTGCAGCTTTGGCGATGGACAATATGGATGTTGGACGCTGAGACGCCCAAATTTCATTCGCTCTAAGTTATATTCTTGAAATTGTTCTATGTATTTTCCCATAAATAAAGACGTGGATAAAGCTCATTATTATTATTATTATTATTATTATTATTAAAATGATATTATGTAGTGCGAAGTGTTCTTTAAGGTGTGAGAGGTAAGGTTCTTCAATGTAAGATGTATATCCCATACACTTTCTATTTTCAGTAGAATGACTTTTCGGAGCAAAAATAAAATGACAAGCTGGGGCGCTGGGAGGATACGGCCGATGGCCGCTGGCCGCTGATAGTTTTGCTCCAAAACTTTGCAGATGCCATCAGCCGTAGCCATAGCCCCCCAGATTGTCACTTTATTTTTGCTCCAAAAATTCATTCTACTGAAAATACACACATGGCATTTATCTAGGGATATTTTTTCAACTTTGAAAATTTTGGAGAATTTTGAGGGCGATTTTTTTTCAAATTGTACAGTAACATTCCTGGAATGACCCGCTTCCATAAAAATAGTGGAAAATAACGTTGACAACGAAAATAGATTTAATACCACAAACAAATCAAGTTTTTAAAATTTTTAAACAATTTTCAAAGTTTAGAATTCAGGTAAGAACTAATTTTTTTCTCAAGTGTCGCCTCAAATTGGGTCAGTTGGTGTTTGAGAACCATGCCGAGGCGATACCTGAATCAAGTAGACATGCTACTAACTGTTGGCATGCTGTAGGCTGACCAAAGACAGGCGGAAGTAGCGAGGATTCTGAGAACGACCCAGGGCGTGATCTCACGGCTCTGGTCGCGTTTTCGACTCACTGGGAATGTAAGGGAGAGACATGGATGACGATCACGCTCAACTACTCCAGCACATGACCGCTACATACAACTGACGGACTGAAGAGCGACCACTTCACCGGCATCACAACTGTAAAGTCGGCGACCAGAACCAGAACGTTGGTGACTACATAGTCGAGGGGGCCACACTTTGTATTGAACCGTCCATTTGAGTTGAATAAAGCAAAAATGTTGAATGCTAAATCTTTGTCTTGAGCTGTTCTCGACTTTACTTCAACCGTCATTCACTTAAATTACATATATCATCCCTACTATTTGACTAATCGTGGAAAAAAGTACTTGGGGAAGTCTTTTTGGCTCCCAATTTCGTTGAATTCCGAGAAAAAATCAATATCCCAAGATAAATGCCATGTGTGTAGAAAGTGTATGGGATATACCTGCATAACTGATGCTTTCGGAAATATATTTGATGAGTCTGAAATAAAATTGATACTTTCTGAACTACATTTTACTAATCTGAAATGCAATTGACGTCCTCTGAACCACAATTGACGTCTTCTGACCTTCAATTGACGCTTTCTGAAATACAATTGACATAATCTGATATACAGTTCAAGTTTTCTGAACTACATTTGATAAATCTGAAATACAATTGACGCCTTCTAAACTATAAGTGACTAATCTGAAATACAATTGACGCTTTCTGAACTACACTTGATTAATCTGAAATACAATTGACGATATCTGAAATACAACTGGAAAAGGTGTAGTCGATTAGGCCAAAATACCATGACCAGTGACCGTACGCGGATGTGTACTTTGTGGTACCATACTTTCCGGAGACGCCTACAAGTTTTCTACCTCCTGCGTTTCCAGGGGACGTCTACGTCAGGTCAGGTCAGGTCAGGTCAGCGGTGTCTGGAACAAACCTGGTGGCACTCATGCTGAAAAACGAAGCGAACTGGCAGACTATCACAGGTTACATCAGGGAAGTTATGCAAGCAAGAGCAAAGGCGGAACGAGAACGAGAATACCGTAACAAAGTAGCTGCCGATGTTGCGGTGTGAAGAACAAGCCTTGAGAAGAGATGAGGTCGAAAGAGCCAGTACGAGGCCGCCTCTCAACCACCATCTGCCAACCTCCTATTGAAGCAATGCTCCCCGCGGTCCCAATAGGAGGATAAACACCAGGCATGAGGAGAGGTTTAGTGGGTAGTGCTTCGGTGAGTCCCACACTACCCCGGTGCTGTCCAGCCGGGGTGTGCGTAAAGGCATTCCTCTCCTCCCGAAAAAAAAAAGGTCAGGTCAGGTCAGATCAGGTCAAGTCAGGTCAGGACATGTTTGAATATTTCAACGACCAACTTGGAATTGATTAAGGAAGACGAGGACAGGCTGGCTTAGTGGATCTGGATCCTGCTCCTGCTGCTGAAGCCTGCAAGAAAACTCTTCACAGGCGTGTAACCAGACGGCGAGTCCCTCGCTGCTATCCCACGAAGTCCGTACCGCTGTCTCGTCTTACGCTACCTAGGAGATTTTCCCGACGATTACCTGAAACGATCCTGAGTCATTTAGGGGAGAGTTTTGTACTTTGATGTCCTAAGGGCGACATAAGGGTCTTCGGAACATCTACTGGTGTAGAAGAGCTTTTTCGGTAACCAACTTGTATTGACGTCCGATGTCCTGTATTCGCACCCGCGTGCCGTTCAATTTTGAGGGCAAGTCACGGGCGAAAACATCAGAACACCCGCCTGAAGTCTAGATAGCTTCTGGTGTTGGAAGGGTTAAAATTCATATCACCCACCGGCTTCTGGTAAAAAGGAACCATGTTTGAGTGAGCACGCCGGTCCATGAATTTGAGCAATGAGGAACCAATGGTTAGGGACAGAAAGTCACATAGCTGAACGAGGGAAGATGCCCGCTCAAGATCGAACGAGGTGACTTCTCGAACCTTTGATTAACTTCAAAGTGCTGGAGTTGAGCTGGCAACTGCGCACGGCAAACGCGATAAAACTACTGCTGTGTATAAGTGCCCGAAAAAGGGTTTTGCCGGGCGTTTTAATTTGAAAAAGTGATTGGTCAAGTAAAGGAAACTTTAAGATCGCACGTGAGTGACAATAACTGAAGTGCCGTAAGAGTTTCAGTGAGAAACGAAGCAAATCTATGATGACTTTGAACTGTTCAGTGATAAAGAGCTGATAAAAAAACTTCACGCGCAGAGGTCAACACCGACGTTGCCAGACTGGCAATTTCTTCGAATTCTGAATTCTGGTACCGCGACTCTGTAAATCATCAAAATGGCCCCACCTGTGGTGTGTTCGAGCTGCTCAGACAAGGTCAAGGATGACGATACCCGATGTGAATCCTGTCACAAGGTTTTCCACAAGAAGTATCTTCGTCGCGATTCAACAAACCCGAACGATGAAACGCCAATTTGATCAGCCAAGGATGCTACGATAAGAAGGTCCCTCTGAACTGCTCCCATTTTGAGGCAATTATGGCCCAATTCAGGACCGTCAACAAATCAATCGAAAGATGTAACGAAAACATACAGGCCACCAATAAAATCCTGCAGGATCACTCCAGAGAAATACACCTCTGTAAAGAAGAAATTGCAGCACTAAAGGAGGAAAACAAACGTCTGTCTACAAAAATCATCAAGATCGAAGAAGGATCGTCTGATTCTGCAATCAGTTATATGGAGATTTGCAACAGATTACAGCGTGAAAATTATCTGATTATATTTGGGTTTCCGCTTAAACCCGATACCGATATCAGCGCGACATCTAAAGCAATTCTCCGATCAGCTGTCCCGAGCTTGGATCCGGCAATCACATCCGCAGAAAGAATGGAGGTGAGGGACCAAAAAGCACCCGTAATGGTTAAAGTCTAACTGGTGAACAAGTCGGACAAGTGGAAAATCATCAGCTCCGCAAAAAATATGGATAGAAAGCAATACCCTACAGTCAGAATTGGAGCTGACTTGACCCCAAGGGTGGATTTGGCAATAGGCAAAGTAGGCACGTGTCTAGGGCAGCAGATCCAAGGGGGCGGCATCGACATCGTCTTCTTGGAAAAAAAATGCGTGGTTTTATTTTTATTCCACGAAAATCGCGTTCGCGCAATTTTTTTCTGTTCAATTTTTGTTATTTGTGTCAACTATTGATGAAAAACCACTTATTATCATCAACAGCAGTTAGTGCTCTAAAAATATAGAGACAAACTAGCTCTCTGAAACACACCTCTCTGAGAGGAAGGGGCGGCCAATTCAGTCATGCCTAGGGCGCCACGAAACCCAAGTCCGCCCCTGACTTGACCCCGCAGCAGTCTGCCCAGATGCAAAGAATGCGTGAAAAGTTGAAACACCGTATGGAGAGTGGAGAAGAAAGGTTGGTGATTAGATACTTTGATGGCGAGCCAAGAATCGTCGAAGCCACAATCGAGACAAACGTATCAAAACATCCCAGAGAAGAGGAGGAGTCCCCACGACGCCCCCTCAAAGCAAACAAAACACAGCCTGGATCATCATAACAACGTCATCTTCGGAACTTGAGATAATATTCGCCAATGTGAACGGTGTAGGCAATTTGGATTATTTGATTTAAAACTGAAAATTTTGATTCCCAATATATTATTCTTTTACTTCCTTGTTTATTGTTCTAATGTTGATCTTAAAAGGATTACCCAATTACAGGTTGAATTGTTGAATTTTTGAATTTGTCACATTTTATTATATGTCAAAAAATCTTTCCACATTTACAAGTTTTTTACGCTTAGATAATGTCTAAATAAAAAACGAAACGTCGGCGAAAGAACAAGAATTTTATTACGTTGATCACACCTTCACGCCTTCCTGTAATTGGGTCATCCTTTTAAGATCAAAATTTTGATTTCCTTTGCGTCTCTGAAACGTGGGTTACCATAGTGTTATTAAAGATCCGTCGCTATCTCTTCCTGACTGTAAAGTTTTATGGTCACTAGCTTTGAGAGAAAAAGGACAGCGGAAGGGCTAGTGGTGGTCTGTTGGTTCTGTATAATAGTAGGTATAAGGTTGTTACAATTTCAGTTACTAATTGATGTATCATTTTTAAGGTTAAGCTCGAAAGTTCTAGTAATATACGAATTATCTGCGTTATAATAAGGGGGAGTTTGTAACGTTATAGTATATATTGAAATATCGAGGTGTAGAGCGTTATAAGTAGTCACAAATTGAATTATTTATACGGGACAGGAAGCGCTAATTTTAGTCACACACCGACACCCTCTCACGTTCCTATGCCTTCGCTCCGCAGTGGCGCACCAAGACGTTTCCAACTCTGCACGGATGAAAACCGTGTTACCCAACTTCGACAACAATTACCATTAACAGAGGAGTCTACCAAGAGTCAAACTATGCCGCAGTCTGTTCCGTCTCGAATTCGCCTCATCAAATGCTCGCTTCGAGGGGTGTTCCTCCGATATGATAACTCGAACGGACCGCTTCGTCGACTCGCCCCGATGATTCTCTATTGACATTTTCGCGCAGACATTATCGCCCGTACGCCAAAGTGAGTTTTAAATAAAATAACCCTTTTCATATATGGTTAACTGAAAGCCTGCGTCGGAAAGCGGGAGCGGGCACACGCTCGGGGGTGAATATATGACCTGAGAGCGTTTTTTTTTACCCGGCTCTGCGAAAAAGCTTGCCGCCACCGCCATCACCTCTCGCCGCGAGGCAATTATTATAAATCTCAATAGGGCCCCGCAATACCAGTGGCGTAGCACATTCGCACACACGCCGATATTTCTCTTATACCTGACTTTTATAATGGCTGGTGCGGGCAATATTTCAAGCCGGTCCTAATATGACCCTTATCGAATACATCACCATTCATTCCGGCACTGGCCCTCCTCTGGATGTTCCTGCTGCCGGAGAGCATACATCATCCCGTCCCGGCACACTCTTCCACATCATATCGTCCACCCCGGCGATGTGAAATATGCTCTAAAAATTGTTGACCTACCCAGATTTGACCCTATTAATTCTTATTTACGATCGCCTCCCGCGCCGGTTTATAATTTATACTGAGGATCGCGGTACGGTGCTTCTGTCCCGCAGCGCATTCCCCATGCGTACCACGGTATGGGCGACATGCGACAGGTCGCAAAAACAGAAAACAAACTTGATTTCTTCATATGGAAGAGAAAAACACTCAAAAATACCTATGACAAATAATTTACTTTGGTTTGGTTTGAGAGGATACCGACAGTGAGGAAATTAGTGTTTGGTGAACTCTGTAGTTTCAGAGCCGCTGGTCCAAAGCCGATGGTGTACCGATCCGATTGGAGGATCGGTTGGTGGTGTAGTGTATCCTGCTCACGGGACCATTCTGTAGTGTACCCTGGTCACGGCACCATTCTGTAGTGTATCCTGGTCACGGCACCATTCTGTAGTGTAACCCCGTTTTCGATGTTTGGCTGCGATCGTCGTTGTCCCTTCCCTTCCCCACGTCGTTTACTTTTTACCTACGTTGTGTTGAGTTCTTACTCGAGATGAGAATGTGTCGTGGGGGATGAGGTTTGATTCTTGAATGAAACGCGAATGAAATTCAAGCAAAATGAATTTTGAATTTTTAGATGAATTTGTTTCTTTTCTCAAAACACCTACTGACAGTGATAGAATGACAAAACATGAAGAAAGAACGGAAAAAACCATACAAATCAAACAAAAAAAATCATTACAAATTATTCTGACAATGCAGGAATTCACAACAATCAAATGAACACAAAATCAGATTAGCAAAACAAAACAAGAAATAATGAAACATGTTAAACTGTCAATTTAATCGCAAAAGAAAAGTGACGTATTCACTGACAGGCACACATGGGAAGAACACGTCAAAGAAACCCCTGCGTATTGCCTGGTTGACTGCTGAAAAATCCCTTCCCAAATGATCTGAACAAAAGTCAAGTGTGAATGAGTCATGATGAAATGACAGAGAAGTCACTCCAGTGATGCATTGATCAAGTCAGGGTGAATCGGTGCTTGAACTTCTTTGAAACGTTTGCTTCATTTACAAGTTATTTACGTAACAACAAAAGAAAACTTCACGCCTAGCAATTAATTTTACATTTTACAAACAAAAAAAGTCAAATTGATAGATGAGTAAACAATAAAGAAACGATCGGTAAGCAAGTAGATAAATCAGCAAGGAACAAATGATAAGTATTTGTGTAGAAAAATAAACAAGAAACAGGTGAGAGATAAATAAGTAGAGAAGTTGAAGTTGGTCATACTTTTTGTAAGCAAACGGAAAGAAAGAAGTATCTATAACGCATTCGCCCGAAATTCCCCAGCAGTTACCCATCACAAACCCCACAGATACATACTCCCATACAAAACAGATCAATGGTTAGTAAACAGTAATCACATACAAGAAATAACAGTAAATACAAAAAAATCGACTCGAGCCAACCTGTGGCCCTCTCTTCGTCGTGTTACATAATTTCCCCCCCAAATAAGGAAAAATTAGTAGACTCAACAAGGCAGATTCATACAAGGGGTGGACCCCCCCCAGAATACGGAGAAGCGGCAAGTCTCTATTTCTTTCCTTTACTTTCATGTATAACCCGACAATGAACAATGAAATGAGAATGAATCATCAAAAGTACTGTTCTCTACTTAGCGGCTGATTTTGGCGTAGCAGAGATTCTTTTTGTCGTCTTGCTGTTTGTGACGTAA
Organism: Anaspis maculata; assembly: GCA_949128115.1. Taxonomy (NCBI): domain Eukaryota; kingdom Metazoa; phylum Arthropoda; class Insecta; order Coleoptera; family Scraptiidae; genus Anaspis; species Anaspis maculata. The sequence goes on from OX421961.1 coordinate 122,364,454, forward strand.
CTTGTGGAAAAGAAACAATTAATGGAACCACGAAATACGCGCGCAGCGCAGTTCGCAGGCCACGTCTGAGTGCGCAAAAAGCACACCCACTAGATTTACGGCTTTTGCCATCAATATTGAGATCATTTGGGAGTAGATAAATTACAAAAACTCAAAGCAGTGCGAAGAACCTTGATTTCAAAGGGGAAAACGGCGGGTTATGCAAGCCCGTTGAAAACAAAGAGAACAAAGCACTTCGTGTTATGTACAATAATTTCGCGGACAAAATAGGTATCGAAATGCATGATTTGGTGAGTGGGTGGCAGCCAAAATTACGATACAATAATTAAAGAAAAACCGACCTCAAATTAGGAGAAACCGACGCACAGTTGCACTGAAAAATCACGTGTTCTTCACCACAGCTGATTCTCTTCTCCGTCTGCCCGCGCCCAGCCTAGCGCAGCGCCATCTCCCTCTCCTATCAGCAAACGCTACGAACGTCAACGACCATACCTACTTCAGGTACCAACGTACCAACAAAACAAAGGGGGAATACCACAGTGGAGAAATCGAGGGTTGGCAAAAAATAAGCCAAAAGCGATCAAGGCTTGTGCTGCGCTGTGTACTAGAGAGAAAATGACACACCACTAGTTTTCATAAAGACTGTAAGTAGCAATTTTATTCGAACAGCATGAAACTCCCTTCTTCAGTCTTGATTCTATACACCAAATACACTCATCTCTAGTACACTCCTGGAAAAACGAAACGACTGAAGATCATTCGCTACCTGAATCCAAGAAACAGTGGTTGTGAGAGGACAGCTCCTACCATAAGTACCATAGGTAGAATTTGTGAATATGCTGTCGTGCATGCTACGTTTTGCTCCCTATTTCGTTCGTACGGTAGCCCGTACAACACGGCCTAGTACTTCATTGTTCTTATCCGACTGGCGGGATCGCGTATTCGCGTATACATTTACACCGTGTCCTATCTGGAAAATTTTCCAGCCGGAGTATCTCAACATCCAGGCATAGTACAACGGCTCTCGGTGATTTATTCGACGTAATTTTGCACGGTAAATCAATATTCGAACAGCCAGCCGAGGGGACGACGACGGGTGGAAAAAGGGCACACGCACGCGTTATTATTTTTTCGACCTATAAAAATTTACTACCGCATGTTACTACCAACACCACCGCTGCTAAAGCGAACGCTTTCAAATTGCATCTTTTAATTTATCGATAACAAAGCAAAAACAACACACCTGACAGTAATAATTTGCATTCCAACAACAATGACTTTTAAGGGCTTTATCGGCAGTCAGTTTGTCATTTTGTTTTTTGGTTGGTCGAAACTCGTGAAAAGAATCTGGGCGTATACTCTCTGGCTCAACCAGGAATGAAGTTTTCATTTACTGATACAAATTCCACGGTTAATTCAGGCTTGCGGCCTACCTGTAACAATTTTCAGTGTCCCGGTCAGCGCGCAGCCCCTATCTCAAGCCAATTGAACACCCGTGGGACATTCTTGGCAGGTGACTTAGGGGCGGTCAACTACCACCAATCCCACCACTGACCCTGGACGATATCCAGTAAATGTTGATAGAATTATGGGAAAGAGTCGATCAACATTAAATCACAGATCCAATCACCATTATGAACCGTCGATGTGCGGTTGTACCAAAGGCCATATTGAACTATGCAATTTTTGGGGCAAGAAATGCGGTCCCGACGGCCGATAAGGTGTTAGCCCCTAACACAAGGCAGAGGCAGAGGCAACGGATCTGAGGTAGAGTGAAATGTGAGGCAAAATCAATCCTGGTATGGCCGGTGCCAACCCTTCAATCGGACTTTTGGTACGAAATGCGACAAGTGGATGAATTCTTAACAAAAAACACACATGGCATTTGTCTGGGGATATTTTTTCAACTTCAAAAATTTTGAAGAATTTTCACGCCGATTTTTTTCTTCAATTGGATGTAGGATCTTAGAATGTCCTGCTTCCATAAAAATAGTTAAAAATAACCTTGACAACGAAAATAAATACAGAACTACAAACAAATCAAGTGATGAAAGTTTTTCAACGTTTCGAATTCGGGTGAGATTTTTTTCCTCAAGCGTCACCTCAAATTGGCTTAATTGGGTCCTGGCTCGTGGAACTGAACTGGTGACTTGAACATGTGAGTGAGACATATCTGTCCATTTAGCGGAGGTGCCCGGCTCCAGAGCACGCCGGAGCTTGACGCAAAGGTGATCGACGTTTCGATAGCGGTCGCGATTTACATGCAGCGACCGATATGGAATTTGCCGGAAGCAGAGCTGGGTAAAATAATTTTTGAAAGCATTTATTATTTAAATACTTTTCATTTGCCAAAAAAAAAATTATTTCAATAATAAATACTTTATTTCAAGTGTGAATAATTAAATAACAAATAGTATCTTTATTTGAATACTTTTGTCATTCAAATACAGTCAAAGTATTTGAATACTCCAAAAGTATTTGGTCAACTAGAAGTACTTAAATACCTTCGAAGTATTTCAATACTTTTTCCATTTAAATACCTTAAAAGTATTTAAAAACTTTTTTTATTTAAATACCCCCAAAGTATTTGGTGAACTGGAAGTATTTAAATACCTTGAAAGTAGGTATTTGAATTACCTAAGAAGTTTCTAGAAGACATACCTATCTACAGGGTGTTCATTTAAAAAGTTCTCACCCCTGATTTCTGGCCGCCAAACTTTTTCACAGGAAAACGCCGGAACAGGTCGATTTTTGTTTTGAAGGGGACATCTAGGACATATATTGCTGAATTTTTACCTTCAATCCCTTCGCCCCCACCCTACCCTACTTCAAAATTTCAAATAGCATTACCTATTTTGTGATACATCAAATTGAAGTCAACAAAATTCTCTTCCCGCCAAACATATTTTTGATTTTTTCAAACCACCCTCCAACCCTTGTGAAAATCCTCTATTTGTTGATGAAAGGACAATTTCTCCCCTATAAACTCCAGATTCTTGAGAAATAGACTTCCAAGCAAAAATAGGTCAATTTTTTTTCAATGGGGTCATCTAAGACACGTGTGGCCAAATTTTCATCTCCAACCCCTTCGCTCCCACCCTACCCTACTTCAAAGGGGTGGTATAAAAAAATAAAAATATGTTTGACAGACAGAGAGTTTCATTGCCTTCAATCTGATGTATCAGAAGATAGGTAATGCTATTTGAAATTTCAAGGTGGGGTAGGGTGGGGGCGAAGGGGTTGAAGATGAAAATTTGGCCATTCGTGTCGTGGATGACCTCTTGAAATAAAAGTCGAGCTGTTTTTGCTGGAAAGTCCATTTCTCAAGAATCGGAAGTTTATAGGGAAAAAATTGTTCTTTCATTGACAAACAGAGGATTTTCACAAGGGTTGGGGGTTGATTTGAAAGAATTAGAAATACGTTTGACGGAAAGAGAATTTTATTGCGTTCAACGCGATTTCATACGAGCAAGAAAGGTGACTTTGCCTTGATAACATGCAGATGTTATTTTGTCCAATGTATTTATCAGCAGTTCTTGTCTCATTCAAGCTCTTAACATCGGAAATGGGGTACTTGCTCAATTTTTTCAATTGGCCAAATCGATCGCATGGTTGACAATAATGCAACCGTATTTTTTCTTTTTTCTGATTTCCCGAAATTGCGGCAGTAATTCGTGTTTTAAAAATATATTTGTGACGTCACAAATATACTAAAAACTAAACTAACAGCATTCTTGGATTGAAAACTTCAAAAACTGTTGAAGTGGCATAACCATATTTAAAAAATACGGACATAAAAATTCTACTGAAGTTGACTTGTTACCAACCATTTGTTAAAAAAAACGAAGATTTTTTTTCTAATCAATGAATATTTTTCCCAGAATTTTTCAGGAAATACTCTTTATCACTCTTGTTGATGATTAAAGGTATTCGAATCTATTTCATTGGCAAGTACCCCATTGTTCAGAATGAATGCTTCGCTCAGGGCCAAGATTGATTATCAGTGGATTCTCATCCCAAGCTAGATTCCGGGACAGATGAAACGCCGGGTCACCCTTGGGGGAACCATACATGTTTAATGTTTGTTTCCAGTCGACTCTGTTTATTATGGGATAATCTTACTTGAGGTCTTAGCTTCAATTTGAGCCTTGGATTTTGAAATTCGGGCAAAAAAAAAAAAATGATATCCCCAGAAACCAAGAAATTGTTTTTTGATGCCGCCCTGTGGATAAAAGATGTTGGGGAAATGAATCGAGCAACGTGTCGACGTACGAGCTCATCTTTTATGCCTCCAATGTTTATTTCAAAAATTACCAAAAGATTGGGCTAAGCAACGACACAAGCAACAGATTCCAAACCGTCCGAAAAATTTTCTGTGTGTCGTGTTCGATGTTTTGTACTTTATTTGACACTAAAAGTATTTAAATAACGTAAAAGTATCCACAAATACTTTTGCAAATAATAAATACCAAATACTTACAAAAGTATTTAAATACTTTGGGAAGTATTTAAATAACGTAAAAGTATTTGGCTAAGTATTTGTTTACATTGATTTATTTATTTAAATTACAATAAACAAGGTATAAGTTCTAACACCACCTAAGTATTTGTAAATACTTTTACGAATAATAAATACTAAATACTTTTGAAAAGTACTCAAATAATAAGTACTTTTCCGACAGCGGAAAAAGTATTTAAATACTCGAGTATTTATTATTTTGAAAGTATTTAAAAGTTCAAATACTACCCAGCTCTGGCCGAAGGATCGGTGGAAGATTCCAGAACAACAGTCGCAAATATATAACCACCGCGGATCGGCCTACGGAGTGATAGTACTCAATAGAGAGCGATAAAAGCGAGTAGTATCAGGGATATTCCCAAGCGTGAATAGTTGGTGGCGTGTATTTATTGCAGTACGCAGTAATCAACAGTGTGTGTTTCAAAACGATCGTCTCAATTTTAAACGAACCTAAAGGCGAAATCCGTACAATACAATACAAATGCCATATTATTCCTCCCTCGCTTGTCTTACATGTCGGGAAAAAGGTTGAAAAGCTGATTTTTCATATAAGTACTTTTACCTTGTTATAGTCGAGTCGAGTCAGCAAAGTTTAGAAGCGAATTTCAAGAAGAAGTGAAGAAGTAGATAATCGGGCTCACATACCTGGAAAACAAGAAAATCGTATTTATTAAGAATCACAAAAAAAGTACAACAGAGCTAACATCAACAAACAACTACAATACAGGGTGATTCATGAGTGACCTTACATAGGCTAATGGGAGATAGAGGACTTCGAGGCGAGTCAGGATCCACATGAGAAATTTTATTTTCTCCGATGGTTACGAAGATACAGGGTGTTTTGTGTGTTTCGTATGAAACTTTGAGAAGCGATATTTCTGAAACGGCCAAAGGTATTTTGTTGAAATTCATCAGTAATATTTCTCTGTTGGAACTCATCCCGAAGCCATACCGGGTAAGTCAAAATCCAGGGCCGGGCTAGAAAAAAGGTGCCCCTTTTTTGTTTCATCAAAAAGTACATTTTCTGACCGCTTTTCTAAGAAACTGCTATCGGATTCAAAAAGCTGAGGAAAAATGCTTTAAGAATCACTCTTCAATTTAGATGGCACACCTAAACCGTTTCGACAATAAAATTAAAAGTAAAATTTGTGGGTGAGTTCCCATTTTCGACCGGACATAATCGACTCATTGTTTGATCGAATTCATTGAAATTCATTTTTTGGCTTGTCTCTGTTGGATATAAGGGCTTGGTTGAGGAAAAAATTTCAAAGCTAACAATTTTTTTTATGACAAAATCGAGAGCGAAACCAAAATTGGACTCGATTTGATCGTAGAAAAAAAATTTCCGGCTATGGAATTTTTCTCACTACCAAGCCCTTCTGTTCCACAGAGACAAGCTAAAAAATTAATTTTAATGAATTCAATCAAACAATGAGTCGATTATGTCCGGTCAAAAATGGAAACTTACCCACAAATATTACTTTTAATTTTTTTGTCGAAACGGTCTAGGTGTGCCATTTAAATTGAAGAGTGATTCTTCAAGCATTTTTCCTTAGTAGTCCAGTAAAACTACGGTTTAACCTCGAACTAATTGCAACAGAAATAATTTTTTGGCCATCAAGTTTCGTTAAGCTGTCTGAACAACATATTGAAAATTAAGAAAAATTTGAGTAGGGGAAAACGTCCAAAATGGTATATCCAATCCGGTCGAAGGACGTTAACCATACTCCTTCATGAAGAATCTATAATAAATTTAATTTTTGTTGTTTATCAGTTCAGTACACCTATACGAACAACACATGAGAAATATAGAACAATATAGGTAGGGGAACAAGTCCAAAATGTCAAAACCGATCTGGAAGTAGGCGCTACGTGGACGATTTTCGTTTCTGTCAATATCGGATCAATTCTGGCAAGTTTGACATCGTTTCCTACTAAATTTGACGTTGTGAATTCAACAAAGGTGATTTAATTGTGATTGAAACATGTTTAAGCAAGTTTTACTGAAAAAAACACGTTTTTTTTCGGACATTTTTTCCTTTTTTGAATTTCATTAGTGTCGTTGTTGGAATAATTTATTATCACAATTCCTGCATACTTTATCTATTCCAAGTATCCTACAAAGAAAAATCATGCACTGAATGTATTTTTTGTTTTAACGAAGTGATATAATCGATTTGTTGCAAAAGCTGCCTAACGACCATTTTTGCTCAAAAAATGAATACGCACTCTTGCGGTAAAAAAGATGCTGTAAGTGTAAAATACATTTGTTTTGAATTTTTTGAACTGCGGATTATAGAGAAAGCATTCCTTTTTTCGTTCAGTAGAGGCTGTTGAGGAAAAGTTGTGGTTTGATAGACGCAGCATGATTTTTGCGTGAACCTGCGTAAATTTTCGAGTGAAAAATCAGCGTTGAACAGTTTCCGCCACAAATCAATTTTATCCATCTGTGAGATCGAAATGTACATCCAATGCATAGTTTTTATGTATGAAACGCTTGAAATTAGTGAACTATGTAGCAATTTTCACAAAAATATTTTTTGACAATGACCAAATCGAAATTAAAAACCGACAAAATAATAAACCTCAAAAACGTGTTTTTTCAAGTTCAACTGGTTTTAACGTGGTTTAATCACAATTTTACGCCTTGTTGTTTGTTTTGATGAATAATAAAGAAGAAACATATAGTTTTGCCTGATTTTTCTTCAATTCCCTTGAGAATTTTGACTAGGTGTCTTTTATTTTATTTTCCTCTATATTAGAGCTACCGCGTCAAGTTAGGTATTATTTCCGACTAATTGTCACATTTTGAACTCAATAATGACCTCAAAATCACAATAGAAACAAGTTATGACAAGTAACCTGGAAAAAAACAATTTTCTTTGGCATTTTTCATTTTTTTTTTCTTCAATTGGTGGAGGCATTTGTATTCAGAACTATTTTATACGTCACTATTTTGGAGTGTATTTAACATTATCAAAAGTATGTACCCAATACCTGCGTATTTTGTTTTTGGAAGCTGAAAAAAAAAACAAAATTGGAAAATAGTTTTGGATGCCTCCAACAATAATTACTGAAACAATCAAAATTAAGAATATAATAAAACACGGTTTTTCAAGCTTACTTGTTCAAACTTGTTTTTATTTCAATTTTGGAGCTATCATTGGATTTAGAATGTGGAAATTAGTCGAAAATGATACCTAACTTGACGGTATAGCACCAATATGGAAAAAAAAGAAATTTCACAAACCTCTAGTTAAAACTGCCGCCGTGCCCCCCACGCTATGCACTAATACATTTTTTTGTAAAAAATGGCACCTTCAGGCTTCGACACATAGAAAAATTCGGGAAAATTGTTTATTTGAGTCAGTATAAGTGATAGGTTCTAAGTTCTAACCTTGATGCATTTTGAATAGCAATTTCAGCTCCCCCTCCCCTGAATAACACAAAATCCTCCTGTACGATTTTTGTCATTTTTTGGATAAGTTATAAGGCAGAAAATTCTGGACACATCCTGACATTTTCAGATTTCCATGACTTATTTTCAAGTAGAAACTGATATTTTATGTACCATGAGCAAAAACTATGCAAAGTGATACCGCCATTTTTGATTCGCCATTTTGAAGACTTTCCGCCATTTTAATTTTTCTTAATTTTTGATATGTTGCTTGTAGGACTTCAAGGTATTTCATAGCGGAAAAATTATTTCTGTTGCAATTAGTTTGAGGTTCACCTCTCTTTTCACGTAGGTTTACTGGACTATAGCTTTTCGAATCCGATAACAGTTTTTCAGAAAAGCGGTCAGAAAATGTACTTTTTGATCAAATAAAAAAGGGGCACATTTTTTCAATTCCGGCCCTGGATTTTGACTCACCCGGTATGACTTCTGGATAAGTTCCAGCAGAGAAATATTACTGGTAAATTTCAACACAATATCTTCAGCCGTTTCAGAAATATCGCTGATCAAAGTTTCACACGAAACACACAAAACACCCTGTATCTCCGTAACCAATGGAGAAAACAAAATTTCCTCAGTGGATCCTGACTCGCCTCGAAGTCCTCTATCTCCCATTAGCCTATGTAAGGTCACTCATGAATCACCCTGTATAATATAAATAAAGAGCAACACAAAAGCTCTTGGGAAAAGCCGCAAAAATACTGACAAAAACTTGTAACGCAGTTTTCTGAATGTCCTACAAGAACTTTGAAAATCAGATTAGCTCAAATTTGAGATTTTACAGGCGAAGTATTGTAGATTCAGAGCTTTGGTCAATAATTGATGACCGGATAAAAGTATGCGAAAGTGTCATTGGGTTCTACCGTCCAAGCAGGTTGTACGGTACTTTTTGGGGTGTCATGTTAATTGATTTTGCTTTGTTTGTTCTGAGATGTTCGATGTTACCTGTCAGGGAAGGGACCGGGACTGCCATAGCGGATAAGTTCGATTGGTTGCAACTTGATCGCTTGCGACTCGCGTAACGAGGCACATGTCAGCTTTTGTGGGTTGGGTTCTCTTACAGGGTCCTCGGACACGGGATACGCACCTACCCAACACCACCATTCTGCATTATTTTGTAGTTGTATTGTAGTGTTTTGCTTAGTATACCCTGTCTGCTGATGTGTCTTCGGTTTTTGTATTTTGAGTGTCTGTGAGTTTATTATTTCAATTTTGCTGGTTTTTGCTTGCCATTAATACCGAAAATATCAGTGAGTTTATGTCACTAGTCACAACATATTCGAGAGTTTTCCATTTCGGGCAATACTCAAGGGTTTCTTCGACGAAATTCTTCCACTAAGTGCCTCTTATTTCCGAATTCGTCACTCTTCCTTTCATTTGACTTGACAGCTTGACATATTTTGTTGCGTTGTTTTCAAATAATCATGGTATTGATTTTATTGTTTTCTTGTGCTTTTGTTCATTTTGTCCATTTTGCTGTAATTTTGTCCATTCTGTCAGTCACATGTAGGTGTTTTGAGAAAAGAACCATAAAAGGATCAATTTTGCACTAATTTTGCCTTGAGTAAATTTCACTTTCTGTGCAATGAGCGTGTTTCCAAGACGATCACTCACAGGCCAAAAAGGTGTAACTGATGATTCCATGTTGTCACACTATAACATATAACGGTAAAAGAAACCTTTCTCATTGGAGAAGCAACTTGCATGATATTTGATTTTATTTTACTTTTTCTTGAGTTATTTATCAATCAATCAAACAACGTACTTATTGTCCAAGAAGATATAGGATAGATTGTACAAAATCATGGTTCAATAACAAAAAAAAAACTTTCCAAACTTGACCTTACTGAATTTCTATAGCGGAAACGATAAACTTTTCTGCAAGTGACGCCCAGAAACTCCAGGTACGGGATGTCGTTCTGAAGTAAACATTCTCGTGGCTGAATTAGCGCCAAAGTCAGGCGGCAGTTGAGCGCAGCTTTGTGAGCTATTTTGATGAGCTTTAACCACCATGGTCGTCGCCTCGATCTCGGCTAAGCGCGAGCGTTAATGCACTTTTTAATGGTGTTAGCGATAATCTGAGTGAAATTATCGACAAAATTCGATGGGATTTCAACTTTGCCGAAGCTAAACAAACGGCATATATCTACTGGCGAAAGCCAAAAGTCAGAGTATCAAAAAACCTCGCATAATTGCAAACACACTGCACCGAGCAAACTTTTACCGAGTGGCGCGGAGCTTTAATCCCCCAAAACGAATAAACGGAAAGTTCACTACTGCTTGTTTTCCTTTCCGCTAGCTGTTGCACCATTAACGGCCATCACTGACATCATCAGCAGAACACCAGAGCCTTCAGCTGACTAATCATGTTGCCGCAAATTAAGCTCGCCTTGTGCTCTGGAAGGGGAAAGAAAAACAAATCCGCCAAGTAATAGTGGCACACGACCATGCCATAACAAAATTCCGGGATCTAGCCGCACTATTTGTGCCATAAAGAAAATTAGTTAATAAAGTTAGGTACTAGAAAATTAGCTTCGCATATCTGAAACAGTGTTGGTAATTACCGTATATACATTGAAAGAGCAGTAAGTAACGCTTCCTAATAACTTTTTAACCGGCTTTTATGCTCAATTACGTACAAAAGGCCGGTTCCCGCGAGCCGACTTTGAAATTTTAATAATGTTTGCAACATATGCCGGGATTTCCGGGTGTGCGTCGCCATCAAATCCTAATTATCAAATAACCCATCATTAACGTCGCATTACCGCTCCATATATCCAGTTATTTGCTTTTCGACCGACCCTTTAATCAATCCCGTCCTTATGAACCCTCGCCGCAAAATGGGGATGATGATCCTTTCGAATTTGTAGCACGGGAGAATTCTAAAACATCGCAATGCGCTACTCGCCAATGGAAAAGATATAGCTGGGGATACTTTCGACTGCTAGTATAAGTGCAAAGGGGACTCTGCTGAGGATTTTACAAAAATCCGGTCATTTTCTGCAGAAAAAAAACGAGTTTGAAAAACTCCTCCTGAAAGCTTCGCATCAGGACAGGAATTTCGAGCATGGGGTTTCCTTTCGAATTGTCTTACCACGGGCAATAGAGTCGCACAAAAGGTTTCGAAGAAACTGACTCCAGAAACCCCTTGTAATACTGTTTCAGTCGAGATTTCATTTCCAGGGGAAAATCTGAAAGATAAGCAATAGCACAGGAATAAGAGGACACAATTCAGGATAGGTGATACTCAAGAAGAGCTACAAGTGATCCATTTGGAGAGGACGCGATGAACACTGATATGCGAAATGAAGCCTAGGGTCACGCCAGGTCAGAGCACGGGTGACAAACACGCAGAAGGCTTTCTGTCGGACTGCATTGAAGACTAAAAAAGAGACTACTAGTTTGGTTGATCAAGAAGTGAAGAAAACAGGTAGGTACTTACCGCGTAGATGAAAGGCTCGATCAAAGCAGTCAAAGCCAAAAAAAGAATACAGGAAGAAAGAAACTGGGGTCGGCGGTTTGAGGTTGTCAGTCAGTTCCAGATTTGAGATGATACGATTTCAAATTTTGAAGACGTCACCTTGACAATGTTATATCGTTGCCAACCCGACAAGGAAAAAGAGCCCTTCTTTGTCCTATATCTAAATTAGTGCAGTAAAGATAATCGAAAAAGACCCTAAACCTTGAAGAAATTAATTCATGAAATTTTATAGCAGATATCGATTTAGAATTTCATTCTCTACCACATACTCGAAATCCCCGAAAATCCCAGTTGAGCATTCTTCTTGCGGCGCTGTCAAAGTATATCATGTTTACTGCAACTAGTCCGAAAATGGTATTCTTGTTTTTGTCACACTAGAGCTACATTGATGGCTTAGAACTGTTGGTATATACTGCAGGGCATGACCAGACCTTCGTTTGAACCTCTAACTCGTATTGTCCACAAAAAAAAAACGGAAGTCGCTTTAATTTCCAATTAACAGTGTTGATTAAGTATAATCCGAGGGTGAGTAACCAAGTTTATTACAATCTGTTTAATTTGTGATAGAGACATGAAATTTGGTATGAGTGGTCTTCATGGTCTTCTTTCCAAATGTAGACATGACGCCTCGCCATATTTTGGTTAGGGGGGTCTAAGGACCCCCTAAAAATTTGAAGTCTCAGGAACTCTCACAAACCACTGGTAAATATCGTCACACATTTCAAAAAGTAATCATTTGACTCTACACCAAACCTTGACAAGAGACACAACAGTTGTCGCCATGTACGCATTGTTCTTCGTATTAAAAAAAATTTCTTCGGAGTGTCAAAATAGAAACACGGTTTTTAATAATTTTTTGTCTAAGAAACGGTGAGTTGATCTGCTGTGTATCATTATTCACTAATTTGTATTTGCGGAAGCTATTCATAAAGTCTGTTTTTTGATATTGTCATTCTAGGGATGACAGCTCCCGAAGAAATGAGCCATTCAAGTGTGAAGTTCAACAGCGTTTTTTAATTGTTCCCAATCAATATGATCGACAGTTTATGAATGAATGGATAGCTGGAACTGTTCTGTAACCTAATTTTATATGACTACACGCGGAACCAAGCGCAAAAGCATAGGAATTTTTCTTTTCGCGTCGCTCACCATCATAAAATTTGTGCCCCTAGGGTGTGTTGAAAATATTTCTATACCATGTATTCACTCGAACTGAGAGCTTTGAAGTATTCCACGCCTCAATCCTTATTCTTTGTGTCTTCTACTTGAAAACTGCAGATCGTATTGACGTTTGTCTATACTCTTTAGTCTATATTTGCTGTTGTTCCCCCAAAGTAGCATGAAATTTGGTGCAATTCTAACAGTGATAGATGGCAGTTGAAAAAAAAAATTTCGGGGCTTTCGCGCATCACTCCTCATCTAGTTATAGTCGTAGCGGTACACCAAATTATTCTGCACTTCTAACGATTTCGATTATTTTCGGCACAGATGATCATTGGACCTATTCAAGCGTTTTGACCCGCAGCACCACCAAATTTGCTCCTCAGGAACGGAGGGGTGGGGGTATCTTCAGAATTGGAAGCTCCAGGTCTAGTATGGTCCAATGAAGACCCACAAAGGTAAGTGAGTAGTCATTTTCAAATGATTTTCGTTCGCTGATGTCGATTCTGACGTGAAAAATGAGTTGCGCAATCATTTGACAAAGATAATTGGTAATAATAAGAGATAAAGATGAAATCAAGTGGTCATCTATTGAGCTCTGTGGGAACTTGTTTTTTTGTGATAAATACATAAAACTTGGTGTGACTGTTCATTATTACTTACTCCCCAAATATGGAGGGAGCACCACGCGTTCCGACGGATGACGTCGCGACACAATATCAAAAAACAGTGGTCTCCATTTCCAGAACAGTCAATAGAAATTTTATAATTTCTTTGATTTCTTCCATCAAGTCATATGCTTTCAAGATTCAATAACATATTTCTGTCAATTTGGAGAAACGGTGGGCTACCAGTGGTAAACCAGGTGCCTGTAAGGGGACCTGTGAGGTTTCTTCACCCCCAAATTTCCGCGGTCAACATCTTCGGATAAAACCGAGGATAAAACTAACTATTTTGAAGTCTGTCCATACGAATATGTTATCTGGTTATCATTTCTCGTGTTTCGTCCTTCCAGGGACTCCTCAGTATGTTTATACAGATCTAGCGATCAAATGAAAGGATCTCAGAAAGGTACTTTTGATTACTGGAAAAAAGTGATCTATGATGTTGTACCATATTAGGTACATACTCGGTTACACAATAACTCTTTACAAACTAAACTATAAATTATTATAACGATTAATCGCCTGTTAATATCGATGCCACCGTACTGAAAGAAAGAAATCGCTTTGTATGAGACCGTATCAAATGATTGAACCATTATTGTTTGTTTATTTGTTTGTTTTTATGCTTATCGGCATTTCTTATGTCATAGGAGTTAGCTGAATTTGATTCCCAAATATCACAAGCTGAGAAACTTTGTTTCTATAGCACAAAGCACTGTGCCGGGAATCGAACCCGGGAGCTCTACTTGCCGAGCGCTCACGCATTCCACTTGACTAGCGGGCTTCATTGATTTTATTATTATTGTGGCATACCGGACCAAATGTGGAACACCCTTTTCTTTTTCGCAGAGAATGCAGTTGTCCACATTCAGATATAGGGGTATTCCACATTACCGAACCATCTTTTGGGCTGAGTGGAATTCAAGATTTTTATATTGGTGCTTTTTCAGACGTATTCACTTCATTCATATTCGGCTGACTTTATCCATACCCTAACACTGGAATCACAGAAATTGCATTTACTCCTTTTTTACCCATTCTAAATGATCTCGCGCGGTTGCGAAATCTGTATAAACCATACTGAGGAGTCCTTAGAAGGACGAAACATGGAGAATGTTGACCAGATGACATAATTATTCGTATGGACAAACTTAAAAATAGTTTTATCCGAAGATGTTGACCGTGGGAATTTGGGGGTAAAGAAACCTCACAGTTCCCTCTAGCAGACACCTGACTTACTACTGGTAGCCCACCGTTTCCCCAAGTCGACATAAATATGTTATTGAATCTCGAAAGCATTATATTTGATAAAAAAAATCAAATAAATTATGATAATGTATCGACTATTTTGGAAATGACGACCACTATGTTTTTTGATATTGCGTCGCGACGTCATGCGTCGGAACGCGTGATGCTCCCTCCATATTTGGGAAGTAAGTAATAATGAACAGCCCTACCAAGTTTTTTATATATTTATCACAAAAAAACAAGTTCCTACAGAGTTCAGTAGATGACCACTCAATTTCATCTTAATCTCTTATTATTACCAATTATCTCCGTCAAATGATTGCGCAACTCATTTTTCACATGAGAATCGATATCGGCGGATGAAAATCATTCGAAAATGATTACTTACTTGCCTTTGTGGGTTTTCATTAGACCATACCAGACCTGGAGCTTCAAGATCTGAAGATACCCCCACCCCTCCGTTCCTGAGGGGTAAATTTGGTGGTGCTGCGGGTCAAAACGCTTGAATAGGTCCAATGATCATCTGTGCCGAAAATAATCGAAATCGTTAGAAGTGCAGAACTTGGACGATTTTAGGCCCGTACCGCGACGACTATTATACTTAATGAAATTATTAAACCATTGAAGCTATCCACCCAATAATAAATTGTCATTCATATCAATTGGTAACATTTAAAAAACGCTGCTGAACTGAGCACTTGAATTGGCTGGTTTCATCTGGAATTGTTGCTTCTAGCTTCAATGGCTTCGGCAGATACAAATTAGTGGATAATGATATGCGGAAGATAAATTTATTCCTTTATTACATGAAAAAGCTATAAAGACCCGATTTTTTTTGACATTCCGAAGAATTTTTTTTTCACTATGAAGAACAGTGCGTACATGGTGACAGCTGGTGTGTCTCTTGTTGAGATTCAACGTAGAGTCGAATGATTACTTTTTGAGATGCGTGACAATTATTTTAATGGTGGTTTGCGCATGAGTTTCCGCAACTTCAATTTTCAAGAGGGTCCCTAAGCCCCCCTAGCCAAAATATGGCGAGACGCCATGTCTACATTTGAAAAGGGGACCATGAAGATCACTCATACCAAATTTCATGCCTTTGTCACAAAAAGAACAGATTTTAATTAATTTGGTGACTAATCCCCGAACTACACTTGATTACCACTGGTAATTGCAGATTAAAGCAAGTTACGTGTTTTCTTTTGCGGGAAATAGGATTTCAGCGGTTCAGATGACGTTCTGGTCATGTCCTGGAGTATATAGCAACAGATCTGAACAAACAATATAGCTCTAATGTGACAAAAGCAAAAATACAATTTTCGGACTTGTTGCAGCAAACATGATATACTTTGACAGGGCCGCAAGAAAAATGCTCAAGTGGGATTTTCGGGGATTTTAAGTACATGGTAGGGATGAAATTCTGAATCGATAACAGCTTTAAAATTTCATGAATCAATTTTTTCAACCCCAAAACCTATCTTTACTGCACTACAACTTGTATTGCGGTTCGTTTGCGAAAATTTTTAAAAAAATACCCCGCCAAAATCCGACGTCTGGTTTTCACAAATTCCAACCAGACGTCGTTAAGTTCTCTCACAGGTTAGTTTAGGGTGATGATGAAGGGTGAAAAGGACTCTGCTCTGCTGAAGATTTTACAAAAATCCGGTCATTTTCTGCAGAAAAAAACGAGTTTGAAAAACTCCTCATGAAAGCTTCGCATCAGGACAGGGATTTTGAGCATGGGGTTTCCTTTCGAATTGTCTTACCACGGGCAATAGAGTCGCACAAGGTTTCGAAGAAACTGAGCCCAGAAACCCCTTATAATACTGTTTCAGTCGAGATTTCATTTCCAGGGGAAAATCTGAAAGATTAGCAACAGCACAGGAATAAGAGGACACAATTCAGGAGAGGTGATACTCAAGAAGAGCTACAAGGGATCCATGTGGGGAAGATGCGATGGATCTCCAAATGAAACGGGGGGGACAGGAATACTGATATGCGAGATGAAGCCGAGGGTCACGCCAGGTCAGAGCACGGGTGACAAACATGCAGAAGGAGTTCTGGTGGACTACACTAAAGACTAAAGAGACTAGTTTGGTTGACCAAGAAGTGAAGAGAACAGGTAGGTACTTACCGCGTAGATGAAAGGCTCCATCAAAGCAGTCAAAGCCAAAAAAAGGGGCACAGGAAAAAAAACTGGGGTCGGCGGTTTGACATTGTCAGTCAGTTTACGATTTCAAATTTCGAAGACGCCACCTTGACAACGTTATATCGTTGCCAACCTGACGAGGAAAAAGAGCCATTCTTTGTTCTATATCTAATACTAGGAGGATATAAGAATAGGGAGGGAGTATAACCCAGCTTGTGGGCGGGGGGAAATGAAGCCGGGAGACGTAAGGGGTGAGGTAGCAACTACGCCCAAATATTGCATCTAGTTACAGGAGTCTTTTGACTTTTGTGAATTAATTGACGTTATTGAAATAATTTGAAACTATTTGAGGTTAGTGAGATTTTTTTGATTGACATATAATGAGTCCTGCCTGATATCTTTTATCTTTGTGCCTGAATCTTGTTTGGATGGTGCTTCATGTATAGGAGCTGAATAGATCAGCTTTCCCAGGTGTGGGAAAGACAGAGGCGACGTGCGCCAGATACAATATCATGTATGAAGAATACCTATCCCATCAATGCGAGCCGGAGCTGCCGAAGGGAAGATGCCTACCTGTAGTATGGGGTCGCCTGATGTTTCAGTAGAATGTTAGGCAAGGATGAGAATGACCAGCAAATTCCAAAAATAATGAGCAGAAAATGAGCAGTTCGATTCTTTCCTCCTAGATTCTAGCACGTAGGTATTTGTGAGGTCAGCATTGTTGATACACCTAATGATGATCTACACTCTGTGATCTACACTGAACAGTGATAGGAGGTAGGTACTCTGGAAACCTCATCATCAGCCAATTTTAGGGCCTGTGTAGACTTCAAGGTTCATGGCAAAATTACAATGAAAAGTACCCACCTAGGTATCTATCTTGGTGGAATTTCTATCCTGCTACGGACTATCACCTACCACGAAGTTAGTGACGAAAATGCTTGTAAGTAGAAGCAAGTGAAACCTGTGATGAAATTCCTTTATGTAATCCAACGATCATATTTAGGAAGGGTGTGGCTGGATCTGGTGCAGCACAAAGCGTCATAGACTGACACTGACAAGAGCGACAGCTCGCAGAACTTGACGTGGCAATATTCAGTTTCAATGGTAGAGTGATAAAAATTTTGGGCGTACAAAGATGGCGGATATGACATTTCCATGGCTTCACTTTTTATGACGAACCCTCCCTCCCTATTCTTATATCCTCCTAGATCTAATAGCTGTGTTATAGCTGTATTACACTTCACAATTTCTTGTACAACTTCTTGTACAATCTGTCAAAATAGTGTCAAAAAACAATGAACTTGATTGTTTAACTGACAGATTGTACAAGAAATTGTGTACTTGTGTAGTGTAATACAGCTATAATATATTTGTGCCGTCACAAATATATTTAAAAAACACCTATTATGGCCTTAATTTTGAGAATTTGTGCAAAAAAGGAAAAACACGTATATCTATATTTTTTCAGCCATACTATCGATTGAGTTAATAAAAAAAAATAGGCAAGTACCCCATTATGAAATGGCACCACCAACAAGCACAAGGCGCGCACGGCGTTTAACAGAGCGTAAGTAAATAACTCGTCTTGAATTAATGGGGTATTTCTTGCTTGCTGCAATCATTTTCCAGAGAAAAGCAATTACCGTTTGTGTCAGAAGCGATATGAAGAGGTTATTAAAATAAGACCAACTATTCCGGTGAATTTCAATATTTAACTAGCCTAGCAATAACATAGGAGGCAAAACCACGAGACTCCACAATAATTTAGCTTTCTGCAATTTCGCGGGACCCCCGTCAGCTTATTGATTGGCCCTGGCCCTGGCCCCCAACAATAATCCAAACTCAGTTCATTTAAGCTCCGACATAGATAATCAGTTTGGGAATTGTGTCCTAGTGAGATACGGCGATTGAGAGCGAGAAACTAGATACAGAGAGTTAATTAGCAGGGCAGATCGCATCGCCTTGGCACACAACGGCCGTATCATTTTTCAATCTATATAGAATATCCGCTTGATGTAAAGCAAATATCCAGACCGAAATATGCCATCTGAAATTTCCGGTTCGGGCGACCGCGGGGGGTGCCGCTATGCGGACGACAAGTTTGATAAATTGCAAAATTGTTTAATCAACGAATCGTCCACATTGGAATTTTAATTGGCTATTTGGATTGCGCCGGAGGAATATTAAAATTTGATTTAAATTATAAATTGTCACATTATTTGTCCGGCTACATTTTAATCACGTTCCGAAATTGCATGGAATTAAACTTCTATCGGAAACAGTTCATTGTTCTGGGGTGGTGGTGGTGGTGCGTTGTTTGTTAAAAATGGATGCTGCATTATTTGTACTGTGTGCAAATAATGATTAATTTGCTTAAAGTGATATTTGTGGGCGGGTAGGTACTGAATATTGATTGAGAAGGGCAAAAGTTGTATATCTACCCTGATAAATAATACATAAATTTAATATGCGTTTTTGAACGATTAACGATTGTCATCCCTCTCACTCTATCGGTTGAGGTCGCGCCCCATGAGTGATAATGGGGCCATGCACTGCCACTTTCGTCCGCTGAGGGCACCACCTCAGCTGGTAGACTGATGGACGTCATTTGGCGAAAACGCCTGTTCGCGGCCTGTCAGTAAGTACTATCACTCCGTCAGAGACGCGAGAAGTCCAGTCTTACAACTCGTTTTCTGGGTACTCTTGAAATGGCTAAAATCAACAGCTCTGTACAAAACTGCGAAGGAAATAGGAGACATAGGTTTCCTACGAATAAAAAGCGTCGTGAACAATGAAAAGAAGCAATTCGGCAAGGAAACCGGGAATTAGGCAATCAAGCCAGGTTGTGCTCATCACATTTTCCAACTAGACGACTATACAAAAGAAAGTTTCTATACTGGTAAGTTGAAAACAATGCAACATCTTGATAAAACGCCGGAGTATTATTATTCAGTGTTAAATGAGTATAGGTATCTTTCATTTACAAGACTTGCGAAATGCAAAAGAAATCCGAAGTCCAATACTGTTCCTTCCCTTTTTGAATGGACGGCTTCCACTGGAGCAGTCACTGCCGAGAACACACACAGCAGGCAGAAGGGCGAAGGTATTCGAAGACAGCTTTTTGAACACACACTGATGCTTGATGCATGAAAACATCCTTGATAGCCCAGGCACCAGGGAGCAAAAATAGCTCAATAAGGAAATAATTATTTTCTGGCTGGAAACTAGCTTAAAACGATCTGTGTGGCTTAGGTTTTGACATACTAATTTCCCCCCTTTCGGAAATGTCGGCTTCATGTCGGCATCATCAACAAGAAGTGCACCAGCGTGGTTTTTGCCAAATATCTTGATTTTGGGCCATCTGACAGCAAAAGATGTAAGAAGTCATTTTGAAATCAATGAAATTCCCTACGGAATGGTTTTTAAATGACTTTTCTGCGACCTATGGTTTTTGAGATAGAGCTTCTGGAAGCGAGAGGCATTGTCGTAAAAGCTCCATGGCCACTTGATTCAAAAAACTAAAATGTCGATGTGACAAAAAAATTTCAAAATGAGATTTTTCGAGAATCCTTCATGCTATAGTTGCGGTGATAGTCTTAAACTCTTTCTCTTGAACCGTTGATTACGAATATAGAAAACTCAAAAGCGTCACATTGTACATATACAGGGTGTACTGAGGGAATCAAATCAGATCAGAGAAATTTTATATATTTCGTTGATTTAGCCTATATGCGACAGTCTAAGCACCTAACACGAGTCCAATATCCATATGGATTTGCTCTATCAGCTTCACTTAATACACTAAAGAAGTGGTCAGCTCACAGCTTTACTGTAAAATGTTTTGAAGGCCCTCTGAAATCATCAAAACATTAAAAATTTACAGTACTAAGGAATGTTTATAACAGTATATTATATACCAAAGGACCAAAGTGAATTTTCAATTTGAGGATTTGGACCCAAAGGGCCCTCGAGCAATAAACTTCACCCAAGGGATCAAAATTTCACTTTGGTTCCTTGATATATAATATAGTGTTACATACATTTCTTGCTACTGTAAATTTTGATGATTTCAGAAGGCCTTCAAAACATTTCACAGGAAGGCTGTGAGCTGACCACTTCTTGAATGTATCAAGTAAAGCTTACAGAGCAATGCATATTGATATTGGACTCATGATAAGTGCTTAGAGTTTCGCATAGGCTAAATCGAAGAAATATGTCAAATTTTTCTGTTCTGATTTGATTCCCGTAGTACACCCTGTATATGTACAATGTGACGTTTTCAACTTTTCAATATTCGTAATCTACGGTTCAAGTGGAAGAGTTTAAGACCATCACCACAACTATAGCATGAAGAATTCTTGAGTAATCTCATTTTGAAATTTTTTTTGTCACATCGACATTTTAGTTTTTGAGTCAAGTGGCCATGGAGCGTTCACGACAATGACTCTCGCTTCCAGAAGCTCTATCTCAAAGACCATAGGTCGCAGAAAATTGAAAAACCAAACTGTAGGGAATTTCATAGGCTTCAAAATGACTCCCTACATCTTTTGCTGTAAGATGACCTAAAATTAAGATATTCGGCAAAAACCACGCTGGTGCACTTCTTGTTGATGATGGCGACATGACGCCGACATTCCCGAAAAAGGGGAGACTAGTATGTCAAAAACTAAGCTACACAGATCGTTTCAAGCTAGTTTCCAGCCAGGAAACAATTATTCCCTTATTGTTTTCCCTGGCGCCTGGGCTATGATGGAAACTATGAAACACCAGCTCCAACATTACTTGATGATATAGAGTGTGAACAAGATGATGACAGTGCATCTGATCCTCGAACAGATGGAAAATCCATTGCAAATGAAGACCCACTTGTAGAGTCGCATTATTTTTGGGAATGTGATGTTGTTGAAGAAACTGTTAGTAGTGAGGAACTCAATGTGAGTGAAGATTTCACTGTGAGTAGTGACTCTTTAAATGTTTCAAATTTGTCATAATCAGTACATAAAATTGTTCCTGTTGGAACCCAAAAACATGGGAGGTTCTTATTATCGAACAATTTGTAAACGATGACAGAGGCATACAGTTTTATACAGGGCTTGAAAGTTATGATAAGTTCATGCTTGTTTTTCACACTCTCTGTCCAGAAGCACAGAATAGTAATAAGTGCCTGGCACAGAAGCATCACTTGAAAAGGGTATCAAAAATATGAGCGAGATAGAAGTGCACTACTGGTTTAAAGGTCCATCGTGTGTACTCGGCACACTCGTGAGGTTTCGTCGATGTGTGCGACGCGTCATTGGCGGGTTGGTGCCCACCGGAGCTATGACGGTTGCTATATGTCGTTTTATGCGTCGCTCTCCCTGTTGTTTGTTGACAAGAAGCTAACCTCAACTGTACCTGTGTTCGTGTTTAACCTGTTGGACTTCTCGCTACGGTTTTGTGGTGGTGAATTGGTGATAAGTTCATGTGGCCTTGGCTGTGGAGGATCCTCCACCTTCCGCAAAGAAGAGAAAATGGGGCACCGCTTGCGCGTATATGGGTTGTGGATACAAATTTTATTCTGACAGTAAAGGTGCCCGAAGGCGTTTCTTCCGATTTCCATAACACAAAACAGTGTATGTATGCCTTATTGCACTTTGTCTTATTTGCATTATTGCACTATTGTTGCTATGCGGTGTGGAGAGTAATAAAGCAGAGAAACACAGACACAGGTCTGTCAGATACAGTTGAGGTTATATCCTTGTCAACAAACAACACAAACAGACAACTGTCATAGCTCGGGCGGTTGCCAACCCGCCAATGGCATCGCACACATCGACGGAACATCACGAGTGTGCCGAGCATAGACGATGGGCCTTTCAAATCAGTAGTGCTCAAGGTCACTGGCGGTGAACCGTTAACATCTTATTGCTATTCTGTGCCAGAAATATACGAACTAAGATACCAGAGGAGTCAAGTATAAAACATTTGTGCTGAAGATCAACTTCTTTTTGTTTTGATGAAACTGAAAAGAAATACTATGAACTTCATAGGTTGTTTGACATTAGTGAAAATACAGTTTCAAATATATTTTGTACTTTCATAAACTCCATGTACGGTTGCGGCCATTTTGAAGTGGACGACAATGTCAACGACTTTGCTTGCTGTCATGCGACGTTCAGGCCAAAATCCTAAAAAATCTGTCAACTGTCGTCCACTTTAAAAAGGCCGCAACTGTACAAAAAATGGTCTGTGTTAGATAAGTGGCCGTCAAAAGAATCAGGCCAGTTTTATTGGCCTCGCGGTTTCAAAAAATTGTATCCATCCACTCGCGTAATAATAATAGAGACAGACGATAGCTAAAATAATGTTGTATGCCTGTACATCGACGCAAGAAAACTCTTCGAACAGCCCTTTCGATTGGCGTTCGCCCGGGGCTTAACCGCCAGCAATCTTTCAAAGATAAAATCCCAAGACTTGAAACTGTAGCCTTTTTTGGATGACGCGACCCTCTTAGATAGCCCGTTGCAGGTGAGATTCACCTTTTGTAGCATAGAAACAAAGGGGTGAACTATTTGAGGTTTCGCTGAATCTCCTTTGGGCAGGTTCGTTTGGTGCCGGTCGGTTAAAACGCTGCCCAGTTAAAAGCAAGCACCACGAATCGCCAGACATTGTTGGATGGAAGAGTTGTGGCAAGTCGGCCATCTTCACAATAATGGGTCTCATTTGTAGTACATCATCATATTCATCATATTCAAAATAATCTAGCTAATGTGGTATGGAGGCCGGACATGATGTTACCCTTTGAGGGGCTTCAATTGCAACTTGAATTAATTAGTTTCGCAACATGTAAACCACACAGATCAAGCAATTACTAACGAGCAAGCCACTACTTCCTGACAAATTATCAAGTTGGAGAAAAAATAGATCTCCTTGTTCTATTGACGGCGTTAACTCCACCTGAAAATAACATCTTTTTCGTGGAACCAGGGAAAGCAAGGATTGAACGCAGTGTATTGTTCACAAAATCTTATTTCGCGGAATGGACTCAAAGATAACGTTTTACTGGAGCATGCATTCAGTGTTTGCAATACCACATCATGTATTCAGAAAATAATCAAGTGTTTCAAACTGTTGGAACAAGATGGCTCACAGGAAGCTGTAAATATTTTCAACAAAGTTAACGCAACGCACGAGGAAAAAGCTCAAGCTGGAGAACGTTTTTTCTTGTCTGTATATGGCGCATCTTCAAATTAGCCTCTTCAAATCAACAAAGATATAATCTCTTCTCGAGATCAGTTGAGAAGAGCAGCAGCACAACAGCGCTCTTTTTGGGTCCATCATCAAGTTCAGAAGTGGCGCGGATGTGAGATGAATTCCAAAAGATTGGGGTTGAAAAAAATGAAGAACTTTGTCACTCCTATAACAACACTCCAAGACTCTGCTCCAGATTCCTAATTGATGTTGATTTTCCGTAATTGCAAAAAAGGTTACACTACATCTTGTGGGTGCAAAAAGGCAAGAATGAAATGTGCTCTAAGTATCATTTACATAGACCTTGACCTTAACAGTAACAGCAACGATAACCTTAGTGTAGAAGTTTGGACCTGTATATTTCATCCGTGAGGCCGAGAACACAACGAAAACAGGTTGTCGGTGCCTAAACCGGAAACCAGCAACCTACCATCGTTGCATTCTCGGCCTCACTGATGGAATGTACAGAACCAAACTTCTACACTAAGGTTAGCGTTGCTCTTACTATTACGGTTAAGGTCTATGTAAATGATCCCTTAATATGTGAACATTGCCATGAAACTTCCTGCCAAAATTCCAACGCAATCATTGAAACGGAAGACGACATTTCATTGAACATGGACAGAGATTTCGATGAAAGCAATTCGCCGCCCTGATGATGACGCGGATGAGGCGTCGTCAGAATGATTATACGACTAGCGAGAGTCACGAATTTTAAACTCGACGGTAAAATTACCGGAACTCACGTTTTTTTAAGAAAGCTTCTTGTTTTTGACAAGCTTTCTAACGAGCACCCATAAGCATAGGGTGAGATTAAAAAACGATACTAAGGGTGGCTGAGGGTTAACACGTTAACTGCGGACGCCGCACATGCGCGGCCTCACGTAACTCATGGCCAGAGCGGACGGTGCACATGTGCGGCCTGCGCACCTGCGCACTTCCATTGCAAAAATGGCTGCCGCACCTCCATTGATGCTCCCTCAAACACGTCCGCAGTGAACGTGTTAAGAGGTTGACGGTAGATCATGACACCTATCATGGAAAAATGACTTATTGTTATCAAAAATCGACCTGTACGAGTGTTTTTTTCGGAAAAAATATGGTATGTAACACATCATGAATTTTGTTCCGGACTTTTGAGTAACTTCCGAAAATTTCTAACTTTAAGTTGAGCTCGAGGGGTCACGGCCACGGCCGTGGAGAAAAATTCTATACCACAGGAGAACTAACTTACAATACAGAGCTTGTAGAGTGGGCGTTCAACCTAAAAATTGAGTCATGATACAATTTCAGGAAATCAGCGATAAAGCCCAGTTTTACCCAAAGGAAAGAAACTAGGAATCCACCTGAGGGAAAACATAAATTCAAAGCTCAGTTATTCAGTTTTCGTCCCTCACCACTCGTGGATACTCAATGTATTTTTGAATGAGCGGTCAGAGCGTTGGTAGGAGTGAAGAGCAGAACAAGTTGCAGGGAACTCTTCAAAGAGCACAGAATACTCACCCTGAGTAGTCTCTTCATTCTCAATACTCTCAGATACGTCCACCAAAAATGACTTCTTTTTGCAAAAAATGGCGACCGGCATGGATACGAAACCAGGGGAAGAGAAAACTTCGCTACACCGTTCTGCCGCAAAAATAATACGAGAGGACTGCGCTACTGGGGTCCCAGGCTGTACAATGAGCTGCCCGATGGGTTTCGCTTGCTGCCTGAGAACCTCTTCATTGAAAAAATGAAACTACACCTCCTAAAAAAAAGCTTATACTCTGTCGAGGAGTTTTTGAATCATCTTGAGTTTGATGTACAATTTTAATATGTTGTGTATTGTCATTTACATTAGTATTTTATTTATACATAGTTTATTTATACACCATATCACTATCTTCGAAATGTTCGACGTTTCTCTGTAATTGTTATTATAGGGAATAAAGCCAATCTATCTATCTATCTAATGATTTTTCGATGCCTTGCGACTGCATTCCTGCTCTAACCAATCACAAGGAGCGAAGTTATGAACTGTAAAGGCTAGTAAGACAACCAATATTCGAATTTTACAGTATCACGAACGTTGGTGCTACGCACCTCGGTGCTTAGGATCCTCCATCCGAGGTAGTAGGTATGCCCCTTTCATGGGCGCCCGCAGGATTTTTGTCAGGGGGGGGCAAATAGCTTCAGTTAGAGAACGTCACATACCTACCTGGCTTAATTTGCGAAGTCCTTTAGATTAGCGCCGCAGGCGAAAATTTTTTCGAATAATAATAATAATGGTGATAATAATTATTGTGCGAAAAATTAGAAAATATATTTGAAAATTAAACTTAACTTTAGAGAAATTTATTAAAATTTGTAATTTTGTACAAAATGTATAAAAATTTACTTCAAAATAGCCAGGTCAATAGTTACACTCGTTCATTATCTTGAAAAAACCCCTAGTGTTTTAAACCAGAGGTTTAGAAAATTTCAATTACTGCCATGATTGATATAGAGGTCAATTGTTACACTCGTTCATTATGTTAAAAGAAACCCCTGGTGTTTTAAACCAGAGGCACAGGTTCAAAAAATTTCAAGTATTGCTATGATTGATATAGGTAGGTCAATTGTTACACTCGTTCATTATGTTGAAAAAACCCCTGGTGTTTTAAACCAGAGGTTCAGAAAATTTCAAGTATTGCTTGCAGATCGTTACCTACCTACCTATCTATCTACCTATTTTATGACTTTACGGGTAGCTATCTAATTTAGGTAGAAGCCTAATGAAATTTCAAATTGCTCTAACAATTCAAGAAAATGTAAATTACCTTCTCAAAGTTTTTTCTTTCGAAAATGAATTTTTTTTTCCTTTCTCGAAAAATTTTTTTTTTTCGTAAGGAAGAATTTATTCAGCTGCTCCGGAGCCAGGGGGGGGCAAGTGCCCCCCCTTGCCCCCCCCTCTGGGCGCCCATGGCCCCTTTGCTGCATTGGGCGCTTTCCATTTACCGACACAAGTCGACTTGTGACGACACAAATCGGCACAAATGCGTTCCATTTGATCTGTGTTAATGTGTGTCATCGACACAAGCTAACACAAGCCGACTTCTGTTGACACAAACCGACACAAAGTGTTGTAAATGGTGTTACGTTGCAAAATGCTTCGTAAGAAGTTTCTTCGATACGCGCGAAAATCAAACAGTCTATACTTTTCCAACTTCAAATTTGAACTAATCACATTCAAATTGGGACTAATCACATTCAAGTTGGGTATAAACAATTTCAAAATGGAAATAAACAATTTCAAATTGGACCCGATCCTAAACAACTTCAATTTGAAACTAATCACTTTCAAATTGGGATTAAACAAAATCAAATTGGAACTGGAACCTAGCAACATTAGATTGACATTAAACAATATTTCTCGTGAATTTTGTCGAACGTGAACGTCAGGTGTGCATTTTAAATAATCATGCCCTACATAAAAAAACGAGAGGCGGACAACATTAAGCATCAAATATGTATGTGCCGTGTTCAATTCGAACGGCGATTGGAGAGGGGTTGCTAATGCTCTGGGAGTGAAAAAAACAACAGCGTACCGTTG
Organism: Anaspis maculata; assembly: GCA_949128115.1. Taxonomy (NCBI): domain Eukaryota; kingdom Metazoa; phylum Arthropoda; class Insecta; order Coleoptera; family Scraptiidae; genus Anaspis; species Anaspis maculata. The sequence continues at coordinate 122,391,941 of OX421961.1, forward strand.
GGTTAATAACCAGAACAACATTGCGAGACAACGAGGGGGCCGGTGAAGGATCAAAATAACGGAAGAACACAAGGAATTCATGAGTCAATACATTGAAGAAAATTCAAGGATCACACTGAAGGGGCTGAAGCGAAAATTTGAAGCAGACCATGATGTAGCAGTATCCTCGGAATGCTTGAGGAAACATCTGGATAACTTGCTCTTCACGTTAAAAGATATTCGGAGGGAGCCTGAAAGGACTAACTGCGACGAAAATAAGAGACGTCGCCAGGAGTACGTGCAGCAGTTGCTAAACCACCAAGCAGAAAATACTCCTATCATATACATGGATGAGACCAACTTCAACTTGTTTGTTTCAAGAACAAAGGGGCGCTTCAAGAAAGGAACGCGATGCAGATATATAGCAGCAGGCAGCCGTGGCGCCAACATCCATGTAATTGGTTGTATAGGGACTATGGGACTCATTTACCATGAAGTAAGAAGAGGTGCGTTCAGAAAACCGGAAGCCAATCAATTTGTTCGGGATTGCCTGCGTGCAGCTTTCAACATTTATCAGTCGCCCGTGATTTTGGTAGCAGATAACGTACCGTGCCATACTGATTTCGAAGATATTTTCAATGAAGACGAATTCAGAGACCATCGTTTGCTAAGACTCAGCTCTTACAGTCCCATGTTTAACCTGATTGAGCTGGCATGGTCGGCATTCAAAGCTGCCGTGAAACAAGATTTGGCCGTCCACCTACCGGAAATTCTAGCTGGTGAAGACGGCAAATATATCTCAAACTGAACATCGTCTTCGCCAGCTGGAGATTATTACAATAAGAAATATCACTACTATTAACGTAAATAACTGTGCAAGGTTCGTAGCACACGTTCAAAGGTTCACTCCAGACGCCTTGAACCTGGTAGATATGGTTATGTAGGTAACTTAATGTCATTAGTATTCGTTAAAATAGTTAAGTTTGTGTTGTTTCCATTGTTCTTGTTAAAGAAGATTTTTTTGAATAAAGTGTTGTCATTCAAACGTCTAAATTCACTCTTCAAATAACAGTATCCATTTTACAGTTATTGAGTCCCAATTTGATTTTGTTTAGTCCCAATTTGAAAGTGATTAGTTTCAATTTGAAGTTGTTTAGGATCGGGTCCAATTTGAAATTGTTTATTTCCATTTTGAAATTGTTTATACCCAACTTGAATGTGATAAGTCCCAATTTGAATATGATTAGTTCCGATTTGAAGTTGAAAAGGTATAGTAAGTTTTATCACTTAATTGCTGTAATGGTTGGGACATGCTCAGAAGCGACGTAGACCTTATCTTTGAATGTCTCTTGAAAAACCGTCACTGTCGCAAAACGCTCTGAACTCCACAAGTTCACCATCTTGTCCTGGTCAGCGGTAATGGGATTTGAATAGCCGTATCTCGAAAAGATCCGCTACCAAACTGCTGGCCTGTTGGCTACCGCCAGTTGGCTACAATCAGTTGGCTACAGCCATTCAACTACCACTAGTTAATCACAACAGTATCTAATCACTGAGTAACGCTATTTCTCGCACTGGTTATTTCCAACCTTCACTTTCACCACGCTGAAGTACCAACTAACAGCAGGCAGCACCACGACTTGCAGATCGGACAACCCCAGGGACGATTCCCACTCGCCGCTAGCAGCTGCATTGTACAGCTTCAGGGTTTGGTTCCTTGTGAGGGTCGCCGTGCGTTTGCAGCCTTTGGATCCACAGCAGATGCGGTTCTGGTGAGACACACCCAATTCCGCTAATTAGTCACTTATTTAATTATTCTCCTCCTCGGTAAATTGTGCACAATATGATATAGCGCCTATTATGAACAACTACTATACACTGGTCCACCATCAGATGAAGTAAGAAGAGTACCTGATGTTCAAAACGTACCTACCCTGATTTCTATGTGACGCATTAGATTGGTTTAATAAATTTGAGTCATCAAAATTATACAAGATGTCAAAAAAATTGTAGAAAATAGATCTCAAAAGAGAGCCCCGTCAATATTGATGGAAGCACAGCTGACCAAACATCAATACTTGGTAATCAGAAGCACCCAGAAAAGAAGAATCTCGATGTTTTCCCCCCTTGGCAGAAGCTCCAACAATTAGTACAAGAAAGATAGATTTCAACCTCGGAAAAAATATGGACGTCCTGAAAGTTTGATATTTTGCTCAGAATTGAGTGCTCTACAACATATCCAAAATCGCCAAAAATCGCACTCGGGGGTTTTGAGTTATTGGAGGGGGAGTAAAAAATTGCTGGTAAAAATGGAGGGGATGGAACCCGTCAACCCATTGGATGCGAATACATTATAGCTAGACGTATCTTATCCCATTGATACCATTTTGACACAAAAAGTGTCCATCACTGTTGAAGGGGAGTAGTGGGGGGGCGAAGCTCTGCTAGGTGGTCCATTTTGTTTTTATGGCCATGTAGAACCGATCACAAGTTTGGTATCTTTTCCGACTGAATTCAATCTCCTGAACTCGTATCCGATGTGCAAATTCGGATGAAAACAAGTTTGAACAAGTTAACTTGAGAAAACTTGTTTTGTCTTTGACAATTTTGACGAATTTTTTTTGTACTGTTGGAGATGTTCATTTCTAGAAAATTTTCAGGGACCATTGAATTGAAGTGTATTCTCCACAAAAATCATCCACTCGAAGTATAATTTTGTTTCTCGAGTTTGAAAAATCGATTTGAACTTGAGCCGGCGCGGCGCGTCGTCTACTACTGACCAGAACACTACAGCATGCACCTTTAAATGAAAACACCTCAAACTATTGAAGAAATAAGAACTGATCTTCGAAAATTGGAGGATCTGTGGAGAATTGAATTCCCTATAACATAAACAAAATCGCCATGAATCGCACTGTAGGGTTTTGAGTTATTCAAGGGGAGAGGTAACAGTTCATAGAGTATGAATCCTGTCAAAGTATTATACTCTTCCTCGAATAACTCAAAATTTTGCATTGCGATTCATGGCGATTTTGTTCATGGTATAGGGAATTCAGTTCTGCACAAATCCTCCAATTTTCGAAGATGAGTTGTTATTTCTCCAATAGTTTGAGGTGTTTTCATTTAAAGGTGCATGCTGTAGTGTTCTGGTCAGTAGTAGACGACGCGCCGCGGCGGCTCAAGTTCAAATCGGTTTTTTAAACTCGAGAAACAAAATTATACATCGAGTGGATGATTTTTGTGGGGAATACACTGCAACTTATTGGTCCCTGAAAATTTTCTAAGAATTAACACCTCCAACAGTACAAATCAAATTCGTCAAAATTGTCAAAGAAAAAACAAGTTTTCTCAAGTCAACTTGTTCAATCTTGTTTTTATCCGAATTTGCACATCGGATACGAGTTCAGGAGATTGGATTTAGTCGGAAAAGATACCAAACTTGTCGTGATCGATTCTACATGGCCATAAAAACAAAATGGACCACCCAGCAGAACTTCGCCCCCCCACTACTCCCCTTCAACAATGATGGACACTTTTTGTGCCAAAATGGTATCAATGAGATATGATACGTCGAACTATAATGTATTCGCATCCAATGCGTTGACGGGTTCCATCCCCTCCATTTTTACCAGCAATTTTTTACTCCCCCTCCAATAACTAAAAACCCCCGAGTGCGATTTTTGGCGATTTTGGATATGTTGTAGAGCACTTAATTCTGAACAAAATATCAAATTTTCAGGACGTCCATATTTATTCCGAGGTTTCGCCGATTTCTTTTAGTCGTCGCGGTACGAGCCTAAAATCGTCCAAGTTCTGCACTTCTAACGATTTCGATTATTTTTGGCACAGATGATCATTGGACCTATTCAAGCGTTTTGACCCGCAGCACCACTAAATTTGCCCCTCAGGAACGAAGGGGTGGGGGTATCTTCAGAATTTGAAGCTCCAGGTCTGGTATGGTCCAATGAAGAGCCACAAAGGCAAGTGAGTAGTCATTTCCGAATGATTTTCATCCGCTGATGTCGATTCTCACGTGAAAAATGAGTTGCGCTGTCATTTGACAAAGATAATTGATAATAATAAGAGACAAGGATGAAATCAAGTGGTCATTTACTGAACTCTGTAGAAACTTGTTTTTTTGTGATAAATACATGAAACTTAGTAGGGCTGTTCATTATTACTTACTTTCCAAATATGGAGGGAGCACCACGCGTTCCGACGCATGACGTCGCGACGCAATGTCAAAAAACATAGTGGTCGTCATCTCCAAAATAGTCGATATATTATCATAGTTTATTTGATTTCTTTCATCAAACCATATGCTTCCGAGATTCAATAACATATTTCCGTCGACTTGGGGAAACGGTGGGCTACCAGTGGTAAGTCAGGTGTCTGCTAGAGGGAGCTGTGAGGTTTCTTTACCTCCAAATTTCCACGGTCAACATCTTCGGATAAAACTATTTTAAGTTTGTCCATACGAATAATTATGTCATCTGGTCAACATTCTCCATGTTTCGTCCTTCTAAGGACTCCTCAGTATGGTTTATACAGATTTCGCAACCGCGCGAGATCATTCAGACTACCTAGTAAAGTAACCGATTCTGGAATACCGTTTTGTTTGAAATGGGTAAAAAAGGAGTAAATGCAATTTCTGTGATTCTAGTGTTAGGGTATGAATAAAGTCTCGGATATGAATCAAGTAAATACGTCTGAAAAAAGCACCAATATCAAAAACTTGAATTCTTGAATTCGATTCTCGGCACAGTGCTTTGTGCTATAGAAACAAAGTTTCTTAGCTTGTGATATTTGGGAATCAAATTAAGCAAACTCGTATGACAAAAGAAATGCCAATAAGGATAAAAACAACAAATAAACAAACAATAATGGTTCAATCATTTGATACGGTCTCATACAAAGCGATTTCTTTCTTTCAGTACGGTGGCATCGATATTAACAGGCGATTAATCGTTATAATAATTTATAGTTTAGTTTGTAAAGAGTTATTGTGTAACCGAGTATGTACCTAATATGGTACAACATCATAGATCACTTTTTTCCAGTAATCAAAAGTACCTTTCTGAGATCCTTTCATTTGATCGCTAGATCTGTATAAACATACTGAGGAGTCCCTGGAAGGACGAAACACGAGAAATGTTAACCAGATAACATATTCGTATGCACAGACTTCAAAATAGTTAGTTTAATCCTCGGTTTTATCCGAAGATGTTGACCGCGGAAATTTGGGGGTGAAGAAGCCTCACAGTTCCCCTTACAGGCACCTGGTTCACCACTGGTAGCCCATCGTTTCCCCAAATCGACAGAAATATGTTATTGAATCTTGAAAGCATATGGCTTGATGAAAGAAATCAAAGAAATTATAATATTCCTATCGACTGTTCTGGAAATGGCGACGATTGTTTTTTGATATTCCGTCGCGACGTCATCCGTCGAAACGCGTGGTGCTCCCTGCATATTTGGGAAGTGAGTAATAATGAGCCAAGTCACACCAAGTTTCATGTATTTATCACAAAAAACAAGTTCCCACAGAGCTCAATAGATGACCACTTGATTTCATCTTTATCTCTTATTATTACCAATTATCTTTGTCAAATGATTGCGCAACTCATTTTTCACGTCAGAATCGACATCAGCGGATGAAAATCATTCGAAAATGACTACTCACTTTCCTTTGTGGGTCTTCATTGGACCATACTAGACCTGGAGCTTCAAATTCTGAAGATACCCCCACCCCTCCATTCCTGAGGGGCAAATTTGGTGGTGCTGCGGGTCAAAACGCTTGAATAGCTCCAATGATCATCTGTGCCGAAAATAATCGAAATCGTTAGAAGTGCAGAATAATTTGGTGTACCGCTACGACTATTTACTATGTTTCCTGTACTAAATGCAAATTCCGATGTTATCCAGTGTCGGAACCTTAGCATTCACGCATTAGATCCGAAATTTCTGGGAAAGTTTCCTTACAAGCCTGTTTTGGGACGGTTATCTCCTGAGGCTTTAAATAACTTGAAATTGGCTGTGAAATGGGGTTGCGACGGAAACACGGGACATGCTAGCTGTAAGTATTACCGACGTCCACGAGTACAAAATCTGGATTGTTTTTGACGTCGTTGGTTCCTCTTCAGTTGTGTTCGCAGTTTAACAACAAAGAAAAGATTGTTGTGTGGCAGAATCCTCGACTCTCTCCCACCAGATTTTGCAGACCCATTCAGTTTGAAAAAGAAACTGTTCAATTGGCCGTAGAGGAAAAGTCTTATATTGAGGATTAAATTAGAAACTTGCGTCCGATTCAAAAGATAATCGATGGCCCTAAATGTTCTGTAGAGCATATTTGCGTTATGATCACGATAAATGGAAAAGTTTGCAACTCTGTGACAAACACGCGTCGTCAGCACAGACCTGTTACGTGTGCAAAGCGACGCCGAAGGAAATGAACCAGATCGATTTGATTTCAAATTAGAAAAAGCCAACGGAGAAACATTTCATTTTGGACTGTCCAAGTGTCCACACATGCCTGGACACGGTTCTTTGAATGTGTGTTGCATATTTCATATCGACTCGATGTGAAAACTTGGCATGTTCGTAGAAAAGACCACAGAAGACTGGTGACTGAACACAAAAAACTGATTCAAGAGGAGTTGAGGAGCAAGTTTGGTTTGTCAACTGACCTACCGGCAAGTGGTGGTAGTTGTACAACGAACAATGGGAACACGGCCAGAATTTTTTTCAAGAATTTCAGTGTTTCGGGCGTTGATGAAACGTTTTCAAGAAGATTCGCTACAATACTCCAGATTCTGTCTTGTGAATACGACATAAATTACAGAGAATATGATAGGTACGCTGTCGAAACCGCGAAGTTGATTGTTCAAGAATATCCGTGGTTTTATATGTCAGCTTCTGTTCACAAGGTTCCACTCCGTGGTTCCTTGATAATCAAATCAGCGTTACTCCCAATCGGACAGCTATCTGAAGAAGCCCAGGAATCGAGAAATTAAGGTCTGAAAAGATACAGAGAATCCTTCTGAACAAGGAAATCGTAAGGATACTTGGGAGTACAGATCTGTCGAACAGATTACTTATCTCATCAGATCCTGTAATTTTGTCCCTTAGGAAGCTACCAAAGAAAAAAAATTAATGCTCTTCAATTTCCCCTGGAGTTTCAAGATCACTGAAGCTGCCTGAAGACGCGCGCGGCTCCTGATGGGCACGCCGATTTGAACAATGCAATTTTGGAAGAGTGACAACCAGAACCTGAGGATCAATACTTTCAGTTCCGCCAGATGTCAGCTTTAGAGCTTTGAGCTTCACCAGCCCAGACGGCTGCTGATATTGAAATTAAAATTTCACAGTTAACTAGAGATCCTATGTGGAAACAAAGAACCATGGAGCAATGATGAGGCCCGGCGTGAGGCCCGGCCCGGCGATGAGGTGCCGGCGATGCACTGGGCCTGCACTGGAATGTTGGCACTAAGAATGATAACAAAAATAATAATGAAACGTTTCCCCATAGCCCTGGCTTCTGTCCCTTCGAAGATGTCCTTCGTTACACAAAACACTAAAAAATCAGAACGATGATAGCTGGAGCGCACCGAGACCGAGGACTTGACGCCAACGAGGAGGTGCACTACGTGGCAGAGGGAGGAGGCCATCGAAGGTTAGATATTATTATTGCCATTGATGCTAAAACGAAAGAAGCGTCCATCATGGATCCGACCCAAGCAAAAGACATATCGCTATTACGTGACTCTGTTTGTATTTTACGACATCATTCTCACCAAAACTCCAACTGGAAAGTTTCATATACCTAACTACTCAATTACTCATACCACTTGAGAGTGTCTGTTTTCACAGGTAAGATTGTCGATCAATCAATTATTGCAGAATATCATAAGAACAACAAGAAACGTGATTGCATGCGGCAAGTCATTGGAAAAACCAAACAAGAAGCCAAACTACCGACAGAAAACGCTGAAAAAAAAGAGTACCTATTGCGAAGTCGCATCGTTAACGGAAACATTTTTTTTAGAGTTTCTGGCAGCGCGCAGCGAATCGCAAGATCTTTTGCTCACGGCAAACTTACACACACGACACAAAGCAGACATAATTGCTTCCAGTTGAGTAAACCGCGACGTACTTCAAAAGCAGACTGGGTCGAGGTCATTAGGGGGGTTGCAGCACCTGCAAGTGACCTTAAGTAATGTACGATAATGGCACACTCACACAAGCTCATTTTCACACACACACACACACACACATACCTACGTTTACGACGTTTCTACTATCAGATCGTTGGCCAAGAACGCAGTAGTTGTACGCAATCATGAAAAATAAAACAATTTACTGACCGCACACACACACAGACTTCAGGAACACGCACTGTACCATACCAGCCAAGAGTCGAAGCACGGTGCAGCACAGTATGGAGCTGATGGAATTTGGGTTTAAAATGCACGCAGTCGTATATTACACCGTAAAATTCCCGGGTAAAACGGAAATGAAATCACAAAACAGTGCGGAGTGCTAGTGGCTGCTAGCTGTATCCTGTAAAAGCTGCAAATGGATCTACAGTAGCGGACCCATGGTATAGAAACCAGGGAGATCAATAAAGAAATATTTCCCAACAGGCTGGGCTGGAATAAGTTATAGAAACGTATGGATAGACCTACCTTAGGCTCCGCAAGAGAAGGGACTAGAGGAAGGCTGCCGCCCTTTTGCAACCGTATAATTTGCGTTTACTACTAACTTCAGACTGATGGCTCGGAATAACCAGTAGCGGTGAGTGGTCGTGTGGTTATAGGTGGTATAAAGGCGCCAGGTAATTTTGAAGAAGTAGTTTTCAAGTCTGAGCCGGATGTGGTCAAATTACCAAAAATAAAACAATATATTATCTGAACGGGATTTCGTAGTTTGAATCAGGAACTAGCTGTCACCGGCGCCGGCAAGCCGTCGCCTGGGTGACAGCTATGGTTGAAAAGTAGCCGGGGAATTTGTTCCACTGACACCGGACAAGTGGAAAGGGGATTGTATACATGATGTTGATTTTCGGTTGTTTTAGGCAGATGTCAGGTGTTCCCTTAATGAGTTAAGTAATTTTTTGCATGTCCATCGATAGTGTTTTGGTCAGATGATGTTTTCCAAGAGGCGTAAGCAACTGACTGTGTATTAGTAACATGAAATCGAAAAGATGTTTGTTTTTCGCGTGCTTTGAAATTTCTGCTCCGACTTGTAGAGTTCTATTGTGAACGGAACGCATGTCAGTGGGTAGTGTCTGGTCAGTGAAGAGTTGTCGGGAAAAATCGATACACCATTATTATGTTTATTAATTATGTATTTCTACTTTTGTTGAAGGTGACTACCAAAAATACTGGAAACATATTATGGAGTACACAATTTTGAGAATGAAAGCAACGATGTGTGTTATGAAAACCTGAGCCGTGAAAAAGGTTATGCCGTGGAGGACACTGTGTAGTGGAAAGCAAAAAACAACCGTGTATTTGTATGATTTAGGAGTCTTTTCAAATATGTACCTATAGGAGAAATTGAGATAAAATGAAAGTATGTGCAAAATTCAAAATTTGACAGTTACGTTCCAGTTGTTCATCTGGACCAAGTATAGGTTGGAAAACCCGATGTAATCGGTTGAAAAAAGCAAGAATTCAATACGGCGCTGAACTGTCAGAATGTCGAGTTCGAAAATGCACTTTAATTGTCCATCTTGACTAAGTATATGTTCAAAATCTCAATCTAATCTGTTAAAATGAACAAAAGTTCAAAATGGCAGCCATGGAAATGTCAAAATGGCGAGTTTGACGAATGCATTTCGATTGTCAACCTCAAGTGGGTATAGGTTCAAAATCTCAATCCGATTGCTTGAAAAATGCAAAAGTTCAATATGGTGGCCTCTTGAAACGTGAAAATCAAATATTCACGGATGCATTTTGATCGCCAATCTCAAGTGGGTATAGGTACAAAATTCCAATCAGATCGGTTGAAAAATGCTAAAGTTCAATATGGCGACCTCTAGAAAAGTCAAAAATCGGAATTTGACAGATGCATCTCGACTGCCGGACTGCCTAACCAAAGCAAGTAGAGGTTGCGAGAGTTCAATATGGCGGCGGAATTGGAACTGTCAAAATGACAAATTTGACGAATGTATTCAGATTGCCCATTTCAAGTTGTCATAGATTCAAAATCTCAATCGGATAGGTTGGAAAATGCAAAAGTTCAAGATGGCGGCCTCTTGAAACGTCAATAATCAGAATTTGACAGATGTATTTTGGTTGTCCGCCTCAAGTGTTATAGGTTTTGAATCCCAATCGGATCGATTAAAAAATGCAAAAGTTCCATATGGCGGCCTCGGAACTGTCAAAACGTCCAATTTGATAGATACACCTCGATTGTTCACCTCAAGTGGGTATAGGTTCTAATTTCTAAATTCCAATCGGATAGGTCGAAAATGCGAAAGTTCAATATGGCGGCCTTTTGTAACGTCAAAAATCGAAGGTTGACAAATGCATCTCGATTGCCTACCTAAAACAAGTACAGGTTGAAAATCCCAATGGGATCAATATGGCGGCCTTTTGAAACGTCATAAATCGAAATTTGCTAGATGCATCTCGATTGCCTACCCAAAACAGGTTTAAGTTGGAAATCCAAATCGGATCGGCTGAAAATCGCAAAAGTTCAATATGGCGATCTTTAAAAACGTCAAAAATCGAAGGTTGACCGATGCTGCATCTTGATTGCCTACCTTGAACAAGTGGTATGAGTTGAAAATCTCAATCGTATCGGTTGAAAAATGCAAAAGTTCAATATGGCGGCCTTTTGGAATGTCAAAAATCAAAATGTGACAGAAGCATCTCGAATGCCCACCCAATGCAAGTACAGGTTGAAAAATCCAATCCGATCGTTTGAGAAATGGAAAAGTTCAATATGGTGGCCTCTGGAGACGTCAAAAATCGAAATCTGACAAAGGAAAATTCGTTGTGTTTGAAATTAGGTTTGTTTCATCAGCAGTCCCTGACTGTTCGTGGACGTCAGCAGCCTGTTACTTCATAAATCGTGATGCGCAGGCTGCTGACGTCCACGGACAGTCAGGGACTGCTGATGGAACAAACCTATTAAAACAATTAAATAGCGAACGCTCACAAAAGGGGAAATACCATGAAATTTCGAATAAAAAAGCAACAGATTGGATCTGGTCGACGGTCGTCTATGTTTTTGGTTCAGATCACGCAAAAAAAAAACACCGCAAACACGACGATGAATGTGACTTGATAATTCGGCGAACGGTGGCGCGAGTTTGACAGATTCGCGTTAACATCTAGTGAACGGAGGCGCGCGGTGCTGTTGGCTAAAGTGACAGTGGCAGTCCGACGCTAGGTCGACCGTATCGATGCGAAAAATTCCACACAGATTTCGATAAAATGGACTACAAAGACGTAATATAACGCATATGGATCGAAGCATGGACCCTTTCTTAAGATCTGACCAGAAGGTCCGATGGAATTAGCTGGGATTTCGTAGAGAGCAAGACGTGACAACAAGACATTGACGCCGCCACGAGATGTGTCTGGAAATGGAAAAAAGGGGCTTTTCTCGAAATGTGAAGCCGGTAAAAATCGGGTTCTAGTGCAAATATACAATGAGTACCTACCAGACGTGTTTTGCCCAATCAATCGCCTGTTTTTGTGAAATATCACGCCGTCAACGTCTGTCCCGATATGGGAAATTTTATCAAAGTGCCGTCGAATTTGGAGAATTCTTTGGTTTTCGGTGTCCGATAGACGCTGAGAAGCCCCCTCTAGACCACGGTTCAATGTCGCACGCTGACACGGTACGTTTTTTCCAAAAACACTGTTCAAATGCCCCGAGGTGTTGTCGAGTTTTTCCCAAAACCGACAGCGTCAATAATGACGTTTCTGTCAGATTTGGCCGGGCCGTGTACCGTTTTCAACATTTTTCGGCAAAATTCCAAGAAAAGCCACGCCGAATGGCTCGCACCAGACGATGGTGAGTTTTCGAAACCCCCCGGTCGGCATTTCACACTAAATTTCTCGAAATTCTGCCCGAAAATCCGAGTTTTCGCCGCCAAAATGTGTCAAGAAATCTCGGACGAATCATTTGGAATAACGATTCCCTAGAAAAAAATTGGAATGAATTATGAATTTCCGAAAAATCCCCTCAAATTTGGCAGAAATTTTGGAAATTTCCCATCGTCAACTTATATTGCGGTTCGTTTGCGAATTTTTTTTAAAAAATACCCCGTCAAAATCCGATGTCAGGTTTTCACAAATTCCAACCAGATGTCGTTGAGTTCTCTCACGGGTTATATCAGGAATATGGATTAAGGAATGAAAGCAAATCACAAAAATTACAAGTTAAGTGTCTAAAGGACCCCGCACATTTTATGGGTAAAATGGTTCTCGGTCAAATTGGCTGAAATTTGGATATTTTGTAGACTTTGGTCTATAAAGGAAATGCTGTGAAGCAAAATCTTTTTGTATGACCAGTTTGCCCCCTACAGGGGGCTAAAGGGTGCCTCGACCATGTTTTTGCGGAATCATTTAGGAACAAGGCAATAGTTTTGCGGAAATCGCCGAAACAGGTCGATTTTCTATTTGAAGGATCCAGCTTTCTATCATGAATTCAGTCATTTCAAGTCAGCCCCCTAAGGGGGGTCACTAGTCCCCTTACCGTTTTATGAGTAACATACGTCAAGTTGCATATCATTTAAAAGGTTTTTCAATGCTCTTTGCAACAGTGCTAAGCTTTTTAAATTCTAGACAGTCATTCATTAGATAATGAGTTTCGAAGTTTCAGGTAGTCCATTCAAAATCAACCAAATTCGGGTTGAAGAGTTTTTATCTATTCAATGTGACTCCAACGATCAATAAACCTTATCGATTGAAAGGGCAGGAATTGATACATTTTTTGCAAAAGTTGCGTTCCGTGTCAACGGAAAGCAAGTCGAGCAAGTTCAAAGAGGAAAATCTTTCGGAGGATGAAATGAAATGCATCAGCGGTATCACAAAAAACCAGTTCCTCAGTATGTTTGGATACTGTGATCCTATTCCCGCCAATAATGCTTGTCGACATATCAAGAAGAAAGATATGCTCACGTTCCTGTGCAAACTTCGGTAAGATCTAGCGGATGATTTTTTGAAGGTAATTTTTGATTACCCCAGCCGACAGGCTGTAAGTCTAGCAATAAGCTCCGTCAGGCAGTCTTTGATGATGCGCTTCGTTCCGGAAAAGATCGGACTAAATGCCATCACCCGTGAGCAGTACATCCAAAGGCACGTCACTGAGTTTTCGAATGGACTATACAATCCCGATGTTGCAGTTCCTCGCGCGATTGCTTATATCTATGGTACATGCAGCTATGTGCTTAAAAGCAACAACTTTCGATTTCTTCGACAATCATTTTGCGTCCACAAAGGTCGACACTTGGTTAAACCAGCTCTGATCGTCGCTCCGGATGGTTATATCCTCGACATCCACGGAGCATGTTTTTCTGACGGTCGAAACAACGATGCAGCAATGCTTCGGAACGAACTCGAAGGAGACATCAATGCTTTGCGCGAATGGTTCGAAGAAGGAGACATATTGATCGTAGACAGAGGATATAGGATGCGATCCCTCTTTTAGAGAGCCTCGGTATAAATTGCCAGATGCCACCTCTTCTCCAAGCAGGGCAACGTCAATTCAATACCGAAGAAGCCAACGATTCTCGACTGATAACGATAACGCGGTGGATCATAGAGGCAAGAAACGGACATATCAAGTCAATTTTCAAGTTTTTTTAAAACACGATCCAAATGAGCCATGTTCCCCATATCGGGGATTTCTATCGCATTGCAGGCGCTATCATCAATCGATATCGTGACCCCGTCTTGATGGATGGAGCTAACGCAATATCAGCGCAGCAGCTACTGCAAAAATCTCGCAGGCCGAACTTAGTCCAGCAGCGAGTTGAAGCCGAAAACCTCCACACAAGAAATGCGCGTTGGAATCGCCTGAACCATACGCATGCACCACAGTTTCCTCGGTTGGACATGGATTATCTCGAAGAGTTAACGGTTGGAACTTACCAAATCCACCTCGCTCCATCATATATTCAGGACAAGCTGCAACGAGAAGCAACCGAAACGTTCGACTTCGATGAACCTATCGACGAGCCCGGTTTAATTAGCGTGAGGGTTTATTCACGGTTTTGGAACGCAACGAAATATCAGCTGTGGATAAAATATCAGCATGTCTTGGGACAGAATCAGGAGGATTTGAATGGAGACGGCGATGATCCTATTCTCGGGAACTACTGTACATGTAAAACAGGTGCTCGAACACTTGGTTCATGTACACACGCAGCAAGTGTGATTTGGTACCTTGGCTACGCAAGGCACGAAGACCACGTGAAACATCGTGAGATGCCGGTGACAGACCGCGTTAAGGCTACTGTTGATCTTACCAGGTCCGAGAAAGGGTTTTAGTGGGTATCCTTTCGAAACTGCGAGTCCCACACTACCCTGGCATCACCCAGCTAGGGTGTGCGTAAGTGCATTTCCCCTCAACAAAAGAAAAAAAACGGTAATTCAATGTGACTCCCACATTGAATAGATAAAAACTCTTTACACTGTTGCAAATAGCATTGGGAAACCTTTTAAATGATATACAACTCGACGTATGTTACTCATAAAACTGTGAGGGGGCTGGTGACCCCCCTTAGGGGGCTGACCTAAAATGACTGAATTCATGATAGAAAGCTGGATCCTTCAAATGGAAAATCGACCTGTTTTGGCGATTTCCGCAAAACTATTGCCTTGTTCCTAAATGATTCCGCAAAAACATGGTTGGGGCACCCTTCAGCCCCCTGTGGGGGCAAACTGGTCATACAAATAGATTTTGCTTCACAGCATTTCCTTTATAGACCAAAATCTAGAAAATATCCAAATTTCAGCCAATTTGACCGAGAACCATTTTACCCATAAAATGTGCCCATTATGATAAATAATATTCGTAGAAAATTTAACAAGGAGGAATAAACGTGGCAACGCCGCAACTATAACTGTCAATGTCGATAGGCTGTCCTACTGACAGACGTCACGTCGCCGTCGAGTGTGTAGATCAGCTGATTGATAAACAGGTGGTTACTTCAAGGGATGACCATAGACTAAATAATGACGTGTGACGCGTAATTTCGCACGCCGCGTTTAGTTATCCTAACTCTGAACTATTCGGTAGGCCTATCGACTGTGTCAAAACTAGGGGAAACGTTCCGCTTTGGGCAGCAATCACGAGCTACTGAATCTCGCTCAAAATGTGAGTGAAATGAGAACTTTTAATTGGCTTATCTGTAATTGAGCTTCGCTATAGGTGGAGCAATTCAGCTGTCAACAGTTCGGACTCGAAATGGATGCAGACAGTATGGTTCGGCGACACTTGCAAACTTCAACGGAATGGTTCTCGGCTGACTGGAATTCCAGGAGGAGGTACTACACGACACTCCGCAGGACGTAAACTCTGTCACGGGAAAAAACAGCAGAACAGGTGGTGGACGAATAAAGTGTTATTCGCGACAAAACAACGAGACAGTACGAAAGCGCAGAGCGGACATCAGAGTTTTTTTTATGATTTCGAAAAAAAACAACACGAAATTATGGGAAAAAAGTCAGAATTCTGAGTTTAAAGTCGGAATCCTGAGTTTAAAGTCGGAATTCTGAGTTTAAAGTCGGAATTCTGAGTTCAAAGTCGGAATTCTGAGTTTGAAAGTCAGAATTCGGAGTTTCAAACTCGGAATTCTGCGCGCGCACAATTCCGAGTTTCAAAGTCTGAATTCTGCGCGCGCATCGGCAGGAATCAAGCCGGTTGATTGAATGGCGATTGAGGAGTTGACGACCCTTACGATACCTACTTACTCGCTAGGTATTTATTGAAATCTTCGGGAGATGTAACAACTTGTGCCTTTCTAAACCCGAGTCTAAACCCTTTCTTTTCTCAACACGATACGGACACTCGACACAGCTGAACTGGACTGGTTGAATTCTTTGTCCGTCGCGTGCGTCACCATGTGCTTCTTCAAACACCTCTCCTTCGCGCAATACGAACATTTGGTACAATCGAACCACTTGATGGCGTCGGCGGCGACATGGCTCCACCCGAATGAAGTTCTTTATTTGTGCTTTGAACTCGGCTTTGAACGATAAGCCTCGATAAGAACATTCGGCGCATTGTACAAAAGCAACAATAGCATATTACATGGGGTTGTGAATAATGCTATATGCTATTATAGCTGTGTCACATTTTAACGTGAAGATGGTGGGGACGGCGCGAAATTAACATTGTAGGTATGTATGTAGGTATCCATGTGTTTGTCTGTAATGTTCGTATAAGTCGAAACGCTATGGCTCTTGTAGTTGCAGTAGATGCAAGAGAACTGTTTCGGTTCGACAATGGCATTGTACAGTTCGGCTGCATGAACATTTTTGTAATTCCTTTGGACGTGTTGGTAGGAGAATTCAGTCCGATGCGAACATTGCGAACAGTTGTACCTACAATGCGCCGAATGTTATCGAGGCTTATCGTTCAAAGCACACAGGAACTTCACAGGACTTCAGGTGGAGCCATGTCGCCGCCGACGCGACGCCATCGACTGGTTCGATTGTACCAGATGTTCGTATTGCGCGAAGGAGAGGTGAATGAAGAAGCACATGATGACGCACGCTACGGACAAAGAATTCAACCAGTTCAGCTGTGTGGAATGTCCGTATCGTGTTAAGGATAAAAAGGGTTTAGACTCGGGTTTAGAAAAGGCACAAGTTGTTACATTTGCCGAAGATATTATTTAATACCTAGCGAGTAAGTAGCAGGTATCGTTAGGGTCGTCAATCGCCATTTAATAACCCGCCTCGATTCCTGCCGATGCGCGCGCAGAATTCTGACTTTGAAACTCGGAATAGTGCGCGCGCAGAATTCCGAGTTTGAAACTCAGAATTCTGAATTTCAAACTCAGAATTCCGACTTTAAACTCAGAATTCCGACTTTAAACTCAGAATTCTGACTTTCAAACTCAGAATTCCGACTTTAAACTCAGAATTCCGACTTTAAACTTAGAATTCCGACTTTAAACTCAGAATTCCGACTTTAATCTCAGAATTCTGACTTTCAAACTCAGAATTCCAACTTTAAACTCAGAATTCTGACTTTAATCTCAGAATTCCGACTTTAAACTCAGAATTCTGACTTTATTCCTATAATTTCGTGTTTTTTTCGAAATCATAAATATAAATAAATAATAAATAAATGTTTATTTTCCAAACAGGTGTAAACCCAATACAGAAAATGTTTGCATCAAAAAACTCTGATGTCCGCTCTGCGCCTTCGTAAGACAGAGTCTCGAGAAGAAAAGAACCTGAATGAAAAATCACTTCGTCACTTGTGGTATTCCCCCTTTGATTTGTTTGTACGTTGGTACCTGAAGTAGGTGCGGTCGTAGACGTTCGTGGCGTTTGCCGACGGGAGAGGGAGATGGCGTTGCGCTAGGCGAGCCGGGCGAGCGGCAGCCGCGGGCAGAGAGAGAGGAGAATCAGCTGTGGTGAAGAACACGTGATTTTCCAGTGCAACTGTACGTCGGTTTCTCCTAATTTAAGGTCAGTCTTTCTTTGATTATTGTATCGTAATTCTGGCTTCCACCCACTCACCAAATCATGCATTTCGATACCTATTTTGTCCGCGAAATTATTGTACATAACCTGAAGTTCTTTGTTCTCAACGGGCTTGCATAACCCGCAGTTTTTCCTTTTGAAATTAAGGTGCTTTGCACTGCTTTGAATTTTGTGTAATTTATCTCTTCCCAAATGATTTCAATATTGACGGCGAAGACCGTAATCTAGTGGGTGTGCATTTTGCACACTCATGACTTCACCTCGGGATTGCGCTGTCACGCGTATTTCGAGGTTTCATAATTGTTTCTTTCCCACAAGTTACGTCACAAACAGTAAAATGACAAAAAGAAACTCTGCTACGCCCAAAAATTCAGCCTCTGAGTAGAGAACAGTACTTTTTATGATTCATTCACATTTCATTGTTCATTGTCGGGTTATACATGAAAGTAAAGGAAGGAAAGAGAGACTTGCACGCTTCTCCGTATCCTGGGGGGGGGGTTCCACCTACTCGTATGAATCTGCCTTGTTGAGTCTACTAACCTTCCCTTATTTGGGGGGAAAATTATGTAAAATGACGAGGAGAGGGCCACAGGTTGGCTCGAGTCGATTTTCTTGTATTTACTGTTATTTCTTGTATGTGATTACTGTTCACTAACCATTGTTCTGTTTTGAATGTCTGTATGTATCTGTGGGGTTTGTGATGGGTAACTTCTGGGGAATTTCGAGCGAAGCGTTCAAGATACTTCTTCCTTCCAATTGCTTACAAAAAGTATGACCAACTTTAGGTTCTCTACTTTATTACCTCTCATCTGTTTCTTGTTTATTTATCTACCTATTTATCTCTTGTTTGTTTCTTGTTTATTCACCTACACCATTACCTATAGTTTATTTCTTGTTTATTCGCCTACACAATCACTTATCATTTGTTTCTGGTTGATTTATTTACTTGTTTACTGATCGTTTCTTTATTGTTTACTTATATATCAATTTGACTTCTTTTGTTTGTAAAGTGTAACATTTATTGCTGAGCGAGTTTTCTTTTGTTGTTACGTAAATAACTTGTAAACGAAGCAAACGTTTCAAAGAGGTTCAAGCACCGCTTCACGCTGACTTGATCAATGCATCACTGGAGTGACTTCTCTGTCATTTCATCATGACTCACACTCACTTGACTTTTATTCAGATCATTTGGGAAGGGATTTTTCAGCAATCAACCAGGCAATACGCATGGGTTTCTTTGACGTGTTCTTCCCATGTGTGCCTGTCAGCGAATACGTCACTTTTCCTTTGCGATTAAATTGACAGTTCAATGTGTTTCATGATTTCTTGCTTTGTTTTGTTAATATCTGATTTTGTGTTCATTTTATTGTTGTAAATTCCTGCATTGTCTAAATAATTTGTGATGCTTTGTCTTGCTACATTTGTGTTCTTCATTCATGTTGTGTCATTTTTATCACTGTCAAATTCTTGTTGTGAGGTGTTTTGAGAAAAGAAACAAATTCATTCAAAAACTTCGCCATTGATTTCCAATAAAACATTCATTTTGCTTGCATTTCATTCGCGTTTCATTTAAGAATCAAACCTCATCCCCAACGACACATTCTCATCTCGAGTAAGAACTGAACACAACGTAGGTAAAATGTAAACGACGTGGGGAAGGGAAGAAACAACGACGATCACTGCCAGACATCGAAAACGGGGTTACACTACAGAAATGATGTCATGATGAAACGGTTAGCTCGTTGGGCATTGAGACTGCTGCCATACGATTTTGAAATCATTCACCGAAAAGGTCGGGAACATGTTGTTCCAGACTGTCTGTCTCGAATGATACCTGTCAACGAGCTAGTCTGTGCCTTGGAGGAAGACATTGTTATCACTTATAATGGACCCGATACCTGGTATCGGAAAATGATTGAGAACGTCTCGCATTCGCCTGAGCAATACCCGTTGTTCCGTGTTCATGGGGGCAAGTTGTTTAAGAAGTTGAGTGAGCCTGATTGGGGTTGTTGTGAAAGCAATTGGAAGTTGATACCTCCAAAAGAGGATCGGTCTCAAATTCTGTTTGACTGTCACAACCTGCCTACTTCTGGTCACATGGGTATAGCTAGGACGAAAGCGAGAGTGTTTGAGCAGTACTGGTGGCCGAAATACCACATTGACGTTAAACGTCACGTAACCAGTTGCGAAGTTTGTGCTGCCGTCAAACCCACCAATCGTCGACCCATGGGTCTCATGTCCATTGCTGATCCACCGACCCGTCCTTGGCAAAAGATCGCCGTAGATTTCTTTGGTCCATTGCCCCGTTCGTTAAAGGGGAATACTCAGATTTTGGTGATAACTGATATGTTTTCAAAATTTAGTCGTTTATTGCCAGTGCGCAGTGCGACAGCCAAAGTGGCTTGCAAATTGTTAGAGGAACAAATTTTCCTGTTATTCGGCGTGCCTGAAGTGGTACAAATGGATAATGGAGTGCAATTTAAGAGTAAGGATATGGACCGATTGCTAACCAAATATGGCGTTACGGCACGCTATAACCCTTTTTACCATCCGCAATCAAATCCGGCAGAGCGTGTCAATCGAAACATGAAAACCGTTCTGAGAGCTGTGTTGCTTGACCGAAGTGATCCGAATCATAGGTTTTGGGATCAGGACTTGGCGCAGATAGCATGTGCGTTGTGCACTGCCAAGCATGAGGTCACCGGTCATTCCCCGTATTTCATAAATTTCGGTCGAGACATGCTTCTGCACGGATCGCGCTACCGAAATGTCAATCTTGATGGTCTACAGGTGACTGACGATGAGCGAGCGGACAGGTTGGCAGAGTTGTGTAGGAAAGTACAAGCGAAGCTACGCGCCGCGGCCCAAGTAAGCAAACGTCATTACGACATGAGACGTCGTCCAGATACGTTTGAAGTAGAGCAGCTGGTGCTGAAAAAGAATTTTGCCTTGTCGGATGCTTCCAAATATTTTACAGCTAAACTAGCTCCCAAGTTTATCGGACCTTTTCGTATTAAGAAAAAGTTAAATCCGTGGACCTTCGAAGTCGAAGAGTTGAGCGGAAAATCCATAGGTGTTTGGAACGTAAAAGATCTGAAAGCTTCGGCTGTAGAAGGTACGGAAGATGCTGAGTAGGCTCATCATTTTAATTTTCTTTCTTTTCATCTCTTTTATTCTTGCATTTTATATTGGTGTCGGTTTACTACGTAAACCTCCGTTTTTAGGGGAGGGGTGATGAAACGGTTTAAAATTCACGGAATGGAGTAGGCGGAGAAAAAGGAGCGTTGCGAGGGGTGAAATTTGTTATTTTTTGGGGAGAGTGACGTTTCCTGAGTTCGAACGAGAATCATCATCGAAAAATGCTCGAGTAGAAGCGCCCAGAGGCGTGTCGTGATGCCGCTCCGGCCAGTCCTCGTCGTCTCCGTCTAAGATGTCTACCATCGTCGAGACCATCGTCACCTCCGGCGTCGAGCCAACAGTCCGTTTCCGGCCCGTTCGACTGCTCCGCCGCCGAGTCCATCATCGTCTCCGATAGCCAGCTCATCCTCCGTTCCTGTTTCCTCCGTTCCTGTTATCGTTGTCGCTCCTTCACCACGTTTCCTGAGACCCGTCTTCGTCAGTGGTATCCGTTCGATAGCAGTTTTGCCGTCATCTGACGTCTGCTGTCAGTCTGTCACCACTGGCTGTCACTGCTGCCGCTTCGCTTCTGGAGCAGTGTTCCGGCGACTCTGCAGTCTGCACTGCGTACCTGTCTCGCTCCGTCATCTGTAAGCCCTACGCCTAGGCCGTACGACATCGCCCCTGTGCCCGACAAGAAATGCGTCGTGATTTCGTACGCCCTCAGACCGCAGACGTACGCCGCGTCACTGTGCCGGCCGGGAGTCAATCGGCCTTTGTTTGGCCTCGTCCTCCACGGCACGACGACCTAAGCTAAGTGACATTTTATAATATGTACGGTACATGCATGCTACCATCGGTCTGGTTAAATTGGTTATTGGGGTTTTATGGTTATTATTTGTTGTTATTTGGCAATTCACTTTTCGGCAATATATTCTAAATTTAGGTGGGGTATAAAATTTGGGGAAATGTATTTTTGTTTCTGATCCCTGTACCGTGTTCTAGGTGAAGCTGATTTGCTGGAGGATTGCCCGGCTGTGGATCCAGTGTGCCGTTAGGGCTCTCGCATGGCTCTGTCCTTCCAGCTTCTTCTACACTGGTGGCGTCCAAACTTCCAACCTTTTGCTGGCTGAAGGCTGAGCCGAGACCCCTAGCCGTGGCAGTCTTCCAGTAAGATCAATGTCTTCGCCGACGAACACGGAGGGATCAAGAAATGCGAGCTTCACTCGAGTGGATGAGTATTTATTGTTATTTCTTTTATTTATTTTATTGGCTTTTATTTCTGCTAGAAACGGTTACAGTTTGCGGTGTATAATTAATTTTGTTGTAACCTTTTTGTTGTTAATATACATTGTAAACTGCATGTTTCCTGATTTTCCTTCCTCTGACCCTGTGCGCAAGCATTAAATTCCGTAACCCGAACCCATGAGCTAGCCTTCGGAAATTACCATCTTGAAAGGGGTATATGCCCTAGGAGCTAGCCTCCTAGCCCCGGAGTCATGAGCGGCTCAAACTGGTCACCCAGACCAGACGGTATTAATGACCCGGATACACTACAGAAGTGGTACCATCAACCAGGATATACTACATAAGTGGTGCCATGACCAGGATACATGACAGAGTGGTGCCGTGACCAGGATATACTACACACTGATCAGCGAAAATAAGTAAATCAGACTTTTAGAACATGGATAGATGCTTACCCTTCTATTATAGGGTTGTTTTACTAGGAACAATGCCGATTTAGACAATCGTAATCATGATAATTGAAGACAACTCTTAATCGGTGAACGAGTACCATAACGAATTTACACACTTCACAGGATTCGATTCAAACAACAACGTGGATATTCAAAATCTGACACGGACTCGAGAAGCAAAAGCCGAAATCTTTACTCTTCACAATTTTAGAAGCTATTAGTAAAATGTTGGAATTCCAACAGATTGTTACCAAAACTGCTTTTTGTTCAATATTCGAAAATCCCAACTTACGACTTCAAGTGTAGGCAATCGATAATACTGTATAACAATAATTGGAGAATTTATTAATAAAATTTCTGTTTTCTAAATTGAATCGTTACACTTTCATTTGCCGAGTCTTTGCTTGGCCAATTCAATTTTCTTAGATTTTAATTGGCTACAAACAAAACTTTATATTCGAGAGATTCGGTAAGCTGCAGAGGTGCAACAGGGAAAAGAGAAGAGAGAAAGGTTCATCAAATTGAACGGTTTTGAAAAGCAGGACGATGATGGGACCGGCTCGTTCATTGTACTCTCGCTCGCGCGATAAAATCCCGCGAGTCCTTAGTTAGCGGATCGCCTTTCACCGGCTCCCCAACAAAAGTAAAACAAACGCTTTGCCGGAGCGGTGATGCTCGCTTTGATAGAGAAATATTGCAAATGCTATCGGGAGGAATCGATGGAGTGAAGCGAAATCTTCGTCACCCCCTTTGCGTCCTAATACACCGGTTGAATAACAAATTGGAAGACGTGGAAGAGCATCAGAGTTCCATCCGAGTTTTACCCTTTTCATAAAGCACCCTTTCTAGTTTTGTACAGGCACTAAAACTTTTCTCTCAAATGCATCAGTGCTCCGCTACAGTTCCGGGCAATTCGGTTCGGATGACGTGTTTCAATTTTGCATATTTTTATGCGCTCTCAGATGTTTCCGAGACGGACACGACGACGTGATCGGTTTGTGGAAATTCACACACGCGCACACTAGCTTTTCCGAATAAACGTAAATAGCAATTATTTTCCGGGTTTCCACTTGGTGTTTTGTGCTCGGGCCAGTACGAGCTTCGCAAAAGCACGTCTGTTTCAAGACCACTCGGAAAGTAATTTAGCTAAATTCCGCAAACACCAGCTCTCCGGCACACCGACGAAGCCCGAAATTGAATACAATTGGTGTCGGCTAAATACAAGAGAATCTATCTGCGCAACAAGTCTGCAGATATGGGTTTTATGAAGCTGGTGGCGGCGTTGCCAACTTCACGTGAATCTTGTCCTTTGCTTTTCAGTCGATTTTTGCTTCTGAAGAACGTAAATCTGGTGACTAAAACACACTTGCAACGTTCCAATTCTACGTAAAAAAAACGTAGCTTTTAATATTCTGGATTCTGGATCAAGTGGGGGGAGTGATGGAACATAGCTCCATCTGGCACGTAGGCCTCACTTTTGGGCCTGTTTTTGCGAAACATGGTTCGCAAAAACAAGTTCCACAAGATTGCTGAGCTTATAGTCGTGCCTTTACTGCAACCAGGCAGAATTTATTCAAGTCTGAAGTGGTCCAGGCGCATGGTTCACACCTTGTTTAGTCATCTTGCACAGAGTCTTCGATATTGCAATTGTTCACTGCCAAAAGTTATTTCTTGTTGCGTGTTTTGCAAAACGAGCCGCTTCATCGTCAATTTCGATTTGACTGTGTGAAAAACATCAACATTTTTGCTTCGCAACAGAGGTTACACGACCATAAATAATTGCAAACAAGATACTCTAATCCCACAAAACCCCTTGGCGAGGAAGGTTTTTTTCCTCAACACTTCCATCTATCAAGTGATGACCCACATCATTTTTATTGATGCCCAATTTATTCATCCTGGCCTTTGGTCATCATCCAGACCATCATAGATTATCAAGCCCGTGTGATGTCTTCGGCGTTCTTTTATTGCCACCGTACAAAAGATCGGTAAAGCAAGAAGATTTTTTTTAAACCAAGGAAACATGTTGTTTTGCAGCTTCAAAGTTTTCGATATAAACTGTTAATTAAACAAAAGAGCCATTTTTCACCTTCAGAGACTCTTCTTTTCGATATTCAATTACCAATTTTTACCGTGCGTAACTTTCTTGATTGTCGTCGAATCTCCTCCATTTCAAGTTACGGTGTAGATTTATTCTTCTACTCGCCAACAACATTACCAAAGCGCCATTTGCACAAAATAGCGGTGATGATTTCATCTTCCAGCAAGACAATGCCCGGTCTCATACAGCCAGAGTCACGGGACAGTTTCTGGATGACCCTGGCATTGTCAGAATGGTTTGGCCTGCCTTGTCTCTAGACCTGAATCCAATTGAGCATTTGTAGAATGAACTGGAACGTCGCCGTATGAGCCACCAGCCGCCTCCAAGGACGCTCCAGGACATCCAGCAAGTGCTCTTGGAAGAGTGGGACAACGTTCCGCAAAAAACAATTCGAAATCTGGCAATGACAAAATAAACAAATATGCCAACTGTATCTCCCGATTACAGTTTTGTCATAGTTTTGTCGTTGTACTTTTCTTGACAAAATTTTTACAATGGCATGGTCTCACCACCATGTTGCTGCACTTATTGAACTATAACGAGTGATCGAATAAATTTCTCCTCAAGTCGCCTATGATTCCTGAAAATCTGGCGGAAAAAAGTAGCCAGCAAGGAGACCGAGGCCTACTTTGAGGAGAAATTTATTCGATCACTTTTTACAAAGATAGGAACTACACTGGTCGTTTTTTGAAGTGGTTCGGCTAAAAAATTGCAATACTTTGATAGGTTGTAACTTTTGAATAAATGGATGTATCTTGTTGACTCTTTTTCTGTCAGAAAGAGCGTTTCTTTGGCAATAACTATGTTCAACTGCATTTATCTGTAATAATTGATAGTGATTGTACAGGGTGATTTGTAAAGATATGATTTTTATATCAAATAAATTGATGTACATGAGGTAAATGGGTCACCCTATATATTTTATTTCAAGGTCATCATGGAGCCTTATAAATAAGACAATTAAATAAATAAATAAATAAATAAATAAATCATGGAGCCTTATGTCTTAGCGCTGCATGTTTTTTTGGATTTTGGTCTGATAGACTATGCTTTGAAGATATCAATTTTTAATTCGCTGCATGTTTATTTGCGTGAAAAAATCGAGATATCTTTGGGAGTAATCATGTTCTGATATTTATGTCAATTGAATTGTTTGTAGAAATGCCGCGTCTACAAGGTGAAATTCTTGAAAGAGTAATCGGAATGGTTTAGGCTGGTGTCTCTCGCAGGGAAGTAGCACGACGCTTCAATATTGCATACAGTGTTGTCAATCGCGCTTGGATACCACACCAAAACAATAACTCTCCGCAAGTGCCTG
Source organism: Anaspis maculata (assembly GCA_949128115.1). NCBI lineage: Eukaryota > Metazoa > Arthropoda > Insecta > Coleoptera > Scraptiidae > Anaspis > Anaspis maculata. The sequence continues at coordinate 122,417,837 of OX421961.1, forward strand.
GAATTTGCTTTGAATCATCAAAACTGGGCTAAAAATGACTGGGCCCAATGTCTTTTCACAGATGAATCACGGTTTTCTGAGAGTCCCGATACCAACCGCCTGCGTGTATGGCGAAGACAGAATGAAAATGAACGTTACGAAGAAGATTGTACGGTTGGCCTTACACCTTTCGGTGGTCGTTCAATTACAGTTTATGGGGGGATATCAATAGACCGTCGCACTGAACTTGTACTTTTCGCCCATGAGACAGTTAAGGCTTTGCGATGCCTGGGAAGAATTCTGGAACCTATAGTCCTTCCTCTTTCTCATCAAATGGGTGAACAGTTTGTGTATATGGACGATAACGCAAGACCACATCGAGTCAACGTAGTTCTAGTCAACCAGAATGGAACGGTCGGCGCTTTCACCGGACCTAAATCCAATAGAAAACGTGTGAGATGCGCTCTAAAGAAGGATATTAGACCGTTTAATTGAACCTCATGGAATTGAAGAGCTGGGAAATGTCTTTCAACAAGAATGGGAAGCCATTCCGGGTGGCCTTATCAATAATATTATTAGAAGTATGCCACGAAGATGTCAAGAGGTGATAAGAAGTAGAGGTAGCCCTACCCATTATTGATTATTTTCCATTCACAATTATGAGTTATTTATTGTTATGCGAAGAAAATTTGAAATAAAACTTTTTGACGTTTTGTTATTCTTCCGTGGGTACTTATTATGCTTAAATAATCATATCTTCTGACACAGATGACGTAAGACCAAAATCTAAAAAAGTATGAAATGCTAAGACATGAAGCTCTATGATGATCTTAAAACGAAATATACAGGGTGACCTATTTATCTCATGCACATCAATGAATTTGATATAAAAATCATGGCTTTCAGAATCACCCTGTAAAATCACTAGTGATTATGACAAATGATTGCAACAATGCACATTTGCTGCCGAAGAAACGCTTTTTCTGGCAAAAAAAAACTCAACAAGATACATCCATCCATTCAAATGTTACAACCTATCAAAGTGGGACAATTTTTTGGCCGAACCACTTCAAAAAACGATCAGTGTATATCAAGTTAGAAATGTAATGTACAAAAACAAACACGCTAGGACGTCTGCATATAATAAACACGAAGATGAGAAAGATCAGATCTAACACAAATGATGTGCTCGAAATAAAAGCGAAGATCAACGGTTTTAGGACGAGTTCCAAGACTGAAAATCAAAAACATATCTAATCGCTACGAAGTGGTGCAGAAGAAGAAGATGTAAACTTATAACATTTCATCTTTGTTGTATAAAGCACTTTGTGAAAAAAAATTATTTCAGACTTATACAACGTCCTGATGGTATTATGAAAAGCTGAAGAAGTTATTTCTGACCGACTACGTGTCGGTTGAGAAAGACACAAATTCTGTGGACCGAGACCAGCCTGGTCCATCACGAACAAGATCAGGTAAGACAAGTATTGCATGGACAAGATGCCCGTGAGGCTTTCAACCGTAACAATTTTAAAAATTTTGGCAAAACTTTCATGTTTGCTCATGTGAACACTCTTCAATGATGGCGTCGTCGTCAAAAAAAAAAATTGTGGTCGCTACCACCATAAAGCTCTTATATCCCAATTAACTGAGATAAATGCTGCATATTACGCCAGGGTGATTTTGGTCTTGTGTGCCACCTAACTAACTCTGTACCATCTAGAAAGTATGATGGGATACCGCACATTTGTGGAAAAATTGAAAATGTTCTTCGAATTGAAGACTTTTCCTTGTCTCGTCAATCACCACGTCTTAGGTGAAGGTATCTTACAGACTCCTATCAAAAACAGAGCCCACTGGCACACCGCGTGCGCTTTAAAATTCAAGATCACTGAGCTCTGAAGAGAAACATCTCTCGATAAATAATTGAAGAAAATGCATCGGAAAATGCCAGTCTTTGATAGAGGACATCCTAGGAGACGTTTGAGTATATTTGTGTATCGGCCTGATTCTATAAGGATATGGTTTGGTAATCACCGTACTTACGATGGAATTACTAGGGCAACAGGCCTTCCTATTGGCTGTTGCCATAGCAATTTGATAGTAAGCATCACGGTGATTACCAAACCATTTCCCTATACAATCAGGCCGATGCCGATGGCCGAATATTGCAATAAGCCAGGAAAATGGAACGAAGCAATACAAGTATACAAAACAGCGGAGAGGGGAATAGCTAATAGATTCGAGAAGCAGCCAGAAACAACGAGATGCAAATATTGATGATTGCTATCATGAGTTCTCAGACAATCTCACAGCTTGGTCAACACCTGGTGGATCCCACGGACCAACAGCGGAGGACAGCCTTTTGTAATTGGTCAATTGTTGAAAACGAAGAAGATGATGATTTCTTCAAAAAGATCTTATGGAGTGATGAGTGTACCTTCAGTAATAATGGCATATTCAATAGAAGTTACCGTAACTGCTGGGCTGAAGACAATCTTCGGCCAAATACCTCCCAAAGAAGATTTTCCGTCGATGTATGATGTGGCATGATTGACGACAGGGCAATGGGCCCTTTTCTTATGAACACTTGAATGCACGGAATTGCAATGTGTTCCTGAGAACGGATTTGGGGGTTTTTTGGACGAGCTGCCACTCCATTTCATAGTAATGAAACCTTCTTTCAACAAGACGGCGCCCTTCCAACGCGAGAATAAATCAAGATTACTTGAATGAGAGATTTGGCGATCGGTGGACTGGAACTATCGCCCTAACGCGATGGCCTCCGAGGTCGCCAGATATGACCCCACTCGATTTATTTTATGGGCTCACCTATAAGATAAGGTGAACTTCATAGAACTGTCCGATAATCTGGATAATTTAAGAATCAGAATACTCGGATCACTGGATCCGTAGTAGGGTCACGACATAATGGGGCCAAGAATGCGTACAAAATGTTTCTGTCGCACACCAGTTTGTACGCATTTTTGACCCCATTACTATGTCGTGACCTCACTACGGATCCAGTGATCTTACAGAATACAGAATGCCTGCGCCCAAGTGACGGCCACCAAAATCACAAACTCCACAAGGCATGCTGGGCGCACCTTAAATTTTCCTGCAAGCGAACGGACTCGCTGCGTCGCGTCGTGGAGAGTCGATTGAGTTGCAAGAGAGGTGCGACAAAAATGGGATTGTCACCTCAGTAGGTGTAAGCCTGGATGACGTTTGCTATGGAACACTTCCCAATTGATGACGATTTTTTCGCACAAAGATTTTTTACAGACGAAAAAGTTTTTTGAACAATCATGTCCAAAAATGGCCGCTTCGAAGTTTACAGACCTGGAAACGAACGATTCAATCCTGTAATGCTTCCCTTGGGTGTCAAGAGTTCACCCTGATTACAAGCCGGTATATTTCACAGCAAGACGATTTCCCCATCTACATGGCTCGTAGAGTGAGAGCATGGTTTAGAGAAAATAATATTAACGTTCTTGATTGGGCGAGTTGGAGTCCAGATCTAAACCCTATTGAAAACACGTGGGGTATGCTAGTCCGTGAACCAACGCAGAATCGCGTTGTAGCTCGTAACAGGGATGAGCTTCTGGCTGCAATCAACGAGGCCTGGCAAACATTATCTCAGGACTATCACAGGAGTTCATGTCTGTCAGTCTTTCTGTCGTCCATGGAAGACGCACGGGGAAAGTTTTAGATCCAAACGGAGAGATGAAGAACAATACAGGAAGGCCCTTACAGTCCAATACTTCACGGGAGCGCAGCTGAAAATCCAGCAATACTTGAACGTGAATGCACTCGATAATGAGAACAAGAACTTGTATTACCAGGCACTGTCGTCACTGCCAATGGACATGGCCCTCGAAGAAGTGTTAATCCGATGTGCAACGTGCCCTTTCTTCGAGGGTCATACAAAGGCCTGTTTGGATAGCGTGAGATCAAAGTTAGGAGTTACATTCTCTTTTCTGATTCAGTTCTGCGTACAAAAGTTGGCCGCATACAACAGACTGATGCGATCCAGCAATTCTTGAACGTGAATGCACTCGATAATAAGAACAAGAACCTGTATTACCAGGCATTGTCGTCACTGCCAATGGGCATGACCCTCGAAGAAGTGTTAATCCGATGCGCAACGTGCCCTTTCTTCGAGGGTCATACGAAGGCCTGTTTGGATAGCGTGAGGCCAAAATTAGGGGTTACGTTCTCCTTTCTGATTCAGTTCTGCGTACAAACGTTGGCCGCATACAACAGACTGATGCGAATCAAGTGAGTATCTAAAGATTTCTTGGAAGACTTTGATTTGTTCTGAATTCAAAAGCGTAATTGAAATTTAATGCCTTTTGTAATTGGTCAATTGTTGAAAACAAAGAAGATGATGATTTCTTCGAAAAGATCTTATGGAGTGATGAGTGTACCTTCAGCAATAATGGCATGTTCAATAGAAGTTACCGTAACTGCTGGGCTGAAGACAATCGTCGGCCAAATAACTCCCAAAGAATATTTTCCGTCAATGTATGATGTGGCATGATTGACGACAGGGCAATGGGCCCTTTTCTTATGAACACTTGAATGCACGGAATTGCAATGTGTTCCTAAGAACGGATTTGGGAGTTTTCTGGACGAGCTGCCACTCCATTTTATAATAATGAAACCTTTTTTCAACAAGACGGCGCCCTTCCAACGCGAGAATAAATCAAGATTACTTGAATGAGAGATTCGGCGATCGGTGGACTTGAACTACCGCCCTAACGCGATGGCCTCCGAGGTCGCCAGATATGACCCCACTCGATTTATTTTATGGGCTCACCTATAAGATAAGGTGAACTCCATAGAACTGTCCGATAATCTGGATAATTTAAGAATCAGAATACTCGGATCACTGGATCCGTAGTAGGGTCACGACATAATGGGGCCAAGAATGCGTACAAAATGTTTCTGTCGCACACCAGTTTGTACGCATTTTTGACCCCATTACTATGTCGTGACCTCACTACGGATCCAGTGATCTTACAGAATACAGAATGCCTGCGCCCAAGTGACGGCCGCCAAAATCACAAACTCCACAAAGCATGCTGGGCGCACCTTAAATTTTCCTGCAAGCGAACGGACTCGCTGCGTCGCGTCGTGGAGAGTCGATTGAGTTGCAAGAAAGGTGCGACAAAAATGGGATTGTCACCTCAGTAGGTGTAAGCCTGGATGACGTTTGCTATGGAACACTTCCCAATTGATGACGATTTTTTCGCACAAAGATTTTTTACAGACGAAAAAGTTTTTTGAACAATCATGTCCAAAAATGGCCGCTTTGAAGTTTACAGACCTGGAAACGAACGATTCAATCCTGTAATGCTTCCCTTGGGTGTCAAGAGTTCACCCTGATTACAAGCCGGTATATTTCACAGCAAGACGATTTCCCCATCTACATGGCTCGTAGAGTGAGAGCATGATTTAGAGAAAATAATATTAACGTTCTTGATTGGGCGAGTTGGAGTCAAGATCTAAACCCTATTGAAAACACGTGGGGTATGCTAGTCCGTGAACCAACGCAGAATCGCGTTGTAGCTCGTAACAGGGATGAGCTTCTGGCTGCAATCAACGAGGCCTGGCAAACATTATCTCAGGACTATCACAGGAGTTCATGTCTGTCAGTCTTTCTGTCGTCCATGGAAGACGCACGGGGAAAGTTTTAGATCCAAACGGAGAGATGAAGAACAATACAGGAAGGCTCTTACAGTCCAATACTTCACGGGAGCGCAGCTGAAAATCCAGCAATACTTGAACGTGAATACACTCGATAATGAGAACAAGAACTTGTATTACCAGGCACTGTCGTCACTGCCAATGGGCATGGCCCTCCAAGAAGTGTTACGTTGGAGGATGGTGTGTTACGTTCTCCTTTCTAATTCAGTTCTGCGTACAAACGTTGGCCGCATACAACAGACTGATGCGAATCAAGTGAGTACCTAAAGATTTCTTGGAATATTTTGATTTTGTTCTCAATTCAAAAGCCAGTTTCCAAATTCTAGCCAGTCTCGAGAGGAAGTTGGATTGTGATGACGACACCGAGCCAGTTAGAAGCAGCGAATCGGGACCCAACCTTGACGCAGAATCCATTAGAAGGCTGATCCGGGAGTCCGTAGAGGATGCCTTGATGAAGATGACAACACTGGTGACCAATCTAGAGGCGAAATTTGACGATTTACTCCACAGAATCAAAGGTTCAAAAACTGAAACTACTGCGCAGAAAAAGCAGGTAAACAAGAAGAAGGAAATAAAGATAACAACACCTCAGGTGGATCAACAAAAACTAGAATTGTCTGATAAACCACAAGAGGCGCCACAAACAAAAAGCATGGCCAATACAATGACCAGTTCATCAAAAGAAACAATTGTTAAATCATTAAATGATCCAATTTTCAACAAGCAAACTACTGAAGATAATAAACACCCGTCAACTAGGAAAGCGCGAGTAACTTCTTTCGTCGGAACGGGGGACGGAGCGGCATTTGAGTCGATCTCATTTGGCGGACGATCTGAAAGTGAGAACAAAAAAGGATGGATATTTTTGTCACATGTAACGGACAGTGCAAGCGTAGAAATCATATCCACATACATAAAGAGCAAAATTGCACTACTCGACAAAGACCTAATAGTAGAAAACGTGCCTGTAACGTACAAAAAGGTAGACAGTAAATGTTTCAAAATCGGCATTAAATTTGATTTTAAGGACCAACTATACGAGCCGGCTTTTTGGCCGAGAGGAGTCAAATTTCGAAGGTATCGCATCAAATATGATGAGAAAGAATTATCTAAATCTTTTTTAGGTCAACCAAACCAAAACCAAGAAAACAATCAATAATGGCAGATATGATTTTGTTTGTCTATCAGAATGTCCGAGGCCTGAACACTAGAATAAATGAGTTCTTCACAGCCACATGTGAACAAAATTCTCATATAATCGCACTAACTGAAACATGGCTCCAACCATATGTCGCTTCTGAGGAACTTTTCCATGATCACATAGTCTTTAGGTGTGACCGAAATTTGGAGGCCACGTCGCTGTCACGTGGCGGTGGCGTTCTGATTGCCATCCGGAAGGATATTCATGTAACTCCTATTGACCTAACTACCTTTTTGACTAAGCTACCAACGATTGAAATTGTCGGATGTAGAATCCATCTTACTCGTGGTGCAATTTATGTCTTTGTCATTTACTTTCCGCCATCGACACGATCAGAGGATTACGCATTGTTCTATGAAACTCTTGGATCCTTGACAATTACACCCAAAAGCAGAATCGTCATCCTAGGTGATTTTAACATGCCGGAGTACACTGAGACGAGTTCGAGCATGAGAATGTTGGACTTGATGGGTTTCATGAGCTCTCTTGACCTGAAACAAATCAATAAAGTCAAAAATACTGGAAATAGAATTCTAGATTTTGTGATTACCAATATGAAGAGGGACGTCACCCACGAATTATGTCCCCTGGTTAAAGAAGACCTACACCATCCATGTTTGTCGCTGGACCTAAGTTTTAGATGTGACATTATCCCTAACTTTCCGGCTGGTGGTGCTTCCTCAAGCTATGATTTTCGCAGGGCGGACTTTGTTGGTCTTTATCATGCAATATCTGACTTGGACTGGTCGGCATTATATGCAGAGAAAGATGTTGATAAGGCCACTGACATATTCTATGCTGGACTGTACAAAGTTCTTGACAGGTTTGTTCCAAAGACCAGGACTCGCCAGCAAAAGAAGTCTTATCCAGTGTGGTTCACACCCCAAATTATCAACGATGTGAAGAGAAAAAAGAAACTGCATAGAATTATGAGAGAGTCAACTATACCTGCCCATAGGGTGGAGTATGCCGCTCTACGAGCTGATCTAAAGGCACGAATCAAAGAAGCATACAAGGACTATCTGGAAATTACACAAAGAAAAATTACTACAGACCCAAATGAATTCTGGAATTTTGTGAGGAGCAAGCAAAAGAAAACCAGAATTCCCGGGAGAGTTCACTATGAGGGAACAGAATTTTCCAGTCCACATCGCGTTGTGGATGCTTTTGCAACTTTCTTCGGAAGTGTCTTCTCTGAACCTGCCACTAATTTCAAGACCAATCAAACATCAAGCTCCGAGAGAGATAACATCACCATCACTGATTTTTCCGAGGAAGAGATTCTGCGTGCCTTGAAAAGGATGAAACCCAAGCGGTCGACTGGTCCGGACCAGGTTCCCTGCTTCGTGGTTAAGGATTGTGCGGAGGCGTGGGCTCGACCTCTGCGACATCTGTTTAATTTGTCCATTGGATCATCGACTTTTCCCGGCAGATGGAAGTCATCAAAAATAACGCCGGTCCATAAATCAGGAGACATTGAAGATGTAACCAATTATAGACCCATAGCACTTATATCCGGATTTGCTAAAGTATTCGAAACCTGTATATATAGCCGTATCTACCACCAAGTGAAAAACATAATATCTACGAGACAGCATGGCTTCTTCGAGAACCGTTCAACAGCGACGAACCTGGTATACATCACCCACTGCATTAGCAAAGTGTTGGACAGTGGGGGCCAAGTTGATGCAGTGTATACAGACTTCGCCAAGGCCTTCGACAGGGTGGACCATCATATTCTCATCTCAAAACTGGCAAGCTTCGGCTTCCACCAGAATCTTATAGCTCTTCTAAAAAGTTACCTGTCTGACAGACGCCAGTTTGTTGAATACATGCGACACAGGTCCTTCACTTATACTGCCACTAGTGGAGTACCACAAAGTAGCAACCTTGCTCCCCTCCTGTTTCTCATCTTCATTAACGACATCGTACGGGATCTGGAGGGCGAAGTTCTGCTGTTTGCGGATGATGTCAAGATATTTCGCAGTATCAGATCCAGTGTGGACTGCGATGCACTTCAGGCTGACCTTGATACTTTAATGGGATGGTGCTCAACAAATAACCTCTTCTTGAACATCGCCAAATGTAGTGTTCTCACATACAGCAGATCAAGAAATCCAATACAATACAACTACAAATTGGGCGATGAGGACTTGCGACGCTGCACTGAGGTCAAGGATCTTGGTATGCTGTTCGAGACTACGCTGTCTTTTGCGGCTCACATTGACTCAATCACCGCTGCTGCATCTAGAACGGTGGGTTTCATATGCAGAAATTGCCGTGAATTTTCCGGTACCACTGCGTTGGCCACGTTGTACAGGACCCTCGTCAGGCCAAGGCTTGAGTATTGTTCTGTTGTGTGGTCTCCACACTATGAGAGGTATATCAATCAGTTGGAATCTGTTCAGAGGAGATATCTCAAGTTCCTGCATTTCCATGTGGCTGGGACGTATCCCGAAAGAGGCTATCCACAGGACCAGCTCCTGGAGATGTTCAATTATGACCTTCTGTCGCGGCGTCGAGACATGCTCGATGCCGTGTTTATTTACAACTTATGCAACAATGGTGTAGATGCCCCAGGTCTGCTGAGCTGCGTTACCTTTCGCATTCCACGTCTCGGGTCGAGGCAAGCTGCTCTTTTTCATGTTCCTGCCGCCAGAACAAATATACTTCAGGTCTCACCACTGTACAGAGGCTGCCACCTTATCAATCGATTGCTGACAAACGACAAGTCCGGTCAATTGGACATACATGAAAATAAAATTGATGTTTTTAAAGACAGGGTCAAACTTTTGAATGTATTCTCTTAGTATTCGTGTGTACACCTGTTCTCATTTTCTATTGTCAACTCATGCATGTTATTCTATTGTGTCATTCTGTTTTTTCTTGTTTCTTTTTTCTGTGTAATTGGACAATTCCGTACAGAAATAAATCTATCTAATATCTAATATCTAATATCTAATTCAAAAGCGCAATTGAAATAAAATGTCCTCAACAATTTCGTCAATTTTAGTCATGTGACACGATTTTGATTTCAGTGGAGAAAAATGTGCTTGAAAATCCAGTAAAGTACACATTATTCCTTTTCCTCAAGTCTCAAGGCTATACGACAATGATAAAAAAAGTAGCTCTTACGGTGTTTGTAAATAATCTTGAGCCTACATTCAACAACATTTTTGTTTTTTTTTATTGTAGGGATCCCTTACAGCAGCCGCTGGTCATTTGCACTCCCGATGGGCAGTACCCGGCTCATGAAGCACCAGTGGGGCCTCAGCCTCTTGCGATGCAAAACGGAGCTCCAGGGCCGGTGAGCTCGACTCACACAGAGACAAGAGGAGCTCTGGAACTGCAGGATGGAACCGAGCCTCCAGAGCTAGTGGAGGACAATGTAGCTCCAGGCAGGAGAGCAAAACGGGACTCCTGCGGTTCTGGACGAGTCCCCTACTTCGTCAGGCGCAAGCGCAGGCTGGGATAATTGAACTATTCTCACTGTGTATATACGTGCAAACTTTTTTTAGGGCGTTTGCAAACTTAGGGTGGAAAATTGAACCGCAGTTAGGGAAATGCTCCAAAAGTATCAAAAAAATGTTGAAAAAAATGTTCTGAACTTCTCGGCTGAACTAGCAGAACTTCCGAGAACCACGGGCCGAAGCCAGGAAACATCCGTCGGAGTGGCTCGGGACCTGGTGGGAGCGGCAGGAACGGAGACGCAAGGACTTCGTGAACGCACTTCGGCCACAGGGAAGTCATTTCCAATGTTCTTCTGCTTGCTAGAGAGCTAGAAGCTGAGTAGGTCCAGCACAGTTGCGTTTTGAATTATTTTTGTTATACTGCGGTGGCCTTATGCCCTGTTTCCACTTGGAAGAGTCCGACTCTCCCCAATTTAGTTTGTAACCGGCCCTCTGCCAGTACTGTTTGTGTTTCGAAACGAGAACCTTCACTTCTCGTATCTTGTACCTGACCCAGCAGGTGTGATTGTGATTGTGTTCCCAGTTCATTCATTTTCCGTGTGTAAATTACAAGATCTGTACAATGCACTTGATTTCGTTCACTTGTATGTTCCACCTCACAGTATTCAAGTTTGAATGCGGTTGTTGCACGGAGCGGACTCTGCATGGAACAAAACGTTCGAGTTTGATCCCGCAATACCGTTGCAATTTTTATTTCCACAACAGAAGCATTGAGTTGGCGTAAGTTTAAAAATTACTAACGAGAATTCCGGAGAAGATCCCGCGTGCCACCCGTCATGCTTAGGAAGGAGCGGCGTGCGCGGGAGATAATGCATTTAACGGAAGTTGCCGCAACTTTCCGGAATCTACAGCTGCGAAGTTATATTCGGTAGGCATGAGGCGGAATGGAATTCCAGGGCCGGGGATTTATTCGGGTTTAATTAATTTATCGCTTTTTATTCTGGTAGACCTAACGAAATTTATGTTAATGGTGATAGGGGTGTAAAGTTGCAAAATAACCGGTGATTAATAACGGGCGGCGCTGGCGGCGCGGAGACTTAAGCCAACCGGGCACATCAAGCTGGATGCGAAACCGAAGCTCCGTCATCTCTTTCTCTTGGCAGACGAGCTCCTCATGGCTAAAACGTAAGGGTTATGGGGGGGCGGTTCAACTCCCGGTGAACTTTACGCCCATAGCTCAAGTTCGTCATTAACAATTTAAACATGTCTCTCTGGGTTGCAAGCATGCGCAGGCATGCGTTAAACTTTAAAGTATACACACTGCCTGGGCCCCGGATTAAAAGAAAACTTCCTGGATGCCGGAGCAACAACACGCAGAGCGAACCCCGGGTCGTGCCGTGTTTTGCCAAGTAAAGCCGCACACCGCACACCAACCCAAAGCTCCGGTACAACACGCCGAAAGACTGAATGTCAGAGTCGGGTTGTCGGGGGGGTGGGGGTGGATACAGAAAGCAGGGGACGACGCGATGAGGAAGTAATATCGGTGGAAGTGTGTGTTTGTGGGGGGTGGATGAGAGAGAGAAGTGCCCCCGAGGGCGATCGTCGTCGTCGTCGTCGGGGAAAGTTCAGCAGGTCACAGCAGCTTCACCTGCTGAGACCATCAGAGAGAGAGACTGATGGGTCGATTTTGGGGCGAGTCCAGACAACACACGAAAAAGGATCCCGGCAACCGGATCCTGATCCTCTCCAAACCGACTGGGCGTGAGACACGCTGCGAATTACTCTATGCGTAGCAGTTTATTAAAATACAATATCCGCCAGCCAGCGTGACCCTTGTCTTCTGAAGGTTTCGGATTTTAATGGAAATATTGTATACAAGAAGAAGACGTCTCTCTCTGGAGCGGCATCGGAGAAGAGGCATTAAGGTATTATAAGGTCATGCCGGGATGATGCGGCGGAAGCTTTTTGATTAATGAGGTCGGTGTCTTGAATTTTTCAGAGCTTTTTCCATTTTAATGGGCTCTAATGCGCCCGTATATGTTCCAAGTCTGGATTTCCCCCCGGTGTAATTGTCAGGCATTCATTAATAAATACCGTATCCATGATATTCGCGCGGGCCCGATGTCGCTTACCGGCACACAGCGATATTCCCTCGTTGAATCGCTCACCGCCAACTAGCTTTGTTAATTCAATTCCGGGAAATTTCTGCATAGCTCTCACGCTTCCTCGCGCATATGGAGATTATTCGGATCAACCGAACGCAATTTCCCAGACATTCACGTTTAACAGACTCGATTCGCATGTGCCAATCGTGAACAATGTGTTTTCGTTGGCGTAGCTCAGATTCGATTATTTCAAGAGAGCTGTCGTAACTGAGAGTCTGAGACAACATTATCCTGACTGTACCAAAAGTACCATTAGAGCTTTCACCTCACCTAAACTAGATACACAATCAAGAGACGACGTGTCGTCTCTAAACAATGCTCTCTCCACTAATAAAACAGGTCGGTCGAGGTCGACTCTCATCGACCTCAATTGAACTGTCAGATTGATAAACACATCGCATAATATCACCTCCACAAAATTCTAAATCTCTTCCAAGATATTCAACTATACAACAAAGCTCAGGTAGAAAAGCAGAAGCTATTGCGCCGCATTTCGGAAATGAAGTTGAAACATCATGAACTGGAAAATATTCTACATACCTACAACAGCGAATCCAAACAACAGCCTCAAATTCATGAATATCAGCAGCACTACCCAACAGAGCAACAGAGACAACATCAGCTACAACAACTGAAAGAGCAGCAGCAGCAACAACGAATAACCACATATTCCGAAAAAGCAAAATCATATGGCAAAATAGCACCGGCAACCACAACAAACACTACCCGATTAAACGAACCAGCACAAGAAGACAAAAACGTAATGATCATCAAAACAACAGAGGGCGGTGATATTGAACAGAAATGGAACTACATACAGAAAACGATAAAGGCAACCGACATAGGAGGTGGGATAAAAACAGCAATTCCCCTGAACTCAAACAAGATGCTTTTAATAACTAAAGATGAAAAGCAAAAACGTAAACATGAACAAATAATGCAGAACACGGGAAACAGAGACTGAAGACAGATCAAAACGGAACACCACGATCACCTTATGCGGCATTCAAAAAGGAACGACATCTGAAGAAATATTCAGAGACCTTATTGAGCAAAACGAAGACATTGCGGAGAACCTAAATGAAGAACAAATCATCGCGAGTCTGAAATATCTAACAAAGAAACCTTGCGTCAATACAAATAAAGAAAATTGGTTATTTGAGGCAACATCAGACCTGGCAAAATATCTACTGAAGAAGGAAAGCGTCGTCATAAACCTGGTGAAAATCTTTGTCAAGGAAGAACTGAGTGCAACCGTGTGCTTTCGTTGCTGTTTATATGGGCATGTGACCAAGTACTGCAAGGAAACTGATGAAATTTGTCACAAGTGCGGAAGAAAGCATAAATCATCCGATTGCAGGGCAGCAATTGTCAACGGTCCAGGATCCAGCCAAGGCAACACTCTGCAAAAGATCGAAGCTGTCCTTGCTACATCAAACAGGTTGAGATTTCACGAAGAAACACCAACTACACACCATCCAGAAGATAGCAACAAACAAAAACAAGTGAAAGTGTGTCTGCCATTCTTGGTTCACACACTCGGCCATCCAGTTTTCAACCGCAGGTCTCCAATGTGATATTCTGGAACATTCAGGGTTTTTCGCACTTGAAGGACGGTGTTTCTGACTTTAACTGTGACTTTGACGTGCTCTGCAACTACGAAACATGGCTCAACAGTGACATTCTGGAAGCGTCACAATCTTTATCCAGTTATTCTGAAATTAGCTCTCCAGCAGTGAAAGAGAAATCGAAGGGTCGCGCTAGCGGAGATTTAGCTATATTTATAAAAAAAAGTACAGTTTTGTTATCATCGATAAAACTCATTGGTGGATAATTTGTCGCATTCAGAAGAATGCTTGTGAAAAATGTTTTATTCTAGTTTTTGTATATTTTAAACCGTCCTTCGACATTAATCAGGTGTTGAGCCTATTTCAACCTGTACTCGACGATCGCTGAGAATTACCATAATGAGATATGTGTTTTAGGCAGCAGTCACACTGAGCCACCCACCACCACCCACTACCATCAACCAAAAATCAAACGCACGCAATGTAATGACGCTGGTCACACTGCAGCCACATCTTACCACCGCCCAGTGACCACCGGTGGCCATGTGTTTGAAATTTCCAAAGTGGTGGCCAGTGGTCGGTGGTTAACAATACGCATCTTGATGCGCGCATACAGAACAAACATTTTGTGTATACATACAACATACAATGTGTATGTCCCGAAGAGGTTTCACTTTTGTCACAAACAAGTTGTAACATTTCTTGTTCAGAGGGTAATAACTGTAAAATTGTTCTTCATCATCAACAAGCTGCGGCACTAATTGATGAAATTCCCCTAGTTGTTCTCTATCGAGAAACATTTGACGCACCCACATGTTGAATCTTGAATCGTGTGAGAAAAGTCCCTGGGAGTAAAATACATTCCGCAGTACACTGATGTAGCAAATGTTGCCTAATATCGTGGTTTTTAGGCAACTTTCGCTGCAGAATTGTAGTACGGATTATATAAAACAGGATTATGTCAAATTCAGGAGGGGGACACGGTGGTTAACGGTGGACGATGGACGGTGGCTCAGTGAGACCATGGTCGATTATTTTGCTTGGTGGTAGTGGGTGGTGGTGGGTGGTAGTGGGTGGTGATGGCTCCAGTGTGACTGCTGCCTTAGGAGGCGATTTCAATTGCAGACTGGGACTGCTGGGAGAGGTGCCGTCCAAGTTTTTACCTGGCCAAAATCAGCCTGGTTTGCCTGCCAATGAAATAAATAAATGTTTTTCTCCTTATCGGCTTTTTCTTCCCATAGGAGTTTGCCCGTTGATTAATCAATTATACAGACTTAGAAAAGTGCAAATTTCGGACAACACAACACCCAGACTTTTCACCGGGAATCGAACCCGGGACTTCCGCGTCGCAGGCAGCCACTCGACCACCTGCGCCACGGGGCCGTCTTGCCTGCCAATGACCAGACCACAGCCTGCCAAGAGGAGGAAAGTTTTTGATCATATGGTACCTAACGCGAAATGGTACTACTTTCTGAAGTGGTCTCGATTTTGGAATGACCCTAAACTAATCGGTGAGAGAACCAGACGACGGCGACGGCTGGTTGAAATTTGTGAAAACCAGACGTCAGATTTTGGCGTGGTAATTTAAAAAAAAAATCGCAAACGAACCGCAATGCAAGTTGACAATGGGAAATTTCCAAAATTTCTGCTGAATTTGAGGGGATTTTTCAAAAATTCATAATCCATTCCAATTTTTCCCAGGGAACCGCCGTTTCGAGTAGTCCATTTCAAACATCTTGTTACGTTTTTGCGGCGAAACTTTGGCTTTTTGAGGCCAATTTTTGAATTTCGAAAAATTTGGTGTGAAATGCCGACCGGAGAGTTTCGGGGACCTAGTGTCGTCCGGTGCGGGCCACGTGGTGGGGTTTTTCTTTCAATTTCCCCGTATAATTGATCAAATTCGACCACGGCACGGCCAAAGTAACAGGAACGTCAACTGACGTTCTGTGTTTTGGAAAATTCAACACCTTTGAACAGTGTTTTTGGAGAAAATGTACCGTGTCAGCGTACGAAATTGAATTGTGGCATCGAGGAGACTTTTGAGCGTCCATCAGACACAAAACACAAGAGCCAATTCAAATTCGAACGGCATTTTGATCAAATTTCGCAGGCCGGCTCCGGTGTTGACGGGGTAATTTCACCGATACAGGCGA
The DNA here is from genome assembly GCA_949128115.1 of Anaspis maculata. Classification (NCBI taxonomy): domain Eukaryota; kingdom Metazoa; phylum Arthropoda; class Insecta; order Coleoptera; family Scraptiidae; genus Anaspis; species Anaspis maculata. The sequence continues at coordinate 122,434,025 of OX421961.1, forward strand.
GTCGGGGGAACCAAATGGCAATTGGGGAGGGTACTCACAGTTTTCACACTGAGGGCCGATTTTTAAAGGCTCCACATTTCGAGGAAGGGGCGGGCTTCTCTCGTTGTCCAGAACACTTCCCGTGGCGAGTTGCGGCATCTATCTTGCCGCGACTTGTTTTGTAGAAAATCCGTGTTGATTCCAGGGGACCTTGTGGCTGCACTTCCAGAAAGAATCCATGTTTTGATTGGCATGCTTAATTCGGACCTTTTGTCAAATTTTTCGAAATTTGACTCACGGTTTCATTGCTGGCGTTGCACTTGTGAAATTGGCAAATGTCAGTTGTCACTGATGTGACAGCACTCATATTACTCTATTTTTCGCGAGCGCTGCACATTCTCGCGGGTGCTCTTGGTTCTTGGTTACGTTGCAATTTGCAATGATGTTGACAGTTGTTATGGACATTTTCGCGAGTAAATCTAATGACAAATGCGGAAATCGCACCGTGTTGCTCCGAATATTGAACTTTTGTATTTTTCAACAGATTATATAGAGATTTTGAATGAATACTCTGTCATGATGGATAATCGAAGTGCATTTGTCATTTGTGATTGTTGATTCCTCAGTGGATGTCTTTCACTTTGAGGCTACTTTTTTGTTTGTAAATAAATTGGTCTTGACATTACAATTAGTTGAAGTTAATAACGGTGCCCATTTTCGCGACTCGCCAAAGTGACATTATTGACAGTCTCTTCTCGTAGTTACATGACAATTCTATCATCATTACGATAGACGTGTTGTGTTTTAAAACATAAGATATATATTTATTTATTTATTGTGAATTTTGTTCTTATACTGACGAAGCCTGTGATATTTTATGTATATATGGATGGTGCAATGGACATGAATATGAATATGAATATGAATATCATAAATTTAGATTTTTGACGTTCCAAGAGGACGCCATATTGAACTTTGGCATTTTTCCACCGATCTGATTGGGATTTCAAACCTACACCCACTTGAGGTTAAAAATGGAAATGCATGTGTCAAATTTTGATTTTTGACGTTTCAGAGGCCGCCATATTGAACTTTTGCATTTTTCAACCGATCTGATTGAGATTTCAAACCTACACCCACTTGAAGTTGGCAATCAAAATGCATCTGTCAAATTTTGATTTTTGATGTTTCAGAGGCTGCCTTATTGAGCTATTGCATTTTTCAACCGATCTGATTGGAATTTCAAACCTATACCCACTTGAGGTTGACAATGGAAATGCATCTGTTGAATTTCGACTTTGGACATTTCAGAGGCCGCCATATTTAACTTTTGCATTTTTGAACCGATCTGATTGAGATTTTACACCTACACCCACTTGAGGTTGACAATGGGAATGCATCTGTCAAATTTTGATTCTTGACGTTTCAAGAGGGCGCCATATTGAACTTATGTATTTTTCAACAGATTATATTGAGATTTTGAACAAATACTTAGTCAAGATGAATAATCAAAACGCATTTGTCAAATTCGACATTTTGGCAGTTTGAAGCCGCCGTATTGAACTCAACTTGCTTTTTTCAACCGAATTTATCGAGTTTTCAAACCCAGACTTGGTTCAGATGAACTATTGGAACATAACTGTCAAATTTGGAATTTTGCACATATTTTTATTTCATCTCAATTTCTCCTACAAATATTTAGAAAGGCCCCTAAATAATAAGAATACACGGTCTGCTTTTCCTTCCAGTACACGGTGTCTTCCACGACAGTACCTTCTACACGGTTCAGGTTTCTGTAACACATATCGTCGCATTCATTTTTAAAGCTTTATCATGTTTCCAGTATTTTTAGTAGTTACCTTGAGCACAAGTAGAAATACATTTTAATAAACAAAATAATGATGTATCGATTTCTCTCGACAACTCTTCACTGACCAGACACCACCCACTGACATGCGTTTCATTCACAATAGAACCCTACAAGTCGAGGCAGAAATTTCAAAACACGCGAAAAACAAACATCTTTTCGAATTCATGTTACTCTTACACAGTCAGTTATTGCTTACGCCTCTTGGAAAACTTCATCTGACTAAAACACTATCGACGGACATGCATAAAATTACTAAACTCGCCAAGGGAAAACCTGACATCTGCCTAAAACAACGGAAAATCAACATCATGTGGACAATTCCCTTTCCACTTGTCCGGTGTCAGTGGAACAAATTCCCTGTCTACTTTTCAACCAATGCTGTCACCCAGGCGACGGCTTGCCGGCGCCGGTGACAGCTATTCTAAATCTCTCCTAAGATATTCAACTATTCTGCACATGAATAGACATAATTTTGACGTTGTTCTCTGCTAAAAGAACAGACCGGGAGTTCATAGGGTTTGTCTGATATTCCGAAGGCAATCTAGTACCAACTGAAATTGTTCACCACCAAGATTTGAGGTTAGGTTGGTTACAGCATTCCATGTTCCCTAGGTTTTCTCCTGTTGGACTTTACGATTGGAGGATTTCCCCTTCGACCATCTGCAATCGAGTGGTCTACCCCACGCCGAGGAGGCAAAGCTGGCTGTACCTTGCAAGAGGAGGATGTACCTTTGTTCCTACAAAGGAGTACCTTGCTGCCTCGTTTGAAGAGCACGCCGGTTCGAGGGCCTGAAATCGACTTGACGTGGGACAATCACTGATCCGAGGCCGCCGAGTAGGAAAACTACGCTCGACATTTTCTTCATTCGCTTTGGTCAGGGCCGATTTCCCGGAAAGTTTCACCTAAGTTTCGGTTTTAACGCTTGCGTAAGAACAACGCCTTTTTATTACTCCTGTCAGATTTGAAATAAGGCGACCTGCTCGGGCTACTTCGGCCGCCCGAACCGGTCCACGTGGTGGTCGTCCCCGTATTCATTGTACCGTATGATCAAAAACTTGCCTTCTCTAGGTAGGCTGTGGCCTGGCCAAAATCAGCCTCGTTTGCCTGCCAATGACCAGACCACAGCCTGCCTAGAGGAGAAAAGTTTTTGATAATATAGTACCTAACGCGAAATGGTACTACTTTCTGAAGTGGTTTCGATTTTGAAAAATCCCGTAATCTAGTGGGTGTGCAGTGAACATGCACTCAATTTTTTTGGAGGAGTGTTTTCCCACATGGTCTTACTTCTTTTGCTTTTGCCCCGTGCTGGTCGGTACGGTGAGCAGTTCTGTCGGCAGTCTCACCGGCGCGGCGGACACCTGAGTCGGTTGATCCTACGCGTTGACCTCACCGAATACAGGTTTCTTAAGAATTACTTGTCCATCCCATTATAGACTAGGCAGAAAATCCCAAAAAAGACTTCCTAGAAGCAAATCATGTAACAATTGATTAACAGGTTGTTTCTTAGGTTTTAGACCCCGCTGAACACGACTAGGGGTGTTATCTTTTCGAAATTTCACCCCTTGCCCTTTAAATCCAAGATGGCGGAAAGTTAAGGGTAAAAACTGGGTGCACGCATAAAAAGCTTATTTCCGGCCCGATTTTCCTCAAAATTGGTTCTATTCTTATGTTTTCGGGGTCGTAGAAGACGATGAGGCCAATTTCAAATACCTCTGTGAAGCCATTCGGCCTGAAATTAGTGTTGTCTAACTTTCAGGAGCAAATCAGAAACAAATTTACGAATAACTCAAGATAAAATCATGTAGCAATCAGTTAACAGGTGATTAGTTATGTTTTGGACTCTGCTGATCACAACTAGGTATGTTAACAGTTGAAATGTTTACTCCTTATGTCTCAAATTCAGGATGGCGTACAGTCAGAGAAGAGTGGCGATCGCACAAAAACGCATTTCTAGCTCGATATTCCTCAAAATTCTTCCTTTTTGAATGTTTTTGGGGGTGTAGAAGATTACTAGAATAATTTTGAAGACCTGTGGGCGGCCATTCGTCCTTGAATTGATGTTGCCCAAGTTCCAGGGGCAAATCAAAGTGAAAAATTTGAAATAAACGATGATTAGAATGTTGGAACATTTTTTAATCAAAGCATTGATATATGTACCAAATCATGTATAATCCACATGCGATTGAGAAAGGCAAATATGTGAGAAAGTGTCAAAGTTAGCCCATGATTTTCTTAGGCATCACGAGTCTTCTATTTTGTTTCTAAATTTTTCAGGCAGGCATCTACACAGAGCAGTGCATGCGAATCCCTTCTTTCTGCAGCCACAATTTTTTGTGCGACAGGGAGTTGCACACCCACAGTATACTAAAGACAAGGGCCCGTATTCATATCCCACTTTTAAGCTAAAAGCGCTTTTAGTGCGATGCGCATTTAGGGGCATTTCTCATATTTCAGTGTTCAAAAATACATTATTGCGATTGGGAGCGATTGTATGTACTTAATTGCAATTAATTTGCGAGTTAATTTTTATTTTTGAACACTAAAATATGAGAAATTCCCCTAAATGCGCATCGCACTAAAAGCGCTTTTAGCTTAAAAGTGGGATATGAATACGGGCCAAGGTTTCTTCGGGAACTGGCCCTCGGGTCGTCCACACCGGTAAAACTTTGCCATCTGCCATGCACCTTCTAGCCGCAGTCACTGGGCGACGGTGCCTGTTCAAAAATTCGCCAGAAATAATTAATTGCGGTTTAGGAATTATGTATCAATTAACAACTATCAACAACTAAACGTATTTGTGATGCAATTTTCTATGTATGAAAGTCAGACATATTTTACTTTGGACAAGTAAAAGACAAGACAATTGATTTCATTATCAAATCTGCTAAAAATTGGAGTAGAATAGATTCAACTACAGTAAGTAATAAGACAAAAGTTTCAAAACCAATCATCACCTGTCTGCTGCAACTCCGCACCTTTACATCTTGAGACAATTATTATAAAAAACAGTAGATACCTTTTGTGCAATAATAGCGCCCGCCTTATTAAGTGACAACTGACAACTGGGCAATGATATTAAGCACAGGCGTAGCCAAATGAACATCATTGGCGGGAGATCGGGATATTACCACCAAGTCTAACATATCTAGTCATGTTCAGCAGAGTTCAAAGTATAAGTAGTTAACAATCTGTAAACTGTTGATGCATAATTTGATTCCCTTCAAAGTTGGACAACACGCGTAATGAGTCAGAATGGTCACTCAGATGTCTTCGAAATTGGACCCCTATCCTTCTACAACTCCGAAAGCAGAATTTTGGAAAATAAATATAAATAAATAAATGTTTTCCTCCTTATCGGCTTTTTTGCCATAGGAGTTGGCCCGTTTATTCATTAAACAATTTATTACAAAGAAAAGTGGGACTTCGGACAGCACAACATCCAGACTTTTCACCGGGAATCGAACCCGGGACTTCTGCATCGCAGGCAGCCACAGAACCGCCTGCGCCACGGAGCCGTCAGAATTTTGGAAAAATCAGACAAGTGTGATTCAGAAAAATCAATGTGTTTTTGTACGTTCATTACTCTTCGCTAACTATAGGTACCTACGGCATCTTGAATGTGAGGCAACTAATACAGACCTAGCATTGATCAGCAGAGTCCAGAACATAAGTAACTACCTGGTAACTGATTGTTACGTGATTTTATCTTAAGCAAAAGGTAGAGAGAGACTTTTTTCCATCCACATTGTACCTGCATACCTATGATTGCTATTTTATGAAGAAAAGTAGATTTTTTCACTTTTTACTTTTGACACTTTCTTACATTTGCCTTTGTCCATTGTATGTGTGATGATACATAATTGGGTACCTACATAATTATATTATATCCTTTGATACAAAAATGTACCAACATTCTAATTATCGTTTATTTCTAACTTTTCACTCTGATTTGCGCCTGAAACTTAGGCAACACTAATTCTAAGACGAATAACCGCCCACAGGTCTTCAAAATTATTCTAATCATCTTCTACACCCTAAAAAACATTCAAAAAGGAAGAATTTTGAGGAATATCGAGCTAGAAATGCTTTTTTGGTGCGATCGCCACTCTTCTCTGACTGTACGCCATCTTGATTTTGAGACACAAGGAGTCAACATTTCAACTGGTAACATACCTAGTTGTGATCAGCAGAGTCCAAAACATAACTAATCATCTGTTAACTGATTGTTACATGATTTTATCTTGAGTTATTCGTAAATTTGTTTCTGATTTGCTCCTGGAAGTTAGACAACACTAATTTCAGACCGAATGGCTTCCCAGATGTATTTGAAATTGGCCTCATCATCTTCTACGACCCCGAAAACATAAGAAAAGAACCAATTTTGAGGAAAATCGGGCCAGAAATAAGCTTTTTATGCGCGCACCCTGTTTTTACCCTCAATTTTCCGCCATCTTGGATTTAAGGGACAAGGGGTGAAATTTCGAAAAGATAACACCCCTAGTCGTGTTCAGCGGGGTCTAAAACCTAAGAAACCACCTGTTAATCAATTGTTACACGATTTGCTTCTAGGAGTGATTTCTAGGCCTCTTTTGAGATTTTCTGCCTAGTCTATTACGTGCGTACCCATTACAGTGTACATTCTTGTGAAACAAAAACAAGCGTGCGTTTGATTTCTCAAGAAATCTGATATTGGGGAACAAGGAGGCCATTGTCGGTTTATGCTGCGGTTATATGCGAAAAATGCCGTAGCTTGTCCACTTCCCAAGTAGATTTTCAAGGCAAGCACCGTCAGTAAGTTGGCCGGTTATTGGAGTGAGCTTTTATTACTCGAATAAAAGCCTGATGCAGCTATAATAACAACTATTAAAGACCAATTAATTTTCGTAGGAAATCAAATGTTTTTAGTGTAAGTACTTATTCGTTGATCACTTCCGAAAAGACTAGAATTGGAAACCTTCTATCTGCTGACCTGCAACATAACCCCCAATGAGGATCACCTTATGTTCCTATAGAAGTCTCTGGCTGAAGACCGCACTCCAGTGTCGTGTGTTTTAATTTTAAACCAAAGCTTTTCATCGGGTGCACAACCGCCAGACTGCTCACCAAGCTGCACCGTTATTAACACGTTGAGTGCCATGTGACCCGCGGCGTCTCACGCCGGCGCGTTTCCGCTGGTGCCGCGCTACATTTTTTTGCAAGGGTCGTTAGGAAGTGCAAGCTCTTTTCCACCATTCCATGCAGTAATTAATTTTTTGAAGTACACCATACCGTTTTATTTGTGTTAATGGCTCCAGAAATCGAAAAAAAAGCCGTGACCCTCCTGGCAGGTCACGTGGCACTGGGGGAATGCAATTTTTTTGTTGTTGGAAATATCACGTTTTATGCATGGGTGAGTCTTCCACGATAATCCTGAGTGAGAATATGGACCTCATGTGACCGGCAAAAGTGTGTAACTTGGAGGTTACGAAATTTCATAATTTCTCTTACATTCAATCTTTTTGGTGACGAACAGTTACCCTGCATTCATTCAGTAGTGTTACTATTACTGAACTATATCTTGTATTTTTGATATCAATTCGTATTTCTTTGCCTATACCATATACCGCCTATACAGGGTGAGCCATTGATATGGGAGACCTCGACTGCACCTACGCCGTTTGATACTAAAGTGAACTAAAGGCCATTAAATGATGGACCAAAGTGCATTTTTCAAATTTTTCTGCCTTATACAGGGTGCCCCATTTTTACAGAGCAGCCTATAACTTGATTTCTTCAAGTAGCACCACTTGTATGCAGGGTGTTCAAGAGAAGTAGAACCCCCTCCATAATTTTTCTCTGGCACTTTTGCAAATAATTCTTTTTATGGGTATAACGATTTTGGTCATTGCGGATTTGATGGTGACATTGGTTTTTTTTATTATCATCATTTTTTGACTGATGACAATTTTTTTTTACATTTTTTTGACAACGTTCATTTCAATCGCCACAATGAAAATTGAATATTTTACCTGTGTTAATTGAATTTGATATTCGCAGAAGATCTCAATAAGAAATTTTTGATATCTCAACGACATGCATCCGAACAAAAGCTCGTATATCTATTAAACCTCAAAGCGTTGTAAGTAAAATCTGCTTGTCATAGGAAAGTGGAAATTTTTCCTTGGCATTTTTCCAGAAAATTCCTTCAAATTGTGTATCTATTTTGACCTATTGGCATTGTGGATCTGATGGTGATCTTAGTTTTTTATTATTATCTTTTTTGACATTCTTGACACAGTAGGTACTGATTTCGTTGAGAGTTTGTCAGCTGATGCAAAATATTATTGTCTGAAACTTTTATTCAAAGAGACATTTCGGTGCACCCAAGCGATCTACGTCATCGCACGCAATCTTACGTCATTCCACGTTACATTTCCACTGGGGAGATTGCGTGCACACGTCCGTACTACGTAACGTAACTTTCAACGTGAAAATAGACAAGTTTGTTATCTGGAATTACTTAGTTACAGGGGAATTTTCACGTTCTACGTTGCGTTTCGTCGTACGTTGCGTGAAATCGCAAACTCCCTATTAGGATATCCTACGTATAATCCTACCGCCGTTCCTTGCAATTTCGTGTGATCGTGAGCCAATACCCCAGGGGCCTTATTTCTAGCGAGGAGCGATCACAATTCAGCCAATCACAGCCCTGGTTGCCTAGCAACTTCACATGGGAACGGATCACATCCTCCCTAGAAATAGGCTCCCAAGAGATATGCGACCCCAGCCTGGTAACTATGGTGCCTTCCATGGCCGACTTGAATTTCGGCAATATACATCCACTAAAAGACACAACTACCGTATGTTCGTTAAAATCATGAATTAGGGCAAGCTATGGAAGTAAAAACGTATGTCGTGAATTCATCAATAATCACTCACATTTGATGTAAACATGATGAGCCGTCGTCATGGAATACATTTTGGACATACGTTTCGAAGTTCACAGCCTGCCCTAATTCATGATTTTAACGAACATACGGTATAATCAATTTCAAGACTCACTTTATCAGAGCAAGCTGTGGAAAATATATCGTGTTGACACGAATGGTACGGTGCTGACTAGATTTTGACGTTTTGAAAGATGTGCCAAGTATAATTTGACAGTTGTCATCGTCATCTCGACGCGATGCACCCCTAGTGGAAATTTCTGAGGCTAATCAGCGAAAGTAGGGAAACGTGAGCCCCCTACAGTGGGAGTCGCTGTGGTCGACAAGAGACATCGTCTGTACCATGGTTGGTGGTTCCTCGCTGACCCTACTAGTGAGCAGTGGCCACTGAAGAAAAATATGTCGAGCGACCAAGCGCGGCAGTATTAAAAGAAATGGAATGCAAATCACTGAGTAGTGAGGACTTCCTACTCTAGCTTTTACCTATTGAAAAAGCAAACATGTACGAAGAAGAAGCATTTATAGAAAATGGACAAGTGGCCAACACATTTCACTTACTCATGCGCGTCTTGTCTCGCGCAATCCAACCCCATAGATTATTGTCCATCTAAGAAAGTTTTCTCAGCTTCACAGGAGCCACTGGACAGTGGGCATTTTACTGTGTTTCATATCCGCTATGTGCGTTTTACGAAACTGAGGGATGCCTACCTATTTGTGTTATTTTTGGCTGCGAGATGTCGCTACTCGACTGAATGCACATAGCGGATAGTACTACCGCGCTTGGCCATCATTTTCTTCAGTGACCACCGCTCACCTAGCACCGTCAGCGAGGAGCCGCCAATCTTGGGGGATCAAGTTTCCCTACTTTCGCGGCGTACCCTTGGAAATTTCCACTAGCGGATGCATCGCGCGTCGAGATGACGGTGACAACTGTTACATTATACATACAGGGTGATTCAAAAGTGTCAAACCACCTTGAAGGTGCGTAATATGGAAATGTAGAAGAGTGCTGGAAAGTTGGAAAAACAATTCTATGTCTTCTGATTTTGATGTTATGGAGTTATGGAGGGACAAAAGTTGGTCCTTCGATCGCTTTTATTTTCGTTGTTTCAAAAGATTTTAGTGAACTGATCATGGAAAAAGAATGAGTACAAAAAATCAACCTCTGAATCTGCGGAGAATCTGTTTTTTATACAGGGTGAATCATGAATCCTGGAAATTATTTTTTCGTAAAAGTACTTGCAAACAGTCACATTGGTCCCATAACCTAGTAGAGTAGAGCACAATTAAATTATAAAACACAATTCATTTCAATAGAATTCTCTTGCTTCTATTTTTTTTTAGAAAAACAAAATTTTTGTAGTTTATCATTCACCCTGTATAGAAAACAGAAATTCAATATAGATTCAGAAGTTAATTTTTTGTACTTATCATTTTTCCATGAACAGTTAACTAAAATCTTTCGAAACAACGGAAATAGGAGCAATCGAAGGGCCAACTTTTGTTTCTTCATAACTTCAGAATTATTCAGGAGACAGAATTGGTTTAACATCACCCTCTATATCCCATACACTTTCTATTTTCAGTAGAATGACTTTTTGGAGCAAAAATAAAGTGACAAGCTGGAGGGCTACGGCTGATAGCACCTGCAAAGTCTTGGAGCGAAACTATCAGCGGCCATCGGCCGTATTTTCCCGGCGCTGCTCCAGTTTGTAACTTTATTTTTGCCCAAGAAAGTTATTCTTTTGAAAATAGGAAGTGTATGGAATATAGCACATTTCTCAAGGCGTCAGAATCTAGCTAGCATCGTAGCATTTGTGCCAACTCAGCACATTTTTTCTATAGCTTGTTCTAATGAAGGAAGCTGTGAAACTGATTACGTCACTAGATCTCGCCTACCAAAATGGTCTTTGCATGCATTTTAATTTACGACGATTCTGCAGAAAGCATAGCATTTTTGTTTGTCATCACCATTTTGTTGTGGACAGGTGATGCCAATAAAATTAAAAATTCAATACTTGTTTTTTCTATCGAATTTTTCAAAAATTAAAACTTCAAGGGATACAAGGATTTTGATTATTGTCATTGTCAATTTTTTGACAGGTGATAACTCTGATGACAAGCTTCAAATTGTTTGACTTTTTCCACGCCAATGACAATAATCCGTATTTTCTCAGGTTAATATCTCATTTTTTGCTTCTGTTATTTATCTCTTGTTGTCGTGGTTAGGTATGCAGATGGAAGAGTGCATTATTAGGAAAACACGTTAACACTGACAGATCCACAATAGCGCAACAGTCAAAATGTTCACAGCTCTTTCCTTGGAGCACGTTTCGAATTGGTAGGTCGCGGAACAGTGGCACATTTCTCCATTAAAAAATTTCAATAAATTAGTGAACAGCACTGTATGTTCCGCGCTGATCTCCCACTGTGAGGGAAAATTTCTTCTCTGCTCATGTAGTGCAAACTAGGTGTACTTAGACTCTGCCCGTTCGGTTTTATGAATCCGAAGTGACATTTTCACTGACAGTTACCCTGTGCATTTATAAACGGCTTTGATACACTCTGGGTGATATTCCTCAAAGTTCTGAACCTACTCCGAAAGCAATTTTCTGAAAGAATCGATGACACTTCTGAATTATTATAAGAATAAAGGGATAATGATAGAAACACAAAGTATGTTATCAAACAAAGAAAAATACGTTGTCATTGCCCGGAATAAAAAAAATGTATAAAAAAAATGAAAAATTCGTCACCCCAACTGCACATAAATTTTATATGTCGGTATCGGAGATTTTACCCTTTTCCAAAATAATATCATTTGATTCCGTTTCCACGGTACTTTAGTATAAGTACATCTTCCAGCCTTCAGCAATCTCCTCTGTTGGTAATTTTTTTTTGACACAATAACATTCTTTACAGGGTGGAATGTGAAGCATTGCAAAATTGTGCTTAGTTCAACAGATCCCCGTTTCCGTGGGAAAAATATTTTATGATGTTTTTTTTAGTAAAAGTTGCAATTCAGTAATTATTTTGGTCGTCGCGTCGATAAAATCGAATTTTTATTGATAAGAACCTGTAATTTTGTATGCTTCTTGCTTGAACAGTAATAATATCCGCGCCTTCTGGAACCCTATTTTACTTTCTTGGTTCTCATTCTCGAATGAAAAAGAAAATCTTGTGAATGTGCATGAAAATTGTTTTTGGACTTTGACAAATATATCCATTTTTAAGTCTCCCAGACGATCTATTTAGACCATTTCCAGATTGAAGCATGTCTGTCTGTCTGTGTTTCTATCTCTGTGTAATCGTTGATGAAACTCCCAAACGGTAGACCCAATTCAGCTGAAATTTGATATGCGCAAATGGTCAAGGTGTCCAATGAGCTTCTCAGATTTTGGCTGGAATCCGCCTCCAGAAGGCACTAGATTTGCACCGTATCAATATCGGAATCTTTGACGTACGGATCTGAGATCAAATTTTCAGATCCTTTGTTAGTCCAAAAACACATTTCAAAGTTTTGGTCTACATATGTCTCAAAAATAAAAATATAGGTAGGTTCCATTTCCTATTTTTCAAAAATCTTCGCTTTGACTTTTCTTTCAAGCGCTGATGGCTGAACAGTTACAGATACGAACAAGTAGTGATCACTTGTATAAAGTCAGCCTTCACGGACTTTTTTGCAAAAAAATTGTATAACAATACCTTGTCCCAACAATACCTACATACTGCCTTTTTTCACTCGCTCGTTTCTGTAATGGTTCAACACGAACTTGAAAAATAAACACAGATTTTTGGAGAACAAGAAATTGAAGCTATAATTGTAAGACATATGCAAATCAAAATGTGAGAATGTGTTTCTCAACTAACGGAGCATCTGCATAGATATCTAAGTTGAAGCCACCCGCATTTGGCGGGCCGAAAATATTCCGGAGGAAAATAATTCAAAGCCGTGAAATCGAGGTATGAGAATGTGAATATTCAGAGTCAAGGCATCATTAAAAGATGTCGCTAGCTATTTAATTCATTCGTGTAAATCCCGCAAAGCTCTATAACATAATTTACTGGCCCATCATCGACATTCAACAACCGCTCCTGCTTGACGCCCGACGATATGGTGAATTGGTGCATATGAAGTAAAGCACCCGCACATCAACCAGTTAGTTGCTGCCGTACTCCTGCCGTGTTGACGTTCCGCCCGCCGCCCGCCCGCTACCATCCGATTCACACGTGTTAGCACCGCCGGTCGCATTCTCCAGCGGCTTCTCGGATTACCTGAGCTGTCTATACACCGTTCGCGATCGTTTTGGATGCAATAAAATATTCCGAATTGCTGGGAATGGAGGATATCGCCGGAGATTGACCGTGGTACCTGGACCAATCCTCCTGGGCTGCCGTCCGCTCCCGACTTGTCGCGTCCGCTGCCGAGTGCTTCTGCGGGCCTGTTAGCGAAGAGTTTTAGTCCCCTTCGAGGAAGCTGAGTTAGAACCCGTTTATGTTGCGTCGCGACCCTCCTAGAGGCCGAAGCGTCGAAGCCCCAATGATGAGTCCCAGCCCACTTGGAAAATGACGAGTCGATTTCCCCCGGCTGATGTGTCTCAAAGGCCCCCTGGAGAAAGCCGAGTTGGAACCCTTCGGAGTCGTGTTTTGGTCCCCTTGGGGGCACGCTGAGTCGAGAACCCTCCAGGTTGAGTTTTGACCCTCCGAGAGACTGATGAGTTGCTTCCCCCGTTGAGTTGCAACCCGTCTCTAGGATGTCGAGTCAGAGCCCTTGGACGTTGAGTCTTGATCCGCCTTCAGGTGTCGAGTCAGAGCCCTCCGACGATGAGTTCCAGCCCTTTTTCCAGGTCGATGTGCCAAGACCCTTCCGGTGTTGAGTTTCGACCCTTCTCCAAGTCGCAGAGTTGGGACCCGTTGACGAAGAGTTTCGAACCCCCTCCAGGATGCTGAGTCGCGTTCCCTCCACGATGAGTTCTAGCCCACCTCGAGGATGTCGAGTTGAAACCCCTAAATGAACCAGGCCCGATAGAAATGAGGTCTCTCGTTTCGGTATCTCGTGTGGCGGAGTGATGACCTCGACGAGCGGGAGGTTAGTCTTGGTGAGTTGGGATAGTTGCTTACGGTTAGGCTTTGTCGTGAAAAATGTATGATGGGGCTCACGCGTGCTTTCTGAATCTGCCTGCACGTGCTGGTGTCTGCGCTACTGTCTGCCGTCAGGTACAGCCACTTTAAAGCCTCGTCCTTTGTTGGATACCTTCATAGAAAGATATTCGCGCTCTTGGGCCCTCTGGACTTGGCTTTGTGACTGCGGTACTCAGAGCACCGGACCTAGTGGGTTAGATCTGGAAACTCGCGGGTGAGCTTCCTCTGCGTTTCTGAAGTTCCTAGTTATTCGGAAAATGTAAATTTTGAGAACTACGTGAAAAATCAAGTAATTGAAATAAAATAGAATCGCGTTGAGATCGGGGTTCGGACCCTGCCGTAGAGTCGTAATTGTTGATCGGATTGATGGACACCCCCCCCCCTCCTTGAAACTAATGATTTTGTTTTAGCACCACGACAGTTCCGGATATTTCCATATAGAGCTTGTTACGGGAATGAAGACGTTCTTATTCGAAACTGATGAATTCAATCCGGTACCCAACGACGCCATCGTTCAAATAGGGACTTTGTAAAAATGAACTGTTATTAGGGCTCGATCAGGAATAGTGTAGACGCCGATTACTTCGCGTTAGGGTAAAGATTATTTCGACGCCTCTCCGCATCGGCTTTTCGACGAACACCCTGTGTAGTCAATTCTCTGCGTTTTGTTTTTCCTGACTGCGGCCTTCTCTCACAAATTGCGAAACAACAACGAACTAGCGCGTATACGGGGCCTGCTCAAAACGTTCTTCACATTAAATTAGTACCTTGACTTGAGGAATTGGTTCGCGTACACCATCGGTTCGAAAGTTTTTGGAAGGGCGAAATTTGGTTCAACATTTCCGGTTATAGGCACTTTCGATCACGGGAATCTTTCTGAGCGTTGGGGGCGATTCACGGCGAAAAAAGGTTTAAAGCCTCCACAAAGGCCAGCCATATCCAATCCCTTCCAAACGGGCAAAAGAGAACCATAGCCCAAAAAGAGCGTTAGCCTTTGAAAAGAGGCTCCACAAAAAGGGGGCCACCGCACACACCGGCCCACAAATCTTAGATTGCATTCGTGGTCGAAGTCACTCTTCTCTTTGCAGTGTCTAGAAGCCGGGCCTAACCCTAACATAACCTCTAACACTAACGTAAATGTTGGATCTGATTTAACCACGGAAGGAACTTTGAACCGCGAAAGCCAGTCAGAATTAAATGTCGGTCAAGGTGTAGAGTCAGGTGTTCGTCGGAGGGTTGGGGTGTTGGGACGTCTGAAATAATTAGGGGAAAGTTACCTCTTCGGTAATAGGTTAGATCTTTTAGATAATTTAGCCTGCGATGTGAAGGTAGGACTAGGTATAGGAGCGAGCCATTATTTAAACATTTTGAATTGTACATAGAGGTCAATAGATTGATGTTATGTTAAAACTTTAACTGTGTCTTATTGCGTTCAAACTCGTAGTCAGACCTGTCTCAACAATCTCGAGAACTCTATAATCGAACAACAAGAAGAGAGGCACAACGGGATGTCGTCCTGATACTAGATGATCATCGGCCAAGCGGTTCCAAAAGCGGGAAAAGTGATTTAATTCAAATAAGTTGAATTAAATGCCAGTATAATGGGTTGCCTACCCATTCCGGGGTACAAGAAGATAGCTGGGGTCGTTTCAAAGTTGAGGTTCATATGTCAAGAATTACACAATTGAGATGGTGCAAGTGCGCCCTCAAGAGGCGAATTTCAACTGAAATCTGATTCAAGTTCATTGGACGCCTAAACCATGCGCACATACCAAATTGAGGCTCAATTAGAACTACCATTTGGGAGTTATAATTGAAAATTACACAGAGACAGGAATACAGACACACAGACAGACAGACTTCAATGTGGAAATCGGAATCGGTTGTGTCAGTTTTATATCATTTTGAAAAAAGGTAAAATTTTTGATACCGACATTTCAAATATTGAGCAGTTTATATTATAAAATTAGAGGACTAGGAAAATAGTGACACTGACTGATGCGTAATAATCAAGATTGTTACACCCCTTGAGAGAGCTTTTTGAAAAAATGCAATAGGAAAAAATATAGCCTAATGTTTTCAATTCCATCTGTATTACTACAACAAAAAGGTAATGACAGGAACAAAAATTGTATGCTACCACAGGGATAAAAATACGTAGTCTTCATTGCTGCGAATTGAAGAAAAAAGTTTAAAAAAATGTCAAAAACTTGTCATTTGTCAAAAAATTGAGGGAGCAAAAAAAAATTATTGACACTGACAGCTCCACAATAGCTAAAATCGTTATACCCTTTCGAAGAATTTTCTGAAAAAGTGCCAGGGAAAAAAAATATATTGGTTTTTCCACTTCTCTGTTACACCCTGTAGGAATGCGAAGACTAGGAATGTGTAATGCATGAATAAATTATGGGCTTTCTAGAAGCTCATGCAATCATCAATACCAATCTCAAGCTTTTTTCGAATTTTATATCATCAGTTGAAATTTTGCGGCAGTGACCCGCCAGGCATGTCACGTGGCGCACTGGGACAAGAAAATTTTTGTGTCCCGCCGCGTCTCACATGGCACTACAGGAAACATCTTGATTTTTGAGTCTGGCGCTTAACGTGTTAAGGCCCATTCTCAGAGCTCTTTTGCGCTGAATTTAGATGTTGAGCACTTAGACGTCCGGCTCTCGTCCAGACTGTTCGATAATTCATTTTATTGCCCGTGTCCGGAACACCAATTCGAGCCAAACCGAACACGAATTTGTTCGGTAATTTTTGTACTTTGTACATCTCTGTCGGAGAACTGTTCTCGGTAAAAACAAACATCTGTTCCTCCATTTGGACATTGTCTGGTCTCTGGTGTGAGCAGGATAATCGCCGCCTGGCTCAAACGCAGACACATCCTGCAGCTCGAGTTGAATTAACGATGCTTTCTCCTATCATCGACAATATGATAACACGACAGCCTGCTTACAGCAACGATTAGGAGCCGGCTGGAGTTAGCCTTGCGAATTTCCCATCGCGCTTTTCCTCGCCTTCTCCATATCTGCCTTCTCCTTCGCTCACCAGCAATTAATTATTAAGTCTGCTGCTGCTGGTGCTGCTGCTTGGGCCTGCTGCTGCTATATTGCCCAACGAATGGAGTAATGGAGTATGGAGCGCGCAACCGATAACAAGTTGCCAACCGCGAGATGTAAATCGCGCAAAAATAATTATTACGGCACACGCGATCGGTTCAGCTGCCAGCCACGACCACGACATAACGCAAACACTCCCGGTAAGTCGGTACACAAATACGGCATATAGCACATCATAAAGAGTACAAACATGAGAGCAACAGACAGCTCGTTCAAGTGCGATAGCCGAAGAAAACTTTCGAAGCCGCTGATGCTACACCTGCCAGAACGCGGGCTTCCAAGCAATAAAAAATTACGTCTCCGTCGTCTCTCTCCTTAACTCCCTCCCATGCTCCAACACTCCCTCCCCCCCGGCTTCTCTTCTTCAACTCCACTGATAGAGCTCTTACGGCACGAGCTTTCGGATAAAGCTCGTCGGACTAATTAAGGAGCCAGGATTATGTGCTTCCTTTAAGCGCAGGATTCACGCTGTACTAAATAATGTCGCTGATATTTGACAGAAATTCTGAGTATGTTCGGTGCAGCGCACCTAGGAATCGGGAACACTATGGCAGAGAGCGCAATTTCGGAATATCTCTCACACCGAATGCGACGGGGATATTGACGACTTTGTAATTAGATGAGAGACGCCTCGACGCACCCCCAGACTTCCCAGCCAGGTGACGGGAGGAGGGAGGAGGAGGAGGAATTGGGTACACCTCGAGCGATGTCTAATCGATGCTTTCTCTCTGTGGCCCAAGAATAGGCGTTTTTGACCTGGAACACTAACGACATCGTCAAGAGTCAATCATCGGCGCAGTTTCGATTACCGAGCCGTGGTGCCGCTGGAAAGTGGAAACTACTCAGGTCACTCCATTCGCGTGAGAAATTCGAACAGGCAGTCAAAACTGCATAACGAGGATGATTAAACAAGGATGCATGGTATGAAACCGCCGTGATTAGCTACTGTCTCGTCATGATGCCTGGTTGGAGTTATCAGGTGGTGTAAAAGGAAAACACGTGCTTGCTCATTAGCGTCAGCACTGTGTTTACAGGTACTATTGTGTTAGCCACTGGATAGATAATTACTGGGAAGGTATGCGAGATAATCCAATTTTCGACAAACTGTGTCAGTGCCACCAACATGTAATAGTTGTTTATACAACAAGGGACTAAAGTGAATTTTTAATCCCGGGGGTGAAGTTTGTTGCTCGAGGGCCTTTTGGGCCCGAGGGCAACAAATCACCCTAAGGGATTAAAAATAACTTTAGTCCCGTGTTGAATACAAGACTTTTCGCAATACCGGAATATTTTCTGAAGCCGAGGAATTACAAAAAGAAATTCCAGTTTTTGGTGCTTTCGATAAATAAGAAGGCTGAATCGCTAAACGTAGGTACCTATAGCAACCATAGCAAACTGAAGTGTGTTGTCAAACAATGAACACAAATTTGACGTTCGACATTTTCTACATGGGCATTTTCAGTGAAAATGTATGAAGATTCCATTCCACAAGAAGTTTTGAACGAAGCCTTCCAAGCGAAGAAAAATCTGCAGCCGAAGTCGCTTGGTTTATGAATCGAAGAAATCGCTAATATTGATTGACAAGGGAACAAACAACTAAATCCATGGTGGAGGCTCCAGATGGTACTTACCTTATACATAGGTACATAACTACCTTCTAATCAAGATACATAAGTAGATCCGCAGTTTGAAATAATTTATAAGTACGGTTGAAATTATTGTAAACCCCATTTTTTAGTGAGAACCTAATTATCCTTTTTTTTAGGTTGCTGTATAATTTGGACTTTGTGGGGCGTTCAGGTGAAAGTACCCTATCATATGGCGAAGAGATCACCATAAGAGATTCAGAAGAACGTTGGTCCGTGGTGCACACCTACGATGCTTTTCGCAATGCCGAAGTTATTACAATAATATTAAACTATGAAATAACTAAGCTTTCGTACGTCGCTTGTTTTGTCGTCTCTTCCAGCTCGGGTGGAGTAAAGGAATCTTCTGAATCGGAACAATCCATTGCTATAGCCGATCACTTTCGTAATTAAAAGCCGAACTTTCCCACGTACAACAACCACAACGAAACTCAGAAGCTAGATGTCAGTTTGAAAAATTAATTATTTCAAACTGACATGCCGGCACTCTATCCCGTCAAATATTATTATTGCCCGCTTTCAAAAAGCGGGACTATAATTCTACTTTAGTCCCGCAAAAGTGAGAGCAAAGTTGTTGTTATCGTTACGGTATTGCGAAAACGTTCTTTAACGTTTTCAGCTTTACTTCTGCAAGAGACGTACATTTTACTTTCCGACTTTTCTCCGACTTGTCAGTTGCTGCGGATCATCACCAGAAAGTCTGCGAAAAAAATTACAGGACGGCAGTTTGGGTGTGAGTCACTCATTCGGTTCAACAAGCTTCAGTATGAATGATGAAATGATCCAAAATTGTCGTCTCGAGGACAACTGAAGCAGGCTCAACGCTTCGTTTTCAAGATGCTACTGGGAAGAGGCAGATGACCAATCAGAAGACGCTGCACCGAAGTTCGCTATCAGACTTTGCAAGCAAGCTATTTGAGGGACACGGCTTGCCGTTCTGCGTGAGTTCGTGACCCACTTACCTCTTCCTATCTGTTGATTTTCTCTCCCGGCCACGAAACAACTGACTAGGGCAACAAATGTTCAATCGATTTGGCATATATTGGCGGATATCGAGCTCGACCTTAACAAAATCGACATCAGGCACCACTTTATCTAAGGAAAAGATTGACAGAGGAGCAATATTGTTGGGACACATCAGCACCAAAGAAAACTTTCCTATATCAACACGGAAACATTATTGCCCAATACCGGCCACCACCGAGAATTGGAGATGAAACCCGCATCCTTCGTAAGACAAGAACCGTAAGGGGGAGAGTTTTGGTATTTATTTATTATTTATTGGTTTTATATAAGGTGAAGTGGGGTAAATGTAAAAATGGGGCAAATGTGAGATGTCACCTCCAAATGCGGGTGAAATTTGAAAAAAAAACCCATCAAAATTGCCTCCCTTAGCACTGAACTGACAAAACTTATACCCCTGATCTACTTGGGCCAGTTAGAGTTCTACTTTACCGACCGATCACAAAATTATTTGTCAACTCGTGTGAATTGTCACATTTTGTCCCCCGAAAAATGTTAGTCGGGGTTAATGTAATATATGATATATCACATTTGCCTCAATAATCATGTTACATTGACATCATTGTTATTAATATTACTAGCTTTCACCAGGGCCGCTTTAGCGGCCCCTATGCGAAACCTAGTCTTCGTTCGCGCTTCTCGTAGGGTGATATTCTCAAAGGTCATTTGCATTCGCAGTGTTTCGTTACGAGATAGTGTCGCAATTTGTTCATTTTGTTGTTCTTCAGTTTCTCTGCTTCACACGGTGCTCATTCTGATCATAGACCAGGACAAAAGTAAAAGAAGGAAGAACCACTGCGCATCCATTTCAGCCGATATCGCATGGGGTCCGCCATTTTTAGGTCATAACGGCTTTCCCAAGGCGGCAATTCAAATGGGGGGAGTACGCGCGAGTCAAAACTATAGACAGACGTCAAAACAGATGACAGTCATGGGACAATTTGTAGGCTATACTTTGTAAGTGAAACAAATAACTCAAGAATTTCTGCTCACGGCCTTGACTAATCCTCATACTCATAGTCAATACTTCGCTCGATCTCCGACTTCGCATGTCTCAAGTCCTTGGGACAATTATGACAATTGTTGCAATAGTCGGATTGTGCTTAAATCGGAGACCGAGTGCGAGTATGGGCCATAGACGTATGGGCATAAGGCCCACGATATGTGCTTAATTTGAGCTACAGAATAAAATTTCAAGAAAAATATTCAATGTTTTACTTTTGATAAAATAATACAAGTTTGGAAAGTGTTCGTTGAACATCACACTGAATCAGCTCTACGCTTTACGTTTTGGCTAGATTGTGCACCTAATCTTATTTTCAAATAGCATCTTACAGCACTTTCCATTAAGATAAAATTGTGTGTTCCAAAATATCATTGTCCGAAACGAGGTTCTGAATCGGGTCCTGGGAGTCTGGAGAAAAATTTGTTCACATTACTTCGAAATGCCTCGAACAAATCAGCAGCACTGAGCCTTTCTCATAAGACGTTTCCAAGTTATTCCTTCATCATTCCAATTGCCTCGAGCCACAATCGAAACCCATCACCCCGTGGAAAACTAAAAACAAAACTTAGTTACCGGAGTGAAATTTGAATATTTAAATTCAGTGTTTACGTATGAAAGGATATCTTCTCATCTCTGGGTTCATCAATCGCCTGATATTCTTGCAAATTTCGATAGGTATAGCAAGCCATCCTGTAGTGATGCATTTGCTAAGTTCGATAAGGTTCGATCAAACTTATTACACAGGGAAAACCGCCAAACGAACACTTCACACAGAGGCCTCGATATGTGTTTCACAGCTTCTAAGTGGAGATTGAACTGCGGACCCCATTCTCCATACTTCCATAGCGGCTTTCTTGCTTCACTTTCTTAACAAAAAGTCATCAAGTACAATGCACTCGACAATGCATCAATAATGCAATGCATCTCAGGAATATAAATAATATCCGGTCATAAAGTAGAGTTCGTGGAAACGAACATTGAATAACACTCAACATTCAATTCTATTGTTATGTTTTACACAAAACCAAATATCGGCGCCGAGGAAAGTTCGATCACAACAAATCAATCTAACCTAAAACTTCGTAGCTGTCATCAAGTACACTGTCAGTACTGTCACCCACCTGTCATAATTGAAATTGCCGCCAGGAAAAACCGTTATGTAATCAAAATGGCTGGCCTACAAATTACACAGCCGCGCAGGTATCTTGCCTCTTCTACTTTTGTCCTTGTCTATGATTCTGATTCGTTGGGAACGTAAGCGTGCTTCGCGCTCTTAGACTTGTTAATTTTTTTGCTGTTCTTTTACTTCTTTTTGTTTTCACCGTTTTGCTACAGAACTGGCAAGATCTCCTGCTCCTTTACCCAAGCTCCTTTTTATCAACAGCTGATAAGAAACATGCGTTTGAAACCACGACGGATCTTGCTTTATACACCCCTACCAATGGGTAGTCTCACTCATACCAAAAAGGTTTGAATGGAGTGTTCTGGAATGCTCCACAATGATCTGGAATGTTCCTGGATATTTCCGAACGTTCCAGACAATTCTTGAATATTCTAGAATATACCGGAACATTCTGGAATGGTGCGAAATGATCTCGAATACTCGCAAATATTCTGTACTGTACCTCTACCAATAAATGGCCCCACACCAAAAAGGCTTCGAATAGTCCACAATGTTCCACCAGAACCTTCCACAACTTTCTGGAATGGTGTTTTGGAATGTTCCACAATGATCTGGAATGATCCGGGATGTTTTTGATCGTTTCAGACTATTCCCAAACATTCCAGAACATACCGGAACATACTGGAATGTGGTGGAATGATCTCGAATGATCTCGAATGATCTCGAGTTACCCGAACATTTCAGAATATATCGAAACATTCTGGAACGTTGTGGAGTGATCTCGAATGTTCTGGAATGTTCCAGATCGTTCCAGACTGTTCCCGAACATTCCAGAACATACCGGAATATTTTGGAATGTTATAGAATGATTTCGAAGGTTTCATAATGATCTGGAATATTTCGGGATCTTCCCAACATTACGGAACATGCCGGAATATTCTAGAATGTTGTGGAATGATCTCGAATGTTTCACAATTATCTGTAATATTCCGGGATGTTTCTGAACGTTCCGGGATGTTTCCGAAGGTTCCAGAATATTCTCGAACATTCTAGAACATACCGGAACATATTCTGCAATGTTGTGGAACGATCTAGAATATTCCACAATAAATTGGAATATTCCGGAATGTTCCCGAACGTTCCAGATTCTCGAACATACCGAAACATTCTGAAGAGTTGTGGAATGATCACGAATATTTCACAGTGATCTGGGATATTCTAAGGTGTTTCCGAACATTCCAGACTATTCCTGAACATACTGGAACATTCTTGGATGTTGTAGAATGATCTGGAATGTTCCACAATGGGTTGGAATGTTCCGGAATATTTCGAAACCTTCCAAAGTATTCCCGACAATACTGTTATTTTCTATGATGCTGTGGAATGATCACGAATGCTCCAGAATGATCTGGAATATTCCGGGATGTTTCTGAACGCTCCAGATCATTTCCGACGATTTCAGAACATACCGGAACATTCTGGAGTGTTGTGGAATGATCTCGAATGTTCCACAATGGGTTGGAATGTTCCGGAATATTTCTAAACCTTCCAGAGTATTTCCGACAATACCGTTATTTTCTATAATGCTGTGCAATGATCACGATCACGAAAATTGAAGCAGGTACGTCACAGTGTCCGCAAAAAAGTGTGGTACGACGTGAACAATTCAACTGCAAAGAAAATATAAGTGTGATCGTGATTTCCCCCTCGGTGGAAACTAATCATCGTGAGTAGAAGGCAACAGAATTTGTTTCGTGGTTGTAAAAGTGTTTAATGTAGCCGTTAAGAGTACTCGACACCAGAATTTTTTCAGATTTTTATACTGACCTGTTTCAATGAAATTATGTCTATTGATATTTTTGTTTGCGGTATAAATACTTTCAAGACAATAGGCCGCGGGAGCAAAAATGACGTCCTAAAATGGGTATATGGTATAATGTTATTTTCTCTAGTGTACTTGTTGATACAATTTTCTTTAGTTGTAATAAATTTTATAAATAATGTATTGAACAATTGTCGCTTTATCAATAGTACATTACATACCGAGACGGGAAATACATCATTACTGCTGCGGGCACAAAGAGCCTCCAGGCTCGAAGCTGGAATGATGTATTTACCGTCAAGAGTATGTATACTATTTTACTCACAACCATGTACTCAGCTTGCAGGATTACAGGCGTTCAAAAGTTGAAATCTGAAAATTAACTTTTTGTCATAACTTCCAGATAGGCCGATTAATTTTGCTGAAACGTGGTTCAGGAAATACTGATTAACACACTTATTGTTTGGTTGGATGCATATTTTGAAATTTCCCTTCTAAAGCTACCATTTTTTCACTTTCTCGGGAGGTCGGCAATGGGTCACTTCCCGACCTCCTACTAGGTATGTAATGGATCAATTACCATAGTGGCTGTGGGTAAAAAAATAACAGTGCTAAACTCAAGATTTAAATGAGTAATGTCAAAAACAAACTAATCTCTACAGCGGTACCTTGGCACCCTATTATGCGGTGGCGCGAGCGTCTTATGTCGAAAAGAATAAGCATTGCGCTGTTGCCATATCAGGCGTACTAACGACGTTGCCATAGCGGGTACCAAGGGTACGTTTTATTCCCGCGACCTACACAGCTTAATTAATAATTAAGTACGTAAACACATAGATCTACGTGGGTATTCAAAAACGGTATTCATTTTTACGAATACATGGATTCGAATACTCAGTATTCGAATACTTTCGAGAGTCAGTATTCGAATCTTCAGGATTCGAATTCTTTTTTTGCATCGGGATTCGGGATTCGTATTCGAATACTTTTTTCGGGATTCGACCCAAGTCTGCTACACCATATAACTCCCTTGATCGTAGCGGGACTCGTTTCTGAGTTTTAGCGGCACAAAGATTTGGCACTTTCTTTTATTATATATATATATATATTGATTTATCGCAAACAAGTCTTCCTGGAAGTAACAGCACAGATCTGAGTATCTTCAGCCGAAGGTGACGGACGTCGATATAAACTTGAAAACT
Source organism: Anaspis maculata (assembly GCA_949128115.1). Classification (NCBI taxonomy): domain Eukaryota; kingdom Metazoa; phylum Arthropoda; class Insecta; order Coleoptera; family Scraptiidae; genus Anaspis; species Anaspis maculata. The sequence continues at coordinate 122,458,887 of OX421961.1, forward strand.
CTTTGAAGCAGCTATAAATTTATGCAGGGTCGCAACAACGTGTGAAAAATGTGGAATTCTCCAGCAGAGGTGTTGCAGCCGTGATTTTTGTCCAAAAAAAGCAAGCGATATAGTAGGTTCATTCCTGCCGTGATTCTAGTAAGCTGGGTAAATTTTACAGTTTGGCATTGTAGACTTAACGTTCAACTGCCTAATGTGCGTCTGAGAGTCTGGCTTCGAAAGATAGGATATTTTGGTGCGTTGGTGTCAAGATAGGTTATGTTGGAATTGAGTTTGAGAATTGCAAGTATGGAGTGGATGTACACTTCACTCTTCACAGTTTCCGAAAAATTTTTGTACGACGTCCCCTGAGCAGTGAATCAAGTATTTTCGTAACGCCGATGGATTATCCACACAAAAATTGGATTTGTTGTAGCTTTCCAGTCTTTCAAAATGTGGATAATTCTTTTAAAAACCAGGAATAGTTCATAATGCCTCTATATGTGGTTTTCGAAAATAAATTCACATCTTCTCTCCAAAGCTGAACTGATCCTGACTAATTTCCCGAGAACTAACGCCAGGTGACTAAAAAAGTTTGACAATTGCAAACGAGGAAAAAAACTGAGGTGAAAACTGCTTTGCGGAATTCGTTTTGGGCAAACGCCAGAGGTAAAATTTTGTACAAATGGGAAGGAAAAAGTACCGTCCAGTTTGGTATTATCGCTTTGATTTGGGTTCGGAAAGAGAGCGGCAGGTGTGCCTTGGAAGACTGGACCGCAAAGCAATCGCTCGCGGCGTGACGTCAAATTTCAAGTGAAGAATCTTCAGTGGGTCGCCGCCGTGGCGAGGTACTTCTGGACACTGGTTTGTAGAAAAATGGCAAAATACTTATTGGTGGTGTGAATTGTTCTTATCTCCTACGCAAGTCGTAGTGTCGCTTCCCATGGTCGAACGACTTCGAGCCGCGAGACGATTCGCTGAAACAACTCATCTCTTGGGAGATGCCGTCCTCATAGCACAGGCCGCTTTTCGCAGGTGTCAGGTGTCCCTTCCAGTTCCGATGATTTTCCCTGACAAAGGTAGACAGAATAATTTCGAGCGTACGGTGATGACGCTCTATCATGTCGGCTTGTGGATGGTGGCGAAGGCCTCGAAGACACGGTTGACGAATTGCTGGCCATTGTCACAGACTAGGGTCTTGGGGACAGCTTTATCACGCTTTTGCCCAATGGTTTTACAGCTCAAAACAGCACACGGAAGGGATCTCACCTCGAATTTACAGCTGCAATTCTCCAAATCCTTGCCAAAACTTTCGCTTTTACCACCGTGAAATTGCATCGTCAACGTAGGCGCGGAATTGCTCGATGGCACACACCACCCCATGGCATTCCTTGCTGACCAGGAGAGAAGGCTTATCCTGCGCTTTGTTTGTGCCTTATTGGTTAGTCTCTTGCGTTGCTTGCGTTGTATCATGTAGACGCGTTCTTAACGAACACATTATTAGCACTGGATCCAAGCCTGTCGCATCCCAATGCCAATCACAAGAAAACCGTATAGGTACGCCGACTGCGACGCATAAATACGCCAATAATCCAGAGCTTTTATTGAATCCTTTCCGCATCAGATACCCGATTCACGGCGGCAGTTTTTTCTCCGCACCTACGCGATGGCTTTTTTTTTCACCGTGAAAAACACGCACATTGAAAAAGACTTTGAAGACGTACGCTTCGTCGTTTTTTACAACTTCCCGTAGGCTGTACCTTGTACCTGCTGACACAGAAAGACGACATGTTGTGAGCAGCTCGGCGCGCCCGGATCAACATTCGTTTCCAGAAGCTTTATGGCGGATGCATGCGAGCCGAATTGAATCTGCCAGGGGCCATTGAAAAAAATAATTTAATAACTCGTTATCGGCCGCACGAGATCTTTTTATCCCTCTCCGGCATATACCTCCAATCCTCGCAGCAAAAAAAAAAACCTCTCGCAACAACACACTACCAACCTAATAGAGTTTGTTGCGCCCACACACCCACACACACACAGAATCGCACACCCATTCTATTAAATTGTCCTGAGCCGCGGAATACGTCGCCGACGTTTATTATCCTGTCAGAAAGTTATTTTTGAGAGACATTTCAATTTGAATGTGCTCGTTTTTCTCGCCGTGTGCACTGCTTGTCTGTGCAGTGCTCAGCGGTCCCGACCGTTTTTCGATTTCGCAGAGCAACTTTTATGTAACGTTCTACTTCGCTCTCGCTCTTCAGAGCCGCCACCGTGTGCCTGCCTTAATCCTTAATGTGATCCTCCGGCTCCGGCTCTCGTCGACGCGCAGCAGCGTCAACTTTTAACTACTAATTTCTCTGGGTGTACACCAGCGGTGGTGGTTGAAGGCGTGCAACTGAAATGTGCGGTTGCAACGACCAAATTAAATTAGTTGCCGTTATTACTTTATTCGAGATTTTTCGAGGAGGAGGAGGAGGAGAGCCTGTCTGCAATTTTACTGCAAATGCTTTACTTTATTCACAACACAATGCACACAGCTCCGCTGTTGTAATGTAAATGGAAGACGTAGATGGGTACCCACAAGTACGTATATTCTTTGCTGTGTGCGTTCGTAACTAAAATAAGAAAATGATTTACGTACAAAAGTTAGGCAAGCAGACAAGGAGTTTGTATTCTGGTCGATAAACAAGGCGTCTTGTTTATATCATTAAGGTTGTAACCGTTTCAAAATTCCCGCGCCAGTGCGTAGCGAAAAGTCCGCTTGGCTGCGGCGATATGGTGGCGCCGCCTGGCGGGACGCTTAAGGAGTCGAGTTTTTGGGGGCGAAAAAGCGAAAGCAAAGATGAGCGAGTAGCTCCATAAACGAAGCCCCGTCCCGGGGCACAGCCCCTTGAGGTCAACGCTCAGACCAGCTCCAGCTTGGCGCCGCTTATGCGGCCCCGTAGCCAAAAGAACTCGCCAGAAACGTTCCTGCCTCAGTTCCTGCCGTCCATCATTGTAAATTTCATCATCACCTCTGCCTGTGGGGCCTACCGATCGGCTGGGAAACTTCATGGGGGCTTCACCGTCGGAGCAGTCGCTCCCATCGTAACCCCCATGTAAGCCATCATCGTCACAGCGGCCGTTTCCGTCACGCCGACTCTCGTGCCGACTCCGTCGTCGTCGAAGGCATCAGCCGAGGCATCAGCTGCTCGCAAACCCAAAAACACAAACTTCCGTCTCTCCGCCGGAAAAACACTCAAGCCCGGGTCATCAGCTGTTTGTCACCGAAGTCACCGCTACGCCGTGTCAGCCGCTGCAGCCAAAATTCGGCCAATATGCTCGTCAGGCATTGATTAAAGTTAAGTAGTGTCCCCAGTGTTCATATTGTACCTACTTTCAAAATTATTGTAAATTGTTTGCGCTACCGACCACGTTCCGTTTCCATTTCACATAATCATGTCATGTCGTTGTCTATTCTAGTAGTCGTCGCGGTACGGGCCTAAAATCGTCCAAGTTCTGCACTTCTAACGATTTCGATTATTTTCGGCACAGATGATCATTGGACCTATTCAAGCGTTTTGACCCGCAGCACCACCAAATTTGCCCCTCAGGAACGGAGGGGTGGGGGTATCTTCAGAATTTGAAGCTCCAGGTCTGGTATGGTCCAATGAAGACCCACAAAGGCAAATGAGTAGTCATTTCCGAATGATTTTCATCCGCTGATGTCGATTCTCACGTGAAAAATGAGTTGCGCAGTCATTTGACAAAGATAATTGGTAATAATAAGAGATAATGATTAAATCAAGTGGCCATTTACTGAACTCTGTAGGAACTTGTTTTTTTTGTGATAAATACATGAAACTTGGTAGGGCTGTTCATTATTACTTACTTTCCAAATATGGAGGGAGCACCACGCGTTCCGACGCATGACGTCGCGACGCAATGTCAAAAAACGTGGTGGTCGTCATTTCCAAAATAGTCGATATATTACCATAGTTTATTTGATTTCTTTCATCAAACCATATGCTTTCGAGATTTAATAACATATTTCTGTCGACTTGGGGAAACGGTGGGCTACCAGTGGTGAGTCAGGTGTCTGCTAAAGGGAGCTGTGAGGTTTCTTTACCCCCAAATTTCCACGGTCAACATCTTCGGATAAAACTATTGTTAAGTTTGTCCATACGAATAAAATAATTATGTCATCTGGTCAACATCCTCCATGTTTCGTCCTTCTAAGGACTCCTCAGTATGTTTTATACAGATTTCGCAACCGCGTGAGATCATTCAGACCTAGTAAAGTAACCGATTCTGGAATACCGTTATGTTTGAAATGGGTAAAAAAGGAGTAAATACAATTTCTGTGATTCTAGTGTTAGGGTATGAATAAAGTCTCGGATATGAATGGAGTAAATACGTCTGAAAAAAGCACCAATATTAAAAACTTGAATTCTTGAATTCGATTCCCGGCACAGTGCTTTGTGCTATAGAAACAAAGATTCTCAGCTTGTGATATTTGGGAATCAGTTGGGAACTCCTATGACATAAGAAATGCCGATAAGGATAAAAACAGCAAATAAACAAACAATAATGGTTCATAGTCCATCCGCTAGGTACTATTCTGTATTTTTTTAGAGGTCGAAAAGGTTTTTTTTGGAATTCCAATCAGTTAAGGTCCACAGAATCAGATTTTTTTGGTGACAACGCTCAAAAGTGGTGCGGTCACCCTGTGCACCCCCATGGGGGCCAGCCCCCAGTTGATCGAATTCCAGTTCTGTAACTCGGAGGATCGACACAGAACTACAAAAAATTAAGGATGTCATGAAAAAACTTCCTCAAAAGTCATCCACAATGAAGATACAGCCCTTCAAGTTTCAAAAAAGGCGATTTCCGTGGAGGTACAATTTCCACAATTTTCAACCGATTTTGCTGAAAATTTGGCTTGGCCCCTCTGTAACAAGCATCTAGAAGGGGGAATTTCATTTTCTGGATTAATTGTCCAGTGGCGGAGCAACTGATAATTTTGACATAATGCCGTCCCTCCTCATTTCTCAAGTCCCTGGTCAACATTGGACTCGGAAACTCTCACTATGTATCGAATATATTGTTCAGCTACGATGTTCCCAAAAAAATTAAAATCAGAGCTGGTTTCTGGGTTTAATGTTGAATATAGAAGAGGGGGATTTGCTTTCATTTTTTTTCAACTGAATATCCTAGTATTTTTTTTATATAAAAAATTGTGTTAGATTTTTTTTTTTTTGGGGAACATCGTAGCTGAACATTGTATTCGATACATAGTGAAAGTTTCAGGGTCCAAAGTTGACCAGGGACTTGAGAAATGAGGGGGGACGGCATTATGTCAAAATTTCCAGTTGCTCCGCCACTGGACAGTTTATCCAGAAAATGAAATTCCCCCTTCTAGATGCTTGTTACAGAGGGGCCTAGCCAAATTTTCAGCAAAATCGGTTGAAAATTGTGGAAATTGTACCTCTACGGAAATCGCCTTTTTTGAAACTTGAAGGGCTGTATCTTGATTGTGGATGACTTTTGAGGGAGTTATTTCATGACATCCTTAATTTGTGGTGATTTTGTGTCGATCCTCCGAGTTACAGAACTGAAATTCGATCAACTGGGGGCTGGCCCCCATGGGGGTGCACAGGGTGACTGCACCACTTTTTAGCCTTGCCACCAAAAAAATCTGATTCTGTGGACCTTAACTGATTGGAATTCCAAAAAAAACCTTTTCGACCTCTAAAAAAATACAGAATAGTACCTAGCGGATGGACTATCAATCATTTGATACGGTCTAATACAAGGCGATTTCTTTTTTTCAGTACGGTGGCATCGATATTAACAGGCGATTAACGTTATGATAATTTATAGTTTAGTTTGTAAGAGTTCTGTAACCGAGTATGTACCTAATACAGTACAACATTAAAGAGCACTTTTTTCCAGTAATCAAAAGTACCTTTCTGAGTGCCTTTCATTTGATCGCTAGATCTGTATAAACATACTGAGGAGTCCCTAGAAGGACGAAACACGAGAAATGTTAACCAGATAACATATTCGTATGCACAGACTTCAAAATAGTTAGTTTTATCCTCGGTTTTATCCGAAGATGTTGACCGCGGAAATTTGGGGGTGAAGAAACCTCACAGTTCCCCTTACAGGCACCTGGTTTACCACTGGTAGCGTAGCCCACCGTTTCCCCAAATCTACAGAAATATGTTATTGAATCTTGAAAGCATATGGCTTGATGGAAGAAATCAAAGAAATTAAAATATTCCTATCGACTGTTCTGGAAATGGCGACCACTGTTTTTTGATATTCTGTCGCGAGTTCCGTTGCGACGTCATCCGTCGGAACGCGTGGTGCTCCCTCCATATTTGGGAAGTGAGTAATAATGAACAGTCACACCAAGTTTCATGTATTCATCACAAAAAACAAGTTCCCACAGAGCTCAATAGATGACCACTTGATTTCATCTTTATCTCTTATTATTACCAATTATCTTTGTCAAATGATTGCGCAACTCATTTTTCACGTCAGAATCGACATCAGCGGATGAAAATCATTCAAAAATGACTACTCACTTGCCTTTGTGGGTCTTCATTGGACCATACCAGACCTGGAGCTTCAAATTCTGAAGATACTCCCACCCCTCCGTTCCTAAGGGGCAAATTTGGTGGTGCTGCGGGTCAAAACGCTTGAATAGGTCCAATGATCATCTGTGCCGAAAATAATTGAAATCGTTAGAAGTGCAGAATAATTTGGTGTACCGCTACGACTATAGCGGAGCAGTAAATATTGAAAATTCATAAGAATCGTGCACTTTATGCCAAGTCTTTGAAATTTGGTACAGTCTCAGCTATGGTCTAAAGGTTTTAGGAAATCATCGCAAGCAACTTGTGCGCGACCTCTGGTGGCCTGCTTGCGTCAAATCCAATATGGCCGCCATCTGTGCTGGTATTTTCAATAGAAGGGCTTCTACGAGACATAAAATAGGATTGAATAATATATTACCATAATACCAGTATAGTATATGAATATAAGAATAATATAAGAATATAAAGGGTGACTCAGGTTGAATGAAGCATTTCTTTTTTGAATGAAAGGCGCAGTTTTTGGAAAATCGGAAGTTTACCTATCTCATATACCTACTAAAGTAGAAACATAAGAATTAGGATCAGTGCCGTCTTTAGGCATGGGCCCGAAGGGCCTGTGCCCGGGCCCCGGCTTTTTTGGGGGCCCTTTAAGGCGTCCTTAAATTTCTAAAAGTGAAGACGATTTTTGTAAAAAATGTTGTTCTCATGTCCCGTTTACGACGTTTATTTAATTATGTCACTTTCTGAGCTGATCGTGCGCCTCCCCTTACCTCTCAAGAGTCCACGACGCTCTATCCCACTAAACTTATCAAGAAAAGACAGGTTTTCTGTCGAAAATTTCGAAAAAGCGTGAAATTTTTATGAAAAAAAGTTTGTTAAATAATAACCTGTGGCGGTGATGCTCGCCTCACTCGTGTGCTTTTTTTCACAAACCTTTATAGGGGGGCCCCTCACTGCCTTGTGCTCGGGGCCCCATTTGTTCAAAAGACGGCACTGATTGAGATGAAAAACAACATCTGTCCAATGTACTCCTTGGTTGTTTTTGCAAAGAGCTATTTTTTTAGTGAACATTTTTATTTCATTTTAGCAGATTTGAGGTCCTATTTTTTCAATAAGTCTCCAAATATTGTCTTTGAGCTCCATGATCGTTCAGGTATAGTTTAGATAGACTCTCTCTTTAACGTACCCCGTACCCCCCATAAATATAGGAAACAACCTTATGATGTAATTATCTGCAAAAACGCCTATACCAAAGGGTTCAGAATGGGTAAAATTCTTATCAAACTCCAACAATAAATAAGACTTATTCAACTTCCTCTGCGAGAAATTTGCTGAACTAACCACTGGTGCTTCATATGAACTGTTCACCACAAAGGATGATCAGGTACTGAACAGCAAAAGGAGTGACATATTATTAACCATTTCTCCAAGCCAGCAAAAAGAAAACAAACATCGGCATGATGTTGCACTTGCAACACGAAGCTGAGCAAGGACATACCAAATCGTGCCTCGCCTCAGTGGACACGGACGTGGTTCTCCTGGCCATCTGTCACTTCACACTGTTGTTATGTCAGAGCTATGGATAGGTTTTGGTTAGGGAAAGACCTTTAAAGAGATTCCAATCCATCACATTTGTCAACAGCTTGGACCTGAACGCTTCGAAGCCTTTCTCTTTTTTCATGCATTTACGGGGTGTGATGTATCATCGCCGATGTTTGGAATTGGTAAAAAGACGACATGAAATGCATGGAGTGCTCATCCTGACGTCACTGATATCTGATCCTCATCCTTGAGGATTGACATCACAAATACATCGAATAGTTTCACGTTGGAATCACAGCACATATGTTATCTTGAACGCTCTACAGTTCTGATGTACAGTAAAAACTGTGGTGCAAATTCAGTCAATGATGCAGAGAAGTTGATGGTTACTCAAGGCCTAAAGTCTCTTGAATTTATATCACCATCACAACATGCTCTATTTCAACATAAAAAGCGAGCTCCGCTCACTACCGCATTCATTTGGAAAGTGTCGCTGTCCAGAGCACCTGATATCCCGGATTACAGTAAATCTGGTTGGGAATTGAACGACAGAACCAAAGAATGGGTACCCTATTGGACTGATCTTCCAGATGCAAGCCATGGCTATTCATTACTACTCAATTGTGGTTGTTTGGTGTCATGCACAGGCAGATGTAAATGTTATCGAGCCGGGATTCGCTGAAGTCCAATATGCAAGTGTCAAGAAGGTTGCACAAACAGCTTACATAACACATGAAGTAACAAATATCATATCTTGTTGTGAAGCTTGTCAGATTCTATCGTGTTTGTGTCCACCGTTCATGTTTCTTTATATTTTGTAATTGCACGGGATTTATATAAAAAATTGTTTCTCCACCTTGCATCTTATTGTCTAATCTGTCATATCAAAGCACTTAATGACCTTAAAATTGATTTTTAAACACAAATAAGACCTGAGAAATGGACCTCTCGCATCTTGAAACCTATAAAAAGTGGTATTACTCAAGATTTTGTGTCCAATAGAACCTAGTAGAAGTACAGATGGCGGCCATATTGGATTTAACGCAAACAGGCCACTAGAGGTCGCGCACAAGTTGCTTGCGATGGTTTCCTAAAACCTTAAGATCATACCTAAGACCATACCAAATTTCAAAGACTTGGCACAAAGTGCACGATTCTTATGGATTCCCCCTAAGCTATTCTTCGTTTCAGGGCCCATATTATTCAGAATTTATTATTCTAAATTGTATTTTCATCCGTTGTACCGAGTGTTCGTACCTACAACTTAGTTTTGCCTCAATTACTGTGTGAGTGGATTGTTCATAGGTACCGGCCGTAGAGGAGTCCACGACAGCTGGCGGAGCAGTCGAACTCTTCACTTCCTCGCCGAACTGTTTGACCTGGGGAAGAACTTCGTGAAGATGGCGCCCACATTCTAACATCCATACCCGACGCTGCGGCATTCCCCAGGTCAGTATGCAGTGGCCAAGACTCCGTCAGACTGGGCTTCTTCTGCGGTCGGCCTAGAAACTCACCCACCACAGTACTCGAACCATCATCGTCGATCCCGGATGAGTAATACGTTTTGATTTTGTTTATTGTGCCATTTTATTCTTTTACTTACATAACACACCATTATTTGTGTACATACACTGATCGCCACGTCATTTTAATATACTTGTTAAATTGTTCAAATGGCTTTCACCTTACCTAGCCCAATTCACACATCCATCCTTCTCCCAAACCACAACCCGCTCTACGCTTCTAGCCGGCAACGAGTCCAGGGCTTGCACCTGGGTGATGGTCATAAGCGACCACCCCCAGCCCTTCTCCCACGGAGAGAACCGCTCCACCACTACCTTTTGGAGTGGAAAGGTTACAAGGTTTTACGCTCCAAGCATCGTCATTTTGATATTTCATTTCGAATGATTTTGTTGGATTGATGGAGTAGTAAATGATTTGCTACGTGGTTAGCTGAACTAGCCTCAAAAGGGCCTAATCGAGAATCAGGTCTTCCTTTTCTTCGGTGTCGGCAAGACCCTAGTCTGTGACAATGGCCAGCAAGTTATCAGCCGGGTCTTCAAGGACTTCGCCAGTGGATACGACATCGATGTCTCGTACTACATCGCCCTACACCGTCCACAAGGCAACATAGAAGAGCGCCATCAACGAACGATCGAAATTATTATGTCGTCCTTTGTCAGGAACAATGATCGGAACTTGAAGGGATACCTGCAGAAAGCAGCCGGCACAGAGCGAGGCCACCGGGCCTACGCCGCATTTTGTTACCTTCGACCGTAAGATAGTGGGAGTAGGAGGTGATAGGTGGTCAAGGTGTGTGGTGGTGTGGATTTTGCTCGCTCTGTTGTGGTTTGCTTTTGAAATTGGTGTCTCGTCCTTTCTCGGCTTTCCTTGTGGTGGTGTTGCGAGGGTGTCACCCTCTTGAGGCGGTCCGGTGCTCCTGGAGCTGGATGGACCAAGGGATGAGCTGTGGTTTGTGGTTGGTTTGTTCGTGAATTTCGGTTGTTCAGCCAAATGGGTAGGTACCTGTATTGATAGCATTTTATCGAGTGACTACGAAAAAATCGCGGTGATTACACTGCCGAGGCCGAAACCTGGCTCAACCCGAGTGTGGAGAATAGTGAAATCTTTAATTGTGCTCAGTTCAACGTTTTCAGGTGTGATAGAAGCTTCGACAGGGTTGGTCTCAATGAGGGAGAGGAGGGGGGGGTTGCCTTTGCCGTCCCTGAGAGTCACCAATCATTGCTAATAGACTGCGCCGATCTCGATGTGAGTCTTGCGGGTTTTGACCTCATCGATCTCATTATTGTTGAGGTTATCCTGCGTGGCGTGAGTTACTTTTTTGTTAATATCTACGTTCCCCCAAGAGCTAGTGTTGCCGAGCTGGAGAGTGCGTTGCACTTTTTGGAGAACCTCCACCTGCTTCTGGCAAACAACATCCTGATTGTCGGCGATTTTAATATCTCAGAGTATTATAACTGCGTAAATGGTCTAATCCCGAATACCAGGAATATTGCAACAACCTTTGTGCATTCCATAACCTCTCACAGTTTAATACAAAGCTCAACCACAACTCGCGGCTGTTGGATCTTGTTTTGGGTAATTTCTCCTGTCGCGTCGTCACGCCCCCTGATGTACTCCTAGCTGAGGATGCTCACCACCCGGCCTTTTCCATCGAGTTTGACTGTGACTGCCCTCGAGGGAGATCTGAGCCACCTTTACAACCAAAAGCTTACAACTTCAAAAAGGCAAACTTCATCGATCTATACAGTGAGCTGGCAGGCTCTGCCTGGGATTTTCTGCTCGTTTTTGACGATCCGAGCCACGCATCAACTGCTTTCTATGACAGACTCTATAAAATCCTGGATAGACACGTCCCAAAGAGAGGTAGGTCAGGCGGAGCATATCCCGTCTGGTTCGACGGTAGTATCATCAGACTCTTGAGAGTGGAGGGACGAGCGTGGAACAGATACAAACGAATTCCCACTGCAGAAAACTACAGCAAGTTTAAAGTACTCAGGTCCCGGCTTAAATGTCCGATCGTTGAGGCTAATAGGAAATACAGCATTCGTGTCGAGCGTGAGATAAGAACTCACCCTAGTTCTAGGGCTGATCACGGAGGGTCAAACTGATAAACGGCTGCCAGCTTTTCTACACTTGGAGTTGTAAAACCTTCAACAACTGTGAACCTTATCACATAGTCAATTCTAATTGGCATGCATTTTATTGGTGACTCCCTGGATCAATTAGGAATCGGTATATAGCAGTTCGGTAAAAATAAAATGGTGTTCTAAGTAGACAATACTGGGTAATGTCCGGAAGCAATCGTATCTCAAGTTATACGTTTTGCGACTATTGCCGATGTGGATCATTAGGCACAGGTACCCCGTTCTGCAGAAGTTACGTACAGCAATTGAAATACAATAACGATATGAGAGCTCCGCAACGATAATGAGATTGTCTCTGGTTTCTTTTCCATTACTTCCTCCATTACGACGGCCGGCTCTTCTTCCGCCGTTTCATTTTATTTTTCATCGAGAAAGCATCGGGGGTCGAGTTCCGATGAGTGCACTTTTGCTCGCACGGAATCTGATAAGTAGAATCTTGCCATTCGAGCCTTCAAACTACAAAGCACCGATCGGTGGGTAGCTGTAAACGAAGCCAATTAAAATTGAGCCTTTTGAGTTTCAAGTCGAGTTTTTTCGAGTACCATCTTCAATGGAGTAGGTATATCTACCTACGTACTGCTAAAAGCATAACTTTAATTAAAAAACTCGGCTGCGTTCTAAACGGAGGACACGAAAGACATGGGTGAGTGTGATGCGATGCTGATGCACGAGACACGAGAGCGATTTCAATCCTTTGAGTCTCACCTGCAATAAAATTTTAAATAGAGACGCGCGCGCCCCCTTTGTGCATCACGAGTATTTAACACCTTTTGCCATATTATGAATCTGAATCCTGTATCTATCCACTTTTCTTTGATGTTAACGCGAAGTTTTCCAGCCCTTCGTAGAATTTTTGCATGTGTGCGACATGTAATGAAAAAAACTCACGTCGTTTGAAAAAAAGGAAGATTAATGATACGGAGCTTTCAAATTCATTTCAGCAGCAGCTAACGGACTCAGATACAATTTAATGGAATAGTCTGTGTCGTGTCTGTTCATTTCCTACACACCAATAGTCAACTGGCACGGGCATAGTGATTTACATGATGGATTTCAAAGCCAAGAGTTGTGAAAATGAGACTGACCCATCTGGCCTGCAGGCCTGTCGTCACTACTATGGTGACGTAGGTATTGTAGCCCACCGCGAATGATTCCTGGGAAAAATGGATAAGAAAAAAATCAATAAATGCAAGTAGCACTAGACCAGTTGCGGCTTCGAATCGGGAGATGATTAGAAGAGGGCGCCAACGATTGAATTCGATGAAAAACTGAGCGAAGGCTGACAAAATTATTTTTATGGGGGGATTCCATCGAAAAGCTTGAATCGCACACCGTGATGCGATATTAATAATTTGCGCGTTCATTCTGAACTTGCCTGCATATGCTGGTGTCTGTTCCACCCCCGAATCGCAGTTCTCGCCTCGACCTTTGTTGGTGTTACGCAAATTTTTATTTTCTCAATTTTTTTCCTTTTCCACTTTGTCTTGAAAATAAATTCAAAATGATAATTAAGCAACAGATGAACAATGTAAATTGAAGATTTAGGAATAAATTAGAATTACGAGCGGAATTGAGAAGAGACGAAATTGCACAAGGGTTGATGGTAGAGAGGAAGCGCATGCAGGCGCATGGGTTGGGTGTCAGGTTTTACACACTTCAGACGGAGGGTGGGAAATAAGAAGCGGTCCCAAAGTAGCGACAAGGGTTGAGAGGGATTCGCGTGGTAAGAATCAACAACAGCAGACGTGTGTAGAGAAGAAAAATTATCACTCGTCAAGAATAAGTTAATCAAAGTTCTAAACACTGTTAATAGTTGTAGTGCATCAGTTACAAGGAAAGGGGATAATTGGGCAAGTCTGATTTACATTTGTGATCAAATGCAAATTGTTTAAATAAGGTTGAAGTAATTGTTTTGGTTTAGAAAATGATAGTAGGTTTTGTTTGATCATCTTTCGAACAGCTATGAGAAGCGTCAAGCCGATTTCAATTCACTGCGTAGTAGCTTTGAGCTTTTAAATGCGGCCACTTGTTTTCAGATAACTACCTTCAAGACGCCAGAAAATGTTGAAAACTTCATTAACACTTTCGAAAGATCTCGTTTCCGTCAGATTGATTTCCTCAGGTCAGTTCTGCTGGAAAGCCAGCGCTCTCGACATATATTTGGATCAAGTCTGGACGACATCTCTTAGGTGAAATTTTTCCCCATAGAATAAAATGTTTAACCCTTTCGCACGGCAAGGAGTTTATGGACATTCAAGATAAGCTAGCGTTCCAAACAAAGAGAACCTCTCAAGAAGAATGCCAGAAAATTCAGTGTCGTTTCGAAACACTTCAAGATAAGAAAGGAAAGTGACATAAAATTTTGCAGGCCAATTAATTAAAGGCTCATTGTACCCCTGATTGTGAATTTGCGTAAAGGTATTGAACCTAGCGTGAAATAGAGCTGCTGGATAAGTCTATAAATTTTAAACTATAGCACCAGCCGGATATAAAATCTATGGAATGTCAACACTCAAATTTTATGTAAATTATTTGATCAATAGTTAAAATAATGGCTATAAATTCGAAAGATCAAGACAAAACTCAGTGAACAACAATCTCTCTCTAAGTACAATTAAATCGTGAAGATGTCTTTTCGTACCAGTGTAAATGGGCGAGGATGAAGAAAGGGTTGAAATAAAAAACTGGACAAAGGATTAATAAATAAGGCAGGGAATAAAACTCAAGTGCGCTATAGGAAAGGGGTTCGCCAATAGTTTGGGCAAATTAGGAGGAATTAGAACGGAATTAACTTGTAAGGGTTGAACAAACTCGACGTAGGATTGCGCATGCAATTAGGATGTACTTTTCTTTCAGAAACCGAATGTAAATCTCGATGTAAACTTGCCAAATTTCTAACGCTAGCTGAATGCCAGCACGTCAGGAAATTATGAAATGAATAATAAGTGAACTTAATTAAATTGGCGATGATTGATTAATTTGTAATAAAGTTGAGGTGTGGTTAAATGACTTTGTTTATTTTTCAATATTTATTCGATTCATTCCCTCTAAAAGAACGTGAGGTTACTACTAGAGTAGGCTTGAGGTATCAGCACGACGTGAAGTTGAGGTAGGTGTAATTAATTTCAATGACTTAGGTAAAGGTAAATTGAAATCTACGGCACAACAAATATGACTTAGGGTCCTTGGACGCATCACAGCTTAATAAATCTAATGTAGGGAAGGGGGGATATCACAAAAATGGGGCCGGTGACCAGGATATCACGAAATGGTGCCGTGACGCAAGACATCACACTACCAAAGAATTCACCTGCGACCAACAGAGGCAGCATTACACATTTCCTGGCAGATCAAAGGTTAGGCGAAGGTGAATCTTGTCAAGTCTCATCTCGAAATCGCGTCCAAAATTTCAATATCGTCGACCGAGAGAACGATTACACAAGCATTTACGACAGGTTGATACACGTGTATGATAGGTTGCGAAGATTACAGGTGACCGATCAACAGTAGTTGAAGATAAGCCAAGAGGAAATGCTGCAGTTGTGTAGTGACTTGGAAGGGCGATTACAACTTCATCTTGACTGAACCGAACCTGGTGTTGGTTCAAATAACTCAGAAGAAGACCCACTTCTGGAAGAATCTGGCAGAGAGAGCACTCCAGTGGAGAAGTCTGAAACTCGTGGCATAATCTCGCAAGAAATGCTGTCAACGGAATTGCTCGATGTGAGCAATGAATTTCGGAAACAATTTGAGCTCGTAACAATCGATCCTCCGGTCAACTTTCCACAAGAGATGATTTTCTCGGCTTCAACTTCTGAGCCGACTTCAATACACTTGATCATCAACACCACGACTCAACAGCTTAGTCAACAGCTACCACCATTCACACAAAGTTTAACATCACGCACACCAGTAACGTCACTCACTCATCGACTTCTCTGGTCGATATATTCGACACACCCAATATCTTTGTCAAGGATGCCAGACGTCCCGTTTTAATAATAATCGTCATGGAAGAGTTCGGCAAACACATGGAGATACTGAAGAAAGTGTTCTCACGGTTGTCCAGAGCGGGACTTGTGGTTGATCATGAGAAGTGTAACATCTGCCGGTCCGAACTGAGGTACCTCGGATACGTAGTGGATGGTCGAGGACTCAGGGACGACCCGAATAAGGTCAAGGCGATCTTCGAGATTCCCGTACCTAGGAAGGTGAAAGAAGTCGGCAGGATACTGGGAATGGCCGGATGGTATCGGCGCTTCGTGCCGAGATTTTCCGCCGTCGTCGCACCGCTGGCAAGGTTGTTACTGAAGAGAGTAACGTTCAATTGGGACCTGAACTGCGATCGAAAGTTCAAGACACTAAAGAGTGCTTCGTCACCGATCCTGTCATAACATGCCCGGACTTCGCGAAGCCATCCACCGTCCAAACGGATGCCAGCGACTATGGCTTGGAAGCTGTCTTGACGCAGGTCGGTGATAACGATGAGCACGTCGTCAGCTGAATCTACCGGTCCCTGAATAAAAGCGAACGAAACTACAGTGCGACGGAAAAAGAAGGTTTGGAGGTGGTCTGGGCGATAGAAAAGCTAAGACCCTATCCGGAAGGAACTCACTTTGCGGTAGTGCCGAACCATTTTGCCTTGAAGTGGCTAAACTCACTCAAGGATCCGAACGGTCGGCTCGCACGCTGGAGTGTCCTCCTACAACAATTTGAGTTGGGCATCACCCACCGGAAGGGCAAGGACCATGTCGTCCCAGATACACTGAGCCGAGCAGTTCCGAAACTTGACGTCGAGGTAGTAGCGGTGGACTTCGGGGACATCCAGGACCCTTGGTATATTGGCATGGGGCTGAAGTACCCCGACCGATACCCACTTTGGCGCGTAGACGAAGGGACTCTCTACAAGAGCTGCAAAACGTTGAACAGAGTAGACTTGGATCATCGCAGCTGGCTCAAGGTCGTTCCGAAAAATTCGACGCCAATGGTACAAGACCAGAGTTAGGTGTCCCTTAGTCAGAACATTCTTGCAAAATTCATGACAGAGTACGCCAGAACATTGCGAAAGCTTTCGACCAGAGCAAGAAACAATACGACCTGCAGAAGCGAGATGTTCGTTATGTTCCTGGAGACCGAGTCTGGCAAAGAAATTCCCCTTTGTCGGACGCCGGTCGTTACTTTTCCGCAAAATTCGCTCCGAAGTTTGTCCGACCCGTTCGCGTCACAGAAAGGCTATCTCCGTGAACATATCGTCTCGAAAATTTACAGGGTCGATCATTGGCGGTGTATCACGCGAAGGATCTCAAGCCTGATCGTACTGACACTCCAGAGGTTGTGGACGATGCCAAAGCGTTACAGTTTTCTGTTGACATGTATCAATTTCCATTCTTCCGTCGTTCATTTCCTATTTTTTTCTCCATTATCTCAGTTTCCGTGATGTTTCTTCTTTTTTGGAATTTTCCATGTTGAATTTATTACAGAAAAGGTATTTTTGCCTTTGAGCACTCTGGATGATCGCGTTGTGATTTCGGTGAGCGGAGGGCCAGACCTGGTGGGTCAGATCTAGAAACTCCCGATTTGCTGAATTTCGAGAACCGCGGAAAATGTCAATTATTAAAATTTAGATAAAATCGCGTTTGTTTATGCCAATCAGATTACAGCGGCATACAGCCCGGAATATACAGGGATATATGTACATAGTACAGCCTTAAGCGAAAAATTTAAAGCTTTACAACCGTGCAGCTCCATCCTCCAGCCAGTGTCTCAGGTCTGTTGATCGGTTGTTATTCGTCGCAGCAAAACTTGCGAAACAACAATAAATCACAAAACTCTCCAATTTCTAATTAATAATTCGATGATTAAAAGTCGCGACTTTTTATATTAGTTTGTGTCACAACCTTGCGCATACACACGGCCTCCACAATTTTGCACCCTCCAGTCATTATTCATTCCCCCTCCGCCGTGCGATGCCGAAAATTATGCCTCCTTCCCCCATTTTTCCCAGGCAAAAGAAAATAAACAAACGCCACAACGGCGCGCCGGCTATACGGCCGCGAGGATTTTTATCCACGAATTATCTGTCAATCCCAGTTGGAAACAATATTTTCGGGCGACACTCCCGCCCGCGATTTATTGCAGATATTGGCCAACGCAAGGGGACGAGGGTTGCGAGGAGCTTGTTCAATATGCGCGAACGTTCCAGAAAACTTTCACACAACACCTGTATTTTTGCGCCGAGCAGTGAAATCAACGACAATCCAAAAATTGTTGTCTTTCTCACGCCTTCATCTGTATACGCAACAGTTATTGGTATACACAATGGGGCCGTTGAATACAACTCGAATATTGCAGAAATCTCGCCGCGATTGCTCGAAAAACGGCCAAGTGGGCGAAACACGAAATCAATAGTAGGTATATAAAATATAAAGAGATACCCGGGCGCGTTTTCCCCGCACGCTGGTCGTCGCGACGAAATCCTTTATGTTCGAGGGATGACACCATAGATCTAGTGGAAATCCCTTATAAATCTATTTGAGACGCTAAAAACGCAGTGTCCCGTATTGAAAAAGTCTGTCTGGGACTTAAAGTTTGGGAACGGGGTGTGCGATAACCAAGCAAGAAAAAAGGAGGTCAGTTTTCAGCGACCATCCGGACCATCTGTGTATTGGCTTTGAATAATTTATGTTGATCGATGAAGTGATGATAACGTCAACGGCTCTATTGATCCAATTCATATCAAGTATGATTGTACTGTTACGGAAATTTTATTTCCTCCATTTTCATTTTTCTTTATCCGTTTTTAATGTTCAAAGAACCGTTCAATTGTTTCGGGCAACAGGTAAGAGGTAAACAGCTGATGGTATGGTTGCAAAAAGGATTTTTGGTAAGTTTCTGATCCCTATGAGAACACAAAACAAATATAAATTTTTCTTGGCACTTTCACAAAAATCTTTGACACAAAAAAAGTAAAATGAGCCCTCCGTGTTTCTTTGGTACTATTCAGAACGAGTAGCGTCCAGTTTACGGCGGCAGAAGGTCTTGCGGCAATAAGACAGCCCCAAAAGTACGGAGAATGCAAAACATTTATCGTGTCGAACCCTACACCATCGATAGGGTAACTATCCTTTTAACCTGGAGATCCGCCCAGCAGGATTCTTCAACGTATTTTTTGTAGGTCCTAGTAATTACCCACCACAAATCACCTGCTGCGATCCAAAGTAGCGCTACGCGACGTTTGATTGAAAACTTCATCTCAGCTAGCAGTAGCAGCGGTTTGAGGTTAACCCTGTTTCGTCTTTCCTGCCTGAAACCCACGACAATCAATCAGACAGCCGGGCTGGCCTCTACAGTGACGATACGGGTGACTTCTCAACATTGGCCCCGACCACCCCCATTGGCTAACTACGCGTCACTCTTCACTACAACCGAAGTCGGCCACAGCACCACAACATAACTTCTTTCTAACCATCAGCTTCATCCATCGTTCTTATCTTGGGCATCATTTACCAGAGCACCACCGGCCACCGCGGGATCGTGGTGAGCCCAACTTGTTCCAATTTTCCTGCAGCCAAAGTAACTATTGCTTTTGGGTGACTTATTGCGTCTATTTTCGTGGACTACCCAATGAGATCTCACTAGGTGACCCAGCGACTTCGTCGAGCTATTCCACCTTAAATTTACCGTAATTCCCCATAGCTTGGGCTGTAGGTACCTCGTGGGTTGGGTTGACTCTCACACCTCTGGTTGCAGGCTGTTGGAGCTGAAAACCCCAAGATATTAGACGCCACCGAATTACCTGTTCATCTGTTCACCTGTTTTCGTTATTATACCTTGCGTCATATTATATTGATACATAGTTACGTTAATTGTGTTCTTTCACCTGTGGTCCCCTTCCCAATTCCAGGTTATTCTGGTTAGGTTAGGTTTTGCTTCGACTGACAGCTGTCATCTGAGACAGCTCGACCACAACGACAAGCAGTACGGCACGGCCAAGCTCACATGAACGAAATTCACAAACTAGCTTACAGTACGTAAAATAAACTGCTAAACAGCTGGAATGTCGGTACCAAAAAGTTTGCTCTTCTTCAAAATGATATAACTACCTTATTTCAGATTCTAACTTTCCACAGATTCCACAAACGTGGACATGAAATAAAATTGGAGCTTGATATATTGGACGCTTTGAACTTATTTCCAGCCAAGCATGAACTTGAATTCTGGTACCAATTTCTTTCTTTGCGGTTTATTGAGGTAATTTCGGGTAAAACGTTATACATTATATGCCAGAAAAGTATCTTCACATGGCACGTAAGCTTCCAGGCGTCGCTTACGCTCGTCCTTGGCTATGCCTACTAGCCCTGTAAAGATTCACGTTCCTGCCTTATCATGTAAATAACTATTACATGCCGCGTGATGTTATGTGTTTTCCAAAATCGCGACAGCGTCAGATTTTGACGTTGCTGACACACCTGTGCCATGCCGTGGTTGAAGTTCATCATTTTTAGGGCAACATTTGAAAAGAGGCCTCGCCGTATGGCTCTTTCCACCCGACGACACGAAGTCCCCGAAACACCCTAGTTTGCACTTCACACAACTTTTCGTTTCATTTTTTTAAAATAACCAAGTTTTCGCCGCAAAACCGTGACAAGGTTGTTTGAACCTCGTCAAACGTCAAAAACGGTCAAATGAAAGTAGAATGAATTGAAAAATTCTCACAAATTGACAGCAAATTTTGGTTTTCGTGATTTTTTTTTCTAACTCTAATGTAATCATGATGCGTGACGAACCGGACCAGCCTTACTAACAGCTGCGTTTTCGGAAGCCTCCACGTTCTCGAATGGAAAGGAAAATATTGTGGACACGCCAAAAAATGTCAAAGGATGTCGACGAATATAAAATTTCAAAGATACCTGGTAGACTGCCGGTTGACCAACCCACCATCGCTCGCAGAATGAGAGAGAACGGGTGAAATCTGAAGTACGCATCAGTTCTGTTAAGGACGGTGTTGAATTGGTAAAATAAGCGTTGCGAAATCAAGCCGTCTGGGTTCACTTCTTGACGGACTTTTACCATTTTGGTCATTTTCGAAAGCTACAAGAATGTACTTTGGTTTGAGCCCATTGGCATTTCCACAATCCAATTTTTTTTTGATTTTTGAATTTTTGGAAATGTACAGGCAATGCTATCAAATTTTGAATATTTCTGAAAAATTTTGAAAATTTTTAATTTTAATTTTTGAAAATTCAAAACCAGATAGCATTGACAATACATCTTTCCTTAAGAAAGTCACATGCCGGACTTGAACTTTATATGGTCAAAAAAGGTACCAAAAATGATTTCTCGTAGACATGGAAAAGTTCAAATTTGGCACTTCCTTGAGGACAGATGCATTGTCGATGCTATCTGGTTTTTGAATTTTCATAAATCAAAATGGAAAAATTTCAATTTTTTTTGGAAATTTTCAAAATTTGATAGCAATGCCTGTACATTTTCTTTTTGGAGGAGTTTCTACTTGACGAAAAAAATAAAAAATTAAACCGATTCCTGTCAACAACTTTTTTAGTCGCATCAAAAACCCCTTGGTACCTCAGGTGATTCTACCAAAAATAAAAGCACTAACACCGTTTTTTTTATTATTATTTATGCAGGTTATCATTAGAAACAAAGCGGCAACAAGTTTGAAACAGAATTGTTCATACTTTTTTTGGGCCAGTGCCCCTGCTCACACATACAGCTGGAGCAACCATTGATTATTTAAGAAATGCTAATGTGGACTTGCACCGTCCAACTGGCCACTTTGCAGTACAGAACTGAACCCCATGGATTATTTTCTATGACCACATTTTCTACATCGACTCCAAGATAACGGTCGAAACCAATTCAACACGATTGAAGAACTCCAACAAGGATTAGCTCGAAATTGGGACATAACCATTACCACGACGCCGGCGGCCACGGCCGTGCTTAGCTGAAGAAGAAGAGTTGCGGCAGTTGTGGATGCAGAAGAGAGCCATATTCAAGGGGCCTGTGACAATTCATTGAATCCTTGTCCCTCGACAACAACTAGAAAATTTGACCAGCCAACTGGATTTACAGTGGAGTTGAACGTACTATACGTACAGCTTTTTTTTTTTAATTGCGATTGAAAATAAACGTGTCGAATAAAATCAGCGATCATTATTATTTTATTGGGCACCTTGCCTACGTATGTGGTGAGGTACGATTACAATAATGCAATCGTAATAGTAATAATATTGCAACACATATCTGCATTAGTATTCATTGTTTAGTAATCAAACTGGAGCAATTAGACAGGCAAGAGGGGTAATCCCCGAAGTATTAATTCAGGAAAATTGCAACAAAGTAAACAAGGCTTAGCAACTTAACTGATCTTCCACTATAACTCTCGAACCGTTGACCCGATCGACTTCAAATTTGGTATGCGGACATGGTTTTTCTGTCGAATGAGCCCATCAGTTTTTGCTGTCATCTGTCAAACAGAATGGTCACTATCAACAAAAATGTCAGAAGCTATATCTCATGGAACTTGACTTACGCTATGTCATTTGAAAGCTCTTAAGAAACTGTATAAAGCACAGTTGAAAGTATTACCCTATCTGTCATCTGTCAAATAACTGAAAATGTTCAAGTTCAAAACTTCACCACTTAATTATTCAACATCGCATGCGATGAATTGGAACCAAATTTGGCAGGAAGCAACACAACAAAACAGCCAAATGAGGTCTGCAGTTGCAGTTTTGCACCATTTTCCAGTCGGGCGTTATTAATTTTCAGAATTTCTCCCAGCCGTTGCCACCCGATAAGGCCTCTCGCCCGTATTTTGACTAGGACGACTCGCTTTCTATGCAGGAGTTCACTCAAAAATTTGAATCCTGCTCGGGGATCGACTATTTTTGAAAAATTCCAACTAAAATCGAAATAAGATTGGATGGGCGTCGTGCAGACCCATTTGCCAAATCGACACGGTTCCGGTTTTCCGACGGTAATTTTTTCAAAATGAAATTTGCACATACCGTGAATTTGAAACCACTGCAGTGTCAATTTCGCATGCGGTGAGCCCCACGAAATATTTATTTCAGGTGCAGACATGCTGGGAATGAAAGTCGAAGAAAAAATTGATTTAATTTTTGAAGGAAAAGTTTTTGAAATCGGACTCACGGATTCCGAGTTTTCATCTCTAGAAAAACCGCAAATTTTCCAACTTTCCAATCCCATTAACAGATTTTCACAGTTTCTTTTTACGAGAAAGTAACTGGTTCTTGAACATTTTCCAACAATTTTCTTCAATTTCCTGGGTTATCGAGACCGGACTTGGATGATGGAGTTCAAAGTGAAGCCCTAATTTACGATTTTCACAATAAGATGATTTGGAAAAACATTTGAGGTTTTTCCGGACAATTCACATTTTCCGGACAAAATTTTCAATTTCCTGGAAATTATTTTCAATCTTTCTCTCTAAATCCAACTTCTCACCCGAAGGGACTCGAACAAAAATTCTCATAGGTTCCTGGATAATATAGTCGGGAAAGTTTCTGGGAAATTGATGTAGGGATTTTTTTCTTTGCATTTTCAAAGCTTTTTTCGAGGCATTTTTTGAGTCAGTTCAAACAACCGAAGGATTTATCTTGAGCTGCATCAATAGGGGAAATATATGAAACATGAGATTTTTAATAACGATGAAATTTGCTACATATTCCTTGAATGGTTTTGGGTTTTGCTCTAGCTAAAATAGTGACTAATTGAAGAGGATGGGAAGAAGCATTTAAGGACTTTTGAATCCCGACAAGTATCGACTTTGACCGCGGAGAAAATTGAAATTTGAGAACTAAGCGAAAATTGGAAAGAAGCATTACGAGTACCCTTCAACTTACCTTCAAAATCGTGAAGGGCACATCGATTTTCATCAAATAATAATACGACGCTGCAGCCATTTCAGCAAGACTCTGGTGATGCCCAGGAAAAAACCGTGAATTTTTATCAATGAGAAATTGATCTATAAAAATTATATTCATAACGAGAATTTCCAGGAATTTTCTTTTGTTGTTTTATAACCAAAAACCAAAATAACCAAAAATTGAGCCAGTACCGATTCATTTCTTAGGTGCGGAACTATCCACTTAATAACTGAGCTATTCCAACTTGTAAACAGAATCCGACGGCACCTGTACAGGCTCTATTAAGTAAGCAAAACAAAAGTTTGCCAAAACACTGATTTTTCAAATTTTAGGCAGGTATGATCAATTTTACGTTTTTTTTTTAATTCTCATTGAAGTAAACTATGTAAATTATCATTTGTTTCGGAAATAATGCTTTTGGTAAATCGAATCGGGTTTAACATCACAGGGTATGGTCAATTTGTGAATATTTGATGATTACCGTGACACTGAACTCGATTTGATATACCAAACGCATAAATTTCACCTCTACAGCTTATTCTAACTAAAAAAAAAAACGTGAAATTGTTTAAAAGTATATTTCTCACTCGAGTTAAAACTAGATATTCCCACGCTATTTTCAAAAATAAAGAAGGAAACATATGAGTAGGTACACTTATCCCATCATTAATTTATTCAATTTATTTATGGAAAATTAAAAAATAAGCGATAAAAACAGCTTTTCCCCTTTCAAGACATTTTTAGTTAGGTAGGTACATTAATATAGGTACATATAGGTACAGTCTTTTCGGGAATGGTTTGCTACTTTCTGTTCCCGGATTTGTAATAGGAGTCGTTGTTTGGATTCATCTGTCTGGAGCGATGATCCTGTTCTTGCTTGGAATATGATGAACCTTTTGAATCTTTCGATTGATCTGAAAGTGAGAGTTTCGTTCAAACTTGACTTTTACCCTGAATTGAAGTCGGCACTAGTATTATAAAGAAATGAGTAGGTACCCAGAGAAAATTGTTTCTGATAGCAATTAATGGTTGATTTTGGCCTGGAAAGCAATGTAAAATTTCAATTCAAGTGACCGCAGTACCAGTCAAACCTCGAGTCTAACAAGTTTATGAAAAAAAGAAAGGAATTTTGTATTTTTTTTTGGAAATTGAAAATTTGAGGAGGTTGTTATCAAAAACTTTTTTATAGATTTCCAACGAGCTTATTTCAAAAGTAATCGCCTGAGTGCTGCACGCGTTATTTGATCAATATTGCGGCCACCTCAACAAATTTCATTATACTGATCAAATTCAATGTTTGCGAATAAGAAATTATTTACCTACTACAAATAAAAAATTGTTTGGCCAATATATTATCACAAATTCATTCATTTTCATGAACAAATTATCTATTTTTCTTACAAAAAAAAAATAATTCTTTCCAGTGCAAATAAGTCAACCACCAAAAACCATAGGCAATTATTTTAAATGGAAAATCGGGAAACAAAATTAAAAATAAAAACCTACCTTTATAATAAGCCGAATTATTTGGGTTCATCTGGTTGGCGCGATTATCTCTGCTTGATTTATCCATTTTTTTTTTATATTGCAGTTATATTATAGATGAAATATTGCAAGCGAATAACTTGAAGTTATTAGTGAATTTCCCGATATTGATGTGTGAGCAAAAAAGCACCGATCACTGAACTTGGGTGCGATTCTAGAGCAACTGCATAGCCATTGCTCCCAGTCTTATATCCGAGCGGGCTTGTGGATTGGCGCGTAAAGCTGGGAATCCCAGGTAAAACGTGGCATTTTTGACATTTTTCAATTCCATTTCAGATTTGTCGCAACCCGTCGGATTTTCAATCACCAAATAACTGTTTTCAAAATTTTTTTTTTATTTGCGAAAAAATCTATAGTTCATGAAAGCACTCAAGTTGTTGAGTGACAAATAGCTATTATTCCTACTTAAAGCTGTATTGTAGCTACACAATTTCTTGTACAATTTCTTGAACAATCTGCCAAAATAGTGTCAAAAAACAATGAACTTGATTGTTCAACTGACAGATTGTACAAGAAGTCGTACAAGAAATTGTGCAGTGTAATACAGCTCTCAGAGGTGTGATTTAAATTATACCGTGCAATCGCCACAAAATTCGTAAATCAGGGGTGGCTTTGATGTCGAAAAATTCGGCCATTCAGCTAATCCAGTCGCTCCAATCGATGAATAATACTTTGTTTCCAAAGCCAACCCCAATCACGAATTTTGTTGATCACGCGGTATAAGTAGCAATTCAATCCGGTAGTTCTTCAAATGTTTCGTCATCTAATTAAACTAAATACTCAATAATTGAGGTGGAGCACGCAAAAATTTTAATCAAGTTCAAAGTGTCCTAGCTCCCGAAAAAAAGATACGAATTCCAAATTGTTCCTTTTCCCACATACCTGCGCTCTTTTAGCCCAGGCGCCAGGGAAAACAATAAGGAAATAATTGTTTCCTGGCTGGAAACTAGCTTAAAACGATCTGTGTAGCTTAGGTTTTGACATACTAGCTTCCCCCCATTCGGAAATGTCGGCGTCATGTCGCCATCATCAACAAGAAGTGCACCAGCGTGATTTTTGCCGAATATCTTAATTTTGGGTCATCTGACAGCAAAAGATGTGAGGAGTCATTTTGAAGCCTATGAAATTCCCTACAGTTTGGTTTTTCAATCAATTTTCTGCGACCTATGGTCTTTGAGATAGAGCTTCTGGAAGCGAGAGTCATTGTTGTGAAAGCTCCATGGCCACTTGACTAAAAAAACTAAAATGTCGATGTGACAAAAAAAAATTCAAAATGAGATTACTCGAGAACTCTTCACGCTATAGTTGCGGTGATAGTCTTAAACTCTTCCTCTTGAACCGTAGATTACGAATATTGAAAAGTCAAAAACGTCACATTGTACATATACAGGGTGTACTACGGGAATCAAATCAGAACAGAGAAATTTGAAATATTTCTTCGATTTAGCCTATGCGAAACTCTAAGCACTTATCACGAGTCCAATATCAATATGCATTGCTCTGTGAGCTTCACTTGATACACTCAAGACGTGGTCAGCTCACAGCCTTCCTGTAAAATGTTTTAAAGGCCCTCTGAAATCATCAAAATTTACAGTAGCAAGAAATGTATGTAACAGTATATTATATACCAAGGAACCAAAGTGAATTTTTGATTCTTTGGGTGAAGTTTATTGCTCGAGGGCCCTTTGGGTCCAAATCCCCAAATTAAAAATTCACTTTGGTCCCTTGGTATATAGAATACTGTTATATACATTCCTTGGTACTGTAAATTTTTACTATTTTGATGATTTCAGAGGGCCTTCAAAACATTTTACAGTGAAGCTGTGAGCTGACCACTTCTTTCGTGTATCAAGTGAAGCTTATAGAGCAAATCCATATTGATATTGGACTCGTGTTAGGTGCTTAGAGTGTCGCATATAGGCTAAATCGAAGAAATATGTAAAACTTCTCTGATCTGATTTGATTCCCTAAGTACACCCTGTATATGTACAATGTGACGTTTTTGACTTTTCTATATTCGTAATCAACGGTTCAAGAGAAAGAGTTTAAGACCATCACCGCAACTATAGCATGAAGGATTCTCGAGAAATCTCATTTTGAATTTTTTTTGTCACATCGACATTTTAGTTTCTCGAGTTAAGTGGCCATGGAGCTTTTACGACAATGCCTCTCACTTCCAGAAGCTCTATCTCAAAAACCATAGGTCGCAGAAAGATCATTTGAAAACTATTCCGTAGGGAATTTCATTGGTTTTAAAATGACTTCTTACATCTTTTGCTGTCAGATGGCCCAAAGTCAAGATATTCGGCAAAAACCACGCTGGTGCATTTCTTGTTGATGATGGCGACATCACGCCGACATTTCCGAAAGGGGGGAAATTAGTATGTTGAAATCTAAGCTACACAGATCGTTTTAAGCTAGTTTCCAGCCAGGAAACAATTATTTCCTTATTGAGCTGATTTTTGCTCCCTAGCGCCTGGGCTATTTGTGTATCAGAGGACGGATACAGAATTAAGTTCAAATCTGTTCCTTCAAAAACTAGAAAGTTTGAGTAACTCCCAATTCGAAAAAGCATGTTTTTTGGATATTCTCAACTGGTCCAGGGAGGATGGTCCACCCATATCTCGGAACGGTTTTTCAATTTTTTGATCATCTTTCTTAATTAACTACAGGGTGATTCGAGAAAAACAACTTCTTGGTGTTTTGGCCATAGCTTTTTTCCTTGTTGACCAATTTCTATAATCTGTAGCTCATGTTGAAGCTAAAGCTTCAGGGAACAAGAATATGTCTTCGAAATTTATGAAGAAGAAAATTTGAAATTGAGACTCGGCATAAAAAATGACACAGATCTGAATAGCCCCCAAAATCAGGTCTGGAGATGTAACTCATCGGAAATCAATTTCCTTTGAAGTGAACCATTCAAAATGATCATTTTAAGATATACCTCTTCCTGTATGAAAGAAGATTTCTCGACGAGGGAATTAAATTAAATTGAGGCTGCATGTTTTCAGAAGAAATCAGTGTCCCTCTTACCTGAAAACTTATACAGGGTGGTGAAAATTTCGAAGCTCACCATTGGTATCTTGAAAACGGTAAGAGATACCAGGTCGGTTAAATTAGAAAAAAGTTGCGCATTTTTGTGGCGATTGACAATCTGAAAAGAGACTTTGAATATTTAGATTGGTTCACGATTTATCTCGGAAAAACTGAAAATTTTGATTTCAGGAATTATTTTTAGCGCATTTTCCATCTTGATGAAAATCGCTATTGCAACCGCTTTGTCCGTCCGTCCGTCCGTCCGTCCGTCCGTTCCTCGAACTCCTCCCAAACTAGACGACCTAGCTTTCTAATTGTTTCGCTGTTACATAGCTGCCACTCCCAAAGGAGGGCTAGGCTATATTGGATGTCCATATTGCGCCGCCAACATAGAGAAAACCGCCCCCGATAAACTTGAAATAACATAATACTGCACTTTCTACCAGACCTGATAATCTAGTGTTCTAATTTTTTGAATAATACATAGTTGCCACTTATAAACGTAAGCCAAAAAACATTCCGTCTTCAATATGCGCCGCCGACATGAAAAAAATGCTAAAAACCGCCCCCAATCACTTTAAAATGAAAAACATAAACCCGAAGACATAGCGATCTGATTCTTTCGGTATATAAATAGCTGACTAAAAATGGGAAAGGATAGGCTACATTTGGTTAGTCGCCGCCCCCAGATTCCGCCCCCAAACGATAAAAAGTGCAACTTTCTTAAATGTTACTGATTGAGATGTTCCCTTTAACATTTATGAACTGCCAACTCAAATTGTGCAACATTTGCTCAGCCGAACGCTGCCGCTCCCACACGCCGCCCCCAAAGTAAGAGATAAATGAAAAACATGAACCCGGAGACATAGCGATCTGAGTTTTTCGCTATATGGATAGCTGACTGAAAATGGAAAAGGATAGGCTACTTTTGATATGGTGCCGCCTCCAGCTTCCGCCCCCAAAAGAAGAGAAGTGCAACTTTCAACAATTTTCACTGATTTAGCTGATAATATTATCTCGAACATTTAGAAACTCTTGACTCATACTGTGCAAGAATTTCTTCACCAAACTCTGCCGCTCCCACACACCGCCCCCAAAGTGAGAGATAAATGTAAAACATGAACCTGAAGACATAGCGATCTAATTCTTTCACTATATTGATAGCTGACTGAAATTGGAAAAAGATAGGCCACTTTTAATCAGCCGCCGCCTCCAGCTGCCGCCTCCAAACAAAAAAAATGCAACTTTCACAATTTTCACTGATTGTCATATTTCCCTCACATTTAGAAACTCCCAACTCAAACTGTGCAACAGTTACTTTGCCGAATGCTGCCGCCCCCACACGCTGCCATCAAAGTGAGAGATGAATGAAAAACATGAACCCGAAGACATAACGATCTAATTCTTCCGCTATATGGATAGCTAACTAAAAATGGAAAAGAATAGACTACTGTTGATTAGTCGCCGCTCCCAACTCCCGCCCTCAAACAAAAAAATATTGATGAGCGAAAGAATTTTCATTCAGATCTATTTCATTGGCAAGTACCCCATTCTGATAACAAAATATCACAATGAGTTTCGAATGAAGAAAGTGGGCAAGGAATGGTATTTCTCCTTCAACCAAATTTCTTTACGTTCACAATATGGCTCTTTGAGAAAATGCGCTACTGAGACTCACGCACGTGAAGGCATACTCACTTGTTTATCTTTCCAACCATTCAAGCTATTTCAATCAAACTTGGAAGTTTTATGTTTTTGATCACTCCGAGTCGATCAACGTTGACAGAAATTTTCCAGGCCTTCTAGATGTCAAATTATGATAGTCAACTTTTGTTTTTCTTATGGCCGCCATATTGGATTTTTGCACTAAAAGGTAGAGAAAAACATTAGCTTTCTGATTTAGTAACCAACATGTTTTTTTTATGACATTTTTAGCGTCAAATTTAGAAATTTCCATAAATTATTGACAAAATCGGGAATGCTATGGAAAACAATTGAAATATTATCAATTTTCCAGGCCTTCCAGATGTCAAATTATGATAGTCAACTTTTGTTCTTCTTATGGCCGCCATATTGGATTTTTGCACTAATAGATAGAGAAAAAAATTAGCTTTTTGAATTAGTAACCAACATGTTTTTTTTATGACATTATTAGCGTCAAATTTTAAAATTTTCATAAATTATTGACAAAATCGGGAATGCTTTGAAAAACAATTGAAATATTATCAATAGCAACAACAAAAAAAAGACAGATTGTATTCAATTGACGTATCTAGGGGCTCGATACCAAGTTGCAGGCGCTAAGTTTGGGACGGCGTAACTCGCCAAATACAGCGCGGTCTGATTAGTTGGGATCCGCCGTTGCTATGGTAACGGCACTTACGGCGGTCTCAGCCCCAACTTGATATCGAGCCGTAACTTCTTAATCGTGTTTTGTGCTTGTTTGTACCAAGAGCTCATAAATTAAATGAGTCAAGGGTGCCTGTGAATTCAAAAACGTCTGTCAAAACTAGGGTAATCCTTACTCCTTTTCTAATAAATTTGTCAAACTTTAACAAGAACGATGCTAGTTCCGACAGACGTCTTTGAACTCACAGACACCCTTGACCCATTCAATTCATGAACTACCGGTACAAACAAGCACAAAACACGATTACGAAGATAGATACGTCAATTGCACACCATCTGTCACTTTTTTGTTGTTGCTATTGATAATATTTCAATTGTTTTTCAAAGCATTCCCGATTTTGTCAATAATTTACGAAAATTTCAAAATTTGACGCTTAAAATGTCATAAAAAGAACAAGTTGGTTACTAATTCGGAAAGCTAACTTTTTTCTCTATCTATTAGTGCAAGAATCCAATATGGCGGCCATAAGAAAAACAAAAGTTGACTATCATAATTTGACATCTAGAAGGCCTGGAAAATTTCTGCCAACGTTGATCGACTCGGAGTGATCAAAAACATGAAACTACCAAGTTTGATTGGAATAGCTTAAATGGTTGGAAAGATAAATAATAATTTCTGAAATCGAAATTTTCAGTTTTTTCGTGATAAATCGTAAACCAATCAAAATATTCAAAGTTTCTTTTCAGATTCTCAATCGCCACAAAAATGCGCAACTTTTTTCTAATTTAACCGACCTCGTATCTCTTACCGTGTCCAAGATACCAATGGTGAGCATCAAAATTTTCACCACCCTGTATAACCTACGTTACGAACAACAAAGCTGGTGATTGAATTTAGAAACATTGTCGGATTTTTCTCGGTTCAATAATAATTACCAGCTTTGATATTCGTAACGTAGGTAGGTAACATTAGTTTTCAGGTAAAAAAGAAAATGATTTTCTCCTGAAAACATGCAGTCATAATTCAATTCCCTCGTCAAGAAATATTTTTCTAAACAGAAAGAATATCTCATAATGATAATTTTGAATGGTTCACTTCAAAGCAAATTGATTTCCGACGAGTTCCATCTCCAGATCTGATTTCGGGGGTTATTCAGATCTGCGTCATTTTTTATGCACCCAATTTGAAGTTTTTTCTGCATCAACTACGAAGACATTTTCTCGTTCCCTGGAGCTTCAGCTTCAACATGAGCTATAGATTTTAAAAATCGGTCAATAAGGAAAAAAGCTTTGACCAAAAATGCAAAAAGTTGTTTTTTTCAAATCACCCTGTAGTGAGCAAAGATAATTGGAAAATTGAAAAAACCGTTTCGAGATATGGGTGCGGCAACCTCCCTGGACTGGTTTTAAATATTCGATAACTTGTTTTTTCAAATTGGTAGTTGCTCAAACTTTTTAGTTTTTGCAAGGTTTTACGCGATGCCCTGTATAACCAACACGGAAGATTTGAACTTGATTCCTATATCCATCCTCTGATAGACAACGAGCGCAGGTATGTGAGAAAAAAAATTGGAATTGATCTTATTTTTTCAGGAGTTAGGGCACTTTGAAGTTCATTAAAAATTTTGGGTGGGCCACTTCAACTGTTGAGTAGTTTGGTAAAAAGTACCAACTGACTGACGAAATTTCTATAACGAGAAAATTTGAGAAAAATAGAGCTTAAGCTTGGAAGGCTCCATCCAGCGGAGTACATACATTTCTTTGGCATCTGAACCTCTACCCCAACTTCCCTCTAACTCGGCCATTGTCAGATTTGTTTGAAATGCATGTCCATTTGTGCTGTGACAAAACTTTCTAGTGTCAAATAGTCAAATGTAAAGTTTATAACTTTAGCAATTCTTCGACAAATAACTAGTGTACACTTTGTTTTTCTGCAACTTTTTAATAGACTCCTGTAGCTTTATTAAGAAGTACGTTGTTAGAGCAAAAGTTACTCCTTTCGGCTTATTTTTGCAACAAGATAACTTCGTGAAAACTAGGCTGCAACATCCTGTAGAACAGGTATGCAGAATAGTTAACTATGTAGTATACAGTGAACAGTGTTTCCTCGAGCACATAAAGACCGAAAACCTCAAAATCCCTCAATTTGGCTTCATATTTTGTGATAAAAGAGCTCACTGAGAAATGATGATATACCCTTCTCTATCTACAATACTGGTCTAGCCATCCATGCATGACTAGCCCACTACAATCGACAACCCATTACACCAGCGAAAATTATATATAAGATAAGATAATACGAGTATAGGATTGCGGGCTATTAAAATTACTTTAGTCCAGACCAGATAGCAAATACCGCCATTATTGAAAAGGTGCCGCCATTGCCAGGAACGCCCAATGATCGGTTAGTAGTTACGCCTATTTTTTATACTTACTTCCTTGATTGATGGATTGTCTAAAAACGAGATTGTATTTTGCAGAGTTTTTTAGCTAACCGTGTTTTGTTTGAAACTTTTTTCCCAGCCTAGAACTTATTTCTTTATTGAAAATTTTAACAGGGTAGGTAATTGAGGACTAGAAGTGGCTCCTAGGTAGCCTTGTTTTCTGGAATTACTTGACAAAATTTTGATGTAGCAATAAACGAATTGAGAACAAATAGTCACAGGTTGTTCACCAGTTCACCGCTATATTTTTGAAACAAACACACCAAAATTCTTTCTGATCAGTTGTCCAGGAAGTTACAAACAATTTTGCTCGAGATTTCTTTGGGAAGTTGGAGCTTGAAAGATTTAAATAGATTTGCAAAAAATTGATAGAAAAAATTCGGAAGAATTTGAGTTTTCATGAAAATCCAGAAAGCCTTTTCCAAATTATCTCATTGCAAAACGTGTCAATTAAAGCTAATTTTTAAGCTTCATCATTTGAGTCTGGTCTCGATAAGCCAGGCCAGGTTTTGTATTTTCAACTGGAAAACTCTCGGAAAATTGGGAGAAAAAATTGTTGAGAAATGTTCAAGAACAGTTACTTGCCTCTTGCTGAAAAAAGTGAAAATCTGTCCACGGGATAAAAAATTACAAATTTGCATCCACGGGACAAAAAGTTGTAAATTTGCAGTTTTTCCAGGGGAAAAAGCTCGAGAACCGTTAGTCCGATTTCAAGAATCCCCCCCCCTAAAAACTAATTTAATTTTTTTTCAACTACTCCTTCAAGTCTGCACCTAAAATGAACATTTCGTGGTGTTTGACTCGAAGAAGGTCGAAGTTTTGCACTGTCGTTTTTTCTCCATCAATGGAATGCGCCAGTTTCATTAAAAAAAAAAATAACCGCCGGAAAACCGCAACCGTGTCACAAGTTAAAATAGACTTACACGACACTTATGCAATCTATTTTTGATATCAGTTGGAATTTTTTGAAAAAAGTCGATCCCTGCCCTGCACCAAACACGGGTCGTGCTGGTCGCAACTGGTATAATCGGGTAAAAAACCGCTTACATCGGGTAAGCTGTCTCGGGTTGGTAACAACCAGGAGAAAATAAAAAATTTGTAGTGCCCGATTGGGAAATGACGGAAAACTCCAAACAGCAGACCTAACTTGATGATCTTTAATGTTGCTTTAAGACAAATTTGGTTCGAATTCATTAAATAATTTCTTTGTTATTGAATAACAAAGTTTTAAACTGTGACACTTTACAATTATCAACAGATGACGATGGAGACTGCAATTTTTCGACAGTGACACTTTCGTTCGACAGATGACAGCCAAAAACGCGCATCCCATGGTCGCATCCCAGGGTGAGACTATGAACACGGCCATGGAGCACAGCACTAAAGCCGACTTTGGACCACAATAACTTTTGAATGACACATCATTTTGATTTTGTTTTCACGGTTAGTGAGATCAGTCTTTCCGTTATTCACCTTCAGGAGGTGGAAATCAGGAAGCTTGATGTAAATTATTTACAGGGTGAAATGTAAAACAGTGCAAAATTTTAGCAAATTAAACGGACTCCCATTTCAGAATATTTTTTTTCACAAATACAAATGAAAGGATCATAAAGCGTGATGTTTTGGCTTGCGCCCAGTTTTGGAATTTTTGGAATCGGAACTCTGGTTCTGACTTTATGATTTTTTTTCTCTTGGAGGATGCTGATTTATCCTATCGCTACAAGAAAGACTACGTTAGCCTAGGGAGCCTGTCATTATCAAAAACTGAAATTGACCATCAGCATCAACTTCAGGAGGTCAAAATCACAAAGAAAGCTTGTTTCAGTTGTGAAAATCTGATCCAATTCAATTTTTAAGAAAAACACCTGTGTCGCCCATTTTGAATGAGTCCCTTTTTTGAAGCCTTGATCAAGGTTTTTCAGATGGTCTGCGAGTTAAGTTGCTGAGAACCGTTCAAGAAACAATATTCGTAAATTGCAACCTCCCATCATCAGAGTAACATAGTCTTCTTTGTACCGATAGGATCAATCAGCATCTTCCAAGAGAAAAAATCATGAAGTCAGAGCCAGACTTCCGATTTTAAAACTTTCAAAACTGAGCGCAAGCTAAAACATAATGCTTTATAATCCTTTCATTTACATTCGAGAAAAGAAAAATTATTCTGGAAATGAGGATCCGTTTAATTTGCTGAAATTTTGTACTGTTTTACATTTCACCCTGTAGATATTTTACATGGAGCTTCCAGATCTTCACCTCCTGAAGGTGAATAACGGAAAGACTGATCTCACTAACCGTCAAAACAGAATCAAAATGGTTTGTGTCATTCAAAAGTTATTGAGGTCCAAACTCGGATCAATTTTTCCCTCGCGACAACATATTTGTTGCGCAGTTTATTAGAAGAGCTGCATCTATTCTTCACAGCAAGCACAAAGCGCTTAGATCCCTTGAAGGACAGATTGGAGACAGTCGAGAACGCAATTCTTCTACTTTATCAAAAACAAAACCATAAATACTTCTTTTGGAGTCATCATCAGCCTACTAAGGAATATCTCTACCAAGGTTCGGATGGATAAGATCACCAGAATCAAAGCACACTGGGCATACTTGAACGATTGATGACCTTCGATTTTAAACCCTAGCAAAGGGTAGGGAACATTGCAGACCCATCTTCAATCTTTAAGGAACTGACAACTGACAGTGCTGACAGTCCCTTGCATCTAGATCTACCAAAAGGTTTTGTATTTTAGAGAAAACATGACTCCGCCTCGAAACAGTGAATATCACTTGTACGGTATCCCTTTTAGGGACGCATTTTATGACCATGAGTTTCATTTTTTTTCGGCCTTATTTTTGATGGGGAGCCATCCCTCAAAGTTTGTGATAACCAGTACCTAACACCCTGTACATAAAACTCATGGTCCTAAAATGTTTCCTTGAAAAGACACAGAGGGTGTTGAAGTCAACTTTTTTTTAAATCATTTTTTTTGCCGTAGCCGTATCAATGGCCGTAGCTTTTGAACCGTTGGACCGATTTCAATCAAATTTGAACCAAAGTCTACTCAAATGAGTTTTCATCGAAGAATAATACCGCGATTTATCAAAAGCTTCCAGGGGAGTAGATAATAGGGCGTGTTCACTTCTTTATCCCCTATTCACCTTTTCCAATTATTTTTATAATAGTTAATATTTTAGGATTCCACGTTTAATTCAGAAGTTACCGTTGCGAAATTTTGATAAGAGGCTTCGTTCTCGAGATACTGAGGTTTGAAACAGTGAAAACGTGTTAAAAACTCAGTAAAAATCTAGAGCAGAATTCTTATTTTTGAATTCTAAATTTTTGGCATATCTGGATTTAATTTTTGGATTGCAGTTTGAAAATGTGCTAGCTTCATTATCAAATTTTCGTATAATTCAGATGTGAAGAGAATTTTTGAATTTTGAAGCACGTAATGAATCCTGCGTTTCAAAGCTTCAAACCAAGATATCTCGAGAATGAAGCCTCTGATCAAAATTTTGCAAGAGAAATTTTTTCTTTTAAATTGAACGTAAAACCCGAAAATTTTATAACCATTTCAAAAAATAATCAGAGGAAGTGAAAATTGGGGATAGAAAAGGAAACACTCCCCTATTATCTACCCCCCTGAAAATTTTTGATGTATCGCAGTATTATTGTGATGACGACTTATTTAAGTAGACTCTGGTTTAAATTTGATTGGAATCGGTCCCACTCACGGTTCAAAAGTTACGGTGAAAAAAAAAGATTTAAAAAAGTTGAAAAGTAAAAAAGACAATGTCATAACTTGCAAGTCTCACTGTAAAAATATTTGGTTGGAATGTTTGCTAATGTGCCCAACCTTGTGTTGAAACGTCGGAAGACGCAGGGATTTGTAAATTTTTTGGCATAGTGAAGGGAAGCATTCACCAACGTCGGTGAGGCCCTGGCAACGGCAATAAATAGTCCGACGTTAAATACGCGACAAAAAAAAAACATACAAAATGGAGAAGAAAGCGGGACATTGAAATTTGAAAAAAAAAATTTTTCACTTCCCCGTCAATATGCGGGTCATTAAACGAGAGTACAAAATAATGATTCAATAAGAATTGAAAATCCTGGGCTCGCACAAAATCAAAATGCCTATCAAGTGAGAAATATCGTGTTTGAAGTTTGTTCATTTCAAAATCAACATCGCTAGAGCTCCTAATTATACATTATTCATCTAACAGTAAACACGAATACTTTGTTGCCTGTTTTGTTACTTGTATTGCTCAATTTATGCAACGTGCGGCTCTTTCGGGGAACTACCAGTTTTCGCACCTACTTCTTAATCGCTGATTGGCTGGTTGGCTGGTTTTAAAACTGTAATATTTTATAATTAGAACGCTGAGACAAGGTCAAATCTCGCTGGAGTGTTCCGAAGAAGACAAAAATACTAACAAAATATTTACGTAAAATTCGTATCATTCTGATAATTAAAGTGAGCAGATAGTCGGTACTCACCTACAGATATAATAAAAATTAACGATATAGCGGGCGTATATTAGTCTTAATCAAATATTGATTAACTATGAAAAATGACAATGGGTAGTTATTATCCAACAATAATAGCAGTTAAAACAATGATTTTGCGATAGGGGTAAGCCGAGCCGTCTAAATGAAAATAATCAAATGTGTAACAGGGTGTTTCATAATTCGTGGCGGATAAAAAACTTCAATTAGATTTCGACAAATTGAAGAGAAAGTTTCCCTACCATTTTTAGGCCAGTTAAATTAGAACAAATTTTTCCGTTTGAGGGAAAAAACTGTTGGAGTTTTGGAAATTTGACAGTAATGTCCGGTAAGGTGTACTGTTTAAGATACTAAAAGTCCCCAACTCTACCTATTGAGCTCGAGCCGCCATCTTGGAAAAATGGTCCTTCGATCCAGTTTTCTGCTTATATTCCGCTAATCATCAGAGATATTTAATTTAGTTCAATAAAAAATCAAGGCTATAAAATTGTCTACCAAAATTTTTTCATACCGATTTTTTTCTCGTATCTGTTGATAATAATAAAATTAAATTAACAAAAAAAAATCAAAAAATAAGCGATTTTTTGCCTATGGCTAGAGATATTGTCTTCAAAATTTGTGAAGATGTTGGCAGTCTACATCAAAAGCTAAATGTGACAGTTTAGATAGAAAAAAAAATTGCGAGAATATTTTTTTATTTTTTTTTTCAATTAAGCAAAAACTTGGTTTTCGAGTTTGACATTTCCAACAGGGCGGAGTAAAGGTTTCAATCGAACATCAATCAGTTTTGATATTTACATATTGTAAGACAAGATTTCATCAGTATTGTGCCTTCACGAGCTTCTGGAATGCTCGATATGAATTAAACTAAAGGAATAATAGCTAAGTCCATAAAGTGTTGTCGATTGGTTCTGAAGGAACCATTTCGGAACAAAAGACATCAGCAAAGGATATACAGGAGGTCCAAAGGTTATTCAACTGTATATGAGCCCCATATTGATGCGCCTTATCAAAAATAGTACAAAAGAATCAATCAAAATGTTGAAATTCACCCTGTATAACAAAAAGTAACAATACAAAATAGAAGTAGTGAAGCATACCTGATGCCAAAAAGACGGTCTTCAGATTTCTGAAAAAAAGAACAAGATTAATTGATTAATTTGAAAGTTATTAGTCCTCAAACTTGACTTTACAAATTTTATCCAGTCAAATGAGGAAAAGTAGAGAGAAGTAACTGTCGGAGTTTCAGAAATTTGACAGAGATGTTCGCTAAGGTATACTTATAAACATACTAAAAGTCCCTGCCTCTACCTGTTGTGCTCGAGCCGCCATCTTAGAAAAATGGTAATAAACTTGATCGAAGGACCATTTTTCCAAGATGGCGGCTCAAGCGCAACAGGTAGAGGCGAGGACTTTTAGTATGTTCATAAGTATACCTTAGCAAACATCCCTGTCAAATTTCTGAAACTCCGACAGTTACTTCTCTCTACTTTTCCCTATTTTACTGGCTGAAATTTGTAAAGTCAAGTTTGAGGACTAATAACTTTCAAATATATCAATTAATTTTGTTCTTTTTCTCAGCAATGTAAAGGCTGTATTTTTTGGCACCAGGTATGTTTTACTACTTCTATTTTGTATCGTTACTTTTTGTTATACAGGGTGAATTTTAACATTTTGATTGATTCTTTAGTACTATTTTGGATAAGGCACACCAATATCAGGCTGATATACAGTTGAATAACCTTTGGACCTCCTGTATATCCTTTGCTGATGTCTTCTGTTTCAAAATGTTTCCTTCAGAACCAATCGACAACACTTTTTGGACTTAGCTATTATTCTTTTAG
The DNA here is from genome assembly GCA_949128115.1 of Anaspis maculata. Lineage (NCBI taxonomy): Eukaryota > Metazoa > Arthropoda > Insecta > Coleoptera > Scraptiidae > Anaspis > Anaspis maculata. The sequence goes on from OX421961.1 coordinate 122,498,303, forward strand.
TTTAATCCATATCGAGCATTCCAGAAGCTCGTGAAAGCACAATACTGATGAAATCTTGTCTTACAATATGTGAATATCAAAACTGATTGATGTTCGATTGAAACCTTTACTCCGCCCTGTTGGAAATGTCAAACTCGATAACCAAATTTTTGCTCAATTTAAAAAAATAATAAAAAAATATTTTCGTATTTTTTTTTTCTATCTTAACTGTCACGTTTAGCTTTGATGTGGACTGCCAACATCTTCACAAATTTTGAAGACAATATCTCTAGCCATAGGCAAAAAATCGCTAATTTTTAATTTTTTTTTTGTTAATTTAATTTAATTAATATCAACAGATACGAGAAAAAAATCGGTATGAAACAGTTTATGTAGACAATTTTATAGCCTTGATTTTTTATTAAACCTAATTGAATATCTCTGATGATTAGCGGAATATAAGCAGAAAACTGGATCGAAGGACCATTTTTCCAAGATGGCGGCTCAAGCGCAACAGGTAGAGGCGAGGACTTTTAGTATGTTCATAAGTATACCTTAGCAAACATCCCTGTCAAATTTCTGAAACTCCGACAGTTACTTCTCTCTACTTTTCCCTATTTGACTGGCTGAAATTTGTAAAGTCAAGTTTGAGGACTAATAACTTTCAAATATATCAATTAATTTTGTTCTTTTTCTCAGCAATGTAAAGGCTGTATTTTTTGGCACCAGGTATGTTTTACTACTTCTATTTTGTATCGTTACTTTTTGTTATACAGGGTGAATTTCAACATTTTGATTGCTTCTTTTGTACTATTTTGGATAAGGCACACCAATATCAGGCTGATATATAGTTGAATAACCTTTGGACCTCCTGTATATCCTTTGCTGATGTCTTCTGTTTCAAAATGTTTCCTTCAGAACCAATCGACAACACTTTTTGGACTTAGCTATTATTCTTTTAGTTTAATCCATATCGAGCATTCCAGAAGCTCATGAAAGCACAATACTGATGAAATCTTGTCTTACAATATGTGAATATCAAAACTGATTGATGTTCGATTGAAACCTTTACTTCGCCCTGTTGGAAATGTCAAACTCGATAACCAAATTTTTGCTCAATTTAAAAAAATAATAAAAAAATATTTTCGTAATTTTTTCTTTCTATCTTAACTGTCACGTTTAGCTTTGATGTGGACTGCCAACATCTTCACAAATTTTGAAGACAATATCTCTAGCCATAGGCAAAAAATCGCTAATTTTTTAATTTTTTTTTGTTAATTTAATTTTATTAATATCAACAGATACGAGAAAAAAATCGGTATGAAACAGTTGATGTAGACAATTTTATAGCCTTGATTTTTTATTAAACCTAATTGAATATCTCTGATGATTAGCGGAATATAAGCAGAAAACTGGATCGAAGGACCACTTTTCCAAGATGTCGGCTCGAGCTCAATAGGTAGAGTTGGGGACTTTTAGTATGTTTATCAGTACACCTTACCGGACATTACTATCAAATTTCCAAAACTCCAACAGTTTTTTCCCTCCAGCTTTCCTTATTTGACTGGCCTATTTGTGGAATTCGGCCTAATGGCGACAATGCAGCCATTCAAAGTTCACCTTCTTCAGTTTTTTATAAATTTGTGACTCATGAACGATTCGACAAAATCAGTATAAGTTCGAACTCAAGTTGATTTTGCCTACTATTTTTGCGAACAAAAAAAAAACTTAAAAGGGCTGTATCTTCGTTATTGGGCGAACTTCGCAAAGTGGTACATGAGTTTTCTCTTTATTTTGTCGAGACCTACTCGAAGATGTCTTGCCCACCACAAATTATGGAACACAGTGTATGGTGTCAATTAAAATGCAAAGATGCTCTCTGCGTCGAAACGTAAGCAAAAAAACAGCCTGTTGATTATTTCTGACCTGCTGTCCAATTTCCCGCCAAAATAAATGGAAGTCTTGAATGATAGTTTTCATAAAATTGCAAGTTAGCTCTAGCTAAGAAGGTTTGCAAAAGAATTAGGGAGGAAATTAGAAGAAATTGCGATATATTTAATTAAAGATCTATGATGTGACCCTCTTGGACTTGTGAATTGTAAAAATATTACCATGTGCCAGTTTTTCTCCATCAAGACCCTCCATCGAGTTGTTGCCTAAAGAGACGAGTCAAAAAATTCAATCTGAATGAATTCATTCAAACAATGGGTAGATTATTTCCGGTCGAAAATTGAAATTCATTCACAAATTTTACTTTGACATTTGTCGCAACAGTTTTGGTGTGCCATTCTTCTCATGGCATTTTTGTGGCCTCGAGAAGAACTTGAGGATCAGTTTTTCGTGTTTATCTCGTAAACGATGGCACTTGGAGAAAAAGCACTTGGAGCAAAATTGTTGGAAATTGTGTTGTCTACAAGAAAGGTCTCCACATATTCCATCATCAGTCCACTCCTTCTTCGTCAAAACACAAGAAAAGCTAAATAGTCCAGATGCTCGATGCAGAAGACTGTACGGACCTTGAGTTTTATGATGGCAGGGTGCCACTTGGTAGAGAGAGGTGTTGTTCGATCCATTCTCTTTTGATTGAAATTTAATGCCATCAATACCAACTATGCCGGCGGCATATACAGGGTGACATAAAGATAAAAAGTTGACCAAATGTACCTCAAGAACCAAAATAGGTGAAGACATGTAAATCGCAAAAATATTTCTAATTTCATGACCATGAAGTCGTCGTGAACTTGAATCAAATATGTTGAGCCGTTTCTGAAATATCTTCAGAAGACTGAAGTCGTTACGAAAAAAAAAATAGTTTTCCGTATATCAGTAATTCTTCAGATCTTGAATCTAAACTTGGTGTCTTGAATCGAAACAATAATAAATTACATTTAAAATGAAATTACAGTGAAAAGCTCTCTCTAGGCCAACTAATTTTAGAAAAAACACAGTCAACTTTTTTTCTGATAAGTAGACGAATTTTTTTTTTCTTCTGGTAACAACTTCAGTCTTTTGAAGATATTTCAAGAACGGCTGAAGATATTCAATTCAAGTTTACGACGGCTTCATGACCATGAAATTAGAATAATTTATGGCGATTTACATGTCTTCACCTATTTTGGTTCTCGAGGTACAAATGATTAACTTTTTATTTCACCCTGTATGCCGCCGGCATAGTTCGTCTTGATGGCTTCAAGATTCAACCAAAAGAGAGTGGATCAAACAACACCTCTACAAAGTGGCACTCCGCCATCATAAAACTCAAGGTCCATACCAGTCTTCAGCATCGAGCATCTGGACTATTTTTATTTTCTTGTGTTTTGACGAAGAAGAAGATGACTGACGATGAAATGTAGACAATAAAATTTCCAACAATTTCTTCCCGGGAACTTTTTTCCCAAGTGCTATTGTTCATGAGATATACGCAAAAAACTGACCCTCAAGTTCTTCTTGAGGCCACAACGGCCGAAGCTCACGCCGGATTCTTGAAGACTTTTACTATGTTGAACTACATGCTTAACTGAGCTTATATACAAAAATCCGGCTAGTTATCATTTTCGTTCGTTATTTGCGATGTAAACAGCTAAAATTCCTGGACTACTGGCAAAGTAGTCAAGTGAATACATGATCTACACTTAGACAATTGATAAATTCATTCCAATTACTACCAGTCCATCTCCCCACCTTGCGGTGTGTCTAATAGGAAGCCTCGCTCAAAAAAAAGGTCTTCGCAGCAAAAAATTATTTTGGTACATTATTACAAAAAGTACACATAAAACACGTACACACATACAACAAGTATCGTTATTGTTTTGTTGTTAGCTTGGAAACTCTTTGAAACTTGCTTGGCAAAAAATTAATAATAATAGTGTACCCACTCTGAAACTTCAATCAAGTAATATCAAAACATATTTGCCAAATGTGACCTGAGATAAAATAAGTAGTCATTAATGCAAAAAAAAAGAATAAAAGAAAAAGAGAAACCGTATGTTACACGTTAGAATACCTCTCATCTGCGATTTGCGGTGAAAATGGGAGATTCAACTATGTAGTTTGAAAGTTTGAAAGACACGAGCAGAGCAAATGTTTGGAATAGGACCTTTCCGATGTAAAAATTAGGGGTGAATAGTTTCATCTCCATCATACCTATTTTACGTTAATACCATTGTACCGTTGAGGGCGGTGTTAGCCCCATAACTCGGCTAGCCTAAACGGGTGTCTTGTTTTTTTTTTGTAAAAAGCAAATATCTGATTATTTCTGTAAAAGCTCAGCTTTATACGAAAAGTGCTTACCTCAGTTAGCAATGTGGTGCATTTTGCACAGTAAATATGAGTGGCATGCGCGCACCACTTCTTTACAGTTGCTGGTTGCGTCAGAAAAAAAAATCATATCTAAAAAACTCAAGTATTAGATCAAAATTTTTTGTTTAAAAAAATTCTGCAATACTTTGGCTCCAATCACTTCGCTGGTTTATAGAAAACTGTGAAAACAAAAATTTTCTTCGCTGATAGAAAATCTGGATGCATTCATCCGTCGATGAAAATGTTAATAAACTTAATAAATAACTAATGAACCATTGTTCCTCAATCGCTGTCACACTGTAAGAAAGGTCTGAATATGTACTTCAATTTAAAAAAAAATTATCAGTAGTAATATAACAAGGGCTAGACCAAGGAGGTTATAATTATAGCAGGAGGGAACATGAGCTCAAAAAAGTGAAGCCGTGTGACGTCACGTTCTGGGTATGCAACCCGTAAGTTATGAACCACACGAAGGCACACGACCACGAGTCACAGAGGTCCATCCCACAGAATCATAAATCTGTCACTGCGAAAAGCGTAGTGACAGAATCAGTCAGTTTCTGTGTTTGTGTTTTTCCTTTGCCAATTTCTCATTTTCATAATGGCGGAATCAGTAGCTCTCATGGCTTTTGGATGCCGAGACCACTAGCGGTCACCGCCCAGAAAGAAATTTTTCGAGCAGAAAAAGCAAAAGGGCATAGCGTAGCAGTAATGGAAAGCAGAACAGAAGGAACAGAGACGAACAGAAGCAGGTGCAGATAAACAAGTTACAAGACTCTAGATATGCCAAACCAAGAATACAAAGACCTACAAGGCAAAGTGCCTAGATGCACGCTTAATCCAAACGTGAAGGCTGGAAGCAGCGATTTGCAAGGTTGGGGTGTGGTGATGGGGTACAGACGAGTAGCTACTGGAAGCTACCAGGGTATATCATGTTGTGGAAAGGAGTGAGACGATGGAGCACTTGAGGTCATGTCAGGAATCGCTGAAGGAGGGCAGAATTCTGAGGCAATTGTTGGGAGATGACGAAAAGGGGCTGAAATGGATGACAAAGATTGAAAGAAAACAGAAGCAGAAGAGGTGCAACACTGATGATGACAAGAGTGGCAGTCGAATTTTGTTTTATATTTATCAACATCCTTTTATTTTGCGGCGTAGTGGTGTAAATAATACAAATAAAAATGTAACATTCTCATAAAATATCAACAATAAAACTCAGTTCTTTCTCGACATTGAGTATCAAATTTTTCTTGATGTATGAACTTCTCATCGTCTCTTGTCTTCAGCGAGCGTTCTTCCTTTATTCCAGCTCAGTCAATTTTCTGTTATTTATCTTACTGTTGCGTCCTATGCTTCTTTTTGTCTTTCTTGATTTCTTATTCCTGTCATTCTCGCTTATCGTTCTACTGGTCTATCCTCGTTCATGCTCTCTAGGCGTCCAGAGCAACTCAGTTGTCTCTTATCTACAAATTTTGTTGCAGGCCTCATCTTAGCTCTTTTCTTACTCGGGGTTACGAATTGTCTCCTCACTATTTTTTTTACTCCGCAGACGCATACTTCATCCCCGTTGCTTCACGCTCCTTCTGCATTCTCTTAGATAAGACTTTCATGTCTCACCTGTGAGTCATCAGTCAGTATTGATCTGAAAATCGTATTATAGGTACTTTCAGCTTGGTCTTCTTCGTTACTTCTTTTTTATTCATTAGTGTCTTAGTAGTACATATTACTGGTGGTATTCTTGTACAGACTTTTTATAGCACTAGTTAGTTTCTTTTTCACTCCTCGTTGCTCTCTGAATTTTTTGATGCATTGTGAAGATGAGGCTTTGCACGCTACCTTTTTATCGGAGTCCACTCTGAGTGTTCAGCAACGTTGGCTCTATTGTCTTTTTCAGTTTCTTTCCCAGTAGTTGTATATTTGCATTGGCATGTTCAGCAAGGTGATGCATTTATGGTTTGCACACTCGTTAAGAACCCCCTTTTCTTTTCTATGCTTTATATTGTAGATTTCCAGCAGCAATCTTTTTCCCTCTTCTCCCAAAGCTATTTATTATCTCTGATGTAAATTTATCACGTCCAGGAGCTTTGCCGTTTTTCAGTTTCAGGAATGCTTTTGTTCTTTCAGGTCTTCTGTTAGCGTCCCTTCATTTCTGTCTTCGATCGTATTTTCTTTGTTAATGTCGTCTTCATCAGTCTACCTTGGTTGTGCACTCAGTAACTCTTGGAAATATTCACTCCATCTTTCCATTACTTCTTCAGAGACCACCAGTAGTGCTCGATCCTTCCTTATTGATTATGGAATGTTCTGGTGAGGTTCAGAGATCTTGAATATGGAAAAGTTATTTTCAATTGTAAATTTTCAAAGAGATTTACTCAAGTTTCAATAATAATTCTTGGGCCAAGCAGTATCGTTCTTCTGATTCATCATTATTCTGTGGTTTTTTAATGCCTTTCATCATGGTATTCATGGTGCTCTAAACTAAGATCTAGGCCTCCTAAAGCTAAGCCTCACATCATATCCATTTCATCCAAGGAGGTTATAATTATAGCAGGAGGGAACATGAGCTCAAAAAAGTGAAGCCGTGTGACGTCACGTTCTGGGTATGCAACCCGTAAGTTATGAACCACACGAAGGCACACGACCACGAGTCACAGAGGTCCATCCCACAGAATCATAAATCTGTCACTGCGAAAAGCGTAGTGACAGAATCAGTCAGTTTCTGTGTTTGTGTTTTTCCTTTGCCAATTTCTCATTTTCATAATGGCGGAATCAGTAGCTTTCATGGCTTTTGGATGCCGAGACCACTAGCGGTCACCGCCCAGAAAGAAATTTTTCGAGCAGAAAAAGCAAAAGGGCATAGCGTAGCAGTAATGGAAAGCAGAACAGAAGGAACAGAGACGAACAGAAGCAGGTGCAGATAAACAAGTTACAAGACTCTAGATATGCCAAACCAAGAATACAAAGACCTACAAGGCAAAGTGCCTAGATGCACGCTTAATCCAAACGTGAAGGCTGGAAGCAGCGATTTGCAAGGTTGGGGTGTGGTGATGGGGTACAGACGAGTAGCTACTGGAAGCTACCAGGGTATATCATGTTGTGGAAAGGAGTGAGACGATGGAGCACTTGAGGTCATGTCAGGAATCGCTGAAGGAGGGCAGAACTCTGAGGCAATTGTTGGGAGATGACGAAAAGGGGCTGAAATGGATGACAAAGATTGAAAGAAAACAGAAGCAGAAGAGGTGCAACACTGATGATGACAAGAGTGGCAGTCGAATTTTGTTTTATATTTATCAACATCCTTTTATTTTGCGGCGTAGTGGTGTGAATAATACAAATAAAAATGTAACATTCTCATAAAATATCAACAATAAAACTCAGTTCTTTCTCGGCATTGAGTATCAAATTTTTCTTGATGTATGAACTTCTCATCGTCTCTTGTCTTCAGCGAGCGTTCTTCCTTTATTCCAGCTCAGTCAATTTTCTGTTATTTATCTTACTGTTGCGTCCTATGCTTCTTTTTGTCTTTCTTGATTTCTTATTCCTGTCATTCTCGCTTATCGTTCTACTGGTCTATCCTCGTTCATGCTCTCTAGGCGTCCAGAGCAACTCAGTTGTCTCTTATCTACAAATTTTGTTGCAGGCCTCATCTTAGCTCTTTTCTTACTCGGGGTTACGAATTGTGTCTCCTCACTATTTTTTTTACTCCGCAGACGCATACTTCATCCCCGTTGCTTCACGCTCCTTCTGCATTCTCTTAGATAAGACTTCCATGTCTCACCTGTGAGTCATCAGTCAGTATTGATCTGAAAATCGTATTATAGGTACTTTCAGCTTGGTCTTCTTCGTTACTTCTTTTTTATTCATTAGTGTCTTAGTAGTACATATTACTGGTGGTATTCTTGTACAGACTTTTTATAGCACTAGTTAGTTTCTTTTTCACTCCTCGTTGCTCTCTGAATTTTTTGATGCATTGTGAAGATGAGGCTTTGCACGCTACCTTTTTATCGGAGTCCACTCTAAGTGTTCAGCAACGTTGGCTCTATTGTCTTTTTCAGTTTCTTTCCCAGTAGTTGTATATTTGCATTGGCATGTTCAGCAAGGTGATGCATTTATGGTTTGCACACTCGTTAAGAACCCCCTTTTCTTTTCTATGCTTTATATTGTAGATTTCCAGCAGCAATCTTTTTCCCTCTTCTCCCAAAGCTATTTATTATCTCTGATGTAAATTTATCATGTCCAGGAGCTTTGCCGTTTTTCAGTTTCAGGAATGCTTTTGTTCTTTCAGGTCTTCTGTTAGCGTCCCTTCATTTCTGTCTTCGATCGTATTTTCTTTGTTAATGTCGTCTTCATCAGTCTACCTTGGTTGTGCACTCAGTAACTCTTGGAAATATTCACTCCATCTTTCCATTACTTCTTCAGAGACCACCAGTAGTGCTCGATCCTTCCTTATTGATTATGGAATGTTCTGGTGAGGTTCAGAGATCTTGAATATGGAAAAGTTATTTTCAATTGTAAATTTTCAAAGAGATTTACTCAAGTTTCAATAATAATTCTTGGGCCAAGCAGTATCGTTCTTCTGATTCATCATTATTCTGTGGTTTTTTAATGCCTTTCATCATGGTGCTCTAAACTAAGATCTAGGCCTCCTAAAGCTAAGCCTCACATCATATCCATTTCATCAAATCATCACCTATGCACAAAAGAACTTGAAGGTTGACTGGGTCGAGGCGGTCATACTTCAAGTGACTTTTCTCTTTATTCACTTTCTTCTTGAGTAAAAGGCAGTATCTTCTCTTCGATCGTGCATGTGAAATCCAAAAATAGGCATCCTTGAATTTGGAAAGATAAAACCAATATTATCAAAATTTTGTGGCATTTTTGACTCTCAATTACCTAATTGACTTGCTTCCATTTTATAAGTATGAATTATCCAGTGTAGGTGCACACTAGTACAACACACACGTAGTAGTCCAGGCATTTTAGATTTTGACCTGGAAAAAAATAACGTAAGTCTGAAAATTGGTGCAACGCTTCCACTTGAACTCCTTAACCACATACTGAAAGTCCTAAAAAATCCTATGTCCGCTTCATCGGTTTTTGGCGGCAAAAAGGTGTAAGTGACATTATTTCAGAAACAATTTAATAAAATACGCGTTGAAGTTTCAATACAGCTGAAAACTTCCGAAAATAATCTTCTCGGTCAGTTGAACAACATATTGAAAGTCCTAAAAAATCCTCTGTCCGCTTCATTGGTTTTTGGCGGCAAAAAGGTTCAAATGACATTATTTTGAAAACTATTTATTAAAATACGAGCTGGGAGTTTTAGTGAAGCTGAAAATTGCTAAAATTGGTCTCTTTTGTCAGTTAAACAACGTACTAGAAGTCCTCAAAAATCCTATGTCCGTTTCATTGTTTTTCGGCGGCAGAAAGGTATAAGTGACATTTTTTTTGTTACTATTAAATAAAATACGGGTTGAAGTTTTGATACAGGTGAAAATATTAAGTCTCTTCGGTCCATTGAGCAGCATACTGGAAGTCCTAAGAAATTCTATGTCTGCTTCATTGTTTTCTGGCGGCAAAAAGGTGTAAGTGACATTGTTTTGGAAACTGTTCAATCAAACAGGCGGTCAAGCTTCGATACAGCTGAAAATTTCTGAAAATGGTCTCCTTGATTAGTTGAGCAACATATTGAAAGTCCTAAAAAATCTTCTCCCCGCTTCATTTGTTTCTGGCGGCAGAAAAGTATAAGTGAAATTTTCTTTTGTTACTATTTATTAAAATACGGGTTGAAGTTTCATACAGCTAAAAATTGCTGAAAATGGTCTCCTTGGTCAGTTGAACAACACACTAAAAATACTAGGAAAATCCCTGTTCGCTTCATTGTTTTTTGACGGAAGAAAGGTATAAGTGACATTGTTTTGGAAACTATTATTCATTGAAATAGGCGTTGAAGTTCCAATTCATCTGGAAATTGCTGGAACTGGTTTCCTCGATCGTGTTAACAACATACTGAAAGTCCCAAGAAATCATATGTCCGCTCCATCGTTTTTTGGCGGCAAAAAGGTATAAGATCATTTCTTGAAACTATTGTTCAAAATATGTGTTGAAGCTGCGATACAGTTGAAAATTGCTGAAATTAGCCTACTCGGACTAGTACGGTCAACTAACAGAGGAGACCATTTTCAGCAATTTCCAGCTGTACTGAAACTTCAACCCATATTTAAAAAAAATTGTTCACAATATAATGTCACTTATACTTTTTTGCCGCCAAAAAACATGAAGCGGGCATGGGATTTCTCAGGACTTCTAGTATGTTATTCAACTAACAAAGGATACTATTTTTCAGCAACTTTCAGCTGTGCTGAAACTTCAACTCATGTGTTAATGAATAGTTTCCAAAATAATATCATTTGAACCTTTTTGCTGCCAAAAACCGATGAAGTAGACATAGTATTTTTTAGGACTTCCAATATGTTGTTAAGCTGACCAAGAAGACCATTCTCGGCAATTTTCATCTGTATTAAAACTTGACCGCGTGTTTAATTGAATAGTTTTGAAAACAATGTCACTTATACCTTTTTGTCGCTGAAAAAAAAGTATGAAGCGGACATAGGATTTCTTAGGACTTTCGACATGTTGTTCAACTGGCCGAGGAGACCATTTCTAGCAATTTTCAGCTGTACTGAAACTTCAACGCGTGATTCAATTATTAGTTTGCGAAGCAATGTCACTTATACCTTTTTGCCGCTAAAAAACCGATGAAACGGATATAGGGTTCTCAAGGACTTTCAATATGTTGTTCAACTGGCCGAGGAGACCATTTTCAGCAATTTTCAGCGGTATCGAAGCTTCATCGCGTATTCTAATAGATAGTTTCGGAATTATTGTCACTTACACCTTTTTGCCACCAAAAACCGATGAAGCGGACATAGGATTTTTTAGGACTTTCAGTATGTGGTTAAGGGGTTGAAGTGGGAGCGTTCTACCAATTTTCAGACTTACGTTATTTTTTTCCAGGTTTTGGTCAATTTTGATCTAAAATGCCTGGGCTATAGGTCCGTACGCACAATATTGGTAACTGTACTAGGTTAAAAAGGTAGGTACACAGTAGCTGTGCACTGGGCAGTGCAGGAGGCATACTTTGGCTTGCTCGAGCTTTTCATTTGTTTGGTCTTCCATGAGTTTGCAAGGCGGTTATGTCCTTTTCAATTCGGCACTGGACAAGGGCACACGTCGTAGAGGATAGAATCAAATCATTTGGAGCTGCAAATCTTGAATTGGGCATATTCGTAACTTCAAAATTTATTGTTCCAGGTTCACTTACTTGTGCAACAGTATTTTCTAGTTTGGATTGTCTTCTGCTTGGAAAAACTGTCTCTGAACGGCGATCGCTGCGGTTTTCACATTCAAAAACCTCAAAAGCGATTGAAAATGCCACATTGAAGAGCGAAACTGACAAATGAAAAAATTTAACCACAAAAACGAATGATATGCTGTCACTTTGCTGTATAATTCTGTGGGATAGACCTCTGTGATTCGTGTACCTTCGGGTGGTTCATAACTTACGGGTTGCATACTCAAATACATGATTTCCCCTCACCCCGTTCCGCATCAAATTTCCTCGCCTACAAGCTGGGTTACGTTCCCTCCTTATATTCTAACCTCCTTGATTTCATCAAATCATCACCTATGCACAAAAGAACTTGAAGGTTGACTGGGTCGAGGCGGTCATACTTCAAGTGACTTTTTTCTTTATTCACTTTCTTCTTGAGTAAAAGGCAGTATCTTCTCTTCGATCGTGCATGTGAAATCCAAAAATAGGCATCCTTGAATTTGGAAAGATAAAACCAATATTATCAAAATTTTGTGGCATTTTTGACTCTCAATTACCTAATTGACTTGCTTCCATTTTATAAGTATGAATTATCCAGTGTAGGTGCACACTAGTACAACACACACGTAGGTCCGTACGCACAATATTGGTAACTGTACTAGGTTAAAAAGGTAGGTACACAGTAGCTGTGCACTGGGCAGTGCAGGAGGCATACTTTGGCTTGCTCGAGCTTTTCATTTGTTTGGTCTTCCATGAGTTTGCAAGGCGGTTATGTCCTTTTCAATTCGGCACTGGACAAGGGCACACGTCGTAGAGGATAGAATCAAATCATTTGGAGCTGCAAATCTTGAATTGGGCATATTCGTAACTTCAAAATTTATTGTTCCAGGTTCACTTACTTGTGCAACAGTATTTTCTAGTTTGGATTGTCTTCTGCTTGGAAAAACTGTCTCTGAACGGCGATCGCTGCGGTTTTCACATTCAAAAACCTCAAAAGCGATTGAAAATGCCACATTGAAGAGCGAAACTGACAAATGAAAAAATTTAACCACAAAAACGAATGATATGCTGTCACTTTGCTGTATAATTCTGTGGGATAGACCTCTGTGATTCGTGTACCTTCGGGTGGTTCATAACTTACGGGTTGCATACTCAAATACATGATTTCCCCTCACCCCGTTCCGCATCAAATTTCCTCGCCTACAAGCTGGGTTACGTTCCCTCCTTATATTCTAACCTCCTTGGGCTAGACAAACTTACCGATAATAATTTTACCCACGCGTAGGGTCGAGGGCTTGTTGCAATGAAAACTGCCCGAGGGCTTGCCCGAGGGCAGTTTTCTAAGGGCAACAAGCACGATGACTCTACGCACGGGTAAAATTAGAGGTAAGTTTGTCGCCCGCGTTTATATTTTGAAGATAATTACATAAAACAAGACGAAATTCATCAAATGAACTCTGAAAAAATAAGTGGCCTGCTTGTTGCATTTCCATGGCAGCAAAACAACATCGCAAAAATAAGAGAAAAATTTGTCACGTTTCTGCGAAGATATTGATTGAAATATGAATCACTCGCGTTTTGGCGAGGCTACTGGAGGTGAAATTGACGAGGCCATTGATGAAGGTACGCCAGTGAATACGAAGAGGTCCAATGCTTATGTGTGGAAACAGTTCATGGAATTCTGCCGCGAGCGGGGCTATGAACTGGAGAAAACAACGCCTGTCGAGAAACGAAAATGCAGCTCGGCGGTCCTCACTGATGACGAGTATAAGAAAATGGTTTCCGTGTTTGATGAAGAAACACCGGAAGGACTCAAGAAGAAATTTTATTGCATTGCAAGCTATGAACTGGCCTGGCGAGGAGGGGAAGCTGCAGCTGCGGAGTTGGATTATTTTCGTGAGGAAGTCAATAATGTGGTCTGGAAGGATAGAATACAACACCGTGTTCAGCAAAACAACACAAGGTGGAAACCAAAAATTAGCAGACATCAAATGGCTTGTAGCTAATGTGGAAAAACCCGAACATTGTCCCGTGAGGTAGGTACCAGTGATTAAAGAACCAAATACCTATGACTTGACTAATTTTAACGGGATTTTCCAGGTTATTCAAGAAGTTAATGAGCAAGAGGGGATCGCGAATTACCACAAGAAGGTTTTTCTTGACACCTAATCCACTCTGGAAAGATTCTTCTTCAGTTGGCTGGTATAAAAATTGTCCAGTTGGCAAAAATACAATATGCCAGTGGACTAAATCTGCAGCTGAACAAGTTGGAATTGATACTAAAACGGCCAAAATAACGAATCACTCAATGCGGTCCACAGCTGTTTCGCATCTAGCAAGGGAAGGCGTCGGTGAAGAGCAACTGATCAAAATCACTGGACATTCTAGGACAACTTCCATCAAGCCCTATTTGCAGCTGGATGAAGGTCATCATGCCAAAATGGTAGGCAAAATGAGACAACAAGACCCGTCCACTCCATCCACTTCTTCCTTGACTTCTACAATTTCAAACATACAGAATACGTTGGTGGTTCCTGACGAAGATTGTGTTGACAATGGTGTAAATAAATGAAAAATTATAAGTTTCAATAATTGTACATTTTATAACAATACACGCATAAAAACGTAATTTCAATCCAATAGTATCATATTTACTTGATTCATTGACTTGGCTTGATGATTCAATACATTCAAATTGAAATAGTTTTTCCAGTTCAATACGAAGCCAGTATTTGTTCGAAAAATGTAATAGTTTTGTCAGACATTCTCAAAATGAGACTATTCTTTTGAACTGATATTATCAAATATCTTAGATGTAATAAACTTTGTTTTTGAAACAAGTTTTTAGGTAAACTTGTTCAGAACTAATGAAAATTTCCTCTCAAGCATTTCAAGATCTCCAACTGAGAATATTGAAAACTTCACAGTTTAGAACATATTGTGATTTCAATCTGAAAATGCAATTTTCGAAACAACATTTCAACTTACTGAACTCAAATGCCATTATGCTTGAACTAAGACGATGATTAGTTCCCCCAAATATTCAATTATTCTTGAAATGATTGTATATTTTTGGTCTGAAAACTGAGACTCTTGGATCAAGAATATATATTATCAATCCGCCCGAAGTTTGATTGTATGGCGTCATCTTCCGGCAACAACACTAGCACGCGCATAAACACGCCAATGTAAGCTACTTTTGCTCCTGCAAAAAAAATTATACCCACCGCGTGTGCAACATGGACCCGTATCTCCAACTTTGGGGTTGCAATCCAGAACTTATCGAAGAATTCACAGGTAAGTTCCTTTACTCACTTGTACAAACCGTGCGATCCACAAAATTCGTCATCGGAGGTGGCTTTGAAGTCGAGAAATTCGGCCATTCAGCCAATTCAGTCTATCCATGGCTCCAATCCATCAATATTTTGTTTCCAAAGCCAACCCCAACTCCGAATTTTGTGGATCACATGGTATCATTTGATAAAGGAGCTTAAGATGATCAGTGTTTTCCCATCATTACTACATAAAATTTTGTGTATGTATACCTAAATAATTATGCGAGATTCTCTTTTCGTGCTTTCAGTTGAATTCACGCAAGTTGTCCACATAGTGATGTTGCAGTGCCGATGCCGGTTGGGTGCTGCGGTACCCGGCGCGACAATAAAATGACGCCTTTTTGTTTTTGAATAAGAAGAAAGAAGAAGAATAAGAAGAAAGAATACGAAGAATTCGTTTTTGTTTGAAATGTATACCCATCTGGATTTGGATTTCTATCGATGTTTGTATTTGAACTTCTGCGAAATACATTTTTTTAATATACTATACTTAATTGTTGTAATTTCAGCCTTTATCCATAAGCTTGTTTAGGTATACAGGGTGTCCCAGGACTCGTGCCTCAGAATCAAAGCCAGTTAAGGGAATTGCTACAAGTGTGTCAGAAAAATGTTTAAATAAATTGGATTTCCATTTTTGGAGATATGGGCGTCGAAGGGTGGGACTTTGCCCCCTCTTATTTTATTATCTGATGAGATGCCAAAATAATTGAGCTTTTCAGTGTGTGTGCAACAAAGGACCCCGCACGATTCTTATGGAAAATGGCTCCCGGTTAAATTCTCTGAATTTTTGATATGTTGTAGCTCATGAGATACTAATCAAATACCGTGAACCCCAAACTTAAATAATGGACAGTTTTTCACCCACAGGGGGTTGAAGTTGGAGGTTTTGACGGCTTCAAAATGATATTATGACGTTAATGAAGGCTTTTTATTTGATTTCTCTTCATGTTGTGTTTCATACTGAATGTATTTATTTGACAGAAAAATATCAACCCCCTCCTCCACCCCCAACCCCTATCTACCATCATAAAATTCGAGATTACTCCCAAAAGCCCTGCGGATGGCTTCTGTGATCTAAATTATGAATTTTGACATGAAAATTATTTTCCACCCCTAATGTTGGGGTGCCGATTTTCCAATTCTCCTCGGTTAACCCTTTAACGTCTACTGGTACAGATATGTACCACTTACCATACAGCTCAAATTAACTATAGCGTCCCATTAAAAATGAGCCTTATGGCATCTTCATACCCCTTTAACGTTCGCTGGTTCACATACGTACCGCTTGTAGACATTAGTGACATCTTGTAGTAATAAGTCGAAAATGTGGTACATATGTGTACCAACGGGCGTTTCGAAAAAACTGTGGCGTTGAAAGTGTTTTTCAAAGTTTTCCAGCAGTTTCCACGAGAACAGTGCCGATATCTCGTGAAAATCAGGTACGTACATTATTTGTTATCCACTTTGTATGTCAACACGTAACAAAAACACTAAGATAACTACAATATTAGATGATTTTGACTCATGTGCGAATTTGAGGTTAGAATCACGAATTTGCAGTGGTCGTTGAAGAAATCAATTTTGCATTATTTTGTGACGAAATGACGACTACAAATTAGTTTATTATATGTGGAAACAACATACTTACTACCTGTGGCAATAAATTGTGTCCAAGTGGCCTAGCTTAGAAAATATATTCACTTCTGTTGGAGAGTTGCTGGGTGCATAGCAAAAATACATTAGAAAACCCATAATATTAGCGATCTCTTTCACGCACAGTGATTTTGATTTGATACTTTTGTGCAGAATGAATAAGAAAAAGATGTTCAATTTGGAGGATCCGGACGACATAGCCTTTCTTTTATCTGAAATCACAGATGAAATGGCAGAAGATTCAGAAGTCGAAGGGGATGAAGATGCTGATGATATCTCTCCTTTGGGAAGACCATCAAACTCTCATTCACCATCTCTCTCAACATCTACTCGTTCACCAGCTCTCTCAACGTCTCTTGCTCCACCATCTGATGAAGGAAACAATGAAGAGGACGAAGATGAAGATGTCGGCGCAAGCAATCTACAAGATGAGGATCCAGCTCCTAGAGACATGGACGAAGACGACAATGACACGACAAGTAGTAGTAGTACTTCTTCAGATGACGAGGACTTCGACTGGGAAAGAACGTCCAAAACTCCCGAAAAGTTTGAACGCACTACATTTGACAGACCATTTGGAATATCCAGGAAATGTAAGATAGACATCAACAATCCACTACAAATATTTCTCAATGTGATGACTCCATTGTTTCTTCAATATATTGTTGATGAAACAAACCTCTACGCAAGACAAAAGGCTGTAACTCTGGATTTGACCCTAAATGAACTCAAAGCATACATAGGGATTCTAATTATAATGGGATTCCACAATTTACCATCGATGAGATTGTATTGGAGTAGTGATTCTAACTTCAAGGTTTCTCGTATACAAGACATTATGCCTCTAAAGCGATTCTTGAAAATCACAAGGTGCTTGCACTTGAATGATAACGCTCGAATGCCAAAGAAAGGTGAAGCAGCTTACGATAGGCTCTACAAAGTGCGTCCAATTTTGGAATACGTGACCAAAAGATTCAAATTATTATTCAATCCTTCGAGATTTTTGTCAATCGACGAGTCAATGGTAAAATTCAAAGGGCGCAGTACTCTAAAGCAATATATGCCAATGAAGCCAATCAAGCGGGGGTTCAAAGTTTGGGTTATCTCCTGTGCTGTTACTGGATACTGCGTGGGAATGTCTTTGTACGAAGGAGCTGAGCAGAATGCAGATAAGTCAACTACTCTAGGCGAAAGGGTGGTTATGAAATTATCGTCCGCTTTCGAAAATTTTGGCTACTGCCTATTTTTCGATAACTTCTTTTCATCTTTACCTTTGGCAAAAAAACTACTATCAAAACATTTCTTCTGTTGTGCTACCATCAGGCAAACAAGGAAATTTTTTCCCAAACTCAAACCTGATAAAGACATGGAGGTTGGGGAGAGCGATGGCGTTATTTGCCGTAACGTTTCAGTCTCGAAATGGAAGGATCGGGGCAAGAAGTCGGTGGCACTGATGAGCACGATGCATAATCCGCTACAGCAAACGAACATCATGCGAACTCAGAAAAATGGTAGAAAAGAAGCGGTTCAAGGCCCAGTCGCTGTTAGTGACTACAACAATTATATGGGCGGAGTCGACCATTTTGATCAACTTCTTGCTACGTACAGTATATCTTGGAAGAGCAGACGTTGGTGGCTACGAATTTTTTATTACTGCCTAGACTCTTGCATTGTCAATAGTTTTATTATTTACAAGCACACTCTAAAAACTTGCAAGCCGAACACAAAACCTCTGACCCATCTACAATTTCGATCAGTGCTGGCGTCAAAATTGATTGATAACTATTCGGGAAGAGTCAAGCTCGGACCATCTAACCCAACTGGACGAGGGAGGAAGCGAAACCATCCAGATGGAAGGCCTACTTGCGAAAATGCCACCCGACTCACCAATGTAGGAAAACATCTGCCGACTCATGGGACAAGAAGGAGATGCTGTCACTGCAGCACCAAGAATAAACAACAGAGATCAAATATTATCTGTGTACAATGCAACGTTGCACTTTGCTTGGAGTACTTTGTTCCATTTCATACAAAATAAAACAGCGGTATAAAATGCAACACAGCACACAAGTGGTAGGTATAGCGTGAACAGTTGAATTTTTTGTGTCGATAAATTGTCTGAATTTTTGTATTTTTGTATTATATTTTTGAGAATAAAGACCTAAAACAGCTAATATAATAATAGTGGTTCATATATGCACCACTAAACATACATATTTTTTCTTGCCCCTTAACAGACTTTGGTACAAATATGTACCACCATTTTCCAAAAAAACTGGGGGAAATTTTGAAATTCTGGGTAGGACAATCTGTTTTGTGGACCTAAAATCACAAGTCTATGTCAAAAAATTGGGAATTTTCAAAGCCCCAGAGTCTTGCCCGTTAAAGGGTTAATTTGGCTGAATTTTTGGTATTGTGTACTTCCGATTCTGTTGAACAAAAAGTTCTCATGCCAAAACTCATTCCTATGGACAGTTTTCGTTCTACAGGGGACTGAATTTGAATATTTGAGAGCATAAATATTGAACTTCAGTCCCCTGTAGAACAAAAACCGTTCATAGGACTAAGTTTTGGTATGGGAACTTTTTGTTCAGCAGAATTAGGAGTACACAATACCAAAAATTCAGCTAAATTAACCGAGGAAAATTGGAAAATCGGCACCCCAACATCAGGGGTGGAAAATAATTTCTATGTCAGAATTCATAAATTAAATCACAGAAACCATCCGCATGGCTTTTGGGAGTGATATCGAAATTTATGATGGTAGATAGGGGTTGGGGGTGGAGGAGGGGGTTGATATTTTTCTGTCAAATAAATACATTTAGCATGAAACACAACTTGAAGAGAAACCAAATAAAAAGCTTTCATTTACGTCAGAATATCATTTCTGAGCCGTCAAAACCTCCAACTTCAACCCCCTGTGGGTAAAAAACTGTCCATTATTTGAGTTTGGGCTTCTCGGTATTTGATAAGTATCTCATGAGCTACAACATATCAAAAATTCAGAGAATTTTACCGGGAGCCATTTTCCATAAGAATCGTGCGGGGTCCTTTATTTACTTACTGTACAGAGCGGCGCCCGCCAGCGACTCAAAAATTCTAAAAATACAGATTTTTATGATTAAAAATGATCTGTAAAAGAATTCTATGGAAACGAATCATTTTACTTCCTGTCTTACAT
The DNA here is from genome assembly GCA_949128115.1 of Anaspis maculata. Lineage (NCBI taxonomy): Eukaryota > Metazoa > Arthropoda > Insecta > Coleoptera > Scraptiidae > Anaspis > Anaspis maculata. The sequence goes on from OX421961.1 coordinate 122,518,083, forward strand.
CGCATTGGGGACGTCTGGAACTTTTTGCAATTGTTTTTAGAAAGACAAAAATTCACTGGAAGTTCTTCAGATAATAAAAATTGGAAGGGGCAAAGTGACCCCTTTGACGCCCCATATAAAAAAAACACCCATTTTTAACATTTTTCTGACACATTTGAAGCATTTCCCTCAACTGCCTTTGACTCTGGGGCGCGAGTACTGGGACATCCTGTATGCTCTTGATAAACAAAATCAAGATTCGAATATTTTCGATATAAGATAATCCTATAGTTGAACTGAAACCATGAATTTATCCATATGAAAGCAACGAACTCTTCCTGTAAACATTCAATATATTTGCTTTAACCAGGAGCAGTATTAGTCCAATTTAGCTATAATTTTATCTCAAGAATAATTTTCTTCTACCAAAAAGCTAATATGCGGTAGTCAAGCCGATTGTTCTCATAACAAAATTACTTGCTGTATTGTTGCAAGACTTATTAAATCTAATTGCAAGACTGAAGACTATCGTATACTTTTTGTGAAACACTGGAAAAACTCCGTTTGATAAGTATTATATTCAAATTCAACGTGCTACAGCTTTCAGCTGATACTATGACAGTCTTCTTTTGGAGAAACTAAAACTCTTGGAGTGAGAATATCATCTCTTTGCGTATATACAAACTTAACATCTACTTGGCATTAAACGCTTTGTCTTAACTCAAGATTACCTAATTATGCGTGTAGGTTTTGATTTTTTATGATATTAGGCCATTATGCTACATTCATACCTGACCTGTAATTTGTTCTTCAATAAACTTTCAAATACAATAATTCTCATTATTACACGTTGCTATTAGTCCGGCGGCTTAGTAGATGGATCATGCACTTTGTGCCGAAGCTAATTTTAGTTTATTTTTGTGAAATATGGTTAAGAATGGAAGTTTTGAGGGGTGGAGCCATTCTCAACTTTTACCAGGGGGGGAGGGGGAGGGGGTTGTTTTGGATTTTTTGGGGCTTTTTGGACCTTTTCTTTTGCACTCAATGTTGTAAGCGGAAGCAAGGTGTTTTTTAGATCTGTGATATATCCGGATTTTTTCAAGTGGTGTGGGCACCCCCTTCTCCTCTTGGGAGGGGGCTGGGGGGCTCAAGTTGACACATGTGGCCGATTTCCACTTTTTCTTTGATTTCGAACCAATACCGGCAAGTTTGGTATCGTTTCCGACTAAACCACATCTTCTGAACTCAACCATGACTCAAAAAAATCGATAGCGACAAGTTCAAACAAGTTGTGCAGAGAATATCATGGTTTTTTGTGCTCCCATTTGAAAACATTTTTTGGAGGTGTCTTAGACATTTGTGGTTGAATTCCATCTCAGGTCTATTATTTTGAACTATTTTGCGCCTAAGAAACGTATCTCAGCAAAGTCTTTTGTTTTTGTAAGAAAATTAAAAAATAAATTTTTAAACTTGTTTTGAGCAATTTTTTTCATATTTCAACAATGTCTGGAAGGTTATAAAAGTTCATAATTGTGGTCTGTAGTGTCCTTAAGGAGTTCTGCGGGTTGGAAAGAAACCATAATCCCAAAGGGCGGGACCTTGATGGTGGTGTAGAAACTGGGGGGCGGGAGGGGTGAAAATTTTCACTCAAAATTTATGAACGGGCTAGAAACAATCTTTGTTCTGTTTTTCTGTTTTTGTTTTATTTCGCTAAAATTAATCTTAAACAAAACTCAAGGGGAGGGGGGGAGGAATCTTTCAATTTTGAGCTTAGTGACTATTCAGAGAACGTTACTGCAGCAGCACTAGCGGCAGTAGCTTGAATTTTGCGTGGGTTTTGCAGGGATGATTGGACATTTCCACTAAGTCTGTGCACCATCGAACCCTCGAGCAGGGGAGGAAGTAAAGAACCCTCAGATACGTGGTTCAGCCTTTTAGGCCTCATCAGTGAGGGAAGAATCTCCAAGCAAGGATGCTCGATTAGGAGGCGAAAATTAGGCTCTGGATTTAAAAAAAAACTGCCAAACCTCTCATCTGAACCTCTCACCTCTCTCAATCAATGAAGACTGGGAATGCCCCCCCTATCAAAATCCTTCTACTAGATTACATATCATACAAACCTTTTGCCTCCTATGTTGATATATGTTACAGCAAAAGTAGCCATTAAGGTCGAAATCAGACAATCTTTTCCCCTACTACCCCCCTTCAAAACGATGAGAGTGATTACAACAAAAACAGCTAGCAAGCCCGAAAGTAATCCCCTTCCCTTGAGATTGATGTGAGCCCAATTTCACAAACATACTCCAATAAGATTCAAAAATCAGTAATCATGAAAAAATTGTCATTTCATAAATTGCCTCTTCATAAATTATGAGTCCCTGCTTGAACGATCGATGGTACACACCTGGTGGAGGAATGTCCCATCACCCTCGCAAAACTTGGGTTACCGCTGTTGCAGTAGCCATTTTCAAATAGTCACCAAGCCCAAAATTGAATTCCCCTTTTTGAGTTTGGTTCAAGACCAATTTCACGAAAATAAATACAAACAGAAACCGTGAAAAGATTGTTTTTAGCCCGTTCATAAATTATGAATAAAATATTGCATCCCCCTCCCCCTAAGATTCTACACCCTCATCAAGGGCGGCTCCCGCCCTTTGGGATTACGGTTTCTTTCCACCCCCGCAGGACCCTTCAAGAAGACCACAAATCACAACTATGAACTTTCATAACCTTTCAGGCGTTGTTGGTGAATTATCAAAAAATTTGCTCAAATCAAGTTTACAAAACATTTTTTATATTTTTTTCCAAAACAAAAGACTGTGCTAAAATACGTTCTTCAGGCTCAAAATAGTTCAAAATTATAGACCTAAAATGGAATTCAACCACAAATGTCTAAAACACCCCCAAAAAATGTTTTCAAATAGGAGCACAAAAAACATGATCTTCTCTCCACAACTTGTTTAAACTTGTCGCTATCGATTCTTTTGAGTCATGGTTGAGTTCAGAAGATGTGATTTAGTCGAAAACGATACCAAACTTGCCGATATTGGTTCGAAATCAAAGAAAAAGTGAAAATCGGCCACATGTGTCAACTTAAGCCCCCCAGCCCCCTCCCAAAAGGGGAAGGGGGTGGCTACACCACCTAAAAAAATCCAGATATATAGTAGGTTCACTTGTACCGTGATTCTAGTTGGCTGTGAGATTTTGTTTCTAAGTTTTCAAATCTGATATTTGAAAACTCCCTAGAACTTGGCAATTGGTTGCATTGATATTTGGCTTGACGACAAGATCAACAACTTTACCGTTTGTCAGATCGAGTGTCAAATAGACTGAAAATCACGAGTTTCACGAAAATTGTGGTGAAATTATGCCCATTACTGTGAAAACTGTGTTTGCGCCTCAGCTTGTGTCTTGAACAATAACGTCCAGTGCCCATTTTAAAGTCCTCGAGAGTGCCATCAAGAACTCGCTTCTGGGAGAAAAAATGGGCGAAAGGGGTGCTGGGCATGTACCCCATAACGTTCAGCTTTGCGGAGAAGACGTGAATCTATTTTCAAAAACCACATATTATGGAAGCATTGTGAACTATTCCTGGTTTTTAAAAGAAGTACCTACACTCTGGAAGGCTGGAAACGATGGGAAGCTGAACCCTCCTAATTTTTGTGGGGATGGGATTCATCGGCGTTAATACTTGATTTCACTGCTCAGGACATCGTACTGGAACAAGAAATTTGCGAAACTTGTGAAAGGTGAACAACATCCACTCCATATTTGCAATTTGCAAAGTTGATTTCGGTAAATTTTCCATTTTTGACAGCAACAGTCAACACACCATCACACCAACATAACCTATCTTTCGAAGCCAGACGCTCAGGCGCACACTAGGCAGTTGGACGTGAAGTCTACAATGCCAAACTTTGAAATTTGCCCAGCCTACTAGAATCACGGTACAAGTGAACCTACTATATCACTGATCTACAAAACACCTTGCTTCCGCTTACAACACTGAGTGCAAAAGAAAAGGTCCAAAAAGCCCTCAAAAAGCCAGAAGAACTGCCTCCCCCTCCCTCCCTGGTGAAAATTGAGAATGGCTCCACCCCTCAAAACTTTCATTCCTAATCATATTTCACAAAAATAAAATAAAATTGCCTTCGGCACAAAATGCAGAATTCATTTTAAATATGGCTTTAAGCCGCCGGACTATATACCTTTTACTACTTTTTATGGGAATCACGGGACGATTTACTCGTCGAATAAGTACCATATATGAAGTTTTGATTGATAATCATCCCTAGGGCGCTTATCGCTTTGAAAAGCGCCCTAAAGCGCTTATCACGTAAGCAGATCAGGATTGGCTGATTTTAATTAAATTGAGCTTTGTCATTGGATAATACCGGTCACGTGACAGTTGAATGTAATTATCCACATAGCACATAGCTTCATTGGATCGAAAGATATGATGATGTATACGTTGGTAATTATGCGTTTCTTTTGTTTTAGATTGGTGCCGCCACTTGTGCATTCTTTATTGTTGTTAAAGGTTGTTTATATTTGGCCGATCATCTTTAAACCTCGTCGGTATCAACCCGCAATAGTAATAGTTGAGATTCGATTAACGGAAGAATGAACTGGATATGTTCAACCGTTCGGAAGATACGGGATATTTAGGTGAATTCTGCTAAACAAGGGGTTGAAAATAAAAAAAAAACGAGGAAAATAATCACGAAAAAAAAATTTAAAAAAAGCGGCTACAAACAGCTTCCGCCACCCACTACGTTTGGCGAGGCTTAAAAATCATTATTACCTTGTTTTGATTGAATTGAGAGAATGAATGTTCCCAATCTTGGTCACTAACATTGACGATAGAGTGAGACAAAAGTCCAAGTTGGGTTGAATAACTTCGACTTCTACAACTTCAAGATTTGGATTGAAATTTTGCATTACGGGGATTACTCTCAAGAAAAAACCTGTGGAACTGCAGTGATTTCTGTAAAGCTATTTTCAAACTCTTTCAGATTCTCTAAAATTTTTCCCAACCGCATGGGATGGAGATTTCCCACGTTGAGCGATTTGTGTTCTACAAAAATGTAAAACGGGCCCTGATTCTTAGCATGGAATCAATTAATTATTTGCTACCTTATCAAAGTTGTTTTTATCCTGGTCTCGAACTGCTTGACTGCTTTGCTGCCCTGTCCTGGTTCCTTGCGAATTTCCCTCATTTTCACTATGAATTTCTTCATCATCCATCGCACTATTATTAGTCTGTGAGTCATCAAGGGAAGTCCCCCCCCCTACTGTCACCAGTCATTTTAAGGAAAGTTTATTCGCTAATTTACTTGATTCACACACCGCTTATCAAGGAACCGCTGCTGCTAACGATATGAAGCAAAACAACCGAATCGTCTATTTTTGTCTTGTCTGCACTTCTTTAGATAGAAAAACTGGAGTCTCTACACTCTGCTTACAATTATTCAAACTCGGACACACGCGTGTTACAATTCGTTGGATGGAGTAAAAATGCAGTGATAAGAAAATACAAAAACCGTTCTCTCATCGAGAACGGGTTTTTCTTTTCTAAACGTTTGATCGGCTTGTTCATCGAGTTTTTTTCTGCTCATTTCTTTGCTTCTGTTATGCTTGTCCCCACATCCATATTTTCAGAATCCATGCGCTATTGTCAAAGCACACACTTGAATTTTGAATGATGCATTCAAAACAACTTAAACAATGACTGATGCACCAAAGGGGGATCGCACCTGCCTCAGGCGCCGTCAGTTACATAATTTCAGTTTTTCGAAGCGCAGATAAGCAGTGTTTTTATTTGCTATCAACACTCCTACCTACCTCTCTCAGTCATCGTGTTTATATCCAAATTCTTGGAAATTATATTTATAGCCAAATTCTTGGAACAGATGAGCCTACCATGTTTGGATATGATTGCAACAGTTATTGGAAAAGGCATTTTTTTGCAAAGCACCACTGTCACAGAAATCAGGTCAAATAAATATAGCGCAAAAAAACGGACGTTGGGGTGCTCAATGTTCGATTGATTCATTCATTCGTTTATTTTCATATATTCTATCCAGCTTCCTGTGCGGAATTCCTAGAACCCAGAATTACCTACAAAAGTGTGCGAATATACGGTACATCACACGAATATTGTTAGAGATTAGAAGGTCAAACACCTAAAGTCAATAATAATAATTGTTCAAGAGTTTAACCCAATACTATTTGATTTCTGTGTTGCAACAGATTTGTTTTTCGCAACCAGTATTTTTGCAGTGACCAATCAACCCATGTCTGAAGTTAAAGTCGAACTGAGCAACTGAGCGTTTGACTAATGGGGTAGGTACTTGCCAATTATGTAAACGGATCCGACTAAAAATGCTTTTTGTATCAACAAAAGTAATAAAGAATGTTTCAAAAAATTTCCGGAAAATATATCCATTGGCTAGGAAGATTTTTTCCATTTTATTTTTCAAAGGGTTGCTAATATGTAGTGGGGAAACTTCAAGCGGATTTTTATGCCTGTATTTTTCAAATAAAGTGATGCCACTTCAACAGTTTTTTGAGTTTTCAATCCATCAGTACTGTTTGTTTAGTTTTTAATATTATTTGTGACGTCAAAAATATATTTTCAAAACACGCATTATAGCCGCAATTTTGGGAATTTAGAGAAAAAAAGAAAGACGGGTACAGTATTTTCAACATTACTATCGATGAAGCCAATAAAAAAATCGGAAGAGTACCCCATTATTATTATTAGCGTTAAGCGCCCTCTGTTCCTCTGTACGCTCAAAGCTAATAGTCCGGATGCTAGTTGCATAAATTGGAATGAACCTTGCATTTTTTGATGAGAAGATGCTACTTGGTGTAAATGTTCTTTGCATCATACTCTTCCGATCCAGAAAGGTAGCCATCAGCGCCATCTATGCCGGCAGCGAATACAGGGTGAAACAGAAAACAAAAGTTGGAAAATTATATTTAAATAACCGAAGCATGTGGAGACGTGTAATTTACCACATACATAAACTGTTGTATGCTCATGGAGTCACAGCAAACCGTTCTTGATTACCTTGAACCGTCTTCGAAATGTAGGGGAAAAACAGAAAAAAAAAACAAAAACACCCTTTCTTCCATTAATAAGTGATTCTAAGAGATATTGACAAAATACTTGGTATTTCTACAAAAAGTAATGTTAGAAATGATGTGAGCTGGGTAGCCAATTCTTAAGCCAACTATTTCCAGAAATACGATTGTCAACTTTTTTTCCTCTTGAGCACCATCTTGAATCTGCCTTGTGGGGCATCGTTGAAAAAGTGATTGGTTATCATAATAATGGTAATATGTAATCATTGCATCGTAAAAACAACCTCCTCATCATAATTAAGTGACCTCTTCGGCGGGAAAGAATTGCCATTCACGTATTTTCTGGCTCTTCAAAGCTTTAGTGCCCATGATGGCATTTGCAACATTTGGAATGGTAAAATATGTTACGCATTATGAACCTTGATGTACTTTGAGGTAGCCTACCAAGATTTGCAATCATCAATTGGAAGGTTTGTTCTTAAAAGCTGTTTGAACAAAATTTGTTAATTTTTTTTATGGAAAATGTAAAATATGGGATCTTTCACCCTTATTTGATCCCTCGTTGAGAAAAGCCTGAAACCAAAAGTCTCCAAAATTTTTATGCTAATGGTTCACTGAGAACTGCTCTTCATTGTGTAGTTGTCAAAAGTTGCATAGTTGCGTTCAGATTCCAGACAGAGAGCGACAAAGAAGTTCATGCAGTAAAAAAAGACACAAGTTTCATTGCAACGGATAAATCCCGGAAATGTCCTTTTGAGATGGCTTCCCGCAATACACAGATTCTGTAAGACTCTCAAGCGTGGGTGAAAGGCTTGGAACATTACTAACTTGAGGCTCTGACAGTGTACCAAATTGCACATTTATGTTATAAGAAGCAAGGTCTCCAGACAGCTTTCAGTCTAGCCCTGGACTAGTTTTTTCTCGACTGTAATTTATGTCTTTTTTTACTGCATGGACTTCTTTGTCGCTCTCTGCCTGGAATCTGAACGCAACTATGCAATTTTTGACAACTAAACATTGAAGAGCACTTCCCACTGAACCATTATAATAAAAAAATCGGAGACTTTCGGTTTCGGGCTATCCTCGGTGAGGGATCAAGTAAGGGTGAGAGACCCAATATTTTGTATTCATAAAAAAACGACACAAATTTTGTCCAAACAGCTTTGAAGAACAAATCTCCCAATTGATGATGGTGAAACTTGGTAGGCTACCTCAAAGTACATCAAGGTTCATAATGCATAACATATTCACCATTCCAGATGTTGCAAATGCATCATGGGCACTAAAGCTTTGAAGAGCCGAAAAATATGTGAATGACAATTCTTTCCCGCCGAAGAGGTCACTAAATTATGAAGAGAAGGTTGTTTTTGCGATGCAATGATTTCATGTTACGACGATGCCTCACAGGGCAGATTCAAGATGGCGCTCAAGAGGAAAAAATGTTGACAGTCGTATTTCTGGAAATAGTTGGCTTAGAAATTGGCTACCCAGCTCATATCATTTTTAACATTACTTTTTGTAGAAATTCCAAGTATTGCGTCAATATCTCGAAGAATTACTTATTTATGGAAAAAAGAGTCTTCTTGCTTTTTTTTCCTGGTTTTCCCCTACATTTCAAAGACGGTTCAAGGTAATCAAGAACAGTTTGCTGTGACTTCATAAGCATAAAATAGGTAATATATGTGGTGAGTTACACGTCTCAACATGTTTCGGTTAATTAAATATAATTTTTCAACTTTTTTTTTCTGTATCACCCTGTATACGCCGCCGGCATGGATGGTGCTGATGGCTACCTTTCTGGATCGGAAGAGTACGATGCAAAGAACATTTCTACCGAGTGGCATCTTCTCATCAAAAAATGCAAGGTACTTTCAACTAGCATCCGGACTATAAAAGGCCTCTTGATCGAGGCCAGTGATTTTTTGCTGACTGGCATTTAAAAAAAATATTTCATTTTTCCATATAAACAGGTGGAAGGAAAAGAAAAAGTCCATGGGAAACAGATCATAATCGAAGAGCCTCAGATTTTACGCGCGCCATCCTAGTGCTTTTATTTGGCACAAAAAAATTCTTTTCTTAGGGTGAACTCTCAAAGTATCCTGCACCCTGCACGATAGGTCCAAACGATTTTCCTGTGAGAAATCTGTAGATAAAGATATTGAGCTGCGAATTTTCAAGCATATTTCTTCATCAATTTCCACAACCAAATAACTTCGGCTACAGATATTTTACGGAAAATTCATCAGGACCTGTAGTGCAGAGTACGGTAAAGAGTCCAGCTTAGGAAAAGAAGACTTTTCCGTGTCAAATAAAAACCCTAGGATGGGGAGCGTAAAGTATGAGGATCTTGTAATCGCTTTTCCCAAACTTTTTCCTTTTCACCACTCACCAGTTCATATGGAAAGATTTTCTCCGAATGCTAGTTCGAAGAAAATCATTGGTTTTGATTCAGAGACCTTTTTAGGCGGAGCCGCTCTGAGGGTACAAAGGGTAAATAACTAATAAAGAATACTTTGTTCCAGAAATCAAAGTGAAGGTGAAAATAAATTTATTTTGCTTCAAAGAAACATCATGGATGTGTACAGATTATATAAACCACAATAAAATATTATTTCACTTGTTTCTGGACTTGCCATACTGGGCATGGTTGGGGTTCAGTTGGTTGGCCCTGTTGTCGGTGTAAGATTGTTGGGAAGTATATCCCTTAGACTGAGCTGGAAAACCATAATCATTGTAACTATTTCTAAACAGAACCGTTTGTGATGGGAAAAAATTGGAAAAATTAAAAAATGAACAGGTAAGTATCATAGGAAGAATAGCTCACCGCCTTGGTAGTTTGAATTGTTGGGGTTCATCTGGTTGGATCTGTTGTCGTTAGCGGATTTATCCATGGTTGGTTGGATTGGTTGGGTTTGAAAGCAAACTTTTTCGCAGTTGGTAAGTACAGTGTACACTTTGATGTTATGTTCAGCTATCACCGGAATAAGTGACCCACTGACCGTCTCGTTTTTATACTGAAGACTGAGGCGATTCGTCGGCATAGGAAGCTGTGGGATTCACAGATCGCTCGATTTAACAACACGCTGACCTTCATTATGCCCAATGCGCAATAAACGTGGTCATTGCTATACAAAATAAAACTTGATAAATATGCCAACAGGGGCAGTGTGATAAGAATATGGAAAGTTTTGCATGAGATAGGTACTATACTTGAATAACTAATTAAAATATGTAATCAACTGTCAGTCAGTTATCATCGCATTTGCGATAAAATACCAATGAAAAATAAAAACTACACTGACGGACCAAATTGACGCACCACCAAATTTTCAAAGTTGTCGTTGATTTCTCGTTTTCTAGTCGGCGCTGACAACTTCAAATTTCTCGTTTTTCGAAAAGTATCGAATGTTTTGCAAATTTATTTGATTCGCACCGCTGCAATATGCCAAAACAAATAGTAAAAGAAACGAAACAGGCAATTTATCGTTGCTTCTATAAATTCTCGGGAAAAAATTGCCGGTCAATTACTAAAAATGACATTATTCAAACAGTCGCGGAATTCGTTGCTTAGGTGCCTACCATAATCTTTTTTTCCTTCGCACAAGTATTGTAATGGTACGCCCCTGGCACCCCCCAGTGACAATTTCACGTGTTTGGCCTCTGATCATCGGAATCCTACGTTGTGCCCGTTTTTGTTCGCATCTTAACCCTTTGATCCGCTTTTGTTCATGAGGTGAACGACCCGAGGGGGAAGAAGGTGGACTTCAAGGTCGACTTCAATGAAGCACGCTCATTGCACAGAAAATTACATTTACTCAAAACAAATAAGTGCAAAGTGCAAAATCAGTCTCATATGGTTCTTTTCTCAAAACACCTAACATGTGACTGACAGAATGGGCAAAATGTACAAAATGGACAAAATGGACAATACGAACAAAATAATAAAACAATAAAAAAACAACACAACAAAATATGTCAAACTGTCAAGTCAAAGAAAATGGAGAATGACGGATTCGAAAAAGAGCACTCATGTGGAAGAACCCAGTCGAAGAAACCACTGAGTTTAGCTCAAAGAAGAAAACTCTCATGATGTGACAAATGAATAACAAAACTCGCTGACAATTCCCGGTATTCAATGTAAGTAAAATTAGTAAAACAAAATCGCAGAAACAACAGTAAACAAATGTAATCACATCAGTAAACAGTCATAATAAATCAAGATTGCATAAAAACACAAAACAAGACAAAATAGGGATGGTTAGTAGGATCCTGTAAAGATACCTACACTGAATATCTGACAAAAAGGGCAGCGAGCATCAACAGAAAAGACATAAAAAAAAACATGAGAAGTCTCAAAGACGGTGGACAATGACATTTGAATGAAAATCAAAGCGTGTCACAACAATTTCAGACAAAAATACGATACAGAAAAATTATTACAATCAAGTGAGCACGGAACAATCAAATTACTCAAAGTCACTGATCTGATCATAGAACTAATGACATAAAATTCAAACAGACAAATTTAATGCAATAATCACCTCACGTTGAATTATTCCAGTCAAAAGCGGCATGCGTGGCTTTAAAATTATCTGAGCGTATGTTTTTTTAATAAAAAGGACGTACTTTTAATTTAATTCGGCAGTGACTAATCAATCGAAACCAAGTAGTATTCAAATAGAAAACGACAAACGAATACACAAGTAATTTAAAAGAATACAACAAAAATTAATATTTACCTACAAAACACACGCACAACACAGCCTCTTCGATAAACTACCCGCATCTTTCTGCCCCCGTGCTTGGTCTCGTTCCTCTCTTCCGTGCCTGCAGACGGCGAAGGCCCTCGTTTAAAGTAATAAAATCTCGTCGCTCGACCGATTTACAGTCTTAGCACGGGCGACACTATGGTCGAAAGTCCCAAATGTGACCGTATCAAAACTGCCCGACCATGGGTTAACACAAGTTCGCATTTTTGTGCCTGTTTCGTTAGAAGGGGAATTTTTAAAACTTTGCGTGGCTTATAATAATTATACATTTTAATATGGTAAAATAAGGTGAAATCCCACAGTATGTTGAGGTAAAAATTGAATATTACATCAGGGAGTTTGCGATTTCAGGGAACGTACGACGTAACGCAACGTAGAACGTGAAAACTCCCCTGTAACTAAGGAATTGCAAATAACAACCTCGCCAATTTTCACGTTGAAAGTTACGTTACGTCGTACGTAGGTACGTGTGCACGCAAACTCTCCATTACATAATCTATAAATAAAGAGATTCATTAAAAGAAGAAGATTAACATCTATCATTTGTTTAAAATATTTTGTATTTTTATGACTTACGAGTGTCATACAGGTATTTCCCGGGAAAGTTACAAACATTTTAAGAAAAGTTATGAAAAGTACAAAAGCAAGTCGAAACAAAAAAAGACGTTTTTTAGAGCTACGTCTTAAATCTATGACCATCACAGTAAAACAAGTATTTTAGCTTGAATTCTCTCCTGAAATATTCACAGGAAGAACTTGAATATTCAGGATCACGCGATACACTATGGAGAATAATCAAATCCATGGGATACAAGTACAAACTGCTTAACAAACGAAAAATTCTCTATGAGAAGAATTATGTTGTACTGAAAAAAATCAGTTACTTGCGGAAATATTTGCAGTTCAAGACAGCCGAACAAGAGCACCAATTCGTTTTTTTTTTTAATGAAACTTGGATCTTTCAAAATGGAAGCCCCAGGAGACGGTGGGTGGATGAAAATATTAGCAAGGGTCAGGGCCATCCGACGCAGACGAAAAACGAAGGAAAGCGGTTCAGAATATTGCACGTCAGGCTGGAATTGTGGATTTTTCAAATGGATGCGGCTTGCTGCTGGATGCAGATAACAATGATCGTTATTATCCATAAAAATATGACTATAAAAAGATCTTCCAAAAATGGGTCGAATCACGGATCCCAGTTAATCCCCGCGCTATATCTACCAAAAAGAAAAAAAGTTTGTCATCGTTATGGACAATGCTTCATACCATTTGGCTCTCCTGGATAAAAAGCCCAGGTATTCCGACTCCAAAAAGGAAATGCAGCAATGGTTGACGCAACGGAATATTAATTGCGAAAACTCCAAAAACTCACAAAAAAAAGAGCTCTAGGATATACATGTGTCCACGAAGTAACCGACATAGCTCGTAGACGTACTTTCTCGAGGCAAATCAGAATCTGCCTTTGGAATTTTCCTGACGTCCCCCGTTTCCGATATACAGGATGATTCAATGTGTTCAATCGAAAAGTTTGATTGGCCATATCTCAGGAATACCTACATCAATAGAATCCATTGAAAATTTGCAGGTAAGTAGATATACTATGCCGGTTCTGGATCAATTCCAAGATGGCCGCCGTTTAGCCTATCTCAACTTGTATGAAATTTGATTCCGCACATCCTGTCTGTTATTTGATTAGGCCTATCGAGGTCAATGGCATAGTGACTCATCGTTGTATACCGTCCGTTTTTTATTTTAGGCCCCAGCCCGTAGCATCTTTATTATGGGTTTCACACCCAATATATTATATATTTTTGAAATCACAAAAACAAGATCTTCCGACTGATGATATGTCAAATTATTTTTGACATATGTCATTTTTTGACAAATGACAGAATATCACTTGTGACACATCATTTTAAAGCCCATAAAATTCTGAGGAGAACTGTGTTTTTATTTTTGTAATAGGGTGTCTTTTACAGCTTCTAGGGGTCTTTCAATAGGAAAAAAATGTTGAATTTCAAAAATTCATAATAAGTAAATAGGTAAAGCAGGTACCTATTTTTAATGTAAACTGATGATAATGATGATTAATTAATCACAATGGAACAAAAAATGTCCTAAAGAAGTTGCTCGAATGACCGTCTCCTTGTTCCTTGAATGAAAGATTCGACGATCAGTGAATTGGAACTACCACCGGCCCAACGCGATGACATCCGAGCTTGCCAGAAATGACCCCCCTCGAGTTTTTATGAGCCTACCCGAAAGATAAGGTGTTTATAAAGTTTCCCAATAATTTGGACAATTTAAAAATCAGATCATCACCATTAGTTAATTTTAAAAATACCTATTACTTATTGAGAGGCTATTTCTGAAATTGACATTTTTTCCTATTGAAAGTCCCCTAGAAGCTGTAAAAGAGACCCTATTTTAAAAATAAGAACACAGTTCTCCTCAGAATTTATTAGGCTTTAAAATGATGTATCACAAGTACTATTCTGTCATTTGTCAAAAAATGACATCTGTCAAAAATAATTAGACATATCATCAAAAGAAAGATCTTGTTTTGCTGATTTCAAAAATATATAATATATTGGGTGTGAAATCCATAATAAAGATGCTACGGGCTGGGGCCTAAAATAAAAAACGGACGGTATCTGATCTCTCACATCCTGTGTTATTTTCGAGTCAATGATGCAATAGGGTGTTAACCTTTAGCCTTCTAGCCTATTCTAGAAATAATAAGAGCCTTTGTAGAGCCTTATTCATTTATAAAATAAATACAGGACCGTACCCAAAATTTTGTTTTTCGAGTTTCTGTTGAAAAAGTCATCCTGTATAATTTTTTTTTCAAAATCTGATGTCATATTCGAAAACTACATGAAAAATACTACAAAATGTGATTCTTAAATTGTTTGGCACTAGTTTACCTGATCTGAAAAATAAATTATTAACAGAGATTTTTCATGAATATTTTTGAAAATTTGATTCAAATAACCAGGGCTTTGAGATACATTTAGGTATTTTGTATTTTGTACTTAAATACATTTGATTGAGAAGTATTTGTATTTTGTATTTTGGAATAGTTCAGGCAGCTAGTATTTCGTATTTTGTATTTTAAATACATTTTTCGGAAAAGTATTTTGATTTTCAAAATACAAAATACAAAATACATTTGTTTCCCATGCTCTTCAGTCTGTTCGGGCCGAAATTGTTCTGGTAATACTATATTCACCCCATTGGACATTTCTTGCTTTTGCACACTATCTGGGATCGATAATGAGTTCGATTGCATCTTTTACGTTTTACATATTTTACTGGTAAGTGCATCCTACTGTCAGCCACGAGAGGTTCCATGTCGGATGTCGGACAATATTTTCGAAAAGCTGGTTGTCCCCAGAGGAAATCAACATTTGTTATTTTGAAGAATTGATGAATGAAGTAAGGAATAGGTTTGAATATGAAGTTTTCTCCACTTTATGTTTATTTTATTTGTCTTTTCATAGTTCATAATAATTTACTTATTGTTGCGACTGAATGAATGAAGTGTTCCCATTGAAATACTTGCATTTTACGGTTTTTCCAATCAAATGTATTGCAATAAAATGCAATAAGAATGTATTTTGTATTTGGAATACTCTAGGTTGTATTTTGTATTTTGGAATTTCTTAGTTTTCCAAAATACGTATTTTGTATTTTGTATTTCAAAGACATTTCAAGAAGTAGTTTGTATTTTGTATTTCGACTATCTTGGATCGTGTATTTTGTATTTTGTATTTAAATACATTTTTCGAAGTAATTTGCCCAGCCCTGCAAATAACTCAAACGGTACCAAATTCATGATTCCAGAAAATTCTCCTGAAATTATCCTCAGTTTGGTAGAACACCAAAATTGAAATTGTGACTTTGTTTGACCATTTGGAATAGCGTTTGAGTGATTTGAATCAAATTTTCAAAAATATTCATGAAAAATCTTTGTTAATATATTTTTTTCGGATCAGGTAAATTAGTGCCAAACAATTTAAGAATCACATTTTGTAGCATTTTTCATGTTGTTTCCGAATATGACATCAGATTTTGAAAAAAAATCCATACAGGGTGACTTTTTCAACAGAAACTCGAAAAACTAAATTTTGGGTACGGTCCTGTATTTATTTTATAAGTGAATAAGGCGCTACAAAGACCCTTGGTTCTATGATATACCTGCAAAATTTTGATAGATTCTATTGATGTATTCCTGAGATATGGCCAATCACAGCCTGTAGATCGGAAACGGAGGACGTCAGGAAAATATCAAAGGCAGATTCTGATTTGCCTCGAGAAAGTACATCTACCCTTGAACTATGTCGGTTACTTCGTGGGACACCTGTATTCAATTGCACCTATGTTGACACATAGAAAAACTTTTACTATAGACCACATTTTGGAAAGCAATGGACATGAAGTACTCAGGAGATAGAGAAAAAAGTTGAAGATAAGAGGTGTGATCGAGCGTTCCTTGATTTTGTTGCTGTTTTATTGGTTTTCCAAAATGAAAATTGGCGAAAGTGCATCCAGGGGCCCTCCAACTCTGCCTTCATCGTTTCCATCCAGCGTTTGAGGTTTTAGTGAGAGTTGAGTGCCGTTTTGACCGAGACAACTAAACTTAATAAACACTAATCGGCCCGCGACGCGAAAAAACTTATCGCACAGGTGTTGTTTACATTTCGGTATCTAGCCAGTGGCGTAACGTGCGGATTCCTCTCGGGAGTTTTCGGACCTCCAGAGCTGAGCTGTCTACTCTCCTAGGCGTAAAAATTAAATTAAATGACAACTCGTCAGGCCAGCACGTCGCCGATGGATGAACGCCGACAAACTAAAAGAAGCAGAGAAGACAGCGATCCAAACGCATACAAGTCGATAATAGAACAGCAGGATGACCAACCTACCGATCAAAATACACTATCCGAGTCTTCATTGGACGAGAGCAGAAGATACGTATCAGCTCCCGAACTGAGTTTCGCAGATTCCAAACAGGTGAAGAACCGCAGAAAAAGCGAAGAAATTGTTCTCAATGAAATTCTGCAGGCCTTGGATACCATCAAGTTCGCTATAAACCTGGATGATCCGGACGAATATACGATTCAGAAATACAAACAACTTACGGACGCCAGAGAGACCATCTACACTAACCTGATTTTACTTAACTCTCGAAACAAACAGTTAGAAGTAGAGAATCTTCAGTTGAAAATGGAACTCCAATGCTTTAACCAAAAAGAGCAATTTTTTGAAGCGATGCCGACAAGTCTCCGGAACTCTACAGAACAACAGCAGCAGCAGCAACAACAACAACAATGGCGACATGAACCACACGAGCAGCGACAACAACAACAACATGAGCAGCAGCAACGCGGACAGCAACAGCCAGAATGGCGACAACATTCACAGGAACGGCGACAGCAACAGCAACACCAACCGCTGCAACAAGTACAACGACAACATCAAGCGAGTTATGCCGACCTGGTAAAAAGCTATGGTGAAGTGCCAAAGAAACCAAATCGAGACGAGAACAGTGAAAGTGATAAATGGAAAACACCTGAGAAACCCCAAGAGAAAGAAAACGAAATTTATATCGAAGGTGAAGAAGATAAAGAAGATATTGAAACAACGTGGAAGACTATCCGCAAGAAAATCAGCACCAAAGAAATCGGAGGGGGTGTCAGAAACGTCATAAAAATAAATAAAAACAAAATACTGATACAAACAACTGACGCTGAACAAAAACAAAAACTAATTGATATCATCAAGCCAGAACAATTAGTCACTCTAAAAGAAGAAGACAGAAGAAATCCGACTTTACAAATATGTGGTATTCATGGTGATCTCGACGCAGACGAACTCAAGGACCTTATATTTCTTGAAAATGAAGATTTGGCTGAAAAATTTACTTTGAAAGACCTACAAGATGGAATTAAGCTTCTAACAAAAAGGAAATGCAGAAACCCTGCAAAGGAGAATTGGCTGCTGGAAGTGGACCCCGATATCGCAAAAGCCCTGCTCAAAAAAGGAACTTTAAACCTGAACCTGATGCGGCACTACGTAGAAGAACGAATAGAAGTCGCCATCTGCTTCAATTGCTGTAATTACGGACACGTCAGCAAATATTGCTCCGAAGAAAACAGCATATGCCATAAATGCGGACAACAACACGAAAGCCTTTCATGCAACAATCCCCTGAACTGTATCAACTGTAGGAAGATGCGAATAACCCCACGAGCTCACTCTGCAAGAGATCCGAACTGCCCCTGTATGAAGAGGAAGCAAGACATCCAGCGAAAGAACATTAATTATTTTCACTAGACAATCCAACGTCAAAAAATCATCAGAACGTGAATGCAGTCGAATGCAAAGTGCGAACCTGCGAGAACACTCCAGTGCGCGTTGAGCTAAATCGTGAACAACTCAGTATAGGTTTTTGGAACTGTCAAGGCTTCGAGAATATTGTCAATTTAGATAATACAGAGATCGATAAACTAGTTTCCATAAATGTAATATGTCTGTCCGAGACTTGGCTAACCAAACCTCCTGATAGAACGCCCGTCTTTTTATCTGATTACAGCTCGCATTATAGTAATGCAACCAAAGAAAAATCCAAAGGAAGAGCAAGTGGCGGCCTCGCACTTTTGATATCCAAGAAATTATGTAAGTGTGAAAACATAGATATTATTCATGCATCGAATTTATGGATATTTGTTAAACTTAAACTTGAAAACTGTAATTTAGTGTTAGGGTGTTTTTACTTGAAACCGGATTTGGATAACGGTACTTGCATTGGTGCTTGTGAGGAAATCATTAGGGAGGTAAGAGGATGTCACCCGAACGACTACATAATTTTGGGGGGCGATTTTAATGCAAGAATCGGAAATTTGAATAGCTTTGACGAGATACCAATGGACATTGGAAGTCTCGAGTATGAAAGAACATCGAATGACCAGGTCATAAATCAGAGGGGAACACTTTTGACAGACGCTTTTGAATCAGTAGGGTTTTTAATGCTGAACGGCCGTTCTCCATCCGACAGGCCGGGGAGATTCACATGTGTAAGTCACTTGGGTAGGAGCGTTGTTGATCATATATGGGTGAGCGTCGATGAAGTAAAATCGGTGAGAGACTTTGAGGTGGAGGATTGCTTTGTTGCTTCGGATCATATGCTGTGCAAGGTCACCCTGCTGATGGACGCTGCTGATCGTGCTGTGGGGAGTCTTGGACCTACATCGAACCTCGCATCGAACGTACGATCTGGTCATAAATGGAACCCTGCTAAACTGTCAAGCTATAACATCATCATGTCAGAATCATACCGCCTAAGATTTAGTGTTAGGGACAGTTCAATAAGTGAGGCCTCTGAGAACCTCCAACAAGCGATAACCGAGACTTCTAAGTTCTTAGGGTTATTTAGGAAAACGCACATTTCGAGAAGGTATAGCACCTCCAAAAGATGGTTTGATAGGGAATGTGTCGACCTGAAGAGAGGGCTCAGGAGACTCATCAGAACTTGTAGGCTGAATAATTTTGATAAGGCAAGCTTAATCCAACTAAGATCCGGGAAACAATTTTATAAAAAAACAATCATCAAGAAAAAAAGACAATACACAGATGAATCAATGTCCGCATTAAGCTCAGTAAAAGACCCTAAAAGTTTTTGGCGTGCTTGTAAAAAATATAAAAATCAGCACTACGAACACGACACCTTTGTACGTCTCGACGAAAAGACGTGGATAAAGTTTTATCTGACCTTCTACCATAAAAATATTGTCAACCTAACCACTTTCTATGATGCAACACATCCCTACTTAGATCAACCTATAAGTCAGGAAGAGCTCAAAAGCGCACTGAGGTTTTCGCCAAACGGTAGTACAGCTGGGTGAGATGGTCTCAGTAATGAATTTTATAAGTATATACACCCTCAATGGAACACTTACCTGCTTGATTTATTCAATGAAATTTGGTCCAAAGAAACACTCCCGGTCAATTGGTTAAAAATTAGAATGATGAACATACATAAAAAAGGTAACCCACAAGATCCCAGTAACTATCGTGGAATTGCAATATTGAACCACATACTAAAAATATTCACACGTTTAATCAATTCGAGGCTCGAGACTTTTGCAGAAAGTGCGAACATTCTTCCAGAGGGACAGGCAGGATTCAGGAAGGGACGAGGGTGTGTTGACTGTGTTTTTGTCCTCAACGCAATAATACACAACAACATTCGGCTTAGGAAACGTAAAGTATACGCGATCTTTGTTGACTTCAAGGCCGCGTTCGACTCGGTTGCACACGATCTTTTGTGGAGACGTCTTTATGTGTCTGGGGTTAGCGCCAAACTAATCAGAATTCTGCGTTTTATCTACGAAAATGCACACATTCATTTCGAAAACTCGAACTGTCAAATACCCATTACAAAGGGAGTTTTACAAGGTGACACAATGAGCCCTTTACTGTTTTCAATTTTTATAGGGGACATCGAGAACTATCTTATGGGTGGGGGATTCAGAGGAGTGAGCTTGGATGGGAAAACTGACGTAAGAATGTTAATGTATGCCGATGACCTCGTCATGCTGGCAGACTCGCCTCTCCAGCTGAATTTGTGTTTGAGAGGACTGGAGAAGTACTGTATGGATCGTCAACTGGAGGTTAACATTGACAAAACAAAAATAGTCATCTTTAGGAAGGGAAATCGCATATTGCAGGATCAGTTCTTCTTTAACGACAAACAAATAGAAATAGAAAATTCTTACACGTATCTTGGTGTTGTGCTACACT
This sequence comes from Anaspis maculata, assembly GCA_949128115.1. Classification (NCBI taxonomy): domain Eukaryota; kingdom Metazoa; phylum Arthropoda; class Insecta; order Coleoptera; family Scraptiidae; genus Anaspis; species Anaspis maculata. The sequence goes on from OX421961.1 coordinate 122,538,722, forward strand.
TTAATGGGCAATTTAAGAGTGCATTCCAGGATAGACTCCGTAAAGCCAAACTCACTTCAGGAGTGGTGTCCAAAACAATAAGCAAATCAAAGACACAACAATGGTTGCCAGTCATGAAACTCTACACATCTGTAATTTTTCCAACACTTACCTACGGAGCAGCCGTTTGGGGCCCTAGCCTCATAACAGAGTTAGATCGAGCACAGTGCTCATTTTTCAAAAACTTATTGTACCTACCACAACAAACACCGGGACACATAATCCGTACAGAACTTAATCTTGCTGGGATGGGCTATCATGTACTGAAAATGGCGTTGCGACTGATTTTTAAATATAGTTGTCAGAGAGAAGACCGATACACGCTTATTGCTTTGAAAAGACTGTTACACCTAGACCAATCTTCAACTAACGACTCAAAAAACAACTGGATTTCACAAGTAAAAAGAGTTGCGGAACCTTATTTTGATTTGCCGATTGATCTCATTCAGTTGAATAACCAGACCATTCAAACCATCACTGAGGCATATTTGCACGGTAGCAGTTTCGGGGATTGGGACAGGGTTCTTCTCAGCACGTTCTGTAGCGACTATAAGTTCATTATTGATCAAAACCCTTTAACAACACTCAACGCAGCATACCTGGATTTCAGCATGTCATTTGGAGTTAAGCGGGTAATTTCCCAGCTTCGTCTCGCAAACAGACTGGCGCTCACCCTGTATGTAAACAACGCAACTTACAGGCTCTCCCAGTCGGAGAATTGCTCTGTGTGCAACGTCCAGCGTCTGGAGACCGTTGAACACATTCTTTTTGATTGCCCACTTTACGCCCCTATTCGACAAAACTACCGTGAGCTGTTATCCAAAGACTGGCACTCAACGTTAAAAAATGTAACAAAAGAAAATGCTATTTTAATTTATAAATTCTTCGCCAGCGCCATGAAACTCCGAGCTTTCGCTAGAAATGAATAATTATGTTCTTTATAACTCGCTCATTATTACCATTATTATTATCATTCTTATTTTGCGAATGTTTAAACTACTTTCCTTATTATTTTGTGGACTTTATTATTTTTTTTTGTTCAATTTTGTTTATGGTACAGTGTATTATGGTACTGAATGAACAATAAACTTATTATTATTATTATTATTATTATGATGTATCACAAGTACTATTCTGTCATTTGTCAAAAAATGACATCTGTCAAAAATAATTAGACATATCATCAAAAGAAAGATCTTGTTTTGCTGATTTCAAAAATATATAATATATTGGGTGTGAAATCCATAATAAAGATGCTACGGGCTGGGGCCTAAAATAAAAAACGGACGGTATCTGATCTCTCACATCCTGTGTTATTTTCGAGTCAATGATGCAATAGGGTGTTAACCTTTAGCCTTCTAGCCTATTCTAGAAATAATAAGAGCCTTTGTAGAGCCTTATTCATTTATAAAATAAATACAGGACCGTACCCAAAATTTTGTTTTTCGAGTTTCTGTTGAAAAAGTCATCCTGTATAATTTTTTTTTCAAAATCTGATGTCATATTCGAAAACTACATGAAAAATACTACAAAATGTGATTCTTAAATTGTTTGGCACTAGTTTACCTGATCTGAAAAATAAATTATTAACAGAGATTTTTCATGAATATTTTTGAAAATTTGATTCAAATAACCAGGGCTGGGCGGTATTTCAAATACAAGTATTTGAAATACGTAATTGAGATACATTTAGGTATTTTGTATTTTGTACTTAAATACATTTGATTGAGAAGTATTTGTATTTTGTATTTTGGAATAGTTCAGGCAGCTAGTATTTCGTATTTTGTATTTTAAATACATTTTTCGGAAAAGTATTTTGATTTTCAAAATACAAAATACAAAATACATTTGTTTCCCATGCTCTTCAGTCTGTTCGGGCCGAAATTGTTCTGGTAATACTATATTCACCCCATTGGACATTTCTTGCTTTTGCACACTATCTGGGATCGATAATGAGTTCGATTGCATCTTTTACGTTTTACATATTTTACTGGTAAGTGCATCCTACTGTCAGCCACGAGAGGTTCCATGTCGGATGTCGGACAATATTTTCGAAAAGCTGGTTGTCCCCAGAGGAAATCAACATTTGTTATTTTGAAGAATTGATGAATGAAGTAAGGAATAGGTTTGAATATGAAGTTTTCTCCACTTTATGTTTATTTTATTTGTCTTTTCATAGTTCATAATAATTTACTTATTGTTGCGACTGAATGAATGAAGTGTTCCCATTGAAATACTTGCATTTTACGGTTTTTCCAATCAAATGTATTGCAATAAAATGCAATAAGAATGTATTTTGTATTTGGAATACTCTAGGTTGTATTTTGTATTTTGGAATTTCTTAGTTTTCCAAAATACGTATTTTGTATTTTGTATTTCAAAGACATTTCAAGAAGTAGTTTGTATTTTGTATTTCGACTATCTTGGATCGTGTATTTTGTATTTTGTATTTAAATACATTTTTCGAAGTAATTTGCCCAGCCCTGCAAATAACTCAAACGGTACCAAATTCATGATTCCAGAAAATTCTCCTGAAATTATCCTCAGTTTGGTAGAACACCAAAATTGAAATTGTGACTTTGTTTGACCATTTGGAATAGCGTTTGAGTGATTTGAATCAAATTTTCAAAAATATTCATGAAAAATCTTTGTTAATATATTTTTTTCGGATCAGGTAAATTAGTGCCAAACAATTTAAGAATCACATTTTGTAGCATTTTTCATGTTGTTTCCGAATATGACATCAGATTTTGAAAAAAAATCCATACAGGGTGACTTTTTCAACAGAAACTCGAAAAACTAAATTTTGGGTACGGTCCTGTATTTATTTTATAAGTGAATAAGGCGCTACAAAGACCCTTGGTTCTATGATATACCTGCAAAATTTTGATAGATTCTATTGATGTATTCCTGAGATATGGCCAATCACAGCCTGTAGATCGGAAACGGAGGACGTCAGGAAAATATCAAAGGCAGATTCTGATTTGCCTCGAGAAAGTACATCTACCCTTGAACTATGTCGGTTACTTCGTGGGACACCTGTATTCAATTGCACCTATGTTGACACATAGAAAAACTTTTACTATAGACCACATTTTGGAAAGCAATGGACATGAAGTACTCAGGTTGCCACCTTACCTCTGCGAGTAAAATCAAAATCCAATTGAGATGGATTAACCACAAGTTTTTTTTTATTCGTTTAATTAACGTCGGCCTATTTCCGCAACGAGGCCTAACACCGACGCCGGTAAATGCTTCCCTCCAGGCCCAGAGGTGCCTCATTCTTCGATGATGATGTGAATAATATGTCCACTTCTCTTCCAATTCTATTCGACCACACTTCAGACTCTAACGATGTCTCACCTCTTATGTTTCTTCTCAGTCAGAAACTGATGATTTTCCCAATTCGAAGGATCCTAAGTCAAGCTTCCACGTTCATGAGCCGTCTCTCCGGCCATCCTTTTTGTTATCAAACCGGCCAAGCTCCGATTCCATCGATGCACTCAAAAGCTGAACCGTCACTCATGAAACTACCCATACAGCTTCAAGAGCCCTGTTACCATTTTATCGAATTTAATTCCGGATTCCGCAAAAGACCCAAGAACCTTCCTGGAAACGCAAAAAAAAACCTTATCCGTTCGGTTTCTCCAGGTCAATATTATTGCTATCTCATGCATTTGAATTTGAAACCAAATCAAGAAGGTATTGAGTTAGCTACGTGCACAGACGGTCTACCCCTTGCAAAATCTTCCTCGAGTCAAGTTTTTCCAATTTTGTGTGTTATGAAAAAACATCTACCACAAGAATAATGTAATTCTTATTGGATTATATCATCGCAATGGGAAACCTGAAGATTCCAATGACTTTTTGTCAGAATTTTTAACTTTTTTGTTGCCGACGCTGTTGCAAAAGCTAGTGTTTTAAATGTCAAAGGACATGCAGGTTACTCGTGTTGTACTAAGTTCACACAGAAGGGTGAGTGTGTCAATGATAGGATTTGTTTTCCTAAAGTAAATTTTCCAAAGAGGACGAATGATAGTTTTATAAATAGAACAGACGAAAATTTCCAAAATGGTAGAACGATTTAGATTTTATAGCAGATTCCAGGCATCAATTCAATAACTGATGTCCAGTGTTGCCACTCTTAGCCCGATCGGGCTAGATCTAGCTCTTCAGCTCCTCTTTAAGAAATTCAGACCGTTTCTTGCTGCTAAAATCTGCCTAAAATCAACTTTATTGTATAATATTTAAAAAGCCTTAAGACAAGTGTCACCTACTTGAAAAAAAGTATTTAGCGACATCTTTTGAAATTGTTCCCAACTACATGAAAAAGTTGACAAACAGTCGTTCTTGAGATTTGAATTTGACATTGACAATTGACACTGACATAACTAAAAACAAAAAAGTTAGGTTAGTGTAGACGTTAGTAAACACAAGTAACCGATAACGATAATTGACTTGTGATTTTTGTGAGACCAGGGGGTAAATGACAGCATCAGCATCTTCCAAAATTTATATGAAATAGAAGGTTGCTTGAGGTGTCTGGTCTTTCCACGACGTAAATATCAAAATAATGCCTCTTTTTAATAAAAAAATGTTCGCGGCCGTATTTAGCCCGGTAACAGCCGATCTAGCCCGAAATTATACGACATCTGGCCCGATCTCATTTTCGTAAAGTGGCAACACTGCTGATGTCCCTCTTGACTGGATGCATTAGTACGTTTAGGCCCTAGGGGTTATGAAGAAGCTGCTTGTCACTACTTGGTGTTTTGGCAAACCCCCTTATAAATTTCAGCATCTGGGATTTTCGAAAGCCTCAGATTCACTGCTTCCACTACGAAAACACATCTCTTCAGAATTTGTAAGAAAACCTTTTGTTACATATATCGGATGACGTTCGGGAGCACGGTACCTTGGACAAGTTTAGTAACTTTTCATGTGAAAATCATATTCAGCAAATCAAGAAGTGTTGCTAGTTGGTGAGAAGAATGATAACGTATTGGCTCGAATTGTTCATCGGGTTGAAGGAATGAAGTCAAATTTAGGAACTCTACCGAACGAGCCTCCAGTTGCTACAGGAGCATTACAGTGGAAATCTGTTTGGAGACTGCATTGGACACCAATATAAACAGGTTTTGTATAAAAACTTCGAATTAGCATCAGGTGAAGGTGATTCATGCTGTATCCTTGAGGGGTTTCTGATGCGACTTAAAAAGTTGTTGGCGGGAATCGGTTCAATTTTATGTTTTTCGTCAAGTAGAAACTCCTCCACAGAGAAAATGTACTGACAATGCTATCAAATTATCAAAATTTCCAAAAAAAATTCAAAATTTTTGATTTTGATTTTTGAAAATTCAAAAACTAGATAGCAACGCACATAGGTACATCTTTTTCCAAGAAAGTCGCATGCCAAATTTGAACTTTCTATTTCCAATAAAAAGGTACCAAAAATGATTTCTCGTAGACATGAAAAAGTGAATTAGTAGAAATCATTTCCGGTACCTTTTTTTGAAAATAAAAATTTCAAATTTGGGATGCGACTTTCTTGAAGAAAGATGTATGTGCGTTGCTATCTAGTTTTTGAATTTTAAAAAATCAAAATTGTTGAAATTTTTTTGGAAATTCAGAAAATTTTCAAGCATTGCCCGTACATTTTCTCTTTGGAAGAGTTTTCACTTGACGACAAAAATAAAATAGAACCGATTCCCGTCGACAACTTTTTTAGTCGCATTTTGAATCAATTGATAATGGAGATAAGTTTTTTGCTGTTTCCAAAAATCTCAATTTGTGGTGTGGGACCTGCTTATGAGGAGAAGAGTGACTTATAACGTTCCTTGCCCTTCTTATGCGATAGGAATTCATTTTTCAAGACCTTTTGTCCCACTACTGGCCTATAATTCATATTGATTATAAACTGGTTAGATTACCTCACTTAGATGGTTTTGTTGTTTTACCGCTGTTACATTTAAATCAACTTATAACGGTATTGTAAATAATGTGCACGTAAATTCAAGTCATAAGTTAAGAAATTAATTTTAATAGTAGGTACTAGCTTATATCAATGATATCGATTTTTGTTGTTCATAAATGACACATACAGTTCTTCTTTTGCTTTAAAGAGGTATAATAGCAGCCAAAGGTCCCGGCTATAAGCCGGGCAAGAACCGTCTTGGTAATCAGCAGGTGTGAGATAATTTTAAAAAATACATCGTTTCCTTGTTGAAATGATACAATAAATCCGTCGCTAGCTCCTAGACTAATACTCTACGTTTAAGTTGCAGGAGGGATACCACGAGCAAACCCACTATTGGCGATATACAGGGTGAAAACTTTACCCTGTTTAAACTCAGTAATTCAATAACCAAAAACATTTCACCGAAAACCTCGAACAGGTCGATTTTTGAATTAAAAATGCCACATTTTGATACCAATTAGGTACGTGACCTTAACGATTCCAGGGGCGGCGCAAGGGGCAGGAGGCCAATTTTTCCAAAATACATACCGGGTGTTTATAAATGTCTGTGATCGATGTAAAGCCATACCGGGTGAGTCCAAATCCAGGGCCGGGTTAGAAAAAAGGTGCCCCTTTTTTGTTTCATCAAAAGGTAAATTTTCTGACCGCTTTTCTAAAAAACAGCTATAGGATTCAAAAAGCTAAGTAAAAATGCTACAAGAATCACTCTTCAATTTAGATGGCACACCTAAACCGTTTCGACAATAAAATTGAAAGTAAAATTTGTGGGTGAGTTCACATTTTCGACCGGACATAATCGACTCATTGTTTGATTGAATTCATTGAAATTCATTTTTTGGCTTGATTCTGTTGAATAGAAGAGCTTGGTTGAAAGAAAAATTCCAGAGCCGACCATTTTTTTTTATGACAAAATCGAGAGTGAAACCAAAATTACACTCGATTTGGTCATGAAAAAAAACTTCGGCTATGGAATTTTTCTTCCTACCAAGCCCTTCTATTCCACAGAAACAAGCTAAAAAATGAATTTGAATGAATTCAATCAAACAATGAGTCGATTATGTCCGGTCAAAAACGGAAACTTACCCACAAATTTCACTTTTAATTTTTATGTCGAAACGGTTTAGGCGTGCCATCTAAATGGAGTATTATACAAAAAAAAAAAAATTCGATTGAAATGAAAACTACATTGAAAAATAATTGACCCGTGTTTTTTTATTTAGTCAAAAACCGTTTCGTTTGGGCGCAATAAATAAATAACATCAACTATTTCTGACGTCACAGAGAGTCACCGCCTATACCGCCTGTGTAAATGACGTCAGATATAGGCAGAATATAGGAATTTCGTTTATTTATTGCGGCCAAACGATACGATTTTTGGCTGAATAAAAAAATACGGGTCAGTTATTTTCCAATAGTTTCTGATTCCATCGAAAAAAAATTTTTTTTTCAACAGTATAATACTCTATTGAAGAGTGATTCATAAGGCATTTTTCTTTAGCTTTCCGAATCCGATAGCAGTTTTTTAGAAAAGCGGTCGAAAAATGTACTTTTTGATCAAATAAAAACAAGGCACATTTTTTCAATCCCGGTCCTGGATTTTTACTTACCCAGTATGGCTTGAGGGTAAGTTCTAATAGAGAAATATTACGGTAGAACACGATTCTCGCATTGATTTTCGAGCATTGGCAACGTAAAAGATACACAAACTCACCAATCACGTACCATAAAATGTATCATAAAATGTCAATTTGCTCGTGTTTGCTCGGATACACTCGGAATATAGGTATAGCCAATATGTACGATTATACGAAGCGAGATTTAAGGATGCGCAGCCGTTATTCAGATCGCGTGGATATTTTTTGTTTTCCCGATACCACCCTCAAGTTATACGATGTCCGGTTTCGAAGCGAGCCGATAAATTATTGGAATTATTATTATTATTATTGCCGTGCGGCCGTGGTTGCTGTATGCGAGCGAGACGTGCCCCATAAATTCGTGAATTATGGCCATCATTGCTGGTGCGGCATTAAATTATTTTTTTATGCAAACTAAGACGCGGTAGGTATTATCGCCGTGCGTTACACCGACCGGAAATTACCCGGAAGAAAATTATTAATAGCCAACAAGGTGTAAAATAAGCCATCTTTTAAGACCGGATTACCTTACTTCTCCCTCTTTAGTCATTCGAGAAGGGAATATCGAGGGGAACAAAAAGAAGAAAAAAAACACTCAAGCGCACAAGACCAATTTTAATTGGCGTAAGTAGTGGAAAACTCCTGCACTGGAATTGTATTTTAATCTGGGCTAAACATGGATTCCTTCTATTTATTTCACGTTTTTCTTTGCATCCATCTGCTGAATTGAAGAAAGGCGTTTATAATATCTAAATTAATAAAGGTGTAAACGCCGGGTACAGCTAACAATCGTATAATGTGAAGCTGTTAATTTTTGTTTTTAATCCAGTTTAAATTTAGTACAAGAAAGATAGATTTCAACCTCGGGAAAAATATGGACGTCCTGAAAATTTGATATTTTGTTCAGAATTGAGTGCTCTACAACATATCCAAAATCGCCAAAAATCGCAATCGGGGGTTTTGAGTTATTGGAGGGGGAGTATAAAATTGCTGGTAAAAATGGAGGGGGTGGAACCCGTCAACCCATTGGATGCGAATACATTATAGTTCGACGTATCATATCCCATTGATACCATTTTGGCACAAAAAGTGTCCATCATTGTTGAAGGGGAGTAGTGGGGGGGGGGGCGAAGCTCTGCTAGGTGGTCCATTTTGTTTTTATGGCCATGTAGAACCGATCACGACAAGTTTGGTATCTTTTCCGACTAAATTCAATCTTCTGAACTCCAGAGCATATTTTAAGGAATTCTAAGTGCGCGACCAAAAGTCATGAAGCTTTGGCGCCACAGGCGAAATTTTTTAAAATTCAGGCGGGCCAGAGAGTCAAACGGCCCCTATTTTTCCAAATCACAAAAACCTTGATGGAACTGCAGTTAGGAAAATGCTCCAAAAGTGCCAGAAAAAGTTTAAAAATTTATGATTTCTATTTTTGGAAAAATGGATGGTCAAAAGGTGGTCCTTCGGCCCCTTTCATTCTCGTTATTTTTAAGATTCCAGGAAACTCTTTCCATTAGGCCAAAAAGCAAATTTTTTGAACCTTTGAATGTGTTCTGTAATTGTATTTAGTGTACGGGATGAGTCATAGATCCTAAAAATTTATTTGCCTTGAAAATGCTGGTGAAAGGTTCTAGAGGTTATAAAACTGATGTAGAGCAGCAAATGACAACAATGGTTCTTACGAAATTTTCTGCATGCATTTTTGAGAAAAAAACCTGGATTTTCAAGATTCACGACTCACCCTGTATAGTAAACAGAATTACAAAGCACAATCAAAGATTCAAAAACATTGCTTTTTGGTCTGTTGAAAAGAGTTCACTAAAATCTTTCAAAATAACGACAATAGAGGGGGCCGAAGGACCACCTTTTGACCCTCCATATTTTCCAAAATAAAAACCCTAATTTTTTTCAACATTTTTCTGATACTTTTGATGCATTTCTGTAACTGCGGTTCAATTTTCTACTCCAAATTTGCAAACACTCTGTATAATATGATGAACGATGAGCTTCAGATGAATATCAAAACTACAATGTATCCAAACTATTCAAACCATTGAATCGATAGAAAAAATATTGGATATTGTGAGTAGCTCGACTGTTTTTTAGATCGTTTTTTAGCAGAAGAGCTTTTTATGATCGTGTGCACGGAAACAGACCTTTGTGGACCTGCGCTATGCGGTGTTAGAGAAATGAAAGCTTCGACTAATTTCGCAAAAACGGTAGCAGGCCATGCAACTCTCAAGCATTGAAAAAGCAGAAGAAAGATTTTCACTTGCAAAAAGAGGAACGACACCATCATCTGTAAACTGTGAAACAGCTTTATTACCGAACAGATTTTTGACCTCCGCTCTGGCTGTGGCAATCATGTCACTCTGATTTCTGGAGTTGTTAGCGATTTTTTTTATTGTTTCCACAATATCTCGGTCTTGTGACGTACGTTGGACAAAAATTCTTGGGTAGACAAAACATAACTTCATTTACGATACTAATGAAGGAGTCACCTTTCTCCTAGAAATACTTATTTCCAACGTCAAAATGGTGAACATTGATTGTGGATGTAACTTTGATTTAAAAAGAAATTAGGTATTATTGCTTATTAAAAAAAAAATCTTAGAAGTACCTACGAAGTGATAAAATGTAGCATAGGAATATTCTTTGACTGCGCGACCAAACTTTGACTACGCGACCAACCTTTGTCACTGGGCGACCAATTGGTCGCCTACTCTATATGTTATTTTATGCTCTGCTGAACTCGTATCCGATGTGCAAATTCGGATAAAAACAAGTTTGAACAAGTTAACTTGAGAAAACTTGTTTTTTCTTTGACAATTTTGACGAATTTTCTTTGTACTGTTGGAGGTGTTCATTTCCAGAAAATTTTCAGGGACCATTGAATTTAAGTGTATTCTCCACAAAAATCATCCACTCGAAGTATAATTTTGTTTCTCGAATTTAAAAAATCGATTTGAACTTGAGCCGGCGCGGCGCGTCGTCTACTACTGACCAGAACACTACAGCATGCACCTTTAAATGAAAACACCTCAAACTATTGAAGAAATAAGAACTGATCTTCGAAAATTGGAGGATCTGTGGAGAATTGAATTCCCTATAACATAAACAAAATCGCCATGAATCGCACTGTAGGGTTTTGAGTTATTCAAGGGGAGAGGTAACAGTTCATAGAGTATGAATCCTGTCAAAGTGTTATACTCTTCCTCGAATAACTCAAAATCTTGCATTGCGATTCATGGCAATTTTGTTCATGGTATAAGGAATTCAGTTCTGCACAAATCCTCCAATTTTCGGAGATGAGTTGTTATTTCTCCAATAGTTTGAGGTGTTTTCATTTAAAGGTGCATGCTGTAGTGTTCTGGTCAGTAGTAGACGACGCGCCGCGGCGGCTCAAGTTCAAATCGGTTTTTTAAACTCGAGAAACAAAATTATACATCGAGTGGATGATTTTTGTGGGGGATACACTTCAATTTATTGGTCCCTGAAAATTTTCTAAGAATTAACACCTCCAACAGTACAAAAAAAAAATCGTCAAAATTGTCAAAGAAAAAACAAGTTTTCTCAACTTGTTCAATCTTGTTTTTATCCGAATTTGCACATCGGATACGAGTTCAGGAGATTGAATTTGGTCGGAAAAGATACCAAACTTGTCGTGATCGGTTCTACATGGCCATAAAAACAAAATGGACCACCCAGCAGAACTTCGCCCCCCCACTACTCCCCTTCAACAATGATGGACACTTTTTGTGCCAAAATGGTATCAATGGGATATGATACGTCGAACTATAATGTATTCGCATCCAATGGGTTGACGGGTTCCATCCCCTCCATTTTCACCAGCAATTTTTTACTCCCCCTCCAATAACTCAAAACCCCCGAGTGCGATTTTTGGCGATTTTGGATATGTTGTAGAGCACTTAATTCTGAACAAAATATCAAATTTTCAGGACGTCCATATTTATTCCGAGGTTTCGCCGATTTCTTTACTATTTTTCCTGTACTAATTCCCTTGAACAGTGCTCAAGGGTTTGGAATATTATTATTGTTGCGCTTGCTTCAACAGCCCACCGGACAAAAAAATTGGAAAACATGCAAATGAGTTCAACTTACACTGAAGGAGTTGTACATTTTTGAACAGTCAGTCGTCATGCAGCTTACCTGAAACAAAAAATTGCTTTTTAGTGATATCAACAACGTTTGCGTGTTGTGAATGATTTTTTTTGCACTGCTGATAGGATTTAAATAGACAAAAAAGAACTTGCTGTTGACAAATCTGAAATTCCACAATCAGATTGTAGAATAACTGGGTATAAATGATGGCAGAAAATGAAAGCAGGGCTGATGTCGAAAATGATGCCGAAATATTTATCCATATTCACGTCTGGCTTTTTGAAAAACTTGATTTTGTGTCCTCTTCCAGTTTGAACGATTGCCGTTTGGTAGCTATCGAGCCCCATAGCGTCTGCCAACTTAACGTTAATTTGTTATTTGCAGGGTAGTTCGTTTGTATTTTTGTCCTTTGGATGATATTATAGTTGAGCGAATTGTGAGGATTTAAGGACAATGAGTAAATTTTTACTCATTGTCCTTAAGCCCTCAAAATTCGCCGAACTATAATACTATACAGGGTGTTCAACGAGTACGTACCTAGCTATATATCATCCGATTCAGCATTTGAGAATATAAAATTTGCGATACAAACGAATTGTAAGAGGCTGTAAGAAAGTTGCGACACCTCAACCCTCAGTTCCTCCAACCCCCCCACCTGAGTTCAATTTTTTAAATCTTTTTTTCCACACAACTTTTTTACCGTTCAACTGATCAGCTTCGAATTTGGTATACGATATCACATAATGTACATAATCCCCCCCCGCCGAAGAAAGTTACGGGCAAAGCGACGACGTGAGCCCCTTCTCGCTTGGGGAAGTGCGCTAAAAATCACGACACCATCAGCTTTAAGCTTTTGAATAATATCAAGTAATGATCATCCGTTCATTGTATTCAATAGAACTGGAAATGTCCGAGCCACAACGTATACCCAATAACGTTATGCTAATTCCAATTAAAGTCGGGTCAGCTAGGCCGGAGCATAATGTGGTGTAGCTTGTTGCTGCCCTATACACTACGTTATCGATTTGTCCGAAATTCTCCCATCTCTCATCGTTCGTTATATTGATAACACGAGTATTCTGGATAATAATTTCGGAAGTTTCGCTAATCCAAATCTATCACAGAGCTTTACCGGCGAGTTGCTGGAAGCGTTCGGCCGTACAGAGAGCGCGCGCTCGGCCAATAGGGACCCGAGCTGTTCGTCTTGATGGCCACTATACTTCGGACTATATACCTGCCGAGTCTGGGGGATTCTCGAACCCCTCTCTTTTGCAGGTTAATTATCAGCCATCGGCTTAGGGATTACTGACCGCAGGAGTTTGTCAGAATTAGGAACTAATATTGATACGACGAAACGGAGAGACGGAGCATTGCGAGGTGGAAAGCTCCCATGTTGAGGAAATACCGACTTGCTCTGCTGCATAATACAGCCAAGTAAGTACCTTATGCCGGTGCTGCTGGGGATAATCAAACTTTGTCGACGAAGCTTTTCGTATGGCAACTCGTTTCTTGTATATAAACGCGGCGCTGAATGAGCATTGTATACGGCCAGTCCAATTTGGGATTCACAAAGAACATGACAAATCGATGAAAGAGCACAACCGGTTCGTTTCGAAATGGAAAAGTTGGAAGCTTGGTCCAGTTTTGCGAGGGACGATGCAGATTGCACTCGTTACTGAAAAATGCCACTTGGAATAGGTAGGTATAGTATTATTAGTAGCTTCCTAAACGAGAGCTCAGACACTTCAACATTCAATATACAAGAAATTGATACAGCAGTGGTGCCCCTGTACTCTTTTTATTTCTGTTTGTTGGCGTTTGACAGCGCTCCGATGCCTGCTGCAATCCGGCTTGTAGAAATGCTGTTATTATCTAACTGCGAGCTATTGTGTTGAGTGGTTACTGACCCGATTTGTTTTTATTCAAGCGTCCGTCACTTGGCCCGGTGTGAACCAGTGCAACAAACAACAAACCAGAAGTTCTTGGATATACAGGGTGTCCGAGATTTAAATCCGGAAACTTCAGCAGCCGATAGAGAATTAAAAAATAAGAAAACTTTGTTCAGAAAAATATTTTCAAAAATTGAAAATAACGGAGATATAGCCTTCCAAAGTTATTTCCAAAACACTGTTTTTTCAAAATAACTTATACACCATTCAACAGATTTTGTCCGAATTTGACACAGGTGATCCGACAATTTACTTACATCAGGAGCTCAAGATGACTTTTTCTAAATGACCCCAGTGGCGTAGATATTGGGAGGTTCACCCCCATTACCCCCCCTATTTTCTACGCCAATGAACATTTTGGAAAAACAACCCAAAATATTGATTATCTACAAGCGTTAAATAATACCCGTCACTTTTAGCACGTCGTCATGGGCGACGTGAAAAAATGATGATTCTGCGCGTTCCTGTCATGTTTTCAATAAATTCTGACATTTACCAAACATTTCAAAGACCATTGTAGATAAAATCCTGTACGATACACGCGTTAAAAGTGTCTTATTTTGTTCGCGGGGTTGCTCTACTCGCTAATGCTCGTTTCGCAAGCGTCCCCGCTCACAAAATAATACCTGTCACTTTTAACACTCGTATCGTAAATAGCTATTCTGCATTCAATTTCAAATAAAAAGTTACAAATGGTAAATTTTGACTCGACGCTTCGTTTTTGAGATATTTGGGTTTGAAAAGTCCAAACACAATTACGAACTGAAACCATTTTTGTTACTAAAAATTCTATTTTCTATGTCACTCAGGATATTTCTTCTAAAATTGGATCGGTGATGCTTGAATACTTAGCTCCATGAGAAAGGGTGGTATTAATAAAAATAAGTAAAAGCTTATTAGTAGGTACTTATCAGTATTAGCATTTACTTATCAGTTTCAGCAAGAAGTATTAGCAAATACTTATTTTCATATTAATAACAAAATGCTGATACTTAAAAGTAAATACTTGTTACTTACAAGCATCTACTTATGTATGAAATCTAGTTCTCTTCAGTCTATTGCTTGGATCTGATAACAAATTGAAAATTTTGACTTTGTCACATTTGATTTGAATAATTTTCGACGTTTCCACATCGCTTCCACATTCGTCCATAATAATTCAGTCAGATATGCATTCCGAAAGCAGCGACGATGATGTGACTTGTATCGACGAATGCGAAAGCAGATCTAAAAGCGAGTCTAAAAGTGATCTAGTGTTTGTGGCGGAGTTTGTTAGGAAGCATCCGATTTTGGTCAATAAAGGAAAAACCCCTTCGTTGGTGTCGCAGAAGGAAAAGGCGCTTACGAAGCTGAAGAAGGAAATCGAAAGTAGGTATTTGAAGCGTAGGTACCTACCTCGGTACCTACCTACTTATTTATGATATACATTAATATATTATTATGTTTCATAAAAACAATTTTTTCTTAGCTAACCTTGGGAAGAAAACTGACCAAAAGAAAGTTCTGAAGCAGATAAACAATTTGAAGGCGGTGGTTAAAAAAAACCGACAACAGTGTCACAGGCAACAAGACTCAGAAGCTGAGCAATGCTGAACGCCTTTTTTATGAGGCCATGATGGGGGACGATGGTGAAAATAATCCTGTGCTCACGAAGTTATCTGGTAAAATAGAAAACATTTCCAGGGTTGGGTACTGTATAATCGGAATGAATTGCTTTGCAGGAAGAATTGAGGTGGGGACATCTGAGTGGATGCCAATAAGCCCCGAAAAAGTTTCTCCAAAAAACAAATATCGCATCACTCCTCAACTCGCTCCTGAACAGCCGTCAACATCACCGATACCGTCAACATCACGACCACCACCACCTCCACCTGCGCCAAAGAGGGCGAAATTACATTTGTTCGAGACAGAAGAGACTGTTAAGTTGACCAACACCGAACTGCAAAGACTGATTCTATTAGAACAGTTGCAGCTAATAAGGCTTCAGAAACAAGTTTTTAGTTAAATCTAGTCCAAAAGTTTCATGTTATAATTGCAGTTGAGTAACTATTATATATTTTCGAAAATAATATCAGCGACTTCAGCTCTTATTCTTTCGCCCTCAAGCCGTTGTTCCTCTCTTATTGCATCATCATAGTTTCCTTCATTTTCATCATTTTCATCTTCAATGTCAATATTATCTTCATCCATAACAGAATCATCTTTGATATACTTTGATACATTGTGAAGAACAAAGCAAGCCACAATAAGCGTGGGGATGTTATTTGGAGAAATTCTTATGATGTTTTGGAGAATAGGAAACCTTTGTTTCAACTGGCCAAAACATCTTTCTATTATAACACGTTCATGCTTCAATAAATTATTGAATGCTTGTTCTCTTGGCGTAACAGGATTTCTGAATGGTCTCATCAAGCATTTTTCTATCCCATATCCTTGATCGCCCAACAGAACTGCGTGATTTGAAGTCCTCATCACCCGGCATATCGAACTGTTCCTCCAAATACGGATGTCGTGGACTGATCCCGGCCACTCAGCACTAACGCTTGTAAAACATTCATCAGCGTTACACGTTGCTTGTACGTTGATGGCCGCGAACTGTTTCCTACATATATATTCATTTCCGTGACGGTTCTCATGGATCTTTTTAATCCTTATTAACGTACAGTCGATTGCTCCAATAGCGGTTGGAAATTGATATTTGCTCAACCATCTTTGCTTTTCCAACTGGAATGCTTCATTATCCTGCAATAGGCTGGTTGAAATTAGGTACACTAATATTAAATTCGTCGTACTTGAGGAAAGCGAATCCAAACGTGACCTTTGGCCACAATTTTTTGAGAAACCTCTCGCACAACATTGGAAACTGTCGGTTGGCTCACTCCGATGTCTTCACCAACACCAATCTGAAAGCCTGATGCTATGTGTTACACTACAGTCACTACACTTTTCCCCCATAATAATTTTGAATGTGTTCACGTACCTGGATCGCCAATGTATCTTAAAAATATCTTCATTTTGGTAAATGGACTCAAAGCACCTCCCCTGGTTTCATCATCAACACCAAGAAAGTGTTCAGACAGCCATTCAACATTTTCGCGCGTAAAACGATACAACTTGACAAAATCATGTTCAGAAGGGTTTTCTCTACGAATTTTGTACTCTTTACGGGCTCGCACGAAATGGAACATACTGTTTTATGAGAATACCGATTTATTTGTCTCTCATAAGCATGCCACATGTCATACTTATGACTTTGTAAGCAAATACTTAATTCCATCAGAATCTACTACATTTTATTAATACAAATTTAAGTATTTACTGATAAGATTTATTAGTATAAGCACATACTTACACCAAGTTAGCATCTACTTTTAGCATTAGCTTTTACTGAAACTTTATTAATATAGATGTGAGTAACTACTTATAAAACTATCAGTATTATCATTTACTTATTTTTATTAATACCACCCAAAAACTTAGATCAAAACAGTCCAGTGGCGTAGATATTAGGGGAGCTACTCATATTATCCCCCCCCCCCATTTTCTACGCCAATGGAGATTTTGAAAAAACGATCCAAATTATTGTTTTTGCATCCAATTCCAAAGCAAAAGTTACTCTTGTTTTTGATTTGAGGCTTCGTTTTTGAGATATTTGAGTTTGAAAATTACAAAAACAGTCCAGTGGCGTAGATATTGGAGGAACCACTCATATTATCGCCCCTATTTTCTACGCCAATGAACATTTTGAGGAAGCAATCCAAGTTATTGTTCCCGCATTTAATATATAAGAAAAAATTACTTCCGATAAGTTCTGATTTGAGGCTTCGTTAGCCTAGTAAATAAAATTTTTAGCAACAAAAATGAATTCAATTTGGATTTGTGTTTGGAATTTTCAAACTCAAATATCTCAAAAACAAAGCCTCAAATCAAAATTTACTAAGAGTAACTTTTTCCTTTGAATTGAATACAGAATCAAGAATTTGGGTCGCTTTCTCAAAATTTTGATTTGCGTGAAAAATAGAGGGGTTAATAGGGGTAAACCTTCCAATATCTACGCCACTGGAGTCACTCGGGAAAACTCATCTCAAGCTATTGATATAAATGTGTTGTGGGATCCCCTGTGTCAAATTTGGACAAAATCAGTTGAATGGTGGGAGAGTTATTTTAGAAAAATGGTTTTTTGAATCCAACTTTGAAGAGCTATCTTTGTTATTTTTCATTTTTGAAAACATTTTTCTGAACAAAGTCTCATTATTTTTCAATTCTCTATCGATTGCTGAAGTTTCCGGATTTAAACCTCGGACACCCTGTATACTCGATACGGGCCGGTCGTTCCAAACCATTGCTATTGGTGAAAATCAAACGCTAAAGCCCTGGGTTTGTCATGGAACTCGATTTCCGATTCTATCTTTCATGATCCGCAAATCAAACAATCAGGTCCTTCGAATACAAAATAAACCATGCTATCAATCATCTCTCAGCTTTTTAACCCTTTAGGTCTTTTGTCACCCACAATCATACAAGATAAGCTACTGATCCAATGGTTATGACAGATGCGGCTCGACTGGGACGACGGTGTTCCCGAAAGCATTCATTCTCAGTGGGAAGATTTCCAGAGGAATTTGTCAAGTCTCAGTTCAATTTCCATTCCAAGATGTGTAATACAAGCATCGTCTCAGCAAAAAGTTACACGGTTTCGCCGACAGCAGTTCATATCGTACGGGTCGTGCATCTATGTTACAATTAATGATCCAAAAAATTAAATTTCTCCGCGACTGCTTTGCTCCAAATCACCTGTGGCGCCCCTCAACACAACATCCATTCCACGTTTAGAGCTGTGCGCAGCTGTCCTTGCAGAGCTGATAAGGGGGATCCAACAACAATATTAAGTTCAGTGTGAACTGTATTTATGGTCTGACAGCACAGTGGTCTTTATTTGGCTGAGATTCGCCCTAACCAGTACAAAACTTCCGTTGCGAATCACATCGCAGTCGTGCAAGAGCTATACCATGGAAAGTTCTGGAGGCATGTCAGATTCGAACAGAATCCAGCTGATCTCATTTCCAGGGGTCAGTACCTCAGAAATTGTAGGAAGTCCTCTATGGTGGATTGGTCCACAATCACTATCTCAGTCGGATGAGTTTTGAACACTTTTCCATCCAGTTTGAAGCACGATTTCGGTGCTGATATTGGTGATATTTCGGTGCTTTCGGTGATGATAAAGTCAGTATCGTTAATTTCTACAGGACCTACACCACCAGAAAGTCTTGACTTATTTCACAAATATTCCTTTCAAAAATTTAAACAAGTATCAGCTTAGATGCTTCGATTCATCCACAATTGTGAAATCCTCCACACGTTTAAGAAAATTAGGTGCGCTTAGTGCGATTGAGTTACAGGGTTTAGCCAACATGTTGATCAGAAAGTGCCAATGGGAAGCATTCCCAGATGACATCAGAGTTTCAAAATCAGAAAAGAAACTGGCAGAGTCTTCGGCCAAAATTTTGTCACAGAATCCATTTTGACGAAAACGCGGTATTGCGCGTAGGCCGACGGCTAAGGAACTCATCGTTCGGCTTCAATAAAAAATATCCAGTCATACTGCCAAAAGGTCACTTACCAGTCTAATTATCACTTATTTTCACCAGAATTTGTTACACTGTGGTGCTCAACAGCTGCTGTCATACATAAGAGACCATTTTTGGCCCATCTCGGGCAGAACTTTGGTGAAAAAGTCACACGTCAGCGTGTAAAATGCTTCAAATCAAACCCATTGTCAAGCAACTCCTTCATGGGTGACTTGCCTTCCAAGAGGTCACATCCACACACGCCAGCGTTTCAACACACTGGTATAGATTATGCCGGACCAATGTTGATTCGTGACACGAGCTACAAGAGGTTCAAAAATTTTGAAAGCCTACATTTCAATTCTTGTTTGCATGGTGACAAGGGTCATCCATGTAGAACTTGTCTCAGGCTTAACCACTAGAACTTTTTTAAATTCACTGAAACGTTTTATTCCACGGCGTGGCAAACCACAAACATATTTATATTCCGACAACGGAAAGAATTTTGTTGGAGCAGTCAATCAGTTGAAAGAGCTTTATCAGTTCATCAGGCAACGTGTCGATCAGCAGGTGATAACAGATTTCTGGTGGAACCAGGAAATTCATTTGGAGCTCATAACGCCTCATGCACGTCACCAGGGCGGCATGTGAGAAAGCGGGGTCGAATCGATCAAAACCCATTCCAAAAGAGCCCTCGACAACGCAAGTCTCACATTTGAAGATTTGACTACCTTCTGGCTCGAATTCAGTCAGTTCTGAACTCCAGACCACTTTCACCTTTGTCACTAGACCCCAATGACCTTACATCACTTACTCCTGGGCATTTTCTAATTGGCTAGCCGTTACAAGCACTTCCAGAACACGATTTGCAGCTCTTGAATCGAAATCGTTTATCCATGTATCCAGCCCTCCAACACATCGTACAAGGATTTTAGAGAAGGTGGAGCGCTGATGAGTGATGATTGTCCCAGAGCTTCTGCGGCGGGTGGAATGGTCCGACAATCATCCCAACCTCCTGCAGAAAGACCCCATGGTCTTGATACAAGAAGATGGTCAACCCCGTTTGTACTGGGCTTTAGGAGGTAAAGTCCTCGAGGCTGAGCACCGCGCAAGCGTGACAGCGCGCTTTCTCCTTGAGACAAAATTTCATCTTTAAAAATCGGGAATCAGTCTGAATGGGTTGGTCAGAAGTCAGAACAGAACTGACTTCTGACGTTTAATTTTTATTCGCAATGGATTGAGCTACATCTCGATAGCACAAATATTTTCTGGAACAATCGGTATAACCTATGTTTAAAAAAATATGAAAAGTATCTTATGGTGGTCCACCCTCCCCTACTATCAATTTCTCTACACCTATTTTTCTTCTCTATACACTCATATTAATTCTGAAGTTTTTATCCGCGAAATATGCATTCATGGAGTCAGTCCACTGCTGTGATGTGCTTGTTATTGTTGATGTTAATGTTTTTGTCCATATCTTGTCTATTTCTTCGTGTATCTATTTATTACTCATTGTATACTATGTATATACTATTTGTCTTACATGCTGACGTGGCCGTGATTTTAATGAAGTAATCTTTGAGCTGGATAAATTATTCATTCATTTTTTTATTATTTATCATATTGATTTGTGTGGTGAAATATGATTTGTTATTTAATTCGGCCGTTCAAACGTCAAAGAGTATATTTTTACTCGCTATTCACAAAAGTGTTACACATCGGATTCGTTTTTTCTTTACAAAGGCACAGAGTTCCAGACCGTCAACTCATAGAAACCGCTGACGGCAACCGAACGACCTGGCGTCAGAATTTGTGAAAACCAGACGTCGGCGTCGGACTTTGGCGGGGTATTTTTTTTTCAAATTTCGCAAACGAACCGCATTCCAAGTTGGAGGTGAGAATTTTTCAAAATTTTTGCTGAATTTGTCAAGATTTTTCGGAATTTCATAATTCATTCAAAATTTTACAAGGGAACCGATGTTCGAATAATTCGTTCCAAATACCTCGTTACCTTTTCGCGGTAACTCGGCTGTTCGGGGACAATTTCGAGAAATTTGGTGTGAAATGCCTACCGTGGGGTTTCAGGGACCTGGTGTCGTCCGGTGCGGGCCATGCGGTGGCGCTTTTCGTGAAATTTCGCCGTATATTTAATCAAATTCGACCACGGCACGGCCAAAGTGACAGGAACGTCATTTGACGCTCGGGGTTTTGTGAAATCAACATTTCGGGGCATTTGAACAGTAATTTAGGAGAAAATGTACCGTGTCAGCGTGCGAAATTCAACTGTGGTCTCGAAGAGACTTTTGAGCGTCCACCAGACACCACAGACCCAACATTTCCTTCAAATTCGACGGCATTTCGGTTAAAAATTCCCAGGCCGGGCCAGACGTTGACGGCGTATTTCACAAAAACAGACAAGCTGCTGAGGCAAAACACGTCTGGGGGGTACTCACAATTTATTTACAATGTCCAACGGCTTCGCATTTCGAGAAAGGGGCCTTTTCGGTCCTCCAGAGCACATTTAATGTCGGTTACAGGGGTTCCTTGTCGGGACTTGTTTTCTACGGAATCCATAATAATCCCGTCGGACCTTCTGGCCAGACCTCCAGAAAGGGTCCGTGTTTTGATGTGCGTCCTTGTTTCGGAGTTTTTCTAGTCAAATTTTCCAAAATTTCACTACAAAATTCGGCAACATTATTGAGCGTCGCAGTTGTGTTGTGCCATTTGCAATATTGTCAATGTAATGTCACAGCATTCCTTTGAGGCAATTTTTCGCGAACTCTTTGTGCCATTTATCGCGGGTGCTCTTAAATACGCTGGAATGATGCTGACAGTTATGGACGTTTTCGCGAGTAAATGTAATGATGAAAGCGGAAATCGTTACATGACATTTTTTTCTCATCATTACCACAGGATCCGATTGGGATTTTGAACCTATGCCAACTAGAAATAGACACTTGGACAGTCTAAATGCATCTGTCAAATTTCGATTTTTGACGTTTCGAGAGGCCGCCATATTGAACTCTGGCATTTTTCAACCTATCCGATTGGGATTTTGAACCTCTATAACAACTTGAAATAGGCAATCTGAATATATCTGTCAAATTTGTCATTTCAGCCATATTGAACTTTTGCATTTTCAACCGATCCGATTGGGATTTTCAACATAATAGGTACCCCCCACTTGAGGTGGACAATCGAGGTGTATCTATCAAATTTGACGTTTTGACAGTTCCAAAAGGCTGTCATATCGAACTTTTGCATTTTTCAGCCGATTCGGTTGGGATTTGAAACCTTGTGACGGGTTAATATTTTGTTCCTGATATGAGCGTTAGGTATCAACAAAAACTCGGCGATAAAACGCTAAACTCTTCTTTTAAAATTATCAATACTTTTTATTGACCTTACTTCACTATTGAACGAAAATTCCAACTGGTCGTCTGGTTGCAATTTACTGAAGCGTACCACCGGAAGATTGTCGAATTTCCTTCCTACTCGAGTTTGTGCGAGGATTTAAGGTCGCCAGTAAAATAAGTGGCAAGAAGTATTTGCGGACACTTATTTCCTCAAGGGATTAAAAACCAGAATATCAAGCGTCGGACCCTTTCTTCTGAAAGGTACGTTTGGGTTTAAGTCTTGTTGTGAGATATCTTCCTGCGCTCATTTTCTTATGTAATTTCTTTATTTTAGGGTTTCAGTTTTCGTTTTCCGTTCCTGTTTTCATTGTCGTTACAATTTCGTTGTCGTCTTGCTACGTTTGTTGTAACCACTTCACGTACACGTCTAAAGTACTGTTGATGTCGAATCTCCAAGTTCCTGCCTACGTTCTGCTGCGCTGAACTCAGGAATCGTCAGCTTGTTGCTCCAAGGACCACCGTTTTCCACCAAAAGGTCTCGACGATTTTCGTGGAGGAGCAGCTTCTATCTTCCACCATTTTGTGACGCTGAATTCTTTTTGTACTTGCGTCAGTTTGCGTGGATTTTAAGCCTGCGGTCCCAGCATCCGAAATCAACAGGAAATCAGTTGAAGTGTTCCGTGTTGCAATATCGAGCTTCAGGCTGTCCATAAAGAAGCGGCAAAACCACCTTTTGGAATTCTACATCATCGTTATTTCCACCTAGACTCGGACGTCGTGTTTCGTGGAGTACCTAGACAGGTTAACCTTCCATTTTTACGTTCTTCACTGTTGTCACTTATATAACCTAATTAGTGTGTTCCGTGTACCCTTTGCGTAATATTTCCACTAGCGTTGCCAAAGCCAACAACGCTGCACCTAGGCATAAATAAAGATCTTTGTCCACCCCTAGCGTTTAGTTCACGACAAAAATACGGGTGCACTGATAGGCTAAAATCGGTTTGTGGGTGCGGTTAGTGTCGAATTAATTCGATCACCCCTGTCTCCACTGGACACGCAGTACCGGAGTCGTGACGTCATATTTTAGTGCTGATTGTACGATATTATTGTTTCTGTCTGCACTATAATTATTTATTCACTATTTAATAATATTTATCTAACGTTCTTATAAACCTTTTCATTTTCAAAATTACTACATCAACCATTCATTAAAATCTGCACTTCAAGTGTAAATATTGTTCTTAAAAATCATTCATTAAATGTCAATGTGTTTGTGAATTTTGTTTTCTTTGCGCATCATTTTTATTAACCCTTTTCGTCAATTTAAAACTCAAGTACCTAACCTAAATTCTTATAAATTCTGTGCACTTCAATCTCAATTCTTTCAAGATTTTCACCTTCGTCTGGTGAGTGTTAATTCTAAAATCTTGTGGCGCCCCTAAATTAATTTTCCTTTTAATACTTACCTTGAACCCTCCCCAACGCACCTTCTGATTAGCCGGGAGGATTAACATTCACAGAGATTGCCAGCATTTGACAAGTTTTGTTGTTTATTTATTGCGAAGCCACAAGTAACTTCTTAGCGACCCTTTTGGGGCGTTACAACCTTTAATCACTTGAGACCGACAACCGAAATGAATCTGTGAAATTCTGATTATTGACGTTTCAAGAGGCCGCCATATTGAACTTTTGCATCTTTCAACCGATCTGATTGGTATTTTGAACCCATAGCCACTTGAGATTGGCGTTTAAAATGCATCTGTCAAATTTTGATTTTTGACGATCCAAGAGGCCGACGTTTCAACAGGCCGCCATATTGAACTTATGCATTTTCCAACCAATCTGATTGAGATTCTAAACCTACACCCACTTGAGGTTGGCGATCAAAATACAGCTGTCAAATTTTGATTTTTGACGTTTCAAGAGGCCGCCATATTTAAGTTTTACATTTTTCAACTGATCTCATTGGGAATTTGAACCCATAGCCACTTGAGATTGGCGATCAAAACGCATCTGTTCAATTTTGATTTTTGACGTTGCAAGAGACCGCCATATTGAATTTTTGCATTGTTCAACCGATCTGATTGATATTTCAAGCCTTTACCTACTAAAAGTAGACCATTAAGATGCATCTGTCAAATTTGCTATTTTGACATTTCCAAGGCTGCCATATTGAACTGTTGTATTTTTCAACAGATTATATTGAGATTTTAACGAATACTTAGTCAAGATGGACAATCGAAATGCATTCCTCAAATTCGAACTTGCTTCAGATGAACAATTGAAACGTGACTGTTAAATTTTGAATTTTGCACATATTCTTATTTCATCTCAATTTCTCCTACAAATATTTAGAAAGGCTCCTAAATAACACAAATACACGGTTCTGCTTTTTCTTTTACTACACGGTGTCTTCCACGACAGTACCTTCTTCACGGTTTAGGTTTCCATAACACATATCGTCGCTTTCATTTTCAAAGCTTCATCATGTTTCCAGTATTTCCAGTAGTTACCTTGAACAAAAGTAGAAATACATATATTTATGAACAAAGTAATGGTGTCTCACTTTTCTCCAACAACTCTTCACTGACCAGACACTACTCTCAGTGACATGCGTTTCGTTCACAATAATAGAACCCTACGAGTCCAGGCAGAAATTTCAAAATACGCGAAAAACAAACATTTTCTCGAATTCGTGTTACACGTACACAATCAATTACTTACGCCTCTTGGAAAACTTTATCTGACCAAGACACTATCGACGGACATGCATAAAATTAGTAAACTCGCCAAGGGAGAACCTTACATTTGCCTAAAACAACGGAAAATCAACATCATGTATACAATTCCCTTTCCACTTGTCCGGTGTCAGTGGAACAAATTCCCTGTCTACTTTTCACCTAATGCTGTCACCCAGGCGACGGCTTGCCGGCGCCGGTGACAGCTAGTCTAGAAGTATAAAAGTCCCCGTGAGGAGGTCTGGAACGGAAGCTCAGTTGAGTATTGTGCAGATAAAAAAGAATATATCGACATCATAAAGTACGTTCAACCTTTATGTGATTGGAGTCGGCTGGAAGTCTCGCCTTGCAAGGCTTGTGAAAGGAGAAATTCAGAAAGCCAAATCTCACTCGAATCACGCCAAGGTTGAACTTGCTTGGAAAATTGTTTCCAACTAAATCTCAGCTCACAAATTCAATTATTACGTCCGAGATTACGTCCCAGTTCTGACTACAGAAGTTCTGATCAGTTGTAGACAATTCCAACGTAGACAACTTGACACATATTTGGCAAATGAACACATACAAACTGAAAATGTGGGAGGAAGTACGAGAGCCATCAATTCCGAATTCTCTTCGGCTGGATTTGTTCACACGACCGCGCCGCCATCATGCACCAACCAAACTATTGTGCACTTTCGGCGATATTTCATTTCGAACGAGACATATACGAGCACGAACCCGCAATAAAAATGCAACTTTTGTTCTTTCGCTTCTCTTCTGATTATTTATAATGCAGAGCGGAGCCCTCTGGAAGGATAATGATCGGTTTAATCCGCAACGGACAATGTTCTCACGCTTTTCGTTACTATTGAATCTTGAATATTTTTGCAAACCAGGTGGGGTGATAGGTGCGAGCATAAATCTCTCACCTATCCAGCTAATGACGACCGGATGAGCTTTTAAGCTAATCACTGATGTGAAGTTGCGTGGGAGCACTGGGAACAAGAAAGCGCAAGTCGTGGCCAATCCTGTCAAACTGAACTGTAGTCAGCACTATTTAGCAATGCTGCGAGCTGTTTGTTGCCTTATTCCTGGACACAAGCCCGTAAAATTAGGCGCGTAAATTAATTAGAGCTATACCTACCTAGATCATAAAAGCAATCATATTAGTAACAAACAGTATTTGTAGCTGAGTCACTTATGCTGAGTCACTCATGTTTTCCAACACACCGAAACATGGCAAAACATTTTTGTTTCCATCAAAAATTTCCCTCGGGACCTGGCGGAAAGCAGATCCGCGGGTTTGATTGCAACAATTTTGTTGTTATTGTCCATCCATCAATTTTTTGGGAGAACGACTTTCGATCATCCACCAGTTCCAACAACCACCAGCGAACGGGGATGTAATCAGTTTTGTTTTTATACGTTGAACTTTAACGCAATTTCGTTCCACTCCAGCTGGTCGAACGACACACTCATACTCGTACACTCCGACCAACACACAGACACGTTTATTTCGTATTCAGCGTATGCTTTCGGATTAAATTTCTGATAAGCCGGGAGATTTACACGCCGCCCTTGACAAGTCTATATAAATAATATAAAATGCTATATCCCTTTTCTTGTCTCCCCTTTTTTACAGCGTTCGCTATGCTTCCCGTTCACCCACACGGCCAGAAATCGTTCGGGGCATAGCTGCTGTTTTTTTTTACTTGGTACCGGTGAAATGGAAGATTTGTTTGGACTATGGTTATTTGTGCAATGATGGACGGCTCCTGACCCCTGAGGCAATTATTTTCATCGTGTGTTGTGGCCTGAATGTTTACGGTCCAGTAGGAATTGCTACTCACCCAATCAAAAAGAATATTTCAAGGGCGACGTCAAGCTTTGAGAATCAAATGAATAACTCTGCAGCCATCAAATGTAGGTAAACTGCCACCGCCACCTATAGATCCAAAATAGACACACAGAACGCCGAGACCTGACGACGGGCTACCAGCTCTGCGAGAGCAAAATTGCTTCATGATGCCCTCTTCAACTTATTGAATACTTGACAAGATCGACTTCAAACTTGGTATGCAGTTGTGATAGTATCGTAGAATGAGATTGACAGTTTTTGGTTGTCATCTGTCCAACGGAAGTATTATATCAAGTAGTATCATAATCAGCTTAGATATTCAATATTCAAGAAGGAATTCCTGGTGTGTCATATCATCTGCCCCGCCCACTCCTGTTCTTGACATTTTTTTAATTTTAGTTCTACTATATGAACACTTCAACAGGCAAAGAAGTCAGCCCAGGGCCTAAAAAATGGCCTGTAGAGCTAAAGACTATTATTAATCAATTTCGATTATTATTACGGAATGTTTTCCAAGCACTATAATCAAATGGTCGGTTATACTTGACACAAACACACTAACACACACACACACACACAAACAAAATTGTATGAAACGCGAGGCTTGAACAAATATTTGAACAGCATAATTGTCTATCAGGCAGAATAAATTGTAACGCGACATAACAATAAGTATCAGCGTTGTAACTCCATGATTAATATGCGTAACGATTGTACAATTTCCAGTCGACACACAATACGTGTTGTGTAGGGTCAAACGAATTAGCTGTGCAAATTTAACCTTCAACCAAGAAACGGGAGAGAGCAAATTAACCGAAGTTGCCCGCTTTTTTGTGTGGACATATGAAGAGTTTAATTAAATCCCAGGGATAGAGAGAGAGAGAGAAGGATACAGAGAGATGGAAACATGGAAAGAGATTTCCATTGTTTTTGTGGGGGTCGAGGTTCCAATGGAGGGCGTAATTTTATGATTGGTTATTTAGCTATAAAATCCCGCGTTTACATGCGGCAAAAAGGGTCAAAAGCCGCAAAAATAATGCAAATTCAGATCGCATTCGCCCTTGGCGTTCAGTGGATGATTTCCATCGAACAGCGCCGTTTTTAGCAGTATATGGAGAGAATAAAGGAAATGTAATGTGCGCGACATAAAATCGGAGGGAGGGTTTTAATGCATTTTTCCGGCCGCCTTTGCTATAATACGACGATTCGACACACCTACTGTTACTTTTCTTCTGTTTCTCATGGAAATAATTCGTAGCAAAAAAAATATTACGTTCCTTATGGCACCTGCAGGGCACCAGAATATTTTCTTCGGCACCACTCAGTCTCGAAAGAAGACAGCTGTAAATGACATTCGTATGATTGAACCAAGGATTCAGCAAGAGCTTCTCAACATCTTGCTGCGCTTGAGAAAATTTTTTGTAGTAAAAGCAGATATCAAGAAAATGTACAGGCAAATCTTTGTTTCACCGGAAGATCGCCATCTTCAAAAAATCTGCCGCAGGATCGGCGACGGCCAACAATACCACTCAAGCTAGAGTTGTCCGCAGCATTGATGTTGACAAGGCTAGTGGGAGCAATACGATCTTTGCCAAAGGTGTCATTCGACAAGAACGTTTTTTGGACAAACTCAAAAATCACCTTGGCATGGATTAGAGGTTTTCTTGGACAGTAAAAAACTTTCGTGTTTAACAGAGTTGCCGAAATACAATGTGTCACGAGGCTGGAAGAGTGGAACCATGTTCTTGGCCATGAGAATCCAGCTGATTTATACTCAAGAGGGCTTCAGCCCGGCGGGCTTTTCAATGCAAGCCTATGGTGGAAGGTTCCTCCATGGCTAAGGCAGTCTGAGGAGCATTAGCCTAAAGAGAAAACAGAGGTTTGATGAAAAGAGTTGCCAATTCTTGAAGCAAGGTCAGGTGTGTACATATTTATCCAGCAAGACAGGAAATCAAGGTTTGTGTGCAAAATACGCAACAAATTTGTTTGTTCTGCTCACAGAGTACTTCCAGCAGCAATGGATTTAATGGATGTGGATTCCGTGCCGATGCCCAGTTTAGTGTAGACGTGATTAGCAGAGTGCTTCGTGTTTTTGTTTGGAAGTTTCAAATATGGGTGACGAAAAAACGGAAATCTAAGAGACCTCCAACAGAAGACGATGCTTCTATCAGCAAGGTAATGGAGAGGATCCTTGCATCACAATCTATCATGGATGGGTTCGTGCGTGGCATTTCGGACCGGGTGGCCAAGGTAGTCAAAGATGAACTACAATAATTGATTTCAAACAAAGTTGAAAAATTGAAAGAAAAAAAAAGTCGCACATGACCGGGATTATGTGTCTGATAGCCAGTTCCACCAGCGAATTTAATCATTGTTAGTTAACTAATTGAGACATTTTCTCTGGTGAATATTGGCTTGGTGACCACAGAAAACACAAGTTTCACGAAAGATTATGGGAAAATGTTTAGACCATAACAGCTTGTATGAATTTTCCTTGGTCATTCAACCAGCACTGACCTAGAATCCATCAGAGAAAATGTCTCAATTAGCTAACAATAATTAAATTCGCTGGTGGAACTGGATGTTAGCCTGTGTATTTCTGATCATAGTTTCTGCCACTTGAAGCCTGTTCCCCAGGCTGTTTCCTGCCTCGAGTTTCTGCTTCATTTTTCTGCGGGCGTTCGCACGTCGTTTCTTAGCCTTTCCTTATTCCGGCATCCTGTTGTGTAGTGTCTAGAGCAGAGTTGCCATGGCCATGGCCCAGCAGGAAGAGCGTAAGAGCATAGAAACCAACCCACTCAAAGTGCATAAACTCCTAAATGTCTTTTGCAGTTAGAAATCGACTTATCCATGTAAATTGTCCGCGCGACAATGTCCTTTCTGGAAAATATCGAGCAATTTTCTCGATGGAAGAATTTTGGAGTTTTTGGAGTACCAGCTGAGGCATTCACCGAAGGAAAACACCACCGCTATAATAACGGCCTTGCTCATTAAGAATGGAGCTCCAAGTCCGTGAACAAGACATCGAAACTTGCTACAGGGTCCATGTCACCCGGCCAGAAACACCAAGTCCCCCTCCAATATTTGTTAGATTCAACACCTACATAATGGAAAAAGAACTTTATGCAGATAAAACTAAGTTGAGAGGATCGAAAATTGTGCTGCGAGGAGACTTGACATCGCATAGACTCAAGCTGCTGAATATCATAGCCTAGTAGTAGAGTAAAATATGCTAGTAATCAATCATTCATTACGATGTTACAGGCCAAAAAGGACGTTTTCCACCACTCCTCGTCTGAGGTAGAGACAGGACCGTGTATCACAGCTTCCAGGGGCCGAGGGCTAGATCGAAAGCCTCGCCGAAGTCGATTTGAGCTGGTGACCCACTCCGGAGAGCTCGGGGAGCGTTGCGCTTCCGAGATGGCAAGTTGTATCACCACAGAGGTTGGAAGCTTCCTTCAAGACAAAATCTTGCAGTTTGAATGGCTTGGGAAACGGTGAAAATCGAGTGCTACTTGCAGCTTGAAGGAGCTCGAGGTCCACAGATGGTAGACGTCAAAGGTGCGGGAGCTAATCCTAGGCCTGGTTCTTACAGGAGGTCGCTCCAAATTTACTCGTAGTGTGCGGGGCACGATGGTGGGCGTCTTCTCGAAGGAAACGTCTCGAAGTGACCACTGCTTGATGATAGCTTGCTTATAGTTTGGAATTGAAGCTCGAAATTGTAAGATGGAAATATAAAACTTGGAGTAGCAGGTAGCAAGTATAAAATGGTACGTGAATAGAAAATCGTAGAAACAAAACGCGAAGAGTGACAAACCTGGACATAATGTCATTTTTTGTTACCTTCAGATGTCGTGCGTTTTCTGCAAGTGGGCCGCCGTGATGAGTGCTTTTTAAACTAGCACTAGGCTTCTTCGGGTTCAAACCACCATATTTGTTTACTGTCGTCTAATTAAGCCCGAAACAAGGTTGGTGGGAGGCTTCAAGCAAACCATCTCGAAAAGATCCAACCAAAAAAAAAGACGATTCAGGAACGCACCATTTCACGTGTTGGCGTTGGCTGCACGGAACAAAACCAAAGCGGAAAAGCCGTAAATTTGACCGAGTTCGGCTTTTATAGCGGCCACCAGGAAATCACAAAAAACTACCACAGCTGTCAAATGGAAAACTGTCCTACAAGGTGTCCCAGCTGAAACAATCCAGCGCAATTTTCTCAGGAAATATCAAGGCAAAAAAAAAATAAATTTGCAATTGGGCGGAAGCCTGACCCCTGACCTTTCAGCTTTCTTTTGAGGGGGCACCGATGCTTGTAGGTGCTCCTCGAGGTGCTCTGGTTTCCAAGAAAATGCAATTTTAATGGGGCGAGTCACATGAATTCGAAAATTCATGATCGACAAAACAAAATACTTGAGATGAAAAAGAAATCCTCTTTCTCTGGGCTTTCCATTTAGTGGGAGCGGTACGCAAAAGCATACCGCATTTTGGAGGGCAGTAACGAGATCTTGCATGGGCGTACTTTATACCAAGACAAGCGATTTGACCCGCAGCACTCGATATTTCATCCCTTAGGGGGCCAATGGGGGCCCTCCAAATTTTCAAGATGCAAGAACTTCCACAAAATGATCATTGAGTATCGTCATGTATGTCATAAGTGAAGCTTACGGGTCTATTGAAAATGTTTTCGTCAAATGTCGTCGTGTCCGATTCATTCTTCACATTTGAAAAACAAATTCTTTCGCAGAGGTCAAAAAAACTGTTTTTATTTTTTCTGCTGTGCAAGGAAACGACAAATTCATATGTTTTGTTGCGTTCTCAACTAAATCGCGTTCCGTAAGCCCAAATATGAAGACAATTTTTTCGCAATATCATTTTCCCAAGAAGAGGTGACCTCTTCAGTACACTTTTTTCAACAGCATTTTTTTCAATGTTCCTAGTGGATAAGACTGTCAATTTTCGCTGATATGAGAAGCTTGAACTCTTTTCTTAGTAATTTCCATGCAACATGGCTTCAAAACATACAAGAGAGCCCTAAAACTTTTTTTCTTCTGCTGGGCCGTCAAATTTTTGGCATGTTGATTTTGTAGTAGGGGAGACGCGCAAATAAATAAGATCTAGTCTAGGCGAATAAGCTCTACCGGAAAATATACCTACTTACACCAAACGACTCTGCGTTTTGTTGTACTGCAATAAAACACGTCATGGAAGAATATTTTCTGTTGAAACCAAATCGCCTGTGCCTGCAGCCTGGATTGAATACTGGTCCGCGTCTCTCCTACTATAAAATCAAAATATCGTAAGTTGGACGGCCCAGCAGAAAAATATTTTTTTTGGACTCCCTTGGGCGTTTTAGAGTCATGTTGCTTCGCAACCACCAAGAAAAGAGTTCGAGGTCTCCATTCCTGCAAAAATTACGAGTTATATCCAGTGGGGACATAAAAAGAAATGCTCTTGGAAAAGAGGTACTGAAGAGGTCACCACTTCTTTGAAAAATACCATTACAAGAAAAATTTCTTTATAATTAGGTTCAAGGAATGCGATTCAGTTGGGAACGCAACAAAACATATGAATTTATCGTCTCCTTGCATAGAAGAAAAAGTAAAAACAGTTTTTTTGACCTCTCCCAAAGAAATTTTCTTTCAAGTGTGAAGAATGAATTGGACACAACGACAATTGATGAAAATATTTTCAATAGACCCGTAAGCTTCACTTATGACATACATGACGATATTCAATGATCGTCATGTGAAAGTTTTTGCATCTTGAAAATTTGGAGGGCCCCCATTGGCCCCCTAAGGGACAAAATA
The DNA here is from genome assembly GCA_949128115.1 of Anaspis maculata. Classification (NCBI taxonomy): domain Eukaryota; kingdom Metazoa; phylum Arthropoda; class Insecta; order Coleoptera; family Scraptiidae; genus Anaspis; species Anaspis maculata. The sequence goes on from OX421961.1 coordinate 122,571,745, forward strand.
TCGAGTGCTGCGGGTCAAATCGCCTGTCTTGGTATAAAGTATGCCCATACAAAATCTCGTTACTGCACTCCAAAATGCAGTATCGATGTGTTTTTAGGTGTGTACCGCTTGCACTAATTGATGTGTCGCCGATGTCTGTACCTGGCCCAGTAAGCCAGATATTCTGCCTCGCAGTCCGGCGAACACAATAATCAGAATTCATGACGTCACCGATCACACACTTGTTGACTTCAACACTAGTCGTTACTAGGACTTTTTCACTTACCATACCTGGATTCACCATAGCAATGAATACTGGCTGATGTTAAAATCAACAAGTGTGTGACCGGTGACGTCGTCTTGAATTCCGATTATTGTGTTTGCTGGGCTGTAAGGCAGAATATCTGGCTTACTGGGCCAGGTACAGACATCGGCGACACATCAATGGGAAGCCCAGATGAAGAGAATTCTTTTCATCTGCTGTTTGTTTTGTCGGCCAGAAATTTTCGAATTCTTGTGAGATTCAAATTGCATTTTCTTGGAAACTAGAGCACCTACAAGCATCGGCGCCCCCTCAAAAGAAAGCTTAAGGGTCAGGCTTTCCCCCAATTGAGACTTTTCTTTTTGGTCTTGATATTTTATGAGAAAATCGCGCTGGGTTGTTTCAGCTGGGACAGCCTGTATAGGACCGGGATAATCCTGCGACATTAGTACTCCTTGTATCAAGGGAATTGAATTACTTCGCTAAAATGTCCTGGCCTTTTGGAGACGTGGATTCTTTCGTGATGAACGAATGAAAACAAAAATAAAATATCTATTCGACTAATTATAACAAGGAAGAAAAATATACAAAATGGGTGAATTAATGATGTTAGTTGTAAAGTGACATAATATGGTCAAAAAAAGAGGGTGCATTATGTATACATAACGTGACCATTTATTTTTTGACCCAAAACGGGACATCAGTTCATTAACGTCATTCAGTAGGGCCGATTCATAAAGGAAACTCTATTTTGATCTCGCTACTTACAGAGTTTCTGATGTTACTGAAAAAATGGATTAGTAAAATCATTTTTCTCACCTTTATTTTGATGATAGAAAATTTAAATTTGGCATGTGACTTCCTTGAAAGAATGCGCAAAGCTATCCATTTTCTGAAATTTTTGAAAAATGATTTTTTTTCGAAAATTTGGAAATCCAGTAGCATCGCCCATAAATTTCTCTCCAAAGAAGTCGAATGCCAAATTTGAATTTTCAAAATAAAGGTACGAAGAGTGACTTCTTACTAATCCACTTTTTTAGTGGCATCAGAAACCCCTTGCTCGTCAAAATCCAAAGTGTATGGAATTAGAATCGCCAATTGCATACATTTTGGCACCTCAAGTAGCGTGATCGAATGTTAGTTTTCTTTATAAATAGGTACCGGCCTAGGTTGTCAATAAAAAAAATCAGCTTTTTTCATTCGTCAAAAATTAATAATTTCTTACTTTGAAAAGTTATGCAACACACAACACAAATGTTCAGTTATTTATTTTTATATTTTATTGTCAGACGAACAAATTGGTTTCAATACCTACAGCTGGTGATGATTTCAGATAAGAATAAAGTTCTTGGCACTTTTTTTATAATTGTATTGTATTTGTTATTGCCATAAAGACTGGAACTTGTAACTGGGTTTTTTCGGACGTCCACAATTCGATCAATAAAGAAAAGACTTTCTGGGGTACGATTTTCGAGTTATTCGAATGATTTTTCGTATACGAATCTCCTTGGTTTCGTGTGTATTTGGGCTGTCGGAAAGGAGAATTCCCATACGAAAACCTTTCGAACACGTTCGAGAATCGCACCCCTGTACTGGTGAATTTGTGCCGCGGTTTGGGAAAACGGGACAATTTTGCGTCCCGAAGCTTCTTTCGGGGACACCGGGACGGAGAACCGAAAAAAGGGACAGTCACGTTCGAAACGGTCACGTTATGTATACAAACTGTAGTTTCTAGTGGTAATCATTCAGTACAAAATCATGGTGTGGAAATAGTAACAATCATGTCTTACAATTCTACTAACACCATACGAAGGGACTAATTCAATTCAGTTCAATTTCCAGTTGAGAAGGTGAGCGTACATACCAAAGCGGGTGCGAAATGACTGGGGTACACATCTTTAAACTCTCACTTCCCGGCGCATAACGCGGCGAGACGGACTTTTCTGCTTCTACTGGTACTGATTGTTGTTGTACTTCTGTTCGTTACTGTATTGTCTGGGTACTGGTCTCCAGATAGGACGCTTCTATTTTTATACAAAAATTAGTTCCTTGTCTCCTTTGTGTGGCTCGGGACGTGCCTTATCTTCTTCACATCTGCTACGATTCAGCGAACAAACTCTTCAACCAACAATTTCGACTTGAGTATTTTGATTACCACTTGGCGTCTATAACGCTATATTTCAGGATTTTCTTTGAATTAACTCTACAGGGGGGGGGGGGGGTTAGATAAAGAATTTCTTTTTGCCATAATTAGAGTACGTGCGTCAGTCTGTTGTATGTTATACTATAACTCAGATTCATCTTCGTTTTTAGCGTTACAGGGAATGTACCTACATGACCTGGTTCTTTCAATTTCTTTGACGTATGAATTCCTGCTATTCTGATATTTTTCGTGTAGTGAATAATAATGATAATAATAATAATAATAAAGGACTTTTATTTCATATCGCTGTTGAGAGGCGAAGTCTAGCAGATTGCTATTCAACTCAACCTTCTCAACACGTTTAGGTACAAGTAAATATAACATAAATCAAATTGAAAACTCCGAACCTAAAATTATCCACAAATATATACATTATAAACAAAGTTTCATGAAGAATGAAGAGCAAACATTAGGTTGTGCTGAAGGTGAACAAGAAGATGAAATGAATGATCCTTCTAAACTGTACCCGATTTCAGAAACTTGAAAAGACTTGTCTTAAACGATGCGATGGCCGGCGACTGCAACAACTCCAGGGGAAGTGAATTGTAAAGTTTGACAGAGTTAAAGGTAAATGATCTTCGAAAGAGAGACGTATGATGGTGAGGCATTGTCAATTTGTTGGACGATCTTATATTTGTAGAGTGGACGTCCGATCTCATCACGAGTCTTTCCCTCAATCCAGTACTGCAGCAGTCATGTTTCAATAGCCTAAAAAGGAAGTTACCCAACTGGTAAACGCGTCGCTGCTCCATATTTAACCAACCGATTTCTGAAACCTTTAGTGAAACATGATCATATTTTCTGAGTCCATAAATACATCTGATGCACGAATTTTGGACTTTCTGTATTCTCGCTCTTGTGACAACGTCTAGACATGGACCATAAATGAAACTGCAATAGTTGTAAAAAGAGAGAACAAGAGTGTCACATAGATGTTTCTTTAGTGAAAAGTTCAAAATATGTCGATTAGTGTATATGAGTCTCAAAGCTGAATAAGACCTCTTCAGGAGATCCGTAACATGATTTTTGAATCTGAACTGAGTATCTATGACAACGCCAAGATTACGTGATGATTCAACGAATGGTAAAGGAATGCTATTGATCTGAAGTGAAAACCCATTATTCAGGAGAAAGTCTTTTTGTTTTCGAGTTGCAAACAACAAGGCAGCAGATTTTGAAGGATTTAAAAGCAATGCATGTTCCCTGGAGAGTGAGCTGATCATATCCAAATCTTTCTGAACAAAGTTTCGTGCTGAAATCAAGTCCGAGTAACGAAAACTGAAGTGCAATTGCGTATCATCTGCATAAGCCTGAACTTTGCATTTATTTGTGCATGTTAGTATGTCAGAAGTGTAAATGATAAACAACAGTGGTCCCAGTATCGAGCCCTGCGGCACGCCAGACTTGACCCTCAAAGTGGAGGACAACACGTTGTTAGCAGAAACACGCTGATATCTTTCATCAAAGTAGGATGCTATAAGGTTGACAGAAGAACTGTCGAAACCAAAGTATTTAAGTTTGGCATAGAGTAATAATTGATGATTTATAGTGTCAAATGCCTTGGAAAAGTCTAACAATATCAAAACACTAGCAAGGCCAGCATCATAGGAACCAATAATGTCATCAACAACGTTAGCCAACGCAGTAGCAATACTGAAACCAGACCTGAAACCGGACTGACAATCAGGTAATAATTGATTCGAAGTAACGTATTCAAACATCTGGCGATATAAAACCTTTTCAAAAATCTTTGACATTGCTGGCAGTATACTTATTATTCTAAGATCAGAAAATTCTTCAGGATTTGATTTTTTCAATAAAGGTCGACCGATGGCGATTTTCCACTGCCAAGGAAAGTGAGACTGTTCTATACAACTATTAATGAGATGGACTATATACTGATCGATATATGGACTGCAACACTTGAGCATCTTCACAGTTATATTATCAGCACCGACAGCATTGGATTGTAGTGCCCATAGAATTTTGTGTACCTCGTCAGCAGATGGGCCGGCCCTGGCATTGTTATTGTATGCACCATGTTAAAATTGCTGCTGAATAATATCTCAGTTTTACACTTTTAAGTGATTGTTTTTCGACCAAAAGAGTGTCTACTGTATGCACTGAATGCCCATTCATCACAGAGAGTGACGATAGAGCCTTTGGGTAAGAGATCATTGGAAGAGTACTACCTACCTACGAAAATAAATACGATAAATTCACAACTTGACGGGCGGCGCTTATCAGCACGCGGACGTTATCAGCCCCGGGAGACAGGGCCGGGCTAGAAAATAACTGACTATGACATTGGAAGACGACGAGAATGCCTCTAATACTCCCCAGAAAGACAAAGCCACAAACGAACAGAGCTGGTCTTCAGCAACTGGTCGCAAGCGCCCGATGAAGGACAGTCCGAACAGAATACGCAAAATTCTGAAGCAAACTCAGCTGGAGAGCTACTGGCTGAATCCCTCACCTCTACCTACGACTAATAGATATGATGTCTTGATGGATACAGACGGGAACACAGAGCAGAAGGAAGATGAGGTAAAAATAGTGAAACCACCTCCGATTTTTGTCACCGGCGTTAAAAGTATTCAGCCCCTTACCGACCTCTTGAAACAAATAGCACCGAACGACCATCAACTGAAATGCGTGGGAGCAGACCAGGTGAGAGTTCAGCCATCATCACCGGAGTATTACTCCATTATACTTAAGGCTCTGACTGAGAAGAAAACACACTTTTTTACCTTTCAAATGAAACAAGACCGTAGTTTCCGAGTGGTTGTGAGAAACGTACACCCGTCGACCAACATCGAAGATTTAAAGGGGGCCATAGAACAACTGGGACACGAAGTTAAGAACATAGCTAACATACGCGAACGTGGAACAGGGAAAAATCTACCGCTTTTCCATATCGAGCTCAAGACTCAGCCCAATAATAAAGAAATATATAAAGTGACTGGTCTACTTAACACAATGGTCAAGATTGAACCCCCTCATATCAAGCGAGAGATTGTTCAATGTTCGAGGTGTCAGAGGTTTGGGCACACAAAGAAATATTGCCAACTACCACCAAGGTGTGTTAAATGTCCAGACAGTCATGCAACAGCTGACTGCCCGAAAAAAGAAAGGAAGGGAGAAGTCAAGTGTACTAATTGTGGAGATGGCCATCCTGCCAATTATAGGGGTTGTAAAACCTACAAAGAGCTACAGAAGAAGAAATTTCCACCTCTCAGAGCAAAAGGTCACACAAACAACGCGAATAAACCACCTAAAAACCCGAATGTTAAGGAGGGAATCTCCTATTCTCAAGCTGTTGGTGGAAATCAAACAACAAAAAGAGAAGCCGAGGTCAGCCAAGATAATACATTTCAAACAACATCCCAGTCAACCAGTCAGCTGGAACCTCTGTTCATGAAAATGATGGACAAGATAGAAAAAATGATGGAAAGAACCGACAGAATGCTAGACATTCTGGTTTCACTGATTCAGAAGCGCTCCTAATGGATTGCTCCAGCCTGAGGATTGCCGTCTGGAACGCCAATGGCTTACCTCGACACACCCAGGAGCTCAAAGCTTTTATCATTTCCCAGAAAATCGACGTTGTGCTGGTTTCGGAAACACACATGACATCCAAGAGTTACCTGAACATTCCAGGCTATTCCTTATACACCACACCACATCCACAAGAGAAAGCTCATGGTGGAACGGCGGTCATCATCCATAGTTCCATTAAACACCACGAAAGCGAGAAGCTCAGTCAAAAACACATCCAATCGACTAGTATTGTTATCGAAAACAAGCAAGGACAACAACTTACCTTGGCTTCTGTTTACTGTCCTCCTGGACAACCAATCAAGAGTGAACAGTTTGACGATTTTTTCAAGACACTTGGGAGCAAATTTCTGGCTGGTGGAGACTACAACTCTAAGCATCCGTACTGGGGATCGCGACTTACTACCCCAAGAGGCAGACAGCTGTATCAAGCGATGCAAATGAATAGCATGTACCCACTTACAACTGGACAACCAACATACTGGCCGACGGATTCTTGCAAAGTACCCGACCTGCTCGACTTCTGCATGATAAGAGGGATCAGCAGCAATTACTTCGAGATCGAGCCCTCCTGGGATCTATCTTCTGACCACTCTCCGATCATCGTTACGTACAGAACAGCCGTAACAAAGCAAATCAAGCAATCGTCTCTGACTAACAGAAACACGAACTGGGCAATGTTCAGAGAGTATGTACAGGGAGAGTTGAGGATGGATATCTCACTCAAAAGTGGAGCAGACATTGAAGTGGCCGTTCAGCAGTTCTCAAGTGTACTGCGTGCCGCGGCGGCTCGAGCTACTCCACGGGCGGAGCACGACCGGGCGGGAAGAGAAAGGCTTCCGAAAGACATACAGGACAGAATCGACGAGAAAAGAAAACTGCGTAAGAGATGGCAGGAGACTCGGGCCCCAGCTGATAAGACGGAATTGAATGTGGCAACAAGAGAAGTGAAACTGTTATTGATGAACCACCGAAATGACGGAATCTACAACTATCTTAGCAACCTTTCATCCTCCGAGGCTGGAGATTACTCACTCTGGAAGGCTACGAGAAAACTTAAACATCCGCAAATACGCATTCCTCCTATCAGAAAAACCCAGGGTGGATGGGCCAAAAGTGATGAAGAGAAGGCCGATGCTTTCGCGGATCACCTCAGTGACGTGTTCAAGCCATTTCCAGCCATGATACCACCAGAAGAGGAAAGAGAAATCAACCACTTCCTTGAAGCCTCGTTACAGCTCGACCTACCTATTGACAACTTCACCAAGAGGAGCATTCTCAAAATAATAAAGAAACTCAAACCCAGGAAGGCGCCAGGAAGAGATGGAATAACGGGAAAAATGATGAGAGAATTGCCGGAGGAAGGTATTCGTTTCTTCACAATGATTGCCAACTCCATAATAAGAACAAGCCACTACCCATCAACTTGGAAGGAGGCTAAAATTATTGTTATACCAAAGCCGGGCAAAGATGTCACCCAGGTAACATCCTACCGTCCAATTAGCCTCTTATCGGTTCCTTCAAAAGTGTTCGAGGCGTTGCTTCTGGAGAGGATTCGGCCTATCCTGGATGTGCGCGGATTGATCCCTGGACACCAGTTTGGTTTCCGTCGACAGCATTCGACGTGCGAGCAAGTCCATCGCGTGGCAGCTAAAATCCGCAATGATCTCGAAACCAAGCGATACTGCTCCGCCGCCTTCTTGGACGTTTCCGAAGCCTTTGACAAGGTATGGCATCGAGGGCTACTCTACAAAATCAAGAGGGATCTTCCTTCCCGGGTCTACGAGATCCTTCGAAGCTACCTGTCAGACAGAAGGTTCACCGTTGGGTTTGGGGTAGCTGAGACATCCCTTAGAAGCATTGAGTCGGGAGTACCCCAAGGGAGCGTCCTTGGTCCGGTCCTGTACCTGCTGTTCACAAGAGACTTACCAACATGCAGGAATACGGTTCTGGCAACTTTTGCCGACGACACGGCCGTAATGTCTTCACATAGAGATCCTACCATTGCTTCGACCAATCTTCAAACCCACTTACACAAAATAGAGAGGTGGCTAAATACCTGGCGGATCAAGGCAAACACGCTAAAGTCTGAGCACGTGACATTTACTCTCAACAGAGCCACATGTCCCTCCGTTACGTTGAATGGCGAAGTCTTACCACAGAAGGAGGAAATCCGATACCTGGGCATGCACCTAGACAGACGGCTGACGTGGGCCGGTCATGTCTGGAAAAAGCGCCTACAACTTGGGCACACCAGGAGGAAGCTCCACTGGCTGCTGCGACGAGGATCCGGTCTGTCCCTCGAGAACAAAGTCCTTTTGTACAAGACTGTGATAAAGCCTGTGTGGACATACGGTATACAGCTGTGGGGATCGGCTAGCGCCTCAAATATCATGAAAATTCAACGTTTCCAAAATAAGATGCTCAGGGACATAGCGGAAGCTCCATGGTACGTTCCAAACTGGGTGTTGCATCAGGACCTGAACGTCGCAACAGTACAGGAAGAAATATCCCGATACAGCACTAGATACAGGGCCAAGCTCGAGTCTCATCCAAACACTCTAGCTGGAGAGATGCTCGTCGAGCCGAGGGTGAAGAGGCTGAAGAGAAGCAGTCCGCTCGAATTGCCAGACCGATTCTTATAGCCAGTGATGAGCGAACGAGATCGCCCCACTCGCGATGCCTGCCACAACTTCAGAATGGCTTCTGTAGTCTGCCTTTTATTTGTATTATAAGTACTCATTTTATGTTCCGCGTGATTTATGTTTGTTAAGTCTGTTAAGGTGTTTGTGTCTTGACATTGATTTTATTTTATTCATATTAATTGAAATTTTTTAACATGTCATGTATATAGTCAATGCATTGGGGGAGCAGACAGTGGTCTTTCCCCTTCCAGAGTGTTAAGTGTCGTATAAATTATTGAATGTCACTCGTGACAGATTGTAATTAAATTTGGATGTTAATAAAAAAAAAAAAAGTCAGCAGATGTCATCGTAAAGCTTAAGTTCGAGCCAGATTTGAAGGTTTTGTCTTTATAGAAATTAACTCTACTGCTGCAGTCTGAGACATTGCTAAAGAAAGAAGAAAAATAATTGTTAATGTCTTCGGGATTTGATAGGCGATTCGGAATTTTCGTTTTATCAAATCTATTAGGCAAGACATTTAAATTTCTAAGCGCAGACCATGTTTTTCTAGTGTTATATCTTTCTGAACAAGCGTTTAATAAATATGATTTTTTTTCCTTTCGTATCGAGTTTAAAGTAAAATTTCGTAATCTTTTATAATTATCCCAATCATCCAGATTCTTGGTGTGTTTGAATTTTTGATGTGCTTTATCTCTTTGTTTCATAAAAATTTTCAAGTTCTCTGTCAACCACGGTGCCTTTTGTTTTGTAATTCTCGATCGTACAGTAGGGCAATGCTTGTCAAACAAAGCCAAAATCAGCTTGTTAAAAACTTCAACTTTCTTACCAATGTCTCTCTCTCTCAGCATGTCAAACCAATCCAGTCTTTGCAAGTCTGTCTGAAAATGGTCTACATTGAAGCCTCTAAAATTTCTATATGTCACGAATTTCGGCTCGAATGTGGCCCTTGCCATCTCTACCTTACAAAAAACCGCCATATGATCAGAGATATCTGAAGCAAGCAATGTGCCGCAGGAATGAACAACAATATCACCTGTAACAAAAACGGGGTCGATAAGAGTAGCAGTCATCGCGGTTATTCTAGTTGGTTCATTAATTATTTGATCAAAATTATAAGAAGAAAAGCATTCTTGGACAAGGTTAGGAGTCTTTAGAAAATCCGAATTGAAATCGCCCAAACAGATAAGCTCGGTAGTAGTAAGGCACCATTGTGATAAAATATTGTCGCAATCCTCGATGAAACAGCTGATGTTCTTATCTGGTGGTCTATAGAAATTACCAAAAGCGATAGTTCGAGCGCCCACTCTAACATTAATAAATATCAGTTCCAAATTACTTTTAAGAACAATGTCCAAATTCACCACCTCAACCATCACAGTCGACCTCACAAAAAACGCGACACCCCCTCCTCTACCAACCCTATCCTTACGATACAGATGAAATCCCGGAATTGAAACAGCCGCACTACCAACGTCATCGTTCAGCCATGTCTCAGTGACAGCAACTATGTCAAAGTTGTTTTCAACAACCAATTGTGCAAATTCAGCAAACCCTGTGAACAGAGATCTTACATTGAGATGACATACATTCAAAAAATTGGAGGATTGTTCTTGCTTTACTTGCCGCTGCTTCATCATTTCGTTGTCATTATCCATCCTGGATCATGTTAGTTATGGACTCGGTGCTGTAATTGGTGCAATTTCTGATGAATTCCAACTGACGAGTGAAGCAAGGGCATTGTCTGTCACTGGCCAAATGTTGTCTTGCCACTATCCTCGACCTTTGACAGTTGATGCAGTTAAGTGTCGTTTGAGTGCAGTCCGCAGCCTTATGGTCTTTCCCACACCTGTGACAAGTATCTTTTTCCTGTGTACAATATTTACTAACGTGGCCAAATAAACAACATTTGTAACACATGGCAATTGAGAGCTCTTCCTTGACGTAGGTTGTTGTCAAATTGATGAAAATCAGGTTTATCTTTAATTTGGCTCTAAGAGGAATTTTGCAGTTGTACTTGCGTTAGCTTGCGTCATTCTGTTCTTTGTTAAAATCTCGCTTTCCTAGTTGCTCTCTATTTGTGAATGACCTGGTACCACAAAATCTTCTTTCAAAATTCGGCCACTGCGATAGCGTGGCGACAAAATCACTAGACTTGGCGGGACGCGGCCACTACCACAGCACGAAACTTTCCGGAGTTCTCGTGAGGTAGACAGAGCCGGCCTAGCCCAATCGGTAAACGGCACATTTCGAATACGAAACGGCTTGGGACAGAAAAGCACGTCCCAACGATTATTAAGTAATGATTACTAATCCGAAGCGTAGCAACTGGCAACGATTATCGAGAAGTAACGAGAATTTACATCACTACCCTGTGCAGTGGCCTGGAGAGAGGCGTCAGCGCCAGAGCGATAAAACAGGATATGCCGAGATATCGTCGTATGTAGGTAATACCACAAAAGCTAACAGTTTTATGGATAAAATTCTCGAACTATTTCGAAAGCTTTGTTTTTAAGAAGTTCACCGAGTGTGAAATGGTCATTTTATCTTCGATAATAAAGTGACCATTTGCACGAGTTTGACTTCTTCATGGGAACAAAGCTTGAGAAACAGTTCGGGAATTAATTTTATTTAAACCCTATTAGCTCGAGTGCTATTTGCGAGGAATATTCCACAAGACGTTGAATTTATTGATAATATAGAAACGTTTTAAGCCCAAATTCACCCCAAATTCAAAAAGAAATGTGATAAATAATCGCTATTAAGGACGGAGTTGATTTGGTAAAATAAGCGTTGCGAAATCAATCCGTCTGGGTTCATTCCTTGACGGATTTTTACCACTTTGGTCTTCTTCGAAAGCTACAAGGATGTACTTTGGTTTGAGCCCATTGGCATCTCCAAAATCCAAAATTTTCCCAACGCTTTTTAACGTAAGGCTTATTTTACCAATTCAACACCGTCCTTGAACTGATTTCATTAGTTAAACGCAAAGATTTCACACGCATTGATTGGTCAGCAGTAGTTGTGTGGAATAGTCGTATGTAATACCATGTATCAACTGTGCAGGAGGGTGGCCTGGGCTGCCGAACCTACGGCGACGTACGGTGCCGTTGTGGCAAAAATAATAATAATGCGGCAATTATAACAAACAAATTACATAATGTTCCATGGATAATCATTGCAGATGGAAATTATTGTAAATTATTTGAATTAGAAACTGCCTAAATGTGATATCTCACAAATATAGTAAACTACATCCCACCTCTAGTTGGACACAAAGGATGAGTATGTAATATACAGGGTGATTCACGAGCAGTGTGCCAAACTCAAATGCCAGGTAGGCGAAGTCAAGGCGAGTCAAAATCAATAGATTTTGGTTTTTTTTCGTCATCACTTACGGAGATACAGGGTGAGTTATAAGCATGTTGTAAAATTTCGAGAAGCAATATCTCGGCAGCGGTTCATAATAGCTCAATGTAATTCACTAGTAACGTTACACTAGTCAAGCTCGCCAAAATGCCGTACTATCTTAAAAAAAAATCCAGGACCGGACTGAAAATATTTTTTTTGGTTTTGGCCGAAAAAGTATGTTTTCTGTGCGGTTTTTTGAAAATCTACCAGAAAATTCGGAAAGTTCAGAGAAAATGCTTCAAAAATGGCAATTCAATTTACACGGCACACCTAGACTGTTCCGGTTAGAATTAATAAACTACACAGGAAGTGCATTGGAATAGGGGGTGGGCACTTTGAGAACCTTATTAAGTAGCTGTAGCGGTTAAAATTTCTTTGAAATTTTACTTCACAAAAATACTACTTATTAAGTAGCTGTAGCGGTTAAAATTTCTTTGTTTCAATGAAAATGTTGTTTGTCTTGTATTCGTATTCAACTCTAAGCATTTTTAATTTCTGCAAAAAAAGTTCTCCAAAAAATTACAAACGAGATAATTTCAATCCGGTCCTGAAATTTTTTCAAGGTCCTTTCTAAGGCGCATTTTTGTGTCACAAAATGCAGAGACATATTCGAGTGATGAATCTGAATGGAGTAAATCAGTCCATTCCATTAATGTGCATCGTCAAACTTGCAATCGCAGGGGTAAGATGTTAGTTTATTAATTCTGACCAGAACAGTTCAGGTGTGCCGTGCAAATTGAATTGCCATTTTTGAAGCATTTTTTCTGAACTTTCCGAATATGCTGGTAGATTTTCAAAAAACCGCACAAAAAATATAATTTTTAGGCCAAAATAAAAAAAAAATTTCAGTCTAGTCCTGGAACTTTTTTTTGATCGTACGGCATTTTGGCGAGCTTGAATAGAGTAACATTACTGGTGAATTTGATTGAGCTATCATAAACTGCTGCCGAGATATTGCCACTCGAAATTTTACAACATACTTATAACTCACCCTGTATCTCCGTAAGGGACGACGAAAAAACAAAACCTATCGATTTTGACTCGCCTTGACTTTCTCTACCTGGTATTTGAGTTTGGCACACTGCTCATGAATCACCCTGTATATACCGATTGCTATACTACCACTTTTGGAAGCGGTGTCACTGTGTGTAGGTGACGCTTGAAAAGCTTATAGCAGGCACGATTCTCAGGAACTTTGTAAATCAAGTCTAATGTTAATTTATAAAAAGAAAGGCACAGATTTTTATCGACAGTAATATCACAAGTGCTTAGATTCTCACGATAATTTTGGCCAGGCGATCGCGAGTGCTGGTTGTAGCGATAAATGCCCGACTCCGCAGGAGGAGGGCATTTATCCAGGGACAACCAGCTCGAGGGAAACGCTTGGCCAAAATTATCTGGGAAAATCTTGAGCACGCGTGATATTTTGATGATTATTGCAAAAAAGAAGTCCACAATGACAGCTGTCAGATTTTGTTGTTTACATCAATTTTATTCCGTTGCTATTGACAGTGGGATTTAGATAAGTGATTATTATCCTTGTAGGTCTAATAATCAAGGGCGTTGTATGTATTAATCAGTATAAAACTGCACGAAGGTCGTGTTTTATCAGTATGAAACTGATTTCATTGGTTCAACTCAACGGTTTCAAACGTATTGATTGGTCAGAAGTATGTTGTGTGTCCACATTTTGGAATGAATTCTACGAAACAATGTGCGATGGAGCAGGAAATAAAGTTGTGGTGCCCAGGGAGAGAAAATAGTTTTTATTAATCTAATGAGTAGTTACAAAAATTATACTAAGGAATTCCTTCATTAGAATTTACTTTAGTTGCAATTGAAAGCTCATCAAATAACCCTTCAGGTTCTAGACGTCAAGTAAAGCATTATTTCTTATAACGAAGCCACGAAAAAATTATAATGATTAGAAATAGAAAGCGACTAGGAAAGCGAGGGTTTTCAAAAAACAGAATGACGCAAGCTAACACAAACACAGCTGCAGAAATGCTCAGAGCCAAATTAAAGATAAACCCGAGGATTAACCTTATTCACGTAACGACACGAAAAATACAGAATAGCTGGAACCCAGACGTACGAAAACTAAGATAAGACTTGAGTTATAGCATAGCACATAATAGACTGACGCACGTAGTGCAATTATTCGACTAGAAATTCTCTATCTAAAAGTCCCCCATGTAGAGCTGATTCGAGAAAACCCCTGAATTATAGCGCAATAAATGTCAAGTACTCAAGCCAAAATTGTTCAACTGAAGTTTTTTCCTTGAATCGATGGGCCACGGTAAAGAAGATAAGGCACGATTCTGCACAACACAAACAGACAAAGGATTCCCCCAGTTGTACAAAAAGCGGAGCGTCCTATCCAGGGAACCAGTTTGAGTATCAGAGTAGAGTAGTACAAGCAGCAGTACAAGTACAAGCAGTCAGCATCAGAGAAGTATCAGACCAGAGTACAGCAACAACCAGAACCGATAGAAGCTAACAGTTAAAGTAACAAGTGAAAGTATTGAAAATTTGCCTCGAACCATCTCGCACTCGCTTTGGTATGTACTCCGTACACTCAACCTTTTTAAACTGAAAATTGAACTGAATTAGTCTCTTCGTATGGTGTTGTAGAATTGTGATTATGATTGTTATTATTTCCATACCATGTTTTGATTGTTTTGTACCAAATGATTACCACTCGAAACTACGGTCAAAGTTGTAATGTCAACTTTTCTTAACCCAGCTTAATTGCATTTAGTCTTTATTTTTATTCACCACTTTTGTATATTTTTCTTCTTTGTTACTCAATAAATATTTTATTTTGTTTCCATTTGTTTTCTTGACAAACGAACCAGCGACGCCAACAAAGAGGCCAGGTAATTCTAATGATTTCCTTGGTTCAAGTAGTTATAATTGTAACGGGGGTAGTATCTCGGCCCCCCATTACAAAGTAGCTGCCATAAGTTATGTCTATACTGAAGAGAAGAAAAAAGCTGTCGCCAAAATATTGCTCATGGGCTTCAGACAGGTGAACTATTTCCCGACAAAACTGCCAGGGCCATTTGTAGAATTCGCCAACGCCGCCGCCGTTCAGATTCAAATAGGGCAATTGCATGATGTTGGTTCAGCTTGTCGCCACTTGATGGCTTTGGTACGGTGGCACAGCGCGCTTGCGCCAGATCCAGATTCTCGATTAGTTTCGTTTGTTTATGTTTTGCAAATTGCAAATAAAAGTCGAACAACGGCCCATCGCTTCTTCAGGGCTTCATTGGTGGGGAACTTGTGGAATTTTATGCCATTTCTGTTTTGTTCAATTTTGAGCGCGGTGTGGCACACAACATTTATGAGCATTTTTCAGCGTCGACGATATAGAAAGATGAGAAGAGAACTAATGACAGCAGCAGGCAATTGGTGTGGCGAGATAAATGTTAATTCATTTAAGTGTCCAGATCACGCGATTGACAGTTATGACACACGATTTGGCGATTTGCAATACCAATTGATAAACCTAAAGTCCCCAAGTGGCAAACAGCGCCGCAAGCGCCCCCTACATGCAATCGCCCTATTTATGCGAGGCATATCTCAATTTCTTACCATCAATAGATGCGGACGTACTTGGACAGGCGTTGAGAAATTTCGCAGAAGTCGATTCCGAGGATATATTGGAAGTGCTGTCCAATGTGGAATGCCAGCAATTGGTGAACGCAACGACAATTCAAAAAGTTACCGAAGATCTAGCGCACACAGCTATAATTCAGAAACCAATGTACAGGGTGTTCACGATAAAATTCACCCCCCTCCAGTAGATTCCCCTTTAAGATATTTCGAAGAACTAAAAACTTTTTCTTCACGATTTTTCCCAGGGACCTTAAATCGATCCAAAAGTTCCTAATTGGTACCGTGTACAGGGTGTGATATGTAAATTTTTTATTTTAAATGCAACACCCTATATTTTATTCCGTTATTTGGTGGAACCTTTTTTTCTGATTACAAAAATATGACACTTGATGATGATTTATTTTGACAAATAAGTTGTCGGAAAAATAATAAAATAGGTAGTCAAATAATTTTGTTTCGCGGCAAGATGGCTTTGGTTTATACAGTTCACTTAAAAAAAAGTTATTCTCGCAGCATTTTGTCTGCAGAATTCAACTCTGCATGGCTAAATGGTATAATTCGTTCCTAATACAGGGTGTCGCGTAATTTTTAATTTTCAATTTATTTGACTACCTATTTTATTATTTTTTTGACAGCTTCCTTGTCAAAATAAATATTAAATGTTATATATCTTTGTAATCAAGAAAGGCTTCATCAAATGACGTAATGAAATATAGGGTGTTGCATTTGAAATGAAAAAGTTACATTGTCACACCCTGTTTACGGTACCAATTAAAAACTTTTGGACGATCGATTCAAGATCCCCGGGCAAAATCGTTGAGAAAAGTTTTTAGTTTTTCACAATATCTCAAAGGGGAATCTCCTAGAGGGGGGAGTGACGGTTTTACACTTCTTGAAATGTTCCGAGGAGGATTTGAATGCCGAAAAGCAGAAAGTTTTCGACTTTGTTAAGAAGTTCATACGGGAAGCAGATGATAACGTCTTGGCGAAATTTTTGAGATTTTGTACAAGGGCCGACATAATCACTTCCAACCACATACAAATTGAGTTCAGCAATTTACTTGGTGCGGCACGAAGACCAACATCCCATACATGCAATAACATTTTGGTGATACCTCTCGAGTGCGACGTCTGAATTCACAAGCATTCTCAAGCTTACATGACGTGGTCAATGGATATTGTCTAACCCAGATATGCCTAATGTACTATATGTAGTACAGCTCGAAAAGGTCTTGACCTGCACACTGGGTGGTGTGGTCAACATTTGGAGTGGTATAGGGCTGTTTAGTATGAACCAGGCAATACAATTGTCAACA
Organism: Anaspis maculata; assembly: GCA_949128115.1. Taxonomy (NCBI): domain Eukaryota; kingdom Metazoa; phylum Arthropoda; class Insecta; order Coleoptera; family Scraptiidae; genus Anaspis; species Anaspis maculata. Next base: position 122,588,737 of record OX421961.1, read on the forward strand.
TCTGATAACTTTTTCAAATTCACTTTGTGTTTTATACGAGGTCAAAGTTTGCCGTAAACAGAAAATTGAAGATCACACTACCCGCTTTGCGGGGTAAGTTTATTGCAAATTATCTAAAAGTATTACAGGTTATATTCAGTGCAAAACACAAGAATAAATAGTGACGTTAGTAATGGGAATAATTCATGAATTTTCTTTATTTTGAAAATTAGTGGTCATTTTGGGGAGTGAAACAGGGGTGTACTAAATATAGTACATTAGGATAATATAATTCAAATCATATCTACCACACCACAACCACACAACACAGCAACCACAGCTACAACACAACACAAAAATATGGCCGACGAGAATCCAAGGAAAAGGAAAAGAAGCGCTCATGCTCAAAATTACGATCAAGATCGGCCGGACAAGCTGCAAACAGCGACGCCGGCACCACCGGCGAGGACGCCACCACCGGCGGGGACGCCGAGGGGGACACCGGCGGGGGGAGCCCTGGGCCCCAACATTGGACCTACCAGGGAACACCCTCCTGCCCGGTCCCCGAAAAGAAAAGGAAAAGAAGCGCTCATGCTCAAAATTACGATCAAGATCGGCCGGACAAGCTGCAAACAGCGACGCCGGCACCACCGGCGAGGACGCCACCACCGCCGGCGGGGACGCCACCACCGGCGGGGACGCCGCCACCGGCGGGGACGCCGAGGGGGACACCGGCGGGGGGTGCCCTGGGCCCCAACATTGGACCTACCAGGGAACACCCTCCTGCCCGGTCCCCGAAAAGAAAAGGAAAAGAAGCGCTCATGCTCAAAATTACGATCAAGATCGGCCGGACAAGCTGCAAACAGCGACGCCGGCACCACCGGCGAGGACGCCACCACCGCCGGCGGGGACGCCACCACCGGCGGGGACGCCGCCACCGGCGGGGACGCCGAGGGGGACACCGGCGGGGGGTGCCCTGGGCCCCAACATTGGACCTACCAGGGAACACCCTCCTGCCCGGTCCCCGAAAAGAAAAGGAAAAGAAGCGCTCATGCTCAAAATTACGATCAAGATCGGCCGGACAAGCTGCAAACAGCGACGCCGGCACCACCGGCGAGGACGCCACCACCGCCGGCGGGGATGCCGCCACCGGCAGGGACGCCGAGGGGGACACCGGCGGGGGGGGCCCTGGGCCCCAACATTGGACCTACCAGGGAACACCCTCCTGCCCGGTCCCCGAAAAGAAAAGGAAAAGAAGCGCTCATGCTCAAAATTACGATCAAGATCGGCCGGACAAGCTGCAAACAGCGACGCCGGCACCACCGGCGAGGACGCCACCACCGCCGGCGGGGACGCCACCACCGGCGGGGACGCCGCCACCGGCGGGGACGCCGAGGGGGACACCGGCGGGGGGGGGCCCTGGGCCCCAACATTGGACCTACCAGGGAACACCCTCCTGCCCGGTCCCCGACGAAGCCGACTCCCCCCAAAAAATGGAGGTAGGAAGGGGGAGGGGGAGTCGGCTTTTAAATTTCTACATATTATACACAAATACTTACCTATGTCATACCTATAAATAAATGTTTTTTTTTTCACAACTGAAACTTGCTCTCTGGAACGCCAATGGTTTGACACAGCACGTCCATGAAGTAAAAATGTTTATTATAAATCAAGAAATAGACATCCTGCTGGTGTCAGAAACGCATTTTACGTCGAAAAGCTACATTAAAATACCAAACTACACAGTCTATAGCACCCAGCATCCGGACGGCAGCGCACATGGGGGCACGGCAGTTATAGTCAAGAACACAATAAAACACCATCTTCAAGGAAACTACCAACAACAGAACATTCAAGCAACAAGTATCACACTGGAAGACTGGTTCGGCCCAATAACTATCGCTGCCATCTACTGCCCACCCAAGTACGCTCTCAAGAAACAACATTTTGAAGATTTCTATAGTACCCTTGGACAGCGATTTATTGCAGGAGGAGATTATAATGCTAAGCATCCCCAGTGGGGATCACGCCTCACAACACCTAAAGGCAGAGAACTGCTCAAGGCAATGGAAAGCAACAATTTGCATCACCTTTCAACAGGAGAGCCCACCTATTGGCCTACAGACCGCAGGAAAACACCTGATGTAATCGACTTCTGTATATACAAAGGGGTGCCCGCTGACCACCTAAAGGCAGAGTCGAGTCTTGAACTTTCCTCAGACCACTCTCCAGTCATCATAACTTCAAGCTCCACAGTTGTGTCGAAAAACAAAGCTCCAGTACTCTCCTCAAAAAGGACAGATTGGAAAAGCTTTCAAAATGTGGTGGAAGAAAAATTGTACTTGAACATTCCTCTGAAAACATCACATGACATAGAAGCGGCAGTAGAGTTCTTCAACACAACTATCCAAAATGCTGCCTGGTATTCGACACCAGAAATGGAAAAAACTACCAAACAAGATACATACTCTATGTTCCTGAAAGAGAAAATTATTGAAAAACGCAAAATGAAAAAGCAATGGCAAATGTCAAGATCTCCTCATGACAAGTCCAAACTCAACAAATCCATGAAAGAACTGAAACGCTTGCTGAATGAAGACAAAAACAAAGCAGTTGAAAACTATCTGCGAAGCTTGACCGCAACCGAAGCTACAGAATATTCCCTCTGGAAAGCGACCAAGAAACTTAAACAACCTCAAAGAGCAATCCCTCCACTTCACAAAGAAGACGGAAACTGGGCCAGAAGTGACAAGGAAAAGGCAGATTTGTTTGCAGAACACCTAACAAAAGTATACGAACCATTTGATTCTGAAATATCTGCGAATGAAGAGGCTGAGGTACTGGACTACCTGGAAGCCCCAGGACAACTAGAGCCACCCTTGCAGCTGTTTAAAGTGACTGCGATAAAAGCAGCAATACTGAAACTCAATCCGAAGAAATCTCCTGGGTACGATCTGATAACCGCCAGAATATTGAAACAACTTCCGGAAATAGGCTTAAAATACATCACGCAACTGTTTAATGCCATCATCAGAACCGGCTACTTCCCCAGACAATGGAAAGTCGCCGAAGTCATCATGATCCCAAAGCCCGGAAAACCCCCGACCGAAACCAAATCCTATAGGCCAATCAGTCTCCTGCCAGTAACATCAAAGCTGTTTGAAAAACTGCTACTGGAAAAGATGCGACCGATACTGGAAGAGAAACACCTCATCCCAGACCACCAGTTTGGATTTCGACAAGGACACGGCACCATAGAGCAAGTACACAGACTTACGACAAAGATAAAGCAAACCTTGGAAGATCAAAGTTATTGCGCAGCGGCCTTTCTCGACATCGGACAGGCATTTGACAAGGTCTGGCACGCAGGCTTGATGTATAAAATTAGAAAAGTATTGCCAGATAACATTTACATCATCCTGAAGTCATACCTAGAGGACCGGACCTTCCTTGTTAAATTCCGAGACGAGCGTACTCCACTCTTTGCCATCAAGTCCGGAGTGCCACAAGGGAGTGTTCTGGGTCCTGTCCTGTATCTCCTCTTCACCGCCGATCTACCAACAAACAGCAACATCACAACAGCCACATTCGCAGACGATACTGCGATCCTGATCGCTCACAAAAAACCAGAAGAAGCCTCGAAAATCCTGCAGGGTAACCTGAACAAGTTACAGCTATGGTTGAGGAAATGGCGTATCCGAGCGAATGAGAGCAAGTCGGCGCAGGTAACCTTCACTCTTCGAAAAGGAAATTGTCCTCCAGTTAGCCTCAACAACCAAATGCTGACACATGCAGAAGACGTTCGATATTTGGGCATCCACCTCGACCGACGAATGACCTGGCGTAAGCACATCTTCAGCAAACGAAAACAATTGGGACTAAAATTGAGCAGACTATATTGGATCACCGGAAGGAAATCCCAACTAACACTGGACAACAAACTGCTGATCTATAAAGCCATCTTAAAGCCAGTATGGACGTACGGTATTCAGCTATGGGGAGCTGCCGCAAATTCCAACATCGACATACTTGAACGGTTCCAGTCAAAAGTGCTCCGCATCATTGTAAACGCCCCATGGTTTGTGCCCAACGAGATCATCCGTCGTGACCTAAATGTAGCAACTGTCAAACAAGAAATCATGACTTACAGTGCCAACTACCATCAAAGATTGACTACACATCCCAACACACTAGCGATCCATCTGCGCAGACGAATGACTGGCTACCGAAGACTTAAGCGTTGTGCTCCTACTGATCTGCCAACTAGATTCTGATTAATTAAACTTATCCAAGTATCAAGAAGACGCCCACCTGTCCAACTCACCGCCGACGGCGATGCATGAAAGGGAGCTTGCCACTGGGCATTCTCCCACATGATTTTTACAAACATACAAATTACCTATTATCTAACAGATAGATTGTAATTATTTTGGGATTTCAAATAAAAAAAAAAAAGGATAATATATGTCTATAGCTATCATCCGATTTTATGGTTTTCCACTTCATGAAGCTCTTGCCATGTTGGAAGACGATTATGAAAATGTTGACAGAGTCGAAGAAATCACTACATTTCCACCTGTGAATGCGGTAGCCTGTCTAACAGATAAGATTCTGGAGGTGGAGGAGAACTTTCCATAAATAAAAAAAAACAAGCAGAAGTTATTCTCCAAGCTCCAGAAGAAAATATACCAAAATAAAATGCAAAACAATGGTGATGATGTAGCACGAAGCAAAACTGAGGCCGTCAACGCCCAGCCGAAAGGCAACCAAGGTTTCGCAACGGCATTGGTGGTCGTCCTATTCTTCATTATTATTTCATTATTATTTTGTTTATCAGTATTATTCTCAGTTACCATGTAAAGAAATTACAAAAGTGTTAATTGCAAGACTGCAAAAAAATCTTGTGCATTATTCAACTACTCAGTTGCTGATTTAATTCTTGCGTGATCAGGTAACATGACAACCGCCGTGTGGTGTTGTGAGGTTGGCAGTATGACAAGGTAAAAGAAACTGACAGCCATTGTTCAAAGTGGAATGCGGAAAAAGTAACTGCGGAGAGAGACCAGATTCCAGAATTTGACGATTTCACCCGCATCAGTTTGCAGCAAAATAGGTGAGTCTGTTCTCACTAAGTATTTGAGTAGCTTAGGCATAGAATTGAGTACATATTCATGGCAGCCGACGATGAGTTACGGCCACTACCTACTAATACTGGACAGTCCTGCCGTATTGTTGTTTTGTTGGAGACCAGGTGCTTTTGGAGTGGATGTCCCTCCAAAAGTATCCCCAGCCTGGTGCTCAAAGTTGAGACTGATACCGGTTGGAAATCCACTGGATCAGGTGTGTTTGTGAGGCCTTCCAGCTGAGTCCAATGTGCTCGACACGAGTTCTCAGTTTGGCGCAGTACGTCTTGGATATCCAGAGTACTGGGGACTGTGTATGTAGTGGGAGAAGACCTATACCAACTGACCAAGTGAAATGATGGTGTTAGCTAGCTTATTAAATTGAATTACTTGAGACTGAAGTTGATGATTGATTCCCAAATGACGTGATGCTAGGTATACTATGCTAATAAATATTGAAACTGATAAATAATCTAGTGTCGCTACTTCAAGTACTTATGCGTCTTTTTTTTATTCTCTTGCAGATTCGGAGCTGTGCTGGGTCTGTCCTCCGTCTGAAACTGCCGTCCTGATACAATGACAGCGATACTTTATTCCTCACAGTTATTGCAATTCATAGGAAACTCAGGTTATGTACATGATATGGCGACAAATTGTGGGTTGGGAGTAATAGTTAAGAGTTATCTGAACTGGTTTGAACCATATCAAGGACCTACAACAAACATTAGTGAAACCTACGAAGATTTAGGAGTTGGTAGAAGGTAGAAGATTGGTCTTGGAGTATGCTCAAGTCCTGCACAAAAAAAGGCTAGATGTCAAGTTCCACTTCTTTCATAATTTTTTCACCTGAAAGAAAGTAAATTCACTTGTTTCCCCACTGCATTGACAAGACCAACCAAAAGGTTTGGCATTTACATCACCGCAGTGGAGGAGTGGCTCAGCTGAACTTTGGAAGAATTCGAGGAAGAATTTCTTGGTACACTACTTGTTCAAAATCTGAAAAAAATCCGGCTTACCAAAAAAACACATAGCTCGCGAGGTGAAGTTCTACGTTATCGACTGGACCATCTTGTCATTCCCCAAGACAAACCAATCTGATGTGGTCATTGCCACCAAAGAACCACCACGGAATCAGTGGCGTAACTAGAAGTGTCCAATGGGGGGGGGGGAGGTCACGACTGAAAAATATGCGAGAATGTGAGAGAAGCGAGCAAGAAAGCGCCACATTCCAAAAAATTTCCGGAAATTCAATGGCTTATAGGGAGGGGGGGGGGGGGGTGATCCAAACCCCCCCCTCCAGTCACGTCACTGTATAAAATGTTCAAAGTGCGATATTGGGGTGCATGTCAAGTGCTTTGTGTTGTTTCACAACGAACACTAATATTTGCCTGATAGCTATGTATGTTCCTAATATACCGAGCGTTCATAAATTAAATGGGTCAAGGGTGCCTATGAGTTTGAAAACATCCGTCGGAATTAGCATCGTTCATTTGATGTCTGTGATTTTTTGGTTATCGTAATTTGTCAAACCAGTCGCAGTTTTTGTTTTCGGGACATTTTAAATGTGGTTTTCACGGCAGGGCACAAAACCTACATGATCGAGGAGTATTTTCGAACTTGAAGTATTCTCGTGCACTTATGGCAGATCAGAAATCAATAATATGGGACGTAACTTGTCAAAGTTTGACAAATTTATTACAAAAGGATTACGCTAGTTTCGACAGACGTTTTTGAATCCACAGGCACCCTTGACCCATTTAATTTATGAACTCTCGGTACTATATGTAGTACGGCTGAAATTTCTGCTTTTGTGGTGTAATTTTTTCAATTTTTCAATGTAGATGTTTTTCTAAGCCCTAATAAAGTGCATTACTAAGAAAACTATCCATCTTTATCTTCAGAATAACTTTTAGGCATATCTGGGCTAAGTAAGCGCTCGAGGTAAAAAATATGTTCACGAATTATTTTTCCATTACCTCGGAAATAATCTCGATTTAGTTAAATATCTCGAGAATATTCTCGATTTTAATGAAATATCTCGGGAATAATTTCGACTTATGTAAATATCTCGAGAATAATCCCGACTTAATTACGTAGGTATCTCATAACCAGATAAGAGAGAAAAACCTTTATTAACCTAAACCTTATAGGGTAAAGGTGTGCCGCCTGTATTTAACAGGTTGCTTACAACACGGCATACTAATCAATCAAGAATATAGACAATAATAATAAAACAGATGATAACAGTTAACAATAAATATGACTATGAATAATAAAAGTAAAAGATGAAATTTCTACTTTCTTGTTTAGCCGAAAAATTCCAAAAAAGTCTGAAACTTGTTGGCAAATGGCTCCTCTTGATCCAAACCAAAGGCCATATACAGTTCATTCTCTTCTACCATATAAATTTGAAAAATGATTTTGGAAAAAAAGAATGCAAGGCTCGTAAATTTTCCTCTTTTCAAGATCAACAGCTGCTCCTTGATCTTGATCGTTGGTATCGTATCTCACTTAGTCCTAGCGGTATAAGTAAAATTTCATAAAAATGGCTCTAATTGTGACAAAAGTGTGAAATTTGGTGTGTGGACTCCTAAAAGCATTTCAAAGGTTTTCAGAAGGGGAGCCAAGAAAAATTTTGATTTTAATTTTTTCAGTTTTTTGTGACGTCATTTTTTTTCTTTTTTTTTTTCTTTCTGAAACTATCTGAGATTTTTGACTTTTGTCTTTGTACTATGGTGAGTAATTGCTTATTCCAAGAAACGGAAGAGAAAATTTGTGAAAAAAATCAATTGAACTGAAATGATGACGTTTTTTGCAAAAATCAAACTTTTCAATTTTGTGTGAAATGTGGATATGTGAAAAATAGAAAAATGCAACTATTCCTCAAAAAAAGCCCTATCAGAAGTTCTTGAAGTGTGTCTCCGAATTCCAAGCCGTTCTCAAGATATTTGGAAAAATGTTTTTTCTTGCAATTGTTCCTTCGTATTAGCTCATATTACGTCAAACACATCACAGGGTTCTTTTTTCTTAGAAATATACTTAGGAATGATCAGACCGGAGATTTCTTAGTAGTTTATTGTAAATTGTAATTTTTCCAGTGGCGTAGACGTGGAAATTCGAACCATTTCTACCCTCCCACCGTACTTTCTACACCACTCGATTATTTAGAAAATATATGACATTTTGGCATCATGATCATCTAAGTTCACCTAGTATGACACTTCTTTTGAAAACAAGATGAGATCGACGATCTTGAGCACACAATTTTTCCACTGATCAGATCGACTGCTAAATATTACTTTTTTTTTTAAGTATATTAAGTAACATTTATTAATATGTAAATTTTACAATGATAATATAGTAATAAAAACGGACATTACATTTTGTATCACCTCCTCGATCATCTCCATCATGACTGTTTTAGATACATAATAGTTTATTGTTCCCCCAAACTGAAAATTCTGCACTTTATCAACAGTAAAGTTGGTTGAGTGGCTATCACTGGCGTCGAAGGCATACATGTCATCGCATCTATTTTGTAATTATTGTGGTTTGGAACATAGGAACATACCTACCTATTTGTTTGTAAATATTTGTATTTTATTTGACAAGATGATCATCAAAAGCCACCTGTTGTGACATCCTATTCAAAAACTCTGGGGGGGGGGGGGACAATCAACTATAATTTATCTAAAACAGTCATGATGGAGATGATCGAGGAGATGATACAAGATGCATTGTTTCGCAGTCGATCTGATCAGCGGAAAAATTGTGTGCTTTTTAAATGAAGTGTCATGCTAAGTGATCTTGGATGATCATCATAATGCCAAAATGTCATGTATTTTTCAAATAATCGAGTGGTGTAGAAAGTATGGTGAGAGGGTAGAAACGATTTGAATTTTTATGATCTACGCCACTGGAAAAATTACAATTTACAATGAACTTCTAAGAAATCTTCGGTCTGATCATTCTGAAGTATATTTTCAAGAAAAAAGAACCCTGTTATATGTTTGATGAAATAGGAGCTAATACGAAGAAACAGTCGCAAGAAATAACATATTTCCAAATATCTCGAAAACGGCTTGGAATTTTGAGAAACACTACCATAACTTCTGATAGGGCTTGTTTTGAGGGATAATTGCCTTTTTTAATTTTTCACATATTCATAGTATTTTTTGAAAAAAATGGAAAAAATTGATTTTTACAAAAAACGCCATCATTTCAGTTCAGTTAATTTTTTTCGCAAATGTTCCCTTCCGTTTCTTGGATTAAGCAGTTACTCACCATAATACAAAAGCAAAAGTAAAAAATCTTGGATAGTTGCAAAAATGAAAAAAATAAAAAAAATGACGTCACAAAAAATTAAAAAATCATAATCAAAATTTTTATTGGCTCCCCTTCTAAAAACCTTTTAAATGCCTCAAGGAGTCCACACACCAAATTTCACACTTTTGTCACAATTAGAGCCATTTTTACGTGTACCGCTAGGACTAACTGTGGGATCTATAATGTACGCTTTGTTTGATTTGCTGTCAAATGCTACGATGTCAGCAAATCCGGGGGGAAAAACCCAAGCCAAGGCAACTGATAAAGGTAGACTTCTTCAAAGCAGACAAATCCTTTTTCACGCAATTTTGCTGTTAGTTGATGTTTAACAGCGTTATGCCTTGCTGTTATCTTCGTGGAGTTAACGCTGCAGTTTCCAGTGACGTGAGAAAGGGTTTCGATCTCTTTGCTGCATTTGCGGCAAAGGCGGTCACTATCCACGTTGGCGCCGGGGACTCCATGGAGGTTAGCATAATTACTCAATGATATGGAGTCGAAGTCGGGATTATTGTCGAGAAAAAAAACGTTAGGTCGGGATTATTATCCTGATATTCAACGAAGTCGGGGTTATTTCCGAGTTATTTCATTAAGTCGGGATAAGTCTCGAGATAATGGAGAAGAATAAGTCGCGAACAGCATTTTTGCGTCTCAAGCGCTTCCGTAGTATTTTGTATTCACAGTAGTTTGTGACTTCTTATACTTTGTCATCAGTATTATTCATTTATTCATTTATATAAACTTATTCACTTATTTATTTATTTATAATATTATAAAAAAATTATCATTATTTATATATTTATTATAAAACGTTGTTATATTTTGATAAATTTAACGTATTGTGGAATATTCTTCGCAAATACCACTCGAGCTAATACGAGTTTTATCAAAATTTTCAAACTATTTCTCAAGCTTTGTTTTCATGAAGCAATTCAACTCGTGCAATGGTCACTTTATTATCAAAAACAAAAACCCTCCAGCTCAGATAATAGAGTTACCCTTTCACACTTGGTGAATTTCTTGAAAACAAAGCTTTCGAGGTAGTTCGAAAATTTTATCGATTAAACTCATAGCTCTTGTGGTATTACATAGGACAATTCACCTCACTCCTTGAAATAGTAGGGCGTATAAGTGTATTACCACCAAGGTCATTGGTGAAAAACACCCCTCCAGAATGATCAACCTTGAACATTCAAACAATCTTCACGTTTTCAGCAAGATTTTCAGTGCTGTTCGGTTAATTGTCTTAACGAATACACCTCTAGGTTCGATATATTATCGCTTACATCTCGATTTACACTCGGATACCCTCGTGAAAATCCTCGATGTAGCGATAATACACCTCACCTATCGGTGTATTACAACTGATAACATCTCGACATGCTGTTTTATCAATATAATAATCGCTATAAAACTGATTTCATTGGTTCAAGTCGAAGGTGTCACGCGCATTGATTGGTCAGAAGTATGCCGTGTGGAACAGTCAGAATAAATAAATCGCTGTGAAGTACTCCGTTTATTTTGACGCGCATAGACTTTTCCTCGTTTTAAAGCTGAGCAAAAAACGAGCAAGCCTCTCGGGCAATTACGATCACCGTCCGGCAAAAGTGTTGTTGGGAAAAAGTTTGGGCGCTTCCCTTCGAGTGTAGTGCCATTTGGGAAGCCAGATAGAACCACCACCACCGTATAGCATATTATGTTTTCTGGAACACCAAGCGAAAAGTTCACAGCCGTAAAAATATTAGTATTACAGGTCCACACACGGCCCCGTGTTTCCCACACACACATACAAAGAAATATTAAAACAAACTTTTTATTCTCTCGTATTGTATTACGTGTATGGCAGGGCGAAAACTCGCAGCGCAGCGTGGTGGAAAATAGCCAAAGTTGCGCGCGGGCGTTGTAAAAATGTAATACTGTAACTTCTGTTATTATTCTTGAATTTAGCATTTTTCGCTTTTGCCAACGGCCATCAAGAGATGGATACCGGAACATGAATACGGTTTTAAGCAACTGTACTTACACTTTGCCAAAGTATATAAAGAAAGTTTTGCGGACGACCAGACCACACTTTTATACAGTATAGCGGTTTTCTTACAACCCCTGCATACATATGTAATTACACGCTGATGGAGGATAATTATATGCGGGAAAAATAAAAAAGTCTTTCTCGGCGCATGGTTTGGGTACCTAATTGGAGAAGTTTCAAGTGAGAATTTTTCATGGTCGGTATAAAAGCTCGAAAAAGGTGAGGTGTATGCGAGCATAAAAGCATGACAGCTCGTGTAGGTAAGCCTTTTGATTGCACGTAGAGATGGATTCAGACAACGGTGGGTACGTTTTATGTTTCTAGACGGCACTCAACTCGAATATAACTGTTAATGAAGTCGACAACAGGTCCATGAGTATTGCCAGGTGCCGGCAAAGAAACTCAAGAGAAATAAAAATAGTACCTACAATGATATAAAATCGTGAAAAATGTAGTTGCTGTTAAGCCAAAGCCAAGTGCTCGGAGGATATTGCTCGGCTGCTCGTTCAAAAGTTCACTGTATTATTAAGCGACGTCATGTCTCAGTGCCAATCGGATTAAAGCACACCGGCACTGAAAGGATTTATTATGGATTAGAGGTTAGAGGCCATCGATGTTGATGATGATACTGTATCTATCGCGGAAACGAAGCCATGCTGTAGTCTCTTTTATTATTGGATTTGGGATTTATTTCTGCGCGGCTTTGATTCCTCTTCTTTTGTGCCAAAATAGAATTTCGTTTTGAGAAAGAGTCCTCGACCTACTACACCCGGTGTCAATATGCTTCGGGTTCGGAGATCGAAACGATAAATAACGTGTGCGATTATTGCTCGCGATTACAAGTTTCCAGTATTGTCGGGTGATATGCTCGATTGCTCGGCTCAGCTAGTGTGTATTTAACCGAGTCAGCACAGGACGATGCGACGGTGCTTGATAAATGGTGACCATACGAACGCAATTCTCAATCAAAGATAGCTATTATCGTGTTATATTCCGGAAGTTGTAAGGAGTTGATGTCCGATTTTCAAGTTTGAATACAAAAAATTGCTGTAAGTAACTGGAATAATAAGAGAAGTAGGAAAGAACGTGTAACAAAACTTTTCCAAAGATGGTAATCTAACATAGATGTAAATTAGCCTCTATAAGGTAGTAAAGGTAAATATAGTACAATAAATAAATGTTAAAACATGTAAAAAATTTCTTCAATGCCATCTGTCTTCTCCACTGTGCCCAGAACACTAGCAGCGTTGCCTCGCTGAATGGCAATGCTGATGTGCTGTTGCAGGTACTTTTTGGCTTGAGGCACTCCGGATTTGTCCTTTATTAATTTCCCCAGTTCGTTCAAAAGTGATTTGGCATCTGATCCCCATGTTCCGAAAGTTTCAAAAGCAATAGGTAAAAATTCATAATTTGTCATAATTTCTTTGTACTTTGAATTTTTTAAGCGTTCAGCTGTAGCAGCAGCAGATCCAGGATGTAAACAACTATTTTTGATGTGTGTTGCGGCAACGGTATCTACGCAGGTGACATCCCATACCAAAGATCGGCCTTTTTTCCAGGGTATCAAGGTTACACCATCAGGACGTTTACCATCATTTCTCAACATGCCGCCCGGTTCTAGGATGCAGGGAATATCCACTGATGTGAATGCTCTTTTTAAAATGTTGTTGATGGCGCTGTGGCGTGAATATCTTCCGGAGCTTTTCTGACATGATAGCCCATGATGTCCCAAACGGTCCACTAGTGCTCCGCAAATGCAGTTGTGAGGTTGGCAAATCTCGCAACCAATTCTCAAAGATACCGAAATTTGTAGAATGTGTTTGTCCAGAAGGGTCCCCAGCTGTACTGATGGCAGAGCGTCTAACCATGCGCCTGCTTCGTGCTGTGATGCTGCCAATAAGATTGCTTTTTGAGGAGATGTTGAACCATCCAGAAGTTTTTGAAATTTCTTTTTTACAAGTTGTGAATCCCAACTTCTTTGGAATTCTGGTTTGTCTGGAAAGTCTAGTTCACTGTTCTGTATTCTCCAGTAGTCTAGAGCTTCCACCTGGTACGCAATCTCATAGTTTGTTTGTTTCAAGATACTACCTATGAGATCAGATGTACAGTGAATGGAAGATAGAAAAGCAGGCATAGACAAATCTAGGATGGAACGAATACCCAAGCCGCCCGAAGAAACGGGGAGCGATGTCTGGATCCATGAATTTTGAAGAAGTTTTATATTCAAAAGTTCTTCTAAAGTATTTTTGATTTTGTTGTCGAAAAGTTTGCATACATCTTCGTATTTCCAAAATGGGGAGGACCTCAAAAAATAATTTAGTTTCGGAATCCAAATGCAGTTTCGAAGGAGGAAAAATGCCATGTGTGGGTTTATGCAAAATAAATTTTTGGCCATAGTTGAGAATTTTTCCATAATTTTAGGTATAAGTGATGGAAAAGCCTCTTCAGTAATTGGGGAGCCAAGTAGATATAAATCCTCAGCAATGGAGACATTTATGCCGGGAGCTAGCGAAGTAAACTTTTCCAGAACCATTGTAATTTGGTTTTTGGGTAGACTATTGCAGAAAAATATTTCGCACTTTGAAGAATTTAGGACCAATCCAATATTTTTGAATTCTTGAATAATTTTTTCGAGATCTCTGAGGACTTCTTCGTGTGGACCTGCCAGAGTACCGTCGTCAAGGTACCAAACGTTAAATCTTGAAGTTAATTTCTGGATCAAAGGGTGTATTGCTAGACTAAACATAGCTGGACCAAGGGGATCTCCTTGCTGACAACCTACGGAGGATTCGATTATATGTTGTTTGTATATCAATTTTGAAGCAGATGAGTAGCATTGCCAAAGATAAGGGTAGAGTTGAGGTATAACTGCTTTTGTCTGATTAAGGATGACATCGCGTTCTACTGAGTTGAAAGCGTTTTTCACATCGATTTTCAATAAAACTTCCGCCGAATTGTCTTGAGAAATAAAGGTTCTGGCAGCATGGACAGCAGCTTCGCAGCCGCTTTTTACCCCAACACCAACTTGGTATGGCTTCAGGTAGTTTGAGAGTTCGTTTGAACATAGACGACATCCAATTTTTGATACTAGGCGGCGAAATGTGCATCCGACCGCAATGGGACGAATTCCCCCATCTTTTTTGGACAAAGCACACAGGCTTCCTCCATATAAATACGGGGTCATATTAGAGTTCACTTTTCCAGATAGCATGAAGTTACAAAAACTTGTTATTTGGTCGAGTAGTTCTTGTCCTGCCTCCCCGGCGGATTTCCCTATTAGATCTTTCAAGTGCTGAGGTCTCAGACCATCAATGCCGGCTGATGAACCATTAGGAAACGACATTATTGATTCATAAACATTTTCCTTATTAACGCTGAGAACAGGATCGACATCGGTTGGAGGCATTGGATACTGGAGGACACGAGAGGAAGTAGGATGTTTGCTTTTTAGCTGTTCAAGTGTACTGGAATTCTCAACTGCAAATTTATCGTCGGATGTAAGAATTCGAAGAGCTCCACGTATGTCTCCTTCACTAAGTTTGTTTTCAGCAGCTTTGAAGCTCGGTTTTTCTTTTCCTGTTGTAGTTGAAATCAACTGTGGAATCTCGTATTTAAGAGTGTTTTCCTTTACTTTGCATGTTAATGACTTATCTTTCTCAGCAGATTTTGAAGAAACGTGAAGGGTACAGTATGAGAACAACAACAGATTTTGCCAAGCCTCGATACTGTTAAGAGAGACGCATGATCTAATGATCGAAGTCAACTTCTTTGCCACCGTAAACCTTGCTCCTCTTGGTATTCGCTTCAAAATGGCAGCATTCGATTTCAACTTGCATATTTTTTCTTGAAAGGAAGAGTTTGGATCAACTTCCGTAATGGATGAATGTTTTCCTGGGTGGCAGCGAGACATGTGGATTTTTAATCCAGTTTCGTTTTTATAGGAGTTGGAATTTACACAAAACTGACATTTGATGTTGACAACCTGATTTTTGACGTAATGTGTAGGGACATCGGGGGTTGTTTCAGGAGGAGCTCTGCTGGCTTCATCGTCGTCTGAGCCTGATTCTTCGTCTGACGGATATATGTATTGAGGGCGAAAATATTTTCCTAAATTTGAACGAACTCCTTTATCTCCCGCAGATGTTGATTGTGATAGTGGGTCGCCGATGATTTCTGAGCGGTGTACTTTGCCAGCATGAATGTTTAAACCAGATATCGTTTTGAAGCTTTTGCAACAAAATTTACATTTGTAATCGTACGATTTCGAAGTTTTATCAGATTTTTTCTCGCTTCGAGGTGATAGTGACTGTGACATTGACACTCTTTTATCTTATACATAGATTAGTATATTATAATACAGTAATGTCTGGATAATCCGAACAGAAAGTTTGCAGACCCCGTTCGGATTACCAAAACGTTCGGATTATAGAATTCACACTAAATTATATCTATAATCCGAACGTGTTTAGTTTATAGATACCTTGTTGAACCATCAAAATGCTGTGAATATGCATTAAAAAATATGCAAATTATCCATGAAAGGTTTATTTTAAACTATTTCATATTATTTGATTAAAGCGTACTGCCAGGGTAGCGTATTAACATCCAGACTCCAGTTGACGCAAAATATCAGCTTTTTCTTGAAGATCAAGGTGACATGCTTCCGTGTTGAAGACATGGTTCAAATACAGCTTACAATGAAAGCTGAGACTTACAAGCTCGCATAAAATGTTCGGTATTCTTTCGAAAGGCAGCACAAAGAAAAATAAGTAACAGTTCGGATTACAGGATACAGGGGTTCGGATTATAGATATCATTTTACAGAATTGGGGTGTTCGGATTATAGAGTAGTTCGGATTATAGAGGGTTCGGATTATCCATACATTACTGTACAAGTTTTATAAGACATCGTATTGTTACACGCGTCATTTTGAAGCACGAGGAGCGAAGCGACAATAGTGTGACAATAGGTCTTATAAAACGTGTGTTATAAATACAATTTTTCTATTTTGCAACTATTCCATGCTTTTTTTCAATAAAAAAAATGTAAAATATGTGCCTCTGCTAACAAAATTGTTGGGAATTGCTCTTGATGATGGTGAAAGCGCAGTTTATCATCATTCAGAAATGAGCCGTATTTTTCTGAAATAAACCCAATCTGCGAAGTTATGTCACGTAAGCTGTCTCTCCTGTCAGTGAGTGCTGTCATGTCAATGTCATGCCCGCTGATATCACCATTTGGAGGGGAAAAAACAAGTGGTGCGTGGTCCCTTCCCCTTTACTTCTTTCTTTCTCTAGTTGCTCCCTTTCCCCCAGACGCACAGTGGGACGAATGGCTACATTGACTGGACAAAAGTATTCCGATCCAATTTTCAAATTCAGAGCGGGTTCGAATCCAGGCGTTGGAATTTTGTTTTCAAAATTTTGCCCAAGAAGCTTGCCCAAGTGTTATACTTTTTTTTCAAAGCAGTTTTCATGAGCTACAATACCACGAAGTTTTATTTAATTATGATCATTTTTGTAAAAATTATCTCGTATTTCGATTTTAACACGCATGGCCATAAAAAAATAGTTTAGGCAGTAACTGGCAGCCAATTTTCTGTATACATGATCAGAAAGGATCGATCTGTTCAGTAAAACAAGAAGATCAATGGTAACTCGTGGAAGTTTTTTGTAACAAGCTTCCAAAGTTTGACGAACATTTTCTGAACGTGGGTCGTGAAGTTAATGTGAACCAGAAAGCGTGAAATATACATGAGCTTCTGATGAAGAAGACCAACTTGTAATGTAACCCTCTTTTTCGATGTTATTGCTGTAGTGTATCCTGGTCTCACGGCACCATTCTGTAATGTAACGTAGTTTATCCTGGTTGATGGCACCACTTCTGTAGTGTACCAAGATCTTGGCACCATTCTGTAGTGTAACCCCGTTTTCGATGTTTGGCTGCGATCGTCGTTGTTTCTTCCTTTCCCCACGTTGTTTACATTTTTCCTACGTTGTGTTGTTGGGTTCTTACTCGAGATGAGAATGTGTCGTGGGGGATGAGGTTTGATTCTTAAATGAAACGCGATTGAAATGCAAGCAAAATGAATGTTTTATTGGAAATCAATGGCAAAGTTTTTGAATGAATTTGTTTCTTTTCTCAAAACACCTAACAACAAGGAATTGACAGTGATAAAATGACACTACAAAACATGAATGGAGAACAACAAAACACGAACAAATGAAACAAGAAAAATCATTACAAATTATTTAGACAATGCAGGAATTTACAACAATAAAATGAACACAAAATCAGATTAACAAAGTAAAACAAGAAATCATGAAACATGGCAAACTGTCAATTTGATCGCAAAGGACAAGTGACGTATTCGCTGACAGGCACACATGGGAAGAACACGTCAAAGAAACCCCTGCGTATAGCCTGGTTGATTGCTGAAAAATCCCTTCCCAAATGATCTGAACAAAAGTTAAGTTTGAATGAGTCATGATGAAATGACAGGAAAGTCACTCCAGTAAATGCATTGATCAAGTCAGCGTGAATCGGTGCTTGAACCTCTTTGAAACGTTTGCTTCGTTTACAAGTTATTCACGTAACAACAAAAAGAAACTTTACGCTCAACAAATAATTTTTCACTTTACAAATAAAAGAAGTCAAATTGATAGAAAAGTAAACAATGAAGAAACAATTAGTAAACAAATAAATAAATCAGTAAATAAATAAACAAGACACAAATGATAAGTAAACAAGTGGATAAATCAGCAAGAAACAAATTATAGATGATGGTGTAGGTAAATAAACAAGGAACAAATAAGAGATAAATAGGTAGATAAATCAACAAGAAACAAATGCGGGATAAATAGGTAAATAAATAAACAAGAAACAGGTAATAGATAAATAAGTAGAGAAATTGAAAGTTGGTCATACTTTTTGTAAGCAATTGGAAGAAAGAAGTATCTATAACACATTCGCCCAAAATTCCCCAGAAGTTACCCATCGCAAACCCCACAGAAACATACATACAAAACAGAAGAATGGTTAGTAAACAGTACAGGCAAGGGTGCGACGACTCGAGCCAACCTGTGGCCCACTCTTCGTCGCCGACTTAATTGGAATTGAAACCCCAACGTGAATCGAAGAGGTAAATTTGGAGTCAGATGTACTTTAATGATATCCTGATGGGATGGACAAGGAATTCTCATGAAGCCTATTTTCGATGGAGTACACACGTGGGATCAACCCACTCAGTTGCCTGCCGGTGAGAGGGCCGGACAGTCCGTCCAAGATACTGATCAGAGCGGGGTAAAAGCAAAAGAAGCGAAAGCACTCCTTCAAAATTTAGTGTGTTTACATTCGTTACCGAAGGTGAACACTTATTTTCGTTGAATGCAAGATAAGTGACATTTACAGTTGAGCTTGTGAATTGACATTGTCGGTATTATCGAGGAATGCGAATTGCAACCACAATCATTGAACACTTTCATACTTCATTCGAGTTCCAACATTCAGCGTACACATTCCTGGTGAAGAGATTCCGCGATACTACCGAATATGTTCATAAATGACTATGCCCGTCGAATCAGGGCAGTAAAAAGAAACAAACCCGAGTCTGAAGCAGCGGCAAAAGGATGGGAAACTAATGTGGCGATTCCCAACAAAAACAGCATTCCACAAATGCTCCGTTACACTAGGCAAACCAATAGCCGACAGGATTTCTTTTAAATAACAGCGTATCTACAGAATGCCATCCTTTACAGAATCGCATCATAAGTAGGAACAACAAAGGATCACGTTAAACATTTTGCAAAAGAGATTACATAATTCCCCCCAAATAATAAAATGTTAGTAGATTCAACAAGGCAGATTCATACGAGAAGGTGGACCCCCCCCCAGGACACGGAGAAGCGTGAAAGTCTTCTTTCCTCCGTTTACTTTCAGGTATAACCTGGCAATGAACAATGAAATGAGAATGAATCATCAAAAGTACTGTTCTCTACTTAGCGGCTGATTTTTGGGCGTAGCAGAGTTTCTTTTTGTCATTTTACTGTTTGTGACGTAACTTGTGGAAAGAAACAATTAATGAAACCTCGAAGTACGCGCGATAGCTCGGCCTTGAGGTCACGTCATGAGTGCACAAAAAGCACACCCACTAGATTTACGGCTGTTGCCGTCAACATTGAGATCAGTTGGGAGTAGATAAATGACACAAAATTCAAAGCAGTGCGAAGCACCTTGATTTCAAAGCGGAAAAACTGCGGGTTATGCAAGCCCGTTGAAAACAAAGAGAACAAAGGATGTCGTGTTATTTACAATAATTGTGAGGCAGAATGTGTATCAAAATGCGTGATTTGGTGAGTGGGTGGAAGCCAAAATTACGGTACAATAATCAAAGCAAAACTGACCTTAAATACGTGAAAACGACACACACCGGACCACTTAAAATCACGTGTTCTTCACCACAGCTGATTCTTTTCTCTGTCTGCCCGCGACTCGGCCGGCTTGCCTAGCGCAGCGCCATCTCCCTCTCCCATCGGCAAACGCTACGAACGTCAACGACAGTACCTACTTCAGGTACCAACGTACTAATAAAACAAAGAGGGAATACCACAAACTTATCTCTGTTATGGAGGTCCATTTCATGAAATAAAGCCACTTTTCAAAAATGTATTACAGTTTTTGAGCTGAGATAATCAAAATTTCGATGAACCCAGTTTCTGAATAAATAGTTTATCAATGTTTACTGATCTGTTACAATCGTTGCATTTGTTTCAGTACTTGTCTACTGTGATTTATTCGACACTACAGGTATTGGGAATAGAACCAGAAGAATATATATCAAATCCCAATGTCCTACATTTCTTGACTTTTGTCCAGCTAGAATGATGAATGATGATTTGGCCCACTGTGAGACGGTTAGACGGTTTGATACTACTATCACAGTCAATCCGGGAGAACAAGAAATTGGATGGATGGTACCCAATTTTTACAGATTTTTCTTCCAGACACCATCCTCAGTGGTTTGTGATTTGTTCAACAAAATTTGAGAGATGGAGTTGACGTAACCGGGCCCCAACGTTCTTATGTTGATTTCCGCCGATGAAAACTGCGTATTTGCAACTTAGCAAGAACAATGTATTAAAGTACAAAAGAGACTGCAGCTTCTTCGGCAATCGGCATGTAACGGCTGAGGGTGCTCTTTGAAATATCAAAATACCAAGGTGTTGTTTATAAGTTTACATGGCCCTGGAAATAACTTATAAACAAAAACGGTTTTTCCTACGACCACTTACGAAAACGTTACTTTCTGTACGCTTTAGTAGGCGCGAAACTTGCCACTTGCAAACACTGTGCGCGAAAGTAAAAATATCGTCACTAGTGCCCTTTGCTTTCGCTTTTTAATGCTAAACATAGTTCCATGGCAAACGATCTTCCATTATCCAGCCTTTGGGGGGCGTCCCTGGGCCACATACTTTCCTGGGCATGCCACTGATGCTTCTTCGCCCTCAGTAGGACGGTGGTCGTTATTCAAAGTCGAGAACTTCCAATAATCAGTAATAATAGAAATAAAACAAATCGCGTGAGAATGTTGGCTGAATCCCTGACATTGAAATCAAGAGGGATTGAAATAATTTAGTTTTAGTAACTGGGTAAATCTGAACAAAAAATTTCTAGCAACTGTCAGTGTCGAGCCGCGTTGCCGGTTGTTGTGAAATTTCTCAAAATTGGAGGAACTTCATCTGGTTTTCAGTAATTTCATTTAATTTACATAAAAATGGAAAAGTGGCAACACAACAATAAAAAATATACATTAAAAAAGAGGATATCAGTAAATAATATCGGTAAGTGATGCCTTCTGACATAAGTATTTCGATATTTCGATCGTCAATGAGCAGATGTCGGACAGGAACAATAGGTCGGTCGAGGGAAAAATAGTGTACACAACTCGCACGAAAGTGTCTTTTCTTGCGTTCGTGTGATTACCGCACTCGCTGGCGCTCGTGCGCAATTTTTCACGCTCATGCGAAAAGTATCACTTTCGTAGCTTGTTATGCAGGGGCGGACTTGGCTTTCGTGGCGCCCTAGACATGACTGCATTGGCCGCCCCTTCCCCTTAGAGAAGTGTCTTCCGAGAACTAGTTTGCGTCTATATTCTTAGAGCACTAACTGCTGTTAATGACAATAGGTAAGTGGTTTTCATCAATTGTTGACACAAATTAACAAAAATTGAACAGAAAAAAATTATGTGAACGCGATTTTCGTGGAATAAAAATAAAACCACACTTTTTGTTCCAAGGAGACGATGTCGATGCCGCCCCCTTGGATCTGCTGCCCTAGGCACGTGCCTACTTTGCCTATTGCCAAATCCACCCCTGTTGTTATGTAATATACTATTTCATCATCGAAGTGAACAGCAAGTCCCAAGTCGAAATCTATGTCGTCGATGTAGTAAAGAGATATAATGATATAACAAATTGATTACCCTTTTCCACGTAATCGGCAGTTCACATTTAATTAATTATGTTGACTAATCACTTACCCATGCATGGAACAGTTTATAGGATAGGCATGATTGCATATTACCTTCGTAGATCGAAGAAATCCTTGCTTACCTAAAACAACGAAAAATTGTTTTTCAATTTTCAGTTCATAAAAATTCCAAATAGTATGTGAGACTCAAAATACGAGCGTGAAGGTGCCCATTCACTAGATAATCCGGTTGACCAACCCGATTGATCCGTGTTGGCCACTGACGTGTTGGCACTGTTGGCTGTCGGGTTGGCGCGTTTTATTGCTTTGTCCACACACTGGCGGCCCGTGCTGGCAAACTGGGTTGGCGAGCGTAGTTCATTGGATGATTGATGAAGACGAAGTCATGAACGGGTCAAAAAGAAAGTTACTGGTGCTATGTGTCATACAGCAAATCGTTGAGCAACACAAAGATATGTAAAAAAAGTGGTCATGCAAGATCTTACATCTTTAAAAAAAAACGCAAAATCGGTCAAGCGACTTAAAAGACTATTTTCAACTTTGAAGAGCTATATTCAGGGCCGGGCCTAGCAGGCGTGCAGTGCGTGCCGGCACGCAGGCGGCAAGTAATAGGAGCGGCAATATAATAATAAAGTTGAATTTCAAAGGATTCTCTTCATTCCCGCATTTGGTGGGGCTCTCCATTGCCGGTGAGGGGGGCGGCAATTTTTCGATGGCACGCAGGCGGCAAATAGGCCAGGCCCGGGCATGACTATATCCGTTAGGATTTTTACAAATTTGGTTTTCGGAGTGAATCGTCACCTTTTTAGATCCTCTAAAGACCCTTGAATTTTGTCGGTTAAATCTGAAACGCCCTGTATACATATATGTACCTAAAATAAGTTAAACAAGTGAGTATGCTTTCACGTGCGTGAGACTCAGTAGCGCATTTTCTCAAAGAGGCATATTGTGAACGTAAAGAAATTTGGTTGAAGGAGAAACACCATTCCTTGCCCACTTTCTTCATTTGAAACTCATTGCGATATTGTGTTATCAGAATGGGGTACTTGCCAATGAAATAGATTTGAATGAAAATTCTTTCACTTATCAATATGTTTTTTTGTTTGAGGGCGGGAGCTGGAGGCGGCGACTAATCAACCTATCTCTTCCCATTTTCAGTCAGCTATCTATATAGCGGAACAATTAGATCGTTATGTCTTCAGGGTTATGTTTTACATTTATCTCTTACTTTGGGGGCGGCGTGTGGAGCGGCGAAGCTTGGCAAAGAAATTCCCCCACAGTTTGAGTTGGGAGTTTCTGAATGTTTGAGGTAACATTAAAATGTAATTCAGTGGAAATTATTGAAAACTGCACTTTTTTCCTTTTAAGGGTGGAAGTTGGAGGCGGCGCCATGTCAAAGGTAGCCTATTCTATCCCATTTTTAGTTAGCTATCCATATAGCAAATCAATTAGATCGTTATGTCTTCGGGTTCCTGTTTTTCATTCCTCTCTCACTTTGAGGGCAGCGTGTGGGGGCGGCAGCATCCGGCAAAGTAACTGTTGCACAGTTTCAGTTGGGAGTTTCTAAATGTGAAGGAAATATGACAATCAGTGAAAATTGTGTAAGTTGCATGTTTTTTTTTTGGAGGCGGCAGCTGGAGGCGGCGGCTAATTAAAAGTGGCCTATATTTTTCCAATTTCAGTCAGCTATCAATATAGTGAAAGAATTAGATCGCTATGTCTTCAGGTTTATGTTTTACATTCATCTCTCACTTTGGAGGCGGCGTGTGGGAGCGGCAGAGTTTGGCAAAGAAATTCTTGCACAGTTTGAGTCAAGAGTTTCTAAATGTTCGAGGTGACATTATCAGCTAAATCAGTGAAAATTGTTGAAAGTTGCACTTTTTTCTTTTTGGGGCGGAAGCTGGAGGCGGCGCCATATCAAAAGTAGCCTATCCTTTTCCATTTTTAGTCAGCTATCTATATAGCGAGAAACTTAGATCGCTATGTCTTTGGGTTCATGTTTTCCATTTATTTCTTACTTTGGGGGCGGCGCACATAGGGGTATTCAAGCCAAATAGCTGGACAAAAGTCAATTTTGAAAAGTTGCCCTAGCTAAGCGAATTTCCCCGTTTAATAAAGTTGAATAGTGGATGGTACATGTAATGTGGTTTTGAACTTGATCACATAACCCGTCTTGTCGTATTTCTGATCAGAAGTTGTCACTTGTTGAGAGAGAATGCGTCGCTGTAGAAAACTATCAAACAGACCTCAACTTTAGAAAAAGATTTTACGTTCCATAGACAAAGTAGAAAGTTTTTGATGATGGATCTATCAGTACCAGGTATGTACTTCAGTTTAACGCAATGGATAATATTTTCATGTTTTTACTGTAAGCAGTTTCGCCACTTTCTTGTGTCAAGAATTTTGGGAAAATTTTTCGCGAATTTCAGTTTTTCAAAATTGATTTAGTTACAAGTTCTGCTGAGTTCTGTGAAATGTTTCATACCATTGGAAAGAACAGACATTTCTGTGCTAGATCATAACAAAAAATCTTGCCCCTATCTGCCCTTCTTGATTTTAGTGATTTTTTCTTCTAGAATCAGAAAATACAAAAATAATGAAAATTTCAACTTTGCCACTGAATATATTCAACCTGCAAGTACTGTAAGTGGTATCAAACTGGTATCGAACAGTGCGATATCTTTGTCAAGCTTTTTAAATGCGAAAAAAAAGACAAAAAAAAGTGACTTGGCGGAGATTCGAACCTCGGACGTTTGGATCCAAATACTTTTGTCCAGACCATTCGACCATTTACCCCTAAGTGCGGCGTGTGGGAGCGGCAGCGTTCGGCTGAGCAAATGTTGCACAATTTGAGTGGGCAGTTCCTAAATGTTTAAGGAAACATCTCAATCAGTAACATTTCTGAAAGTTGCACTTTTTATCGTTTGGGGGCGAAATCTGGGGGCGGCGACTAACTAAAAGTAGCCTATCCTCTCCCATTTTCAGTCAGCTATTTATATACCGAAAGAATCAGATCGCTTTGTCTTCGGGTTTTTATGTTTTTCATTTTAAAGTGATTGGGGGCGGTTTTTAGCAGTTTTTTCATGTCGGCGGCGCATATTGAAGACGGAATGATTCTTGGCTTACGTTTATAAGTGGCAACTAGGTATTATTCAAAAAATGAGAACACCAGAGCATCAGGTCTGGTAGAAAGTGCAATATTATGTTATTTCAAGATTATCGGGGGCGGTTTTCTCTATGTTGGCGGCGCAATATAGACATCCAATATAGCCTAGCCCTCCTTTGGGAGTAGTAGCTATGTAACAGCGAAAAAATTAGAAAGCTAGGTCGTCTAGTTTGGGAGGAGTTCGAGGAACGGACGGACGGACGGACGGACGGACGGACGGACGGACGGACAAAGCGGTTGCATAGCGATTTTCATCAAGATGGAGAATGCGCTAAAAAATGCCCAGATTTTGCCGCCCTAGGCCTGGGCCTCTTTGGCCTAGGCGTTAATCCGGCACTGACTGGCGCATGTGGCATGCGTCAGACAGCAAATCGTTGAGCAAAACAAAAATGTGTAAAAAAGTGGACATGCAAGATTTTATTTCTTTAAAAAAACGCAAAATCGGTCTAGCGACTTTAAAGTTAGTCTAAATAAGGTCATTTTATTTTCAACTTTGAAGAGCAACTTTGAACTTTGAAATATGGTTTCCGGAGTGGATCGTCACCTTTTTAGATCCTCCAACGACTCTTGAATTTTGTCGGTTAAATCTGAAACGCCCTGTATACCTATATGTAATTGTTAGTAACTTAATAATTTATTAAAAAGCCAATATTCAGGAATACGGTCTGCAAGTCTTGAAAATAATTATAAATTGTTTCCCGCCTAACAGACACCTTTGCCGAAGTGAATCTGCAAGCTCTAATAAATCATACCGTTCAGAGAATTTTTTTGAAACAGGCAGACATTATTAAAAGCTCAGCTAATAATCTATCGCTAACGCGGAAGCTGAGCTATCGATAGCTATTAAAAGCTATCGATAAAGTGAATTAAGTCACTTTAATTTGAAAATGGGGCTGTGATGGGACTTCAGGTCAAAACAAAATTAAACAAAAAAGTCAATATGACGATGAACGATGGAGGTAAAACTGACGAATACATTTTTTTCACCTCTCTAGTGCCTCTGCAACTTGTGTCTACTAAATTAGTGGATTAAATCCTCAAACTAATTAAAAAAAATCTTTTTCCGGCAATATCCGCGTCCCTCTTCTCAGAGATTTTGCCGACCACTCAGAACAGACCACTCAGAACAGAATTTGAGCATGAAACAATAGAACTCACGAAAAAAGTAGTTGACAATGTTAATGAAACAAAGCTCTCCGACTACCACAACACCAGACGGTCGAACCGAAACTGCACAGACACGTGTTTCGCCCCTGTTGGGGGCTCATCAGTGCGCAGGCATGAGCTCCCAATAGGGGCGAAACACGTGTCTGTGCAGTTTCGGTTCGACCGTCTGGTGTTGTGGTAGTCGGAGAGCTTTGTTTCATTAAAAATGCAAGGTGCCCGCTATATGGCCCTTAGTGGCGCAATTTAATTTATATTTGCGTGTTTGTTGTCTTTTGACAATATTAGACAACAAGAAAAAACTTGAAAATTCCGAAATTACAGTAAATGGGAGTAAAATACCAATTTCTTATTCATCAGCGCTGACCATGATTGACGGAAAAGTGTGTAATTCGCTAACTGATACTTCCTCCTGTTTCCTCTGCTCAACGATGCCACCTTTGTCTTTACACTTCAAGTCAGTTTAACAAAATTGATGAAATTTTCGAATAACAAATCAATGAAGAACATTTGTAGTTTGGCATGTCAATCTTACACGCGTGGATTCGTTTTTTTTCTTTTACCTACGACCACTACCGTAAGTGCCGTATACCGCACAACTCGGAACCTAAGTAAGTGAGCCCTTACGCACATCGTGACGTATTCTGTAAAGTAAATCGCACAGCGTGCGGTAATGGTTAAGTAAATCGCACAGTTAGGGAATTTATGTTTCTGATGTTGGGAGAATTTTTATCGAAAGACATTCTCAAATAATTCACATTCAAAAATGGGAGCATTTCACGGGAATCTGACGCGTGCCCCGGTAACACCTTTCACACCGAAAGCATAGGCGAGACTAGCTGTATATATTCGTAGCGAAGGCATGGCCATAGAAGTTCAATGTATCAACAACAAAATCGTCCAGATTTTTTTCCAAGTGAGGGATTTGAGATTTTCTTGATTAAATTTTAGCTTGCATTTGTAGGGCTTAGTTTTTACCTGATCACAATAATTTTGCGAGATTTATTAAAAAAGATTCAAAATATCAATGCAAGGACTGCCCGCAGTCAACAACAACTTGGGATCAAGTAGGTGTAAAAATTAGACAGTTACAACAAGCACCAAATGTCTGATGACAGGTACTCTGCTGCCTGCCTACCTAAGTTCGATAATTTTCAAATAATACTATTTATTGCTGTCCAGTATTCATGTCCCAGTGTTGTAATCCAACTATATCACCACGCCGAACAAATAATTGAATGGCTATAGGTAGGTACGCTTCTAAATACACCTCAGGCCTCGTTTTAGGCACAGTAAGTGAACACTCAATTTTCAAGAATCGATTTGTGGGTGCTTTTCTTTCAGGTCTCGACGAAAAGCGTTGTACAACAGACAACCACCGAGCCAGCAGACATCAAAGTTTAAAAATGCTATCCGTCTTTGACAATGGATTAATCTGATGGCCGTAAACACCAATCGAAGTACCTCCCCCTTCTCCGATTTACTGTAGTTTTAGTTTTCAAAAGTGTATAATATGCGATACATAATACTATTATTCTTATTTGAATACAATACAAGTAATCAACTCGCTCTAATTTGCTCTACTTGCTCTAAATTTAGCAAAGCCTAGTATCCTATGAACACGGATATTAATATTATGAACACGGATGACGGCCGCTGACACTGCTATGAGGTGCGTGCTCCTCCTGTCAAGAGTGTCAAGGCACACTTCGCACCGACCAATCAACACAATCTGCATACGGCTGCATTTTATTTCATGAAATACGTGGCTTTTTTACCTATAATTTTTGCCGTTTACAATACCACTGGCTACATTTCACGTTAATTATAGCTTTTAAGTCAATATCTACTGTTATTGTTGATGTAGGACTGTTTTATTACCTTGGATTTCTGAAAATTATTCTGGGCCCCTTACAAAGTTACAATACCGCTTTGGATTGGGGTCGTAGGTAAAGTACTGTACATGACGAGTACTGCACTCGCTCGCTACACTCGCTCGTGCGCAACTTTTCCCTGCGTGCGTAATATGCTACTTACTACTCTCGTTACGTAATGTACTATTTTTTTTCGAGTGCCTTTCATACGTTTCTTACAAAATATATGTACAAAAGTGGCAGGTTCGAGGAATGGACGACAAAAACAATATTGAAGAACGTAAAAAACAATATAAAATGCTTTTCGCACACAAATGGGGCTCTAAGTACACCAACCTAAACAAAGCTATGGAAGTACAAACGATGGAAACACTGTCAGGCGTTTTTCATAGTTCAACCATATTTGCTTCGATAACTAAGATAGACGAAGACACAATAATTAAACGTTGGCATGTTATTTTATGCATCAGCAAGATTTTTTTCACCATTTTTTTCACCATTTTTTTCTCTATTTTGTCACAATTTTTTCTTGAGAAACCAAAAAGCATCCCAAAGAAGATTGAAACTCGCAATTTTCGCCAGAACTTGTGATCGTTACGACCGAGGTTACGACATTCTAGACAGACCAGCTGCTACACTCGCTTCAAAAGCTCTCTTGCACGATTGAACAGAAGAGTAAGAGGACCCGGAAAATGCAGCAAAACTTGTTGTAGATGGAAGTGTACGTCGAGAACGTATCACGTATTTTTCTGCTCCCCAGTCGTTTTGGTTTGAAATGACCCGTTGACAGATTGGGCCGGGCCGGCTCTGCCTTACACACGGGAGAATTGGTGTCTTTCGTGCTACTGTAGTGGCTAGCTATGAATTTTGACATCTGCGCCGCCGCCTTATGCCTTTGTCTTGACGTTTCGACTTTTTGTATTCATGACAGATTTTCCATGTGCGACTATTCAAGCGAAAGTACGAGCTGAAAACTTCCTTTTTCCCTGCTTCACTGTTGTTATTGTATGAAGCCAACGCCAGTCGTGGTGCAGTTTGCGTTCACGACCTATGATACTACTTTGCGAAACATACTCGAGTATTTTTTTTTGTGAAACAGCAGGGGGTTATTTGGGTAGAGTAGTTCTTTTTGGGACTCAGGTAACAAAGTACTTGCGTCCATTTGATTATAATGATTTTCATGTAAATTCCGTCAAGATTTGGAATTTGGGTTTTCAATCTTTTTGAGGTGAAATAGTTTTTCTGAAACGGCATAAAAAAAAAACCTAATCAACGCGCCACAGCGTACAGTTCAAGTTCATTGTGAAATTTATTACTACCTAACGTTCGATTTTATGCCTCATCAGTTTTGTTGAATTTGCCTCATCTCTCATTTTCATTAATTTGTAGCGTTCGCACGCAGTTTTCATTGTTGTTATTCATTTCTGCATTTTGATACGCACTGGTCAATTTCGACGTTTGATGTCCATTGTACTCAGTTTTGGATCCTAGGGTTGTTCGAGATTAGCAAATTTGAATATTGTGCTGTCACGTAGAGCAACTGCCTACGTTTTCTTGAATCTATTCGTGTACTTCATATATATATTTTTTTGAATGATTACTTTATTCAGTTTTGGACTTGGGCCTAACCCAGTCCCGCTTTCATTCAACTCCAACTCTCAACCTTTTGTGATGTTCTAGAACGTGTTGGTGATTACGTATCATATTTTGGTGATTACGTGTCATATTTCCCAGTGTAACCTGACCAAACTTTCTTGTGAATACTGTGTTTTGAAATCTCAGGAAATCTTTTTCCTCGGTTTCGTCAAAAGTTTTCTTCGAGTACAGCGTCGACATTAGCGGGATTACGGCCCACGAAACCGTGGCGCCCGTTCACCATCTAATCGAACCCAGCCTTCTCCACTGGCAGCTGGCCGGCCGTGTTCCGAATAAGTCGGACCGACAGAGGTGAGGCGCATGGAAAGGTACATCTAGCCTTTTTGGTTTGTAACAAACGGAAACAAATGCACCCTCAACCTGCAAGATACAGATTTCTTCGGAGGTCTGTTGTTCAGGGACCTGACCAAACCAGATAGCGGTAGCCTCAGACGAACTGTGATCATAGAAGAACATATTTCCCTGAGTAGTGAACCAGGTTTTAGTTATTTTGGGCATATTTCACTTCTATCTGTCTCATCTCATGAAATCAAGAAGATCGCATATGTAGGTACCTTTTAAGCGAAAAAACAACATCGGTACGTTAACGATATTAGCAATCAGTTGTGATCAGACAGTGGTAAATACAGGCAACATTGGTAATGGTGGTGTTGTCTGCCGCACTTATTACCAACAGTCCCACATCAGCTGGCCCAGATGCGTAAACTTCACTTTTTTTATATAAATGAATACAAGTGCCCCAGAGTTAGACTGATCAAAAAAAAAATAAATCGAGAAAGTAATATATATATTGGAGATGCAGCCTTTCGAATTTTGGTTAGAAAATCGATTTATTATCATAACTTTGTAACCGCTCGACCGACTTTGCTTAATTCAAAAAGAGACATTTCTGAAATAACCTACTATACCTAGAAATGGAGTTAACTAGAAAAAACCATTTGGGAAGGGTTCCATTTCATCACCTTATTCTCTACTTCGCTTGCTCTGGAGATTTAATCCTGGAATATGTTCAAAAGTACTAACATGTAGTGAATATGAAGATAAAACAATATTTCAAAATATTTTCACATTATCCCATCATTATTTTCTAGAAATTGCATTTTCACCAATAATATAACAAGTGGTATGATTATCATCGATGATAATTATTTCAAATGGAATTGTGCCTGCAGATTCAACGACTGCTGTAGCAGTGCGTAGCAGGAGTTGAATGTGCAGCATCGATTCTATGAGAAAATATCATCGATTAATAATCATACCACGAGTTAAATTTAGCAAGACTATATAACAAATTGAAAAAATTGAATTGTATACTTACATCAGACATTTCAAGGCAAATCTAAGGTTCATCTAAACTGCGCACAAAATGAAGTGACAATTTTATTTTTTGAGGTTTTTTCAAATGTCCGTAACTTTTCAAAAAATGATCGGAATCTGAGGCAGCTTTCACTGTTGTGAGGATACATTCTTCTATTTTGTAAACCCTACTTATCCAAGCCATTCATAGTTAAGGTATGTCTCATACAGAGTGATACAAAAAGGCGTGCAACTTTCTGCTCTTTTCATCTTGGCACCGGAAATTTTCACGGCATCCTGTATATACGAATGTGACTTTGTCTTGTAGCCTGTAATATCTGTAACTAATACCTGTTCAGTTTTTCACTCTACGTTGTTAACTTGGGGAGATATGATTTTTCTTGTATAAAAGTACCAATTATTTCATCGAGGAGTATTAATGGTACGGAAAAGTTTCTTAATTCAAGAATAATCATCTTAAGATGGGATGATGTGTTTCTTCTCCAGGAACCACAAATTTTTATGTCCATAATAGCAAAGAAATAAAACATACAGGGTGATGAAAAAAGACGGCGTTTTTTTTTGGCGCAGGCAGGGATGGTTCCATTATTACTCGGTACATGTACTTGGATTGACTATATCTTGTACCTTGTAGTATCTGTAACTTTAACAGGTTGCCTTTTTGCTCTGCATTACGTAAGTACCTCGATTGGTCAACCGTCCGAGTCGCATGCTGAATGTCCATATCCACCTGTCACCCCGATGAACCTGCCGTCAGGCACTTGGAATATCTCCGGGTTCGTAGTCAATTTTGCTGCAGTGATTTTTTTATGGTACAGGTTAAAATCTAAATTACTGTTCTGTGCCTCAATCTTCTTGGGCTTTGATCCGATTGCTAACAATTGCCAAAAATCCATTGCCTAGATACAGAGATACGACTTTTTATTGTTAGCTCTTTGTTGGTGACAGTTTCATGTGACGCTATTGTTGCCGTTGGAAAGATTGCAAATTGGCATTTTTTCACAAGAAAAATTATATATCCGTTAATACATAACGTAGAGTGAAAAACTAAACGGTTCTGAGTTATAGATACTACAGGCTACAAGATAAGGTCACATTGGTACATACAGGATGACGGAAAAATTTCCTGTGCCAGGATGAAAAGAGCACGACTTTGCACGCCCCCTTGTATCACCCTGTGTGAGGCATTTCTCTACTTTGGATGACCTGGATATGTGTGGTTTACAAAAATAGAACAATGTATCTTCAAAATAGTGCAAGCTGTTTCAGATTCCGATCATTTTTTAAAAAGTTATGGATATCTGAAAAAACCTCCCAAAATAAAATTGTCACTTCATTTTGTGCGCAGTTTATTTAGTGTCTATAGTATGGGGGCATAGGTCGTGCCGTGTGCAGCTTCGTGAAGATATATAGGGATATGTCTCAGTCGATTCCTGGGGGGTCAAGGACCATGAAAAATGATGGTGGAATATTCGTATCTACTGCAGGCAAATATGGTGGAGGCGCCAAAATGGGCTTCATCTGGTAATAAGAAACTGGCTCTAGCTCGTTTGTTTTCCAACGGATTTCAACATCTGGGACGTCATTTTGTAGACAAAAAAATTCTCTTCTTATTTCATACCTAAATTTACAAACGTCATTCCGTGAAACTGTCAAATCTGTATTTATAAGTCATGCTAAATTCCGCCCTTTTTTGAAGGTTATCCGATATTTTTGAAACCTGGCAGTATCATAGATCTTGAAGTGCTCTTTTAGAATTTATACTTTTCCACTTCGTATCTTTGCCGTTTTGGCCGCCATATTGAAAAGATGGCGCCCAAAAAACAGTTTTTTGTCAATATCTTGAATTCAACTGACTCAAGATTGAAATGTGTGTATGCGGAGGAAAGCCCATTCCAATCTCTACAATTTGACATATCAGTCATTAATGTGCGATTTACGGTTCTTGAGTTAGAGCTTTCAGAACTTCCGGAAGCATCAACTTTCGGCATTCAATCAGCATGTTAAATTGATACCATCGTCATGTAGTAGGCAAATAACCCATCAATAGCTCTTGGCCATTAACCATAGATGACAAAAATTTAGAAAATCGATCATGGTGATGTTATTTGTGTAATTACAGGGTGAACTGTGAAAGCAAACTGACTTTAGAAAGAAATAAAGGTAATATAGCATTTGAAGGATATCAGATACATTCGAAACTCATTATTATGATGAGATTTGGGGTCATCATTCAGAATATCCACTTTTCCACTTCGTATCTTTGCTGTTCTGGCGATAATTTTGAAAAAATGGCGCCCAAAAAAACATATTTTCGATTTTTTTTCGAAAATTTGTCATAAAACTTGAGAATTCATATCAAAAGTGAAGGTCTATTAAATTGTCTATAATTTGACGTCTGAATCACTCATGTGCGACTTACAGTTCTCAAGCTATACCTTCTCAAAGTTGATTTTCCCTTAGAGTTCACCCTGTAGTTGCATAGCAACCGTTACCATGCTTGATTTTCTGGATATTAATGGTCTGTGGTTGACAATTCATCATTATTTATGGTTAATTTGACTGCCACGTGGAGCTAAGCTCAACTTGACATGCTGATTGGATGACAAAAGTTGATGCTTCAGGGAGCTCTGGAAGCCATAACCCAAGAACCGGAAATAGCACGTACACGAGTAAGGTGTCAAATTGTAGATAATTGAATAAGCTTTCATTCGCATACAAACGCTTCCACCTCACATTGACTGAAATGAAGATATTGACAAAAAACTGTTTTTTGGGCGCCATCTTTCCAATATGGCGGCCAAAACGGCAAATATACGAAGTGGAAAAGTGAAAATTTGGAAAGGGCACCTCAAGGTCTATAATACTGCCAAGTTTCAAAAATATCAGATAACCTTGAAAAAAGGCCGGAATTTAGCATATCTTATGGAGACAATTTTGACAGTTTCCCGGAATGACGTTTGTAAACTTAGGCATAAAGTAAGAAGAGAATTTTTTTGTCTACAAAATGATGTTTCAGATGTTGAAATCCGTTAAAAAACAAACGAGCTACAGCCAGTTTCTTATCATCAAATGAAGCCCATTTTGGCGCCTCCACCATATTTGCCTGCAGCAGATGTCAATATTCCACCATAATTTTTCATGGTCCTTGATCGCCCAGGAATCGATTAGGACATATCCCTATATATCTTCACGAAGCTGCACACGGCCAACCTTTTTTTGACCCTATGCCCCCTGACTACTATACGCATTACAAAATAGCAATCCAAAGATTCTTCCATCGTTAGTAAAGCGTATTGCATGAACATGATTCTCCACGTTACGAGCAGATCCCGTGTAAATCCACCCAAGGTGACATTTCTCTGATCTGAGTGCCTGTGTCGACATCAACACCACAGACGAATGCTGTATCTGGATATATTTTGTACAAGAACCCCCTTTTGGGGTGAGTAATCACGTTTTAAACTCTTTCATTAGTATCCCATTAGTATTTTTCATGTATTTTCAAGTGTTTACATTCAAAATAAAAGTTAACCTCAAACTAAAATCAATCTGACAGGAGGTAAACAAGCCGAAATCGGTGACAAATCCAATTGTTTTTATCATCGCTGTGATATCCTCTTGGTACCCCGAACCGTGCATCTCATTGGCTGAAACACAGTCTAGTTACCTATGCGTTATATAGTCACTGATGTGGGACGGAGCTCGTATTAAGCATTTGGATAAAACTACATCTGGTTCACGTGGGTTTTCTGAGATCATCGGCAAAAGTATGACAACATGTGAACAATAATTACCTTCAGTAAAATATCAACTTATGGAATGTGTACTCCCAGATGTTGATGGACTACAACTTAGCACCGACCAAAAATTTCTACTCGATATATTTATTAAGCGGAGCTGTGAGTCCTGGAGAACTCCCGGCAAGTTTGGCAACAGGAAACCCCGGAAAATTATCGTGTGCAAGATGGGTAAATCAAGTTCTCAGGGCTCGATATCAAGTTGCAGGCGCAAAGTTTGGGACGGCGTAACTCGCCAAATACAGCGGCCTGATTGGTTTGTATCCGCCGTTGCTATGGTACCCGCACTTACGGCGGTCTCAGCTCCAACTTGGTATCGAGCCGTTAGATTATAATATGTCAGTAAGTACACCCAATCCATCAGAGAATCTTCAAGAAACTGCCACATTCATCACCAAATTCGATATCTGAGAGACGATCCGGAGCAAATTATTGTTGATAAAACGATTCAAAGGAATGGATTTTTTGCACACTCAGAAAGTTTGCTAGTGGCAATGCTTGCAGATGACCGGAAGCACATACGAGAACTAGCGATTCGACATATAAAAAATCAAGAAGGCGTCGCAGAAAGAATCAATAGAATTTCTGATCGCAGAAATCAACTTTTCTGCCCAAAATTACATCGACTTCATTATTTGGCAAGAATGTGATATAACTGAACCTATTGATCCAACATTTGACTGAAGACGATCTTGGGTTTCTTGACGGAGGTTCGCATGTAATTGCCCTCTTTTTCAACCTGCCATGTCACACTTAGGCCGTGGAAGGGTGCGTCAAAGTTGTGACGGAAGCATCGTCAGAAGTCAGTAGTGTAGTGGCCAGCGATGGTCTCATAAGGACCAAGACATCAGCACCAAAAATTTGGAAAACAAAAAATCATGAAAGCTCTACTACTCTACAGATAACTTCTAACAATTATGTAGTACCAATTTATGAAAATATGATTGGAAATTTTGATTTTCTGAGAATTTCAAGGAGCACTTTTTGAAAATTCGACGTTTTTCACGGCACCTCAAGTGTCTGTGTTACATCCAAAAACACAGCATTGGAAGTTCTTCACTTTTCTGTTCATTGCTGTACAGAAGTGGATGCTGCGGCTGACGGTATTCAAAATTCCCTCTATAGACAAATCTAAACTCGAACAAAGTTTCGTCAGTCTTGACGTTTGGTTTTGGGTTTTACCAATCTCTAGATTTGGAACTAACTTGTCTAGACAGAACAGAGTTTTACTTCTACACAGGCTAGACGGGTCTTTGACAGGACTTGTTTATAAACTCTATTCGTCACAGTGGGAATTCACCTTTCGAAGTGAAATAAATGTCTAATGCAAATGCAAGCCACCCGAGGAACTCGTCTTCATTAGACACTCCTATCTTCATATCTGAATATTCCAGATCCAGTGGCCAACTTTGTGCCGTCACACAAAGTTGCACGGCATTAATTAAACACGTACAGCTCGTCGGGAATTTCGAGTCGTCGGGCATTCCATACCGCCTTCTACCAAAACACAAAAATATTCGAAATAAAATCGGGACATATTCCATTCTTGACGTCGCGCGCGCGGCTCACCGCCCCCTCGCGCGCAAAAGAACTTTTATTTTTCTTTTGAAGCATGTCGCAAACTCCAAAGTGGGAAATTAAAGCAAATTTCAAAGTATAATTTCGGAATAATAAAATTTAAAAAAGCGTCACTGTGCCGTTATTACCGTGCTTCTCTCCTCTGTCTGCTCCCGAATTCTCCGTCCTCTCTCCCGGCTGCCTCTGTCGGAGGAAAAAAACTTGAAATTATTTTCAAGGCCGCTTTGGCCCTCGCCCGGCGACACAAGAAGTAGTATATTGGCACTCATGGAATTACGTCACGGTGTCTCGTCTCGTTCATCATAATGTATTCAAAAGAGAAAGCTAGCTGTTTTTAAACGCGCCGGAATGCATATTATACCTTCATCCTCACACCCTCGCAGCCTCATCCCTCACTTTGGAGGACGTTCCGCGTCTCCTTCGTGCCCTGCGGTGTGCCCGGGCCGTAGACGCGGAGCGGCATCGTCAGACTCGCCTATCTCGCACTCGCTAAATTATTCATAAAGGAAATGACGTCATAAAAGTCGGAAACAGGGCGTGTTTTCTTCATTACATTTTCCTCCGCCACCTTGGTGCATTGTGTATGTGTACTTGCGAAATTACTATTCCATTTCGCTTGGAATGCCCTTGTCGACTTGGCAAATTATATTGTTTGCTTACACTTCGCACTTTAACATTTCAAATTCCCATCATCTAATTGCTTGGATTTGGACACATTCTCAGATGAACTGCCGAAGACCGGAAATGCCATCATAACAATCATTCCAAGTATGTCACCGCAGTTCTCCTGTTATTGCAGCTTAGCAAAATGCAATATCAAGCTGGAAGCATCACCTCTAGCATGCAAAATTGGAGACTGGTGTAATCGAATTGCGCAACCCGTGTGCCGGGGAAGGTCTCGCGGTCCAAGTTTACCATCAAATTGAATTTATTCCATCCGCCTTTCTCCAGAAAAAGAAGAGTGGTCCTCCCGACCCACACACATAAGGATAAAGTTGCATATAACTTCCGATCTGGCGATTGGAGTCGAATGGGAGAGCTGTTGAACCAGGCTGCACGAGCTCTCGGAGGTTCCGAACCGCCGCTGCTGTGGAGGAACAGAGGGAGTGCGAGAAAAACACTGACCTAGTCCACGCAATTGGGGATGAAATGATATCTGCAGAGCTGTGTGCCAACTCCGATCGATATCGGTCACAACGCGTACTCTCCAGCCGCCGCCGCCGCCGCCAGCCAAAACCACGCCGTCCTCCCGCCTGTGCTTCGATGCTTGTTTTACTATGCGGGTTACTCGTGTACTCAACTCGAGAGCCCCCATATTTATCCCCGAGCGCTCGGAGGGCATGTCGTAGTAGTGGTAGTAGGTAAATTTTTATGGCCGTTCCGACCGACGACTTGTGGTAGGCACTCGAAGCCGAGTTAATCAGTCATTGAGAGAGAAATGGACAAGGCAAACGTTCCTTCGGTACACCCATAATTGGTCATTCGACAACTCCGCAAACACCATCGACCCAGATCCGGCTAATTGGTCGGGGGTATGTTTGTTGCGGTATTCCGGTCTGTCAAGGCGTTTCGGTTGGCAACGTTGTTTCAAGCGTAGGTACCTGTAGTGTGACTAGTGCAGGACTCAAAACACAACCGGAGCTAGTTGGTTAATTATCAGGCTCACAACTCAATCACTCAATATGAGATCAACAAAGTGATATGTTTGATAGGATCGTCGAAGAGATCGATTCAAAAGAAATAAGTTATTGAATAATTATTTGATCGAATCAAAGTCAGCGAATTATCAAAAGAAACGGCAAGTACACTTTTTAGCCGCAGTGATGATTTTCGAAGAAAAAAGTGCTATCAAATTCTGAAAAAGCTCAAACGTCGCCGAATTATTTGCTAGTAGTATTTCCTGAGTTGCCGCCCCCCTGTGGTCCATTCAGTTACAATTATATACCCCTGGAAGCCGTCAACGCTGTTTTACATTTTTAACCGCCTTTGTCGGTAACTAACTTGTATTGACCCCCGATCTTCTACATTCCGTGCCGTTCAGTCTGAGGGCAATTCACGGACGAAAACATCAAAACACCCGCCTCAACTAGGGTTGCCAGATCTCA
The DNA here is from genome assembly GCA_949128115.1 of Anaspis maculata. Lineage (NCBI taxonomy): Eukaryota > Metazoa > Arthropoda > Insecta > Coleoptera > Scraptiidae > Anaspis > Anaspis maculata. Next base: position 122,627,340 of record OX421961.1, read on the forward strand.
TATATTTGGTATGAGACTCATATATTTCAACAAGATCTCATACCTCATACCACACATCAAATATATGAGCAAATCTCATATATTTTCAGCTATTAGCTGTTTCAGACATAATTTTGTTAATTTTTATTATATTTTTTATTTTTGCGCTGCAATTCAAGCATTAAAATTCTGAACTGGAATGTTTTATTCTTTCTCAAGTTGAGAGGATTTTTTTCATCATGAGACACTAATGAACGGATGTCCAGGAGAAGGCATCAGCAAAAAAGCTACTGAAAATCGGCAGCTGCAGCTGCAAAATATTTTTGAATATGTCTGTACTTAGTTTTGTGCTTATTATTTTCTAAAAATTACATGGAAGGGTCGGAATTATTGCCCTGAATGAAGTTATTTTTCTTAACATGATAAAAGAGTATTTCATCGTTAAATTCCTTTAGATTACCTACCTACTTTTTCAAAGAAGAGCGAACTGTTAACTGTTATTAATAGAGGTAGGTAGTTAGTATAGAATAGATCTTCTCATATAGGCGGTTCCCTTTTGCTCGCAGCTCGTGCGCAGGTCTTCAAGTATACAAGCTCACTGGTTTAATTGGCTGTTTAACCGGGAGCGCTTTATCCATCGGGCTGGTTGGGGTTGGCGATGGCGCCAATATAGGTGAACCTGCGAGGACCCCAGGTAAAATTAGGACTTTATTAAATTTCATCAGATTTTCAAATGGTTTATTTTTTATTTGTCTTTTTTACGGAATGTTTATTGTGATGTGGATCTGGATAATCATGATAAAAAATAGGACCTCATATATTTTCTGCTAATCTCATATATTTCTCAGGTGTCTCATATATATGATTCAAAAAAATCTGGCAACCCTAGCCTCAACACTAGCTCGTTTTTTTCATTACCCTAAACCACATACTTAAATAGCTATACCGCTCATGAACCTATTGCGCATTCTGCCGCGCTGCGTAACAGAAGGAGTTAGAGAATGACGCCATCTTGATGGTTAATTTCCAGTGTATCTCAAAATACCGAGCTATATAGCTACCACAAAATATCCCAAGTGCCGTGAAACTGATCAAACTTCCTGCAATTTTACAATAGCGATCCAGTTTTCTCAAGTACCATCACGTAAGTGTATTTAGTTTTCTTGAAATTACGAAATACTCACATCGAGTTGGATGGTTGGGAGTCACTGTACTCTCAGTAAACGAAACGTCAAGTGACAGCTTTTTGACAGTGTGAATAAACATCACGTAGTTAACCGAACTTTTGGATGCTGGAATGATCGCACACCTTTTCTTCACCTGTTGATTCCCACTTGATGTTATTAGTGTTGATTCCTCGTACTTTGAGGGAGAAACAAAATAATGTCGTGCTTAGTCAAGTGGCCAAGTAGCGAAGTGGTGCCAGTCCACACCACCCAAAGTCCCTAAATAACCATCAAGATGGCGGCGCCCATTATTACAAGTGTCGGACGTCTCTCTTGCGCGGTATAGCTATTTAAGTATGTGCCCTAAACTAACCCGTGAGAGAACTTAACGACGTCTGGTTGGAATTTGTGAAAACCAGACATCGGATTTTGACGGGGTATTTTAAAAAAAAAATTCGCAAACGAACCGCAATACAAGTTGACGATGGGAAATTTCCAAAATTTCTGACAAATTTGAGGGGATTTTTCGAAAATTCATAATTCATTCCAATTTTTTCCGGGGAATCGACATTTCAAATAATTCGTCCGAGATTTCTTGACACATTTTGGCGGCGAAAACTCGGATTTTCGGGCAGAATTTTGAGAAATTTGGTGTGAGCTGCCGACCGGGGGGTTTCGAGGATTCACTATCGTCTGGTGCAAGCCATTCGGCGTGGCTTTTCTTGAAATTTTGCCGAAAAATGTTGAAAACAGTACACGGCCCGGCCAAATCTGACGTCATTATTGACGCTGTCGGTTTTGGGAAAAACTCGACAGCACCTCGGGGCATTTGAACAGTGTTTTTGGAAAAAACGTACCGTGTCAGCGTGCGACATTGAACCGTGGTCTAGAGGGGGCTTTTCAGCGTCTATCGGACACCAAAAACCAAAGAATTCTTCAAACTCGACGGCACTTCGATGGAATTTCCCAGACCGGGACAGACGTTGACGGCATAATATTTCACAAAAACAGGCGATTGATCGGGGCGAAACACGTCTGGTAGGTACTCACAGTCCCGTCACATCTCACACATCTCACATCTCCCGTTTCCACATTTGCACTAGAGCCCGATTTTTACCGGCTTCACATTTCGAGAAAAGCCCCTTTTCTCCATTTTCAGACACATATCGTGGCGGCGTCAATGTCTTGTTGTCACGTCTTGTTCTCCACGAAATCCCAAATCCATATGCGTTCTATTACGTATTTGTAGTCCATTTTATCGAAATCTGTGTGCAACTTTCCGCATCGATACGGTCGACCTAGCGTCGGACTGCCACTGTCACTTTTGCCAACAGCACCGCGCGCCTCCGTTCACTAGATGTTAACGCGAATCTGTTAAACTCGCGCTACCGTTCGCCGAATTATCAAGTCACATTCATCGTCGTGTTTGCGGTATTTTTTTTGCGTGATCTAAACCCAAAACATAGACAACCGTCGACCAGATCCAATTTCTTGCTTTTTATTCGAAATTTCATGGGATTTCCCCTTTTGTGAGCGTTCGCTATTTAATTGTTTCAATAGGTTTGTTCCATCAGCAGTCAGCAGTCCCTGACTGTCCGTGGACGTCAGCAGCCTGCGCATTACGATTTATGAAGTAATAGGCTGCTGACGTCCACGAACAGTCATAGTCCGGCAGCTTAAAGCCATATTTAAAATGGATTCTGCATTTCGTGCCGAAGCCAATTTTATTTTATTTTTGTGAAATATGATTAAGAATGAAAGGTTTGAGGGGTGGAGCCATTCTCAATTTTCACCAGATGGGAGGGGGGGGGTTGTTCTGGATTTTTGGGGACTTTTTGAACCTTTTCTTTTGCACTTGATGTTGTAAGCGGAAGCAAGGTGTTTTCTAGATCTGTGATATATCCGGAGTTTTTTAAGTGGTGCAGCGACCCCCTTCCTCTCTTGGGAGGGGGCTGGGAGGCTCAACTTGACACATGTGGCCGATATTCACTTTTTTTTTATTTAGAACCAATATCGGCAAGTTTGGTATCGTTTCCGACTAAATCGCATCTTCTAAACTCAACCATGGCTCGAAAAAATCGACAGCGACAAGTTTAAACAAGTTGTGTATAGAATATCATGTTTTTTTGTGCTCCTATTTGAAGACATTTTTTGGAGGTGTTTTAGACATTTGCGGTTGAATTTCATTCCAGGTCTATTATTTTGAACTATTTTGAGCCTCAGGAACGTATTTTAGAACAGTCTTCTGTTTTGGAAAAAATTAAAAAAAATGTTTTGTAAACTTGCTTTAAGCAAATTTTTTGATAATTCACCAACATTGTCTAAAAGGTTATGAAAGTTTATAGTTGTGGTCTGTGGTCTTCTTGAAGGGTCCTGCGGGGGTGGAAAGAAACCGTAATCTCAAAGGGCGGGAGCCGCTCTTGATGGGGGTGTAGAATCTGAGGGGGGTGAAATATTTTATTCATAATTTATGAACGGGCTAGAAACAATCTTTTCACGGTTTCTGATCTTATTTATTTTCGTAAAATTGGTCTTAAACCAAACTCAAACGGGGGGAGTCAATTTTGGGCTTGGTGACTATTTGAAAATCGCTACCGCAACAGCAGCAACCCCAGCAAGTTTTGCGAGGATGATTGGACATTTTTCCACCAGGTCTATGCACCACCGAACGCTCAAGCAGGGACTCATAATTTATAAACAGGTAATTTATGAAGAGACAATTTTTTCATGATTTCTGATTTTATGATCTTATTGGAGTATGATGGTGAAATTGGGCTCACATCAATCTCAAGGGGAGGGGATTAGTTTCGGGCTTGCTAGCTGTTTTTGTTGTAATCACTCTCATCTTCTTGAAGGGAGGTAGCAGGGGGAAGGATTTTCTGATTTCGACCTTGATGGCTACTTTTGTTGTAACATATATGTATCAACATGGGAGGCAAAAGGTTTGTATGATATGTAATCTAGTAGAAGGATTTTGATAGGGGGAGGGGAGGCATTCCCATTCTTCATTGATTGGGAGAGGTCAGGGGCTCAGATGAGAGGTTCGGCAGTTTTTTTTTAATTCAGAGCTTTTTATATACTTTTCATGCATTTTATAGGAGAATGGCCGGTAGAGAATGCTTTCATTATTTAGCAACAAGTCTAGGAGTTTTTAAGCAACAGAGGCGTTTCTCAATTTCGTTAGGGGATTGATTTTTTTTCCTTCATTTCGAGCTTGTCGGCTATTTCATGGTTTGCAGTGGATGCGAAAATGATAATTGAATAACGCTTGCTTGTCCATATTCAAAATACAGAACACAGTTGAATTTCTTTTTATATTTCAAGCTTTTGCCGATGTGTTTTCCAGAAGAAAGCTTGGTGGATCGGATGCCGTTTTTTCAATATAGTTTTTTTTCTAATTTTAAATTTGATATAAATGTTCTCCTCCTTATCGGCCTGCACCGGCCATAGGAGTTTTTGCCCTTTATTATAAATTTTACATACTCAGAAAAACTGCAAATTGGACAACACAAACAGCCAGACATTCCCGGGAATCGAACCCGGAGCCTCCATGGCCGCAGTAGCCCCTCAACCACCTGCGCCACGGGGCCAACAATAAGTTTTTCAAATTATGTATGTGTGAAAAAATTGTTGCTGATGTTGTAGGGCGTTCGAAAGTGCACAGACCTGGTGAAAATGTCCAATCATCTTCGCAAAACTCACGCAGAATTCAATTTCATAAAATATGACAAAGAAAATCTCATTTTCATACACATAAACGCGGCAAAGATCAAAAGTCGTAGTCCTCACCGTGGTGGTGGTGGTGGTGACTGGACGTGGGTAGTGCCTGGTGCGAAGCTGTGTTCTTCCAGCCTGCATGGCGAAGGCATCAACTTAGGGGGCTAAAATTCTCGCGTCCATTTTTTTTTCATTGTTCACTGTTCTACCAACAGGAGGTGTCGATTATTATTCCTACTGCGTGTACAATTATCGAAAGTAGGTATCGTGTCGGGTCTATGTATCATCGAGCATCCTTGCTTGGAGATTCTTCCCTCACTGATGAGGCCTAAAAGGCCGAACCACGTATCTGAGGGTTCTTTATTCCCTTCCCTACTCAGGGATGGTGCACAGACCTGGTCTAAATGTCCAATCATCCCTGCAAAACCCACGCAAAATTCAAGTTACTGCTGTTAGTGCTGCTGCAGTAGCGATCTCTGAATAGTCGCCAAGCTCAAAATTAGAAGATTTTCCCCTCTCCCCCTTGAGGTTTGTTTAAGATCAATTTTAGCGAAATAAACAGAAAAAGAAAAACAGAACAAAAATTGTTTCTAGCCCGTTCATAAATTTTGAGTGAAAATGTTCACCCCTTCCCGCCCCCCAGATTCTACACCGCCATCAAGGCTCCGGCCCTCTGCGATTATGGTTTCTTTCCAACCCGCAGAACTTCTTAAGACACTACAGATCACAATTATGAACTTTTATAACCTTTCAGACGTTGTTGAATTATGAAAAAAATTGCTCAAAACAAGTTTATAAAATAATTTTCAATTTTTTTCCAAAAACAAAAGACTGTGCTAAAATACGTTCCTTAGGCGCAAAATAGTTCAAAATAATACACCTGAAATGGAATTCAACCAAAAGTGTCTGAAACCCCCTCAAAAAAATTCTTCAAATAGGAGCACAAAAAAACACGATTTTCTCTGCACAACTCGTTTAAACTTGTCACTATCGATTTTTTCAAGTCATGGTTGAGTTCAGAAGATGTGATTTAGTCGGAAACGATACCAAACTTGCCAATATTGGTTCGAAATCAAAGAAAAAGTGAAAATCGGCCACATGTGTCAAGTTGAGCCCCCCAGCCCCCTCCCAAGAGGGGAAGGGGGTGGCTGCACCACTTAAAAAACTCCGGATATATCACAGATCTAGAAAGTACCTTGCTTCCGCTTACAACATCCAGTGCAAAAGGAAAGTTCCAAAAAGCCCCCAAAAAGCCAGAAGAACCCCCTCCCCCTCCCCCCCAGGTAAAAATTGAGAATGGCTCCACCCCTCAAAACTTTCATTCTTAACCATATTTCACAAAAATAAAATAAAATAGGCTTCGGCACAAAGTGCATGATCCATCTACTAAGCCGCCGGACTATCAGGGACTGCTGATGAAACAAACCTAATTTCAAACACAACGAATTTGCCTTTGTCAGATTTCGATTTTTGACGTCTCCAGAGGCCGCCATATCGAACTATTCCGTTTCTCAACCGATCGGATTGGATTTTTCAACCTGTACTTGCATTGGGTGGGCATTCGAGATGCCCCTGTCACATTTTGATTTTTGACATTTCAAAAGGCCGCCATATTGAACTTTTGCATTTTTCAGCCGAAAACCGATACGATTGAGATTTCCAACCTGTACTTGTTTTAGGTAGGCAGTCGAGATGCATTTGTCAATCTTTGATTTTTGACGTTTCAAAAGGCCGCCATATTGAACTTTTGCATTTTCGACCTATCCGATTGGGATTTAGAACCTATACCCACTTGAGGTGAACAATCGAGGTGTATCTATCAAATTGGACGTTTTGACAGTTCCGAGGCCGCCATATCGAACTTTTGCATTTTTTAACCGATCCGATTGGGATTCAAAACCTATAACCACTTGAGGCGGACAACCAAAAAACATCTGTCAAATTCTGATTATTGACGTTTCAAGAGGCCGTCATCTTGAACTTTTGCATTTTCCAACCTATCCGATTGAGATTTTGGATCTATGACAACTTGAAATGGGCAACCTGAATACATTCGTCAAATTTGTTATTTTGACAGTTCTAATTCCGCCGCCATATTGAACTCTCGCATTTTTCAACCTATCCGATTGGGATTTGGAACCTCTACCTGCTTTGGTTAGGCAGTCCAGCAGTCGAGATGCATCTGTCAAATTCCGATTTTTGACTTTTCTAGAGGTCGCCATATTGAACTTTGGCATTTTTCAACCGATCTGATTGGAATTTTGAACCTATACCTACTTGAGATTGGCGATCAAAATGCATCTGTGAATATTTGATTTTCAACGTTTCAAGAGGCCACCATATTGAACTTTTGCATTTTTCAAGCAATCGGATTGAGATTTTAAAACTATACCCACTTGAGGTTGACAATCGAAATGCATTCGTCAAATTTGCCATTTTGACATTTCCAAAGCTGCCATTTTGAACTTTTGTTCATTTTAACTGATTGAATTGAGATTTTGAACATATACTTAGTCAAGATGGACAATTAAAGTGCATTTTCGAACTCGACATTTTGGCAGTTCAAAGCGCCGTATTGAAATCTTGCTTTTTTCAACCGATTACATCGGGTTTTCCAACCTATACTTGGTTCAGATGAACAACTGGAATGTAACTGTCAAATTTTGAATTTTGCACATACTTTCCTTTTATCTCAATTTCTCCTATAGGTATATATTCAAAAAGACTCCTAAATAATACAAATACACGGTTCTTTTTTGCTTTCCACTACACAGTGTCCTCCACGGCATAACCTTTTTCACGGTTCAGGTTTTTTAACACACATCGTCGCTTTCATTCTCAAAATTTTGTACTCCATCATATGTTTCCAGTATTTTTGGTAGTTACCTTTAACAAAAGTAGAAATACATATTAATAAACATAATAATGGTGTATCGATTTTCCCCGACAACTCTTCACTGACCAGACACTACCCACTGACATGCGTTCCGTTCACAATAGAACCCTACAAGTCGAGGCAGAAATTTCAAAGCACGCGAAAAACAAACATATTTTCGATTTCATGTTACTAATACACAGTCAGTTGCTTACGCCTCTTGGAAAACTTCATCTGACCAAAACACTATCGACGGACATGCAAAAAAATTACTAAACTCGTTAAGGGAACACCTGACATCTGCCTAAAACAACCGAAAATCAACATCATGTATACAATCCCCTTTCCACTTGTCCGGTGTCAGTGGAACAAATTCCCTGGCTACTTTCCGGTGACAGTTAGTCCGTATTAAAAGGGCTGAAAAAGAGATCCAAATCACCCACCGGCTTGTGGTAAAAGAGAACCATGTCTGAGTGAGCACGCCGGCCAGCGATGTGGTACAAGTGGTTAGGGGTAGATCACATAGCTGAACAATGAAAGATGCTCGCTCAAGATCGAACAAAGTGACTTCTCGAACCTTTATTTAACTCTCAAGTGCTGGAGAACGGTCAACACAACGTGACACAATACATCTACACTACTCACATACACGAAATGTTACTACCTGTAAAGTTACCGGGAAGGTTTCAGAAGACTGGCAGGTTAGGGTAGGAGATCAAGACGGGTACTAAAAGACTTCGAGTGTTTTAACTGCTCCATAGGCGACTGTGGCCGTCTGGTAATCTTAGGGGTAGATTTAGATCACAATCACTTACTACCAGAAGTGTGAACGTACCGGTATGAATGAAACCTAATTAAAATCCAGATTTGCGTCTAGAGCTTTTTTTTTAATTCTGGTATTGTCAGTGTTATCCAACAACCACGATCCTATCACTTCAAAGAACAACGCTGTATGTACGAAACGGCATTTCGAAAGTCCACAACTACTAGAGTTACACGAGCCAATTTCACGAGAGGTCTTCAACCCAAAAATATTCAAATTAGTTGAATATAAGTTCAACTGGGTTGAACTTCTTCTGAGTTGTTACAACTCATTCCCCGTTCCTTTTATTAGCTACTACCTTTGTCGCGAGAGAAGGGCTGACGTCAAACCATACATGTAACATTGCCCTCTCCCTTTATATGCCGAGCCGGCATTCATAGGGCTGTCGAGCTGTCGTCCCCCAAAAATTTTAGACATCACCATGAGAAATGTCACTATACTTACCATGAAGAGGGAGATACCAGATACTACTTTAACATGTTGAGTTAAAAGGTCCTAGCAGGTTTTGCTTCAGATTTTGAGAGAGAACCATTGCGATTGGTTTGCACATGGAAGATAATACAAATTTTATTCTACACAGTGAACATAACGAACAACAAAGAGCAAGGATATAAGCATTTTCTGCCTCAGATATCAGAGAGGAAATGAAATTCCGTGCTAGAGGAAACATTTCGGAAAAAAGCGTGATTTTACCAGCAAGAACATGATCGGTCGATGAACGATGCATTTGAATAAAGGCGGGAGAAACCAGCCAATTACAGTTTCAGCTTAGTCAAAGAGAAAATAACACGAAACCAACCAGACCAATGGGAAAATCGAACCATTGGAGGAGGAAGAGTAATGAGAAAACGACAGCACATCTCAGCAGGGAAGCGCCGACGAGAACAACGCACGAATGCGAAGGTCCGTACAATCAAAGAGAGAGAGGTCGCCGCTAGCAGCAATGAACAGAAAATAATGGACTAGTTCGCATTTACGCCTCAGCGAACCAAACAGGAAAACCGCAAAGTCCGACTCTCAAAGCCAGAGAGGGGCAACGTCAACGAAGCGGTTTTATAATTTCTTATTTTTCCGTGCGACATCAGCGGATTTAGAGATCAATGCACGATCCATGTGACCGGATGACGATCGAACGGGTATTGCAAGGTGAAAAATGATGTGCTAAATAAACGCAATCAAACTTCGCTGTGTTCTCCTGCAACCTTCCACCTGGCTTGCACTGGAAAGTAAATGCCTTTTGGGCGGTCATGAAGCATGAAGGGTGAGCCATCAGCCCTACGGAACAATTTTGAAGACGCTAGTCTGTGACAATGGCAAACAGTTCACCAGTATGAAGTTTGAAGGATTCCCGCTGACGTTTGTTTGAGTAGTGAACTATTTTATTTGACAGCAGCTGCCAGTAGCCGGCAGAGACTCACACAAGCTGGTGAAACAGGTACAGTAACCCTTCCTGTAGGAAGTAAAAACTGAAACACCCAACACAGACGTATAGAACCTGAATCAATTTCAGTAAATGAAGAAATTTTTGTGCAGTCAATTATTGTGGAAGCTGCTGAAACTGGCTCGGCTTCTTGTAAACAAGGAAACTTTTTGACATCGTCCAATGCTGATCAAAAAATTGGGAAGTGAAAATCTGTTCGTCAACAGCGATCCACGAAGAGCTTGGTTCACTTCTTCTCTGAGTTGTCATCCAGATATTGTACCTTGACTAGGGTGGCAAATAATCTGACATCGACCAGAGCCGACCAGAGCGTTGGCATGTGAGAAGAATCGCTCTTGGTCTGCTTTCAAGATATAGGAAATCACATTAAAAGGGAGAGCTACCAGTCAATTGAATGTCCACATACTGCGGGTCATAATTGAATGGAATCTTAAAATGGGGTTTTGGAGATAGATAGAATGTTAGGAATCAACGAACTGTTTTTGAGTTTTCCGCCATGGTAATAGTATATTACATACCGAGGCGGGAAGTGCTTCATTAATGCTGAGAGCAAGATAGCTGCGAGCATGCTCGAAGCAGGAATGGAGCAATTACCGCCGAGCGTATGTATACTATTTTATTCACAGCCATTAAGAATGGTTGGAATGAAGGTTCGAAGTTTAAATAGTCAATTAGGCTATTAGAATCATCAGTAATTATATCATAAGCACCATACCATGATAATAACTGGCACCCTCCACCTCACAAAACTGCGTTTGACTCTTCAATTCAAGCCCCTCCACACCTGTCTATCCGTCATCCATCTATCAATTGTCAATCAATCAAGGAAGCCATGCACTTTCCGCCCTCCAACCGGGACGGGAAGTGATTTCGGAGGCGGAAAAAAAATCATCAACAAAGCGTCTCTTTCCAACTTTTTGAAAGTCAGTAATGAGTCTATTACCATAGTGGTTGTGAGTAAAACTACTTTCCAACTACTTTACAGATTACCACCAACATGGAAGGAGAAGTATTGTGATTGCGCAGAAAAAAGCGAATGACGAAAAATCTGTCTTATTTCCAGAGTATTGTCTGTCTGTCTGTGTGTATCTGTCTATGTGTGTCTGTAATTTTCCACGATAACTACCGAACCGTTGATCTAATCGAGTTAAAATTTGGTATGTAGATACGGTTTCAGCCTGGAATGTGCCAGTTGGTTTGTGATGATCATCTGTCAAACGGAAGTATGACCACCAGGAAATGAAAAAGGTATTTCTCAAGAAGCTCAAGTGCGGTGTGTCATTTGAAAGCCATATGGAAATTTTATTCATAATATTATGTAAAAGTACTGCTCACTTAAATGTCAGAAAGCTCATTTGCCGGTCGGGCGCTACGAATAACTGCAGAATTGCAGAAACACAAGTGCACTTCCGGCGCAAGGCGCGAACCACACCGTGCATCGACCCCAACGGAAAATGGCCACAGAAATTGCTGACGCCCGATAGTCGATAAGAGGGCTTTAGGCTTTGAAAAGAGCTTTTGAAGGCTTTAAAAAATCTGGTCCATCGATCAAAGCCTTTTCATCGACTATCAGGCGTCAGCAGTTTCTGTGATTATTTTCCATAAGCGTCGATGCAAGACGTCATTCGTGCCTTGCGCCGGAGGTGCACATGTGTTTCTGCAATTCCGCAGGTTTTTTTTGTGAGGAATTTTCCATTGGGGAAAGTTCATTGGCGCTAGAAGGAGCTAGGCGGATCTAGAATTGTGCATCCATGATGAGCTTACCGGGTGCGCCGTTAAGTCGGTTAAAGCGGGTGCGCCATTGCGCAAATCTAGACAATAACAAGGCGGTACCCTTGTTTATGCGTTGGTTTATGATTAACAAGAGCAGACGTACAAGGCAGTTCTTGCGCAGCTTGTGGATATAGGATCAGCCTTAAGATCCGAACACCAAAGTGTACTGAGTGATTTTGAAATTGCGCTTTTCAAAGCAGTACAGAACAAAGTGTGTTGTGCTCCCACAAACGAAAGTTGTTTGGTGTTTTCTCCATTTATGCCAAAACTTATGGAGAAAAATTCAACCGCATGGTCTGAGTACTCTTTGCAAAGATCGATACTAAGCGATCGCATACAATGCAGAACGCTTGCAGCATTAGCATTTGTGGCAGTTCGAGATGTGCAGTTTGCTTTCGAAATTACAATTGAAGATTTCAGACCTGAGCTGAAACCACTGATGGGAGTACTGGAAATTGGACTACATAGGAAGGCTCCTAACCTCCTGAGCAGTGAGCAGTCCTCCAAGATTTGCGGCAGACCATTGGAATATGTTTGAAAGAACATCTGAAAATCTGCTCTCCTGCCCAGAAGCAATAAGGCCTCGGACAACAAATTCATTGACCAGATTAAAAAAGAACAGTCTTATACTGAGATGTATGTGGCCAAGTACCGAAGCGGTTGCAGAAAGGAGGCATCAGTAAATTCTAAGCACCACCAAGTGGACGAAGGACTGAGGACTCTGGTTAGTGGTTACAGTTTCAGGAACGTGGAAGCTCACGTCAAGCATATTACACCATTATCACTGTAGAATGAACACAAATTATTTGTTAGTTTTTGGGAGTTCGGCATTACCTATTTTGTCTTTTCCCTGTTCAATTAAGTGTATGTTAAATAAATAATATCACATTTGTTATTTGTTTCTTATAAGCTACTGCATGTAATATTTTTGTTAAGGCCCCAGTTTACGCCTTAAACCCTGCTTGTTTTCAGATCCACCATATCGGGAGTTTACCTAGTGGTGGTTTGGACCCAGATGATTTTTCACTTTAAAGTTTCCCCTTTTTTTTTTCAAAACCACCCACCAGATGAAAAGTTGGTGCAAAATCATGTAAGTGTGGAAAAAAGAAGGAAACTAAAAAAGTTGGAAGCCAGCTCTCTTACTCCCTATCTAGTGATTTTGAAAAAAAGAGGCTTTTCTGCCTCTTCTTTGTCCACACGCTATTTTGGAGAGGCTTTTTGGGCGTGCTTAAATGGGACACGCTAAACAGACACAGAGTCGGTGCCTACTGCCTAACAACAACACAACAAGTAAACGATGACTGTAATTTATGTTCAAAATTATTGTTCAGCAAAGGAAGAAATTATTTTGTAACAGAAGAAATTTATGGAGTTGATTTCGTTTGTTGAATGACTTCCGTTCTCATGAAGAAGTTACAGAATTTGCTGTCATTACAGATCATTACTCTTTGTTATGGCTGGACAGACTTTCAGAACTGACTAAAAGACGATAAAATTTCAGCAATCCGACTTTGAACTTGTGCATCGCAAGGGAAAGCCGCATGTAGTCCCGGATGCCTTATCTTGAATCAAGCTTTCTGGAATTTCAAAACTGGAAGTTGAAGCGGCTAATTCCGATTGCAGATAATCAGATATCCTACCCTGCGTGGAAAAATCCAAGATTCCAGTAGTAACTATAAACAATTGTGTCGCGAAATATCTGATCTCCAATTAATGTATCGGTGAAAACTGACAATACTCAGTGGAAACTCAAAAAGAGCGAAAGCAAATAAAAAGCAAGAATTAGCCTGCAGCAGCAAGCTTATATTGGGTTTTACATCACATGAGATATTTTTAATAAAGAATTTTATTGTAATAATCATCAGTTTTTTTTGGAGAAAATGCATATGGGGTGGTTTTCTCAGCCGGTCACTCTCGACCTGAACGCAGATATACAGGGTGTTTCACAATTACGGTTACAAACTTCTAAGGAAGATTTCCCATAAAAAATGGACCCGAAAAAAATACAAATTCGATCTCCTAAAATGCTCCGGTGGAAAGTTACAGGGTATTGACCTTGACTTTTTAAAATCGATTTTTTGATCCAACTTTTGAACTGTTCAAACGATTTTGTTCAAATTGGAAAGAAAGTCAATTGAAATAGGTCCCTATTGAACAATGACAACGTGTTTCAAAAAAAAAGTTCAGGGGCGTAGATAATGCGGGGTAACCTCATGTTCCCCCCCCCCCCTATTTTTTACCCCGTAGCCATTTTTTCAAAATGTTCTTATTTTTGGATTATACACTCAATTTAGAAAAGAAAGTTACTCCAGCGCAGTTGTGATTAGAAGGCTTCGTTTTCGAGATATTTGAGTTTTAAACTTTGGAAAACACTTTGAAATCGCCACTTTCCAAGCCTATATTGTCTTTTTTCTGGAAACTCCCGGTTTTTCAGCAAAAAATGGCGGTTTATCAACTTGAAACACCTAGAAAACCTATTTCAGTTGAGGTGATTTCCAAAGTGTCAGACTCAAATACCTCGAAAATGGAGCCTTTATCAAAATTGTGCGAGAATACTTTTTTTTCTACATTGAACGTAGAATCCATAGATAAGAATAATTGAAAAAAAAAATAACAATGGGGGTAGAAAATAGGGAGGGAATATGAAAACACCTCCATTATCTACGCCCCTGAATTTTTTTCAACACGTTGCCATTGTTCGATAGAGACCTAGTTCAGATAGGTTTGTTTCAAATTTGAACAAAATCGGTTGAACGGTTCAAAATTTCTGTCAAAAAATCTTTTCAAAAAGTCTCCTTGAACATCCTGTAACTTCTCAACCGAGTATTTTAGGACATCGAAGTTATACTTTTTTCTGCTACATTTTTGATGGGGAATCTTTCCTAGAAGTTTGTAAGCGTAATTGCTGAACCAGTGGCGCCGAACTCATAAAAAGTTACTATGGCGAAGAAAATTTTAGACCCCCCCCCCCTTACTGCCACGTTACGGTCGAGCCGGTAGGCCTAAGAGCCCCTTATGCAGTTAGCGCCGCAGGCGAAATTTTTTCGGAATAATAATAATAATAATATCAACAATAATTAGCAAAAAAAAGGGAAGGTGCTGACCAAATTGTCCATAGATTTCATATTTTTTTCAAATTTAGAAATTTTCGAGAACTCTTGAAAATACCCCTTTAGGTACAGTTGGGAGCGAAATAATTCATACAAGTCGGCTGGATTTCAGAAATGTTATCCATGTTAGTTTTGATTATGATCAATCTCTAATCAAAACTGGCATTCTAGACGATCCAAGCAGCTTACATTTCTGAAATCCAGCCGACTTCCTAGCGGAGCCGTAGGAAATCTTTAGTTCCCAAATGTATCCACTTACATAACATGGGCTGAATTTCAAGTTCAGGAACTGTGGCAGAAAATATTGCTACGAAGTTTGTGGGAAGAAGTAGGTAAGGTAAGACCCTCTTGTTAAATTGGGCCCCAGTTCTATGTGCAGTTCAGCCACACCTAGTGCAACGCAATGTATTGGAACCATTAGCAAGAATCGAATTTTTTTTTGTGAGATCGTAAGATTTTCCTAGTCCAGTGAGGTGGCTGTTGAAGTCTGTATGATCAAAACCTTTTGCCTCTGCATGGTCTAGAGTGCTATGAAATTATTATTTTATACAGGCTGTTACTTTTTTTTGTCAATATTCTAGGAGATGGTGGAGCATAAAAAATTAGTGGACTTTCTCAAGAAAATTAATATTGGGAACACATCATAACGAGGGTAGAGGCTTTCAAAGTTGAGTTTTGAAAATGGTTTTTTGGTTAAAACTCCAAATTTAAACACTAGATTTTGACCAAATTCAGTACACAAAGTGAGTTGATGCATACCTACAAACTGGTCATATGGACATTTGTCACATTTGTAACATTTGTTGTATTAATTTTTTTATTTTTTCGGTTTTTGTTTTTGGCAAAAGTAACGAGTTATCGAATAAATTTCTCAAGTCGCCTATGATTCCTGGAAATCTGAAGGAAAAACATGGCTATCAAGGAGTCCGAGGCCTACTTTGAGGAGAAATTCATTCGATCACTCTTACTTATTTTTCAATGCTCCCATCATCTCCTGGAGTAGGTACTGACAAAAAAAAATTGTAACACCCTGTATATCAGAGGTTGGCCATAATTGCGATCATAATGACTGAATAAACTGTTGAATGCCGATGTCGGTCTCTGAAAATGTTTAAAACTGAATAAAAAGCTTTCATTATCGAAAGTTATTTCTGAAATGGCACAAAACTGGGAAACGGAGAGTGGTCGTATTCCTTACCGACATACATTGGAGATTCCCAAACAACATGCAGATGTCACTCTGAAGTCTGAAGTATATTGCAGGACATCATGAATACCAACAATTGAAAAAGGCAAAAATAGTCATAGCACTCAAAGTAAAATGGTTTTGATCATACGGTACCTATACCTAGGTACATCGTAAATAACTGTCATTCAGATTCAGTGTACCTAATAATCCTAATATACAATGATTTGCTGGGTAAATCTCTCTTCCTCTTCTTTTCCTTCCTCTTTCCTCTTCTTCTTTTTTCTTCTCTTCTTTTCTTTTTTTCCTTTTCTTTCCCTCCAGACCCCCCCCCTCATTTTGAGGTATGGCGAGCGCCACAAAAAGAGGTCTATTTGGCGCCACTGTGCTGAACACCTTGTATTGTATACGGCAAAAGAAAAAGAATGCCTTGAGGTGTATGGGCAGTGAAAAAGTTTCGTCTGTACGTGGAGGGAAGCGGATCACGAATCACACTGCTTTCGTTCAGCTAGTCGGTGTCTTTACACCACTACAACTCCAACTGCGATTTTTTTTTGGAAAAGACAACTTCTTGCCGAGCAAGTGAGTTCCTGTGAACATTTTTGCTCACCTAGATGGAAGAGGTTATCTACTTACCCAGCGGCCAAGACTCGCGATATGTGAGGATCAGGAAGGCACTGAGCTGCCGTTCGTGGAGACTGCAGAAGACCTTACTCTTCAAGAATTGCCAAGCCAAGAGCCGAGAGTCGGCAATAAAGAATGCCTCGGTTTTTATCCGTTTGAATCGTTAGTAGCCGAATTATTCTGCCTGTTAAAGGGATGAAACCGGCTTCGGCACAGCGTTGATGATATGCAAATTTTGTTTCCACGTCACACTATTTACAAATTAATGTGTAACGACTAGCTTACGAGGAAAAGTTTCGAAGGGAGCACGTGTACCTAGGGATGTGCCAAGACTGCCAAGAGTTACGCCAGGTATATTACGTTGACACAATATAAACTGGAATCTCTGCTTCATAAAGCAGACAACTTTGTCAACGAATAATTAAATCAAGTAGTTTATCCAGGGGAAAGCTTCTGAACTGGCACAGGGGCTGTTCGGTTCGGGGTTGGTTTGTTTCGACGACAGTCAAGCTTTCATTTCCCCAAGTAGCTGCTATATAGAAAACCAATTTCTTGCGTTTCCAATTTTCTCATTCAATAGTGTGAATAGCGAGTAAACTCTTGACCTTGTCGGAAAACTACAAAGTTCGAGAAACAGTGAAAGTTCTCTTTGTATAAAAATTAACAACTTCGCCAAGTTCCAAGACCACCACCTTGACGCATCAGGTTCCGCTCCAAGAGAAAGTTTCAAGAGATGTAAAGTTATAACCGCATTGCTGCAATTTCGTTCAACCACAATACACAGCTAGGTTGAATGCGCTTAAATCTAAGCAGGAACAAGTTTTACTATTGAAATAGTAAATCGCAGAAGGTACTACCTAGAGTATATTTTACAAGTTCCATACCAAACCGTCAGCTGATGTTTGATTACGCAAATGCGGAGCTATCCCGGGCAAATTCTGGAATCCTGGAAAGTTGCATCAATTTCGTCTCTTTTGTCCGAGCGCCATTATAGCAATCGGAAGGGATTAGATTGAGAAATGCGGGGAGCTCTTATCTTTCGCCAAGTCTATTATTATATCCATGCGAATTCTGCGTTTGCATACAGAATCGATTATCCAGCTTTAATTACTATAATCCCGAATGGAGAAGCCGTATCCCAACAGCCATAGATCATTTTCTATGTGATATGCATTATGGGGCCGTCGTAACTTGGCGGTTTTGGTTCCGGCGATATGCCAAAGAAATTTGTCGACAGAAGATATCTGGTTGGCGGATAATGTACGACCCGACATTATATCACCAGGTGAGCAAGCAAGCGAGCACAGCCGCCTGCAACTTTACGGATTCCAGATTACCGCAAACATTGTGTTTATAGGCACCAAAGTAATCAAGCGAGGTAATTGTGTTTGCTAGATGTGCGGGAGACACGTTAGGTTTTTAGCCTGGCTTCCGGGGTAAAACAAGCATAAAGTCAGAGTCGAGATGACAAATATCGCACCCGCCCTTGATGCCAGAGGGAAATAATCCAGGATTTACCAGATACTTACTATGTTGTGCACGCACTTTCTCAACAACCAGGTATAGGTGTATACAAAATGACCCTGCAAAGTATGTTCTAAGACAACACGATGAAATATTTGTCAATATTTAATTAAAGTTAATTGTGTTGTTGGCTTCAACTCGCGCGCAGGTCTACACACAACAACTTTATCAAGTTGACGATTACGGCTTGAGAAACTCCCCAAGAACAGGTTGGAATAATACGCACCGTGTTGCTTTTAACTTATCCTTTGTCCCATTCGTCTCTAATTAATTTGACTTGCCTACGCTTCTCTCACATAAGAGATCGTCGAGGGAAGCGGAGCACTTAATTTCAAAAAATTTGCCAAACTTCTCCCCTATACCCACTCCGCTAAAGCAAATAAACAGTCGGTGCGAAAAATTCTTTATTAGCAACAGCAAACCGCTTTTGTCAACGACTACCTACTCTTTCCCGCAGTGTTCTTCCTCCTCTCCAACCACCGTCACCACCACCACCACCACCACATTCCACAATCAAAGGAGAGGACGCGCATAATGAATTGCCTGGCGACCCACCCTGTTCCGCTCCTCCTCAGTCCTTCCTAGCATATTTTCCATTTAGGAAATTGCGGCAAGAACGTTTGCTGTTTCGCGCCTCGAATGCTCAAAAATTGCGCGAGGTTTTATTGTTAAGTGTTTGAATACATTGTTTGCAGAGAGACGCCATAAAATATTTAAGCGGGGTAGGGGGGTGCGGTGCGAAAGCGGAACGGCGAGAGGGCATTCGCGGAAAGGTCACGAATTTGGCGGACCGCCAACTATGACATTCGCACATCGATAATAACGACGAAACCGCGTTTGTTGGTGCGGTTGCGTTCGGGAAGTCTCACAACTCTCACACACACACGCCCGGCCCGGCACGAAATCGTACCAAAATGTCGAGTAACGTGAATCGTGCGTTTGATTTAGGAACAGAACAATTCCTGTATGGCCTTTAAAACAGCTACTTTACGCACTGTTCCAAGTCCGTAAAATTCTTCATCAGAGTATTATAAGCTTTTGAAAAGACGTTGTCAAGGAATCGCACTGTTGATATTGTAAAGACGATGGCCAACGTAATTGAAATATCTCATTGCTGATTATGGGACAGCACTTTGTTAAAAGCAAACTGTCGTTTACTAATCGCCTTACGCTGGCACGTGCCCCTTATTGAAGATTTGATCGACCGTCTCGAAGGTTTCACTTATTTTAGTACAATGGACTTGGCGTTTGGGTATTACCAATTTCAGATGGACCATAGCAGAAACCGTTTTTCCACCCCTGACGGTCATCAAGAGTCCCTTCATATGCCATTCGGCCTTCGAAATGCAGCGGCTGTTTTTCAACAATTCCTAAATCACATTCTTGAACTCCTTCGCCTTGACGGTGGTAAAACGACTGTTTTTATGGACGATATACTCACAGTATATCATTGAGTAAATGATCATTTTTTATAATCTTTGTCGTACCTGGGCCTCGAAATTTCCATAGGAGTGTGCTTCAACAACGACAAAATCGCAGCAGTCTAAAATTTACTCACCCCCACAATTCCTTCCCAACTTTGTCAGAGCTGTGACACCGTCGGAGATTTATGCAAGTTAGTTTCTAGGAGGTGCAACTGCTCACACCGCACGTACAACGGTAAATAATCAAGAGATCACGAGGTAAATTGTATCAAAAGGATATTAAAAGACTTTTGAAATTATGTGGAACTCATCCGCTATACCTATTTGAAATTCTTGGAAATGTAGTCACCATGCCCAGGGGAGTGGAACGGAAAGATTGACAATACGCTATGCAGTGAGAAATTGGGAGGTGAGTCTTTTTCAAAAAATCACCCTGTACATTCTCCCCAGCTGAGCTTCGGTGAGTTACTCAAGCTGAAGCTGCTAAACGATTCCAAATTTTAGGAATACATCATGCAGTTCTGTGGTGGTCAGCGCGTTCGACTGCCACATCAGAGGTCGTGGGTTCGAGTTCCACTGTTTAAGCTCGAATTTTTGTCTAAAAACAAGCTCTTCGATTGAGTTGGGATGCTTGTTGAATGAAAACGCGCCGTGTGTCGCATAGCACGTAAAATACGAACAATGGTGCCGACCCCATGCGATATGTTAGTGGTCGTTGAAAATCCCTTTCCTGTGTTGAAACACACAGGGGTTCGGCAGAAATTTCCGGTATAGTGGAGGAAAGCATTCACCGGCGTCGCTGCTGGACCTCGTTGCGGAAATAGGACGACGTTGAATGAACGAGTAAAAAAAAATCAGATCGAGGGTATTGTGGTTAGATACGAGTGTAAAAACGTCACACATGTTCGGAAATTACAATTTTGCTTCTTCTTGGCCACCATTTTTCATGACTATGACTATGACTTTTATGATTTATGGAATAAGATGCCTCGTCGAGTAGCATCTGAGGTGGCATCGCTATTGGAATAAAAAATCCTCATAATTTTCGCATTTATTGGGATACTATTGAGAAAACTAGGAAAAAGTGAGTAAATCGACAAAAACTGGCCACAGGTGTCCTCAAGTAGAAATGAGTTTAACAAAATTGTCACCAAAAACTGTTGATGGGACCTTGTAATAGAGGTTCTGGGGAGCACAGAAATGTATCTAACAAAATCGTAGCTGATCCCGAACGGCAATTATTCAATTTTCAAGATTATCAGTTAAAAATGTTGAGATAAAAATTTGGCTTCGGTTTTTTCAAATTTTTAAAATAACTAAGATTGTCTAAACGGGTCATTTTGCATCTCTCCCAATATCTAAAATGATCTATGTAGATAGATTCATACCCTTCTGTTCTAATGAGAGTCCAAAACCTCCATTGTTGAGGAACTTTAACAAGTTTTGGAGATGACATGAATTTCCAAAGCTTCTGATAACACCCTTGTCCCAAAACACTTTGATAATATATTTATGCCCTCTTCGTAAGGTCCAGCTACAACCTTTGCAGTGCTGAAACACTTTTCAACAATTTTGTTAATCGTTTTGAAGCCAGACACAAACGGAATCACGCAAAGTACTCCTACATTTTTCACGGATCAGTGAGACTTGCTTTCCTTTGAAAGTTTCCGACACGAGTTCTCTTCAAAAATCTTATGTTGGTAACTTTTGGCGACCAATTTTAGCTCCTTGGGCCACAGCAAAACTTCATCACACCCAAGTATCGTCACAAGACCATTCCAAAATAAATGGTTCACAAACCCTTGAAGAAGATGCTTCGAAAAGAGGGGGGTTAATTATGATGTGACAATATTTCGCAAAGTTCTTCTTTTTTCCTGCAGAGCAAAATTTTCAATCAATGCGCCTCAAATCTCCATAAGTCTTCATACTTGTAACCATCTCTTTCTGTTTATTTTCTCCACAAACCTTATTCAACGTAATTTCATTGAATTTCCCACGTAAGTCTTTTAGAGTGATGAAGCAGTACGGACATGGAAGTAGCCGTAGTTGTTTGCTGGTCATTGATCAAAAGAAGTTTAAATTCCTGAACAAATTTTAAAGGAATTGCATTGATATTAGTCATTTCAAACATCAACTTGATTTTAATTGGTCTAGAAGATGCAAAAATAATTTTAGAGAAAGAGGAAAAGAAAAATTACACAGGCAGCAAAAAAGTCGTTACGTAAATTGAGGATCGATAGAGAAAAATGGGGGTATCAACCAGTTTCAATAGGCTTATGAATGGTTTGCATTGTACCCCAGGTCAAAAAAAACCTATATGAAAATATCGAGTTGATGTTTCAAATGACCAACATCAATGGACTTGGGTTTAAATTTGTTTCGGATCTTGAACTTATTCTCTTGATCAATGGCCAGCGAATAGCTACACGACAACCATGCCCGTACTGCTTCATCACTCCAAAAGACTTACGAGGGAAATTCGATAAAATGACGTTGAAATGAGGTTTGTGAAGAAAATATAGAAAAAAATGGTTACGAGTATGGAAACTTATGAAGATTTAAAGGCGCATTGATGAGAAATTTTGCTCTGAAGGAAGAAAGAAGTTTTCAAAAGAGTGTCACAAGCTCAATCAACCCCCCTTTTTTTTGAAAAAGACTAAGCTTGTATGTTACCGAGAATTGCATCATTCCAGAGTTGCATCTTTTCAAGGGTTTGTGAACCATTTGTTTTGGAATGATCTTGTGCTGATACTTTGGCGTGATGAAGTTTTGCTGTGGCCCAAGAAGTTGAACTCAGTGCATAGAGTCTCAGTGGGCAAAAGTTACCACGACGAGATATTCGAAAGGAACACCTGCCAGAAACTTTCAAAGGAGAGCGCCGGTCTTACTGATCCGGAAAACATAGAAAATGTGGGAGTACTTTGAGTGATTCCGTTTGTATCTGCCTTCAAAACGATGAACAAAATAGTTGAAAAGTGTTTCAGCACTGCAAAGGTTGTAGCTGGACCTTACGAACAGGGCATAAATATATTATCAAAGTGTTTTGGGACAAGGGTGTTATCAGAAGCTTTGGAAATTCATGTAATCTCCAAAACTTGTTGAAGTTCCTCAACAATGGAGGTCTTGGACTCTCATTAGAACAGAAGGGTATGAGTCTATTCACAGAGATTTTTTCAGATATTGGGAGAGATGCAAAATTAACCGTTTAGACAATCTTAGTTATTCTAAAAATTAAAAAAAAAACAAAGCAAAATTTTTATCACAACATTTTTAACTGATAATCTTAAAAATTGAATAATTGCCGTTCGGGATCGGCTACGATTTTGTTAGATACATTTCTGTGCTCCCCAGAACCTCTATTACAAGGTCTCATTAACAGTTTTTGATGACAATTCAGTTAAACTCATTTCTACTTGAGGACACCTGTGTGGCCTGTATCTCCGAGACCGCAAGAGGTGGCTTGATGAAATTTCCAGCCTCATGTTCAGGGCATGTTACGGAGTGGCACTGATTAATAAAAAAATCTTCATGATTCTTACATTTTCTGCATTATAATTGAAAAAACCATAAAAACGGTGTGGTGCGCCCTCTTTCGCCAATCTCTTGTAACGCAGATGGGTTACAGTGCGGGATTTTCTACGGTATGTTCAGGACATGTGACAGAATAATATAAAACAGGAAAAAATCGGTTCGGATTTGGTTACGGGTTTGGTGCTATTTTTGTCCAATATTCCTGAGCTATCCCTGTCAGAGGAGGATATAAATACCCCACGGAGCGACAGAATCTTCGGTTGAACCATTGATTGTGCCAACGACTGGACTATTACCAGAGCTAACGTCTTTGTTACAGCCTGCGGAGGATATATCGTGTGATCAAATGAATTCTTATTTTAGGTGGGCTGTGGCCTGGTCAAATTCAGGGGTGCGAAGCTGCGTTCGGCCAGGCCACAGCCTGCCTAAAATAAGAATTCATTTGATCACACGATAGAATGGTTGCCAGATATTACTGACTGTAGCAAAGTTCCTCCTGCAGGTAAAAAAAGTGGGTCGAGTCAGATTGTTAGAGTCGTGCCTGTTAGACAGAGCCCAAAGAGGCGAAGACGAAGTAATTTTGCTAGATGCAAAAAAGATGGCGCCAGTGCAGCGATCTCAAACTATTCAAATACAAAATCAAAGCAGTCTCATGTCACGAGCGAGCATGACAAGTTTTAAACGTTTTTAAAAGGGTGGTTCGAAGTGTGGTTTTTCTTCGAAATCGATAGAAGGTGAATGGAAATAGACAATAATGGATGAACAAACAGAATGTCTTGTAAAGATACATTCTCAATTTTAGTAAAAGCAATTCAAGAATACACATTAAAATAGCTGTTCCTGTTATTTCAAAGTATTCTAGTACGCACAAAAACAAGTATTGTTATCTAATATTGTTTATACCTCTTTACCTTCATAGTCAACAATAGTACAGGTTCTCATGCCATCTTTTCATTTACTGTCAATTTTTACTTAAATCTTCTACAAACAAGTAATTCATACACTTTTTTAAATAGGTGAGCCCGTACCATTGATCTTTCATATTTCTGTATATAATATTTTCTTTATTCAACGGTTTTCTGATGATGAAATGATGAGGGTCTTCTTCGAAACAATTGTCAATTAAACCTTTTTCAAAAAACAACAAATAACTACGTGGTGTGACTGGAACAACTTTGAATTTATACTGACAAAGCCACAGATGGACCAATTCTACATTAAAAATAAGAAAAAAGTTTCCATTAAGATAGGTCAAAAAACGCTTCATAAGCGAGCTACAGCCCTCTAAAAGTGGTAGCCTGAAGATGGTTTTCATTTAATATCTTCGAAACTGTTAACAGCAGTATCATGAGATTTTGCTTATCGGCCAATCTTTTTATGTCTAATAATATGCGATAACAATAATTTCAAAATTCTATCCAGAAATAAGTTAGACTGTGTGGGATGGGGGGTGAAATCACCCCAACTTTTCCAAGTGTAGTTTTTTTTTGCAACTTTAGCATAAAATTATGAAACCCCAAAGCATTTTGCATGAAAAAGGTCCCCTTGTTCAACTTCGATAGGAAGTACCGTTCTCGAGTAAAATCGATTTGAAACTTACCCTACATGTCATGAAAATTCGTTAAGAAATTACAAAGAGAAAAAAATTGAACGTAGGTCATGGAACACGACTACTATGTTTGGGAAAAAAATAATCGAGACAGGTGACAGATTAATTAAATAAGTTACAGAAGCATTTTGTCACATTTTAAATTTATTTGATTTATGGGAAAATACTGAATTTATTTGAGCGACATTTTTTTTCACTTTAGTAATTGTTCAAAGTGACTTCCATTTTGTTGAACGCATAGTCGGGCCCGACGACTTATAGCTTGAGAAGCACGCAAAATTTGAGATTGGTTCAATCTAATTTCATTTGCAGCCTCATTTATTCTCTGCAGGAGCTCCTCTAGCGTGTTCACTTCAGTGGCGTACACCAGAGAATTCAAATATGTACCCCCAAAAATCAAAGTCCAGTGGGTTCAGGTCCGGAGATCGGGGTGGTCAAGCTATAGGTCCATTACGACCGATCCACCGATTTGGGAAGTTTTCATCTAACCATGTCCTTATATTTCGCGCAAAATGAGCTGGCGCCCCATCATGTTAATACATCATGTTTTGCAAATTCAAGGGAACATCTTCCAATAGTCCACCGAGATTATTTTGGTAGCAGCTCCCTTGAAATAGCAAAACATGATGGGGCGTCAGCTCATTTTGCGCGAAATGTAAGGACATGGTTAGATGAAAACTTCCCAAACAGATGGATCGGTCGTAATGGACCTATAGCTTGGCCACCCCGATCTCCCGACCTGAACCCACTGAATTATTATTTTTGAAGGTATTTAAATTCTCTGGTGTACGCCACTGAAGTGAACACGTGCGAGGAGTTCCTGCAGAGAATAAATGAGGCTGCAAATGAAATTAGATTGAGCCAATTCCAAATTTTGCGTGCTTCTCAAGCTATGAGTCGTCGGGCCCGACTATATGCGTTCAACAAAATGGAAGTCACTTTGAACAATTATTACTAGAGTGAAAAAAATGTCGCTCAAATAAATTTAGTATTTTTCCATAAATTGAATAATTTTAAAATGCTATTGTCACTTATTTCATGAATCTGTCACCTGTCTCGATTATTTTTCCCCCAAACATTGTAGGTACTCGTGTTCCATGACCTACGCTCAATTTTTTTTTTGTAATTCCATTATGCATTTTTATGACATGTAGGGTGAGTTTCAAATCGATTTTACTCGAGAACAGTACTTCCTATTGAAGTTAAACAGGACATTTTCCATGAAAAATGCTTTGTGGACTCATAATTTGATGCTCAAGTTGCAAAAAACCGACACTTGAAAAAATTGGGGTGATTTTACTCTCCACCCCCGACAGTCTAACCTATTTCTGGATAGAATTTTGAAATTATTCTTATTGCATATTATTAAACATGAAAAGATTGGCCGATGTGCAAAATTTCATGGTTCTGCTGTCAACAGTTTCGAAGATATTGAATAAAAACCATCTTCAGGCTACCACTTTTAGAGGGCTGTACTTTGCTTATGAAGCGTTTTTTGACCCATCTCAATATGAACTTTTTTTCTTATTTATTGTCACAGAATTTGCTGGTGAAGTAATACACGGTCATTATGGGACCCTGTATAGAACTTTGAACATGCTTCCGACATGTCCGACAAAATTTTCAAATGGAGGTAGGGTTAAATGTTTTTCCAGAATGAGTTGAAAAAATTCAATTTTTTTTTCCGCGGATTGCAGGGGTGGAAACACTGCAAACTATACATTTTTTGCAGTCCTTCACTACTACACCCTGTATAAATGATATGACAAGCTTGCATCGAAAAAGCGTTTTGGTGTCTGTGACATCTCGAACTCTCAATTGTTGTTGCTGTTGTTGTTCTGATTTTGGTTGTTATTGATATTTAGTTGCTGCAAATTGCCGTGCGCGGCAGTTATGATGTTTTCCAGGGGACTCCCGATTCCTTGCCGTTGGCTTCACAGGGCTATCATTTTTTGTCACTTCTTTTCCATCCATGAGTATGTCGCGATGTTTGTGAATGTAGTCGCCAATATTGGACACAGCCTGTCGACCACGCATGCCGACAAAGCCGATCTGAAGATGTTCATGTTGGTGGCTTCGTACCACTCGTTGGTTTTCTCATCGTAACATTCCACATGGTAGATGGTCGTTACGCCATTGAAGCCGCCGATTGCGAATATGAGGTCGTCTATGACCTAAATGGCGAAATTTTCCAAGTGTTCAACACCTACTGGAATTCATTCTTATCGCATACTTAATATTTTTCAATGCTGAATCAGAGGACATGCAGTGTGATTTTTTGAAAAGGACCCACTTCCGATTTCCCCTTGCACAATTTTTTTCTGAAAAAAAAAACGAGATGGGTTGTTCTTTTTTTGAGGGTGACATTTAGGACACGTATTGCCAAGTTTTCTTCTTTCACCCCTTCGCCCCCATCCTACTTTAAAATTCCAAATTGCATCACCGATTTTGTGATACATCAAACTGAAGGCAATAAAATTCTCTTCCTGTCAAATATATTTTTAAATCTTTTGAACCACCCCCAACCCTTCTCAAAATTCTCTCATCGTTAAATTAAACTGAAGTTTTTCCCCCTACCGAGGGGCCAACCACTCCGGGAATACCTGTACAAAATGTTCAGAATACTTGGAGAATACTAGAGAATACTTGAAGAATACTAGGAAATACATGGAAATACCAGGAATATTAGGGAATACTCGGAAATACTTGAGAATACCTGAGAATACCTGGGAATACTCGAGAATATGCAGGAATATCATGAAATATCTAGGAATACATAGGAAACACTTGTATCAGAAAATCTCACCAGAGATCGGGAGACGAGCCGCTTCCGATTGTTAGGGGGAAAATATTGCTGAGAGAACAACACAGCTCGAGGGTGAAGGAAACGGTGCTATGAATTTTTGGGAAAAAGCGTTAATAAAGGGAAGTGTAGACCAAATTGTCATACATTTTTAAACATTGCTTCTCCTGCATGCGTAAAATACCGTATGATCAGAAACTTTCCTCCTCTAGGCAGGCCGTGGCCTGGCCAAAATCAGCCTTGTTTGCCTGCCAATGACCAGACCACAGCCTGCCTAGAGGAAGAAAGTTTTTGATCATACGGTAGTAGTAATATACGAGAATTTTTATAGAATTAACAGCTTATTTAGATCTTGTTTACTCTCATGTTAATTTAATCTAAAAAATATTGTAGATTCACTAAAAATTCTTGCGGAAATATTACCAGGTACCTGTGTGGCGAGGTTCATGGCATAATAAAGAAGTAAATATCCTCTCACGTGCGTGAGTCGAAATAGCGCATATTTTTTAGGGCAGACCTGTCATTGATGAAAGTCAAGGTTGAAAATAAGGATGTTCATACGAGACAAGGACAAGAGTAAGTTTCATGTCAATCGTTCCACTGAATAAAGATTTCAAGATTGCGGCGGAATCATGGAGTTCAGCTTGAAAACAGCAGAATGACCATCCGCGAGAAGGGTAAGTACTAAGTTGCATGATAATCGTTTCACTAAAAAGTGTCAATATGGCGACCAAGTCGGCAACTGAATCATAAAATTCAGCTTGAAAATAAGAATGATCATACGAGACCACGCCCACGGTAAGTTTCAAATTCAACGGAAATCGTTCCACTCATAAGAAATTTCAATATGGCGGCCAAGATGGCGGCGGAATCATGAAATTCAGTGGAACGATTAGTGAAACGATTTTCATGGAACTTGGAACTTACCCTTGTTTCGTACATAAGTTCAGTCTCATTTTCAAACTGAATTTCATGATTCCGCCGCCATATTGAAATTTCTTATTGAAACGATTTTCATGAAACTTGGAACTTACCCTTGTCTCGTATGTTCAATCTTATTTTTATCGCATTGTAGTAAGGAAATGACGCTTATATGGCCGGTTTGTCTGTCTGTCTATCTTTCCGGCTGTCAGAAAACTTGGCAAATTATTTTCAATCTTATTCTATAATTTCAATTTCCACCCGAAGGGACGTTTTGAACAAAAGTTTACATAGGTTCCTGGATACTAGTCGGGAAAGTTTTGGGGTGACACAACCGATATTTTTATCCATAGTCACTTAGTTATCAATGATCATTATCAAAAACCGAGTCAAAAACCAAAGATTTCCTGATGTGCACTTGAAATAAAGTGAACTCCTCCTCGAGGAATGAAGCTAGGAGCCCTGGAATTTTTTCTGATGGATATCTTAGGTTATCAGGGGTGGCCACTAGGCAGATTGGATTTCATAGTTGCGGCGCCGTATTGGTCGCCATATTGAAATCTCTTATTAGTGGAACGATTTTCATGAAACTTGGAACTTATACCCTTGTCTCGTATGATAATTTTTACTTCCAAGCCGAGTTTCATTATTCCGCCGCCATCTTAACCGTCATATTGATTTTTTTTTTATTAGTGGAACAATTGTCATGGAACGTGAAACTTCGGGAGTCATTTCTCAAATTTGTTACCACTAGTACCTAACACACCCTGTATATTACAGGGTGAGTCAATAGTGAAGGATCGCAAAACTACGTTTCACCCATTCAAGATTAAAATATGGTTCAAACGCCTATCCACATCGTTTTTCATTCTGCATCACTCAAAAAATATCAATTATACAGGGTGAAGTGAGTCATGGTACGTACCATCCAGGCACGTATGTCAACTTTTATTTCAAGTGGAACATCCTATATTCTATCACACTTCTTATTTCAAAGAACATTCGGTGAAAATCGCTTATTTCAGAAATTCACAACTTCATTTATTATAAATGGCCATGCACCCCCTGTATTTTTTGACATGATTGGATCTGTCTGTGGTCAGGCTACAATTTTCATAAGGTATGTCCTATACTTAGAATGCATATTTTTTCGAATATCGGACATTTTTTGTGGAAAATATTTTTTTACACCCTGAGGCGCTTTCGTTTTGCCGGCAGGAGCTGCTGAGGAGCTGCCGCTAGATAAAGAAAGTAGATCCAGTTGGGCCGTGATTGGCGTATGTATCTACTTTCTCTGTCTAGTGATCTACCCAGAGCAGCTCCTGGCGCAAAACGAAAGCGGCTTGTATCTAAAGCCAAATCTTATCAAGTCAGGAAGGTAAACCTGTCCTTTTTCCTCATTATGGTAGGTACACATTTTTTTGACGTTTTGATGCATGGCTAATGGCTATTATTGTTATTCACTAAAAAAAATCTCACTGCTCAGTTTTATACTTATAACGTTATTTTTAACATTATGAACTGCGAGGGTGCGTCAATTTAAGGTTTTTAGGGGTTTGACTGCGATATATTTGAATTTGGGGACAAAGAAAATACTTTGGGAATACCTGAGAATACTTGGAATTTTTAGGAAATATTGGGGAATACAAGGAAATACTGGGAAATACAAGGAAATACTTGGGAATACCGAAGAATACTTGGGAAATAATAGGAAATACGTGGAAATGCAGGAATAGTTCGGAAATACATGGTATTCTCGGAATACCTGTACAAATTTTCATGAGTGGTTGGCCCCTCGCCCCCTACCTATTCACTTTCGATCCATGAGAAATAGATTTTCGAGCAAAAACAGGTCGATTTTTATTTCGAGGGAAACATCTAAGACACGTTTCGCCAAATTTTTATCTTCAACTACTTCGCCGCCCAATTGAGAGAATTTTTGGAAAGGTTTAGGGGGTGGTTTAGAACCATTGGAATTATTTTTTGCAGGGAGGGAATTCAATTACTTACAATCTGGTGTTTCACAAAATAGGTAAATGCTATTTGAAATTGTAAAGTAGGGTAGGCTGGGGGCGAAGGGGTTGAAGACAAAAATTTGGCGATACGTGTCAAATGCCCCCCTTGAAATAAGAATCGACCTGTTTTCGCCGAGAAATTGATTTTCCAAAAATCGGTAGTTGATAGGAGCGAATTTTGAGAAGGGTTGGGAAGTGACTTGAGAAAAATTAAAATATGTTTGACAGAAAGAGAATTTCATTACCTTTAATTGGATGTATCACAAGATAGGCGACACCTCTCCTATCCGGCAACGTTTTTCAGTGGCCGTTTTGAACTTCTTAGGGCTACCGCTCATATTCAAAGAAAATCCAAAGCCGATGAACAAACTTTAGGAAAATATGACGGAAAATTCTCTTGTCAGGATTGTGACCAAGGCATCAAAAGTGACAGAGGCCTTAAAATACACGGATAAAAGAAACACCAGGGTAAAGCTGTAGTTCCTCATGATAACGCAGAAATAAAACCATCCCAAGATACAACACCAACTTCTTACGGTAGCGTACAATACAGGAAGATTTGTCCCTGATCAGAATCTGAAGGGAGAAAGTAATGACACTGGAGGTAGTGGAGGTCACGATGAAAAAAAAGCCGAACTACGGCGAAGAAGATATGACTTAGCGTTGTCGATGAATTTGTTCAAACTCTAGCAAAACGAAATTCAACGGCTGGCCAATAATGGAAAAGAAATATCTGTTTAATTGCTGCCCTCCTCGAGCGAGAAAAAATGGTACAACGTGGGAAGGATATAGACTTCTATTAGATCGCCGCCTTTTTAACCGGCAAAATGAAAATTTCGATGAACTATTTAGTTTTTGGAGCTGTGCGGTGTGATAAACAAATGGAAAAGAAGAAACAACGAGATACAGACGAGACCTTGAAACATGAGAAGATACTATTCAATCGACTCGTTCAGCTCGGCAAAGTTGAAGAAGCATCAAGACTTTTGAGTAAAAGAGAAATAAGCGGAGTTCTCAGCTCGAATAATGCGGAATGGATGCTACGGGCTGTACAGTCTTCAGATAAATAGATAGATAAGATAGATAGATGGATAGATAGATAAAGATAGCATGGGTGAACTGTTTTCGTGATCGAAAGATGATCGAAGATGACGACACCAATAAAGAGCCTGCAGTGAGAACGAGGGCAAGAGCTGATCTGGGGTGCCGCGGGGTACGCGTTGTTCGATATCCGTGTCGTAGACACTGACGCTCCATCTTATACAGTGCCCAAAAATTGAAATGGAACACCTGAAAATTTTATTCGAATTAAAATGGTCGTATTTTCTCAAGAAGAAAACCGAATTGCAATGAGTTCTTTTTCCTAGACAGCTAATGTCTGGGGCCCGTATTCATAGTCAGATCTTACATAAAATCATCTTAGCCCAAGCCTGGCTCTAAACAAGCATGGTCTTAAGACCACCTTATATTTGAGATCTGACTATGAATACGGGCCTTAGACTACAGGATGATAGAATTATTTTTTGTTGCAAGCTTGTCATATCATTTATACAGGGTGTAGTAGTGAAGTACTGCAAAAAATATAAAGTTTGCACGCCTCCAATCCGCGAAAGAAAAAATTAATTTTTTAAACTCGTTCGGGAAAAACATTGAGCCCATCTTTCAGGGGTCACCTGAAAGACACGGTCTATACGACCCCCGTGTCCACGAGAGAGGAGCTTCCACAAAAAATTCAGAATGCGTGTGCAGAAATCAATCGCGATGTGCTATTAGACTTGAGCCAATTCATCATTAGACGTAGCTGTATGATTGTACATACAGCAGAATGATTCTCATTTTGAACACTTGTTGCATTATTTATTTGTAAATCATATTGTTTGTTGAGCTAGAATTTGTTAGCAAAAATTTTGTTATTATGATTTACTTAGTGCGTATCGTTTTTAATTATAATCATCATCATCATCATCATCAATAATCATCATAAGTACTTAAAAACGAGTAATAATAAGCATAAGTACAAGAGTAAGTGAAACAACCCTTCTGTATCTACGCCACTGGACATTGGAAGGCTGTATATCCCATAGAAAGCCTTTTGAAAAATATATAATTAGGCATGTCGAGTTATTTTTCGATCGACCAACTACTGGTGGAATCCTGTTTTTATAAATCGAAGTATCAAACGATCCCGCACAATTCTGTCATGAAAAATACTGATGTTAAAAAAAGATCTTTGGAGATTTGAGTTGGTCCTGGTGTTTCGAACAGAAGTGCCAAACTTGCTCAGTCGAGTCGTGGATTCGACAAGATCTCGGACGTGAACCGTTCGGTTCGAGATCTAGAGCGTTTATTTTTTTTTATGGGCGCCAAGGTCCGGATTGGCGACCAGCGTTTTCGCTGTCGAAGGACCTATTCGACAGTAGGTCAACTCGACACTCACACGCAAAAAAACGAAAATACGAATACGAAAATAAAATCGAAGAATTCAAACACCAGGTTGTTTTAAGAATTTTGTGTACTTGAAAAAAAATCAAATTACTAAGTCAAGATTGTGTCAGTAACGCAGAATGTCAAATTGTTGACATCAAGCAGAAAGAAAATGGAACAAGAAATTAATTATTAACTAACAGCGGAAACAAAAATTCAAAAGGGCGTTTTCATTTAAAAAGTTCGCGGTAAAATACAATCGATCAAAATAGGAGAAGAGAAAAGTACTTATGGCTAAAATTTTGAGCGCAGGCGCAACCGAGGGTTACGTTTTCTGTGAAAACAAGAATCAAAGTCGCGTATCCCTAGTTTTTGTGCACATAAAGTCGGCGTCGCACGATTCCTGATTTTCAAAATAAAAAAAAGGCCTGCAAACAAAAGAGACTTCTTTCGTCTAAGAGAAAAAGAAGAAAACCAAAAGAGCAGAAAAACCGAAAAACTTACGAGTTGTTACAGGTGTCTTTGAAGTGGGAATTCATTGGTGGGTTTTTAATCCGACACGAGGTCTATATGGATCACTTTTCACCAGATCCAATTATTGGAAACTCACGAGGTGATTTTTCCCTTCACTCGGAAGATTGGCACACGGCACTTTTATACACCTGGAGTTTCACCCGGCCGAAATTCACGTAAAATTTGCGAAGCTAATTGACGTCGGTCGATTTTATTCAATTGTTCGAGCAGAATGCGATAAGCTCGTAGGTACCTAAGGCGTTATCAAAGTTCGGGTGGTATAAGAAACAGCGCTCTAATTCAATTTTTGCCGACGAACTACAGGTCGAAAAATAAACCGTAACAATTCTTATGAGAAATGGCCCCCAGTTAAATTTTTTGCATTTTTAATATGTTGTAGATCATGGGATAGTAATTAAATACGTGAACCTCAAATTTGAATAATGGACAGTTTTTCACCCACAGAAGGTTGAAGTTGGAGCTTCTGGCGGCTCAAAATTGATATTATGACGCGATAAAAGTTTTTTTTTGTTTCTCATCAAGTTGTGTTCTATGCCAATTACTTGTATTCATTTGAGAAAAAAATACCAACCTTCTCCTTCACCCCAAACCCCTACAGGGTCAGAAAATTCGACATTACTTCCAAAAGTCATGCGGATAGATGGCTTGGATAGATTCTGTGATTTAAGTTATGAATTTTGATATAAAAATTGTTTTCGATCCTTGACGTTGGGGTGACGAGTTCCAAGTTTATTCGGTTAATTTGACTGAATTTTTGGTATTGTGTACTTTCAGCTATCCTGAACAAAAAGCTCTGATGCCAAAACTCAATCCTATGTACAGTTTTCGTTCTACAGGGGACTGAAGTTCAATATTTATGCTCTCAATTATTCAACTTTAGTCCCCTGTAGAACAAAACCTGTTCATAAGTATAAGTTCTGGTATGAGAACGTTCAGCAAATCTAGAAGTACACAATACCAAAAATTCAGCCAAATTACAATGAACCGAAGAAAATTGGAAAATCGTCATCGCAACGTTGGGGTGGAAAATAATTTTCACGTTAAAATTCATAATTTCAATCACAGGAGCCATCTGAATGGCTTTTGCGAGTAATCTCGAATTTTATGATGCTGGAATATGGGTCGCACGAATATTACTTTGTTCAATATCCACTTTTCACTGAAGATGACTTATTAACACAGTCATATTATTCTCTGTATCCTTCAAAATTCCATCGTAAAATATAAAAAAATAGCTTGAAGTTGGAATACGACAGCGGGCGAACAGATGACCGAATCATCATTTTTGGTACCAGAGTGTGCTGGGATTTGATGGCGAACTCCCAACAGTTCTTTGCTGATGGTACGTTCAAAGTGACTCCAAATCCTTTTGAACAACTTTACGCAATCCATGCTTCTAAATCTGAGCGCAATATTTGGCCAATATTCGCTCTTCTTCCCAATCGCCGTGAAGAATCGCCGTATTGTCGACTTTTGGAACAGCTGAAAAAAAAGTATCTGTTTCGTGGTCACCACAATCTGCGACGATTGATTTTGAGAAGGCTGCAGCAAACGCATTTGGAAAAGAATTTACGCCAATCAAGGTCCAAGGCTATTTTTTTTTCCAGAACAGTTCTCTGTCCAGTTTTGTTTCTGCAGCGGCTGCCGCCCTCGACTGGAAGCGAGTCCAAGATTCCTAATAAACCAACATCTACTCGTGGCTCGGGAACCAGTGGATTCGGTGGCGCCCGACCCTACTAACCAGAACCTCTCATTCGGCGGAGGTATGTCGCTCCGTTACGATATATAATATATAAATAAATGATAAATATTTTTCTCTTTATCGGCTCCTTATAGGCCAGGCGGTAGGTCATTCTGGATAGAAAAAATTCCGACCAAAGCTTTTATGGTGTCAAACTCTTCGTAAGGTCAGTAGGTATCTACCACTGAGTTTCCGCCCAAAAACGAGTTGTGCTGATTCCTCCACATCTGTCCAAAGGTAAAAGATGTCTTGAAGGTGCAAAAAGACCTGTTAAACCCCCGTACTTTTCCATTTTATTTGCCTCAATGCAAACGTACAACTCTTACGCATACATTGGAAGCATTTGTCATCATCTCTGTGCCAGTCTTACTGTTGAAAAAAAGATTTCTTTGTGCGGGGCAGATAAATCACATTTGATTGTTTTTCCACACAAGATAACGATGGAGCAACATGTATTTTGCCTGTTTTCTACTAAGTCGTACCCACTGAACCCATTTATGGTGTTGAAATTTCAATAACAGCATTTTTGAAGATATTGCCCGCTAAGAAGTGGATAATTTTTACCCGCCTGTTCAGCAGCAATTTTTTCAATTTTACCAAACACCGTTTTTGAAAATTTTAGAAGGAATGACAAGCTGGAACTCTTTTCTAATGATATTATGTCTGGCTTAACCGCGGCACGCTTTTGGAAAGTGTAGGAAACGGTTTTCTTTTCGAGCGGTTCTATTTTATCCGCGTGCGGCCGTGCCTACTTGACATAGACCGAACTGATTACAGAAGCTTGGAAATGTAGTCTCTTCCAGCTTTAAAACACGACCATTATTGATAAAATAATGTACGATTTCTTCATAAATCAATGTACAAAGTCTTAATAATAATGGTCGTGTTTTAAAGCTGAAAAAAGAGTACATTTCTAAGCTCGTCTAAACAGTCCGGTCTATGTCAAGTAGGCACGGCCGCACGCGGGTGTAATAGGACAGCTCGAAAAGAAATAAGTTTTTTAGACTTTCAAGTGCGTGCCGCGTTTAAGCCAGGCATGATATAGTTAGAGAAGAGCTTGAGCTTTTTATTACTTATAAAATTTTTGCAAACGGTGTTTGGTAAAATTGAAAAAATCGCTGCTGAACAGGCGGGTATAAATTATCCAGTTCTTAGCGGGCAATATCTTCAAAAATGCTGTTATTGAAATTTTAACACCATAAATGGGTTCAGTGGGTACAAGTTAGTAAAAAACATCCAAAATACATGTTGCTCCATCGTTTTCTTGTGTGGAAAAACAATCAAATGTGATTTATTTGACCCGCACAAAGAAATCTTTTTTTTCAACAGTAAGACTGGCACAGAGATGATGACAAATGCTTCCAATGTTTGCGTAAGAGTTGTACGTTTGCATTGAGGCAAATAAAATGAAAAAGTACGGGGGTTTAACAGGTCTTTTTGCACCTTCAAGACATCTTTTACCTTTGGGCAGATGTGGAGGAATCAGCACAACTCGTTTTTGGGCGGAAACTCAGTGGTAGATACCTGCTGACCTTACGAAGAGTTTGACACCATAAAAGCTTTGGTCGGAGTTTTTTCCAGATTGTAGTGATTTTACCGACATACCGCCTGGCCTATTATGCCATAAAAGTTTTTGTGCTTTATCATCAAAGCGCGACGGGGGAGCAAAAAAAAAGTCCGGTGGCCTGGTGGGGGTGACAGGAATGGAGACGCCAGGACTTCGTTAACGCACGTCGACCACAGGGAAGTCCTTTTCCAATTTTTCTTCTACTTGTGAGAGAGTTAGAAGTTATGTAGATCTGGCACGTTGCGTTTTGTCTTTCATTGTTATATTGCGGAGGCCATATGCCCCGTCTACGCTTGGGAGAGTCTTCAACTCTTTCCAGTTTAGTTTGTAGGTTTGAAGCTTCTCGCATCTTGTACCTGGCCCGGCGGGCGTTATTATTGTGAATGTGTTTCCAGTTCATTTATTTTCCTTGTGTAAATTACACGATTTGTACAATGCACTTGTTCTCGTTCATTTGTACGTTCCTTCCGCACAATATTCAAGTTTGAATGCGGTTGTTGTACGGAGCGGACTCCTCCGGTTCGCAAGGTTCGATAGTCCTGATAGTCCATAGTCCATATCCTCGAAGATAACCAACCCCCCATTGTGTCGGTCTTTCAGTCGGACTCCGACAAATTAACAAGGTGCGGATGGTGGCATGCTGCAAACGTCAATCGACTTGAAAACTTTCCAGTTTTTGCTGTCGAGAGGTCACGGACTTTGAACAAAAACTCGGTTTGACATGTTTGCGTCCATAACTAAATATAGGTCTTCGAATATTTCTCACAAAATTTACTCACAATGCCAATGTTACTTTTTATGTGGAAAAGACTACCTGATGGATTTTTAAATAGATTGTGGAACGTACCCTGCCATATTTCCACCTGCCACTCCCGATCACATCCCCCTCAGCCCTCACCCCTTCCTCTCGCCAGCACAATGCATCATAATTGCGCTTGCTGCATGGATTCTTCCCAACACTGCACATAGTGTCAGTTGTTGATCAATACGAGCTCAACTCACCTAATGGAAACTTCGACGAACTCCGTTGTTTATAACCGCATGATCCATTTTAACAAAGCTGTTAAATAAAGCATGACACAACGGCTTCCACCCGAGGTTTACACGGATGCTCGATTGTAATGCACCATAATCTACTCATCACCGCAGATATAAAGCTCAAAAACAGCAGCGGCAGAAGCACCACACATTTCCAAACGAAAACAATAATCTCCGGAGTCGAGGCGAGCGCACACAAACCATTCGAGAGATAGAGGAGCAGACATAGGTTATACCGGAAGTCGGATGGAAAAGAATTATATTTTCGACGAAAGCATCAAGGACGGCCTAAAAAGCGCCGGAGCGAACGATTTTCGCATATTATTCCGGCGATCGACTGTGATGCATTCGTGTTTCCCCTCTTGGAATAATAGAAGGGCAACACTAGGAAACAGGGTCGAAAGTCGAATGGAGATCAATGAACTTTGCCTGGAGCTGATGTGTTTGTTTTGATTGATTTGGCAATTTGAATATTCAACCTCTGGTCTCAGCAGCGATCAATGTTATGATGCAAAGTTTGGGACTTAGGGATTTACTAGTATAATTTTTAGATAGAAGGTTGTATATTTTTTCCAATTCTAGGCTTAACAACGACCCAGGTGGTGCATCAGCTGACCGCACCAAATCACGGAGGCGCAAGGGGTTTTCCTTTGGGGAAACAATTTCTTTCGTGGCCATTAATCGACCGAAAGTTCTCTACCCGACGTGACAGTGGAACACGCTTTTCTTTTTTCCGGAGTTCCAGACACAACTCCCCATTTCAGGTTTTGGGTCACCGGGGTTTACTCGATACCTCACCCTTTCGGATTTACTCTTGCATACAACGATCAGCTGAGCTGGCTGCACACAAAGCTGCCGCGTGAATTTTTAATAAACATTTAGCCGACATGTCTTGTGTTTGCTTTCGTGGGAAGGAAGGGCGGCTTAACAAGACATGTAATTTTCTCGGAGGCACGGAATGGCTTTGCTCGCGCGCTTGATCCGCCGGGTCGGTTGGTGGTGTGCATTCATAATTTAAAACTAAATTACTTCTGTAAATCTAGAGATATATTATATGTATGTAAACACAATGGGGGCGCACTACACGGCACATCCAAGGACCCAGATTAACCTTAAATATTCATTGGGCCGAAACCGATGTTTTGGTTCAACGCGTCCCGGCGTCTCCGCACTCTCTATGTGTAGCACTACTTCTGTGTTACAGTCGCCAGATTTTGCGATTCAGTATATAGACTACACATTGTGAATCTAAAGTGCAACTTACGAAAACAAACAGCCGGAATCGCTAATGGTTTACTCTTCTGTGACGGCGGTGGGATGCGAATGTTTCTGAAATTTTAATCAATTTCCCAGACGAGCTGGAAACTTCGCAGATGTGATAGTGGCACCACAGACTTGGTTGGTACCTTAAATTAAGAGTTCTTGGAACGCTTGACGTTGCTTTTTTATCGAAACGAATCACATTTTCGTCTGGCGATGTCTGGTTTTATCTACAGAAACTGTAAATTCTTTCGCAATGTCTCAGGGTTGATGATTTTGTATTCGTCTTTGGTGCGCAGTAGGCTGGAGTATGGGGCACTAATATGGCATCCCATTCATGCTTCGCAGAGCAAATCGATTGAGGCCGTTCAGAGACGATTCTTGAAACTCTCAAAATTCAAAAAGGATGGAGTTTACCCAGCGAGAGGTTACGACCACGATTCTCTATTTATTGAGTGAATTCAATGTTGACTCTCTGGATAGGCGCAGATCGAAAATTGCGGTAACATTTCTTGTGCGTCTCTGTCGAGGAGACATGAACTGTTCATATTTGCTAGGACAGCTCAGGTTTCTCATACCAAGATCGTCATCTAGACTTCAGCACACTTTTTATTGTGACCGTCCTAACACTAA
The DNA here is from genome assembly GCA_949128115.1 of Anaspis maculata. Taxonomy (NCBI): domain Eukaryota; kingdom Metazoa; phylum Arthropoda; class Insecta; order Coleoptera; family Scraptiidae; genus Anaspis; species Anaspis maculata. Next base: position 122,667,058 of record OX421961.1, read on the forward strand.
CCTGATGCATAGATCTCCGGTATTTTATACCGGGTGATCATTTGAAAACTATCCACCTGCAATAACTTCCGATTCCTAGTAAATATTTCTTCGGGCAAAAACAGGTCGATTTTTATATCGAGGGGGGCATCTAAAACATACATTGGCAAATTTTTATCTTCAGCCCCCTCGCCCCCACCCATCCCAAAAATTGAATTTCAAATGACACTACCTACCTTGCGATACATCAAATTGAAGAAAATAAAATTCTTTTTTTGGAAAAAATATTTTCAAAAATTTTAACTTTACCCCCCTTCTCCCTAAAATTTCTCTAAGTGTCCCTTTCAATATTCTGGACCCCTCAATTCTTTTCAGTTTAGTCAGCATCATCCTGAATAGCTTCAAAGAAGAGAATTTTAGGTGGAAAAAGTGCCACGCAAATTGACCCCATTGCTCTCCCCCACCTCGACATCAAAATTCAACAAAATACCACACACTTTGTGATACATCAAATAAAAGGAAATCAAATTCTCTTTCTGAAAACTATTTTTTTGAAATTTTCAACCCCTCCTCCATTCAACTGGACATTTGGAGTATTTTAGTAGGAGAACGGGGCTTATTTGATGTATCACAAAGTAGGTATTGTCATTTTAGATTTTAAAGGTGAGGAGGGGGGAGCGAAGAGGTGAATTTGGGTGGCACTTTTTCCATAGAAAATTTTCTCTTTCGATGCTGTGCAGGATGACGTTAACTGCATTGAAGAGACTTGAGAGGTCAAGAATATTTAATTGGACACTTAGAGAATTTGGGGGGGAAGAGGGGTGGGGTTGAAATTTTAGAAATATTTTTCAGAAAGAGAATTTATTTCTGTTGAATTTGATGTATCGCAAAATAGGTAGGGTCATTTGAAATTTCAAAGTTGGGGTAGATGGGGGCGAGGGGGCTACAGATAGAAAATCGCTCATGTATGTTTTAGATGTCCCCCTGGATATAAAAATCGACCTGTTCTTGCTCGGAGACAGTACTCACTAGGAATCGGGAGTTATTGCAGGTGGATAGTTTTCAAATGATCACCCGGTATGTGTGATACATTCAATTCTGTTTCTGAGGACTGTGATTCACACTTCACCACTTTGGGCAGAATCAAGAGTCTCTTTCAGTCTGTTGTGGCGTTTATGTATATCTTATTTATTCCTATTTTCTTCCTATTTTATTCCTAATTCCTTCCACTCCCAGGCGGTGTCTCCCAATGTTGAAAAGGGCAAAATCAAACGACTAAAAGCTCTTTGGATTCCATTATTAGTAGTAATGTGAAATTACGTGTAATTTATAAAACCTAAAATTCGACTTGAAATTTCAGTCAACTCACTTTGGCTGTTATTCATGTAATTAATGAAATTTATGCCCAATGCAGCTGCTGCAGCTCATAAATAGTATATTACATACCGAAACGAGAAATACATCATTACTGCTGAGGGCACAGAGAGCCCGAAGCTGGAATGATCTATTTACCGTCGGGAGTATATAAACTATTTTACTCACAACCATGTACTCAGCTTGCAGGATAACCGGCGTTCAAAAGTTGAAATTTGAAATTGAAAATTAACTGTTTGTCATAACTTCCAGATAGGCCGATTAATTTTGCTGAATCGTGGTTCAGGAAATATTGATTAACACACTTATTGTTTGGTTGGATGCATATTTTGAAATTTCCCTTCTAAAGCTACCATTTCTTCACTTTCTCGGGAGGTCAGCAATGGGTCGCTTCCCGACCTCCTACTAGGTATGTAATGAATCAATTACCATAGTGGTTGTGAGTAAAATCAATTATTGATGTTTTTGCTAAATCATCAGCGTTACTTTTGATGCCAATAAAGAAAAGTCATTTGAATCTGAAATTATTTCTTAAAAAAAAAAAAGCCACTCGTAGGTCATTTTTATGCCAACAATATTTTCTGGAGGAGCTTCTGTTGTGGTGGTCAGCGCGTTCGCCTGCCAAGCTAGAGGTCGCGGGTTCGATCTCCGCCGGGGTCGGATTCAAAATTTCCGGTATAGTGGAGGAAAGCATTCACGGGCGCCGGTGTTGGGCCTCGTTGCGGAAATAGGCCGACGTTTAATAACACGGAAAACAACATTTTTCTGGCCTCGAAAGCTCATAGCGTCGAAATTATGGATTACTCGAAATCAGAAGTTCTCACAGAAATCCTCAGAATCTCGTGAATGTTTAGTCAAACGTAATAACATTTTTCCAAATCCTTAGAAATTCTTCAAAAAACTCGTAATCTTACAAAGTCCCTAGAAATCTCACAGATCTTCGAAATTTCTCAGGTATCCCGCAAAAATCTTGAGAAATGCATAGCAATATTTGGGAATCTTCAGAAATCTTTGGAAACACCTACAAAATCGTTCAAAAATCATCAAAAATCCTGTAGAAATCTCCAAAAATCTTTGAAAATTGTCAAAATGTGGAAAAATCATATACGAATTCACAGGATCCCGTGAAAATTTTCCAAAACTTCTCGAAATTTTTACAAAAATTTCCAGAAATGTTGTAGAAATTCCTAGAAATTTAAAAAAATTACGTAGATATCCCTAAAAATTCTTCCAACATCTTGGGATATCTCGTAGAAATCTCTAAAAATCTCCATAACTCTTCTAGAAATCTTAGAAGTAATCCCCGACAAAATCACTCGAATTCCCGTAGAAATCTCTTTAATTCCCGTAGATTTAAGAATAATTCCCGTAGATTTAAGAAATCCCATCTCTAGAAGTTTTCCCAAATCTTGTTGAAATATTAAATCTTGTAGAATTCTTAAAAAAAAATTGAAATTTCTCGAATTTTCGTAGAAATCTTGAGAAATATATAGGATTTCTTGAGAATGAATAAGAAGTTTTGGAAATTTCTAGGAATCCCTGGAAATGTAGCAATATTCAGAAATTTCTAGAAATCCAAAAGAAAATTCCTGAAATCCTATATAAATTTTGGAAACTTCCTTCAAATTCTCAGAAATACTTTGAAAAATCTTCAAAAATCCCCAGTAACTCCATAAAAATCTCTGGGAAGTCTCACGAATCTTGCAGAATTCTTCGGAAATGCCCAGAGTGGATAGTAATAAATGGAAAAATAGTCTCAAAAATCCCTAGATGTCCCTAAAAATACCATAAAAATCTCGAAAACACTAGAAATTGCGTAAAAATTTCCACTCTAGCTCACAAAACTATTGAAATCTTCAATCCCAGAACTGTATAGAAATTCTCATAAATCTTTGGGAATCTTTAAAAATCCCGTGGAAATCTTTAGAAAACCTTGAAAATCTTGTTAAAATCTCTTGAAATTCTCGGAAATCTCGTAGAAATATCCGGAAATCCCTAGAAATTAAAAAAAATATTTAGGAATCCTTAGATTTTCCGCATGAATCTTTAGAAATCTCTTGAATCTCCACAGAAATCGTCAAAAATCTCGTAAACACATTTGGGAATTACGTAGAAATCTTTTGAAATACCAGAAACTCCTCAAAGATCTTGAAGAATATCCAGAAATTCCTAGAATTTTATACAAATCTTCATAAATTCTTGGGAATCTATTCAAAACCTTGAGAAATTCATGGAAACCTTCGATCGTCCTCAAAAAACTCAAGAAATCCCCTCAAAATATTTCAGAAATATCTTGGAAATCCCTGGAGATCCCGCAGAAATTTGCAAGAATCAATAGAGATTTTCTGAAATACTGACCAATTTTTAGAAATCCCATACGAATCATCAAGAATCATAGATATTCCGCAGAAATCAAAAAAATCCAGAAAATTTTTCAGAGATCTCAGAAAATCTCGCGGAGATCTTCAGAAATTCCTAAATTCTTGAAAATTGACGGCCTCGTGACGCAGGTGGTTGTGTGGCTGCCTGCGGCCACGAGAGCGCCCCGGGTTCGATTCCCGGAAGAAGTTTTGGTGTTTGTTCTGTCTAATTTGCTATTTTTCAATATATTGTACGCTACCAAATGAAGGCAAAAACTCCTATGGCCAATGTGAGCCGAGAAGGAGAAAAACAGTTTTTTTTTCAAATTCTTGAGAATAAACTCAGTCGAAAGAGGGTATTAAGTTGAAAGGTGAAATAAAATCCTCAGAAATCTCGTAGAACACTCTAGAAGTTCACACAAATCTTGTTGAAATATTCAGAAAGTTATAAACCGTGAGAATCCATAGAAATCTCGAAGAATTCCCTAAAATTTCCTTAGAAATCTTGCTTTCTAGAGATCTCTAGAAGTCTTCAAAAATTACATAGAAGTCTTGAAAATCCTAGCAATTTCATACAAATCTTGATTCTGTCGGTAGAAATCTTGAACACAATAGAAATTACATACACATCTTCAATCTCAGAACTTCCTACACACATTTTCAGAGATCCTTGGAAATTCGTCTTTGGAAATCCCCAGAAATCTTGTAGAAATCCCTACAAATCCCGTAGAAAAATTCAGGAATATCTAGAAATCTAAAACGAATCTTTAGGAACCTTAGAGATCTCGTAGGAATTTACAGAGATCCCTAGAAATTCTCACAGGAATTCTCAAAAATCTGTAAATATCTTTAGTAATCCTGTACATATCTTTAGAATCTCTAGAAATTCTTCAAAAATTTCGTAAGAATCTTGGGGAATCCCTAAAAATGTAATACAAATCTTTATGAATTCCTAGAAATTCTGCAGAAATAATTGAGGAATCCACAGACATTTTAGGGAATCTTCAACATTCTTCAAAAACTCCCATAAAATCTTGTCGAAATTTTGAAAAACCCTAGAAAACCTGTGGAAATTTTCAAAAATCCATAGAAATTCTCAGATATTGTTGGAAATTTTCCATCTCTCGAAATATCTCATACGAATCGTTAAGAATGCCTAGATATCCCGCAGAAATTCTAAAATGTCTCTAGGAGTTTTTTTTTGGAGATCTCGTAAAAATATCAAGAAATTCCAAAAACATCTCTAGATATACCATAGAATATTTAGGACTGCTTTGAAATTTCCAGAAACCTTTGAATATTGTCATGGGTATGACAAAAAGGCAATAGGGGAAGGCTCATTCCTTGAATTCGTGAATTAGGGATTATTGAGAAACGGACGTGGAAATTATAATAATTCATTATTTGGCCTTCGAGAAAGATGAGTTTGGACAGGAAATGCAAGGAAAGCATAACGATGCAGTATACAGTACATGCCCCTGCGGATGCGAGTTCAAGAGACCAGGGACGTGTGTTAATTTGATTGGTCGATGGACGTCACCAGCGGCACTATAAAACCAGCCTTATATAAAACTGCACCCCTGCACTATAAAAACCCCCGCAGCCCTTCAAACCCTTCATGAGACAATATCTCATAGAAGCCTTTTCGTAATCCTTAAGAAAGCGTAGAAATATTGTCGGAAATGGCATTATGATTTATGAATCACCTGGTATGCCACGGTGTAGACGACTTACGGCGCACTCGTTGTACTTCCATAAGTACATCGCAGGTGTCTATTTGCTTGTTTGTTTGCTCTTTCTTTTCATTATTGTCACATTTCTGTTATACTGTTAGGTGCACCACATTTTACTCTCAATTTTCTTTTGTTCTTGATTAGGTACTTTTTTTATTACAGCTTGAGCTCGCATTATTTCAAGAAAATGTTTTATTTTGATAATTATAGGTACTTACTTTGCATTGAAAATACTGTTCCACTCCATTGTTATTTGGGAATGTAACCCATCAGAAGCAATAAAGATTATTTATTTATTTACTTCCATAAGTACATCGCACTTCCTGTTATCGCAATGAACCGTGAATGAAAAGTGCAATTCTGCAAGATTGCAGAATGCAGAGGGACACGTCCGGCATAGGCGAATGACATCGTTCTTCAACCTCAGTGGGAAAAATCCAAAAGGGAGGAGGTGACGAATCAGCCAAGATGATGAAACCTTTTGAACGGTAGGGAACGGTCTCTTTTGAGTCGGACCGGTCAAGGTGTAGTGTGCCGGGTGTGGACCCAAATGAGTTCATTGCGAATGGTGTCGACGTGTTCAATTTAATAATGTAAGTACTCTAGTCATCTAATTATTGTTCACCGTGATTTTCAAGAACCTTTTACTGTTAAATGAACGTCTGAAATGTTTGCCTTGCCTGGTCGAACTGACGCTTTTCGTAACCCATTCCAGGGACTAATAAAAGCCAAAGCGAGTGCTATAGTAGGTTCACTTGTACCGTGATTCTAGTTGGCTGTGATATTTTGTTTCTAAGTTTTCAAATCTGATATTTGAAAACTCCCTAGAACTTGGCAGTTGGTTGCATTGATATTTGAAAGTTTAAGCTTGACGACAAGATCAACAACTTTACCGTTTGTCAGATCGAGTGTCAAATAGACTGAAAATCACGAGTTTCACGAAAATTGTGGTGAAATCATGCCCATTACTGTGAAAACTGTGTTTGCGCCTCAGCTTGTGTCTTGAACAATAACGTTCAGTGCCCATTTTAAAGTCCTCGAGAGTGCCATCAAGAACTCGCTTCTGGGAGAAAAAATGGCCGGATGGGTGCTGGGCATGTACCCCATAACGTTCAGCTTTGCGGAGAAGACGTGGATCTATTTTCAAAAACCACATAATATGGAAGCATTGTGAACTATTCCTGGTTTTTAAAAGAAGTACCCACACTCTGGAAGGCTGGAAACGATGGGAAGCTGAACCCTCCTAATTTTTGTGGGGATGGGATTCATCGGCGTTAATATTTGATTTCACTGCTCAGGACATCGTACTGGAACAAGAAATTTGCGGAGCTTGTGAAAGGTGAACAACATCCACTCCATATTTGCAATTTGCAAAGTTGATTTCGGTAAATTTTCCATTTTTGACAGCAACAGTCAACACACCATCACACCAACATAACCAATCTTTCGAAGCCAGACGCTCAGGCGCACACTAGGCAGTTGGACGTGAAGTCTACAATGCCAAACTGTGAAATTTGCCCAGCCTACTAGAATCACGGTACAAGTGAACCTACTATATATACGCTTCCGGTCGAAAGCGCTGAACGTCTCTAGAATTCGATCATATAAGATGCACCCGAACTGAAGCCAAGTTGAAGGTAAGACGACAGTGCCTTTGACAATATTAGGGGACCATGGCACCTTTCTTTAAAAAATCAAGAAAACTAGTTGTGCAAAATCAGGGACGATTTCAATGTTGCCGTTTTTTTTTTGCTTCACCATCACTCTAATTTCTGTCTCCTCCTGCACTGCACTGTCCTGTCCAAAAACATCTGCTGTGTTCACGGGATAACGCATGTATTTCTATTATTTGGCGTACCAAGAACCGTCATCTGCGACAATGGCAGTCAGTTTATCAGTGTCGATTTCAGCACCCTGCCCTAGTACGGTGTTGAAAACAGTTACACACCACCAACCTCACAAGGAGAGCAAAAACGTTTTTGATGAGAGACCCTCACACACGAATCGAATAGAGGTAAGTTGAATCGATCACGGCGGTACTGTCTGTTTTCTCTTTGTGCGCCACCCGACCAAAAGGATTTGCTGTGTACAAGACACGAGACCAATTACCTAAGGCTCTCTTCCAGGCCCAGCCTTCAAAGAGAAAAAGATAAATACAATTAGTGCGGGACCGACCAGCTTAGATTCATCACCGATATCTGGTTTAATCAATGTTCGCGTTAACAATAAAAGGAATTTAATTTGTCGGCCCGATGTTCCTGCGAAAGCGTTTTCTATGGAGCGACGGTCAGAGAAAAGAAAAAAACTACACGTGGATTAGATGGAAGGGTCGTTCCGATAAAATCAGGAAGGACACACACACACACACACACGCACACAGCACACACACATACCGACGACGACGCTTTTCCAGATACACACATCCAAATAGACACACACACACATGCACACTTCCTGTTGTCTTCTGGTGCCTCTCTCATTTCCTGAAAGTGTTAGTGCCTTCATCCTACTAAACTCTCGATTGGTCAGGGCAAACACAGATAAAAAATCATTGTTTGCTTGCTTGCGTTTTCTCAGAGCGTGGCGCGGGTCGGATTAAAACCACAATAACAACAAAAATAACAATAACAGAAACACACGAAACGTTCCGAGCATCCTGAGACGTGTCACGCGCACGCGCACACGTCGTGTTCGCCAGCAGACCCGGTGATGGTGATTTGGTCGAACAAAGGATGAGCAAGGAAATGCTAATTGAACGGGAAAAACCGTTCGCTGTTGTGGCATGGGACGCGGAAAATAATTTATGAGGAAACTCCATTTCATTTAGTTAACATAGTGTTCCAGGCCATACCTATAGATATATACGTTACGCGATGTTTACCTAATTTGTCGGATAAATAATGCAGAATGGAAGAGGCTAGTGGAGTAATGTAACTATACTTGTGGGCATAATAGTGATTATCATAATTATCGTTAAGTAATTTGGTTCAATTGTAGCGATGAAGGAAGGTAGGTACACACACAAATATTTGATGTGTGGACGAGCATAATCAATAAAATAAATATATGGAAATTAAAGGGGGAGGGGTCACTATACTATAATTGCAGCACAAATACACAGAAGACTATTTACACATTGTTTATGTTTACGTCACGTTACACTCAGTGCTCAACAGCCATCACTGGCAGTCAGCGCCGTCACTGTTACCGCCGTCACTAGCTGTCAGCGCTGTCACTTTCACCCTGATATTTTTCATCAGTGTGACGTGATGTTCATCGATGTCGTCACTACAGCTACGGTATTTTAAAATGACTTCAGTACGTCGGCGCCAGGATATGGCCACTGAGCTTTTCCTGAAAGGCGGCGAAAACAATTAATTGACCTTTCCAATTTTAGGAGATAGAAAATAGATAGTTTTTCGAGGTCACCTTTGCCGTTTGGACGTTTATGACGTTTGGACGTTTCGTTTCTGACTTTTGCGGGAATTTTGAATCGGTTAGCTATACTGTTCCCATTATCATGTGGGGAAAGTCACTAGAGCCCATAAGGGAGTTCTTAATGGACAAAGTAATAGAGCTTTTTCGTAGTAAGAAGCACGTGTCTGGTGCAGCGCGATCCCTGCTGGTGCTGGTGCAGCCACACTCCCATCAAGTTTGGGTCTTTCGTGAACCGGTGCATGGTTATGCTGGGTGTATTCGTCTTATTCTCGCACTCGCATAGAGCCACACAACACCCTTGAACCATTTCTGTAAGTATCTTCTCAGTTTACCACTACATTAAAACACTTATTGGTAAGAGCGAGGGTAAGAACAAGTGAAATCATGAAATCCATGCTGAAATCAAATAAATACACGACAGAGCGCTTGTCAGATTCGAAAATTTTCCCATTGTCAGAAACGAAATGTCATATCTCAAGAAACATAGAGCGCTTTCCAATAACTGCGACAAGACGGATACACAGTGTCAAAGTGCACTTGCCAGCTCAATTCTAAACTCAGCCTCGCCAATGTTTCGATTGTGTCGACATGTGGTGCTATTACTGCTATTGGAACGCTAGCGATGTCAAATTGTGTCCATATGTGTCGAATTGTGTCCTTATACGCCTTATTGGGAAGCGTCCAATGACCTCGATTAACCATCTCTTATACGCATGACGTCACAGTAAAGAGAGACAACGGAAAATTGGAGACCTCAATTTTCAAGACTCAGTATTGATGATCAACAACTATAGCTTTCATTTACCAGGGCAAGCACAGGTTCAAGTGAAAACGACGCGAGAGACCGTGACGCAGTAGGAAGGGGTTGATAATGTTGACAATGGCATTCGGTGCGAATAAATTATTCGCCTTCGCAAGATGGCTGGAAAAGTGCCTTGATTATTATCATCATTATCAATTTATTGACTAACAGGTTTTGTGTTTATCTAATCATGTGACATTGTGTCGAGTGTTTACTGATCCGGTTTTGTCTTTCAGTGACTTGCTCGACTGGACGTGGCCGGCATCCAAGTCGACTTCCACCACTTTATGACACAGAAAAATTGAAGATTCGTGGCGCCCGCACTATCATCTCAACCTCACGCTGTTCGGCGAAGCTAAAAGAGTGGTGCCATGGAACCGAGGATACCGGCCGGAAGCGACTCGAATGATAACTTGAGGGCGCATATACAACGTGTTTCGCAAATAACAGTTGCAAACTTCTAGGGTAGGGATTTCCCATCAAAAATGAATCAGAAAAAATTTCAACTTTGATCTCCTACAATGCTCCGGAAGTTATTGATGCTGAGCACACCGCCAGTTCCTTTATTGTTTCGGAGCGCCATGAGGACACATCATGGCAAAATCCACCATGCCAGCGGGCCTCCCTCAACTCGTGATGTAGTATCAGTGCGGCTGTGGGCCTAGCCTTTTTTTCATTTCTTTGATTCGTTCGCTGAAACTTTGGAGCTTAGCTTTTGTGAACCTCGATTTTGGCCCGGAAGCCCTTCCCTGCCCACTTCACTTCAGTGTCCGCTGCACTGCTCAGATGCACCAGGTGCGGATCGCAAGCCTTCTTCAGCGGTAGCACCAAGGCTGCACATCGACAGCTGGCCGGAAACATCTTTTGGGCCATCTGGAGGCTGCGTTGCTACGGCAGGAGAAGGGACCCGACCGCCGATTGTCCTGGAGGAACACAGCCGCAGAACGGGAGAAATGCTACGCAACGGACCTCGGTGACGTTCTCTTTTTGATTTGTTATTCATTATCAGGGGCTGGCAACTGTGATAGGAACTGCAGCGATCACGCTTAGTTCTCGGTAACATTCACAGATAGCGCCGCATAACCGCCTCCTCCCTCTTGCCCTTGGCTCTTGCCTCCCATCCCCACCCAATCATGTCAATTCAAATTTTCTTCCGCCGTATATCATAATACCTTCGCATCCAGCTGCCATATTATTACGTTACTTTTCCGTTTTCCGATATCAAAGTGATGATAATTTTGTTCTTTGTGGTGTCAATAGTTTGTCCTGATCTGTCTTTCCACATGAAACACCCGAGGAAACAAAAATGAAACGTGCTTGTAGTGTGCCAATAAGTTGCGATGACCGAATTTTGCCCAGGTAGGTGACAACAAACATTTTACTACAAAAACTTCAGAACTCCTAAAAACCATGATCATTAACTTGTGAACTTTGCATTTGTAGGTTTCATATTCCAGCTGATCCATCCATCAGGTATATTTTTGGCTGCGAAAAATCAAGAATTCTGCATTGTCTCCCTCGCAAGATTACCGATCAAAGCGAAACTACTCTGCCGAAGGCTTGTTTTTCTTTTCTTCGGGACAAATTCAAATATGCGAGTCCTGAGAAAGTAAGAGGTGGGTACAACTTTGTAATTATGTAACAGTAAATACCTAGGTATATCAACGATACTTTTAACTTTTTGCAAGAGCCATAGCTGAGGTTGACTCCAGAAAGATGCCTTCGAGAGCAGAACAAGAAGAAAATGTGTCGCCTCTTGTAGTAAAGAAACCAGAAAAGGTTTATGTGTCTTCGAAAAGAAAATTGTCCTATGATGAACCAGATCCTTCTCAACAAAAAAGAAGATTGACTTCCGAGATTCTCGCCATGGAGCTACCTGAAACGCCCACCAAAGATGAGACACCCCCAGGTAATTGAACAGGGTGATTCAATAGTGTCGGACCAAAACAATACACGGTACCTATATGAAATATTTTAGGAAGCCCACAGAAATTCTTCGACTTCCATTTTTCTTATGATGGGTTGATATACCAATCCAATATTAGTGCAGTAAAGATAGGTTTTGGGGTTGAAAAAATTAATTCATGAAATTTTAAAGCTGTTATCGATCCAGAATTTCATCCTCTACCATGTACTTAAAATCCCCGAAAATCCCATTGGAGCATTTTTCTTGCGGCGCTGTCAAAGTATATCATGTTTGCTGCAACAAGTCCGAAAATTGTATCCTCGCTTTTGTCACATTAGAGCTATATTGTTGGTTCAGAGCTGTTGGTATATACTTCAGGGCATGACCAGAACGTCATTTAAACCGCTGAAATCCTATTTCCCGCAAAAGAAAACACGTAACTTGCTTTAATCTGCAATTACCAGTGGTAATCAAGTGTAGTTCGGGGATTAGTGACCAAACTTAATAAAATCTGTTCTTTTTGTGAAAAAGACATGAAATTTGGTATGAGTGGTCTTCATGGTCCCCTTTTCAAATGTAGACATGGCGTCTCGCCATATTTTGATTAGGGGGGCTTAGGGACCCCCTTGAAAATTGAAGTTGCAGAAACTCATGCAAACCACAATTAAAATAATTGTCACGCATCTCAAAAAGTGATCATTCGACTCTACGTTAAATCTCAACAAGAGACACACCAGTTATCACCATGTACGCAATGTTCTTCATAATGAAAAAAAAATTCTTTGGAATGTAAAAAAAAATCGTGTTCTTATAATTTTTTCATGCAATAGAGGGATAAAGTCATCTTCCGCATATCATTATCCACCAATCGTATTCGCCGAAGCCATTGATGAAGTCAATTTCTTCATATTGACATCTAGAAGCAACAATTCCAGATGAAACCAGCCAATTCAAGTGCTTAGTTCAGCAGCGTTTTTTTCAATGTTACCAATTGATATGAATGACAATTTATTATTGGGTGGATAGCTTCAACTGTTTTATAATTTTATTGAGTATAACTAGATGAGGAGTGATGCGCGAAAGCCCCGAATTTTTTTTTTTTTAACCGCCACCTATCACTGTTAGAATTGCACCAAATTTCATGCTACTTTGCCGAAACAACAGCAAATACAGACTAAAGAGTATAGACAAACGTCAGTACGATCTGCAGTTGTCAAGTAGAAGGCACAAAGAATAAGGATTGAGGCGTGGAATACTTCAAAGCACTCAGTTCGAGTGAATACACGGTATAGAAATATTTTCAACACACCCTAGGAGCACACATTTCATAATGGTGAGCGACGCGAAAAAAAAATTTCCTATGCTTTTGCGCTTGGTTCCTCGTATAGTCATATGAAATTAGGTTACAGAACAGCTCCAGCTATCTATCCAAAATATAAATTGTCGATCATATTGATTGGGAACAATTGAAAACCGCTGTTGAACTTCACACTTGAATTGGCTCATTTCTCAGGGAGCTGTCATCCCTAGAATGACAGTATCAAAAAACAAACTTCATGAATAGCTTCGGCAAATACAAATTAGTGAATAATGATACACAGCGGATCAACTCACCGTTTCTTAGATTGAAAAATCATCAAAAACTGTGTTTTTCTCTGACACCCAAAAGAATTTTTTTTTTTAACACGAAGAACAATGCGTACATGGCGACAACTGTTGTGTCTCTTGTCAACGTTTGGTGTAGAGTCAAATTATTACTTTTTGAAATGTGTGACGATATTTACCGGTGGTTTGTGAGAGTTCCTGAGACTTCAAATTTTCAAGGGGGTCCTTAGGCCCCCCTAACCAAAATATGGCGAGGCGTCATGCTTACATTTGGAAAGAAGACCATGAAGACCACCCATACCAAATTTCATGCCTCTGTCGCAAATCAAACAGATTTTAATAAACTTGGTTACTAACTCTCGGATTATCTTCAATCAACACTGTTAATTAGGAATTAAAGCGACTTCCGTGTTTTTTTTTTCGTGAAATACGAGTTAGAGGTTCAAACGAAGGTCTGGTCATGCCCTGCAGTATATACCAACAGTCCTAAGCCAACAATGTAGTTCTAGTGTGACAAAAACAAGAATACCATTTTCGGACTAGTTGCAGCAAACATGATATACTTTGACAGCGCCGCAAGAAAAATGCTCAACTGGGATTTCCGGGGATTTTGAGTATGTGGTAGAGAATGAAATTCTGAAATGATATCTGCTATAAAATTTCATGAATTAATTTTTTCAAGGTTTGGGGTCTTTTTTGACTATCTTTACTGCACTATATACCAAGGTTGAGAAAATATTATCATAGCTGAAGCGTCAGTTCAGATTCCCAAACACAGCTTAGGGATATAAGGCGTTGAAATAACGGAACTACAAGGGTTCAAATGATTACCCTTTGACCCTTCATAACTTCAAAAATGGAAGTACAAGAATTTTTTGGATATTTTTTTCTGGGCTTCATGAAGAATTCCATATACTGTATATTGTTTTGGTCCGACATTTCTAAATAACTTCATATACTTTAAAACCGAAATCAAAACTCTAATTTATGAAATTCTAGCCACTAGTAGCCACATTTTCACCATGGAAGACTTGGCTGCCTCCTTCGAAGCGGGTTCTTCACACCAAAAAGATTCTCCTAGAACGCCTATTTACCTTGGATTACTTGTGAAATAATTATAGATGTGTGAAACTCTGCAACTTTCAGGTGAACGTGTGGAAAGTTCCCAGATACTTCGTTCTGTGCTCGGTTTTGTGGGAGTGACACGTAGCCAGGAACTCACTCCGAAGGCCAAGGTGCTTTATTCGCACGTCAGAAAGCTCCATCAAGTCGCTGCGAAATCGAAGTATAGAAGAAAACTGTCGACGAGAAAAGACTCCACTTTCTTTCAAATGATAAGAACACCAAGATCATAGATTTGTTGAAAAATGAGGTGAATGGGACAACGTTGAACTTTATCATGTCCCAACAAAAAACTCAAAAGTTCAAACCGAAGGGCCGTAGGTTTAGTTTGGATGATAAACTGTTCGCTCTCTCTCTTTACAAGCAAGGCGGCAAGGCATATAGATTCCTGTCTGGAATCTTCAGTTTGCCCTCCAGGAAAACTTCAAGCCTCAGTTCTTAGCAAGATCCCTTTTGGCTGTGGCATCAATCCATCTGTATTTCTTCACTTGAAAAAAAAAACTGTTGAACGGCTCAGTCCTGCGGATAGAAACTGTTTGCCGTTATTCGACGAAATTCACTGGAGTCAGGCCTTCAGTACGATCAACGAACAGGCTCAGTGACTGGGTTTGTTGACTTTAGTGGAAGTGATAGACGGGCTAAATTGGCAGATCATGCTCTTGTTTCCATGCAAAGAACTACCAAAAACATCGCAGTTCTTTCTAAGTCCAAATGCAACTGAAACTGCAGATGCTCTCTTATTTTTTGGTAAGTTATTTGATAGCATGAATGGGGCTTCGCTTATTCCGCTTCTGGGCAAAGAGTTGCGCAGTGTGGTAACACAACAATCAGAACACATCAAGTTCTGGAAAACAAGTATCCCCATTCTTCAATCTATGCTTTTGCAAGTTCCAACTTCCAATAAAAAAACCGTTGTGCCCTCATTAACGAATTGGATATTTTCTCTACATAATTTCATACATTTAGTGCAGAATCTACTAAATTCCGGGTACAAACACATTGCTCCAAGATGTTTCAACCAGGACGCTGTAGAAAATTATTTTCCGTGTATAAGGAGTCATGGCATCCGCTATACAAACCCAACAAGCTCTTCATTTAGATCTTCGAACAAAGCACTTTTGGTGAATAACTTTGTTTCTCCCATTCTGTGGGCGCTAATTGTGAAGAGGACGAGAGGACGAGAAACAAACAACAACTAATGTTGTTTGTTTAGAACTCGAATATTGTAATATGTATTGTTTTATTTTTTCATAATTTGTAGTAATAAATTTGTCATAATTGGCAATAATAATTATTTTTTGTTTATTTTTTCAATACCATGGATGCAGATAATCCTAATCGTCCTGTAATACGATACAAACACCTCCTTGCGATGTGGTGTAAAATATATGGATAATTTGAGCTTCAGAGCTCCAAATTCTTTGATCCAAACTACTGTCATGTATCCTCGTAAGTATCTTGGAAGGGCTGAGTGCTTTATTTTTTTGTAAGCTCGTCATTATGTTACTAATGGTGCTATTCTGTAAAAAATAACATTCCATAAACGCTCTGTTATGTAAAAATTCCTGTCGGCCATTGGCTGTTGCCTAGGTAATAACAACGTAACAGAGCCTTTATGGAATGTAATTTTTAAGAGAATCGCACCATTAGTGTATTTCATTTATTCTTCCTGACCTCGATTTTGGAGAAAATTGTGTAATGGAAACCACTTTGGTATTTTCAGCCATTTTCAAGTTTATTTCTATAAGATTGTTACCTCGAATAATGTCCCATTTCATTCCGCTTTCTGTTGAAAACAGCTGAAGACATTAAATATGATTTTCTGTAATCAACTTTTCTGAAATCGAAGAAGTACAAAAGTTTCGGACACATTCAAACTTTGAATTTTGCCGCGCTAGCCAAGGCAACAGGTTTACAGTTTCCTGCGATATTGTTTTATCTACGTACCATAGTACCGAGTGACAGGGGCAGATGGCGCTGCGAATTGTGTATCTCCGACGTAAGTGAGAGAACGGCGATCTTTTACCTCACCCATTTAAGTTCATTACGTATCTACGTAGTTTGAGGGCCTTCTGTCATCTTGGCTTTGTTGCTGTCATAGCATTAGTTCGTATTATGGGAAATCTGAATATACTCCGCGAACTTGACCCAAGTTTGCGTTGACCCCTCTGCCGGTTCGCTTCCACAGCGCAGTCCTCGGAAGAAGAACGTGAATGTTGTTCACTGTTCAACACTGAGTTTTGTAGGGCTCTTTGCCATGCCGGCGTCTGCCCTGAACGTCAGCATAGCCCTATCTCAGCTGGGTTGAAAAAAACTACTCTCCTGGCTCTATGCCGGGAGGGTAGAAGGTAACAACTTTTCTGTTCTTTTGCTGCTCCTTGTGGATAGCACCATTCAGTGTGGCAACAGTCCAGGATCAGGGTCAGGGTGAGATTCTTCACAAAATGGTGTTGACTTTGTCAATAACAACTTTTTCATCAAGGTTGGTATTGGTTTAAACTGAATTGTATGTATATTTTGACTGATCGAATAACTGCAGTGTAATGCACTGTTGCTGAGTACTTAGTACTTTATTACCTTATGCTGCGTGTTGCATCTAAAAATCTCGTCTGTACGGAAGCCACTGTATGGAGAGAAAGCCACCGGCGACAGCGCGAAGGAAACCATGCCTTTGAATGGCACTTTTTGCTCTCCCTGTCCCCTTTCTTTCTCCTCCGTCGCCACTCGAATTTAACCTCTGATGAAACCTAATTACACCCCGACAAACATGGAACAAAGAGGGCGGTTTTCATTAAGATCCCTTAAAAAAAGCGCACCATATCCAAAGCCTCTTAGTAAAAACCGGCAATTATATTGCGAGTAGAGAGAGAGAAAGGACTTCATCAAAGCGACACTCACTGGTGCGTGTACCTGCCATCATAACACCGATATAGAGGGCTTTGTGGAACTGTAAGGGGGGGGCTGTGTTTCATTAGGACATTATGAACTTGTGAACCGGGCGTTGCACATATTGTCGTGGCATTAGCAGAGCAATCCCGAACCGTTTAGAAACGTCACGGCGCGATGATGAAACGTTCCGGGACAATGCAGGCGCAGGCCGGCCGGCAGCATCCAGAGCGCTGCGCGTTTCTCGCACCTAAAGAATAATTAATGTATTTCGGCTTTGTTTCTTGCAACGCTCGGACTTTCCGGCATGAGAGAGTTGAAATTCCGGGGGCGTATCGCCCAAGCACACAGAGAATAATGCTGCTGCTGCGGGGGCCACATTGGAATTAATTGGACGCACTGATGTTTTCTCTGAGGCTGCTCGCATCCTTTTCCGCCCGTCGCCTTTTCGAAAAACATCTGCACTATTAGGAAATTAAATTCGGGAGCTGCCGCTGCTGCTGCTACTATACACAAATGAGAAGATAACGAGCAAAAAGGCTGGATGCGGAATATCGCTTGCTGCCGTAGCCGTAGATAATTTATTATGTTTTATGTAATAAATAATGCCGGAAGAATCTCGCAAAGGATGGAGTGAATCTCGACGACTCGTTCCAGCACCTTGTACCTCTATGCGCCTTACACAAGCAAAATATACGAAAGTTGCACCAGCGATCCATCTAATTAAGTCGAGGCGCTGCTTTGCAAAGTTAGTTTGTACAACGAGACGAGAATTTACCCAAAGTTACGTAGTTAGTGGAACAATCGTTTTGATTTAAAGGTTTCCAGTCGTTCTTACACGGGAAGTTTTCGAACTAAACTGCTCCGGAAAATAAGCAGTGTTAGGTGCACGCCAAAATTTGACCTTGTTTTGAAACGAGATGATTTTTCTTGTCGTCGCGACCGATTTCGAGTCTAGTTGAAAAATGCTCATTAGCTCACTCAGCGACCCCCTCATGCCGTTTGCCCATATCTTCGATAAGCACCAATCATCTTCACGGCAAGTGTCAGTGATAAATTGAAATTTGCTAAGTTCATTCTGAATTTCATAACGACTGAACAATCTGAGCAGGTGATCCTGGATCGCCCGGAGCGTTAGTTGCAAGACCAGTCCCGGAAAGGAATCTGGCGCTGCCACGGAGCCTTTTTGTCGTTCTGCGTAAGTGTCACTTCTTGGAGCTCGTCTTTCGTTATATCACCTCGGGTAAAGTGGTAAAGCGTGGGAATCGTGGGTTCCAGTTTGATGTTATTTACTTCAAATTTATTTTTGAGGGCGTCAATCGAGCCTTTGGAGACTAGGTCAACGAGATCGCTCGATAAATGTGGAGGCTACCGACTTTTCCCAGGAAAATTTTAAATCAAAGAAGTTGAATTGCGAAAGTGTGCTAATAAAAGAAGCAAAACAAAATTGGCAAACTGTTACACGGAATGCCCTTTAGATACAGCTCCTTCTGAGTCTAGTCCAGTCTGGGTCGAATTATACAGAACAATCAAATACTCGATTGCTCAAGTTGGCGTACGATGTTCAACTTTTTTTTTCCAAACATGCGTTCATGATTCGCTCGTTCGGGGAAAAAATGAGCCTCGTACGCCAACTTGAGCAATCGAGTATTTGATCGCTCGTTACTAGATTTCCATTTTACCACAATTGACCTTTCCAATTTTAGGAGATAAAAAATAGATAGTTTTTCGAGGTCACTTTTGACGTTTTGACGTTCATGACGTTTGGACGTTTCGTTTCTGACTTTTGCGGGAATTTTGAATCGGATAGCTATACTGTTCTCATTATCATGTGGGGGAAGTCACTAGAGCCCATAAGGGAGTTTTTAATGGACGAAGTAATAGAGTTTTTTCGTAGTAAGATGCACGTGTCTGGTGCAGCGCGATCCCTGCTGGTGCTGGTGCAGCCACACTTCCATCAAGTTTGGGTCTTTCGTGAACCGGTGCATGGTTATGATGGGGTGTATTCGTCTTATTCTCGACTCGCATAGAGCGACACAACACCCTTGAACCATTTCTGTAAGTATCTTCTCAGTTTTTCATTACATATATCACACTTATTGGTAAGAACAAGTGAAATCATGAAATCCATGCTGAAATCAAATAAATACACGACAGAGCGCTTGTCAGATTCGAAAAATTTCCCATTGTCAGAAACGAAATGTCATATTTCAAGAAACATAGGGCGCTTTTCAATAACTGCGACAAGACGGATACACAATGTCAAAGTGCACTTGCCAGCTCAATTCTAAACTCAGCCTCGCCAATGTTTCGATTGTGTCGACATGTGGTGCTATTACGGCTATTGGAACGCTAGCTGTGTCAAATTGTGTCCATATGTGTCGAATTGTGTCCTTATACGCCTTATTGGGAAGCGCCCAATGACCTCGATTAACCGTCTCTTATACGCATGACGTCACAGTGAAGAGAGACAACGGAAAATTGGAGACCTCAATTATCTTGATTCACTTTTACCTTATCAACGAAGTTTTAGAGTGCGAAGTATGTAAGTTGATCAAGAAAACAGCATACCTGAAAACAAAGACAACATTATATTTTCAACTAAATATATATTTTGCAATTGTTAAGGGGTGCTTTGCATCAATTACTGAATCGGCTCTGTCCGGGCCGGTGAAAGAGGTCAAACTTTGAAGGGCTATATTTCAGTTATTAAACATTTGTGAGGCATGTTTCAGGACGTCTTCATGGGAGACAATATCAAAAAACGCTTCCGTTGGTCAAGGATTTCGAAAGGATGCTAGCACGTAAGACAGATGTGTCATATCCTATGAGAGCATCAAATGTCACACACAACATAACCCATGTAAGCTGAACAGACGATATGTCGAACAAGTAAACAAAACGATATGTCCTAAGTATACATACTATCTTTTTGATTCAAAATCGATAAAAATGTCCAGTTATAGAAAATGAAGAAGCTGCATAATAAAGTATGGAGACATATTGCATAGGTATTAAGGTAGCAGGACTAGCTGGAAATGCAGATGTATTGATTCAAGCACTGAAAATCACAAACAAAAATCTGAATGTGCATCAGCGAACCTCCCTCTGGCAAATACATGAATAGAAAAGTCTCTCTCTCTATTATTCAAGTAATAAATTGGACAATAAAAGTGAATTATACCCGTTCCTAAATAATTCTCCTATCATACGTAATATAATGGAGAATCCACAAGGGAAATAATAAAAATAATGGAACGTTCTATTGTTCTAACCTTCCGAAAATGCTATGATTGTTGTTATTATGGCAGGTATAAGTGCATAGAAGCATTGAACTAGACACGGGGTCGCAACGCTTCTTTCATGGTCAAGGGTTAAATTGAAGGGTGGCGGAAAGTTTTTTTGCCGTTTATGTGATCGCTTCAGAGCCCTGCCCTCAAAAAGACAAGCTTTGCTCGTTTTGCACTTTCTTGAAATGCTCGGGCAGTGCGCCTGGAAGCAATTTCTGAAAGTGACAGAAAAGAATGAGTGCCGCAGTCGTCAACAATCGCACAGTTGTTCTTTTCTACGTCTGCTTTTCGAGCTATTTGAAGCGAAATTTCGCAAGTGGATGTATTCAATTTATTCATGGACACGGCAAGCAGAAACATCGGTTCGTGTTGGTTGGCAGCGGGCACACGAAACCATCCGTACGTACCTACATTGTAGAAAGCAGATAGCCACTAGCCAGTAGTGAGTACTAGGTATTCGCTATCTAACATTTTGAACGAGTAGGCGAACTTTTTTCAAATTTCCCCCGAGATTCCTCCTGTCTTGTATTTCGATAGTACTTGTACAAGTGAACATGTGAAACAAAGTGGAACGAGTTAGTGAGCAGTAAAGTAGTGAAAGACGCTGTTCAAAAAGCGAAAAAATAATTTTCAATTCGTCTGATCCATTGAAAAGGTAAGCATCACGTTGTTCCAGATGCTTTATCCCGAATACCTATTCCCAACGTCCATTTGCTAGATATAAATTTGGAAAACTTGAAATCATGGTGTAAAAGGCCACTATGGACGAGAACTGGTCAATGAACAAAATACTGCAGTGTCTGAACACAAAATCAATGCATGAACGTTAATGCTTTGGCTTTCACCTATGCGAATTTATCCCGACGTTTCCAGCGCCGACGATCTTCCGATTTCCATTTGTTTGCATAAATTTCGCGAGTTCTGTTCCTGTGCTAAGCGACGGTTACTTATCTGCTTAAAACGACAAGTTTGTCGCGTCTGCCTCAGTGAGTCCCGGTGACCGGATAAAACGCGTAAGTAAACAATGGCCGCGCCACAAAACCAGCACAATCATCGCCACTGTACCATCGTGGAAACTCGAAACAGAGCATCAACAAAAGACTACTTTTGCCACACATTACCGCAGTCTGGCGAACACACCGAGCAGATTATGAATACGACGGCGCAGACTATGCAAAAACGCCCGGTTTTAATGCGATTAACCTAAACTAACGCTATTATTTGCGTTCCAGTGTATATGGCGAAAACAAAACAATAGTGGAAAATCTGCTGCGAACGTCCGTCGACGCGACGCGTCGCTCGACTGCATAAATTCAATCTCTACCGCACCCGGCACCCGGGAAACCCTGCCTTGCAGTTTGAAGCATACAGAATGATACATTTTATTTGTACTCCCGCATATTACTACAAACGTGTTTGGAGTTAATGTTGATGCAGGGTTGTCAAATGTCAGAAAATCTGATTTGCCAAAGACGGGCTTAATATATTTTCTTTAAAATATACTTGGATGGAGCTTAATGAAGACCTGTAACTGGCTACATAATTATCAACGACGGGGTATCCTGCGAGGACTACAGAATACCAGAACGTAGGATGATTATGGCGTTATTGATGTCGGAAATTGCATAACGGCGCACCCGGTCAAGTCCTGTGTGAATGCACATTTTCGTCTCGTCCAATTCCTTCTAGCACAAATGAATTTTGAAACGAAGAAATTCCATAAAAACTACAAAATTAGAGAAACGCAATATCGAAAAAAAAACAGGTGAAAACGAACTACACTGCGCACATCATAGGTATGGAAATAGCAAAACCTAATTAAAATAGGACAAACAGGGTATCACAGATGGAGCGAGACAATATCGATGAACAGATCCAAAAGATGCTGGAACACAACATCATCCGGCCATCCATCTCAAGCTGGGCATCGCCGATAGTACTGGCAAAGAAGGATGGCACATTCAGATTTTGCGTGGACTCCAGGAAGCTGAACGAAGTGACAAAGAAGACCGTGTATTCTCACGATATACGATATTCTACGTACATAGGAAAAGCCAAGTACTTTTCCACGCTGGATATTTATTCCGGATATTAGCAGGTGGACGTTGACGAGCACTCGAAAGCATACACCGCATTTGTGGCATCAGGACATGGTTCGTACGGGTTCGACAAACTTGCGTTTGGTCTTTGCAATGCCCCAGCCACATTCCAAGAGCTTGCAGACAGGAAGCTGAACGAAGTGACAAAGAAGACCGTGTATCCCATCCTCACGATAGACGATATTCACACGTACACAGGAAAGACAAAGTACTTTCCCACGCTGGATATGTATTCCGGATATTAGCAGATGGACGTTGACGAGCACTCAAAGTAATACATCATATTTGTAAACACAAGGACATAGTTATACGAGTTCAAAAAATTAGCGTTTGGTCTTTACAATGCCCCAGTCACATTCCAAGAGCTTGCAGACAGGGTATTCTGGAACATGAAATGGAAGGAGGTACTCAATTACCTCGACGACATACTCGTGTTAAGTGGGACCCTAGAAAAAGCATGACGTGAAATTTGAACGAGTACGAGAAGCGGTCCTTGCTTTGAAGCTAAGTAAGTGCACATTCGCCCGGGTAAAGGTTGAATGGTTGGGTTATGTGATCAGCGCACAGGGGATTGAAACAGATCCAGCGAAAATCACAGCATCTCCAAAAACAAACACGGTAAAGAAGGTTGAACAATTTCTTGGGATGTGTAACCACTACAGAAAGTTCACAAGGGCTATACAGAAGTTTTGTGTCGACCTTTTCACCGTCTGTGCCGTGTTTTGCAGGAAATCACCACGGTCGAGAACTGCCGGATCTCAGAATCGACCAAAAATCATCAAGTGGCGCTGGAACCATAGATTCGGTGGCGCCCCCTCACCTGAGCAAGACACAACAGCACTTTCTTCGGCTAGCTAAAGCCGGCTGCTCCTACCATGTGTACCTACAGGCAACGTTCAGTCTCCACGGCTGGAGAAACTGCGGACTTGGCTGGTTTGGAACAGGTATCCCCAAGGCCGTGAGCCCTCTTCAAGGACCCTATACGACCCCAGGAGAGTCCAACGTTCTCGTATTAGCCTTAGTAATTTCAAAAGGATACCGTTTCTAGTCAAGTTCATTCAATTATATCATTCAGTGGCAGCGGCTTCTCGCTGTAGTGTTCTTTTGAGCGTAATTTGTTGCCGGCTTGAAAGCCGTCTCGAAAGCTGGGGCCTTCAGCTTGTTACGTTCGGACTTTCGCACGAACGGAGATTAGCTTCAATGCACACCACCAGTTGCGCGAGTGCTAATTCCTGGTTACTTCTGGTGAGATCTAGGAATTTTGGTGTGGCTACCACCCGTTTCACGTGTGACGTGCAGGCTCGGGTTTTTTCAGTGAAGTTTTTCGGCGATAAGCACAAGCTATATACATCGTTTCGAGCGGAGAGCTCGTTCTTTTCTGTTGCCGATTTCGTACCGACAATGCTGCAGGTAAATAAAGCACTGCTGGCACTGCGGAATGGCAAATCATGGTGAATTCGTCCTTAGGGGTTCTTTTTCCGGTGCTATTGCCCATTTTCCGTCGCTATTTTCCACGTTCCACCGCCACTGGAGGTTACACCGCCAGCCGTACTCGCTGCTGAATCAAATATAAATGGTTTTATTATGTACCGAGGGGCCAAACTTCCCGCCTCGGCGAGAATTCCAAGAGCTTGAGCGCTCGTGTCAATAGAGGTGAGAGTCGCAACCGCCACCAAAACGTCCTGTCAAGCGACTGTCAATGCCATAGCCTAGAAAAACCGGAGTCGACACGCGACTGGAATTTTCTTGCGTGATCTAGTGTTCAATTTATGTATAATTGTCTGGCCTCGCTACTGAAATTTGCCGGATCACTGCTTTGGATACCGTCAGTGTTATTTATCCTCTGATCCGTTTCTGTTGTCTGTTCCCCAGGTCCACGGTCCCGACAGTTGAAGAGTTCCTCAAGCCAACCTCACCAAGCGTTGGCCGAAGCTATGTCAGGCCTGGTCGTCCTGTTATTTTGAATTACCTGCTGGCTGAGCTAGCAGAGCTAGGAACCACAGGCCGACGCCAGGAACATCCGTCGGAGGTCCGGCGGCCTGGTGGGGGCGACAGGAATAAAGACGCCAGGATTTCGGCAACGCACGTCGGCCACAGGGAAGTCCTTTTTCATTTTTCTTCTACTTGCGAAAAAGCTAGGAGTTATAGATACGGCACGTTACGATTTGAATTTGATTGTTATATTGCGGTGGCCTTATGCCACGTCTTCACTTGAGAGAGTCTTCAACTCTGTCCAGTTCAGTTTGTAAGCGGCCCTCTGACAGAATTGTTTGTGTTTCGAAACAAGAAGCTTCACTCCTCGTATCTTGTACCTGGCCTAGCGGGCATTATTGTGATTGTGTTTCCAGTTGATTTATTTTCCGTGCGTAAATTACACGATTTGAACAATGCACTTGTTCTTGTTCACTTGTATGTTCCCTCCGCACAGTATTCAAGTTTGAATGCGGTTGTTGCACGGAGCCGACTCCTCCAGTCCGCAATGGATCAAAACGTTTGAGTTTGATCCCGCAATAAGCTGTGACAAAGAGCAAGGTTGCGGACCAAATGGTATTGTACTAAAGCCAATTCGGTCAACCTCACAAACTGTCTTGAAAGGATGGTCGCCAGGTCGTATGAGATCTCGGCTTGCTCTATAGTTGAAGCGATCAGATGCTTTGGACGGCAAAACAGTTTGATTGAGCAATGTAAACACCGCTGTCTCAAAAGGGTCAGGACCGACGCGCAGTGGTGGTAGGTACGGAATGCATTTGCGCCGCCCGGTTTTCCGCAAATCTGTAATTCAAAATCTCCCACCATGCCCGATTCACCATGCACACATACATACACACAAGCTCGCGGAACGCCCAGTGCGAGCGAATATAATGAATTGCGTTTAGCATTCGGTCCAAATAACCATATGTCATCAACCGCAGGAACAAAAACGATTGATTGCGGCCCATATACGAACTGGGTCGTCCACCGCACCAGCACCAGTGTTGTACTCTCCGAACCGCAAGCTCCAAAAGTTCGGTCGTCGCCCGGTCGCCTGCCGCACATCCAGCACTCTCCCGTACCTATGCGAAAAGCCCTTAACACAGGAAATTACTTCGCAGTTTTTAACGAAAAAGCACTCGAATCGAACGATGGCGCGCCGCGGTGGCTCTCTCTTTGATGATTCTCTTTCCACACCGGCAGCATGATACGGAGAGAACCGGCGCAGCGTCGGCTTGAGCGAAAAAATAAACAACAACGGCATAGTGTTGCGAAATTTGTCACGGCCAGTGGCCGAGGCCTAGGATCGGGCCCCGGCGTCGTCGTCCGTCGCTGGGAAATTTTCCCTCGACCCAATTAATTCGCTGGGAGTACAAAATCACTTCCGGAGCAGAACACCGGCCAAATGGCATCGGGCGTACCCCGAACACGCCCCGGTCGCAACTTGATGAAATTTTCACTGTGCACAAACCCCGGCGTCGACGCGTGTGTGGGTGATATCTCATTTTTCTTTCATGCGTGTACGTGTACGTTAATCCTGATTAATTACCTGCTCCATAGAGATCGGAACAACCTCAACACGCCGCGCCGTGCGCCGGATATGCGATAGCACCGGCCCCGCTTTCTTCCGCGACGCAATTATAATCAAACAGAATCCGATCTGGTGCGATGAAACTGTTGGCGGGAATTTATTATTCAGTTACAAGGGATGCCCCCGCAACATGCATAATTCAGTCAGCTGTCGTTGCCTAACTACGTCGTGGACGTATACGCGCCGAACAAAGCTGCGCTTTAATTCATTGCTGCTCCCGATTCGTAAGAGTGCAATTTTACGGCAGATCTGAGAAACCACTGCAAATCACGATGTCACGGTCGACTTTGGGTGCAATGGATGGCCGAGACGGCGACAGAATGAAGAGGTCGCGTAACACGGAGGAGCCAGCACACGCTGGTCCAAAAGAGTCTTCGCTCTACAGTGTACCGGGTGCTTCGAAGTACTGGAAAGCTTTTCAGCCAACAGCTGAAAGCCCTCCGTTTGAAATTATTTTTACGATTTTGGGCGATGGATGGAGACTATAATAAAATATATTCATTATATCTTCAATTGGCTTCAAAGTTCTGTTGGTGCTGATATGTACTGGTAGTAGAAGGGGATTCATAGCTTACTCAATACTCGATGTATGTTCCAGTAATGCAATTTCCATTGATAATACACCACTCGAACAGAGCGCTTTTGTCTCACACCTTACCTAAACCTGACAAGTATATCTCCCATCGTCACATGGCGATCCCGCTGAAAACGTGTATGTGGAAGTGATGATGAACAGTGAGTGATGACAAGAGAGTGAGAGAGACATGACAGAGAGTGAAAACACAGTGATGTACAGTTGGGAGCGAAACAGTTCATACGGCAAATTTTCCGCAACTAAAGTTGGCTTCTATTTGTCAGTGGCATGTCAGTTCGATTATCAAAGAGAAAATGTAGTATCACATGCTAACAGATCAAGAAAAAGCAATCGCCATTGCGAAGCTGGATGAAGGGTGGTATTTAGCGAGGGTAGCAGACCACCTCGGGTCTACAAAACCTACCATCCAGTCTTTGAAGAAAAGGTGGGATCCAGTGGCGAACTAAGAAAATTGGGGGCCCTGGGCGGAACAGTGAGATGGGGCCCCTAAAGAGTAAAAGTTGAGAATATGAAGGGGGGCCGACAGACTTTTTGACCCGCCCTGCCCCGCCGTGAGCAAAAACCTAAGAAACAAAAGAATGAGTTGTTAACTTCCTCCTCGTATATACAAAATTAGGAATAATATGAATGTCTACTAGGTACCTGCAGCGCGCAGACAAGATAATTTTATTGTTCTGTCTTTCCCCTCTTTAAATGAGAAATAATATGAAACACAAAATTTCAAAGGCTTGAAGGCCCCTGGCACCCTGACATTCGGGGCCGGAGCCCCTAAAGCCCAAAGTGAAAATAATTCTTAGAGATTCCGTGATACAGGCTACGTTTACACCGGTGGACTAAAACTGGACTGACCCAAGCACTGACCCAAATTCCACCTAAATGAATTCTTCTCTTCCAGAGTTTACACAGGTTGACTACCAGGCCGACCTATTTTAAAATATAAACTAAAAGTGAATAAATTTGAAAACCACATTTAGGTCGGTCCACGGCCAACCGGAGACCTGATCCAAGCTACTTGGTCCTAATTTAGTCCTTGTACGTGATCGTTTACACCACGTAGACTAAATTTATTTGGGTCGAATTTAGTGCTTAGGTCGCGGACCAAAGCCACGGTGTAAACGTAGCCACAGACACACCCCTGTTGCCTGTGTGTAGGCCTCCAAACCTGTTGTCATGGGGACTGCCAAGGTAACTTTGAAATGAAAAAAAAAGAAAAACAATGTTACTCACCTAATATACGAAAAAAATTACCATTGAGGGAAAAACTTGAAAATTTTGGATTTTATCCCAATTTTTTTTTCCAGTATTTTTTACAAACAGAAGGAATTGGAGGCCCCATCAGATGATTGAGGCCCCGAGGCCCGGGGCGGACCGCCCCCTCCGCCCCCCACCCTTAGTCCGCCACTGGTGGGATCAGACGCATACCTTGGTCCGTATTGCTGGTGTTGAACACACAGAAGACGAAGCTCTTGTAACTGTCGTCAGAGACCATCCCTTCACCACTGCAATTAAGGCAAAGGAAGAATCTAATTCTTCTGCTAGTAAATGAATGGCAAGAAGGATCAAGAAAGCGGGCTTGAGGGACTCGGCGGCCGCCCAAAAGCCTTTTCTCACCGAAAACAACAAACGTTCTAGAGTGGACTCCGCCGTAGATAGCCCAGGCGCCAGAAAGCAAAAATCAGCTCAATAAGGAAATAACTGTTTCTTGGCTGGAAACTAGCTTAAAACGATCTGTGTGGCTTAGGTTCTGACATACTAATTTCCCCCCTTTCGGAAATGTCGGCGTCATGTCGCCATCTTCAACAAGAAGTGCTCCAGCGTGGTTTTTGCCTAATATCTTAATTTTGGGCCATCTGACAGCAAAAGATGTAAGAAGTCATTTTGAAACCAATGAAATTCCCTGCGGAATAGTTTTTAAATGACCTTTCTGCGACCTATGGTTTTTGAGATAGAGCTTCTGGAAGCGAGAGGCATTGTCGTAAAAGCTCCATGGCCACTTGACTCGAAAAACTAAAATGTCGATGTGACAAAAGAATTTCAAAATGAGATTTCTCGAGAATCCTTCATGCTATAGTTGCGGTGATGGTCTTAAACTCTTTCTCTTGAACCGTTGATTACGAATATAGAAAAGTCAAAAACGTCACATTGTACATATACAGGGTGTACTGAGGGAATCAAATCAGATCAGAGGAATTTTACATATTTCTTCGATTTAGCCTATATGCGACACTCTAAGCACCTATCACGAGCCCAATATCAATATGGATTTGCTCTATAAGCTTCACTTAATACACTAAAGAAGAGGTCAGCTCACAGCTTTACTGTAAAATGTTTTGAAGGCCCTCTGAAATCATCAAAATATTAAAAATTCACAGTACCAAGGAATGTATATAACAGTATATTATATACCAAGGGACCAAAGTGAATTTTTGATTTGGGGATTTGGACCCAATGGGCCCTCAAGCAACAAAGTTCACCCAAGGGATCAAAAATTCACTTTGGTTCCTTGGTATATAATATACTGTTACATACATTTCTTGCTACTGTAAATTTTAATGATTTCAGAGTAGAGGGCCTTCAAAACATTTTACAAGAAGGCTGTGAGCTGACCACTTCTCAAGTGTATCAAGTGAAGCTTACAGAGCAATACATATTGATATTGGACTCGTGATAAGTGCTTAGAGTTTCGCATAGGCTAAATCGAAGAAATATGTCAAATTTCTCTGTTCTGATTTGATTCCCGTAGTACACCCTGTATATGTACAATTTGACTTTTCAATACTCGTAATCTACGGTTCAAGAGGAAGAGTTTAAGACCATCACCGCAACTATAGCATGAAGAATTCTCGAGTAATCTTATTTTGAATTTTTTTTGTCACATCGACATTTTAGTTTTTTGAGTCAAGTGGCCATGGAGCTTTTACGACAATGACTCTCGCTTCCAGAAGCTCTATCTCAAAGACCATAGGTCGCAGAAAATTTATTGAAAAACCAAACTGTAGGGAATTTTATAGGCTTCAAAATGACTCCTCACATCTTTTGCTGTCAGATGACCCAAAATTAAGATATTCGGCAAAAACCACGCTGGTGCACTTCTTGTTGATGATGGTATCATGACGCCGACATTTCCGAAAGGGGGGAAACTAGTATGTCAAAACCTAAGCTACACAGATCGTTTTAAGCTAGTTTATAGCCAGGAAACAATTATTTCCTTATTGTTTTCCCTGGCGCCTGGGCTAAGACTTAGTTAAGAGGAACAATGATTTTTGGAGAAAAGTGTTTTTTCACAGATGACATTTTTTTCCAATCTTCGAACAACTCAAGAATGAAGGTATACCATCCAAGAAACGAATGGTCAGGGCCGGGCCTAGCAGGCGTGCAGTGCGTGCCTGCACGCAGGCGGCAAGTCATAGGGGCGGCAATATACAGGCTGGAAACTTTAACCGGTTTAAATTCAGTAATTAAATAACCAAAAACATTTCGCCAAAAACCTCGGACAGGTCGATTTTCAAGTTTAAAATGCCACATTTTGATACCATCTACGTGACCTTGATAATGCCAGGGGCGGCGCAAGGAACAAGAGGGATTAAAAAAATGCCATTCTTATCTTCGTTAGATTCTCCATCTAACCTAGAAAAACAATTGAAATTCTGTCTCACAAAAAAAAAATGGCGGCGTTTAAAAGGATCAGTGTTCTTGTCAAAAAGGTTGCATTTTCTTGAAATCCAAAGAAAGTACCACCTGTTGAGCCATCTTAGCTTTTAACACACTGATAACGTGATCTATTGATCTTGACAATACCAATGGCGGCGAAAGAGGGAGAAAATGCCACCTTTTTGATAGGAACCGTGATAATGACTTTTGAACGCCGCCATTTTTTTTGTGGAGCAGGATCTCAATAATTTCCATAGGTTAGATAGAGAATCGAACAAAGAACAAAAATGAAAATGCCTTTTTTTGACCTGCCATTGTATTTAAATTGGGCTCATGTCCCTTGCGCTGCCCCTGGCATTGTCATGGTCGCACAACTAATACCAAAATGTGGTACCAAGTTTGAATGTTGATCTGTACGAGGTTTTTGGTAAAATGTCTTTGGTTATTGAATTACTGAATATAAACAGGTTTAAGTTTCCACTTCCACCCTGTATAATAAAGTTGAATTTCAAAAGATTCTTTTAATTCCCGTATTTAGGAGGGGGTCTGCACTGCCTGTGAGGAGGGCGGTAATTTTTCGCTGGCACGCAGGCGGCAAATAGACCAGGCCCAGCTCTGCGAATGGTTCCAAGAGGAATACATCCATCACTGCAAGAATAGTGGCCGATTCTCGGTTCATGTCTGGGGATGATTCTCAAGTTCTCATGTTGGTGTACTACATGCCTACATGTCTAGATGACCAAATGGACAAAAATACGTCCGAAGTTTTAAATAACGTGATGCTGTCCTCTGCTAGGCAAAGGTTCCCAGACGACGAATTTATCTTCCAGCAGGTTGAAAATTGTGGATATAACTTTCTAAATTCATGGCAAAAGAACCCTTATTTCATAGGATAACTCCCCTTTGCACACGTCGCGTTGTGCAAGATTGGTTTGCAGAGAACGAGATCGAAGTTCTTCCGTGGCCTTCAAGAAGCCCGGACTGTAATCCGATCGAAAATATATGGGGGTATATTGTAGGGAAAGTTTACAAATACGACTCCAGGCTGAATAACAGGGAAGAACTGATTACAGCGCGATTCAACAAAAATGGGCCACGTTAACTCCACAATATGCTCAAACCCTAGCTCAGTCGATGAATCGTGGGCTTGCAAGTCTAATTGAAAAGAACGGGGCTCCTACAAAGTATTGAACTTTCCCACTAGTATTTCTTTGATCTCACGGGAATAACAGACAGTTTTTTTTGTACAATTTTTTCTTTTGCCAACGTTTCTACATACATAATTTCATACATTTCCTGTTACCACTTCTTCGAGTTTACGTGGATGATACAATTTTGGCTGTTCCCGTCAATGAAATTGAAAGGACAATGAACATCTTCAACAGTTACAACCCGAAACTGCAGTTCACCTGTGAAATGGAACGAGACAAAAGTTTATCTTTCTTGGATGTGAAAATAATCAGACAAGAGAATGGGTCGTTACTGACGGATTGGTACAGAAAGCCTTTCTCATGTTCCAGGATACTGAACTTTGAATCATACCATGAGTCAGAAGAAAGCAGTTATCTTGAGTTTATCATCTAGATCATTAAAACTTAGTCACCCAAAATTTCATAAAAAGAATACTGAGTTAGTTAACCAAATTTTGATACACAAAAATTATCCTAAACGATTTATAGACACTGTAGCCTTTTTTTTGTTTTCTCTGTTGAAATTTAAAAAAAAGGTTCAGCGCGGCAGCTTTTCGTCGTGTAGAGGGGTCGTGGATATTAGTGTTTATTTTTGTAGGTACTTACCGTCAGATAATGTATAGTCTTTAAACTGGGCGCCACCTGATTTCTTTATTTTTGGTGTAATCAGGAAAACCTTTTCATGATGGTAGGATTTGGTGTTTGTTACAAAAGATACTTTATACAATAAATAATTGTTGTTTATGAAAAGTATGACAAATATTTACAGGAATAAGTTTCAGGAACTATATTACAAAAGGATGAATGATGAGAGGTAGGTAAAAACCAAGATATAGTTTAGGCTTAAATTGATGGGATTTAGGCAGAGTTCACCAGGTAACTTAACTCTTAAGGTATTTTGACTTATTATTATTGATCGATCGATAATATCGGTTTACCTTTTAATAGCTGAGCTTTGGACTTACCTTCTTCCAACCAATTGATACCTGTTCTCGGATAAATACCTAAATATGATTTTATGAATTTGTACAGATTAAAAAATGATGAAAAAGGATGAAACGGACGTCTAGGAGAATTTTGAAGAAAAGATTATGTACAATAATTATTATCAGTTTGGTTTCACCGTCAAAAGAATACGGCACGGCCGACGGCAACGGTAGTCCAGTGGCACGATAATTATCAATTGCATGCACTGCTGATGATAAACGGTAGATCACGGGACGATCACCAAGAGATCAAGGCAGAATGCAGCGCAGCTGCTGACGTTAACGGTAGCCGAAGAGATAACAGAGGTAAAGAAGAAACAGCGCCAATTCACGCCGAACGCTGGGCAAGTTACTTGGCGGTTTCGTTCTAGACGTTCGCTTGTGGCAGAAACAGAGCCGTGTGCGTTACTTTCTCAACATCAATGGCCTGGCATATCATGTCCCATACCATGCACCCTAAAATTGTACTAATAAGTTATTTCCTAAGTAATTTAAAATGTACATACCTCGAACAGAGGGATGGGTTGCACAAAAAGTCTCGAAAACGCTCGAAAGTTCCAAATCTGACGTATCTAATTTTTCTTATTTATTATTTCCCTTCAAAACTTTTCGCATCGCCTACCTAAATTTTGATGAAAAATCCTCGAAATAAATACTTGACTTTTGTCACTCTCCTCATGACGTCTAATGTGCCTACTTAGTAAATTTATTCTATATTAGATTTTGGAATGCTACAACACTATTGTTGATTATTACAAAACCAAGATTTTAAATTCAGCTAATAATCACTCTTATTCTCTATGCCATTGAAAATTTTCAATATTGAAAATTGGATCTTGAAAGATTTTCAATCGGACGTATTCTCTATGACACAAAATGGTTAAAAATTTTCAATATTGAACAAATTTTCAATGAGACCTATTCTGTACGACAAATTTTTCAATATTGAATTCAATTTATTGAAAATATTTTCAATCGTCAGGCAAGTCCTGCGGAGCACTTGCCGTGGTCGATATTGAAAGAAAAATTACGTTTAATTCAACTTATTGGTGATCATCCTACAGGATCCGGCATCTCGTGCTCTCAAATTAAGCCATCGTGAACTTATTGAGTAGTTGAGACTGGCATGTGGAGATATAAAATAAAAGTAAAATTGCGGCAAAGAGTTTTATTAAAATTCTGTGAGTAATACAGTTTGTAGCTTATCCTAAATTTGATAGTTAGGCATATGACTGTGATTTGATGAGCTCTTCAATTGCTGCAAAGAATTCCGCTTATTCCATCAAACTGGGCTTGAAGTTGGAAATCATCCGGTTATTGCGGTACTGATGATAACCAAAAATTACGCAAAGCGGAAAAGGTATAACAAGCTATCCCAATCACTTATCGCACCTCCGTTTCTGCGAGTTCGTCGTGATTTTTCATCGATTTTTCATCAATTTTTCATCGATTTTTCCATTGTTGGTTGATGCCACGATGGTGGTCTCGCTCCGTGAAGACTAAATGCCCAACACAGGATACAAGGGCTACAGCTACTGCTACTGCATGCATGGCAGTCATCCTCAGTACGTTTGCAGCAACGCCAGTTGAGTTTTTTTGGACACTTTCAAGTGTTCCTTGTTCTTTTTTATCACCTCTGTTGTCATCATTATAGGGACTACTGTACGTAGATACACTTTCATCAGGCTTTTTAGCAGAATATGACAAGACTCTGGATCTGGACACGACGTCTTTCAACTTTTCCGTCAGGCACGTGACAGTTGCTGGGGAACGCACTTTCAATAACAGCTACAACTCTGGCTAAAGACATCGGTTTATTGAAAACTTTCAATCTTCTTGAAAGTGTCATACAGAATACGTCGACTTGAAGCAAATTGAAAATCCGTATCGATTTTCAATAAACTGATGTTTTTAAATAGATCTGTAGCTGTTATTGAAAGGCAGTTCCTTAGCAACTGTCACGTGTCTGTCGGAAAAGTTGAAAAATGTCTTGTCATATTCGGGAAACGTATCTGCGCCATGTACTTTTTCGAGAGTATACCTACGTACGGTGGCCCTAAACACTCCCTATAACGGCAACAGCAGTGGTGAAAAAACAAGCAAAAGCAAGAGCACCTCAAGAATCAAGATCTAGAAGAAAACTGAGTCTGACGTTGAGCAAAATCATACTGTCGGAGGTGCCCTTGTCGCTGTGTTGGGTCTTCCCAAGGTCTTCCAGGCAGCAGAACCGCCATTCCGACGACCAACGTTGGAAAAAACAAAGTCACAGAATAGCCGGAGGTGCAGTGATTGAGATAGTTTACCACCTTTTCCGTTTTACATAATTTTTGATTTTCAGGACTGCCAAGAGCATCTACAAGCCAGTCTGAAGAAAAGAGGGAGCATACGGAGTTCTTCACAGAGCATTTGAAACCATTCATCAAATCAATTACCAAACTTTGGATAACCTTCCTTTAATAAAACTGTAATTTACATTTGTCTCCACAATTACAGAGTTCACAATTCTGTTTTTCACGTTCCCTCCTATCGTTCTATCTTCCTGTGTGTCCTAATTAACACCTCCATAGTCCCTTTGCTCCACCCTATACCTTGCTCAGCGTCAAGTTGTTCATGATTTGTTTTTATGGGCCACGATATGATAATTCCGTGGCTGGTTCCCATTTGGGTTTCTTGAGATGATTAGGTAGTACATTTTTTGACAGATTTAACGTTCCCTTTCATTCCAATTTCGACCGCAGCAGGTGCTCCCTAGGTTACGTCTGACGTGGCTTGACGATTGAAAATGTTTTCAATAAATCAAATGCAGTATTGAAAATCTGGTCATACAGAATAGGTCTCGTTGAAAATTTGTTCAATATTGAAAAATTTTCAATATTGAAAGCTTTCAATGGCATAGAGAATAAGAGTGAATGAGAGTACAACTGGGGATATTGATTTTCCAAAGATTGTTTGCAAATTTTCTTCCATATCAGGTTTTTCAAATCAACTTTTGAATAAAAATTAAATATTGATAGTTCTTTCAAGCCAGCATTATATACAGTTGAAAACACATCAAGTTTATATACAAATTTAAAAGATATCACACCTCAATTGGAATGTTCTGAAATTATTTATTCAATCAAATGTAAAGAAAGTGATTCAGTTTACATTGAACAAACGAAACAATATTTAGAAATGCGATTGAAACAACATCAAGATAGTTGCCTTCCTATCAACACTAAAAAGAGTGAAATTACAGCCTTAGCTATACACCATTCTGTAATGAAGCACGAATTTGACTTAGTCAACTTAAAAATTTTATGTAAAGAAAGCCATCTTTTCAGAAGAAATCTTTTGGAAATGATGCACATAAAAAATAATAACAATACTGTAAATTATAGAAATGATGTCA
This sequence comes from Anaspis maculata, assembly GCA_949128115.1. Lineage (NCBI taxonomy): Eukaryota > Metazoa > Arthropoda > Insecta > Coleoptera > Scraptiidae > Anaspis > Anaspis maculata. The sequence goes on from OX421961.1 coordinate 122,703,027, forward strand.
TGGGTTCAAGTGTGGTTTGTAGTAATTTACTTGGAATGTGGGGAGGTGGTGTAGGATGATTGTTCGGGGGTGTTGGTTATTTAATTGTTAATTTGTTCGACTTTTTGATTTTCAACTTTAAATTTTTGACTGATCTATTCATTCTTTATACACTGGGCCTTATATTTTTATTTTTACAATTTCTGTAAGTTATCGAATTTTATTATGTATTGTTACTTATTGATTGTATTATTTTTAGTTTACCTACTGCCTTGAAAAAGACCTGGCCACGACGTCGAAACGTTGGAAAAAGAAAAAATTGCACAAAAAACTGAAACTGTCTGAAACTGAAAAAAAAACTGTCCGTTATCCCCGTGCAGATCAAAGAAATACTCTGTTGGAGGACCAGACGAGAGATAGGATCACCTGATAATTTCCCACTAGTTTCCCAGTTGACTTTTTATTCGGAAACTATATTATCATAACCAAAAATTTGCACGTTGATGCACTTGACATATCATCAATCAAAACTGGCATTCAAACAAGAACGATCCAAGCAGCTGAAATTTCTGAAACCCAGCCGACTTTCTAGCGAAGGCGTATGATTCATTTCGCTCCCAACTGTACCTAGAAGCCAAAAATTGAACGAAAACCCAACAAAACAAGAGGCGACAGCCCGAGAACGCTAAATTTAGTTCAAAACAAACCTATCGGTTCGATGCCCAACTAATTGCAGACATGAGAGCTCCTCTTTCAACTCAAAAATCCGCAGCGAGTTCATCACGAGAATTAATCTCCTAACAACCTTCCTACTAACAAAAAGATAGAACTCGCGGAATCCTTCGCAGCCCACAAAAAAATTCAAAAGATCCAAAACAATCATGCCCAGTTCTAATCTCATTTACAAAATTGATCGTCAAAAATGTGATGAAGTATGAAGAGCGACGGAACGCCACTACTCTGTGCCGGCCCACCCTATCCGACGGGTAACTATTTCTCTGAAAAGTACATCCGATTAGACCAAAACCCATCATTCAGGTCCAAGTACGACCCACGTACTTTGCCAGCTTCACCCTGGGCATTGCGTTGTCTGATTACGGTTCAAAACTACGCTAAGTGGCCGTAAATCGAGCTACTACTCGTACCATCATTCTCCCGTTTGAGGTTAGAGGTCTTTCTTGAATTTTGAATAAGCCGCCTAAACCTACGACTGCGACTAGAGAGCCGCGTTGGCCTCTATAGAGCCAGCAAGGAGACGTCCGCTACCTCCAACCACCACCTAGAACGAGTCCAGAAGCATCACAAGGTAGCCGAAACGCATCCCCTTGACAATTCACCTCACTTCTTGAAAAAATAGGCCGTATAAGTGTATTACCACCAAGGTCATTGGTGAAAACACCCCTCCAGAATGGCCAACCTTCAACATTCGAGTAGTTTTCACTTTTTATGGGAGATTTCCAGTGTTGTTTGGTTAATTGTCATAACAAATACACCTCTAGGTTCGATATATTATCGCTTTACATCTCGATTTACACTCGGATCCCCTCATGAAAATTCTCGATGTTGCGATAATACACTTCACCTATCGGTGTATTACATACGACAATACGCCTTCAATGTTGCGTCATACAGCTCAACACTCGACTCCCCAACAATGTCTTCTCTTCCATCTCGAGCCACGAGACTTGAGAAAGGTCCCAGGGGTCTTCCGACCGCCGGGGAAACGTGGTGAGCCAGCTTGTCCCGACTTTCTTACAGTGTAAGTTTTCCTTCCATTCGGTGTTGATGCCCGTACAATAAGTCGACTCTCGCGGTAGTAAGATGTCACTAGACAAACAAGCGACCTCGCCGAAGTCTTGGCGTTCATCGCCGGACAGGCTCATTGTCCGAAATCCTTTCTTGGACTGCGGACACTCGTGAATAGGTTCAGTTTTCCGTTTTTCGCCGGTCCTTGCGGGCCGTTGGAATCGAACCTCTTGCTAAACAGGAAATCGTGCCAAATCGCGTAGATCAATTGTTCCCGATCAACTCTGATTAAATGCCACGACTGTCAGTACTGTCCCTTTGGCAGGCACGGGAGACCCGAGAGAGAGAGAGAGAGAGAGAGAGAGAGAGAGAGAGACCGGGAAAAATAAACGTTTCATACTATTGTGTCGAGTGGCTACTGATCCAGTTTGTCTTTCTGCGCGCATCATTCGACTGGACGTGACTCTCTTCTGAATCGACTTCCACCACTTTCTGACGCAGGAAACGAAGTGTAACGAAGCCGAGGCCCCGTCAAGGTAAGGTGATCGCACTGAGGGACTTCACAGGCTGGGAACGACTCGACTCATGGCTTAGTATTGTCATCACAATCTAAGGGTAGTCACGCTTTATTTCATTGGTACCAAGTGGTAGTCATCTCTATTTTGTCGATAGACTCAAGTCAATCGAATGTACTGTGTATGCTTTCGAACCATCATATCACAGTTTCCATTGTGTTCTGTGTTTCGCGGGATTTGTTACCGGTTTTAAACCGGTCCGTTTTGAGCTAGCACATAGTGAGGCTGTTTGCAAACTTGCGGTAAAAAATTGAGCCGCAGTTGAAGAAATGCGTCGAAAGCGCCACAGAAAAATATTGTAACATTTTTGAGTAACATTTTTGAGTTCTTTTCTTCAATTTTCGTATTTTGAGCAATTTTGGTGAATTCTTACAGACTCAAAGTCTAACAAACAGACTAAAAAGCGATTGTGTTAAACCTTTCAATGTGCTCTAGAACTGGGTTCATTATACAGAGTGTGTCATAAGCCCCGAAAATCCGACTTTCTTCAAAATGCAGCCAGAGAATTTTGTATGGTAACGAATCGTACTATTTGTTACTCACCATCAGTTCAAGAACCTCTGAAATCTCTTACGCATGTTTCAAAAATTTCAAAACACATTCAAAGGTTGAACAAAATCGCTTTTCACTTTGTTGAAAGAATTTACTTGAATCGTTTCATATAACGAAAATTTGAGCTCGAAGGACCACCTTTTGACTCCAATATATTTACAAAAATGGAACATACAGTTTTTTCAACATTTTTGAAGCAATTCCCTACTGCGGTTAAATTTTCCACTCCAAGTTTGGAAACCGAATGTAGAAACATAACCAAAATGCAAAGTAAGCTTACGACTGTGTTGAGTGGACAAAGCTGTCATCTTTCCATCGACCTTGGCCTAGAAAATATCGGCCTAGAGAGAAAAGCTATTATTTGTTTGTTGAGGCATATCCTGTAGCATAATATACACCATAATTATATAAAAATTTCACAAAAAGTGTATGGTCGAAGAAATGACTGCTAGAAAGATGTTGATAGTCTTTTTAGCCTTGTAGCAGAATTGCAGTAAAATAACCAGCTGATTTGTGTACGGTTATGGCTGTACACACTGCGAAAGGTCGCCAACAGATGGCGCCGCACGGACATCTAACTTGTGAGAATCCTGCAGAGAGTAAACATAATGAAATCAAAACAGAGCGACATCGTGTCTGCTGAATTTGATGTTTAATACTTGCTTTGCTGTTCTAATTTCCTCTCAACTTCTCAACTTATGTTCCAGTGAAACCATCATGACTTAACGCTTATGTTCCAGTGAAACCATCATGACTTAACGACTGAAGTCTTATTCCATAAATACTTTGACGTAAAAATTTGGGTCGCAACATCACATCAAGCCATGCCATCACGTTTTCTGCTGCTGCTTCGCGGTGGAGGACCTGCGGTGATTAAACTTGCGTTTAAATTTTTCATTTTGTTCAATTTATCGCCGCGCTTCTTCCCGTGCGCGCGACCACAACGACCAATCGTCTTTTTAATGTCCGGAAATAAAAAGATACGACTGGAAATCGTCGGATCCGCGACGGACTTAATTACCGCCTAGTTATAAAAACCAAACCGGCAGCAGGAAGAGAGAAAAAAAACCCGCAAAGACGTCTCAACATTTTATCAATTTCTCGATGAACACGGCAGTACTTTGTGAAACTGTCTTGGTACGCTCGATTGAATAAAAAAATTAATATTTTACCGCGCGCGCGTGAGCCGGCACCGGTAATGGTTTTAGTTTGAATTCAGTTATGGTTCATTGTTTGTTATTCATCTCATTAGTTCTCCATTATTCATTATTGATTGATCGTTGGATAATAGATGAGAAGTGAATATGCATATATGGCGAGGTCACTGAATTTAGTACACAACGCTAATGCGATAAGTATTTTCTATACAATTCGCATGTTTGGGGCTAGATCTGTTATGGGCATTACTATGACATCTCGAGCTCTAATCTGGTTATTTAGTTAACACGAATGAATGACAAGAGAAGATTTGGCTGCCACAAAACAAGTAGCTTGGATAGAGAACGGCAGGCGTTCACAACTGACTGCGTACAGCAGGAAGCACGTCGATCTGCTTATAGTAATGCTGTATTTCTCTCATTGAATACTATTGTGTCGAGTGACTACGGATCTCTTATACCATTTCAAGAAGAAGACGATGTATTTTTCTAAATTCCCCTATACACCTGCCATGACCTTTCCCGACTGGTGGGGGAAGATGCGAAGTCCGACTGCATCCACTAGAACAGGCGCGAAGCGTATTTCTAGCGGGCGCATGTTCGAAAACCAGCAAAATCTCCCCAAATTTTTTGTCGCCCAGAAATAAGAAGTTTAGTATTTGAAACTCAAGATAATTGCAGAAACGGTCTATTAATAGTATATTATATACCAAGGTTGAGAAAGTATTATTATAGCTGAAGCGCCAGTTTAGATCCCGAAGCGCAGCTGAGGGATATAAGGCGCTGAAGCTATAATAATTTTCTCGACCGTGGTTTATATAGAATTTTTTTTACTACTTAAAAATCGCCATCCCAGTTGAGGAACAGGTTAATAATGATGTACTTCACGGCTAGTAGTGAAAAAAATACATTATTTCGTTTTTATTGGTATCTACTTCTATTGTACAGGCGACATGCGAAGTCAATCTCTTGATCTCACATCTCTGCCAGAAAATTCAAGTTTATGCACTCGTGAACCGCCTTCACTTCCCATAGTCTCGGGTTGATTCAGTCTGCGGGCAAACATTTTTGCATCCTTGAACCTCTACATACATACGATCGGCTGAATGACGAGACAACGTTGCAGGTTGGAATGTTGATGCACGGCACACAGAGCAGCAAGATCATGAGCTCAAGGACTGGAGAGATTCTGAAGAGCACCAGCCATACTGTCAGGAGCACGATAAACGCTCAAGATTAACAATGGTGGACGCCCGCACAAAGGGGAGCGAAAAGTGTCTAGTTTTTAATGCAAATGGTGCCTGCCTCTCTCCTTCTTTACAGTTCAGAGAGACACGAGCGAAATGTCTGGGCGAGGGCCAGGCAGGCACTTTGGTGCAGCAGCAACATCACGCCCGCTTCTTCTTGAGCACACCCCGACATCCACTTTTATCATAAAACTGCGCCATGTGTTCGTATGTGTGCTTTCACTCCTATACACATTATGCAGAATATGATATCAGCGTGAATCGGTTATGTAAAAATTTTCAACCGTAGACGAAAGTGGACATATTTTCTCATTTCAAGTCGCCCTGAAAATATAAATCGTTTGCTCCTGTCAAGAGTTTTGGTTTCAAACCCGGCAAATGAAATTTAGCCGTGCAACAATCACTCCACCTGTTTAATACTGGGTGTTTCAGGAAGCAGTGGCATGGCTTATTGTCACATAGAGAACATCAAGGTGAGTCTGCTCGAATACTCTCGGAAGTCTGTGTTGGATATGGTTTCTAAAATTTGAGCCTAAACACGGAAAAACCCAAATCTTTGTTACCAATGCACAGTAGAGGAAGAGTGTAGTGGATACGGTCATACAAGGTGTCAGGGTCTCAAATCCAAAACTCAAAAACAGATATCGAAAATCACCTAAAATCGTTTTGACTGGATGTGTTACGTTTTTTTTTAACCTAGGGAAAGATTGCTGGTCTGGGAGACATTATCTGGGTTGGCGCGGGAAAACAAAAACAAAACAACAGGCGAGAAAAGTTTTGATTAACCACAAAAAAAAAATCTGACAAGTAAAAAAAAACGTTCGAACAGTTTGTATTGCTGCAGAGGTTTAATACCGAACTCCTTGCGTAGGATTTATGCAGCAAACGACTAGCAAGCAGAGCAGTCGACGACGAGAAGAGTCGAGCTCAAACCGGTCAGGTCCGGGATTTTGCCGAACCCTTACTTATCAAAATTATTCTCCAAGCCCTTTTCCCCGAAAAGGTAAGCTCAGATTTTGCAATCGACAGACCAGTAATCTAATCCGTTTTCTAGGGTTCCATCCTTCCATCCTTTTATCCTACTAACCTTCTATGGTTCTATAGTTCCCTGTACATTTTCCCTACCCTTATGGGCAAAAATTGGAACATTGGTGGTTGATAGTATTCGCCCGTGGAACCCGTCGAGCCTGCAAGCCCGGACGTCGAGTTACGTGACAGTCGACAGACAACGCCCCCAGAGCATTTCGGCGCGGGAGCTGAGGTATCTGGGTTATCTGCTATTGTTCTAGTATTGCGGCCTTTCTTTTTTTTTTCGTCAACCCCTCGACCGCCACCAAACGACCCTACTTCGGTGCACTGAGGTAGCTCATCGGTAGGTAGGTAGGTTGCGAATGGTCACCGTCGGCCCATTAGAACATAGTTTGAATCCGGAATCTCAGCAAAGCGTTACCGCTCTGACAGTCGTGACAGACGTGTCTGTCCCACCTGTCGGACTGAACTCGTCGCCTGGCTACGGATCCGGTAGTGCCTGTACTGGTGGTCACCCTACCAGACGCACCGAACCAGTCAGTGGAGCCATCATTGTTCAATCAATTGTTATTCTATTTGTATTTTTGTCAATACCCTACCCTTCAGGAATCATTTTGAAATTATACGATATTTTCTAAATTTGTTTTATACCACGTATGAGTAAATTTAATTCAACTTAATCATCCCCTCGATCCGTCTCCTTCTGAGCATAGCGGCAAATTCCCATCTCTTGTGCTGCCGTCTTTGGACGTAGCATAATTGGCGCCCAACGTGGGGCCGATTTTTGTTGAACTGATTTACTCATATAGAAAATATTCGTATCTATTTCAATTTTTTTTTTCTATTGTTATTTTGAAAGTTTCAAGAATGTCGACTTTTGTCTTTGATGTTGACAGACTGCGTAAAGATGAGCTTCGGTACGAACTCATGGTTCGAAGCATTGTCGAGTCGGATGATGTTCCTGTTGAACAGTTGCGGAAGAGTTTACGCCAAATTTTGAATTTGGAGAAGATATCAGGTACCAGTATGTTGAATTCTTCCTTATCCTTGGTTGCGGATGAAGAATTGAAAGTCTGTGATGTCAAAGTGAAAGAACTCTCCGAAGCTGTTGAACAGTTTGTAGCAGGTGCTGTCAATCAGAGTAAAAAGATCGAAACGCGATTCACTCATCTACTGGGTCGTCTCAATAAAATTCAGTTGAAACCAGACGAGACCACGTTGTGCGAACTACGAACCAACTTTTGAAGCGGTTAGCGGAACTTAGTGTTCACTATAATTTGAAACTGACCAATGTCGATTCGATTGATTTTCAACGGGTAACTCTCGAACATCAAGTTGACAAGCCATTTACTTCAACTCCTAGTCATATCCGAGTACAGCCGAACCGTTCTTTTCTGAATACTCCTGTCTCTTCGTTGAGCAATATCGCAGCTCCGGTAATGAAGTCGAGCCTGAATAAATCTGTACCCGTTTACAAGTGGAACATAAAATTTTCTGGACGGAAAGGACTCAGTCTAAATGCTTTTCTCGAGCAAGTTGAAGAGTATTGTAAATCGCGCTGTGTTGATAAAATGCAATTGTTCGAATCTGCCAACGATTTGTTTGAGGATGAAGCTTTGCTTTGGTACAGGGTTATTCGAAAAGAGGTGGATAATTGGGAAGACTTAGTCGTATTGATGAAAGATGAATTTCTGCCGGCCTATACGAATGAGTCTATCGGGATTTATGTGGCCGCAATGACTGCTTTGCTTGATCGTATGCCTACTTCGGTTTCAGACCCTCTAAGACTAGAAATTTTGTGTAAAAATGTTTTACCTTTCTATCAAGAACGCTTGTCATTGGTGGAAGTCAAGTCCCCTTTTGAACTGATCCAGCTTTGTCGAAAAATCGAAAATACGCGATACAATGTTGAGAGTTTTAAGCCACCTAGAACCGGTAACCTAGAATTAGAACCAGACCTAGATTATCATTCAACTAAAAGTGTGCTGCGTACGATTTCAGACTCAGATCGCAAGCCTGCAGGTTGTTGGACTTGTGGAAAGCCCAATCATATTTCCAGGAATTGTAGTGAAAGAAAATCTGGTAAGAGACCATTGGAATGTTTCACATGTGGAAAAGCAAATTTCACTAAGTTAACCTGCCCGGATTGCAATAAATTAAAGTTGGCAAATGGCACGGGAAACGAACAGTTGAAACAGAACTGGGTCGTGTTTCTGTTTCAGTGGCTACTGCGACCAAATGTGTTAGCAATTACCAAGATAGTGAATCTGGCTGTATATATTTTAGAGATAAGGTAGTTTTAGATTACATTTTAGCACAAGTAGGTGGTGATGAATGTCCCTACATTAAAATTAGTATTTTGGGTCAAGAATTTTATGGTTTATTAGATTCTGGAGCTAGCAAAACATTCATAAATTCAGCTACGTGGTTAATTTTGAAAAGTTTAGGATTTGTCTTGGATGACAGTCGTAAGGTATCATGTGTCGTGGCGAACAATGCAACATCAGAGTGCATAGGTTGCGTCGTGGTCCCAGTTCGTTTGAGAAATGTGGTGAAAATAATCGAAATGCACGTCATGCCTGAGTTGCGTCATAAAGTAGTTTTGGGAATCAACTTTTGGATGCGGATGGGAATTGTACCAGACATCCGTAAAGGTGAATGGATCTTTTCGACACATGAGTTGAATGCTCCTCATCTAAGCAGTATCAAAGATCGAGGTGATTTGACACCTGAGCAAGAGGCGATGCTTGATGACACTATTACTGATTATTTTGACAACATTGACGAAAACGTTCTAGGCCATACGACTGCCATCCGACACAAGATAACTTTAACGAATCCGAATTGTGAAGCCATTAAACAGCGATATTACCCTGTTTCACCGTACAAGCAGAAATTAATAGATGCGGAGCTCGAGGAAATGTTGAAACAAGGTGTGGTGGAGAAATCCACAAGTGGTTGGTCATCCCCTATTTTGATGATACCCAAAAAGAACGGTAAATTCAGATTTTGCGTTGACTTTCGAAAGCTGAATAGTGTCACAAACAAAGACGCTTATCCGCTTCCGTATATGTCATCAATTTTGACAAAAGTGGGTGGGGCACAGTTTCTCTCCACGATGGACATTAAGAGTGCCTATTGGCAAGTGGCCCTTGAGGACTCTAGCAAGCCATACACTGCTTTTACCATACCGGGGCGAGGTTTATTCAATTTACCAGGATGCCTTTTGGGTTACACAACGCTCCTGCCACTTTTCAGCGTTTAATCGATACAATTTTTGGTCCAGAATTGGAACCATACGTGTTCACTTATTTGGACGACATTATTGTTTCAACACCTTCCTTTGAAACGCATATTTCGGTGCTTAAAGAGGTATTTAGTCGACTTAAAAGTGCTGGTTTGGTTTTGAGTAAAACTAAATGTACGTTTTGCCGGTCCGAATTGAAATTTCTTGGACATGTCATCAACAGCAAAGGGTTACATGTTGATCCGGACAAAGTTTCTGCGATCGTGAATCTGAAACCGCCTACTTCGGTCACGGAAGTGAGACGAATTATCGGCATGGTAACATGGTTCCGACGTTTTGTACCATCATTTTCAGACATTCTAATACCGCTGAGGAAGTTACTATGCAAAGGACATAAGTTTTCTTGGAATAAAGATTGTGAAGAAGCCTTTATGCGGCTTAAAGAAGCTTTTATTTCTGCGCCTATTTTGACAGCTCCCGATTTCGAGAAACCGTTTTATTTGCATACCGATGCTTCTTCATACGGGCTAGGTGCGGCACTAACACAACGTATTGGTGAACGCGAGCACGTAATTTGCTATTTGTCGCGAGCTGCAACTCCTGCAGAACGAAAGTATTCTACAACGGAATTAGAATGCCTGGCAGTGTTGTGGTCAATAGAAACCCTAAGATGTTATTTAGATGGTGCAAGGTTTTATGTCATAACAGATCATTATTCACTGGTATGGCTAAATAATCTCAAAGATCCACAAGGACGACTAGGACGATGGGCGTTACGGTTACAACAATTCGATTTCGAGATTCGCCACAGAAAAGGTAAAGAACATCTTTTACCGGATGCTCTTTCTCGGTCAATGCCCGAATGCAATGTTATTGACTCACCAAATTTGTTAGAATTCGATTTTACAAGTGTCAGAGATCCGTGGTATAAACGCATGTGTACGAATGTTCAAGATAGGCCACTAAAATTTGCGAAATGACGTGTGACAAACGAAAGACTGTACAAGTATGTCAAAGTCGATTTTCCCGAATTGCGCGATGACGCTGAGAACTGGAAGCTAGTGATTCCGAAAGAATTCCGCAAACAGATTTTAGTCAAGTGTCACGATATTCCTATATCCGGACATTTAGGGATCTATAAAACGTACCATAGAGCAAATCGTCTATATTTTTGGCCGGCCATGAAAAGTGACATTGCTAGATATGTCAGGGCGTGTAGCACTTGTTTACGCACGAAACCTGTTCAAAAGCTACCCGCGGGACTGATGGGTCAACGTCTCAGTGTTGAGAAGCCTTGGCAGAACATTAGTACAGATCTTTTTGGACCGTTACCACGTAGTTCCCATGGCAATATTTTTGTTTTAGTCGTGACTGACTCGTTTAGTAAATTTTGTCTGTTCTTCCCTCTGAGGAAAGCTACCGCGTCTATGGTTACCAAACTTATCGAAGAGAACGTTTTCTTAGTTTTTGGTGTACCAGAGGTCGTTAGGTGCGACAACGGGCCGCAGTATATTTCTCATGTGTTTAAAGCAATGGTTAACAAATATGGTTCAAAAATTCTCTATAATCCCTTTTATCACGCGCAAGTGAGCCCCACGGAACGCGTGAACAAAACATTAAAATCGATGTTGGCCGCGTACGTGAAGGAAAATCAGCGACTGTGGGACGTAAACTTAGCTGCTCTTGCCTGCGCTGTGCGTACTGCTAAACACGAAGCTACGACACAAACTCCTTATTTTGTCAATTTTGGACGTGAAATGTGTGTTCACGGTGATGAATATCGCATCCAGAAGGTCGCGCCCGACAACGAAGTCGATGAAGACGATGCAGACAACCGAGACCCCGAACGACGCGCGAACGCTTTTCAGAAGTTACGACATTTTGTATCGAAACGGCTGAAAACAGCATATGCTAAGGCGAAAGATCGGTATAATCTTAGAAGAAGACCCGTCACTTTTAACATAGGTGATACCGTTTGGAAGCGCAATTACGTTTCATCCGACGCAAGCAAATTCTTTAGTGCAAAGTTAGATGGTCATTACTCGGGTCCATACAAAGTCAGAAAGAAACTCAGTCAGTTGGTTCACGAGTTGGAGGATTTTGATGGAAGGACCAAAGGTAATTGGCACGTGAAAGACTTAAAGGCGAATTGCGAGTACTCGGATGACTAGTTGTGGCTGTATTTGGGTTGCTTAGTTGTTATTATCGTTGATTGTTGATCATTCCCTTTGATGATTTCCTAGATCAGAAAATTTCCTGAAAATTTTCTGTACCAGGAAAGGGGGGAGTGTTACGTTTTTTTTAACCTAGGGAAAGATTGCTGGTCTGGGAGACATTATCTGGGTTGGCGCGGGAAAACAAAAACAAAACAACAGGCGAGAAAAGTTTTGATGAACCACAAAAAAAAATCTGACAAGTAAAAAAAAACGTTCGAACAGTTTGTATTGCTGCAGAGGTTTAATACCGAACTCCTTGCGGAGGATTCATGCAGCAAACGACTAGCAAGCAGAGCAGTCGACGACGAGAAGAGTCGAGCTCAAACCGGTCAGGTCCGGGATTTTGCCGAACCCTTACTTATCAAAATTATTCTCCAAGCCCTTTTCCCCGAAAAGGTAAGCTCAGATTTTGCAATCGACAGACCAGTAATCTATTCCGTTTTCTAGGGTTCCATCCTTCCATCCTTTTATCCTACTAACCTTCTATGGTTCTATAGTTCCCTGTACATTTTCCCTACCCTTATGGGCAAAAATTGGAACATTGGTGGTTGATAGTATTCGCCCGTGGAACCCGTCGAGCCTGCAAGCCCGGACGTCGAGTTACGTGACAGTCGACAGACAACGCCCCCAGCGCATTTCGGCGCGGGAGCTGAGGTATCTGGGTTATCTGCTATTGTTCTAGTATTGCGGCCTTTCTTTTTTTTTTTCGTCAACCCCTCGACCGCCACCAAACGACCCTACTTCGGTGCACTGAGGTAGCTCGGTTGCGAATGGTCACCGTCGGCCCATTAGAACATAGTTTGAATCCGGAATCTCAGCAAAGCGTTACCGCTCTGACAGTCGTGACAGACGTGTCTGTCCCACCTGTCGGACTGAACTCGTCGCCTGGCTACGGATCCGGTAGTGCCTGTACTGGTGGTCACCCTACCAGACGCACCGAACCAGTCAGTGGAGCCATCATTGTTCAATCAATTGTTATTCTATTTGTATTTTTGTCAATACCCTACCCTTCAGGAATCATTTTGAAATTATACGATATTTTCTAAATTTGTTTTATACCACGTATGAGTAAATTTAATTCAACTTAATCATCCCCTCGATCCGTCTCCATCTGAGCATAGCGGCAAATTCCCATCTCTTGTGCTGCCGTCTTTGGACGTAGCAGATGAAGGGGAACATAATGGTGGAGTCAGTGACTCACTACCAATCAATGTCTGAGAGTCTGAGCCCCAGCCCCCTTGACTATTTTTTTTTCAAATGGCAACCCCCCAGCCTCCACTTGTGATACATCTATTGGAAAGCCATTGAAAAATGCTTTCCACTCCAGTGGTACCAGTTATTCCATTATCCTGTCTGAGTAGTTTGCGATTAATTTGGAGAAAAAAAAACTGTGTAATGGGTTTACATTGTGTTACGCCTCGAAATTCTGGCCCAGTCCGGACCTGACTCACTCGTGGTGAGACCAGGGATTTTTGCGGCGTAATAGTGGAACACCTGCTTGGACATGCGCGGTGTCGTTGCCGTGACATGCGGGTTCCGGCATTTGGTTTCGAAGCGTTGTAGCTACCCCAATGATCGGTTAGAATCGTACCAAAACTGCCCCCTGGCACCGCCAAACTCGGGTAAGCAGCAAGCTTTTTCATTGGGTAATGGGTCCTGTACATAATTGATTATCTCAGGTCGTTCCTGATGGTCGCACCCGACCACGTGTCATCGTTTCTGACCCCGCTGGAAAGCTAAACTCGTTCCTGATGGTCGCACCCGACCACGTGGCATCATTCCTGACTCCGCTGGTATGCTCATCGTTGATCCAGACCACGTGCTCGTGGTTCGGGAAAGCAAAGCTCAATGTTACGTGGCATCGTACCTGGCCCGATAGTCCATAGCCGAGGAGAAGCCTTCGCCGAGCCGACGCAACAACCATCACCGCCAGCCGCTCAGGAAAGACCACCAACGTTAGTTTTACTCGTTCCTGTCGGACCCTGGCTTTGCGCCCCAGCACACGCTGCACCCATGCCTCCGCGGCCTGGAGGAGAGCAGCGCAGCTTAGTACAGTGCAAGTCACCAGAGCAGCGCGTCTTCGATCGAGGCTTAAAGCCGCCACCTCAAAAACACGCCTTCAAGTTAAAAGATTTTGCATATTTCTAATGCGTGTGTTGTGTAAAACACGCCTCGACTGCAAGCCTTTTCGTAGCTAAATTTTTGCCATCAGCATGTAATTTTTTCCACTGCCTTCGTGTTTTTATTAGACACCATTTCAAGTCTTTTTCTGTCTAAATTTTTCCTTCATGATTTTTTGTAAGCTTCAGAGAAGTAAGCCTGAGCGCATGCATGTCAGCTGTCATCTTTCAATCAGACAATAATCAGCTGGAACGTCCGAAGTGTCACCACTGACAGATGTGCGCCGGAGGGATTTCTCCCAAAGCCAAGTTGTGAGCGATTAACTGCCGTCTCTCTGTCTTTCAGGTTGTCCGAGGCCCCCGGTTTCCCCACCGCAAGACCGGGCAAATTCCTGTGGAGGCACGCCACTATCAACCACTTGGCAAGCCAGAGTCGTGTCTGGCGTCCTAGAACTTAAACGCACAGCGGGGATCCGTGCCCTGCTCCGAGCAGTCTGAAGAGGAACCGTGGTGTCTTCGACGGGCTGATTGAGGAGATCGGTGGACCGCAGCCCAGCTCTGCGCGGGAAATTCAAGTTGAGTGATTTTATGGTTACCGCTGAGGCCGCGCCTCTGTTATTTCATTAGCTTCAATTCAATCCTTCAGACACGTTCTCACCTGTGAGCCCTCAGCTGTAGTGGAGTTTAAATTGTCGTATTTATATCACCTGTGAGCCCTCAGCGCCAGTGGAGTTTAACTTGTCATATTTATGTAATCTGTCGAGCCCTCATTATATGTCTAAAACTTGCGATGTTTTGGTAATAATTGTCTCTCCTATCTCCCCCGACTCGAGATTGTTTTTGTCGCCAGTGACTCGTCAGCGTTCATCGAGAATCAGTGCTACCCTGAGATCATGTTCCTTTACCGACTGAGCTGTGTTGTGATGGGGTCATGCTACTCGTACCAGCAATCAGCCGTTCGAATCCCAGTCTCCAGTGGGCAGAGACAACATCAGCTTTTGTCCTCGGCAGGGCAAAACTGTAGCGTAGCAATTGGTTCAAGTGAGTTCACTCCACAATAAATCAAATTTCAACTAAACTGCTCAACAACTGGAATGACGGTATCGAAAATTTTGCCCTTTTCCAAAATGAGGTAGCTTTGGATTGACACAACCGATTTTAAATTTGTTTTCACAGTTGTTCAGATCCATCTTTCAGCAATCCATCGCATTGACGAGATTTCATTTTCAATTTCAATTACTTTTTTTACAGGGTGGAGTGTGAAACACTGCAAATTGAGTTCCACCGATCCCCGTTTCTGTAAAAAATTTTTTTTTAGAATTTTAATGAATTATTCATGAGGCCTGATGTCTAATCTCGACACGGTTTTTGAATTTTCCAGATCAGATGTCCAACAATGACGATATGTTTTTATTTCACTTTCCCGACCCACCAAAATCTGTTCACGGGATGAAAAGTTGGAAAATTTGTGGTTTTTCCAGAGAGGAAAACTCAAAAACCGTGGGTCCGATTTTGAAAATTTTTCCTTCAAAAATAATTCAATCTTTTCTCAAACTTTTATTCCCAGCATGTCTGCACCTAAAATGGATATTCGTGGGGCTCATCGCATGTCAAAGTTTGCACTGCAGTTTATTCAAATTCACGAAATGTGCAAATTCCATTTTGAAAAACTACCGTTAGGAAACCTCAACCGTGTCGATTTTGAAGATGGATCTACACGTAGGAAATGGTCTTAATCGTCATAGGGGACCTCAAAACGGATATATCCGTCGAAATTTCGAGAACAATTTTTAGCGCGTTCACAATACTTCCCCTCCTCGTTGGGTGGTGGGTCGGGAAAATAAAAAAATCATATCGTCATTGTTGGACATCTGATCTGGAAAATTAAAAAACCGTTTCGAGATTAGACATCGGGCTTCATGAATAATTCATGAAAAATCGAAAAAAAATTTTTCGGAGAAACGGGGATCGGTCGAACTTAGCACAATTTTGCAATGTTTTACATTCCACCCTGTAAAAAAAGTGATTGGAATTGAAAATCTAATCTCGTCAATGGGATGGATTGCCAAAAGATGAATCTAAAAAACTGTGGAAACACATTCAAAATCGGTTGTGTCAATCCAAAGTTACGTCATTTTGAAAAAAGGCAAAATTTTCGATACCATCATTCCAGTTGTTGAGGAGTTTACTTCAAACCAAAAAGAAAGACCGAATGTTGGCAATAAGTGTTCAAAATGGTTGTAGTTGATTTCAAGGCAATAATAACGCACAATAGATCTTATAGGTCGCAGTGCAGAAAGGATCCTCCGAGACCAAACGACCACCTCTAATCTACAAGGCAATAATAAAGCCTGTTCTCGAACCCTTGTAGAACGTTTCCGAAGGTTTCTGTTGAGAGCGCGCGACATTCTTCGGTAGTTCTACGCCGCAGTTCTTCATTCGACTTCGGCTTAGTTTTAAAAACAACACACTTCAAGTAATCCCACAGAAAGAAGTCTGGAGGAGTCAAGTCCGGTGATTTGGGAGGCCATTCAATGAGTCCTCTTCTGCCAATCCACCGATCTGTATGATGATCATACCAGTCATTGACTAACTAGACATAGTGAGGCGGAGCTCCAACTTGTTGGAAATGGAGTGACTCCTCGGTAAAATGAGGGTTTCCATTTAGGTCCGTCTCCTGAAGCTCCTGCAATTAGGAACTGGGGGATGATGATCCTAATAGACGGATTGAGTTTTGTGGAGCTATGACGCAACGAATCACCGCAGAGCCTCAGCTCGTGAAAAACATTTGTTTCAGTGCCGAATGTACTTTTTTACTTGAATGGTCATGTGAACAAAACTGTCGTATTGTAAGTTTTGAATTTGACACGGTGTATATTCAAAATCCGCTCGCATCAGGCGCCTGCCAGTCAACCTGCCGAAACTCAAGTTCACAGCTAAAACAACGCGGGAAGGAAACACCCTATACAAGTGAGAAGTAACAACCCTGCTGTTGAATAGGAAGGAATTACTCAGGCAGTTTGCCTTTCTGCCAAAAAACGACGTAATCGTGAGCTCCTCGACCAAAGAAGATGCGAAGAGGAGAAGCATACAAGCGAAAAAGACGAGGGTAGCGTCAGCACCTTTATTACTAAAGGAGGCGACCTCTTCATTCGAGAAAGAGACGATATCTCAAGGATCATCCAAGATGGTGGTTGATAGGATTAACTGTGAAGAGGTCTGATAGGCTCCGGGTGAACTGAGAGTCCATGAGTTCCCCGGCAACTCAAGAAAGAAAGGCAGGGGGCAAAGGCACGCTCCGCAGCTACGATCAATCGGTATCTTTGGAGAATAGGAACGGCGATGTGTCAGATGAAGACAAGGCAGGTAACGGTAGTTTTGCTGGTGCTGGCACCAGCGGGATGGATGCACTAAGCAAATCTGCAAAACAAGCGTCTTAACTCTTAATCCACCCGTGAGCTACCTCATATTGTGCTCTGCGGGAAGTCCAGCAAATACAAATCATTCATTTAAGTCTTGGCGAAAACTGCAGCCGGCGGCTACCAGGTGCGTTACACAACGAACAGCAAGAACATCCGCGTCAACAAGGACATCCAGTATCATTCATTCACACCATCAGACGAGAAAAAGAACGTCTTGGTCCTGAGAGAGCTAGAACAAGATCCAGAGTGTCAGGAGAACGTTGGCGACCTAGGAACAAGACAGCTGAAGGTGCGTCTCAGTACGCAAGATGAACACCAAGACCGGCAACATGCCAAAATGAGAGTCTTGTGGTGCAAATAATGGTTTTGGAGATCAAACTCTATCAAACGTAGGAGGATAGTCAACCCCAGAAAATACTAGAAGACCTAAAAAGTATATCTGGAAGCAGTTTCAAAAATGTTGTTGGGAGAAAAATTATATCCTTGAGAAAAACCTGTCCGCTCTGAAAAATGACGGAGTTTTGACGGAGTGGGCTTTCAATATGCGGAAAGAGGATGGCACGGATCATAAAGAAGATAGCTGGCAAAGCAATTGCAAGGCAATTACTTCAAGAATCACCACTTATGGACTCCTTTGTTCTCGTTTATTGATCTTCTAGGGTGTAGTTGAAAAGATCATTTCCGTTTTTTTTTAGAGAGGGGTAGTGTAACGTGTACTCCCTTGTTTTTTTTTTTGTAACACGCGGGAAAAAACTCAAGAAGTTCGCGTCTCTCAAGCTGATACAGGTAGTCCAGTTTGAAAGTGATAAGCGCATTCTGATAAAAGCATAATATATGCGCTCATCACTTGAGTGACTCGAAATTGGTTCAATATATGAATTTTGCAGTGTCTTATCGGCACTATGACGTCATTTGGGAACTCGGTGTATCATCCTGTACAACTACCTCTCTAATTACAAGAATCCAGCGTTCACCAAGTAGATATGTTTGCCTCCAGCCTGATTTTTCCTTTTCGTGAACGCCGCGCGGCTAAATCCCGGTTGGCTTATGATACCTCGAAACCTCCGCCCAAAGTTCTCCACGGCCTTAAGCTCTCTTTCTCTCCTTCGATTTCACCATACCGCCAGCGCCGTGCGTTGCGAGCTCTAGGCATCGGGCGAATAAATGGGAGAAAGCTGGCTTTTATATCATAATACACCAAGTTGGGCGGAATTGGACACAAAGATAGTATTGTGTACAAAAGACCGGACGTTTGAAGTCTGAAGTTTAGGGGCTTTCAAGGAATTAGCGCGTGACGGACACGTTGTGCGAGCGAAGTTAAACAAGCGTTTGTGGATTCTGTTGTTGTGATCCACGCCACACACACATACACACACACACACACCAGTCAAGTCAGTCAGTCCTACCGCAAACTTCTTTTTCCTCTTTTCCATCGGAGCGTAAGTTGCGGATGAGTTTCGCTCTGAAATGGAAACATAGACATGGCCCAGACATATTTTTTTCAATCAGTGATTTTTTGTCAAATTTCGTTTCTCAAATAAAGAGGTAACTATAGTAGACTTGAAATAGTAAAAAAATATCTCTTGCTTGAAGAAAGTAGTTCTCAAACGGTTTTTTGCTATACTATGATTAGCTCATCCCCACCTGTTTATAGAATGTGATTAACGAGTTGCCATCGGAAAACAAGACAGACTTAGCCCAAGAAAAATAGATTTTGACCTCAAAAAAAAATACTGTAGTCGTGAAAATCACAGGTTTTGTTCAGAATTTTGTGCTCTTTCCAAATTTTTGGGTTTCAGAAAAATCCCAGCGGAGGCTTTTTTTTTAGAGCTGTCAAAAATCTGAAAACTTATAATTCCGAACAATTTTAAATTAAGTTCAATTTTTCATGAGATTTCAAGTACACACAGTTATGTGGAGACTGCAAATGTTGAGAATGAACATTTGAACAATTCTGAATCAAACACGATGAAAAATTTCATAGTTCTATTGGAATATTTCGATTTGTTCTGTCATATGTATATGATATAGGAGAAATAGTAAAAAAATCGCTAGAACCTTGGAAAAAATATAGACGTCCTGAAAATTTGACGTTCTGTTCAGACTTGAATGCCCTACTACGTACCCAAAATTGACAGAAATCCCACCCCGGGGTCTTGAGATATGGGAGGGGGGGTAATCAAGTGCAACTCAGAATGGAGGGGATGAAACCTGTTAATCCACTGGATGCAAATACATCGCAATTCGACGCATCATATCTCGTTGATATCATTTTGGCAGAAAAAGTGTCGATCATTGTTGAGGGGGGGTCGTGGGAGGGGCGAAGCTCAGCTAGGTGGTTCTTTTTGTTTTCCTGGTCGTATAGAACCGATCACGACAAGTTTGGTATCTTTTCCGACTAAATTCAAACTCCTGACCTCGAATCCTATGTGTAAATTTCAATAAAAACAAGTTTGAACAAGTTAACTTGGAAAAACTTGTTTTTTTCTTTGTCAATTTTGACAGTTTTTTTTTCACTGTTAGAGGCCTGAAATCTTCGAAAATATTTCAAGAGCCATTAGATTCAATTGTCTTCCACGAGAATCATTCACTCAACGTATTATTTTGTTTTTTGATATTAAAAAATCAATTTGAACCTGTGAATCGATCTGGCGCGGTATCTACTACTGACCAGAACACTACAACATGCACCTGCAAATAGAAATAGCTCAAACTCAAAACCCTGCAGAGCAATCCATAGCAATTTTGTTTTATGTTATAGCAAATTCAATTCTGCAGAGATCATCGAGCTTTCAAAGATAAGTCATCATTTGTTCAATAGTTTGAGCTAGTTTTATTTGCAGGTGTATGTTGTAGTGTTCTGGTTATTAGTAGAAACCGCGCCGGATTGACTCACAGGTTCAAATTGATTTTTTAATGTCCAGAAACAAAATAGCACATCGAGTGGATGATTTTCATAAAAAAGACACTTCAATCTAATGGACCATGAACTATTTTCGAGAGATTCAGACCTCTAACAGTGAAAAAAAACTGTCAAAATTGTCAAAGAAAAAAACAAGTTTTTTCAAGTTAACTTGTTCAAACTTGATTCTATTCAAATTTACACATCGGATTCGAGGTCAAGAGTTTGAATTTAGTCGGAAAAGATACCAAACTTGTGATCGGTTCTATACGACCAGGAAAACAAAAAGAACCACCTAGCTGAGCTTCGCCCCTCCCACGACCCCCCCTCAACAATGATCGACACTTTTTGTGCCAAAATGATATCAACGAGATATGATGCGTCAAATTGCGATGTATTTGCATCCAATAGATTAACGGGCTTCATCCCCTCCATTTTGAGTTGCAACTGATCACCTCCCCTCCAATAACTCAAAACCCCGGGGTGGGATTTCTGTCAATTTTAGGTACGTAGTAGGGCATTCAAGTCTGAACAGAATATCAAATTTTCAAGACGTTCATATTTTTTCCAAGGTTTTTGCAATTTTTTTCCTTTTTTTCCTGTACCATATACATTTGACAAAAAAAATCAAAATATTCCAACAGAACTATGAAATTTTTCATCGTGTTTGGTTCAGAATTGTTCATATGTTTATTCTCAACATTTTCAGTCTCCACATAACTGTGTATACTTGAAATCTCATGAAAAATAGAGCTTAATTTGAAATTGTTCAGAATTATCAGTCTTCTGACTTTTGACAGCTCTAAAAAAGAAGCCTCCGCTGGGATTTTTCTAAAACCCAAAAATTTGGAAAGAGCACAAAATTCTGAACAGAACCTGTGATTTTCACGACTACAGTATTTTTTTTGAGGTTGAAGTGATATTTCAGCTAAAATTCCTGTACTAACTGGACAGTCTTCGAAATTTATTTCGATGAAAAATGTCCGACGATTCAGGAAGCGATGTCGACTTCCCCCGAGAAGGAAGCTGCAACGGAGGCCACTCCGGACCTCCTGCCACCAAAGTCAAGAAACCTGTACGAAATAGTATACGGTGAATTTAAAAAATGGTGCTGCGTGAAGAAAGTGAAGGAGGTAACGGAAGATGTCTTGTTAGCAAACTTTATGGAAATAATCAAGACCTACAAGACATGAGCCGCATGGTCGAAGCACTCAATGACGTCGACCTGACATTTGACGTTGACATAACAGTGCCAAAAATTATCTTGAAAGCATAAAAGTGCTAAAAAATTACATAAGAGTGCCGAAATGTGACATAAGAGATCTGAAACCGACCTGGTCATGTGACCAGGAATCATCAAGAAATATGAATACAACAAAAGGACCTAAAATATTCAGGTGACGATATTATCATAACTATGCAGAAGCGGTGATACCAGCCATACCATCTATTGTCATTGCGGTTTTAACTTTCTATGTTTGTCGTTTTTGTAGGGCAAAAATATGATCGGGCTTCGTGGATTCTCGGCTATCATGCTTGCAGTGCAGAAAAAATGGCAGTTGACTATTTGCTGGAGAGTTACAGATTCGATTGAAGAAAACATAAAAGTCACCTCCCCCCCTCAGCAAGAATGTCGCAGAATTCAGAAGATTTGACAAAAGTGTTGTGGTTCCTGCATCTTCACAGTCCTTTCGATAGCTGCCATCATCATTTGTCAAACAACACAAAGGGCGGAACAGACCATGACCATCATAGGGTAAAACGGAGGAAGAAGGCGTAACGCTGTGTGGAACCCGAAGAGCAGGCCGGAAGATTCAGAATGACATGCTAGGGACGTCATTAAAAGATGAGAAATAGACGAAAAGTGACCAAGTGGTGAGACGACGGCACCAAGACGGGGAACTATGATATGACGACTTGAAGAATGTTGGTTTGTTTGTCAATTGGTGGCAAATTTGAAAAGAATATGTATCAGAACTTCATGCATGAGCTCTAAACTTCATGCATGAGCTCTACACTTGACCGCCAACGTTGTTTGACGCTGTGAAGAAGTGTTTAGGGAAGAGCGATGAACGATTCTGGCTTGTCAAGGTACATGGACAACCTAACAGGGGACAGTTCACCCAATAGCAGAGACGACGAAACTCACTATGTTGTTGATCACATCATGAGGCACTATGGAAAAGCCGTCTTGATTGTATTTGACGATTATCTCCTTGAGTTCCAGCATAAAAGACATAGAACAGGGTCGTCGAAGAAAACATTTACAAAGAAAGGATCGTTTCTAGCCAATAAAGGAAAAAAACAAAATTATTTCATAGATACTTATGCTAGGCAGTGAATTATAGAAAGTGATGGACATCGAGTGAACATTATTGTCATTATGTAGTTACTCGTAATTCAGAACGCTAAAGGCGTATTTTTATAATTTTCAAGACGTGGCAGCAACTTGAATTGCTACTTAATGGTATAGCTGCAAAGTTGTCTATTAATGATATCATTCGTTTATCGTTTTTGACAGGTCTCGTTACCCCAAATATGACAGTCCATAGTTTAGCTATGGCAAATTTCTTTATTCAACATTTTCGAGTACACCTGATGATATTTATACAAACCGAGCCTCACGTCATTGTCTTTCTAGCGTACTTTACTAGAAATGCCGCTCTTATCGGCATTTTGATGTCCGTCTGTCCATCGGTCTAACTGTCTGTCTTATCAATTAATTGCCCCTGAACGAAAAGACCTAGCGAAAATCGACTTCTTGTGTGTAACACGAAGTCACCGGAGAATGGGATTAAGAAAAAAAAATTCTCAAACCGTCGCCATCTTGATCCGCAATGTCAAATTTTCTCAAAAGTGATCCGATTTTCATGAAACTTAGAATACACTCATGTTTTATATGTAAAAGTATGATTCAATTGTTTTATCTTTGATCCGCCGCCATTTTGTCCGCCATGTTGAAATTGGTTGGAGTGGTCCGATTTTGATGAAAATTGGAACCTAGTCGATGGTTTTTATGTTAGTTCCACGATTAGCGCCATATCAACGTGCCACATGGAAATTAATCTCCAGCTGTCACAAAATCAATTTATTCGAATATTCTCTGAACAAGGGGTTTCCGATGTGACTGAAAAACTTGTTGATGGAAATCGGTTTTTGTTAGTTCTTTTCTACAAGTAGAAACTTTTCCAAAATTTATTTACGGAAAATGCTATTGAATTTTCGAAATTTGCAAAAAAAATTGAAATTTTTGATTTTGTTTTGGAAAATTTGACAACTAGATAGCAACGCCTATACATCTTCGTTCAAGAAAGTCGCATACCGAATTTAAACTTCTATTTTCAAAAAAAGGTCCAAAAATGGTTTCCCAGAACACATGAAAAAATGAAATAGTAGAAACCATTTTTGGTACCTTTTTTTTTAAATAGGAAATTCAAATTCGGTATGCGAGTTTCTTGAATAAATATGTACAGGCGTTGCTATTTGGTTCCCAAATTTCCGAAGAAAAATTCAAAAATGTTAGAAACTTTTCGAATATTTCGAAAATTCAATGGCATTTCCCGCACATTTTTCTTTGGAGGAGTTCCTACTTGTAGAAAGGAGCTAACAAAAACTTATTTCCATCAACAAGTTGCCGGCCCAAGGTGAAACAGCTCTATTGCCAACAAAATGAGAGTAACCATCAACGGAGTACGCCGAAGAGTCTATTGCCGGATAGACCACCACCAAAGCCTCCGTCCTGTCACAAAATAGCCTCTCGTCAATAGTTTCCGTTTAATGGCGTTTTCGACTGGCTAGAACCGAGCCGGTTCCATTCCGACTGAGCATGCGCAGTTCATCAGAGCAACTTTTTAGCGTATTCGACTGGGAATATTCCTACGTCATTTGCACGGAACCTGGGGTGCGATTCTCGAGTTTTTCGAATGACTTTTCGCATACGAATCTCCTTGGTTTCGTGTGCATTTGAGCTGTCGGAAAGGAGAATCCGTATACGGAAACTTTTCTAACATGTTCGAGAATCGCATCCCAGCTCCGAATCTTAGAACTGTCTCGGTAGTCAGTTCTACTGTCAACTTGATGTATCAGTGTCGATTTTGGTGCTGAAGATGAATCGTGGTAATACCAAAAGGAATGAATTTGTGGCGGTGCATTCTCTTCTACATTTTTCTCATGAATTCCCATTCGAATCAAGCAGTGATGAAGATATGACTGCTTTGAAATAATTGCGAGAGGGAAAAGAAACGAAATGGAGCCGAGCCGAGGGAGACATAATGGAACGAATGCAATTCGGTTCAACAGCAGCTCGGTGTCAATCAAGTTCGGAACTGGAACGGTTCCAGAGCAGTCCCAGTCGACAACGCCATGATACATCAAGTTGACAGTATAACTGACCACCGAGACAGTTCTGAAATTCGGAGCTGATGGTTCCGTGCAAATGACGTAGGAATATTCCCAGTCGAATACAGCAAAAAGTAGCAAGGGAGCAATGCCACTTCCAGTCGAACATGCCGAAGAGTTGCTCCGATGAACTGCGCATGCTCAGTCGGAATGGAACCGGCTCGGTTGTAGCCAGTCGAAAACGCCAATAGGCGTAGGCAGTTTGCACAATTTAAATTGCGCGCCTGTTTTCGCGCCTCTAGCGGTAGAAAAGCACTCCTTTGGAGGGTAGACAGGCTCAGGTCACGTTGACAAGCGCTTTGAAAGTCCGTGCCGCGAGATTTTTGAATGAGTGATTGTGAGGTGCGATGGACAAATATAATATCTTTTGGGTTCAGGCCGGTTTCCTTCCGCCATAAAACAGCCGGCAATGCTAGTCCGGATACTAGTTGCATAAAATGGAATGAACCTTGCATTTTTTGATGAGAAGATGCTACTTGGTGGGAATGTTCTTTGGATCATACTCTTCCGATCCAGAAAGGTAGCCATCAGCGCCATCCATGCCGGCAGCGTATACAGGGTGAAACAGAAAAAAAAAGTTGGAAAATTATATTCGAATAACCAAAGCATGTGGAGACGTGTAATTTACCACATACATCAACTGTTTTATGTCCATGAAGTCACAGCAAACCGCTCTTGATTACATTGAACCGTCTTTGAAATGGAGGGGAAAAACAGAAAAAAAAACAAAAATACTTTTTTTTCCATAAATAAGTGATTCTTAGAGATATTGACACAATACTTGACATTTCTACAAAAAGTAATGTTAGAAATGATATGAGCTGGGTAGCCAATTCTTAAGCCAACTATTTCCAGAAATACGATTGTCAACTTTTTTCTCCTCTTGAGCACCATCTTAAAACTGCCCTGTGAGGCATCGTTGAAAAAGTGATTGGTTACCGTAATAATGGTAATATGTGATCATTGCATCGTAAAAACAACCTCCTCATCATAATTTAGTGACATCTTCGGTGGGAAAGAATTGCCATTCACGTATTTTCTGGCTCTTCAAAGCTTTAGTGCCCATGATGGCATTTGCAACATCTGGAATGGTAAAGTATGTTACGCATTATGAACCTTGATGTACTTTGATGTAGCCTACCAAGTTTTGCAATCATCAATTGAAAGGTTTGTTCTTAAAAGCTGTTTGAACAAAATTTGTTTAATTTTTTTATGGAAAATGCAAAATATTGGATCTTTCACCCTTATTTGATCCCTCGTTAAGGAAAGCCTGAAACCGAAAGTCTCCAAAATTTTTATGCTAATGGTTCACTGACAACTGCTCTTTAATGTGTAGTTGTCAAAATCTGCATAGTTGCGTTCAGATTCCAGACAGAGAGCGACAAAGAAGTTCATGCAGTAAAAAAAGAGACAAATTTCAATGCAATGGAGAAATCCCGGAATTGTCCCTTTTAGATAGGCTTCCCGCAATACACAGGTTCTGTAAGACTCCCAAGCGTGGGTGAAAGGCTTGAAACATTACTTACTTGAGGCTCTAACAGTGTACCAAATTGCACATTTATGTTATAAAAAGCAAGGTCTCCAGACAGCTTTTAGTCTAGCTCTGGACTAGTTTTTTCTCGACTGTAATTTATGTCTTTTTTTACTACATGATTTTCTTTGTCGCTCTCTGTCTGGACTCTGAACGCAACTATGTAATTTTTGAAAACTAAACATTGGAAAGCACTTCCCACTGAACCATTATCATAAAAAATTCGGAGACTTTCGGTTTCAGGCTATCCTCAGTGAGGGATCAAGTAAGGGTGAGAGACCCAATATTTTGTATTTTTCATAAAAAAACGACACAAATTTTGTTTAAACAGCTTTTAAGAACAAACCTCTCAATTGATGACGGTGAAACTTGGTAGGCTACCTAAAACTACATCAAGGTTCATAATGCGTAACATATTCCACCATTCCAGATGTTGCAAATGCCATCATGGGCACTGAAGCTTTGAAGAGTCAAAAAATACGTGAATGACAATTCTTTCCCGCCGAAGAGGTCACTAAATTATGATGAGAGGGTTGTTTTTGCGATGTAATGATTTCATGTTACCATTATTATAATAACCAATCACTTTTTCAACGATGCCTCACAGGGCAGATTCAAGATGGTGCTCAAGAGGAAAAAAAAAGTTGACAATCGTATTTCTGGAGATAGTTGCTTAGAAATTGGCTATCCAGCTCGTATCATTTCTAACATTACTTTTTGTTGAAATATCAAGTATTGTGTCAATATCTCGTAGAATTACTTATTTATGGAAAAAAGAGTGTTCTTGTTTTTTTTTCGGTTTTCCCCTACATTTCAAAGACGGTTCAAGGTAATCAAGAACAGTTTGCTGTGACTCCATAAGCATAAAATAGTTAATGTATGCGGTGAGTTACACGTCTCCACATGTTTCGGTTAATTAAATATAATTGTTCAACTTCTTTTTTCTGTATCACCCTGTATACGCCGCCGGCATGGAAGGCGCTGATGGCTACCTTTCTGGATCGGAAAAGAACGATGCAAAGAACATTTCCACCAAGTGGCATCTTCTCATCAAAAAATGCAAGGTACTTTCAACTAGCATCCGGACTATGCCGGTAAAGCGAAGATGCTGAAGGAAGCAAGCCATATTTTCAATCTTGTGGAGGTAGCAGGCCAAATAAAGGCGAAGGTAGTTCGCCAGACCTCAATCAACCTGCCTCTTTATGATGGATTCAAATGCAGAGGATTCTGAAGTGGAAGCAAGCCCTGCCCTGATGCGATTCCTTTACTAAGTTTAACCGTGCCTGCAATGTCTTATTCAGACGATGTAGAAGACTAACATGAAATTGTCACTGGCACTCGGAAATGCAATAAAGAGGATTTCGAAATGGAAGCAAGTGCTGGTAATCCTCCCCATTATTCGAAAAATGGCGTGAGGAATGTGCGGGTACACCCTCTTAAAAAATTCATCCGAAAAAGAAAAGCCGTTTTGAATTGAAAAGTCTATTATTGTAGTTCATATTTTTGTATTGTAACATTGTTGTAACATCCATGTACCATGCAGATGCTCTAAGGCCCTAAAAAATTGGGGTGAAATATATTAGCCGGTTGAAGGAAGAACGTTTTTCATTCCGAGGACGAATAAGGGGGAAAGCCAGAAGGAAACACGGAAAATTTCTGGGAGCCACTTGGGAACAGGATACGGACTACAAACGCTCTCTGAACCAGGAAATTTCCCCCAAAACCTGGAAGCAAAACAATATGAAAACATAACCTCACACCTTGAGTTCCCCTTACAATCATTGTTCATCATCGACAAGTACACAGCACCCATCCATGTACAGCACCTTTGTGGGTGGCAAAGGCTCCAATTTTTATGCCATTTTTGGGGAGAATGCTGCTTCGAAGGAGATCCGCCAGCTAAGGACGACGTCCTAGACAAGAAATCCATCAAATCCAAGGGGTATTTTCTAGCGTGCCGGTCGTTTCAGCGCCCGCATTATATCATTGACGCCGACAACCTGGAACGTCCGCATCAGCTGCTGGATCCTCTAGGCAGAATCTCTTCGAGAACAGGAATTCTTGTTGTTATTATTATTATTACTATATACGGGTACGCAACAGACTAACAAGTCCAATAATAGCGTGACCGCGGAACGAAGAAAAGAAAATCCGTCGCAACACTACTTACAGACAAGAACAATGCGTCGATTGCATCTCAATCAAAAATTCGCCTGACATCCGCCGCACTGCAGTTGAAAATGTCGAACTTCTCCTGGAACCTATTGTATGTCAGGGCAAGGCGGTTCACTGGAGAATTGAAGTAAAAGAGCTTTTGTGTAGACCTCACATAAAAAACATCACTCCGCCTTGGACCCCGTCTCGGAACATTTAGGGAGATCCTTGAAAGAACACTGGGGGAGGTTACCGCACCCGAAACAAGCCTATGCAGGAAAAGAAGGTAGCCAACCGTTCTTCGGCTTTCCAAGGACCGATGACCAAATCTGGCCAGCAACGACTGCTGCGGGAAACCAACACTAGGGTAAACTCCATCGATCCTGAGGGCCAGCAGCTTCAGGAAACGCCGCTGCACACCCTCCAGAAAGGACACATATTTCTCGTGGTAGGGGCACCAGATGACGGATGCATACTCCAGCAGTGGCAAAACCAAGGACGAAAAGAGACGCTGCAATGTCTCGATGTTGGAGAAGTCCCTGGAGTTCCGTGTCACGAAACCCAGTGTAGTGTACTGCCGTGCTAAGCACAGAGGGGGTATCTACATTTTGATAAATTTGATACACTGCATTTTTATGCTCATATTTTAAGGGCTATGATGATCATGATCATGTGGTTATGATGATACATGGATGGCGCAATAATTAAGCTTCTCAAATAACTGCTTCATTCATATTATACTATAACATAACGTTACAAAAACTTGGCATGAAAATGCAGTGTATCAGATTTATCAAAATGTAGATACCCCCTCTGCGCTTAGCACGGCAGTGTAGGCTGCCCTGTGCACGTAACCAATGTGCTCTGAGAAAGAAAGCTTTGGATCGAAGTACACGCCAAGGTCTTTGATGACACTGGGTCTGGCCAGAATGTGATCGCCAATCTTGTATAGGAACTCCAGGGGTCCAGAGGACCTCGAAAAGGACATGACCATGCACTTCGTCACGTTCAAGTCAAGACCGTTCGCAGTGCACCATCCCACCAATGCATCGATGTCCTCCTGAAGGCGAGAGCAGTCCCCAGAAGAATTCACAGGTGAAAAGATCTTCAGATCGTCAGCATAGAGGAGGAACGAGCTCCTGAGGCTCAGCCCAATGTCATTCATGAAAATGATGAAAAGTAGGGGACCCAGCACAGATCCCTGCGGGACCCCCGACACAACCTCGAAGCTCTCGGAATTGTGACCCGAAACCCTCACAAACTGCCTTCAACCGACCAGATAGGACCTGAACAGTCTGACCAGATCAGGGGAAAACCCCAGATCTCCCAACTTCCTCAAGAGTATGTCGTGGCTTATACGATCAAAAGCCTTTGAAAAATCGGTGTAGATGACATCGGCTTGCTTACGCTCGCTCATACAATCAGATATAAATTGCGTTCTCTCCATCAAGTTCGTGACTGTTGACTTTCCCTTTATAAAACCGTGCTGCTCGCTAACTATTTTCTGTTCAACAACCCCGAGATAATCCTATGCAAGCAAATCTCGAACACCTTGCTGACGTTGCTCAAGATAGCGATCGGTCTATAGTTCTCAGCGCAGTTCCTAGGGCCGTTCTTGTGAATAGGACACAACCTAGAGCTTTTCCATGATTTGGGGAAGGTGGAGGAAGCAAGAGCTCTGTTGAAAATCAATTGCAGGGGGCGGGCAAGGGCAGAACGACAGTCCCTTAACAGATATGATGGAACGAGGTCCGGCCCGACAGCATTACCAACCTTCAGCCTGACCAAGGCTGCCACGACGTCACTCCCGCTGAAAGTGGTGAGGCAAAGGTAGTCAGTCGACCCCAGGTCGCCACAGGAGTAAGCCGGATTGTTACTGCTCGCATAGACACCTGAAAAATAACGTGCGAAGCAGTTGGCAACATCACGGGGATTACTGTTAGATTCACCTTGGTGCAAAACCTCACTGGGTATGCCCGACCGACCCTTCTTGCTCGCGATATGTTGCTAGAACTTCCTTGGGTCACCCCTAATATTACCCTCGATCCGGGACAAGTATCTGGCGTGAGCAACTCTAATGTCACGCTTGAGAGCCGCCCGAAGAGCCCTTAGTTTTGGAAGCGCAGAAACGTCCCCAGACGCTGAGGCGCGTCTCAACCTCTCCTTTAACCGTACGCGTTTCTTATGCTACCATCGAACCATGGAGGATACTCACTTTTTCTTGGCTTTGATATGGTACATAGACGTCAAATATGGAGTAGAGTATCGTAGAACGCCTGAAGCGTCTCATCAACATCAGTCAAGCGCTCAAGCCCCGACCAATCACACCCGGCGATAGCCTCATACAAGCCCCAAGGAGTCAGCCCTACGAAAGTTGTAGTTGAAGTTGATATTAGTATAAGTCATGTTGATATTTTATCACGATGAAAACGAAGCGCGAGTTTTTAACTTCAAAAGTGTCGGTCGAGGTGACAGTCATTTGAATTATAAATCCGAACCGTCAAGTTCAAGGTCAAATTGTCATCTGTAAAGTTGTTTCGGACAGTTCCGTAATTGGCCACCTGGCGCTGGGATCTTAAATTCAATCGCCTATAGTACAACATAACGTCGACCAGCCTTGGTTGTCGGTGACCGTTTGTTGTGACCGCAAAGCCATCACCTGGACTCCTGGACATACGAATTGTCCGATCCAAAAAGCCGTCGCGTGGGGGTTTATCACGCCAAAGACCTCAAACCGGACACGCCAGACCCAGATGCCGCGGATGTTGGGGCGTTCTTCATTGAGCAATGCACTATGTCGTTGTTTGTGCTGTCCGCTTGTGTTGCCCATTGGTTGTTTTCTTATTTTGTTTCTCCGGAAGATCTTGGTTCAGGTCAAGATCTTTACAGAGAAAAGAAGGAAATGTTACGATCAAAGCGTGATCGTAACAAGGATTGAGGAAATCTGAAAGGAGAAATGAGATAGATTTGTTTACAGATTTCAATCGGGTTGATTTTGGCGGTATCAGCATAAGACCAACAAGCGTGTAAAAGGCAGACAGGTAACTGATGAGAGGTCTTTTGGAAGAGAATATCTTTGATATCAATCTGTGATAAAAGTGACAAGCAGCAGCTTCATCATTCGAAAGCGAAAAATAACACGTGTGCGCTTCACTTATAACCACACTTTACTCTTTGACATCATCCCCAGCCGCTTCACTCACACTTAGCGACGCGAAAATCCCATATCGAATGGCTTAATGCACACCAGCGCTCCTGTTTCCAATAATATCCTCAATTACATAACTTGGCGTCCGCATTGGGCTTCGCCAATATGAAGAATCTCCGAATTAGGCAGGTATCCGACCAGGCAGGCCAGGCACCATGGCAAATTCGATGGCGGCATATCAGAAGCTTTAATCCGTTTAAACTGGAGATTTGGCGGAGCAACTAACGACATAAATAATTGGCCGCAGCTCGACGGCGGTGGCGTGGTCTAAAGTTCGAAAGCCCACCACTTCATGCTGTTGTTAAGTACACAGCATAGGCATAATACAGGTACCTATCCGGGCAAAAGTGTACGGAACGCTTAGGTCAATTAGAGTGTTTATGGTTGGCAATAACGAGGTCTCGATAACATTCGTATCGATTCGTTCCCGCCTCTTGTTGCGGGGCTTGAAATTTAATTGAGTAACGCGCGCTATGCACTAGTTTGCGCTTGATTTGCTCAGCGCAACTTCGAGAGCTATAATCCAGTTTCGATAACAAACAGAAGAGTGGAGCTACATCAAAAGGCTATAAAATTAAACGATTAGTGACGAAAAAGTAGATTTCAGTAGATTTTTTTTTTGACAGAAAGTAAATACGAAAGGGGCTTTTTATCGACTTGCAAGGCGATCTCATAAACGGGCCTGTAACAGTCTCGATATTTTATTGAGTAGGGATCGTTAGAGAATCTCGGATGAAAGAAATGTCCTCTTTGACCCTCTATTTGGGCCCCATTCAGTTTTATTATAGCTTTATTGTTATACACACGGGGAGATTTTTATGCGGTCCACCAGCGGATGCCGAATTCAAGGAGTGTATTACGCAAAGTAACTCAATCAACTGTCTATAACACACCCGTCCACCATCAGTCGATTCGCCCGATGGATGACAAACGAGGCTTGGAATTCCGGCGGAAGCTGCACACAAAGTGAAAGCGCTTTTAATGACAATATTTGCACCGTTGTCATTAAGCCGCCGCCCAGCTCAACTTATGAAACTACTGCAATCCGCAAAGTGCATTTTGAGCTCTCAACGTCCAACCATACTCTCCATATCGACTCTCAAACGCGGCTCTCTCTACACACACACGGCTACATCCAATAACCACATATTATCATCCCCTATACGCTTTCGGCCAAATCTTGCGTTCCCTCGCTCGCTCTCCAAATGTCGTTGTTCACACACAAAACTTTCGATGACGTCGGTTGCGGGAATTCAACATAACCACCACCACAACCAGGATCACCACCCACCATCACACCGCCGCACAAGCAGAGCGAAGCGTGCCAGTGGGGACTAGAGAGAGCGATAGAGACACGAGAACTTGTACATTGCGCATCGAGCTTGAAAAATATTTTCAAACGGGAATTTGTGAAAACTGTCGAGTGCATACATAGAAAGCTTTTTATGAATCAAACCGGCGGAAAGTACTCCCTAAATGCTGGCGCGACTAGTTGAAATGCAAGTACATAAATCTAAGTTTGCTTATATCAAGGACTTTCGCGCTGGAGTATTAAAGCTCTCGCATTTTGTACAAAATGCAATAAAAGTATGCCGCTGCTGCGGGAGAGCAGTAGTAGTAGTAGTAGTAGTAGTTGATGTCTCCTTTTTTTTTGTGCCTCCCAGCAGTGACGTGCAATGAATGCAATAACTTCCGGCGGCGCTTTATTTGCATTTGGGAATTCGTCGATCGGTGGTGATTTTAATTTATTGCTGTGCAAACGTAATTACGGGCCCTGTGCGTTTCGGCGTCGAATCGTTAAACAAAACCGGGCTGCTAAAGTGCTCCTGTGCAAGGGACTGTGTGGCCAAAAAAAAAAGCGCGAGCGAAATTCGCGCGGGCATAATGTAATTGAATTTGGGCATCTCTGATGCCTAACCGCGCGTCGATATATCAATTCATGAAAGGAGGCATCATTTAGGTCGAAAAGATCGGTTTAGTGATAGAACTTTGGAGGAAGGGGAGTTATCCGTCAAAACCTGACGTTTCCAATGCTGTATCAGAACTAGTATAAACACTACAGTGGTCGCAGAACGTAAATAACGCAATATGACCAATGAGCCCAGGCACTTTAAGTCTAAAAACGGCCAAACCCGGAAATAATTCCGGTGTTGCAAACGGCATCCATTGCCGCCTGCGACACAGGCTCAGAACCAGCCACCGAGCGGACCCCGTCCGCCTTCGAGAACCCTGTCTCACTGCAGAACTCGCCGAGTTCAGCCAGCATCGAGCCGTCCGCCTGTCTGTCCTCGACGTCGTCTACGGGGTGCAGTTCCGGCTATACTCTCCCGCTGGACGTCAGGTGTTCCAGACAAGCCAGAATCCCATTGGTTCGCGCGATCTCCGTTTTGTTCTGTGACGAGCCACCCTGTAAAACTTAATCCGAATTCCGAGAGTAAATATAAAAACTTCTTATCACATCAACTTATGGGTGGCAAGAACGAGAGTGTAACGAAAAGATAAGCAGAATAAATTTTGAGCTGCTGAAGGACTGATCGGGTCCAGCTAAAAGTACTAAAACCACAAGTGAATTGTGGTTTACTTGTGGTATCAGGAGCGAACCTTTTGAGCATTGCAAGGTTTTTTTTTTATTCGCATACCATTATCGCAAGTTCCTGAAATGGTGTTTCCTGTACGCTGCGCATGGAATGGAAATCAGCCGTCAAGGGACCAGCACTAAGCTGCCAAGGATCAAATCAATTAGCCCACTTCAAGCCCAACCACCAGGCCAATGATAAAAGAATGAATGTTGAAGCTAGTGCCTTGTTCCACGGAATGGTTGTGCTCCTAAGCCGACGATCGTGAACACCTGCTAATCAGCACGGGATCCTTGAGCTTAAAAGTTCCTCCAGGCCTGAAGTCAAGCAAGCAAGGCAATCCTCTCGTGGGCTCAACTTTAGTTCATCAATAAGGCCAGAACTCAAAATTTATTAATTAACATCTGACTATTCAATTATTCATGATTATTATCGCGCTACTATTTTCAGAAATTCATCGTTATTCAAGACCAATCAAATAACTAGTATTAAATTCATCAATCTATTGTAAAAAGAACGTTAGAGAAAGCTCTAGCTACCCTTATTTTCGGGAGTGCACTAACGTAAAGTACACAGAGGTACTGGTTCGTTTCCCCACTTCCTTATTTTGATTATACATACCTAGAGTGTGCAATTCGTTGACATCTACTTTCCCAGTGTATTATTCTTTCATTATCATCATCTCTTTAATACTTTAAACTTGTCAAATACAATTATTTTCATTTATTAAATATTAATGGTCATTACTAATACAGCCCAGGCGCCAGGGAGCAAAAATCAGCTCAATAAGGAAATAATTGTTTCCTGGCTGGAAACTAGCTTAAAACGATCTGTGTAGCTTAGGTTTCGACATACTGATTTCCCCCCTTTCGAAAATGTTGGCGTCATGTTGCCATCATCAACAAGAAGTACACCAGCGTGGTTTTTGCCGAATATCTTAATTTTGGGTCATCTGACAGCAAAAGATGTAAGAAGTCATTTTGAAGCCTATGAAATTCCCTACAGTTTGGTGTTTCAATCAATTTTCTGCGACCTATGATCTTTGAGAAAGAGCTTCTGGAAGCGAGGGGCATTGTCGTAAAAGCTCCATGGCCACTTGACTCGAAAAACTGAAATGTCGATGTGACAGAAAAATTTCAAAATGAGATTTCTCGAGAATCCTTCATGCTATAGTTGCGGTGATGGTTTCAAACTCTTTCTCTTGAACCGTTGATTACGAATATAGAAAAGTCAAAAACGTCACATTGTACATATACTACTGAGGGAATCAAATCAGATCAGAGAAATTTTACATATTCCTTCGATTTAGCCTATATGCGACTCTCTAAGCACCTAACACGAGTCTAATATCAATATGGATTTGCTCTATGAGCTTCACTTAATACCCGAAAGAAGTGGTCAGCTCACAGCTTCACTGTAAAATGTTTTGAAGACCCTCTGAAATCATCAAAATATTAAAAATTTACAGTATCAAGGAATGTATATGACAGTATATTATATACCAAGGGACCAAAGTGAAATTTTAATTAGGGAATTTGGACCCAAAGGGCGCTCGAGCAACAAACTTCACCCAAAGGATCAAAAATTCACTTTGGTTCCTTGGTATATAATATACTGTTACATACATTTCTTGCTACTGTAAATTTTGATGATTTCAGAGGGCCTTCAAAACATTTTACAGGGAGGCTGTGAGCTGACCACTTCCTAAGTGTATCAAGTGAAGCTTACAGAGCAATACATATTGATATTGGACTCGTGATAAGGGCTTAGAGTTTCGCATAGGCTAAATCGAAGAAATATGTCAAATTTCTCTGTTCGGATTTGATTCCCGTAGTACACCCTGTATATGTACAATGTGACGTTTTTGACTTTTCAATATTTGTAATCTACGGTTCAAGAGGAAGAGTTTAAGACTATAACCGCAACTATAGCATAAAGAGTTTCCGAGTAAACTCATTTCAAATTTTTTTTTGTCACATCGACATTTTAGTTTTTCGAGTCAAGTGGCCATGGAGCTTCCACGACAATGACTCTCGCTTCCAGAAGCTCTATCTCAAAGACCATAGGTCGCAGGAAATAGATTGAAAAACCAAACTGTAGGGAATTTCATCGGCTTTAAAATGATTCCTCACGTCTTTTGCTGTCAAATGACCCAAAATTGAGATATTCGGCAAAAACCACGCTGGTGCACTTCTTGTTGATGATGGCGACATGACGCCGACATTTCCGAAAGGAGGGAAACTAGTATGTCAAAACCTAAGCTACACAGATCGTTTTAAGCTAGTTTCCAGCCAGGAAACAATTATTTCCTTATTGTTTTCCCTGGCGCCTGGGCTAATAGCCCAGGCATTTTAGATCAAAATTGACCAAAACCTGGAAAAAAATGACTAAGTCTGAAAATTGGTAGAACGCTTCCACTTTAGCCCCTTAACCACATACTGAAAGTCCTAAAAAGTCCTATGTCCGCTTTATCGGTTTTTGGCGGCAAAAAGGTGTAAGTGACAATAACTAAGAAACTATTTATTAGAATACGCGATGAAGCTTCGATACAGCTGAAAATTGCTGAAAATGGCCTCCTCGGCCAGTTGAACAACATATTCAAAGTCATCAAATATCCTATATCCGATTCATCGTTTTTTAGCGGCAAAAAGGTTTAAGTGACATTGCTTTGCTAACCAATGATTAAATCACGCGTTGAAGCTTCAATACAGCTGAAAATTGTTGAAAATGGTCTCCTCGGCCAGTTGAACAACATAATGAAAGTCCTAAGAAATCCTATGTCCGCTTCATACTTTTTTTTTCAGCGGCAAAAAGGTATAAGTGACATTGTTTCAAGAACTATTCAATTAAACACGCGGTCAAGTTTTGATACAGCTGAAAATTGCCGAAAATGGTCTTCTCGGTCAGCTTAACAACATATTGAAAGTCCTAAAAAATACTATGTCCACTTCATCGATTTTTGGCAGCAAAAAGGTTCAAGTGACATTATTTTGGGAACTATTTATTAAAACATGAGTTGAAGTTTCAGCAGAGCTGAAAGTTGCTGAAAAATAGTATCATTTGTTAGTTGAATAAGATACTAAAAGTCCTGAGAAATTCCATGCCCGCTTTATGTTTTGCACTATGTTGCACTCGAGATTGTCAACAGGTACAGATACCTGGGCGTTGAGTTCTCCTCTTCAGTGGTCTTTCGGAGAATGGCAGAGGTCACCGTCTGTAAGGCAAAGGGAGCTATTGCATCAGTGATGGATCTTATGTTGCACTTGAAGATAAATTCGTGGGAGGCTGGAATGAAGCTTCATCAGTCGATTGTCCTGGGGTCTCTCTCGCATTGTGCTGTGGTTTTTGGTTTGCGGTACTGTGAGATCCTTGAGAGGGTTCAGGTGGGCTTTTTCAAAAGATTGTTGTCTCTGTCGAGAAGTACGCCGAACTACATTGTAAGACTTGAAACTGGAACTGTAAAGCTTGGGGGTCTCTCTCGCATTGTGCTGTGGTTTTTGGTTTGCGGTACTGTGAGACCCTTGAGAGGGTTCAGGTGGGCTTTTTCAAAAGATTGCTGTCTCTGTCGAGAAGTACGCCGAACTACATTGTAAGACTTGAAACTGGAACTGTAAAGCTTGCCTATCTTTTGTTTGTAAAATATCTCAACTGGTTGCGTACACTGTTGTCTATGAATGATTCGCGTTTCCCGAAAGTTTGTTTCCGGAGACTCTTACAGTTGAGTAGTAATGGTGACATACGGTATTACTGGGCCTTGCAGCTCAAGGAGTTTTTTACTCTCATTAATGCTGGTGACTACTGGGAGGGTTTGGATTTGGGTCGTCTCAATTCGGTTCAGAGTGAATTGTTGGGCAGATTTAAGCGTTATTTGTATACGGGTGACCTCGAACGGCTGCGTGACTTCCTACCCTCTGCTTTATTCTCACTTTACGGTTGACGAGGAGACCCATTTTACCTGTAGCAACCTTTGAACTTGTGTTTCATACGACTTGTAGCTCAACTAAGAGTATGCAACAGAAAACTATTGAAATTCACGTACGGTGGTTCAGCCTATCTCATTTATTCCGATCAAGTCTGCTTGCTCTGTAACGCTAGGTCTCTTGAGACATTGGGACATATGGTGTTTGGCTGCCCTCTTTACGGGCCGATTCGCCCTCGGTTCGTAAAAAATCTGAATGGTATCCTGCAGTTGACGTTTTGAATGAAATCACCATACCCAAGATAAAGCTTCTATCAAATTTCCTTATTGGCGTTCTCAAATTAAGAGCTTTTGCGTTGGATGAATGATTACTTATATTTTTCTCCTTCTTTGCCTTTTAATACATTAAT
Organism: Anaspis maculata; assembly: GCA_949128115.1. Lineage (NCBI taxonomy): Eukaryota > Metazoa > Arthropoda > Insecta > Coleoptera > Scraptiidae > Anaspis > Anaspis maculata. Next base: position 122,741,415 of record OX421961.1, read on the forward strand.
TAGTAAGTAGTTATTTCAGTACGAGTTAAGTTGATTGAGGATTATTACGATCTGTACAAATTACCGGTTTCTTTTGTTTTTATTTCCTCTTGTTATAAGAATGTAATTTTTGTGATAAACGATAAATTATAATAATAATAATGGTCAAAAAAATCCGTAATAGGAATTTCATCTCCAGAAAGGACGACCTGCGGAAATCGATTCATCAAGCGTGGCAAGAAGTTGATGGAGCTTACACGAAAAATTATCTATTCGACTATTCGACATCGCAACTTGCATCAGGTTTCTGTGCTCCTACTCTTCGTAAGATCCTGATGAGATGACGACTGGGATTTATGCATGCTTCGTTGTCTCCTATGCTACATGTATTGTTCGATATGATCACTCGAACTACCTAAAGTTACTGTCGATTGACATTGCTGAAATGCATAAATATCCAAAGCTTCCAAAGTCTGTACAACAAGCATTCAGAGGGGGACACTTTGTAGTGAAGGAAAGTGACCAATGATTCAACCAAGTAGATGCTGATCATGCTCACTTATGGATACCAAACCTGGGCAAATCCGCTGGATGGGTTGAAGGTATCACAAATCAAGAAGCGCTCTCTTCAGAGATGAGCGTTGGGCAATGTCATTTCATATGCGATCTTACCCATCTTAGAGTACTTTCAAAATGTTTGTATGAATACCTCCTGTGATTTCCGTATCGATACTACGCCCCGTCGACGTGAGATAGATAAACGAGAGAAAAACATACTTCTTGGATGGGTTCTTTTATTTTGCTTTCAGTTACACCCCAAATAATTATTTGGACGTCTTTGGCCAACCGGTTTCGCCGTTAGACATCGTCAGGGCTGTACTAAGTTTCATGAAGCTGTTGATGGTATATTAAAATGAATAAAGGATCTTACTTGAGAAGTGACGTTTTGTGTTATTTATACTTATGTATAAAATTCAAATGTTTTTTAGGTGTTATGATCAGAAACGAGTTGGTTTACAATGTATATAAGCAAAAAAATATAACAATAGTGGACTTGTGGAAGTGGAAGGTGTTGCTACAATGAACATTCTATAAGTACCAGATGTTATGGATTTAGATATTGTTGTTCCCCATCTAATAAAATATTCATTGTAGCAACACCTTCCAAGTCTTCTGTTTGTTCATTAAGACAGTGGAAATTATGATCAGATTCAAGTCTTAAAATTTCAAGTGATTCTAGTAAAGTTCTTTGTTTAAAATTTGATGAAAAGTGTAAAAATTTGACATTTAAATTTGGGTCAAAGTTATGTTTCGATAAAATGATATGGCTTGCAAAATGTGATCTACTGTCCATATAACTTATTCTTTTTGATTTTATTGTCTCTGTTATGCTCACGAATTCGTATCGAAAATTTTCTTTCTGTATGGCCCACATATTTTGCGTTACAAGTACCACAACTAATATCGTTAACACCTGATTTTTCTTCTCTTGAAAGAAAATCTTTGGGATGACTGAGGATTTGTTGTAGTTTTGAATTGGTTCTGAAGGAAATGATGATGTTACAGAAATACATAGAAAACCACAAACTTGTATTGAAAGAAAAAGCTGCATTATTTACACTTCTAGGTCGTGGTCTTTTGAAGTTTTCTAGAATGCCCTACGGAATGCATAACGCGCCCGCTGCCTTTCAACGTTCAATTTTAATGTTCTTGGGGTTGATGTCGAATCTTATTGTTTCGTGTATTTAGACGATATAATTATTGTTGCCACTCCCGATTTTAAAAGTCATATTGAAGCCCTCCAACGAATTTTCAAAGTATCACTGTTTGTGTCACCGCCCGCTCTTGCGCTGTCATTACGTTTTCTTGTGCGCCAGCCGCAGACACGTCGCCTGAAGTATGTACAAATTTGCAAATGATCCCTCAAAGTTTCAGGATAATATTTTCTAACTAGCAATGGAAAGCAGCAGGACAAGAAGAAGCGGATCGGCGGCAGAACGATTGTCTCGCAGACAATTACAGGCAAAAATTGTGAGGTTGGGAAAACTTTTCGCTGCTGCAGAACGTGCCCATTCAAGTTTCCGGTCGCGATCACTTCTTTCATCCTACGAGATTAAAAAATGCGATTTCATGTGCTCCGCTTCGTCATGCAACACTGATTTACTTTTTTACCTTGTCGTTGAGTTTTTAGAGAGCGAAGTATATGAGCTGATCAAGGGTGCATACCTGGAAACAAAGACAACATTATTTTATCTTCAGTTACACTCATGCATCGTTCATTTTAGAAAAATACATTCTCGAATTAAATCTAATCAATTTCACGGAAGCTAACGTTACCAAAATGGTAAACCTTCAATATACATTTTTGAGAGCCTTTTGGTAGCTTTATTGACTTGCCAGTATAGTCTCTGATATATGGAAAAGGTTTTCAAATTTGTGACATGCATAAATATCTACAGTGACCTACGGGTCACTGTCACTAGTTTCCTGGCTTGGCTACTCGATGTCTACAAAAGTCCAGGAGGTGAGAATAGAATATCCAAGATCATCCAAACGCGACTTTTACGGTGATGACTACCTCAGTGGTTCTAATCCCTTGATTGAACTTGGACATCCATAGCAACCAATATTTGGTCTGCAAGTTCAAAATTTTCGTCGTATTTTATAAGAAGATTTTTTGGGGGTTTGCGGATAGAAAATGGAATGGAAGAGGTGTAGGAAGGAGAACGAAAAGGATGGATTTGATGGGTTTAATGGAGAGAACGATGGTTGGCAGGCGGAGAAGATGGTGTGAAGAGATTTTGAAGCTGTGACATATATCTGACAAATTAATTATTGTAATTGTTGACAGTGTCGAGATATAAACTACCTCCGACGAGGTCTCTCGATGGCACTATAAATAAATGAAATGAAATTGATCAGGCCAATTGAGCACTTTTGAGTTGAACTCTCTCTTCTGATATTTCAAACGACCCAAGGCTTCTACGAAGACTGGTGCCTTCAAACATCTACCTCACAGTCGTCAAGACTTGAGCTCTGATGAACCTTTTATCCATCAATGGTTCTCACTGCCAATCACTTTCATCAGCTTTTACCCTGCGTGATAATCAAAGAGTACATGCTTCAAGCTATTGGGCTGGAAAGTTTTGCTTGAGATGACACTTTGCCTTCATCTATGAGAAGAAGTGGATATTGTCTTGTCCTCAATAAGTGTCTCAAGTTAATAATTACCCATAAGTCTTAAGTTGAGGAGTTGGGTTAACTCGAAAAACGGAAGCGCGAATCGTTTTGTTTCGTTGGAATGGCGTTCACTGGGTTTCAATTATTATTATTGTTGTTGGATACTGTGGAAGTTTAGCAATACCCCTATTTATGCTGCAATTCAAAGCGAGCAGCAGATCGAAAGAGACTGAACGGACAGGTAATGCAAACAGCAAGCATCAAAAACCTTGACAAAGATAAGCACCGGAATGTAACAGTACCTAGTATCTATCGCACATACGTGAGTGAGCATATCAACCAGCTGATGGTGTATTCCTTTGAAAAAATAATGAGTCCTTGATGCAGCAGTCAAATACGCCCCACGTCATAATTTCATCGGCGCGCACACACACCAAGACATAAATACGCGAAGGGGATGAAGTCGAGCGCTGGCATGCGACGAAATGACAATAAATCACCCTTTGGATGTCGTACTCGTACATTCTACATTTATATACGGGCGTTACACGACGCATCATTCGTATACCCTATTCCATAATCACGGAAAAGAAGAGCCACCTACTTGAAAATGTCTACCTCGCTTCATCATCATCATGCTGTGCCTGGCTTCGGCGTGGCGCATTATTATGCAGCACTATTGTCGCATTTCCTTTGTACCCAGCATGTGAATCCTTACGAACCTGAGAGACAGGATGTACTCACACTATAGACTTCAGTGCCTGCGTTTCTGGAAATTGCAGCATTTTTACATATTAGAAGCATAGAAATAAAGAGGCGCTAACAGCATCACGCAAAGTATACAAAGGATACCCTGTAAATGTGCTTGCCGGAGGTTATGCCGGTTTCCACGAATGCCGTTCGGCTTGCAGAATGCGCCGGCAACCTGGCTAGGGCTCATGGACGGAGTCCTTGGGGTAACCGTGTCTGTCTTCGTCTAACTCGACATTATTGTGACCCCTAGTTTCGAAAAACCTCTCGAAGTCCTGTATACGAGGTAGTCTTCCGCCTAGAGAAGGCTGGCCTGCTGGTGAGACAAGACAAGTTTTTGCCACATGTACCTTTCTGAGCTCAGATACGTTGGGTTGAACATTGAGCCCAAGTGAAAAGAAGGCCATACTTGACCAGCCAACTCTTACCGGAGTATGCGACATACTGGCAGGTTGGTATCGACCTCTTGTGCCAAATCTTTCAACCCTGGTTGCAACTATCAAAAACCATTTTTGTGAAGGCATTTCGTTTCGCTGGATGCATAAGTGTGCCCCCGCGCTGACCTTCCTGAAGAGCGTATCGTCATGAACCCACTATTAGCGGTAGACTAGTACATCCGGGTGGAAAGGGACAATTAGGTTTCGGAATCTTATGAGTCGGTCGGTTTCGGTAGTGGGTTCAGCATACTTAGCTGAATCTCCGATTTTTATGACGTAAGGCTTGGTGAATGGTTGTGGTAAAAGTAGGTTCTTTGTGCTTCATTGGCCGCGGATGTGACAACATGTTGAAGCATATATCCGCAATTGTCAATCTTGTCTAGATCAAAAACCCTAGTAGAAGACCGCTGCGACTCTAGTAAAGACTGTCTGATTTCTTCATGATTCTAGTGGGCTGCGTTTCTGGTCACAATCGGCCGATCGCGGCCTGAATCGCAGCCCACTAGAATCATGTAGAAATCAGACAGCCTATATGTGACAGACTAGGCACGACCATGGCAGGTCGTCTGTCTAAAAACGACCAAATGCTACAGGTGCTGGTCATATGAGCATCATGCTTCTGACTGCCCAGGGGAAAGGGGAAGGTGAATCGCAACTATGCTATAAGTGTGGGAAAGATGGACATTCAAGAGCTGATTGCAGGAATGAAGCAAACCGCTCAATTTGCAAAACGCCAGGCCACAGAGCGGCGACAGGCAAATGCAAAGCATAGAGGCACCGTGGATGTGCGGGCGGCAGCCACGAAACCCGAACAGGCTTGTTTTTCCAAATCAAATCGAGATCTTTATGGTGATAGGTCGCGGGCATGTATGTGAACGCTGCATGCACCCACAAAACATGAATATGCATTACATGCATCAGCGAGCGATAACTAAAATGTGAATTATCACAGCGAGGATGTCGGCAGCCGCAGAAAAACCAAAACGGCGCGCCATCAAAAAGCGCCATCTGGCGGTGCGCTTTCGGCTCGGTGACAGTGATCGGTCGGCCTTAAATCGACTGAAGACTTTCGAACTCCACACGGCGCTGCAGTCGATGTGGTTAATTCCAGAATAATGTACCCCGTTGCAGTAAAGGTGGGTTCCACACGGGCACGGGTTGCCACACACCAAAACAATTTATTGTGAATGCACAGGTCGGTTCGGGGGCATCACGAACAAACCGCGTTTTTGAAAATATTCAGATAACCCACGCGCTGCGACGGGGTTTATGGCTCATTTGCACAGCACATGATCAAAAATGTATTCCCGTAATGATTCATGGCCTGCACCGAACACGTCCGTCGATAATATTTTTGTGTCAATAGAAATTAATGAAACCGTAAAGCCTTCCGAATACTGTTTTAATTACAGCTGTCGGCTTTTATCAGGCATTGCCACTATCACAAATCATATGACGGGACATCAATGCAGTTTTATTCAACCGCCCTTCGATGATTGATTGATACGGCAGTTTTTTTTTTCGTGGCCGTTTTTCATTAACGGTACGTTTTCCCATTAATTTGTAAGCGAAACTTGTCTCGGAGCGATTTGCAGCATCTCGAAGCGCAAACAAAGAAGCATTCGGCGTTTAGATGAGAGACTGGAATACTGGGTCATGCGACATAATACCGTCATCCTTAAGGAGACTTCAAATCTCAGAGATCTCTCTCAGAAATCAAATCTACAAGACACAATAGTTGGGAAACAAGTAATAATATAGGTTTTATTACGGTTCGAAATCCGGTTAGGCTGGTCAGGCACGTACTCACCCAATCGGTAATTCATTGAGTTCTGTTTGAACTGATATAAAATAAGATAATGACAATGCTTCTACGAGCTGATTATGCGGGAGGTTATAGAGCTGCTGCTGTGGCTTGATGAGAGAAGGCCGATGCAGCTGCAGTGGGAACAATTCTTGCAGCGGCCAAGAACAGAAATGGCGTGGAAGGGAATAAATCAGGCAACGTCTCCGTTTCTCTTGCGGTGTGGCAGCAGACTCAACCCCAAGAAAGGCGTTCGTGCTCGTCCCGGCGCAACACCCAGAGCCGCAGTCTTTCGTATCCAAACACGTTATCATGTAAATCAACGGGGTGAAATTTGAAAAGCAATAAATTTCAAGTTAACCTAGAAGCAATTCTTGAGCATCCCAAGCATATATGGGACGATGACGACGACAACATTACTTTGGATTGCGGCCAATCAGATACCCAACAACAGGAAGCTCCACTATACCAGAAACTAATTTTTGGCAAATGCAGAAAGTGTATCCACGAAACATTAGCAACGTTCGAGATTCTTTGAGGTTCATATTTCTTGATGATATAGTAGTTTTCGATGCAAGAGCGCGTTTTCAGGCCGGAAGCCGTGTTTGCCATCATCAGAAGTAGCCGAATGCTGCAAAGGAGGCTGAAGACCTAAAAAAGCACAGCGCTAGTGTGTTGGAGAACGTTTTGCGTAATGGTTGCCTTAATTGAGAGAAAACTCAAATCTCTTCTAAATTGTGACAGTACCTACTCTGATAATGGTTCACAATGCCCTGCAACGCCTTGGCATGCTGGAAATTAAATTATCGAGATCTTCCCGTGGGACCTCGCCTCAGGCTCACTGCAATGCTTCAAAAAGCTCCCGATGGGTGTTCAACTTACCACCCTGCTGCAAAATCCTTCTTTAAAGCATATTCCATGCGTGTTCAATGGGATTCATCTCAGGGCTCTGCGGTGGCCGTAGCAAAACAGGAATCTCATGCTCTTGCAGAAGCTCTCGTACAATTCGCGCAGTATGGAGTCGAGCGTTATCTTGTTAGCGGGTGAAATTTTCTCCAAATGCAGCTGCTTCTGGATGGACAATGGACATAGCCTTGAAGTATTTCATCATCGTACTGCATTGCAATCAGGCTGCCTTTTATCAAAACGACAGGTGTTCTTCGTCCAATTGATATTACGGCCCAAACCATGATGGTACGTACAACCTATGAAAGCAATGAGCTTCCCGGACGTTCCTGAGCCGATTATTGTTGCCAAGGCGCCTCCATACACAGATTTGTCTGGAATCTGGATGAATTCCAAAACGAGATTCGTCCTTGAAAAGGACCTGACTCCCATCTCGATTGCCACTTGTTAAAAGCTGCCCTATTACACTGATCGTTTTTTGGAGTGGTTAAAAAATTGTCCTACTTTGATAGGTTGCGAGTTTTTTTTTTGTCAGAAAGGGCGTTTCTTCGGCAAAAAGTAATTTGCGGCATTTGTAATATTGATAGCGATTTGTAAAGATATGATTTTTATATCAAACTGATTGATGTACATGACATAAATGGGTCACTCTGTATTTTTCATGTCAAGGTCATCATAGAGCCATATGTGTTGCGCTACATATTTTTTTTTATTCTGGTCTAACTCAATAGGCTTTGAAGATATCAATTTTCAATTCACAGCATATTTACTTGCGTGAAAAAATAGAAATACCTTTGGGACTAATAATGTGAACATGATTTCATCATCGACAATAAGAAAAGATTGCATGAATGTGAACTTGTACTTTTTTCCCATGAGACAGTTGATGCTTTGCGATACCTGGAAGAATTATGGAACTTGTAGTCCCTTCTGTGTCTCATGAAATGGGTGAATAATTTGTGTATAGTGGTGATCGGCCTAGCATAAAAGTAAAATAGTTAATTTAAGCATAAGAGCGTAGCTGCAGCTGGTGAAATTCAGAGAGTAGGAGGGAAAAGATGCATGGCTTGAGGAAGCCGAGAAAAGGACGCAAGGGATGGTTGGTGTGTGAATGCAACACCGATAAGACGCCTGCTTTGCGCTCCTGCTATGATTGTTATCAGGGCTGGGCGGTATTTCAATTACAAGTAGTTGAAATACGTATTTGAAATACATTCAAGTATTTTGTATTTTGTATTTAAATACATTTGATTGAAAAGTATTTGTATTTTGTATTTTGGAATAGTTCAGGCAGCTAGTATTTCGTATTTAGTATTTTAAATACATTTTTCGGATAAGTATTTTGATTTTCAAAATACAAAATACAAAATACATTTGTTTCCCATGCTCTTTTGTCTGTTCGGGCTGAAATTGTTCTGGTAATACTATATTCACCCCATTGACATTTCTTGCTTTTGCACACTATCTGGGATCGATAATGAGTTCTATTGCATTTTTTACGTTTTACGTTTTACTGGTAAGTGCATCCTGCTGTCAGCCACGAGAGGTTCCATGTCGGATGCCGGACAATATTCTCGAAAAGCTGGTTGTTCCCAAAGGAAATCAACATTTGTTATTTTGAAAAATTGATGAATGAAGTAAGGAATAGATTCGAATAATTATGAAGTTTTCTTCACTTTATGTTTATCTTATTTGTCTTTTCATAGTTCATAATAATTTACTTATTGTTGCGACTGAATCAATGAAGTGTTCCCATTGAAATACTTGCATTATACGGTTTTTCCAATAAAATGGTTGAAATACGCAATAAGAATGTATTTTGTATTTTGTATTTGGAATACTCTAGGTTGTATTTTGTATTTTGGAATTTCTTAGTTTTCCAAAATACGCATTTTGTATTTTGTATTTCAAAGACATATCAAGAAGTAGTTTGTATTTTGTATTTCGACTATCTTGGATCGTGTATTTTGTATTTTGTATTTAAATACATTTTTCGAAGTATTTTGCCCAGCCCTGATTGTTATATTATTTGTTGATAAAGTTGTTTGTGGTTTACTGATTGTGAGTTTGATGGTGATCAATCGTTGAAGTCAGAAAGGCAAGTAATCACTGATTTGATTTATTTGACCCTAAATCGAGGGAACAGGTCTTCAGAAGTTTATTAGCACAGATCATTGTGAAATCAAAGTCGGACTTAAATTAACTGGGGTACAATCTTTATTATGAATGTTTAGCTGTTGGAACCCAAATACAGTCTTAATGTCAGATTTATTCAAATGTCAAGAAGCAAGTTACCTGGGCTTTACCACCTGCAAAGGTGCTTCAAGTTGACGTGGCTTTTCTTCTCTATGCGGTTAACCCTTTCAGATATAAGCTTTAGTCAGTGCGTTAAAATTCTAAGCTCAAAAGAATTAGGAGTGAGAGTTAGACGCGAATAAGAAAGGGTTAAAGTCAGGTGCGGCATTGCGGAACGAACCAGCAAACTCCAAGTGATGTCCAGAGCCGACTAATCTGACGCTGTCTTCACAAAGAACCGGGTGAGATGTCATCATGAATTAATGCTAAACGAAAGCAACAATTACCTGACCCAAAGGGTTAATCAGCAGGCAGTTAGCGACAGGACAGAGTTAACCCGAATCGTCTGGAAAGATATTCGTGGCAATAAACCTCTGGAACCTGGCTGCAACCATCGCGAAGCGGTAGAAAATAAGAGCGGAAAATTGCGGAAATTAGGAAATGCAAAGCGCGAGAAATTCCCCACACAAAATCTGAAAAGCCAAGTCATTTGAAGCTACCTGATACATGATCGGAAATAAAGTTCTCTCCGAAAAGTCTATTGAAAGGACTTTACCAAACAAAAACCCAAAGGGTTAATTCATGCCCATCATACCTGTAAATAAACCATCAACTAAATTTCGAGTTGAAACGCATGGTATCAAACTGACGACATTATGACAATAATTGGGAACCGACAAAACTGGGAATTATTGCAGTTATAATCATTCCAATTCAACTCTTTCGATTAATAACCCATTAACAGGGGAACTCCACAAATAATGAATTTGCCATGCTGTTCGAAATGTGATTAAAATTGTGTAAACTATTGCTAAAGAAGGCAATGACGTATTCCAGAAATTAAATTGTAAATGTTACGAATCTAGTTTAATTAAGCGGTGAAATGAAGAATCAGACAATGAGATTCAGGAAAAGCAAAAGGCTTATGTTTGTTCAAATTTAATAAAATAAAGGCACTTGTGATTTGAATTGTTTGTTTCTATGTAGGAAATAGATTAATTTGGTCCTCTCGTAGGTAGAACCAAGGTTTGTCAACAAAAGAAAGGGGTGAACTAATTCACGGGAAACAAAGGGTTAAAATACACAACGTAGATGGGTTAAAAGGGGGGGGGGAGCAGTACAGTATATAGACGATAACGCACGACCAGATCAAGCTGACGCACAATGGTCCGGATTTCAGAAAATTTGGCCAAAAATCTGAAACTTATGTAACTAGTTCGAGACAAGATTGTGAATACAAAAAAAAATAATTAAAAAAATCTTGATAGAATATAGGTAGAAGGTAGTAAATATTGAGAGAAGGGGTTAATTTTGAGGGGGTTCAATTCGTAATAAATCAGAAAAATTCCGAAACTCATGGGATTGATCCATAATAAAATTGTGATTACAGAAGAAAAAATAAAAAAAATCTTATTGCAAATGCGGTTGATTTTGTATATATTTATTGAAGAAATTCAACATCCTACCACCAATTGTGGTCTGTATAACAAGGAATAATTAACAATAATAATATTAAAGACTTAAAAAGTATAAGTAACGAAGGTAAATATTTAAATACTCGGGGTATAGTAGGGTGTAGACCTTAAAAGTTAAATCCTTAAATCCAAAAAAATCTGAAACTTATGAAACTGGTCCACAATGAGGTCGTGATCACAGGTAATCGTAAGTAATCGTAATCATCAGTATATTACATACCGAGACGGGAAATACATCATTACTGCTGAGGGCACAGAGAGCCTCCAGGCTAATGATGCATTTACAGTCGAGAGTATGTATACTATTTTACTCACAACCATGTACTCAGCTTGCAGGATTACAGGCGTTCAAAAGTTGAAATCTGAAAATTTACTTTCTGTCATAACTTCCAGATAGGCCGATTAATTTTGCTGAAACGTGGTTCAAGAAACACCGATTAACACACTTATTGTTTGGTTGGATGCATATTTTGAAATTTCCCTTCTAAAGCTACCATTTCTTCACTTTCTCGGGAGGTCGGCAATGGGTCACTTTCCGACCTCCTACTAGGTATGTAATGAATCAATTACCATAGTGGTTGTAAGTGAAAAATCTCATTGCAAAATGGGGTTGATTTTGAGAGGGTTGAAATGGAAATAAATCCGAAAAAATCTGAAACTCATGAAACTGGTCCATAATGAGGTCGTGATCACAGGAAAAATAATTAAAAAATTTCATTGCAAAATGGGGTTGATTTTGAAGGGGTTAGAATCTAAATAAATTTGAAAAATTCTGAAACTTAAGAAGCCGACCCATAATAAGGTCGTGATCAAAGGAAAATTATTGTAAATAAAGCGTCATATAATGATCTTGATTTTGAGGGGGTTCAAATCGAAATAAATTAGAAAAATTCTGGAACTTCTGAAGCCAGTCCACAGGAAGGTCGTGATTACAAAAAAAATAATTGAAAAAAGCTTGACTACGCTGCGAAGATGGCCTTTAGGGCAAAAGGGAAGCAGGAGGAAGCCCAATTAATAGCTGAGGCTGTATTCACAACGCCAACTCGCGCTGGCAAAATCCAAAAAGCATGGCAAAGAAAAAAAAAAAAGGTTCAGGATGTAACTTCTTCAACGGCAGATCAAGCTCTCTCGTTAATAGTTGAGGCCAAGCTGACAAAACACCAATACCTGTCATCAGGGAACGAGCCAAACAAAAGAACGCGGACATTTATCCCTCTCACCAAAAAGTTTTAGAGGCCAAGACCAAATGCTACCCTCCAAATGATGCCATAAACGTAACGGAAAGATGCGCAGAAGTTCAGCTACAGTCACTTCTTGATCACACTGTATCTAGAATTCTGGAAGTGCAGAAACCCGTTGTGTTAAGTTTTTCTCCACAGACCGTCCGAAATTTGGTATTGTTAGTGAAATGGGATTGTGATGGTAGCAGTGGCCATTCCTAGTACAAGCAACAGTTTGTCGATGTTACTTCAAACGACAGCGATCTACTTCTAACATCAATGGTGCCACTTCAATGATATGCCAGCTTCCGTTCACAAAATTTTAGAGCATGGCCCAGCGATAATTAAATTTGAGAGAGATGAGGAGTGATAATGATATGCTGTCACCATGTTCATTTCACAAGACATAACGTTTCCCCGCTTGGTAAGTACCTAACTGATTTTTTTCGTTTTGCTCCAAAACACACAGATTCGCGGCACACACCACATCGGGAAAAAAAGGTTATTTGCAAATGGAGCACTTTCGAGCAAAAACTGTACACACTATTCCATTCATGGAATGTTGTAGTATCTCTCAGGGTATAAATCTCAGTGAGGTTTTGTGGGGACTTTTTTGTATTTCTCAAAAAACTTTTCGAACACTCGAAAAATCAACTATATGAATAATAATAATAATAATAAATGTTTTAGAATTTGTTTTTAGACTGACTATATATGTCAAACTGGAGTACTTCCTTTGAAGTTCATTTTGTATAAGTTGCAAAGCCGTAGTGCAATAATTAAGCTGACACTCATTCCTTGGAGTGTGCAAGCAAAATAGGGTAACTTCGACTCCCAAAAAATAAGTAACTTTGTGGGGTCAGAACAGGTGAATTCCTGGAACAAAGTAAATCATATTCCAGGAAAGATTACCTACACTATTTTTTTACGTGCCCACAAAATATGAAAGTCTTGTAAACATGTATTTTGCATGATGAAGTGGAACGATTTTTTTTTGCCTGGATCAATCCCATTCGTAAATAGCGTCATGATGAGCGGACGTGATTGGTCCAAAAAAAAAACCGGTCCGCTTTGTTCCACTGCGTCGCGAGAAATCGATCACCATCAATCCGGCTTGCAGGGAGAAAATGATGGACAAGCACAATCATTGCTCTCAAAGAACGTGACATAACAGTATGCAGCGGTATAATGATGGATCGGACGACTGAAATGGTTACTTTGGAAAAAAATCAATGAATGCTGAACGCTATACGATTTCAAGTAGGTACTGAGTCCGTTAAAGGCAGATTCATAATAGTAATGGCCCCCGAATCCGCCAGATCGTAATCTCATTGAACATGTGTGGTCAGAGATTAAAAAGCAGATAAATATGAGAGGCTAATAACTTCAAAATATGGAGCTTTGATGCGAAGCGCATTTTGTCAAAAATGGGGAAGGCTTCCCCAAAGATTCATGAGCAACCTTTTGTTCTTTTATCATATTATAGAGGGATTCATTGGTGACAGTAGTACACCATACTGTGGCAAAAGTGACAAAAACACGTACAGTGGCACGTACCACATGGCATGTACCAGTGGCATGTATTACATACATCAATTTTTTGTCTTTAAAAAAATGGAGGTAGTTTAGGCTTTATTTTCGTGAGGGTCGTCAGTTCTGAGGTATTCTGAAATTTCACATCTCAAGGATGCCATCAGTATCGTATTAAAATTCAGAGTAATAGATCATTTCCCAGAATGGCTCCTCGCTTGGGCAGATTTCGAAACTGATGGGCACACCGACAAGCACCATACAAGCAATGGTTCGGAAGTGGATGCGATCTTGTGGAATGGCAGCCAGGCAAGCGACGACAGGTCTCCACACCTGATGAAGATGAGGGCTTGATGCAGGTTGTATCTAATTCTCCTGACTCCATTTGAACTGCACGTACGTAAGCACCTGAGAGCAAATGAGCTCAGGAATCGTGTGGATGCTGGAAAAATTGGCCTCACGCCTCGTCACAGAGGAGCAAGAATAGGTTTTGCTGTGAGATACCTGACTAAGGAGAACGCTTTTTGGAGCACGGTTGTTTTTCTGACGAGAAAGTGTTTCAGTCGACACGTAATGACCAGCAGCACATAGATCAAGAGAAACTCGATAAGACGAATACGTTCAAAATACAGTGAGGTTAACATTAAATCAAATTGAATTAAAATTAATCAGGACCTCGAAGATGTGGAACTCCATTCGGTTACCAGAGTCTTCACCAATGGCAATTTCGTCTTCCAACAGAACAACTGTTCCGTTCATACAGCACAGAAGGTTCGAGGGTCATGATGTTAACTTCATTGACTGGCCAGGCCGCAGTCCTGATCTGAATCCGATCGAAAATATGTGGGGTCTCTTGGAGCGCACCTACAACGTCGGCGAATGGTATTCCATAAAACAGAAAAGATCTTGACAGCGATCACTGATGCATAAGAGGAACAACAACATAGAAATGGCGTTGGACTTGGCCTGGTGAGGACCGATCTCACACTGATGCATTGTTTGAAGCGGGCCGTCCCCGACATTGTTTACCCTCACGCCCCGTTGCATTTATCCAGTAGGAATGAAGAGTTATTTGGAGCTTTGCTGAGCCCATTGTGTCTTAGTGTCATTTGGAGCCCTGATGACCTCAGTCATGGAACTCAGTCGAGCCATCTTGTGCCTTGTCTTTTTGTGTTGTAGCCAAAGATTGGCACAAAAGCATCCAAGACTCACAGAAAATAACGCGTTTGAAAGAGCAAACTGTGAGATCAGGAGACCAATATCGTTTCGAGTTTATGCAAAATTTCAGGATGGATCACTTCACTATTGGTCAAGTCGTCAGTTCAAATTTTTGTTATAACAATTGGAGACTCTGAAGAAAACTCCGAAAGCAATCTGAATGTCAAGCCACAGCCGATTTCACAAAATTGGACAGTTGTGAAGATCCAGAGACTCTCTTCCAAATAAGGGCTCAATATTTCAACCCAGTTTGAACGAGTTATTCATGGAAACCAAGAGAAACAAGTCGAGTTTTGCAGAGCTGAAGTTCCTTTGAACGTCGAATTTGGCGGACCCCTGCGGTCACCCTTAGGAGGATGACGTCTAGGGTTATCTTTATGGCATTGAACTCGACAGACGTACGATCTTGGAAGCTCGCATGGGAACGCACACCCCGCACATAAGGCAGGCATTCACGACCGACGGCGACGGTGGAAGATGGAGGGCAAGGTAAAGGTTAATAACATATTTTTGCCGCCCTCCGAGCGGCCATCACGACGGCTCCCCGGGGAGGGATATGCAGAATTATTGTCAACAGAAAGCGGACCGCTGCCGCTGGTGGCGGCGGCGGTGTTGAAACATGTACGAAAAAAGCGGATGATGGCCGTTATCGATCTTGTGGTCCATTATATTATGTTGGGGAAAATGACGACTGGACGTGCCTCTGTGTGTATACAACCTACCACCCTACTGCTGTGTGTGTGTGTATGGCGTGTTTGTATGTTGTTTTCCACAAATTAAACAACAAGAAATATTACGGTCGCGCAATGGTCAGGGCGTTAAAAATATAAAAATATTCTCGCTCGACGCTCACTTTTACGGTTCTACCACAGTAAAACGGTACGTAAACCTTTTAATGTCCGCAGTCGTGTGTAGGTAGGTGTGCGATCCATCGGGTGGAAGCTAATAAAAATTCGATTTGCATGACGGACACGAGCAAAGATTTCAAAGCAATCGCTAGGCGGTAAACGGCGCCAGGGGACATTTTAACATGGACGATGATCTGAAGAGATTTTGTACACAGACCTGATGCGGGCACGGAAGCAACCCCTTCGGCATGCTTTACATGAGAAAATATACGAGCGCATCGCTTTTATCCTCAATGCATCTTGATTTCACTGCTCGTCTCATTTCATCATCACAAGCATCAAGCATAATATGCTTGATGCTTGAGAAGATATATACAAACAATTAAATTTTAATAAACCTTTTGCGGAGCGACATGGAGGGCCGACGCCACTACTCTTCGGTTTTCCACCATTGCGTTGATCTAGTCAACAGCGGAAACGCTCCTGTTTGGACTAATAGCAGACAAACATCATTGACGTCAAGCTGAATCAAAGCAATGCCACGGTTCGTCCAAAAATATGTACCTTGAAAAAAATGTCCATGTTCGGATTCGGGTTTTTCTCATTTGAAGTGCTTTTTTGAATTGCTAAGACCTAAATGAAAAAAAATTAGGGTGGATTTTTTCGCAATCGGCCATTTTGCCAAAAGTTCAACATTAAAAAAAAATTATCTAGGTTCTTGTCTAATGATGCATCAGAAAATTTATAATTGTATCAGCTCTGACACTTACTCCAAAGTTCACAACATGCCATGGATATCAACCTCTGTGATATCAACAGTTGACGTTTCAAGCAAAAACAATAGTATATTGTAAAACTAGTGTTGTGACGGTTTTTGTAATACGACTAGCCGCGAAGCAGGAGTATTAGAAAAACGAATTGTAACACATGTTTTTCATACTACTTTGTCTATTACGCAATTTTTTACTTGGAAAAAATCTGAAAAAGCGGATTTTCCCGATATGCTTATGTTGGTACTGAAACGGAATGGGATATTTTCTTTGCAGCATGCGAAGTGTTTTAATGTGGGAATAAACAATCTTAGCCAAGAGAGCAAAAAATCGAACACATTGAGGTGAGTAAAAGAGGGATTGTAATTAGACTAAGCACACTAGGAAGTGATACAGGTAAAGGTAGGTGAGCATGCACACTAGCGGGAGGTGCCCAGCTTGTCTCCGGAGTCAACGATGATAGCTGTGCTGTCAAAGAACCAGCATCTGTCTCCGACACCAAAAGGCTTCGATTAACTTGGCTTTGGCCGTTGAGATACGAGATGGGACGATCGTGGCCTAGGGCTGGAAGTGTGTGAGCATCTAGGGGGCACCTACGATGACGGTGTCCAGCGTACCGTAGCGTGTCTTCGTGACAACAGGTGAACAGGTCTAACATAACCCCAAATTTTATTCCAGGCATGTACAAGCAATCTACAAAAAGAGAACAGACCGACAATCAGAGATGGGTCAGGGGAGCCCTAGTGCCCACGTGAGAGGCCTACCTGCAGAAATAGTGAACGAAAAGGTAAGAACGCTAAGAACGATAACTACTCAAGCATGAGGAGAAACTCGAACACATTTTTCCTGAATCCGACGAGCCCTGCAGAGGTGTCTGACATCATACGATCGTTGAAGACAACAAATTCCACGGGTCATGATGGGATTCCGATGAGGATTCTCAAGGCCACTGCTGACGTTATATCTGGGCCTCTTACGTACATCATAAATCAAGCCATCCTGACCGGCAACTTTCCTGCAAAAAATGAAAATTAGCAACGTGACACCAGTATTCAAAAAAGGAGACAAAAAGAACCTGTCAAATTACAGACCAATAGCAATCTTGCCGAATATATCGAAAATTTTTGAAAAACTTATCTACAACAGACTCAGCGACTTTCTTGAGAAATACAAGGTACTGACTGAAATGCAGAATGGATTCAGGAAAGGAAGGTCAACGGTTAGAGCAGCATACATGGCATTAACGGAGATTCTGGATTCGATAGATAAACCGGGGCGAACAGGCGACGGCTGCGTTTATTGACTTGTCTAAAGCTTTCGACTCCGTGTGCCACAAAAGGCTGCTACGAAAACTGGAAATGTATGGAATTAGGGGAGCTCCGCTGAGGTTATTTGAGTCTTACTTGGGAGACCGTGTACAGAGAATTAAAATATACGATACCCTGTCAGGAGAGGAACTGGTCTCAGATTCTAAAGGAGTCAATAGAGGAGTGCCCCAAGGCTCCATTTTGGGTCCACTGCTGTACATAATTTATACCAACGATCTGCCTGCTGTTGTACAACAAAAAGCGATTATGTACGCTGATGACACATCAATAATTTTTCACCGGAAAGACATACAGGACATGACGATGGACATACAGCAGTCTTTTCTGACGCTTGAGGCCTGGTTTTCATCAAATGAGTTAAAGATGAACGCAGCAAAGACAAAATTGATGAAATTCTCACCAACTTACGACGAGACTACACCATGGAGGTTGGATCTGAATGGGGACATCTCCTTGACAGCGGAATCCTGCGTCAAGTTCCTTGGCCTTCATCTGGATCCTCGATTGAGCTGGAAGCATCACATATCGCAGTTAACATCACAGACATCGAAATTCTCCTACGCCCTGGGAGTCCTTGCGAGGGTGGTGTCCGTCGGGGCAGCTAGGACAGCGTATAATGCCTACGTCGCGTCGAGGATACGCTACGGTGTCATCTTCTGGGGTGATTCCATCAGGGTTGAGGATGTACTAAAAACACAAAAGCGGTGCCTTAGGAGAATTTTCAATTTGAGGCAAACCGATTCGTGTGTCCCGGTCTTCAAGGAGCAGGGCATACTCACTGTCATCGGTCTCTACGTGTTGGAATGCGTAACTTTTGTGAAGAAGAACTACGACCTTTTCAGTGACTACGAGCCGCATCATGAACATTTCACAAGGAGCGGCCGGAACCTATGCCATCCGAGGCCTCGACTAGAATTAGAAAAAAGAAATGTCACCTTCAACGCAATTAAATGTTACAATAAGATTCCCGGCTATATCAGAGACTTACCTACCAAGCAGATGAGAGTGATACTGGGGGAGTACCTGACTGGACGAGCACACTATACACTTGCACAATTTTTTAACGAAGAGATCTCCATGTAGCTTGTTTTTGATTCGTTTGTTTGTTTGCTTCTGCGGCATCGGTGTGTTTGTGTTTTTTTAGTTGTTTTTTGCTATTTTTAATCTTATCTGTTTGTAATTGTTTTTTTTTTAATTCTGATCTGTTTGTTTATTTATTTATAGTATTTATTTACAATGCTTATGACATGTTCCATGGCGCAATGCTATTTATATACACCTCTCGTGTGTGTAAAGAAGGGAATAAATAAAGATGATGATGATGAGGTAAAATACGCTCAATTAGTGTGACGTCAAAACGTGGCCCAGGTCAAGGTTTTGTATGAAAACAACGAACACGTACGTTGGCAACACTTCTTGTCAAAGTCAAATTGTCAAAGTGACAGCAGTTTATCAACCGTTTAGAGGTGAGTACAACGACCTTCCTGTAGGGTATTTCGTAACCAAAAGGGCCTTCGAGGGTGGGAATGCTGTTGAATACATTTTTAAATTTTGATCGACAGCTGCAGTGGTGGGTGTGGGAAGGGGTAGAGAGGGTGAATCAGGAGTGACAGTAACTGCTGCCAACCCAGCAGAGATTGTTTTCATACAAAACCTTGACCTAGCATAACTTTTGACGTCATCACTAATTGAGCGTATTATCCGTTGGTTGAGAAATCTGCGTTGGAAGAGTTTGCGTGGTTGGTATGGCAGCTCTGCACAAATGACATTACACCCGTCAAGAAACGTCAAACTGTCAAAGCTGACGGATAGAAATTCGGAAGTTCGATAGAAAAATTCAAAAAAAAAGGGAATCATACATCAAATTAGGTAGAAAAGGGATTACGAAGGCTCATCGAAGCAAAATCTCCGACCTCCGATTTTTTCAAGAGGAAGTTTGGAAAAAATCGGACTTAATCTCCAAATTATTAAAAAGTACGGCTTTTCTGAAGAGCAACTCGGAAAGCCACCAACTCAAGAAAAGAAGGATTTTGGAATGCGACGAGATTAAAAAATTATTTCTGATGCCACATTTTTAGCAATGAAAGTGCATGATCCTCAGTAGGTAATATTTGTATGACGACAATTAACAGTAAATGCCTTATTCCAGGTCATATTGATAATGGGGTGTCGTGGAGCTTGCTGACAGGACGAGTTGACACGCATGAGCATGAATGATGTGTAGTTCAAAGCTGACACAAATAACAGTCAAGGTTCCGAAAGCCAAAACCAATGAGTCACGTCCATTCATTATAACGGAAGTATCCTGGATTGCTTAGTTGATAAACACGTAAAATTGAGACCAGCTCATACTGTGCACAGTCGGTTTTTCCTGACCTACCGTAGAGGTAGATGTACAGGGTGCTCACGATAAAATTCACCCCCTTCCAGTAGATTCTCCTTCAAGATATTTCGAAGAACTGAAAACTTCTTCTTCACGATTTTTCCCAGGGACCTTGAATCGATTCTTTAAAAGTTTCTAATTGGTACCGTATACAGGGTGTGATATGTAACTTTTTTACTTTAAATGCAACACCCTATATTTTATTCCTTCATTTGATAGAGCCTTTTTTTCTGATTACAAATATATATGACACTTATGATTTATTTTGACAAGTTATTTTGACAAGTAAGTTGACGGAAGAATAATAAAATAGGTAGTCAAATAATTTTGTTTCGCGGCAAGATGGCTTTGGTTTCTACAGTTCACTTAAAAAAAAGTTATTCTCGCAGCATTTTGTCTGCAGAATTCAACTCTACATAGATAAATGGTCTAAATCGTTCGTAATACAAAGTGTCACGTAATTTTTAATTTTTAGTTTGTTTGACCACCTATTTTATAATTTTTTTGACAGCTTCCTTGTCTAAATAAATCATAAATGTTATATATTTTTGTAATCAGAAAGAAAGGCTTCATCGTAATAACGTAATAAAATATAGGGTGTTGCGTTTGAAATAAAAATTTACATGTCACACCCTGTATAAGGTACCAATTAAAAACTTTTAGACGATCGATTCAAGATCCCTGGGAAAAATCGTTGAGGAAAAGTTTTTACTTTTTCAAAATATCTCAAAGGGGAATCTCCTAGAGGGGGGGGGGTGAATTTTATCGTGAACACCCGGTACGAAATCTCCAATTGGGATAAACAAAATTGGCGAGGTGCCCAAAAATATAGCCAGGTTTCTAAAACTGGCCAATCCAGATAAATATACAGGCCAATTCCGCCGGTCTTCGGCGTCACATCTTGCCAATCAAAGGGGTGACCTTCTGACCCTTAAGAAACACGGAGGGTGGAAATCTTCAGCGGTTGCAGAAAAATATGTGAAAGCTTCTTTGAAAAAGAAAGTCGAAGTGGCACAAATGATTTCTATCCAGCGTTCATCGGGTTGGGCTTCCATTTCTGCTCCTTCTACCATCACTTGAGCTCCTTCCACCAATCACTGCTTCTGCCCCGACTTGCACTTTTAATGCTTCGGCTTTCATTCCTCCAGGAAGATCGGTCCAGATAGCTCGAAACTATCCTATTCAAGAGCGTCATGTACCTGTACCAGAGCCTGTACTCAGCCCTGGAATGGAGAACATGGTGGAAACAGAAATAACCAGAGATGGAGTAACTAACAAGCAACAAACAATGTCACAAAATACACTTTGTATAACCGAAGCAGACAAATTGATTTTTCATGAGAAATGTCAGTACTCAGTAAAGACATAACTGGCACTGTGTCACGATGAAAAATCACGATTTGAATAGGTTGTCGGTCTGTTTGTTGTGTTTTTCAAAAGCAAAAGGAGTACGAAAGATAAGTACAAACAAGGAGATGTTGTGAATAAGTACTTCATAGATAATTACAGTGTGATAGACCCAAAATTTCCGCGGGCTCTGCGCGGAACTTGTCGATTGGTTCTACAAGAATACGGAGAACAAAACTTTAAAACAAATAATTATTATAAATAACAAAATGTCACTTCTCAAGTAAGATCCTTTACTCATTTTAATATACCTACAACAGCTTCGTAAAACTTATTACAGCCCTGACGATGCCTAACAGTGAAACCGGTTGGCCAAAGAAGTCTTAATAATTATTTATGGTGTAACTGAAAGCAAAATAAAAAGTACGAATAATTATTGATTTGTTCACTACTCCAGAATCGATATACATCCGCAAACTGTAACTAGAAGTAAGTCGGTCTGCAACTGTGCAATTTGTGAGGTGGCAAGATCGACTTCTGTGACTCGATTGGCATTAACTAAGAAAAAAATAGGATGTCCATCTGCTTGCAGTCAAGAGAACAAATTCAAAAGAAGTACTACTGAAACATGTGTTTACTGCCTAAGTACCCTGGCTCGAGGGAGGTCTCATCACTGA
This sequence comes from Anaspis maculata, assembly GCA_949128115.1. Taxonomy (NCBI): domain Eukaryota; kingdom Metazoa; phylum Arthropoda; class Insecta; order Coleoptera; family Scraptiidae; genus Anaspis; species Anaspis maculata. Next base: position 122,763,562 of record OX421961.1, read on the forward strand.
ACAGAAGGTAACAAATATTTGAACGCAATATCCTCGGCAATATCACTTACTGGCGGCTCTTCTCCAAGGTCACATGAAAAATTGACCTCAATATTATTGATCCGTAAAATGACTAAAATGAGAGGAGATCCCAGTGATAATAGTGATTTGTCAACCACTAGAGGACGACCGCTTTCTCTCCAGCTGAAGTCAGCTGTGAGTCAAGAGAATACTGCAAAATTTTTATCTTCTTCTTCCTGCAAAATTCAATCTTCGCTGAATTTGAGTGTTAATACGACACTTAAACTGGCTTCGGAGCTACGGAAAGCTACATCTTCGGGGAGGAAACTTATTGAATCTAATCTAAAAAAAACAGCTTCAAGAAAAATACCATGAATCTGATACATACTTCGAGACAAGTCAGGTTGAATTTATTCAAGAAGGTAGCCTTCGGGCTACACCGACTTCAACATCCTCCTTTCTCCCCCCTCCCGTATGGTCACACTACACAGCATCGGGCTACATATAGCAGTTTTTGGTTTTCCTCTAGACCTTTAGGCACTTAAGGCAAATAAATGCTGTAGCTGAAGCCATATCTTCCACAAGTTCTCAAGATATAGGTATCTCAAGATTCTTTAGTTATAGTAACAATTTATTTCAAATACTGAGTACTCAGTACTTCTGCATTGTATAACTTGATATTTGTATCAATTAATGTCGACACCATTGTAGGTATCTTTGGTATAGTAACGTGAAAATTCGATGAACCAAACTTCGTATTTCGCATCGAGCTCCACCAAACCTGACACTCGTTTTTGTAATAATTTTGCTCAACTGCTGCGAAGCCATCCAATCAATAAATTTAATAAAACTGATGAGTTTTGTGTATAGCTGCTGTGACAAGCTTATAGACAAACCACAATAGCCTTGAAAAAATATTCAATAATTATTCTTTTGTATTTTTCCATTACCCAAACTTTGCTAATGGTAGATACGGTCGTAACGATTGTAGATCTTTGTTATCATTACGCACCTGTTGGTTATTATTCAAAGTGAATTAATTCTTCACTGGATTGTTCTTTGTACTCGCCCTACCATTTCCCCCATCCCGATAAATGATGGAAACCAAACACTTCATTACATGAAAAAAATACAGGAAAAAAAAACAGGTGCGTTTTCAATATATCAACGGGCCAGGCAAGCGAAAGCACATCGGCATGATGGTTTGATTGATATTGGAGCAATTCAGTCAATCCAATACCCTAGCGCATACACCTCAAATTCCAATTTAATGATGACCTCTGCTGTATATTACCAATTTGCAAACTGCACGCTGTTTCAACAAGGTTAAAACTGAACCGCTATATTGGCCAAGTTTTCGGTTTTCCCACTCCGGATTTGGCTTTCAGTCCAGCTGCAACTCTAATTCCTGGCGAGCAAAACCTTCAGGACTAACTTGTTGCGTAATTAATAGTTGAATCTCCAAGTAGCACTAATTAGATTGCACGTTTGAATCAAGTTTGATGAAGCTCGCGCCAACGAATGCGAAACACGACCCCAAAACGTGCATTTTTCGGTTCTTCTGGACCAAAAAGGGTCACGAAAATCCTTGCGGTTTCCGCTCTGCTCGCGCGTCCACCCTGGCTGCCATAATTTAAGTGAAAGCTGTCGCGGCATGGCAGCGGCATCGATCTTCATTGTATTTTTAATATAACAAATTGGACGAATCCCGCCCCCGAATCAATGGGATGGCATGTAATCACATTTCGCGCGAGATCCCTCTTAGTTGATTTATTACCTGTGACTGACACTTTTTAAATACAGAACAGCAGGTTCTGCATCAATCGCAGCCATTCAAGCCGTCTCTTTTAATCTGACAGATTGCGTATTTCGAATATAAGCTTGCCACACCACCCGCGAATTGAATATCTGGATTCTCCGGTTCCAACAGAGGAATATTGGAACCGGCAACTCTCCGACAATCTTTCATGATGGGAATTTCTAAAAAGGTAAGCGCTTGGTAAATCAGAAATATATTTGTCTATTGGGGTACATGTCGTTGTCCACGCTGTTTCTATCAATCGGCGGCACTGTTGCGAAGAAAAGGTGAGATGGTGAACGAAATATCATGGTCTGCTGGATTTCCTTCATCCACAGCAACCACCGCCTGATGATGATGATGACCTTTGACTGCCGCGCAAGTGTACGACGATGTGGTATAAGAGTACCATCAGAGCCAAAAGTCCGAGGACGTAGATAAAAGAGGCGAAGCCGTCGACAACTATAGCCACAACTCCCGGTCCTTGTTTGGCACCCGCCAAACCGCAAGTTCCTGACGGCCCTCCTGCCATGGCTTTCAGATATTGCTTCGCAGACAAGTAATTCGCAAAGAGTTCTTAGATATTAGAAGTCGACTTGCTTTCCGTTTCGGTCGAGATCTGTTTTCTGTTATTCGTTTCTCTCGGTTCTGCTGCAACACAACGTTATGAGAAAAATGTGAGACTTGTTACGAGTAAGAGCATACCTCCAGGGCGGCAAGTTTCGCATGTAGCAGTCTTCAGTTTGACACCCTCATGTAGAGGTGGTATATAAGGAGCAGTAGGGCGATGATTCCGATGTAGTAGATGCAGTTATCAACGTACATTATTCAACACTGAAATTTTGGTCCTGCATTATTTTATGGTGAAATTTTGATTTTGAAAAGTGTCAGATCGGGACTGACAAGCGAGTGACAAGTCTGAAAATTGGGCTGCTTTGTTCACTTGATCCGATTCTTTGGTTTATCCGGTGCATTACTTCTCGCAGTGTTCATTTGCAGGCCCGATAGGTACGAGGGAAACGATCACGAATATCACTTCGCTCGCAGGAATCAAGCACCAAGATAAGGTTTTCGGGAAAACAATAATCAACGCCACAAGATACCACTTCGACTGTGGTGGAAGGAAACAATTCCAGATCAGATTCGAATTCTTCAGGACTAATCATTCCGTTAAGCTCATCATCTTGGGAAATTACGGATTCGGACGCAAAATAATCATGGCGTTCAATCAACGAGACATCACAACAGGTTGTTTGGAGCCAGGTATTTGTCTTTTCAACAATTTGGCGTTCGCAGATGACGATTTTGCTGCAATCTACGCCACTGACAAACTCATGCTGGCCAATGAAGGCATAACGGACCTTTCTCAACCAGAAATTTCTTGAGGCTCCTGCTCACTCGGAGCGCAAAAGCATATACGTCTTGGAGAACCCAGATGGTGAGACTCCCTTGGATGATTGGATATCTCAAACTGCCAAAGAATCGCCAACATTTTTCTATTGGGTAACTGTTCTCAACTTGGAAATATTATCGCTGACTTTCGTAAGGACTATTCGACAAGAAATTTTTTTATCATTCAAAGATTCTATAAAGCACATGGCGCCGTGATACTTTCTGTTTGGTCATCAAAATTATGCCAGATGGCTCACTATACACATTTAGGACTTGGAGGAATTGCCAACGAAAGCAAAACATATGAATGACCACTTTTTGTCAGGTGGGTGTGGAATAAGCATGCGTAATTCACCCGCTTGTATTTTTTTGCTGGTTTTGGTCATCTCATTGCATTTCACAGACAAATTTGTTGTTCGAAAAACAAACTGGCGATTTTCTGCGAACAATGCTATTGTCAAAAGATCTGGTGAAGTCATTGGGCTGACTCAGGACCCATCTGCACTTACAGACACTGGACTCTTGGTGGTCCTCTCAGTGGTCCCGAAATCAGTAGATTCTTTAAGGAGTTCAAAGATGATGAAAATGTGCCTGCGTCTCACCACGAGCAGGCTGACCGCTTCGTTTCAAAATAAGTTTCTGGAAAAATGTTTTGTTCTGAAAGACAGTTTCGAAGCTGTGACAATCCTTTCGTCATCCGAGACAAGTAAGGTTTGCGCTGTCCTTAGCCTTATCTTTTGGCAAACCATCCTACAGATATATGAAGTTCAAGAGTCTTCAAATAAAGTTCATACAGGGTGGTATATAAAACGTTGTAAAACTTCGATGCGTTCAACCAAGCCCCGTTTGAACAAAGATTTGTTTTCATAAATTATAACACGGAATGCATGAAGATAGATCTCAATACCTTCGACCGACTTTTTATTTTTTTGCCTGTTTCATCATCAACTGTTTCATCAACTCATTTGTTTCATCAACAGGACGATCGAAAAAAAATCAACATTTTGGTATTCCAGTGCCAACTTTTTTCCCTATCAACCGATTTTAAAAATCTCAAGCTCATGCTCAAGCCAAAACTCAAAGTAAGAAAACCTTGAAGTCAGAATCGACTAGAGCCAAGTGTTCAAAATACAGAGTTACATCAAAATTGACCCAAATCTGAATCAGCTTAGAAACTCCAGTTGCAATGAGAATATCAATGAAATTTAATTTGCTTTCGAACAAACCATTCATTCTGTGCAGTTCAAGATGTTTCCTCTTTGTAATTGATCACGAATTGTTCGTGAAAGAAGCAAATTGGGATTGCAGGCTTCCGAATTAAACTCTGATTCTTGCTCATCTGCAACAGCTTGGTATCGAGGTGTTTATCGTGTGATCAAATGAATTCTTATTTTAGGTAGGCTGTGGCTTAGCCGAACGCAGCTTCGCAACCCTGAATTTGACCAGGCCACAGCCTACCTAAAATAAGAATTCATTTGATCACACGAAAGAATGAATGATTCGTTCGAAAACAAATTGATTTTCATTGATATTCTCATTTCAATTCATTCCCATAACGGAATTTCTGGGACGATTCAAATTTTGATCAATTTTGATGAACTCTGTATTTTGAATGCTTGGCTTTACTCAATTTTGACCCCAAGGTTTTCTTACTTGAAGCTTTGGCTTTAACATCAGCTTTAGGTTATGAAAATAGGTTGACTGGGAAAAAAGTTGTCACTGGAATACCAAAACGTTGATATTTTTTGATCACCCTGTTAATAAAACAGATGGGCAAAAAAATCAAAAGTCAGTCGAAGGTAATGAGGTCTCTATCTCCAGGCATTTGGTGTTTGAAATTCATGAAAAAAAAACTCTTTGTTCAAACGGGGCTTGGTTCAACGCATCGGAGTTTCACAACGTTTTACATACCACCCTGTATGAACTTTATTTGAAGACTCTTAAGCTTCATATTTGTAGGATGGATTGCCAAAAGATAACGCTAACGGACAGCGCAAACATGAATAAAATCGACGATGGCCTGAAAAGTCATGCTCTCTTAAAAAAGGGCGAAGTTTTTGACTGTGACACATTGAGTGTTGCGCAGTTTAGATGTACCAATTGTGGTCAAAATCGATCGAACCTAACGGAACACCCAGTAGCACATTTCTACAGGCTAAGATGTATAAAAATTTGTTGATGAAGTTGTTTTTGAGACAAGGAGAAAAAAGTCAAGTGTTGACAGAGACAGCGATCTTTTGTCTCACCACTACAACTTGGTCTGGACATTTACCTTTCCAGAAAAGTAGCTTCCAAAAACATTGTTGATGCTGTTCCAATTTGGGCTTTTGTTCGAGTTACAGCGATGTCACCTTATTGAAGTTTCAGCTGTACAATCTCAAACACTGATTATACAGGGTGTTTCAGGGATGATAGCAAAAAATTCAACTGTGGGTAGATCTTGTTAGATATGACGAAAACCTGAATACCATTTCGCAAAATTCGGCCTTATCTTAACGAAAATACAGCCGTTCAAAGTTCACTTTTTTTGGATTTCAAAAATTTGTAACTCGGGAACATTATGGAATTGACGTAAGTTATGCATTGACCGATTTGTCGAAACTATCTACTGACCTGCCAAATTTTAAAAGAATCCAACCAGTGGCGTAGGAGTTATGAGGGTCATTAATTCAGAAGGATTCGAAAAAGTTGACTCAAGGTTACCCCCTCATGAGTTTTACGCCACTGGTTGGATTCTTTCAAAATTTGACAGGTTCATAGATAATTTCGACAATCCAGTTTATGCTAAATTCAAGCTAGCTTTGTCAAAACGGTCCTGAGTTACAAATTTTTGAAATCCGAAAAAAGATGACTTTAAAGGGCTGTATCTTCGTCGTTAGTAGGCCGAACTTTGCAAAATGGTATAGGTATGTATAAGTTTTCTCTATACGTATTTTGACAAGATCTAGCCACAGTTGAATTTTTTCCTATTATCGCTGAAACACCCTGTAGACGAGAGCTCTGTTTCGCAGTTTGTTTTCGATAATGCTGAAGATTTTGAAAAAGTTGTGCAACAATCGAACCACAATTTTGCTTGGTCATTTGGGGAGTTTTCACAACAGACCTCCCTTTCGGCAAGGCAAGGTTTCATGTCAACAATAACCTCTAGTTTGCCATTATGTGGAATCAAGAATTGTAGAGCTCCCATTCGTGAATCATCCACCAACCGAGTACAGTACAATACAGACAGTTCTACAGTAGGCCGTTGAGGAAAACAACTACAGCAAATTATGATCAACTGTATATTATGCTTCTGCATTGGTTCCTCACATGCTGTCAGGACATGCCCCAGCAAGAGCAATTTGAGCTCATTTTTTGACGTTTAGCGCCATTTCGATACTAATACTTGAAGAATTAGAAGTTCAAGATGAAGACAGATAGCACATGGGAGTACTATTGAATGGAATTGCAGACAGAATCCCCACTTATGACAGTTTGGAGACCGATTGTTCAGTTCCAAGAATAAGAATGCAATTCTCAAATGCGGAATGCGGAAGTCTTGCTGGATGAAAAAGGAAGACCAGACAAATTATGGTTGCAATACTTGGAACTTGTGACCATAACAATCAATGTTGGAAAACGGTTCATTTCGCCACTCAACGATGCTCAACAACCAGAAAAGGATTTAAGTGAGCAGAGATTAACTTGATTCAACAAGTTGGTTGAGAAAGCAAATAGAGCTGTAGTTTTATCGAAACTACCTCCAACCACCAATACCTCTAACAGTAAAAAAACTTGTCAAAATTGTCAAAAAACAAGTGAACTTGTTCTAACTAGTTTTCATCCAAATTTTCACATCGGATTCGAGTTCAGGGGGTGACGAGAAAAAGATCAAATGATAAAAGATCTAAAACAAAATATCTAATGCATTTGATCCAAAACACAGAAGATCTAATGTACAAAATATCTAAAATACAAAAGGTACAAAACACAAAACGTCCAAAGTACAAGAAATCTAATTCAAAATATCAAGGTCGAAAATCCAAACGGTCTAATACGATTCGGACGTTGACTTCGTCAATTTTTTATCAAAACTCTTATCGCCATCTCTCTTGTGCCTGTTGAGTTCGTATTCAAAGCATTTCAGTAAGTTTGCTCTGACGGAATACCTGACGAGGCTCAGGTGTTTGTTATTAACCTATTTCGAGAACACATGGGTGGGCCGGAAGATGCCAAGAAGGGCTCCAAAGCTTGCGCATTCGATGTGGAACCTCTTTGAGGCTCCAAACAAAGGCTATCCGAACAAAAAAAAAAATGCCGTGAAGGGGTAGCACAGTAGTCTCCAGAGCCAGTTCCACGCCAAGAAGCCTTCGGTGTGGAAATTTCTGAAAGACCTCTTCCGTGAGCAAGGCATATGAAGGAGCAGAAAATGGCCCAAAAAGAGGCCGACCTGGAGGAACCTCCTCGGAAGAAAAGAAAGAAGAGTAATAATAAATAACAACGTCTCACGACTCCATTAGATCTTTTGTACTTTGGAGCTTTTCACTTCGGATCTCTCGATTTTTAGATCTTTTGCGATTTCGATCTTTTGTAGTTTGGATCTTCTGCGTTTTGAATCTTTTGTGCTTCAGATACTTTGTATTTTGGATCAAATGCATTAGATATTTTGTTTTAGATCTTTTGTGATTGGATCTTTTCTCCGCCGCCCGAGTTCAGGAGATTGAATTTAGTCGAAAAATATGGCCTTTGTGTTCTGTTCTATATGGCAAGGAAAACAAAAAGAACCACCTGGCGGAGCTTCACCTCCCTTCAACAATAATCAACACATTTTGTGCCAAATTGTCTTTCATATTGTTACTTGTCACAGAGACAATCAAGTTCATTGTTTTTTGAAACTATTTTGGCAGATGGTTCAAGAAATTTCCCAAAAAATTGTGTAGTGTAATAGCTGTATTACACTACACAATTTCTTGTACAATCTGCCAAAAAAAAATGTCAAAAAACAATGAACTTGATTGTTTAACTGACAGATTGTACAAGAAGTTGTACAAGAAATTGTGTAGTGTAATACAGCTATAATACAGCCGAGAATACAGCTATCTATCTAGCTGTACAATGTAGGTACATACTGCGACGGTTCCACACCTGATTGGATAAACATGGAATGAAATAAAGATCTATCTATCTCAGAATGTCCAGGAATGGTGAAAATATTGTTCGTTCCAAATATCTTTTGTCTGCAGAAGATTGGACTTGTATATCATTGCAAAGTGGCAAAATCGATAGCAACGGAGAGTTTGCTCTATTTTTCGCAAGTATCCAAGAAAAAGTTAACATTGCTTTCTGAGGCACACTCTCATCGTGCCTTTTCACAAGCTTGCGCTGACGGGAAGGAGTCACAGGATAGTTTCCTTAATTTTGTTAAACAAACTCCCTGATCGATTCAAAATAATTGCCGACAGTTAGAGGTTTAAAAGGGCTGTCAGGGGGTTGCTTATCGAAAGACCATTTTATTGTATTAACGAGTTTCTTGATGCCGAGATGGTCTGATATTTTATCATTGATTCTTTGTCCGTTTGCTCATTCACAATAGATAATTATTCTTTTATATGTTAATATATATTAATATATTATATTTAATAAATATATTATAATATTATATAAACTACGCACAAATCGATACGTCCAAAAAAAATTGCCTTTTTTTCAATTTGATGTAAATCTGAATTACTACAATGAATTTGCATTATGTTTGGAGTGTCCGTCGACTTCATCCTTTGGCTATCAGTCCGTGGTTTTGCAAGACACTAGATAATTCACATAAATTTTGTACAGAGTGTTCAATAAGGCAGTGCAAAATTTCTGAATCGTCAAAAAGCTCCCGTTCGAAAAAGAATTTTTTTCTCTTCAATTTTCACCTCAAAGAAGACGAAGTGGGTCTTGAAGTACAGGGTGGTGTTTGAATCCTCTGCTTATCTCTTTTATTTACAGGGTGAGCACAAAGAAATCATCTTTTTGGTTTTGCATGGATAAATTTTTTCGTCGTTGACCGATTTAAAAAATTAGTGGCTCATATTGAAGCTAAAACTTTAGGTAAAAAGACCTAGAGATCAGAATTGACTCGAGGCAAACATCCAGAATCAAGTGTTCAATAAAAGTTGGGCCAAATCTTAAACGTCGCCTACAGCTCGTTTGGGAGAAGGATTAGCTAAAGGTCACTTTTCTTTCGAAGAAATCATTTATTCTGAATACATCAAGGTTTTTCAAGCTTGTCCTAGCCGAAAATTGTAGGTGAAGAAATCCAATTACAACTGCATGTTCAAGAACGAAAAACAGCCCCTTGGTCACCTCAAATTGATCGTAACCAAGACTACAAAAATCAAAACAATGAGTAATGAACAAACCAGTTTAGGTAATTCATTGTTTTTATTTTCGTAGTGTTGGTTACGACCAATTTCAGGTGAATGAGGGACTGTTCCTCTTCCTTGACCATGCAGTTGTAAATGAATTCCTCCACCTGCACAATTCTTGGCTAGGACAAGAACAAAGACCATAATGTATTCAGAATAAATTATTTATTCGAAATAAACTGGCTATTAGCAAATCCTTTTTCTAAACGGGCTGTCGACGATGTTTCAAATTTGGGTCACATTTCATTGAACCCTTGGCTCTGAATGTTTGTCTTGAGTCAATTCTGATCCTTAGGTCTTTTTACCTATAGTTTTAGCTTCAATTCGAGCCGCAAATTTTCAAAATCGGTCAACGAGGAAAAAAGTTATCCATGCAAAACCAAAAAGATGATTTTTGTGTGCTAACCCTGTAAATAAAGTAGATAAGCAGATAATCCAAGCACAACCTTCAAGGCCTACGTCGTCTTTTTTGTGGTAAAAATTCAAGAGGAAAGAATTCTTTTTCGAACGGGAGCTTCATGACGATTCAGAAATTTTGCACTGTTTTATTGAACCCCCTGTACAAAATGTGGACTATCTATAGTGGGGCTGGTAGCCATTCCCATACGGCATTTAATGATACAGAAAATTCCTTCTGCATGAGTGTTCTAAAAAGCCTAACGAACAATATTAGAAGGGGAAGCACAAAAGCTTTCCCTTAGGGGGGCCGCAGGTGGGCCTGTCAAGTTGACGGTCCAAGAACTCCTACCAAACCATCTTTCAATTTCGTTGTATCACTCAAATGAGGATGATGTGACTCCATTGTGAATATCGATGGCATTGGTTGCCATGTCTCTTTCATCCTTCATGCTTGAAAAATAATTTCTTCGGGAGGTCAGAGAAATCACTTTTTAATTTTTTTTACATACAAGAGGATGCGAAGTTGGCATGTTTTGTGCCCTAATTTGTTATTTGGCATTCCCAAAATCCTATTAAGAAGTCAATTTCTCAAATTCTCAATTTTGGGTTGATTGGTAGGCTAAGAAGTAGGTATTTTTCAACATCCAGTCCACACGTACTTTTTTCAGTGTCCAACTGGAGGTTATTCAAATCATCGTCAGAGGTGGATATACTGAACTATTTTCTAAACATTATGTCAAGAAAACCAATTCTAAACCGCGCATAGAGAGTACACAAATTATTTTTCTTTCGGTCGGTCGAATTGCCGTGCCTACTACGCCCGTCAGGGAGAACGCTGAGCATCGCCTGACTAAAACTGGTATGAAAACAGCATAAACGAATTCAAAACTGAGAGTTTTAGTCCGTTTCGAATTTGTTTAGGCTGTTTTCATACTAGTTTAGCCGCAATTCGACCGACCGAAAGAAAAATAATTTGTGTACTCTCTATGCGCGGTTTAGAATTGGTTTTCTTGACATAATGTTTAGAAAATAGTTGAGTATATCCACCCCTGATTATGATTTGAATAACCTCCAGTTGGACACTGAAAAAAGAACGTGTGAACTGGATGTTAAAAAATACCTACTTCTTAGCCTACCAATCAACCCAAAATTGAGAATTTGAAAAATTGACTTCATAATAGGATTTTGGGAATGCCAAATAACAGGTTAAGATAGGAAACATGCCAACTTCGCATCCTCTTGTATGTATAAAAAAATAAAAAGTGATTTCTTTGACCTCCCGAAGAAATTATTTTTTCAAGCATGAAGGATGAAAGAGACATGGCAACCAATGCCATCGAGATTCACAATAGAGTCACATCATCCCCATTTAAGTGATAAAACGAAATTGAAAGATGGCTTGGTAGGAGTTCTTGGACCGTCAACTTGACAGGGCTCCCTGCGGCCCCCCTAAAGAAAAGCTTTTGTGCTTCCCCTTTTAATATCGTTCGATAGACCTTGTAGAACACTCATGCAAAAAGAATTTTCTGTATCATCAAATGCCGTATAGTACCGTTTTTTATTGTGTACCGACCCCACTACTAGTGTCTTGCAAAACCACGGAGTGATAGCCAAAGGATCAGGTCAACAGACACTTCAAACAGAATGCAAATGCATTGTAGTTATCCAAATTTACATCAAATTGAAAAAGGGCAAATTTTTTTGGAGCGACGCGACGTATTGATTTGTGCGTAGTTTATTTATGTGTTTATTTACTATACATTGACGATGAAGAGCTGATGGAGAATCTGAATCTGTTGTAAAAATTCTTGAGATAACCGTAATTTCTGTGCCTTCGATCCCTTTGTCTTTCTTACAAAAAAGCTTGAAAGACCTACCGTCATATGCAGTATCCAGGAGGCCACCATCTCCAAGATCCCTTTTTTTACCAGCACCAAGTCATGTTCCCTTTGGCTTCGGTGGTAATAGATAATCCGTGAAGCTGGTAACACCGCCATCTCCTCCAGTCCCCGAGTCCGAGCCAGATAGGAGTCGATGTACCAAGTAGGTGTGAAATTACCAATTTGCTGAGAAAGTGTACACAGGTACAACTTACTCAACTTTCTAACAGATGGTGCCTCTTTATTAAGCCTAGGTGCCATCTGCGATATATCGCAAGAGTTTTCATCGCCGTTTTTGCTAGTTTACATGTGCGAAATAAATGTTGCGATGAAGTTTGGTGTTTAAGTTTTCTTCCAAAATGTCAGTGTCAATTAATAATGGTTTAATTTTCCAAGCCGTTGACACTTTTCATATTTTTAGTGGAGTTGTGCCAAAGAGTGCTCGGCCTACTCAAGAAATTATATAATACAGACGCCTACTCTACTGAAAGCTACGCGAGAATCAATCTCACAAGGTTTTAGGCAACTCTTGCTACATCGATGTACTGCAGATTGCCTGGAACTCAGTTTGAAGAATAGCGGCCCTGATGATGACAGATATCGCGATTCATCGCAGGAAAGTTGGCCTGGTGGGAACTTCTTGAGACGCTTGCGACCAGTAGCGGTGGCGATGGAATTTGGTGAATTTCGGTTTCCCCCCAAAATGTCGAGGATGGATTTGTGCAGAATACACAATTTGCTTACACCCACCTTTCTCTACAAGAATGCAAATTTCCAAAAACACAGATGCGGTGCCGCTTTGAGCTTGAATCTCCAGTCTTTCCCGTGCCGCTCATTTACTGAACACGTGAACGTTCAAGAGCAAACCTGTCCAGCTCGAATTCGAATGTAAACGACCCCGTGCTGAATAAATCATTGCCAATTCCGTGGAACCGCACTTTCCATGACCGATATTAAAATTAGATCCTTGAGCTGGGGGGCATAATCCCCGCGAGCACAAGATTCAGACTTATGAAAATCCGCCTGTTGATAAAGCGCCTGCATAGGATTCGTGTTCAATTCAAATGCAATTTTCCATACTTGGCTCTGATGGAACCGGGTTTTAATATTTAAACCCGCACCGCGATTTCTCTAGGCTTATCTATGAATGCTCTATCCCGTTCTGCTGATGCCTTTGCCTCTTCTCGAAACGGCATAGATAAGAAGGGAGCAGGAGCAATGCCTCAACTCCCTGAATATGAATGAAATGCCACTGAGTGGATTCGCTCAAACCCTACGTATACCTGAGGGTTTTCCCTATGATGGCTTTGTGTCCGGCTTTGATGTCCCTGTGCTAAACCCTGGTGCTGTCCTGTCCGAAGGTCCTGTGTATATGCGACCTTGTACCCGGAGCTTGCGTTTTCTTGTGCCAATTAAATTACCGCGCGCCGCCACCGGCGGGAAGTGGAACTACGTGTGTGCAAATTTGATCATTTCCTTCTAATTAAATAGGCACATGCTCGTAAAAATGGCTAAGTGGCGTGTTTGTGCTAGTATGGGAGTAAATATTAATACAAGGCGGCGCTCCCGTGGGGTCAGTTTATTGCGAAAGCTGCTCTGCTCTACACAACTTCCCCGCTGGTGAGCTCCTCCAGCACGTCCCCCGAAGGCTTAAGTCCTAAACTAGCACAGGGTTTGAACGGCGGGAAGCGCCCTGGCATTTTTATGTGCCACGCTTTACTCCGCTGGCATTAGGAAATGCGTAGAGAGCTACTTTTTGTATACTTGTAAATACTTGTTATGAAAAGCTCATTGCGATCTCTTATTCGAAAGCTCCCAAAGCAAAGCGTCGTATACCATAAGCTCATCGATATTGAAATGCTGCGCTGGAGTCAAACGGTGCGAGCGTAAAAGTCGATTTTCGCGAGCGTTTGATGTAAGTTGGCATAAGCGAATCTTGGCGTCTTATTATTATTATTATCACTATTATTTAGTCCTCCTGAATCTCCGCTTTTTCCATTATGTTGGCGCATCAGTGTTTGGTGAATAAAGGTTTTTATGTAGGAAGAGGTAGGTAGGCATTATGTAAAATCTTGTTGTCGAGCATCGCAAATAAAGACTCGTATACATTATCTGCCTCCTGATGCTTGCATATTTGAATAAATCACAAAAGGAAAGCCGTTTTAGCTTTATACCTGCTCCATTTGGGAAACGAGAATCACTAATCAAAAGAGAACTTGTCGGAGCAGAATTCGGGCATAATCAAAGAGCCGAGGCCGGCGCGGGTCGTTAGATACAAGGAAACGCGGAGCAACAAAGTATGAGAAGGTGCTGGCTGACCATGAAGATAATACAAGAACCAGATCTTGCACTCGACTAGAAAGTGAGTTATTACTGCATTCTTGTCAACCAGTGAGGCATACCTTGATCCCAAAACAAACAATCGGTGCTTCTTGGAGAATTATTTTGGATATAAAATAATTTGAATGAGTGAATTTTACTGAATGCTCATCGGCCGCTTGCGTGCTGTGTTGCAGCGTCGGTGACTGGTCGTCTATGTGAATCACGCGCTCCGTTCCATTTATACGTTCTGAATCACAGACTGTTGGTTTAGATCAGAAGGTGGGGGCGGTGGGAGCCGCTTGCGAAAATTCAATTATAAAAAATACTCATATAATCGCTGCTTGGATTTTGTATTCTTATCATATTGTTTTCTAACAGCTTGTAGTAACGGGTTTACATTTTATTCCACGTTAAAAATTTAAGCCTGTGTCTGGTAGCCAACTACAATGGGGTCTTATACGATTTTTTTTATTGCTTAAAAATGTTCTACAAGGTGAGTTTGCTACATGAATGATGATAGTGAAAATCGAGGCGGGAATAACCCCGATTAAATTTCAACGTCCGATGACGTAGGCGGACGAGTTGAGTTTGCGCAATGGGATGGTCGTAGCTGTAGCCTTGTTGTCAAATTGTGTAACAGGCAGTCAAGATTTGCATGAATATTTTGATATTCCTTATAAAAAAATCACTTCGACAAAACAACACGTTAGGTGGTATGTTTTTGGATACAATGGAATACATTTTTGAGGCATAAACAATCAATTTTGGTGTTTGCAATGGAAGTCCATTATAAATCTGGCAGCTTTGCAACAAGGAAACGTCACATGAACGACGCTGTTGCCACCTTGTTGATTGTCTTTTTTGACAGAATGGTGGTTAAATCGAAATTATTTGTTCGGTACATTCTGCAAATAAACAATAATGTCATCGGAAACATGCATTTTCACGGGATATCCCAACACCTCTCCAAGTGCCCCACAAAAAATTGTCATCAGTGTACCCAAGTCTCAACCCCTGAGAAACAAGTGCCATACAGCTACCGGCGACAAAAGCCCAGCCCCATGGGGCGCCGGATATTTTGGCTGTGAAGATCATTCCAATGTAGGTAGAATCGTTGAATTTTGTGACCCCTTACCTGCAAGAGTTTGTTTTTTTTACAGCTGGAATCCGATGCCCCAAACTAGAAGTAGTAGTATGTATAAGGTTGTGGGCTCGGTTGTGGGCTTAAATACCATTTAAGGAAAATATGTAGTACCCCCCTTCAGAAATTGAGCTGAAAAAGAAGCCTCAGCTAACTCCTTTTGCAAAGAAAAACAAATAGCTCACTACCTCACTGGCAGCAGATCGTGGAGGTATGCGAAGAAAATGATTCCAAGCAACACTTCGAAATGGATGTGGCAGGAAGTGAAATTATATGCCACCATCTAGATAGGTTTTAGCAAGAATCTACAGCAGCTATCGTCACCATCAGCAACATAGCAAATCGACCGGCCGTAGAACTTAATGGTTCTTTCAACTAAGTAGAACAACTCACCGCTTCGCTTCCAAAACGAAGATTTGGTACTCTGCCTGCAAATTAGCCACACCCAACATGTTCTGTTTTTACATTTCGTTCAACTTCATTATAACATTCAGTTGTCAACTGTATAAAAATTAAAACAAATGAACCTGTTCTTTATATACTATTCAGTTTTCAGTATTTTATTATTTATGATATGCATTACAGTGTACTAATACTAATGATTAACAAATCCTAAATATGTACTAAATACTCCACCAGATCCATTACGCATGGAGCAAAAAACTGTTCAAGAACTACTCTTTTCCAAGCAAAAGATAATTTTTTGACTCTCATGTACCTACCTATACTATTTTGTCAAACTAGCCACTTTTTCACACGTCACTTCCAATAAAAGATCACTGCAGTATTTTGAAAAGGTTTTATGTCGTAACTTCTGTATTGTTTTACAGTGTACTAGTGTCCTTGATAAACAAATGATGAAGGGAAACCTTCTGTTCATCGGTTTCCTTATATTGGGAGCGGTACGCAAAAGCATACCGCATTTTGGAGTGCAGTAACGAGATTTTGCATGGGCGTACTTTATACCAAGACAAGCGATTTGACCTGCAGCACTCGATATTTCGTCCCTTAGGGGGCCAATGGGGGCCCTCCAAATTTTCACTTTCGATAGTCAATTTCACAAAATGATCATTGAGTTGAGTATCGTCATGTATGTCATAAATAAAGCTTACGGGTCTATTGAAAATGTTTTTATCAAATGTCGTCGTGTCCGATTCATTCTTCACATTTGAAAAAAAAATCTTTCGCAGAGGTCAAAAAAACTGTTTTTATTTTTTCTGCTGTGCAAGGAAACGATAAATTCATATGTTTTGTTTAGTTGCAGCGGTACGCTAGCAAAATGACCCTGATTCTGCATTTTGTGATACTGCAATGAAATTTGGCATATGCAAACTACGTAGAATTTCAAGTGATTTGACCCGCAGCACTCAAAAATTTGTCCATTAGGGGGCGACTGGGGGCCCCTCCAAATTTCAAGATGTCAGAGTTTTTACCATGCACCATTCAGTACCGCCCTATCTACCGTACAGGACGTAAACAACTTTGTTCTTGATCATCATAACATTTTTCGTGATGCCAATTCCATTCTTCTTACAGAAAAAAATTATTCCTTTGTCTGGTCAACAAGTCGAGAAATATATATTTATTTGGACCACAAATAGATAGTTGAGTCGTTTTTGTGTGATCATCGATAAATCCGCATCCCCTTGATTCATTTATGAGAACAAAAGTTTTGCTGTTCTATTCTTCAACGAAGGAGTGACCTCAACTTACCAATATTTTCAACATTACCTATTTGAATGTTTTATCCCTAAAAATATGATTATTATTGTACTAATATATAGCTTGAAGTTTTCTTCAACGGTGTGGATGATGAAACGGCCTCAGATTCCACCTGGAAGCCGTGCATATAAATTTTTCTGCAAGGCCGTCAAATTTGGCATTTTTGATTTTCTACCGGGAGCGGCCAAAATGTCAATACACACCACTCCGCCCAAGAGCACCGGTTGCGGTACTTTCGCACCAACTCTCATTTCAGTATCACAAAATGCAAAATTGTTAGGCGTGAATATCGTTTTTCGCTAGAGCAAACCAGTGCTCTTGGGCGGAGTGGTGTGTATTGACATTTTGGCCGCTCCCGCTAGAAAATCAAAAATGCCAAATTTGACGGCCTTGCAGAAAAATTATTATGTACGGCTTCCAGGTG
This sequence comes from Anaspis maculata, assembly GCA_949128115.1. Lineage (NCBI taxonomy): Eukaryota > Metazoa > Arthropoda > Insecta > Coleoptera > Scraptiidae > Anaspis > Anaspis maculata. The sequence goes on from OX421961.1 coordinate 122,781,029, forward strand.
GAATCTGAGGCAGTTTCATCATCCATATCGTTAAAGAGAACTTCAAGCTGTATATTAGTATAACAATAATCATACTTACCGGGGTAAAACATTGAAAAAGATAATGTTGAAAATAATGGTAAGTTGAAGTCACTCCTTTGTTGAAAAATAGCACTGCAAAAGTTTTCTTTTCATAAATGAATCAAGGGGATGCGGATTTATCGATGATCGCACAAAAACTAATCAACAATCTATTGTCGGTCCAAAAAAAAATTATTTTCCAATTTGTTGACCAGGCAAAGAAATTATTTTTTTTCTATAAGAAGAATGGAATTGACATGACGAAAAATGCTATGATGGTCAAGAACAAAGTTGTTTAGGTCCTGTACGGTAGATAGGGCGGTACTGAATGGCGCATGGGAAAAATTCAGACATCTTGAAATTTTGAGGGGCCCCCAGTCGCCCCCTAATGAACAAATTTTTGAGTGCTGCGGGTCAAATCACTTGAAATTTTATGTAGTTTGCATATGCCAAATTTCATTGCAGTATCACAAAATGCAGAATCAAAAAGCGTACCGCTGCAACTAGTTGCGTTCCCAACTGAATCGCGTTCCGCAAGCCCAAATATGAAGACAATTTTTCCGCAATATCATTTTCCCAAGAAGAGGTGACCTCTTCAAAACACTTTTTTCAACAGCATTTTTTTCAATGTTCCTAGTGGATAAGACTATCAATTTTCGCTGATATGAGAAGCTTGAACTCTTTTCTTAGTAATTTCCATGCAACATGGCTTCAAAACATACAAGAGAGCCCTAAAACTTTTTTTTTTCTGCTGGGCCGTCAAATTTTTGGCATGTTGATTTTGTAGTAGGGGAGACGCGCAAATAAATAAGATCTAGTCTGGGCGAATAAGTTCTACCGGAAAATATACCTACTTACACCTAACGACTCTGCGTTTTGTTGTACTGCAATAAAACACGTCATGGAAGAATATTTTCTGTTGAAACCAAATCGCCTGTGCCTGCAGCCTGGATTGAATACTGGTCCGCGTCTCTCCTACTATAAAATCAAAATATCGTAAGTTGGACGGCCCAGCAGAAAATTATTCTTTTTGGGCTCCCTTGGGCGTTTTAGAGTCATGTTGCTTGGCAACCACCAGGAAAAGAGTTCGAGGTCTCCATTCCTGCAAAAATTACGAGTGATATCCAGTGGGGACATAGAAAGAAATGCTCTTGGAAAAGAGGTACTGAAGAGGTCACCACTTCTCTGAAAAATACCATTACAAGAAAAATTTCTTTATAATTAGGTTCAGGAAATGCGATTCAGTTGGGAACGCAACAGAACATATGAATTTATTGTCTCCTTGCATAGAAGAAAAAATAAAAACAGTTTTTTTGACCTCTGCCGAAGAAATTTTTTTTCAAGTGTGAAGAATGAATCGGACACAACGACAATTGATGAGAATATTTTCAATAGACCCGTAAGCTTCACTTATGACATACATGACGATACTCAATGATCGTCATGTGAAAGTTCTTGCATCTTGAAAATTTGGAGGGCCCCCATTGGCCCCCTAAGGGACAAAATATCGAGTGCTGCGGGTCAAATCGCTTGTCTTGGTATAAAGTATGCCCATACCAAATCTCGTTACTGCACTCCAAAATGCAGTATCGATGTGTTTTTAGGTGTGTACCGCTTGCACTATTATCACTATAAAAAGTGAATAAAATTCCATCTGAATTTGATTTTAATCCACTTTCAACTACTTTATCTTTGAAATCTGAGGTTGTTGATTTAGTGGTACTACTTTTTTCTTTGAAAATCTCCTGGAGTGTTTGTCCTTTAAGGGTAGTTCCCACTTTGGCTAAAGCAGATTTTCTCCAATAGCCCTCTGTGGAGCTTACTGATGGATTTTGGCTTTTGTTCAGTAGCCAATATAGGAGGGCGACGCTATGCTTACAGCCTCCTGTAACAAAGTTACACAATAAATTTCAATTCAATTAAAATTCATTTATATCAAACTACAAAACAATGATATCCTTCACTTCGTCAAACTTGAATCGTAAGAAGTTTGCTAACAAAATAATACCGCACCCTACCTGAACTAGCCGCACAATCTCCACAGGTACATGAGACAACCTCCTCTGTTTCTTCTTCAATGATGAGTGTAACAGCATTATGGAGTACTTCGGACTTTGTGCTCCGGTGTTACTTTGGCTTTGACAGTATATAACGTTTTATCACGTTTCACCTGTACGAACCATATTGCTTCGTCTCCATATATTTGTTTGGGAGCGACTTCTGGGAGATTTCTGTCGTTCGCATCTTCGAAACCAGCTTCCATTTTTTCCAATTTAGCACAAAAAACAACTCAATACGTTCAGCAAATATGACCGCAAACTCTCACAACAAGAGGAATCAGGAATGTGAGGTTAGATACGACAGACATGACATGTAAATAATGACAACGTGGCAACGCTGCTTCATGTCAACTGCGGTCTTGCTTCCATTTCATTGGTGGATGAGTTTAGCCGCAAATTCAGTCGATTTGAACAGAGGGAGTGTGAAGAGCGAAATTTCAAGTTCTTTTCCCTGGGCCGATTTTTTGCTTTTGTTTCATCTTCACAGTATTCAGTTTTAGGTACTTGAGCATCGATTTACATAAGAAAATCGCATTTTGTGACGTCCGAAATTTATGGTTTTCACCGGATTGATATTCTGCAATTATGATCTACAACTTCCCACCGCAACATAGATGTGTTTACGTCAATCAAGTGCCCTCTATTGATTTGAATCCGTTTCCATAATTCTGGGAAGTGCCGAGATTAAGCAGTTTCTGACAAACTATATTTTGGCTGTTGGTTTTCTGGTATTCCTGATCTCTAGGTGTTACGGACAATCGACGATTAGACTTTATTATTATTATTTACATTGTTAAAAATTTAGACTTAGATTTGACAGAAATAAAATATAAACGAAATCAGACAGAGATTTTCTAACATTGGTGCCGAAACCTAAATATGTCCGACAAAGAAAAAAGGCCAGCTACAAGACGAAGCTCAAGACTGAACCCAGCTGCAAGTTCTACACGTGACGCTCCTGGCGGACGTACAACTCAGGAAGACGCACGTAAGACTCCAGAGGAAGACAAGGCGATTACGGTGTCAATCCAGATGTCAGAAAAAAGTTCAGTAAAGCGGAGAAGATTAGCGATTGAGATCGAAAAGCAAAAGGAACTCAACAGACTAATAAAAGAACACGAGGAAAAGGAATTGGAAAGACAAAAGCAGCTTGAACAGCAAGAGCTTGAACTAGAAAAGAGGAGATCAGAAAGACAACGGGAAGCGGAGAAAAAAGAATTGGAACGTCGACAACGCTTGATCGAGACAGTAGCAGCATTCGAGGCAGCATCGATCAATAGTCAAGATAAGGAATCGAGTCAGGGATTGGACGTAGAGCAGTCAGAGATGGGATCAGTGGACAAGGTACAGAGGTGGTTGAATGAGGACGGAAGAGACGACAACATCCAGCCTCAAGACATGACAGCCGCTGTGACAACCGCAATGAAATCCCTCACTAACACGCTGAAGACACTCACTGTTGGTTCTCGCAATCAGTCCAACGCTGTAGTGCTCCCTCACTTCTCTGGCAAGGTTGAGGAATGGCCAACGTTTATTTCGGCTTACCGGAGAAGCAACAGCACTAGGAAATACAGCGATGACGAAAACATGATAAGACTACAAAATTCCCTCGAAGGAGACGCTTTCAAGACGGTTCAAGCACTATTCATTTCATCAAAGAATGTTGACGCAGTACTGAAGACACTGCAAATGCGATTCGGCCGTCCAGAGCTTATCATGGAAACGATGCTGACCAAAATTCGTAAAACGCCAACAGTAAACGACGACGATCCCGTCAGCTTGATTAATTTGTCAACTGTCGTTCAAAACTTCACAGCGACGGCCAGATCACTAGACATGGAATCATACATGACCAACCCCCAACTGATGGGCGAACTCACTGATAAACTTCCATCCAGTTTTAAGTACAATTGGGCAAAATACGTTGATAGGAATCAACTTAAAGTCCCCACGCTGGAACACTTCTCTACATGGGTCGAGAAAGAAGCTTCGCTCATGAGTATTTTCTTTAGACCACCAGTTGATGAACTTACGAAAAAGTATCGTCAACCAAAACACATCTTGACACATGTTGAAGACAAAATCGTCAAATGCATCTTCTGCAATGACAAGCACAAGCCCGAGAAGTGTTTAAAGCTAAGGAAAGCTGAGATCGATAAGAGATGGCAAATGGTCGTTGAAAAGAAACTGTGTTTCTTCTGTTTTCAACCACACCAGTTGCGATTCTGCAAAACAAAAAAAGCCTGTGGTATTGACGGGTGCCAGAAAATGCATAGTCGCCTACTACACAACACGACGCTTACTTCGACAAAACCGATTAAACGAACCATAGAAGACCAAATCGAGATAGTTGCGACGCAAACAGAGAAAGTTACGGCAAGGGTTTTTCTGAAAGTATGTCCGGTCAGACTTTACGGCAATAACGTGCATATTGACACGTATGCGATGCTGGACGACGGATCCACCGTGACGCTTTTAGATGAAAACATCGCCAGCCGACTAGGACTGAAAGGCGAAGTTGCACCATTCTCAACATGCTGGACGAATTCATCGAGACATGACGAATCTACGTCTAGAAAGGTTAGCTTCAAGATCGGAGGATTATTTGAAGACGAAGTATACGAAGTTAAGAACGCCCGTACTATGAAGAACCTCGACTTACCCAGACAAAATGTGGATAGCGCACGACTGAAGAAGAAATGGACACACCTAGATACCCTCGACCAACCACTACCTGTAGCCCGAGACAAGCCGATGTTACTAATTGGACAAGATAACTGCGAGTTGATTCTACCCCGGAAGATTGTGGAAGGTCCACCAAACTCGCCTGTCCTGACATGGACAAGACTTGGTTGGACTCTACACGGTAGCAATAAAGAATTTCACGGGAGAGTTGATGACGAATTCGTTCTCACTTGTTATGACGCAAACCAAATCCACGATCTCGTCAAAGAGGTGATTGAAACGGACAACTTCGGAGCTACAACAAGAATGGACAAGCCCAAATCCAAGAATGACGAACGAGCTTTAGAGATATTGAAAACAACAACAAAGAAGATTGGTGACAGGTACGAGTCCGGGTTGCTATGGAAGTCGGATGATTTCTCCTATCCCGACAGCTTTGGAAACGCTCTTAACAGACTTCGGGGAATGGAAAGAAAGATGGAGAAGGACCCGTTATTCAAGTCTACCTACAAGAATAAAATCGACGAATACATCACAAAAGGTTATGCTGCGAAACTAACTGACGATGAAGCAAGAATGGTTCGAGATCGCACCTATTACCTACCGCACTTTGGCGTAGTAAACCCCAAGAAACCAGCAAAATTATGGCGGAACGGAGACGCAAACCGAAAGCCCGACGTCTACATCATGCAAGCGATGACCTTTGGCTCGACATGTTCACCTGCCACTGCTCTGTATGTCGTCAATGAGAATGCCAAAAAGTTCGCATCGATATACCCAGAAGCCAGCAGCTCCATCATGAACAAAGAATACATGGATGATCTACTGGATTCAACAGACAGCGAGGAAGAAGCTTGTCGCCGTGTAAGAGAAATTATAGAGATCCACAGATCAGGCGGATTTAACATGTGTAACTGGATATCGAGCTCGAAAGCCGTTCTGCAGGAATTACACGACGAGCAAAAAGCTAGTTCCTTCAAAAACCTACAACCTGAAACCAACCTGCCGACTGAAAGAATTTTGGGGATGTGGTGGGACGCAAATACAGACAATTTTATGTTTCACCGAAGCCTGGGCGAAGTTTTCAAAGAGCGAGAATTCCCATCTAAACGAAAAATATTAAGGACAGCCATGTCTATTTTTGACCCTCTGGGACTTGTGACTCCCTTCAGCATCAAAGGACGAATACTGGTCCAGAAACTTTGGTGTACAAGGACAGAATGGGACGAAATCATACCTCCAGAAGTTAACTTGAAGTGGATCGACTGGATTGAAGAGCTTCGTGATCTGAAACATTTCCGAGTCCCTCGATGTTACATGCCAGATTTGACTTACTGCCCTTACATCGAACTTCACAGCTTTGTTGATGCAAGTGAAGAAGCGTTTGCCGCCGCCACCTACCTCCGATGTCGATATGGGGAGAGTTACGATTGCGCTCTTGTTCTGGCTCGAGCACGAGTGGCGCCAATTAAAAGAGTCAGTATTCATCGAATGGAACTTCAAGCAGCGCTGTTGGGCTGCAGACTGGCACAAACTGTTGCAGAAGAGCTGGAAGTTCTAGTACAGAAACGCTACTTCTGGTCCGATTCCCAAACTGTGTTGCATTGGGTGAAGGCAGACACCAGCGTCTACAAGCAATTTGTTTCGAATCGTGTAAGCCAAATAAAAGAACTCTCCGACCCAAAAGATTGGAACTGGGTACCGACCAAACTGAACGTTGCTGACATCGCTACCAGAAGCGGAAACAAGTTCAGCCCTCCGGCATTCAAGACATGGCTCCATGCTCCGGCATTTCTACGCGGCGATAGTTGTCATTGGCCTGAACAACCAGCAACCCTCTGCATTGACGACAAGAATGAGAAGAGGAAGAACTTTGTCTGTGCTCAATTTGAATTCAGAAACAATGACGTTTTTGTTTCGAGCAAATTTTCATCGTGGAAGATGTTGACGAGAACAGTAGCTTGGACTCTCCGATACGTCTATTTACTGAAAGAACGTGCCTGTGCCGAAGCTAGAACGACACTCATTGTGAAACAACCGAACGTAAGGCAGATTCGCGAATTGACGCCAAACGAAATAAGCAGAGCTGAATTTCTTATCGCAAAAATCTCCCAGCATCGATGCATTCAACCAGAAAAAACGTTGCTTGCCAAACAGAAGACTGTGCATAAATCAAGCCGCTTGCACTGTTTATCCCCGACAATTGATGTTGATGGTCTGATTCGACTTGCTGGACGAACGAGGAATTCACCTGAAATGGAGATAGAAGAGAAACATGCCATTATATTGGACGGAAGAGATCATGTAGCAAGACTGATCGTCAAGCACTATCACGAAGCTTGTTTTCACCAAGGATTAGAGACCGTTATGTCCGAAGTGCGAGCTCGCTGGTGGGTGCTCAGTCTTAGATCTGCAGTCAAGAAGGTGAAAACGGAATGTTCGTGGTGTAAACTGAAATTTAACAAGCCGATTCCACCGCAAATGGCCCCTCTTCCATCGATGAGAGTGACAAGACCGCCGCATGCTTTCTATTTCACGGGTATGGATTACTTCGGTCCAATAGAAGTAGCCGTTGGAAGAAGACACGAAAAGCGATGGGGCGTGCTGTTCACGTGCCTATCTACACGAGCCATTCACCTGGAGGTTGCTCATTCCCTGTCTACAGAAAGCTGTGTGATGGCCATTCAAAGGTTCACGAGTAGACGACTCTGTCCGACAGAGATTTTTTCGGATAATGGCACGAATCTGGTGGGCGCTGAGAAGGAGTTACGAAACGCAGTGAAAAGCCTGGATCATGTCACCATCCAAAGAAAGCTGAACTCAATTCAACACGGAATTAAATGGCGATTTATTCCTCCACAAGGTCCTCATATGGGGGGCTGTTGGGAGCGCCTAATCCGCTCAGTTAAACGCGCGCTGAAGACAGTGTTACACACACAACATCCGAAAGACGAAGAACTTCTGACCTTCCTGACGAGAATTGAGTTCGTGATAAACAGTCGACCCTTAACTCACCTGTCCGTCGATCCCACGGATCCACGCCCGTTAACACCGAACGACTTCCTGTTAGAATCGTTCAGTAGAAAGATTGACGACGATGCCTTTACAAAAAAGCAATTGAAAAAAATCACAGACATGACAAAATCTTTTTGGCGGAGGTGGGTAAAAGAGTACCTCCCAGAACTGACAAAAAGAAGTAAGTGGCACGAGAAGATGGAACCACCGAAAATCGATGATTTGGCGATCATAGTGGACGAGAATCAACCCCGAAACACCTGGCCGCTTGGACGGATTACTGCACTCTACAAAGGAAAAGACAACCAGGTGCGAGTGGTAGACGTCACCACTACGAAAGGGACGTTTAGAAGACCACTGACGAAAGTTGTCGTCATTTCGTAGAGGGCGGAAGAATGTTACGGACAATCGACGATTAGACTTTGTTATTATTATTTACATTGTTAAAAATTTAGACTTAGATTTGACAGAAATAAAATATAAACGAAATCAGACAGAGATTTTCTAACACTAGGTATTCGATCATGTGATAAGAAAGGCTTATCTATAACGTTGAGAATTTATCGCGCCCGACTGGGAAGGGCTGGTCTGATGCGAGTCCCGCGGTTTCGGAGAACCTATGACATTTGAAAAGAGACGAGTGAAAGGACCCACAAAATCTTCACTCTTTCACGCCGAAGGAATGCTGCCGCGTTCAGTAGGTTGTTGGAGAGCTAGGACGTGGGTTTTCCCTGAGCCTTATCTGTGGATGGTGTAAATGAGGCGAGTAGATGCAAAACTCGCCTTATCCACTTTTGGTGGAAAATGAGTTTGATACGCCACTGGAAAGCTCTTCTAAAAGCGCACTAGCTGGTAAAACTTCCACGTAGCTAAACTCGCCTTATCCCGTCTAAATTTAATGGTGAAATATCGCTGTTGAAGCAGAACTCGCCTTATCCACGCTAGATTCTAATGCAAAACTTGTCTTATCCCCGCGGCCAATAGGATCACACCATTTTAGCGGTTGAAGTTAGTAATGTCATTATGACATTGCTTGTCACTAATAATTTCATTATTATTGAGCTTATCATTGTTACACAAACACAACAGTTTATTGTACAAAAATATTGCTTGTGAGTTTTCGGGTACAAAATGGATAAAAAAATTGTCCCTGCACTGCCTGGCAAAGGCAGGAAGAAAGTTGCTGACAAATCCAAGTGGAAGCGGGAAATCTCCAAACGTGGAAGGTAGTTGCATTACATTCTTTGATAGAGTAAAATTGGGAAGTTCCTTTGTTACACAGAAATGTTGCAAAGAACTTGCCAATAGCTCCTTCGTGCAAGCATAACGGCAAGACGTACCACTGTAAAAAGTTAACTTTGCGTGACATCTACGGTTTTCACAAAAGCTTCTATTCTAACAAATCGAAAGTTGAGCAGAACGGATTCCTTTTGAAATATTGTAAAGGTTCTAAGCCAAGAAGAAGTAGACAAAAGAAAGAAAATAGCAGCAGGAAGAGCGTCAGCTTGAGATACTTTGTGAAGAAAGCTGATTGTAATACATTTGAGATACAAGTTTGCCAAAAAACATTCTTGAACATCCTTCACGTTTCGAAGTTTCGTGTTCAACAGATCGTCAAAAGACATTTAGACTCTGGGGTCATGCCTAGAGAATCGTGGAGGGGATCGAATAAGCCATAGGTATGAAAAAAAGCGGATCGCTGTTAATGAGTTCATTACCGGTCTAAGAGGAATCGAGAGTCATTACTGTCGTTCAAAAACGGATACCAGACAATATATGGCCAGCGGTCTAAGCATTTCAAAGCTTTGGCGAATGTATAATGAGGATTGTGATCCAAGCCTCAGAGTGGAAAGATCTTTTTTCCAAAAGATCTTTGTCACGAAGTACAATATAGGTTTTGGAAGTCCAGTAACGGATGCTTGTTCTGAATGCATTGAACTTTCTGAAAAAATAAAATCCGAGGAAAATGTCGAAAAGAAAAACGCCCTTATCATAGATAAGAGAATACACAAACTCAGAGCGAATGCATTTTTCGGCAAGCTGAAAGAAGTTGATCCCAAAATGATAACATTTTCATTTGACTGCGAGAAAAACTTGGTCAACCCCAAAGTTCCAGACCAAATCGCCTATTATAGCCGTCAACTGTACACCTATAACTTCACAATCGTAGAAGGCTCTTCTAAGAGCAAAATGTCTGCAGAAAATATCTTCATCTACACTTGGATGGAGCATGAACATAAGAAGGGCTCAAATGAAATTGCCTCAGCTGTCTATCATCGCCTTTCAGAAACCAATCTATTTCCTTATTCTGTCATCAGTGTCATCAGACTTTGTGCCGATGGATGCGGAAGTCAGAATCGAAACTCAACGATGATCGGCATGTGTTCCTATTTTCTAGCCAATATTGCTCCACCTAACATTACAACCATCGAACTAGTGTTTCCAGTTCCGGGACATTCCTTTCTACCACCAGACAGAGTGTTTGGGAGAATTGAGAAGGTTTTGAAAAAAGAAGCTACAATCACCGATCCTAAAACGTACTTGAATATTTTCAAACAGCACGGTACTGTGACGGAACTGGGCAAGGCCTGTCCGGTCAGGGATTGGAAAATGTGTGTTGGAGAGTTTTTTAGACCTGTTGGATCTTGGCACTTCCAATTCTCTCAAGCAAAAAGATTTATAATAAGAAAGAACGGGAGCAGCAATGTCACATTACGCGGAGAAATTTATTATAATTCGGATGTTGGTGCATCTAAATCCATATTGAAGAAAAGAAATAAACTCAATGTTAATTTTTCTCCTGAAATAATTCCGATGGGAGCTACTGTGGTAAACCCCAAGAAACTGGCTGATGTCAGGAAGTTATTGTTAAAACATTTTGGAGACGATTGGGAGTCGAGAGAAGACTTGGCCTTTTTCAAACCGCTATTATCTGCCAAAGAATCATCAATACCGTCACCGTCGGATGAAGATGACGAAGTTGATTTTTGCGAACCCAGAGAAGAAGAAATTGCTGGATTAAGAATTTAAGCGCATGATTTTTCCTATTTTAGAATTAGAAATAGAATTTAATTATTATTTTAGCATTGTTCATTGTTTCCTCTTGCTGTAATCATGAATGGTACATAAAATAAAGAATTTTTGATGCTGCAAAACTCGCCTTATCCGCCCTGTTGGTGCAAAACTCGTCTAATCCAAACTCAAAAGTTGTTTTTTGCAAACATAATTGAGATTATGTTTAAACTAGTCATCACAAAGCCTTATCATATTTTTTCTCCAAATTATCAATATATTTCTTGATATGATCACAGTAGAGTGGACTATCCACACGTTTTTCTCATGTATCTCAACAGTGCTTAACATGGATAAGACGAGTTTTGCATCGACTCGCCTCAAATATGGTAGTCAATAGAATAGCTAAGGTCTAGGTTCAGTTCAGTCTTAGTTATGTGAAAGGATGATTTTTGTGATTCTCTAAACTCGTTGTTTTCAACTTTCCATTACAACTCTTGGACTGTGTGAACTCTTTGATTTCGTTTTTGTTTCTGTCACTGTTCTTCTAGACTAGCTGGATATTAAAACTGGTTTTCTGTATATCTACGCAAAAAAAATTATCATTAGCTCAATACATTCAGTACTTCAGTTCAGAGAAAACTTGCAAGCTTGTAACGGGTTTCTTTTCTTTACCTGCTAACCTACGATCTTGATTGTTGTGCTCCCTCCCCTTCGGACCCGTACGTCATACTTCCGCTTTTAAACCGTCGACTTAGCGAATTCCTGCTCCAGAGGTCGACCACTGCGGCCGGATGTGTAGTGGTCCAAGTCTACACCCGCATCTTCTTATGTAGCGCTGTTGCCAGCATCACATGCCAAAAAGCAAGCTCTCTTGTCAGTCTCTGCCATAAGACGTGGTCCTAAAAAGACTCTGTGTCACTTTTTCGAGATGGAAAGTCTGGTCGCCACGAGGTGACAGGCGCAAAAGCTGAAGCCATTCCAAGTTTGAAGTTGGATGACCCGCTCCTTGTCTCAACCCAGTTCTTTGACCCGGTGAATTTGATACGCTTCGGTGAGCGGTATACGCTGTCTTATACCGGCTAAACTCCTCATCTTTCTGCACGGTTCCCAGAGACAAAGTTAAATAAATACTCTCTCTCATACTGTTGGTGGTGCTCTTCATTGGGAGCTCTGACGCTGGGGGAATCCTGATTGAACAAATAACGGAAATCCATTTTCTCCGTTGCTGCCGAGAAACTCTTCTCCGGCTATATGCTCCGCGGATAAACAACACTGGAAATCTTTCTTTTTCGCGCTCGCCGAATAAAAGCCGGAGATGACGAATTCCCATCCATGAGCTTGCATCCATCAGCTCTTAGTGATGAACTTTTCCATAATAAAATTCTTTCTTTCTCTCTCTCTCTTTCAAAAAGCTTCATTTTTGTTCACACCAGCATCATCAGAAGCTTTCCCGCCGAGATGCACACGCTTTGACCCAATTTATCGCGCGGCGCGTATTATCTCTCTCGTGCACTCTTCGTTTTTCTTTATTCAAACATCGTCTTATTATCATAAAAGATAAATTGGATAAAAAGCACAACGGAAAGCTTTCTGATGCAAATACGAGCGCGAACACACACACACACATAGACATCGCGGATGTTCTGCTTGTAGAGAGATCCAAGGCGGGATATTACCGAGAGGAAGAGAAAAAAAAGCGCGTCGTAAACTTGCTCAACCATTTTGCACTCTGGGGCGGTGGAAGGCTTAAATTATGATGTATTGCTTGTAGTGCACACTGTATAATTAATAAGGCGGGGGCGGTATACCAGAGAACAGTGGTTGGAATTCTTTCTCACACCCAGTTTCTCCTCTCTGAGCGAGCTGATAAAAAGGTGCATCTGCTGGCGGTAATACGTACTACGCCAAGGGGTGTATATGGGGTTATAAATATTAATGGGATGATTAAACGGGAGGTGCGAGGCACATTCTAAATGGCGGCAATGCATTATTTAGAATTATTGTGATGGCCATAAGTCCTGCTCTTCTCGCCCGGCGGAGGTGGAATGTAGAATTGCGTGTGCCTACGCAAGGCCACTGCTGCTGCTTTCCGAAAGGCCATAAATCCCGGTCTTGGTAATGCTCCGGTGATACTGATGCAAAAATGGTCCATATTTCAGCCGGTAATTTTGGCTATTCTGGTTATGGCTACCGGGCGACAGTCGTTTCATTCAAATCATGTAGGCGTCGCCGTAATGGGATTTTAAATTAACCGGGCTAATGTCTGGATCGCGGTGGCGGTGCTTCGCACAATAATTTTGTAGAAGGCTGATGAAACGAGAGAAGCGCTTGGTTACCGTTTGAGCTGGCTAGCTTTGACCCAGTGATCGAAAAAATTGATTCTTATGCATTCTCATCTTCTTATTGGATTGAACAATATTCTTGAGAGTCCCGAATAAAGAAAAAGGCTGAGCACTGAGCAGGCTCTGGCCGGCAGGTCTCTCTCCCACAAGAGACCTTGCGGCAATACAGTACGTCGAAGATCTCTTTACATCGATCGTAGAATTGCCATCACCCAAAGATCCTGAACCGACCCTTCCGTTTAGGACGCTACAAAAATTCTGGAACCCCGTTACGGAGGACGGGGTTGTGGCTGTCTGCCAATCGCCACTGGACTGCCTCGTTCCTTTCTGATGGTGTCCTCCGCCGTGAAAGGGACCCTCGACCGACTACTGGCTGCCTGGTTTACCGACCTGCTCTATGAGGCAGTTCAGCTCTTCTCATGACGGATGCCATAGATTAAAGCCCCCAATCGATCAAAGCTCTGATTGAAGATTTTGGCGTCAGACTCCAATTGTAAGCTCGCATGTTCTCGACTGTCACGTGTCCCAGCGAATAAATAGAGAAATAATGAATAAATATCCGAAAAGAACGAGAGGAAACCCTCATAGCCCTTCGTTTCAGAGCACAAATTTTCAGGGTAATGCCAGTGCTGTTGCGATACCAAGCGCTGTGTCAACTTGTAAGTGGGATGTCACGTTCGGTAAAGATCGGTGAAGACCCGGGTAAAAGCGATGGGATCGTGAATCTCTTAAAAACCGAATTTTCGTCAGATGATTTTGACGATTTCTTGTGAGAAGAGGTCAAAAAACCGCAAGCAGGGTAGGTGAACTTTGTTCAACCAACTGAGTTGACCACCTAATGAGAACACGAAATTGAAACACATCAAAAAGGTATTTGGCCAACGTTCATCCACGGTCTAAGTTACAAAAATACACATTTACACAATTCCATTCAGTAACTTTATATAACATGGGCGATGAACATTTGAAAATCCGAGAGCGAGTAACAGGAAATAAACAAGGTGGACATTTTTCGAAACCTTTTATCCATGTTTGACGATCTTCGACCTCGAACTTTGGCCCCAAGTGTGGATTGTTACAGTATAAATCTACCCGGCATGGTATTATGCAAGAAAGCCGGCGAAAATCCCGTCACTACACTGACAGCGGTGTGGATGGCGTATGTCACGTGATTGTAGGAATGCGTCCCACTTCCGGTGGTTGTCTTTGATATAGGACCTAATAACAGGTCCGATTGTTCGGTTGTACCTCTCAACAGGGTTCGCCTGCGTGTGGTATCTGGCGGCATACCAAATCTTCTGCACCCTGCACTAACTACATAGCTTACGGAATTTCCCACTTATGAACTGGTAGTCATTATCACTAACAATGAACTATTATCACCAACAATAAACTCAACCAAAAAAATTGAGCGTTCAAGCAAATCGACAATGGAGGAGGATGACGCTCTACGTAGTGAATACATCTTCTGAGGCACATCTTGGTTTCCTAGAGCCCTGGACAGAGTCTGTATGGTCTATCGTGCTCAAAAGGCCACCAATAAGCGTGCCGCTGTACTCACAGGAGACGGTAGGAAAGTGCAATTTCCATGGCAGGTTATATCTATCGATAGTGTGGGTCCTTTGCCAAAAAGTTCGCGGGGTTTTTGTTACCTGCTGGTAGTGACCCATCTTTTCACAAAGTACGTAGTGGTGTCCCCACTACGTAGAGAGTTAGCCTCCTCCATTGTCGGAACGCGAAGTTTTTCTGATCTATGGAGCCCCTCCCTCAGTTTATCATTAGTGATCATGGCTGCCAGTTCATTCGTGGAAACTTCCATAAGCTATATAGTGTAATGGGACACACCCACCCCTTTTACTTAATTGACTCGTGATAATAAATAAATTAATGCTTATCCCTTTTTTTTCTTTTGCTGACTTTAGGTGCAGCACTCTCTCAGATCGACGTTGCGCCACTTATATCTCACCGGCATGACCCTACGTTGTGTTCTCTATTAATTAATTAATTAAAGATCAATTAATTATATAAATAATTAATGACACTGAATAATTCGGTGCCCCGAAAGCCCCAAATCCCAGTGCGCTATAGAATCGTGGCGCGAGCTTAGAGACATGAATCAAACAAGAATAACCAACGAATATGAAGATGATAATTCAATTTATTTCACAACAAAATCATTTAGATCGGAACAATAAATTCTCTCTTCTAATATTCGGGACTACACTGTCCTGCCTATTTTCTAATTGGCATGGCCCGTCCCGAGGACTCTGGGATACAGAATTTATGGCCTAATTGGCGCGGCTAATTAGCTCATCCTACCCTGGAAATCCCTAGATGAACAAACATCACAAATGTCATAGTTCTGAGGCCACAGTTGACCATTTATCAACTCTTTGGTGGTTGACCTGTATTGCCTAATCAATTTAGAATCACTCAAACATCATCAACTTGTACCGCCACACACAGTGAGTGGTCTAATTAGCTGAAAAAAAGCCTATTCCAATCTTGCATGGATTCCAACCCTTTGACGGACGCTTCGACTTCCAATTGAACCTCGGCTTTAATTCTTTATCTTACTGATGACCCATAGGTAAATAATTGGCCGACGTTTGGAATAATCTTGTAAAATTGAGACAAGTAAATTTGCACTTCTGCAGGTGAATTAGTCGCAATGACATGGCCCAATTAAATTGCCACAGGTAGTGCACACAGCTGGCGTTATCTTGAGTGAGTTTAAGCGTTGAGTTTATTTCAATCAATAAACTTCAATAATGACACTGATCACGATCGCGCCAACGCAGCTTTTTAAACATGCAATTTTACAACCTTTCGATAACGCTCGCCCGGAATTTCATCAGGTAGCTCTTTTGAGGGATGTAATTACTCAAATTACTTGAGACTCCGGCCCTTTATTGGGTCACACAGATGTCACTTGTAGCCTTTTTGCAGGGAGTTACCATCTTATCAGCATAAAACAAATGGGTGCAATAATTTGGGATCTCGCAGCATGTTGACTTTTCTCATTCGCTCCAGCGCTATTATGGCACAACCAATTTTGTGGGAAGCGGCACTGCGGACTTCCAAGTGTGGTAGACATCGGATTGACTGAATGGTCACCTCTTCAATAACCCTTTCAATCATCGAACTTTGTGTTCAAAACACCACACCACCAGATGGATAATAACACGGAATTCATGATTATCAATCACTCAATTCAATTTGCCTTTTCGGCCAGGGCAAAAGTATTCACCCTGTCAAGAGCGTTAATCGCTGATTTAATTTACTTTGTTTTCGACAAGCATAACTCACTCAAAATACACCTTTCGCTTTTCTTTCAATATGACGTGCACTAACCTTTTGTTCAGGGGAGATTGTATTGAGTTCACAACTACCTCTGGGCACATGGTTCACTACACAAATATCAACCCCTTGACGCACCGTCCTAACGTGATTTCCAAATTACTTCAAACAAAGACGGTGCTAAAATTCCAATCAAACTAATACAATCTTTTCCTACGGGAAATTGGCTAAATCTTTTATCCTCTATTTAAAACACCCATCCCGCATCGAGACTCCAGACCCCCTCGCTCTCTAGACGATCACGGCCAATCTCACCCTCCGTTCTCGTTTCTTCTCACTCTATTAGTGCTGCCTTGTCGCCCGAAGAATGTCAAAACTCTCCCTTTGCAAACCTCGCCCCCCCCTTTTTTTTTCATAGCTTCAACATCTGTTTTGGTCTGGCGGCTTCGAGGCTGTTACAAAGACCGAGCTTTACTCTTCGACTAAATTTCTAAAACTTGCATCGACAAACTTTTATATTTAAATAACTAGGCTCGTAACTCGTTTTCTTTCTTCTTTGAAATCGGGCCATTACAGTAGTGACTACAGGGTGCAGAAATTCTGGTATACCAGGATTCTCTCACAATTCGTTCATTCAAATACCACCCGTTTCATATTTGATGTCGTAGCAGCTGACAGTGCATTACTACGATTTCACCCATAAAATGTTTCGATTTTCTAGACAGCGCATCACGCACATTACGGAAATTGCCAAAATTTACAAGAACTAAACTTGTACGCTCCTCATGGTGTCAAGGAGAATGGCCAGAAAGGTGGTCAAGCTGAGAGGCTACTGCGATGACAACGTGGTCCTCCATAACGTCGTCACTTCTGGATGAACTGCGTTGTTGGTCGACAAATTGGAACTGGGCTACTCCTTCCTCATTTCATCCCCTGGAAGAGGACATTGCCACAGGACCCCAATACCGAGGCATGGAGCAAAGGACCTACTTGCGCACAGAGGCTGGCTGAGCCGTAAGAATGGAGAATGGATAAGCAGTGATTATATTTGGGCGAATCGGCTGCGCACCAACAACCTTTCTTATCGAGGCATTCCGAGCCGACACGCAGCGATGTCGCTACCCCGCTTCTGCTGGGGTCCAGGAGACGCTATGTCATATTCTGCAAAACTGCCCACGCTTCCATCAGGATCAAAGATCAAGGGACAGATCGGGTCCCGTCTGGCGGGCTTTTGCCAAAGTCGCGGTTTGCCCGTCGAAGAGACTTCGAGGATCCGTCATACTGACAAACAGATCAACATTTCGGACTTCGTCATCGACTTCAACTCCGAAGTCTGCTTTTTCTTCGACGTCCAGATATCTTGGGAGAGACCCGCTTGCAGCATCTGGGAGGACAAGCAAAGCCCAAAATCTTTGTTGATTGTTTACCGTTGTCTGTTGACGAGTAAACTATAAGAGCGCTTCTGAAAAAGGCCCAAGTGTGAGGGCCGACTTAGATGGACGAGAGCGACATGGCGCAGCTGTATCAATCACCGGAAAATCAGAATTCAGCCGAAGTTCTTAGCATGGAGACTGTCTCGGAGTCAATTTGCTCAGCTGATTTTCGCAATTTAATCCAAGAAGATTCTGACCGTTCGCGATTTTATCTTTTTGAGATTTTTACAGATTTGAGCTTCTCTGGTGAATTTGTCGGTTAGAGAACAATCCTTGTAACAAAAATAGATTTTTTTTTTTTTTATTGAATGTTTTACGACGCATCAACTACAAGGTTATTAGCGTCGACGGGACATTCAGTGGGTTTTTGGTACACGTCCTCAATTATTCTTGAATTGCCTACCGTCAACTATGTGAGGCCACAGTACTCCGATAGCACTCAACTCTGTAGTCAGAAATCCATTTTTTCTGTAACCGCTGTAGTCAGACAGGTGCAGATATGGCATAGTAAGGTCGGAACAATTTTTGGAACAAATCGGACAACACAAAATATCCATGGACGAGGCGGGATTCGAACCCGCGCGGTAGATCACGACTGGCTTGGCGCGGCAACACCAAAACCACTCGGCCACCGCCGCTCCAAAAAAAAAAAAAAATAGATTTGCTTGTTGCTTTTCTACAGCACTCACAATTTCTGGCATTTCAGCCTGCATGACTCGAAAGATGCAAGCAGATCATGAACTAAATAATACCAAAGAGGGTATGGCTAACCGCGCTGTTCTTGCTATGGAGAAAGTAGTACGAGAGCTTACCAAATATTCCAGCACCAAATAAAAAAATGCGATGAAAAGTTACGGATACTTCGAGAAGGGGAAAGTTTCTTCCGGTCGGGGGAGATGTAACATTCGTTCGCGCTGTTTGGAATTTATATTCAATAATGCTCCCGTAAAATTATACGCTAAGCCTCGCCACACACACACACGGAGGTCCGGCATGCGGCGCCAGCGAACAAATTGATGTGGAAATCTCGACGAAAGATAACTGTATAAAAAGGGAGGAAATGTAATGATTACTTTTGGGCAGAGTCTCTGGCTGAACGCAGTGGTGATGGTGGAAGGGCCGGGAGACACGGGCACAAAAAAGAGCAAAATCGCACTAATATATGATATTCACGTACACCATACCGAGCCGGCCAAGCCGGGGACTAACTTCGGTATAACACCCGAGATTTTAGTGAGCACGAGCCCGTAATTGCATTATAACTCCGGGCCAGCGGACATTCGGGATTGCGTCGTCCGTGGCGGTGGCGGTAGTGTGGCCCGGGGCACTTTTCCCTTGTAGGTCTTTGCGCGACAGGAAATTGCCATTTTATCAATTAAAACCGATTTCGTACGCCGCTGGGTGATTTGGTGGTGGTGGTGGTGGTCGATGGTTCCGTGGTCGTACAGTATAGAGATATTGTAGGTATAGTTTCGGCAAGGCACGAGGTAGCGCAAATTTAGTTCCGATAAATAAATTGCATGTTTTCAAACACAACACGATCGGATATGCGGTGCGCTCCTTTAGCGCGGAGGTATTTATTTTTATCTGCTGCAGTGCGCTTCCTTTTATCAAGTATGGGTGGAAAGGTGGTCGTGTTCGCTTATTCGGTTTCAGTCTCTTATTTGGTTTCAGTCTCCTCGAATTTATCAGCTGCTTGTTCGGGAAGAACAACTTGGTTGATGAAACTGAATACGTTTCTGGAACAACACGAGTATATAGCGCGTTTTCCAGTTATTGATTCCAACGAGTAAAGGAGAATAAACGGGAATATCGGGTAGTTATTTCGTGGTCTGCGGCTCAATAATAATACCGACTAATACTGACCAGTACCAAGATGCTGTCAAATGAAGGGTTTTGAAGGCTGATGGCCCACCCCTCACGGCTGCCAATAAAGGCATTTACTTTTTATGTAAAGCGAGGTGGAAGGTACTGGAAGGCGTAACGGTTTAAATACGTTCGATTTACACACACACACACATAATTTTCACATCGGACATCCGAGACCTAGACTGCTGGTATTTTTGTGTTGTTCCAGGTCGCCGGTTGGGGGGCCCTCTCCAGCTTTTTCTTTTTTCGGGTGTCCGCTGCACTGCGTTCAGTCACCAGATACGACACATGCCTTTTCCAGCGGTGGCGCCACGACGAGCAAGAGTGAGCTAGCCGTCAACATCATTTTGGGGCCACCTGGATATCGCTTCGCTATAACAGAAGCGGGGACTCGACCGTCCGCGTTCCTGTTGGAGCACAGAAACCACGCCGAGCAGATGTTTACCCCAAAAAGGACCTCACTGGCGTACACTTTGTTCACGTTTCATTGCCACATCACGTACTTTTTCAAGGGCCATCTGCCTTGATCATTTGTAGCTAGGTTGCAGTCCTAGCATTGGATTGTACCCTAGGCAATTTGAATGCACCCCGAGCTGCCAAAACGAGTCTTGTTTGACTTCCTCTACCGTCCGCTCTCCCAGTGCAGCCCTCGCAGCAGATGCATTGCGTTGCAGCATTGCTTGTAATGTTGTAGGGCTTTTTGCCATGCCGGCGTTGCCCTGAGCGTCGGCATAGCCCTCTCCCAGCTGGGCTGAGAGGAACTGCTCTTCTGGCCCTAGGCTGGACGGGTAGAGGGTAATAGAGGGTAGACGGTACATCAATATGAAGCACAGTTCCTAAATTCTATTGGATTCAGATCAGAGAGTTTGCAGGCCATCATCATTACCCTGGTGACTTCCACTGTAGTATTCAACAATGGACATTGCAATTATTGACATGGTTATCCCTTCCTACATATTCCTTTAATCTAGCTCTTGGGAATACAGCAAGCCAAGACCGAACCAAAACTAAGAGTAGCAAGACCCAAAATCAACAAGCAAAAGAAACAAACTTGATGCAACAAAGCAATTACAAGACTTTTATTGATGCGAAACACTGCGAGACAATCTGAATCACTTTGCGCGACGGCCGCCTTTATTCGACGTCCGCTGCGAAAATCTATGCCGGTCACATCACATTTTCCGCTCCTTTCCCGCCACCGCCACCGCCCAACCCCCCGGAGGGCCGCCGTGTCACGAAACTCCTATTAACTTCCAGGTGGACTCATTTGGAATTTTTAAAATGCACGTAGTACAACGCGAGAACGCCGCTCGCGTCGCACACTCATGTCGACGGTGATAAAAATTGAAGATGCGTGATTGGTTTAGGCAAGTACAGAGAGACGCGCGCCCCGCGGGATGACACATGCTGCGAAGGGGCTAATCACAAAATCGATACATTACATTATTCATATTTTTATGAAAAAGCGCCAGACGGCCTGACAAGCCATGCAAAGTAACTGCTTTTGGGGGGTGGTGTGTGGTGCCGGTGGTGGGACGGTCGCGATGCTTCTGTCGGAAAAAGGTATAATAGGTATCAGCAGGACACGTATGTGTTGTGTTCTCTCTCATCTCTCTCTTTTTGCCTCAGATAGATTTACAAATTCCAAATCATCGCGCGATATGCTTGCTATAGCCGGCTGCGCTGCAAAATTGATGAAAAACGAAAAGTTTGATGAATGATTGTGCACATCGCGGGGGTTTCTCTTCTTTTCAGAGCAGCATCAGAGAAAACGACAAACGAATGCGATTCGGAGGCTTTCACGGCACGTCATTCGTTTCATTTGCTGTATAAAGAGGTATGGGTAGGGTATCGCGCTCACACTGGCTTTGATTTACATGCAACAATCGCTTCTTCTGTCATACATCAGATGGATAGAGACACCGCTGGAAGTTCATCTTTCCATGCCATCATATTCGATGTCGAGAGTGGGTGTTTGCAGCAATTGGCAGGGAAAAATAGGAACTGACGTGTTTACTTAGGTCGTGATGTGGGAGAAGTTCAGGGTGCGAAGATTCAAATCAAGTTGATAAAAGAAAGAACTGTTGAGTAACGAAAGTACCTAGTACCTTAGTATGCAGCAATACTGTCGCGATAGAGCCTAATGTGTAATTTACACAGAACTGTGACAGCAACGCTAACGTAAATATAGAAGTCAGGACCTGTACATTTCATGCGTAAGGACGAAAACATAACGAAAGCAGGGAGCCGGTTTCCGGCGCCGGCAAACCTGCTCAGGGACACAGCGCAAGCCGGCGCCCGCGTGCTGGCAACTGGTGCGGCGAAGAGCACCATAAAATAACTGTCACTGGGTATTTGTGCAAAATGTCTTCAGATTCATCAGATGATGAAGTGTTAATGGACAATCCTTTCTTGAAATTGACAAACAAAAGAAAGTTCGGCGTGCATCCTATAATTTAAGAACAATCGACTTATGGTGTCGTATATCACCACTTGTTTCCTCAGTTGAAAGAACATGAGAACCGGTTTTTCGCATACCGCATACGCGGTTGCTGTGGCTTTTCTTCCCAAATCGGTGTTGCTTTAAATACGTCTGCAATTATTCTTCCACAATCCATACTGAAAATAACCATTTTATGCACTCCTGCAGATCAATTGTGTCTGAAAGTGTGTGCAAACAGTCACAATGGTAACCTATGTAGGTAGAGCACAATAAAACACAATTCATTTTAATTAAAAAAAATTGCCTCTGGTTTTTGAGGAAAACTAAATTTTTGTAGTTTATGACTCACCCTGTATAGAGAACAGAAATGCAATGCAACACAAATTCAGAGGTTGATTTTTCGTACTCATCATTTTTCCATGAACAGTTTACAAAAATACCTAATTTGAAACAACGAAAATTGAAAACTTTGTTCCTCCATAACGAAACGTGCCTTATCTATCTGCCATCTGATACAATTCAACAAAAGAAGACTTCAGCTAACGATTTCGACTTGACACTGAGTATTTCATTATCACTTGGCGTTCTTGGCTAGCTTGGAATTTATTGCGCTATAATTCAGGATTTTCTTCAAATTGGCTCTACAGGGATTTTTTTGATAGAGAGTTTCTGGTCGCGTAATTAGAGTACGTGCGTCAGTCTGTCGTATGTTATGCTATAACTCAGGCTTATCATCGTTTTCAGCCAAACCCTGCTGGTTTCTTTTCGCCTTTCGGCAAGCTTTGTTTTTTTTTTAATTTAACATCGTGTTAAGCGTTTGGAGGAATCAACTTGATCTCGTTCTTTCAATTTCTTTGACGTCTGGGTTCCAGCTATTCTAATATTTTTCGTGTCGTCGTAAATAAGGTTCATCTTCAATTTGGCACTAAGAATTTTGCAGCTGTGTTTACATCAGCTTGCGTCATTCTGTTCTTTGTTTGAAAAAAAAACCTCGCTTCCCTAGATTTGTGAATCATCCGACTTTCTCGTGGCTTCGTGACTGAAATTATTGCTTTATTCGATAGGATGAACCTAAACGGTTATTGATGAAATTTCAATTACAACTGAAGCCTTTTCTGATAAAAGAATTAATCAGGACAATTTTGTGGTAACTCTTATTAGATAAACTATTTTTCTCTTCTGGGCACCACAAAGACAAGCAGTGGCGGCTGCTTCTGAGCTATGGCTGGCTAGCCTGCCACCGACGAGCGCTGCCGACAAGCAACACAGCCTGAGAGGGTATTTACACGTTGATATTCTTCTGAATAGTTTTGCTCAAATTTTTTCAACATGCATTTTTATCTCCCTACCAGGTTCAAACATGGTTGGATAAAACGCTTTGCCCAACAGATTGGGAATGGAAAAAATTGGGACAATCTCTAGTCCCAATTACAAAGGATCTTTCTCCAGCACCAGACGACCCCTTGAACCCTATGTGGTGTGCCTGCAAAATAGACTGCCTTGCACGCTGTTCCTGTCGTGTAGCTGACACATGAATACAGAAAACGGGGCCCACTGAGTCCCGAAGGATAAAGTGAGACATACACACCAAAACCAGATTAGCCACTAGGGCTGCAAAGCAGAAGACACAAGGGGGCTCGTTACAACTTGTAGGAAAATATCAGGAGACTCAAAGGGGGCTTGCTGGGGCTACATATCTCAAGACACAAGCTCCGAAAAAGAACGCCTTTGGCTAAAAACGAAAAAAAAGCCTCCGGAAGTGCTTTTTTTTCCCGAGCTTTTCTTTTTGGGTGGCTTACTTTTCGCAGGTATTTTTCTGGAGGGGGGGGGGGGGGTGCTTCTCCAATGGCATTTTTCCAGAAGCATTTTTGAGCTGGGGAAGTTATTTCGTTATACCTATTAGACCATTTTCATATGTCAGAGCAGGATGAAAGATACAAATTTTCAGTGCGAAGGAAAGAGACAGAATATTGATATGATTTGAGGATTCCAACATGATTTCAACGTGCACCTCTGTCAAATGCACGTTTTATTGTCAATAATTGTGTGTGCATCGCAGTCATCGCACATGTTAATCTTGTCAACCTTGGGAGTCGAAAATATTGGAGAAAAGGTTCAGCTCTATCAATATAATCCTCTTGCTGTCGGTTTCGTTACAAGAAAAGTTTAACCCCAAAACAGCCACGACGATTCAATTCCTCCTTCAAGGAAGGTTATCGGGTGTAATAACGTCATTCACAAACAATTTTCGACGTGAACATCGTTACAAAACTGTGGCCGAGACTGTAGAGTCATCTGTTGAAAGAATATACTTTCACGCAATTTATACACGTACTTGCGACAGTTTACATAGTTCTACATAGTTTTGTACAAGATATACTTGCCACTGGAAGATGATAGATTTTTATAAGAATGTAAATCATTGCCTTCCGATTAAGAATTCCAGTCGTCGGCAGTCGGCACCAACCATTGCGGCACCATTAATACAGGGTGATAAAAAAGAAATGGGAAAAATAAGAAGTTGAACATGTTCTGTATTCCACGATTCGCGTCTCGATTCTAGGCGTTCAAAGAAAACTGCCACAGAGAAAACGAAAGAGCACCACCCATCTGAATTCTTTTACGGTACCAGTTGACGAGGTTTTCAATGCCCAATGAAGTGTTCAATGCCTTTTCGATTTTGGGATATAGAAACTGATTAACTGCCTCTGCTTTTATTCAACCAATTTTTTTGTAAATTTTTATCATATTCCATCCACTTTGTATAAATCGGAGTGCATTTTATGTCTTATGACTTTATGACTGTGTGTAAAATCTTGTGTCAATTTTAAAATTTATATAGCTGCGGGATGGCTTTGGTTGATTTTTAGTCAAAATCGCATCAAAAAATTCCAAGCCGTTACGAAGTTATCGTAAATTTGGTGGGCTGATTATGACGTCATACTGCGCACCGGAAAAGACAGGTCGGCAGCCAAGGCACCACACCAACAAAGACCTTTATAAAATGATGAAACTAGTTTACCAAACGGTAGACGCAGGTTATTTGACTTCAATTTCAAAGTACGGTGAACAGTAGCGGCCTTAGGGTAGGGCGAGACGGGCGATCGCTCGGGGCGCCAGATCATAGGGGCGGAAAAATCACGGTTGAAATAAGAAAAATTGATTATTTACGAAAGCAAAAAAAGACTTGTCAGCGGCGATCACGTAATCTGCTTCTGTAAAAGCACACAAAGCTCCATTATTGCACGAAAATTACTCCAATTTACTCGCTTCGCTCGCGGACCCAAGATAGGGGCGGCGGTTTCTCATTCTTGCCCGGGGCGCCAAAACTGCTAAGGCCGGCACTGACGGTGAACCAAATTTCATTAGACATTTTTAAAAACATAATTAAAGTGCGACTTCGCGATTTCGCCGCTTTATTTCATTGACGGATAGAGTCGCACTTTAATTACGTTTTTAAAAATGTCTACTGAAAGGTTCAACGTACTTTGGAATTAGAAGTAAAATGACCTGCGTCTACCGTTTGGAGCTCTTGTTACATTTTATAAAAGTCTAGTAATTATTGTTGACGTGGTGCCTTCGCCTGCCGACCTGTCCTTCCCGGTGCGCAGTATGACGTCATAATCAGCCCACAAAATTTAGGATAACTTCGTAACGGCTTGGAATTTTTCGATGCGATTTTGACTAAAAATAAAGTAAAGCCATCCCGCAGCTATATAAATTTTAAAATTGACACAAAATTTTACCTTTAAGAGTTTAGCAGCAAGCCTATAAATAATTGTTATTAGTCTACACACCAACATGATAAATGTGACCAAACCTGAGTCACAGAGGTTTTTGTTAGGGCGCGATTAAAATTAATTTTTCCCGCCACAAGATGGCTGCCAAAAGCGGCATACGCTGACAATGATTGGTTGCCGTTTTTGTGTCACTTCGATGTCATTGGCAGTGAGGTTGTCACTGCCCATTACAATCCGCTTTTGACAGACATCTTGTCGCGGGAAAATTCGATTTAAATCGAGAATAGCTCTCAAATGATCCACAGGTGGTGGCAAATGAGCTTGGTGAAATCTATTTTTGAATAAAGTGGTTAGATTTTTGAGAGTTGATGCGATATCGGCAACCTACAACACTACTGCTTTTTTAATGTAAGAAATATACACGCCGAGAATATGGTACTTCAACGAGATGAGATCTTTGGATGACCACTGCGTCCTAAGAGACGGTGTTATCTCCCATGGATGAAAAAAACTCAGAAGACGGTTTTCACGAAAATGAAGACAGTAATATACAGGGTGGTCCAGGATTAATCTGAAATATTTCAATGATCGATAGAGCACGGGAAAACAATCAGGACAAACCATGGACCTGTATTCAAAATCGACTGCTTATCGCGGTACGTGGCCGAACAGTCAATGACGCCATAGGGGCGCTACCATGTTCGTTATCATAACAGAAGTTCTTAAAATTTTATGGAAAATAAGAAAGTTACATCAAGAATGTTTGTACAATTGATATTGTTATATTTCCCCCGTGTCCCCCCTACTTTCACCCGTCTTATTTCCCCTGGTGAGC
Organism: Anaspis maculata; assembly: GCA_949128115.1. NCBI lineage: Eukaryota > Metazoa > Arthropoda > Insecta > Coleoptera > Scraptiidae > Anaspis > Anaspis maculata. The sequence goes on from OX421961.1 coordinate 122,807,826, forward strand.
TTCCCGTGGGTTCGGCAATGCCCGGCCGCTCAATTTTTATCAATTGGCGGGAGAATTTAAACCGCTCGGCTGCCAGTGCCGTCACCGTGACAGCGCTGTCACTAGTGTCAACGTCACCCGTCACAAGTCGCGACTGAACAACCACAACAAAAACCCAAACACAAGTATGAGACGCTTTATTTATGATGCGGTACGGAAGCCAGTAAGTAGAATTTCGAGATATTAATTCAGGCGTTGTGTAAGGTGTTGTACTCCCGTCTTATCCGCTACCGTAGGCCTCTCCCATGGGACCAACTGGAGCCAACACCACCCGGTGATGGAGCGAGATGTTGTGGCTGATCGTGAACTCTTCAAACACCCGCCCAGCTGGAAGAAAACCGCAGAACTCGACGTAATAACGCGAAACGCACCCTTCAGAAGGCCTACCTACTACTACCTATCACCTGAGCTCAAGCAAATAGCTTCGAAGGAGGACCGACCTACCCGGAGTGGTTATTAGTGTGCTCGCTAGCACCGAAACGAAATATCACGCTCTACGGCCCCCCAACAACTATGGGTTAGTGGAAGAAATATGGGTGTGATACTCGCACGTCAGCCCCGGGCGATGATGATGCTTCCAGGATGGTACCGGTGTTGGTGGAAGTCGAGCAGAGAAGTGGGGTTATGCTGCCTTGGTCTGGTCAGGTTGTCGTCTCGAACAGCGATGTGGACATTCGGCGGCAGACAACAGAGCGAATCCGCGCTCCGTGAGGATCCTTGGCGTCCCTCACACCCGTTGTCTGGCCCCTACGGTGTCTCCCGGTTGACAAGTACCGATGGGTAAGTACCACCCAAGCAAGTTCGGTGCCCGTACTCAACTCCTCCTGATTTCAGGTGGCCCAGAGACAAGCGGCAGCCACAATACGACCCGACAGACAGACTAGGGGTGCTCTTGGCCCGGGATTGGAACCTGATGGGAATAGGAGGACCGCATGATTCCGGCGGACTTACGATGACAACCCAAAGAGCTCTTACCTCGGTCTCACAGCGATGGTACCCTCGAGTCTTTATTGGCGCCGGCCTGGGTACAGAAAAAGAAGGATTTTCCTAGTGCTGGAAGGCGAAAATCTGCTGCGGCCGAGGATAAGCTCTTTCCATCCAGACAAGTGACAAGTGACAGTCCTTATCAGGAATCAGAAAAACCTCCCAGACCCATCAGTTTTACCAGCACTGATAAGGCGGCAATATTCGAAATTCACCCCACAAGCTTCCCGCCAGCAACCGTACAAATTTTGCACGTAACAATATTTATCGATATATGCATACTCTTCATAAATAAAAGATTCCGTTGGGAATAATATGTTTATACCTCAAAAGTAGCCATCAGGTTTGTTTCGTTTCGAAGAATTCATCGCAAATTGAAACAATTCTGAAGGTTTGAAACAGTTTGAGGATCACTGTTCTGACATTTCAGCTCCGACAGCTTGCTTCCGAATCACCGCTATCGCGATCAGGGCCGCTATTCTTGAATCGTGTGAGAAAAGTCCCTGGGAGTTTTATATAATCCGTACTACACTTATGTAGCGAAAGTAGCCCAAGAGCCACGATTTTAGGCAACATTCGCTACATCAGTGTACTGCGGAATGTATTTTACTCCCACCAGAAAAATAACATTTTGACAAGTTGTACTTCGCAGCTTTGCGTTTGTGTCAAATTCGAATTTGGTGAGTTTATACTCGGGCCTTGAGAGTGTTTCTTTGCATAGGTAAGTGTGCCAGTCAATCAATTATCGACCCTGATCCTACTAGGCTGCGCAACAAATATTTATGTTGTCGCGAGGGGGAACTTGGTCCGACTTTAAACCACAATAACTTTTGAATGACGCAAACCATTTCGATTGTGTTTTGACGGTTAGTGAGCTCAGTCTTCCCTTCACTCACCTTCAGGAGGTGAAGATCAGGAAGTTCCATGTGATATATCTACAGGGTGAAATGTAAAACACTGAACAATTGCAGCTAATTCAACGGACCTATATTTTCAGAATGATTTTTTTTTCTCAAATGCAAATGGAAGGATCATAAAGCGTGATGTTTTGGCTTGCGCCCAGTTTTGAAATTTTTGAAATCGGAGGTCTGATTTTGACTTTATGATTTTTTTGTCTTCGGAGGATGCTGATTTATCCTATCGCTACAAGGAAGACTGTTACTCTTATGATTGGAGGTTGCAGTTCGCGAATATTGTTTCTAAAACGGTTCTCAGCAATCTAACTCGCAGACCATCGGAGCACCTTGATCAAGGCCCCAAGAAAGGGGCCCATTCAAAATGGCCGACCCAGGTTTTTCTCTTAAAAATTTAATTCGATCCGATTTTCACATTTGAACCAAGCTTTTGTGATCTCCCAACCCACCCCTGTTATGAAAATAAACTTTCCCCAAAGAAGAAGAAGAATCCCCTTTAAAGTTGAAGACTTAGGTTGGCTGTTCGTGTTCGTCTAGTGGTGTTCGTTAGGATTTTAGTTGTTCCGTATTTACCCAAAGTAGTACAGGTAAGTGAAGGCTTGGAAATGAAACACAGAGACTTCAAAATCAACAAAGAACAATTTTATTTCAAAGACAAATATATCGACTCATGTGCAATCATGCAATATCAATTCAATTACACCACCCTCCCACTATTTGAAATGCAGTGTGTAAGTCACTGCTGCCGAGAGAACAAGAGAAAGACGAGAGAGAGTATCGCTCTCGCTAGAACAGATCATATTAGTTCCAGTAACCTAGATTGTTGAGGAACCTGTATAGCGGAAACTAAACGGCAGACCCAAAGTGTGATGCATCGCCGATACATCACTTGGTGCGAAGGGAAAGAAGAGGGAGACAAACGTTTATTAGTAAGTTCTGCGGTGACCTAAATTGACGAGGGATCTAAAAAGGAAATAGCGGCGAGTTTGGCTAAGCACAGGTTCACTTGAACAGGCCCCTGCTGCCGAAAGAAGAAAAGAGAACAGTGTTGCATTCCCGGATGTCTTTTAATGGTACATAATAATAATGGCAATGAAAGATCAAGAATGAACATGATCAACATGGTCAATAATATCATCATAAATTATTTACTACCAATAAATACCACAACATGACTCGAGGTAAATCAACAATATCAAAACCCAGGTCTTAACAGTTGAAGACGTACATTATTTCATCAGATAACAAAGTAAGGAAGAATATCTTTTTCCACGAGATACCCTTCTCTTACAAAACACGACAATAAGAAAAACATCTGTTGTGTGCAGATCTTTATCTCACAGGACTCAGGCATGAATATAGAAGATAGTCGATCAGTGCAATATGTATCATAGTAAACAAAAGTATGAAGAAATCATTAAAGCAATTCAACTCGACTGAGAAGAATACCACAACCATGCCCATCAAGTATGACAGTATACCTTGGAGCTCTCAAAACCACGTCACCTGTTCTACAGGTCAACGCTTTGTTGTACCGCTAGACCCTGGCCCTCGTGGTAGCTCGGTCCCAGTTCATCTGGAAATCTTGTGGCGACATCGTTCTACTCTTTCCTCTCTCTCAAGCATCAACAACAGTGACCCAAACGCTACGTGTATTCCCTTTATCCCCTGAACGTGATTATCCCGTTAATTGTTACAATTAATAATGTCTAACTGACAGGAAACAAAGCAACTGAATCACTTATCTTCGAGCGTTCTGAAGGCACGGCAGCTATACTCGGGAGGTCGCCAACATCGGAAGAGACTTGAATCTTCTCTTTTCTATGATCTGGAGCAGGAAATACCCAGTTTTTCTTGTGTTTTTCTCTTAGACATCTGCCGACCTTTTCTCCACCTTTCCACTTTTCGTTACTTGACGACCGCAACCCCCTTTTCAGGTGTAATACCAAAGCTCACCATGTTTCACGTTTAATTCTTTATAGGCTAAAGAGCCGGTCGATTTCACTTTCTGTGTGATTTTGACCCCCTGAACTTGGGAGCTGATTGTCACTTTCAGTTTTTGATGATGACAGGCTTCCTAGAGATCATCTTGCGGTCAAAGTTCATAAATTTGAATTTGAAAAAGCCCCAAGTTCTCTAGTTTAATTCATTTTCTGGATTTCCGGAATATAACAATAATATGAAATAAAGAAGCAAAAGTCCCTTAGCGTGATAAGCCAAGAAGAACCAAAACATCTACCATGAATTTTTTTTATTATTATCGTGGCAAATATTGAAAAAAGAGAGTTATAAATTTTGTATTGCTGTTGTGAATCGTCACCGTAATTCGAAATGCCAGGGATTCCTCTATCTCCAGATCAATTGGTTCTGATATCACGAATTATTGAGCAGGGACAGACATTGGAAGATATTGCCAATGTGTTCGGCGTTTCACTAAGATCAATTCAGAGGGCAGTTCAGAGATGGAGGAATGGTAACATCAATCATCGTCGAAGACCAGGGAACCGACGTAAAACCACTTAAAGTCAAGATCGGCATATAAGAAGAACCGCACAAGCTAGACGGACGTCCACAGCCAGCCAAATCAGAAATGAGACAGGCATTCAAGTGTCTAGTCAGACAATACGGCAACGACTCCATAAAGTCGGTTTGCGGGCAAGAAAACGAGCCGCTTGTCCACTGTTGAAAGCGACACATCGAGCAGAGCAGAGCGCCATCTTAACTGGGAAATAGCAGAGTGGAGTAGGTGCTTGTTCACTGATGAATGTAAATTTAATTTGCTCAGGTCAGATGGACGTGTGCTTGTGTGGCGGGTGAGAGCTGAAAGATTCACGGAAGAGAACATGAAGGCAAGGGTGGCTTTTGGAGGAGGAGGTGTGACTGTCTGGGGTGGAGTAGGAATTGATGGAAAGAGTGAATTGGTGATTTTGAGACCAGCAGAGAGCATGAACGGTGAGAGATATCGAGAATCATGTGTCAGAGATGTCGTAGTCCCTTACGCTCAAAATGTCGATGGTAATTTCACATTGATTGACGACAATGCACGGCCGCATCGAGCACGAATCGTGAATGATTTCTTGAGGGATCACGATATTGAAAGAATGAATTGGCCACCTTTGTTTCCAAATATGAATGCAATTGAGCATGTATGGAGCCTAATGGAATTGGGAATGAAAAAACGAGAGGACGAATGGAAAGCAATTCCCCAGGATTTTATTGGAGATTTGGTACGATCCATGCTCAGAAGAGTGCTTGCTCTTGGTCGAGCAAGAGGGGGTACTACCAGATATTGAGCATTCAAATTTTCAATTTTATTTTATTGCTAACGATCGAAAATCAAGTTTTTTCGTGAAGAAGTTGTATTTGGTTCAACAGACGGACGGACAGACAATGTGCAGCTTATACACTCAAATGGCCTACTCAAAATGGAAATGGAACTACCAGCACATGAATAAGTATTCGACTGAATGCGTTCGTAAACTTGAGGTCTTTTTTCCTGATGACCTCTAGGGAATTTTGAAGCCTATCATCATCAAAAACTGAAAGTGATCATCAGCATCAAGTTCAGGAGGTCAAAATCACAAAGAAAGCTTGGTTCAAATGTGAAAATCTGATCGAATTCAATTTTCAAGAAAAAAACCTGGGTCGGTCATTTTGAATGGGCCCCCTTTCTGGGGCCTTGATCGAGATGTTTCTATGGTCTGCGAGTTAAATTGTTGAGAACCGTTTTAGAAACAATATTCGTGAACTGCAACCTCCAACCACCAGAGTAACATAGTTTTCCTTGTAGCGATAGGATAAATCAGCATCCTCCAAGAGAAAAAAATCATAAAGTCAGAGCCAGACCTCCGATTTTAGAAATTCCAAAACTAGACGCAAGCCAAAACATCACGCTTTATGATCCCTTCGTTTGCATTTGAGAAAAAAATAATTCTCAAAATGGGGGTCCGTTGAATTTGCTGCAATTGTGTGTTTTACATTTCACCCTGTAGATGTTTCACATGGAGCTTTCTGATCTTCACCTCCTGAAGGTGAGTGAAGGGAAGACTGAGCTCACTAACCGTCAAAACACAATCGAAATGGTTTGCGTCATTTAAAAGTTATTGTAGTTCAAAGTCGGACCAAATTTTCCCTCGCGACAACATATTTGTTGCGCAGTTTGTTTCATTGTAGAATACCAAAAAACCGGCAACGAAAGGTGGTTGCAAGCCATTGGAAGAGGCAAGCAAGAAGCCGAACTTTTAACAGCAATAGAATCAAATTTTGTGCTCGACACACTTCACTTAACGATTTTTGGCACGGAACAGCGTCTCTTTTATCGAATTACCGAGACCTATGAACATAACTATTATTATGTATTGTGAGTGCCGCAAGCGAACGTCAGGAAACGGCCCTGCCTCTGCAGCAATGGCAAAAATGTCATTTTGACATCTGTCAAAAATTGACGAATGTCAAAACTTTTACACATTTCTCCAAAAAAGAATATATTTTGAATATTATACAAGCCCTGACGATGCCGAAAGGCAAAACCGGTTGGTAAAAGAAGTTTAAATACAAAAATTGTGGTGTAGTTTCAAGATTTAACTAATATACATTCAATTCTGACCTAAGTTGTTAGTGGTATCTCACTTTCGCGTATGTGATTTTTTGCTTCTTCTCTCTCTAACTTGGATCAGATCAGTGAGTTTTGTGGTAAAAGGAAAGCACCTGTTGTCATGAGAATGCGCAATTTCTTCCTAATTTAGCCGACTCTGTTTCTTCAAAGATAAATAAGATACCAATGCTTAGCCTCGAAAAACGGACACCCTGTATAGCCATTATTGACTTTTCTCCGATCATTTCTTACACACTGTTATTGAAAAAACAAAAACTGTCTATTCTTGAGGAATCAACTTTTGACCCAAAAGAAGAGTTTCTCAAATGGAAAGAACGTTTTGAAAAAATCCGACTTCATAGTTATGGCAAAATATTGGTGTCGCGTTGATTTTGCACGCCAGTGTATATTACACCCCGAGACGGGAAATACATCATTACTGCTGAGGACAAAGAGAGCCTCCAGGCTATGGCAATAAAAAGCACCTTCATACACTTATATTTCAAATTCAGCCAAATCCAATGATCTTCTGGGCTATAGGGAACACTAATGATGACCACAATACCTACTTTGGCTCTCGTATATTTGTAAGTTATTCCAATTAAGGGTTTCTTATAATTTGCCGGAGGGTCATGAGTTAATCTTGCAGATCCACGGATAAAGATCCCAGCGGAAAACTCGCGCTGGAGACCCTCGCTTTGCACAGATAAGGTTCCGCTTGTGCCCAGCCCCAGATAATTTGCTGCGCTCCCCATCAACCATGTTACGCGCAGCAAAGATCCTATTTTTAGACGCCAGCGCGCGTACTACAACGATGTGCCAATAAAGTTAAACGGCGAATTACTCCGGAATTTAACTTGTTGCTGTGGACCTGCTGCTCACCTGCAAATTGGGCTAATCGCAGCAACAATACGGCCATCAAATATGATATGCCTTTCAAAACTGGCGCTGTTGAAAATGGCACACAACCGGAGAGCAGCCGACACAAAGGGCAATATCCTATGCCAACTTCATCCGTACCACACCACACACCTATGCGCTGTGAAGTTCGTTGTGTACCAACTTCAACAGTAAACGCTTGCTGCATAGCCATCCGTTTTATTATCAGAATTGCAGCGCATACACTATACAGAGTGGTAATTTAAAGCAGCTCTGTTGAACTGAATTTCGCCATTACTGATGCATTGTGCGTTTTGATGATGGATTCGGCTGCATACCGGCAGATTTAATACAATAAGTAGTAATCTCTGTCTCTGCCCCGAATAATCTGCTTGTTTTGGTGGAATCTGAAAGCTTGATCTCGGGTGTTTTGACGACAGATGGGAAATCGATCGATCGACAAAGTTGCTAACTCCCACACACACACAAACACCAGACCCCCACACAAACTCTCGATAACCATCAAAGTAATTTACTTATTTTATGAAACTGGGGCGTAGAAACTTTTGTAATTTGTGTTTTACTTTCCAAAGAGGACGTGTGTTTTGGGCGATGCCATGGTGATTAACTTGAAATTAAATGCTTGCTTTGACAGATTGGCAAAACTGGGGCGGATAATTATTATTGGTTGTGTCGAAACTTGGCCTTAAAGAGCCACAAAAAGCGAGAAATGCTACTTTCATCATAGGGGAGGCCAGTTTCACAACAGCAGCATTCAACTTGTGTGGGGTTTCGCTTCATTTTAACATTTTAGCAGGTATTAAATAAGCGGGCCGTCTATTTGTGAACTGTTGAAGAACCCATGGCCTGGCCATGCGGATGGGACAGAGGGCATTTTTATTACTTTAGCGTACGTTAATTTTTTCTGATTTTCAGGTTTGGAGATCTTAGAAACTCGCTCGCTGACATTTTAGTCAGATGTTTCATATAGGTTTTTTTCAGAATCCTACTAACACCGTTTTGGGTTTTTGTATCCACGTGTTCTATTCTGTATTGCTGGTTTTATTATGCCTTGTTGATTTTCTTATAATGCCCCATCTACTGATGTTTTTACTCTTGTCTATTGATGTTTCTGCTATTTTATCAGTGAGTCGCCTGTCATTTTGTCACATATTTCAGAGTCCTTTTCCTTGAACCAAAGACGGAGGGTTTGTTTGACAAATTCTTCCACTAAGTGCCTTTTTCCGAATCCGTCACTCTCCTCTTTTCTTTGACTGACGGTTTGACATTTTTTGTTGTTGTGTTTCCAAATGTTTTTGTCCATTTCGTGAGAAATTTCCAACAATTTCTCTACGCTTATTCAAAGGTACGGCTTGCACTATGACGGTTACGTCATTGCTCTAGCTCTGGTTGTCCACAGCTGCATCAGCATCAGCAAGGATTGAAAGTTTTTCAATCTCACGTCTCCCTCACTCGAACCGGCGCAAGTTTGCCGGCATTGAGGTATTCGATAAACTTAATTAATTAACATAACGAGAGAAAGTTAATTATGCATGCTGTATATACGTACCTATACCTATACCGCGCTTTCGACTTGATCCCCTTAGGACTAGGTGGCGGAACATTTTCTTGTGCTTGTGCATAAATCGCGCATACCGCAAACTTCAATGTTGTTACCCCAGCCAGAGCAACTCTTGGGTGGTGTGCTTGCTGCCTTAATTCACAAGACTTTCCGCTTCTCCATTCCCTTCTCCCATCTCCCTCTGCAGAAATACTCCACACGCTGATGCCATAACCGCACTGCACTGCGCGAACATACACACACAACTTGCTTCATTTCCTTTAATGCGGTCATCGCGAAACTTCGATAGACTGGATCTCGTGTTCCAGTTTAATTGACCGAATCGTATGAAGCTTGGCACGGTTGAATATAGCCGAAAGAGAGCCCCTCTCTCATCAAAAGCACAATATAGATCAATATAGATGATATCAAATACAGCGCTATAAGTACAGAGTGTTCGCAAACTTGGGGTAGAAAACTGAACCGCAATTAGAGAAATGCTCCAAAAAAGCCAGAAAAATATTGAAAATTTTTTTCAAGGATTTACGACTCACCCTGTATAGTAAATAAAATTACAAAATACGTTCAAAGGTTCAAAAACATTGCTTTTTTGGTCTGTTGAAAACAGTTTACTAAAATCTTTCAAAATAACGGAAAAAGAGGGACCACCTTGATCCTCCATATTTTCAAAGAAAAAAAAGAATAATTTTTCAACATTTTTGAAGCACATCCGTAACTGCGGTTCAACTTTCAACCCCAAGTTTGCAAACACCCTGCAAATGGTAAAAAAAACAATCTTTCAACATGATTACAAGCTCCATCATTATAAAGTGCTCGCCAACTGAAATGGTCCACCCAAAAAAATCAGTCACATTCAAAGTGACATAACTCTTGATAGCCCAGGCATATTAGGTTTCAACCCGCAACAAATTCCCACAAAGCTGAAATTTGGTATACGGGCCTTGTAAGACCTAAGGAATAACATATCAAAATACTCGGTGGCACACCCTTGTGCGTCATTCGTTGTGGGGGAGGGGGCTAAATATTGTCATTTTAAATGCGTAAATGACACCCTGTAGCTTAATATAATTCAAAATAATCATATTTAGATGCCTCAAGGCTTCACAATGTTTGCTTGACGTTTGAATTGTTGATAAGTAGTTTGGGTTGTCTGGAAAAAAAAACAAGATCGGCAAAATTTGAAGATGAGCGCCATCAGCTCGAAAAATATATTGGTCAAAAAATAGACAACGATTTTATAAAGTAGTGTATAGACAGAAGAACATCGATATTTATTAAGAAACACACTACAGATATGGAAGAATTCCTGTGGAAAATTTATTTTGTTTTTCTCTCAAAAACCTCGAATTGATATCGGCAAGTGTGGTATCGTTTCCAACTAAATCTTGGCCTCTGATGTCAAATATGGTGTTTAAAATTGAATTGAAACACGATTAAACAAGTTTTACTGAAAAAACGACGATTTTTGCCATCTGAAATTGTCGTTTTGTAATTTCGGTTTTAGTATGGTTAGAATCATCTCAATTGATTATTTCCAACAGAACTCATTGTTCTCAACCATTTTATACCTGTAAACGATAAAAACAATGTGTCTGTATTCATTACAAGATCAGAAAATTGATCTGTTGTGAAAGTGATTATATGCCCAATTTTCTCCCGAAAATGCATACAATTTTTGCATTTCTTTTTTTTTTACTGATGAATGATGGAGCGGTTCTACTGTTTTCATGTGTAATACTAAGTGAAGTTCTTCCTCTATCAGAAAATACCAAAAGCAATTGTCTCTATCGGGCAATAGAAACATAAAATGATTTTTTCGGTAGCCGTTATTCCATTTTTAGAAAAAAAAGTAGGTGTAAAACTTGTTTTATAAAAAATTGATGCTCTGACTTTCTAATATAGAACGGCGTAAGCAATTGATGCTGTTTTTGTCCAAGATAAACATAAATATAGGATTTGTCGGTGATTTTTATTTTTGACAGCTTCAGACAATGATGCCCCTAAATGAAGAAACCACAATTTTTTGTAGAGAATTCATTATTTCCGGGATGAGCACTGTGAATATCAGCTGTTCACCCATCAGTCTCAATACTTGAGTCTATTTCGAAGATGGAAAGAAGAACCTATTAACAATGTTCAGCTTTATTGGCCATCACAAAATATTCTTACATGTTTCTCATTTAAAGATCCAGGAGAGAAATTCCACCTTGCGCGTACTATTTACGCTACTATCACGCAGAAATGTTCCATGGCTACCGGAGTTCACTTCATAGGCAACAACATACCGTGTTTCCTTTGAGACCCACCTTATATTGTTAAAATGATTGGTTCGTCCACAGGTACAGTTTTAGAGAAAAGTGTCTGGGTGAATTTTTTGACTAGATATTCAAAGCCCCAAGATCGTAGGAGGCACAGAGGTGTAGGTCCAAATATTTTGATATGTTCTTCCTTAGGGATCATACCAGTTATAAATATATCAATATTCAACTTTGTGCGACATTGTTTGAGGCTTTAAATTCCCACATGGTTTTTCCTGAAATATCCGGGCGACAAATTAACACTCAACCGCCTTTCCTGCAGAACTCACCAATCGGAAGAGTAACAAAGGCTCCCTCACACACTTGAGCACTAACGACAAATCTCTTTAGTTCATTTGAAACATATCTTATATCGATCGGATACTCCGTTCACTTGCAGGAACAGCTTGGAGATAGGTATCTCTCTAATTCTTAGAACTTGACCTTTGAGGATGAAAATCAAAGGACGCACGTGGGTGTAAGTCCGAGTATTTTGATATGTTGTTCCGTAGGTCCAATAGAACATACAGAGGGGTGCATGAAAAACGGCCACCGCTGTAGCATCGTTATTCCTTATCCGATCTTCAAAATTCAAAAACCAGTTCAAATGGTATAATGTCTTCTATGATTCGACATTGGAAAATATTTTTTTTATTATGATGCTTCTGAGCACTGACAATCAACTTTTGTTTTTCAAATGACAACTATATTTTTTTAATTTCTTTTCTGATTCCTTACGCTTATCTGAATATAATGATGCATCAATATCACACTTTTTGTTATTAAACACGGAGGAAAAAAATTAAACTACGAAATTTTTACACTCAACGGTAGCGTCAGAACACCCACGATATGCATGCAATCCGGTAGGCTGGGTGCAAAATGATGTTCAAAAGCACATAGTAGGTCAGGCGTTTAGTTTTTCCACATGTAAATGTCAAAATGTTTTTAAAATACAAAAAAAGCTGCCTGTCTCTAAGACGTCTTTATTATCTATTTTCAGCTTAATATTTTCTATCTTTTTGAGTATGTATTGTGACCTGTCAGGAAGAAAGGTCTTATTGATTTCTTATTTTTACAATACACACTTGACAAAATATGGAACTGTATCTTAGCTAAAAATAGAGCATAAACAAGTCTTAGAGACGGACAGCTTCTTTCGGATTTTGAAAACATTCTGACATTTGCATTTTGAAAAACCAAACGCCTGACCTACTATGTGCTTTTGAACATCATTTTGCACCCAGCCTACCGGATTGCGTGCATATCGTGGGTGCTCTGACGCTACTGTTGTGTGTGAAAATTTCGCAGTTTATTTTGTTTTCTTCGTGTTTAATAACAAAAAGTGTGATATTGATGCACCATTATATTCAGATAAGCGTAAGGAATCAGAAAAGAAATTAAAAAATATAGTTGTCATTTGAAAAACAAAAGTTGATTGTCAGTGCTCAGAAGCATCATAATAAAAAAAATATTTTCCAATGTCGAACGATAGAAGATATCATACCATTGGAACTGTTTTTTGAATTTCGAAGATCGTATAAGGAATAACGATGCTACAGCGGTGGCCGTTTTTTATGCACCCCTCTGTATATACCAAAATTCAGCTTTGCGGGAATCTGTTATGGGTTACCACGATTTTTCGACTAAAATGCCTGGGCTATGAATGAATAAACTATTTTCAATCGTTTCATGTTTTCTGATTAGCTCACGGATTGGATTACAACATGTCAAGGGCCGTTTTTGGTACAGGTGTTTTCTATCAATCATACCTGCTCAATCAGGTACTGCAAAAATGGAAAACTTTGAACTGGTCCCATTTCACAAGAAATGGTTTTTGGTTTTTTCCAAGTGTTTTAGGAAAGATGTTGTTCCTATACCTTGAAGTAGTTTTCAAAATGTTGAGTCTATCTCCTCCGATTACACAGTGATCTCAAAAATGCAACCTTCTGGTCTGGCATTTATATCTATTCCAATTGTTGGTCGATTTTGGAAAATAAGGACTCTTGTTGAAGCTTAAGACTTAGATGAGAAGGCTCGTGGATCGGAACTGACTGGAAACAAAAATTTTGGAAAAGCGAAGGAATCAAAAGTGACCTAAAGATTAAGCACCCTAGAAATCAGGTTCAGGAAAAGAACTAAGTGAAAATCAACTTGCCTTCAAACAGACTTTCATTTCCGAACATTTTGAGGCATTTTCCGATTTTAAGTGATGAAAATTGTCGATGCGGGACCCATTTTACAAATTCACTTCTCAGAAGATGATACCGGACCTTCCTCGACTGAAAATGCACGTAACCTAGGTTGCGTTCTTATTGTCGAATGTTTCCTTCACATTTAAAGAGATAGGCACCAGTTCTGATCTTCGTAACCCAGGTTACGTCTATTTTCAGGTGAAAAACGTCCAGTATTCTTTGTTGGAAGCATCAATTTTTGATTTGGATTCATTGCCACAATTTTTGCCCCATACAAATGGGAAACACCTTGAAATGTTCATAAAGAATGGTTTGTTTGAAAACAAGTTGTTATTTGTTAAATACCTTCCCTAAACCGGATCTCTAGCAAGTTTGTCATTTGAGTCACTTTTAATTCAATCCCTTTTCCAGAGTTTTCATCTAAAGTCAATTCTGATCCTCTATTCTTCTGACCTGAGCCTTTAGCTTCAACAAGAGCTATCATTTTCCAAAATCGGCCAACAACGAATAAAGTTATTACTGCAAAACTGAAAGGTTACATTTTTGAGATCACCCTGTAATTAAAGCAGATGGGCACAAAATTTTAAGAACGATTCGAGTTATGGTTATAACAACTCCCCTGAAACACTTGGAGAAAACCAAAAACTATTTTTTGCGAAATGGGACTAGTTCGAAGTTTTCCATTTTTGCAGTACCTGATTGAGCGCCCTGTATAATTGATACGAAACACCTATACCAAAAATAGTCCATGACACGTTGTAGTCCAATACGTGAGCTAATTAGAAAACATAAAACGATTCAAAATAGTTGATTTATTCAAAAGTTATGACACTTTGAATGTGACTGTATTTTTTGGGTGGACCATTTCAATTGGCGAGCACTTTAGATTGACGCAAGCGTAAGCGTAACGTAAACGTGAGAAAATAGACCAATCACTGTCGGCAGCCTTGCTACTTCACCCCTGCTCGACAGTGATTGGTTCGTTTCACGTTACGCTGACGCCTGCGTCAATCTATAAATCCTACTCGATGCTCACAAGTTTCAATGTGGTGTGTACATTTGCCAGAGTGAAACATGTGGATTTCGTTACAACACCAAATAGCCCAGTCATCCTAGCATTCGAGGTCGGAATCTCTCCCATAAAGCTGGATTTTTGCATACATGTCCAGAAAACAGCTCTCTTTCTATTAGTGATAAAAAAAATTTCTGAGACCCGGAGCGTTTTCCGCCATTTTGAAAAAACTGTCAATTTTTTCAGTTTTTCTTGAATAACTCTGTAAATATTCAACTTATTGGCATGAAAGCTCTTGCAATGATTAGAGCTTGAAATTCTCCATCCAATGCTGCCAAAAATATTCTTTTAAGATCCATGGTTTCTGAGAAATGTCAAATGAGTTAAGCGACTTTATTCACTTTCATCATTCCATTTGACCAAATGAAAAAGAATCATCGAGCTTCAACAGATCTGCACTCTTTTGCATTCGAGTATACATAAAAAAAGCTTCCAAAAAATATTCATATATCGGTCGGTCTGCAGGTCTAATGGTCAGTCTGGTGGTCGGTCTGTTGAATTTTGTGCCCAGAATCATTCCCAAGCCGTTGAACCAATCCGATCCAAATTTGGTAGATTCATAAGTGACAAGTTTTGAACGACAAAATCCAATTGTCATCCTGATCTGTCACTTGGAAATGTCACTACAAAAAATGACAGAAGGTCTATCTCACCGATTGCAACTTGTCGTACATCATCTTAAAGCCCTCAAAGAAATGCATACAAAATAGCCAATGAGAACCTCCAATGTTGCGTCTGTCAAAAAATCACAAGCTGTCAATCTTTAAATTTTAACTTTTCATAACTCCTGAAGTACGGAACGGAATTGAACCAAATTTTGTTCCCAACAATAGTGCCTCACAGTAATTTGATGGATCATGAAATGTACCGGCAGCAGACAGGGATACAACCTGAGAAAAAAAAAATTTGCCTAGTAATCCGAACCTGTAGTGTACCTACTTGCAATAGTCAGAAAATAATCTCTTGCTTGAAGGAAGTAGTTCCCAAACGGTTTTTTTGCTATATGGTTAGCTTTTCCCCACCTCTTTAACATGGTAGAAGCGGACATCCCTGTGACGTGTACTATTTAGTATACAGGGTGAAGATTGAAAAATGGATATTCAAAAATGTTTATTCGGTTGAAATAATCCTCGAGAAAAACAGGCTTTCATTATTCAGCAACATTATAGTCTCCTGTTGAACATGTGAAAAATGTACCACTCCATAGCCGATGATATTCTACGTACAGGGTGCAATCGATTTTTTGTTTCACCCTGTATGTTGTTTTTGCAGTTTGAAGAATCTGACATTTTTGTATCTTGAACAAAAGATTATAGGCTTGTAACAGAGCTTGAAATGGTTTTTGTCTTGATTTATTCGATAAAGATAGAAATATTGGAAAAAATCGATTGCACCCTGTACGTAGAATACCAGCGGCCATGGAGTGGTAGATTTTTCACATGTTCAGCAGGAGACTATAAAGTCGCTTAATGATGAAAAACTGTTTTTCTCGAGGATTATTTCAACGGAAAAAACATTTCTAAATATTCATTTTCCAATGTTCAACCTGTATACTAAATACTACACGTCACGGATGTCTGCTTTCACCATGCTGAAGAGGTGGGGAAGAGCTAACCATTGAGCAAAAAAACCGTTTGAGAACTACTTTCTTCAAGCAAGGGATGATTTTTTGACTATTTCAAGTAGGTACACTACAGGTTTGGATGACTAGGCAATTTTTTTATTCAGGTTGCATCCCTGTCTGCTGCCGGTACATTTTATGATCCATCAAATTATAGCGAGGCACTCTTGTTGGGAACAAAATTTGGTTCAATTCCGTTGGGTACTTCAAGAGTTATGAAAAGTTAGAATTTAAAGTTTGACAGCTTGTGATTTTTTGACAGACGCAACATTGAAGGTTCTCACTGACTATTTTGTACGCATTTTTTCGAGGGCTTTAAAATACTGTATCACAAGTTGCATTCGGTGAGACAGACCTTTTGTCATTTTTTTGTAGTGACACTTCCAAGTGACAGATCAAGATGACATTTGGATTTTGTCGTTGGAACCTTGTCACTTACGAATCTAACAAATTTGGTCGGGATTAGTTCAACGGCTTGGGAATAAATCTGGGCACAAAATTCAACAGACCAACCACCAGACTGACCGTTAGACCTGCAGACCGACCGACATATGAATATTTTTTTGAAGCCTTTTTTATGTATACTCGAATGCAAAAGAGGGCAGATCTGTTGAAAGCCCGATAATTTTTTTTCAATTGGTCAAATGAAATGATGAAAGTGAATGAAGTCGCTTAACTCATTTGACATTTCTCAGAAACCATGGAATCTAGAAAAATATTTTTGACAACATTGGTTGCAGAATCTTAAGCTCTAATCACTGCAAAAACTTTTATGCCAATAAGTTGAATATTTACAGAGTTATTCAAGAAAAACTGAAAAAATTGAGAGATTTTTCAAAATGGCGGAAAACGCTTCGGGTCTCAGAATTTTTTTTCATCACTAATAGAAAGAGGGCTGTTTTCTGGACATGTATGCAAAAATCCAGCTTTATGGGAGAGATTCCGACCTCAAGCCCTGAAATGAGCTAGGATGACTGGGCTAAAACACCGAATAATGCTGCCGAGTTCGCGCCCAGACAGTAGTAATCGCTCTTCAGATACGATCGCAGTTAATTAGACAACTTCGCTGCATGTACATGCAGAGCAAATGGAGCGAAACTCGCGGTGTATTATTCGCTAACAGATAAGTTAAAATTGTCTAACCCAAAACCAACATAATTTAGCAGGATGTGGCGGTCGTAAATTTCACTTTTTGTACCATACGGGGCAGCGCAGATATGGCACGCATTGAGACGAGAAGTTCAGTGAATCTTGAGATGTCACTGAAATCTTCACAAAATGGAGAAAAAAGCACGTTGACAGATGTTGCCCCTGGACCCGAAACGCAATGAAACCGCAAAAACATGATTAGTACCGTACCATCAGTACCATCCTGTATAATGCTCAAGCTTGCATTGTCGAATTCCGCCAAAAGTTTCCAGATTTCATAATCTTGGAGAGTGATGCTTTCACGACGATTCAAAGAACTGTAGGCTTGTTCCGGCAAACTGGCAGCGTAGATCGGAAAAAAGAACGGATTCGACCCTGCCTGACTACCTCCTGTTTCTTCACCTGAGTTTCAAAAAGCTAGCGATCGAACCAAGAGACGAAGGACAGAAGAGATTAATTAGTTCATCACTGAGTACCTCGGAAATAACTAGCCAATGTTTTAAGATATTGTTATAAACGGGTTAGAGTATGATTGTTACTCGGGCACAAAAAGTTGAGCGCAAAGTGTCCAAAAGAAGATGTATTTTAATAAAGGTGGGAGAAACTAGCCAATTACAGTTTCAGCCGAGTCCACAAAAAAAATGGCGCGAAACCAACCAGACCAATGGGAAAATCGATTCACCGGAGGAGCAAGAGTAGAGAGGGAACCCATCTCGGAAAGATAGTCGGAGCGCAAAGCCCGGCTCTCAAAGCCGGAGAAGTGCAACGTCGATTCAGCGGTTTTGGAATAACAGTAATTTTCCGTGCGACATCGGCGGATTTAGAGATCAATGGACGATCCATGTGACCGGATGACGATCGAACAAGTATTATACAAAAACACAGGGAAGAACGGGATTCATCAATCATTTATCTGTATCCGTCGTACGAGAAAATTTTAGAAGCTAAAGAGCGTTGTTGTCCTGTGGGCCTTGAAGTAACCAAAACGAGTACGAAAGTAGATTAGAGGTGGTCGTCTGGTCTTGGAGGAGCCTTTCTGCACTGCGACCAGTAAGATCATTTGTGCGGAAGTAAAACTTACAGTCTCTACTCGATCACACCTGCCAAAATTTTTTGAAAGTGCATTAAGATGTTGTTACCACATTGCGCCAACAAGTGAATGATAATCTTCGGTGTATTTATTAAATGGGGATGTGATGGCAGTTCAGGACAAAGCCAATATAAACAGAATTCTTCAGTGACGAAGAAAGTTCAGACGCTGATATTTTTCTAACTTCACTTGTTCCCATACAAATCGTTGGTATAGATAATCGAACACATGAAGAATTCTATGGAAGAATTGTCGTCCTTATCGACTCGTCATTGTCACCCAATGCAACTACAATTTTTGCACGAAACCGCAAAGTGTACTAGTAACAAAAAAGCGTTATGTAACAAGTCAAATTGACACTTTAGTACCTTGGCCTCTGTCACACGGTCATTGAATTCATACATGTCACTGAAAATTTGAGGCAAATTTTCTTGCAAGTAAACTACGCAACATTGAATACGACACATCGAAAATTTTGCCCCTTGTTTTCAGATTGGAATAACTCCTGATTGTTTTGGACGATTTGTAAATCTGTTTGTGCCGTTGCTTAGCCCAATCTTCTAATGATCCATAACTGTAAATAAGAAACTGAATGCAACTTGAGTGAGGTTTATACAGGGTGACATGTATAGCGGTGCAAAACTGCCAGGCGTTCAACATGCTCTAATTTGAACAAATTTTCTATTTTCTGGATTCTAACATTGGACGGAAGAAAGATAACTCCATACCTTGCCACATTACTCGATTCGTTTCCCTAGTCTCCATATTTACAGGGTGGTATCAAAAATCAATTTTCTGGTTATAGGTGATATAATTTTTTTTTCTTGACCAATTTTCAAAACCCAGGGCTCAAATTGGAGCTGAAACCTCAAGTAAGAAGATCCCATAATCATAATCGACTGGAAACCAACATTGAAAATGTGTGGTTCGCTCAAGAGTGACCCGACGTTTTATCGGCCCCGGAATCTGGCTTGGAACGAGAATTAACCAGTAACCAACCTTGGCCTTGAGCGAAGCATTCATTCTGAACATCTTCTGATATTTGGAGCTTGAATGAGACAAGAACTGTTGATCAAGAAACAAAAGTACAACTGCATGTTATCAGGCAAAATCATCTTTATTGCTCGTATGAAATAGCATGTAACTAACGTTACGAGATGCATCGCTCGCCTGCAGCTTTTGTAACCAACGTAACGGAAATCACAACAAACAGAATTGTTTTGTTTTAATGCTGATTGTTCTAATCTCCGTAACGTTAGTTACAAGCGAATTCATACGAGCAAGAAAGATTATTGTTCTGCCTTGATAACATGCACTTGTAATTTTGTCCCTTTATCAACAGTTTTTGCCTCATTCAAGCTCTAAACATTTGAAGATGTTTAAAATGAATGATTCGTTCAAGGGCGAGGTAGGTTATCAGTTCATTCTTATCTCAACCCAGATTCCGGGACCGATGAAACGTCGGGTCACTCTTGAGGGAACCATAAATTCTCAATGTTTATTTCCAGTCGCTTCTGAATATGGGATCTTCTTACTTGAGGTTTCAGCTTAAATTTGAGCTCTGGATTTTCAAAATCGGTCAAGAATGAAAAATGATATCACCGAAAAAGCAAAGAAACTGTTTTTTTATACCACCCTGTAAATAAAGAGGCTAGAGGGATTAATCGAAAAACGTGGCGAGGTATGGAATTATCTTTTGTGACTCCAATGTTGGAATCCAGAAAAAAGAAAATTTCTTCAAATGGGAGTATGTTGAACGCCTGGCCCTTTTGCGCCGCTATACCCCAAGCAGCAATTTAGGGCCAAATTACCAAGCTAAAGTCAAATTGACCTAAAGAAGGCGAAATATGCATGAATTTGACATAAAATTTCCCTTATATGACAAATGCTCCACAAAGTCATTATTTAAATCAAAAATTACCAAGATTTAACCTTGCGAAAACCCTAAATTTACCATCCACTTCAAAAAGTTTTTGGAAGTTGAAAATTACCTAGATTCCACCTAAAAAATGCCTTCAAATTCTTCAAAATTCATAAGGCATTATCTAGGGCAAAAATTAGTTCATTTTCGCTTGACTTCCGCCGTTAAAGTCCATTTTACCTCTGAGGTTGATTTAAGCTATCAACGGTAGTCGCAATTACTTCGAAATTACCCTAATTTTAACTTCAAAGTCTGGTTATGAATAACCTCTTTATACTAGTCCAAATTTGGTAATTTTCAACTTTACACAATGCCTTACAGGTCATGGTAAATAACAAGGGTTATTTTAGTAAAAAAGCGGACCTTTTCAATTTGAACATTTGCCTTTGAAGTCAGAATCACTATAAAAATTGACTTATTAAGGAACACTAGTCAAAAGGAGGGCGAAAGTACCATTATAGTGAACTTTAAAGGAAATCCGTCTTATGTGGCTTTTGAGGTCAGAAAATGAGCTGGCCCTTTGTTGCTTGGGGTTTTTCATGCAGATCACCTCTTGTCAATGTTACCAGTACCTGCTGTGCTGTGAAATAGTGCAAAGCAGAAAATGTCCTCCAAGTAAGAAGATCAAGCTATAACGGCACACCGCAGGTAACTATCGCCTATTAAAAAAAAGTGTCACCGGCGCGGCTCAAAATCCAACTCCGCTTTCGTCAGAAATGGCGGACATCGACATACCAGCATCGCTCTCAGACTCCGATTTATTGAGCGCGTAATTTAAAATTGTAGTCTTCATAGTTGAAATTTGGTCCAAATCGGTAATTTAGGGAAAGTTGACTCTGAAGTCGATAACAACAAAAAACCATGAGTAGACTATGAGGTAAAATTTACCTAATTAGGTCAATTTTGACTTCAAAGTTCGAATTTCAAGTAATTTTGCCCTGTTCGAAGGGAAATTTTCCCTATAAGTAAAAAACAATAGTAAATTTGCCCTGAAAGTCAAATTTCGAAATATCACCAGACACGCCATCTTACTTCAGCAGGTTCCACGTCCGCCATTACGATAAAAGCTGTTCTGTAATTTTTGTATTCCCTTAATTACTTGTTTTTTTGCCAGGCACCAGGCAAAAAAAGTGTAATTAAGGAACACTGTTCAATTTAAGAGCTTAATATTAACATTTTAATGCTCTAAACTGTGATTGTGTTGTTATTTCCGCAAGTTCTGCAAAAAATCGATTTTTCCAAGGCGCAATGCAATATTTGAAGGTGCAAGAGGCACATTTGTCAAAAATATTTCCTTCGTGTGAATATTATGACCAGGGAGGAGACTCTAAGTCCGCAAAATGTTTCATGCTATAGGTATAGGTAGGTATATTTTGCTATGAAGGACGGAGGTCCGCCATGAAAGTCAATCACTATGGTAACACCAACAACACTATTGTGCACTAATGTCTTTTAAAGTCGTATGACCAACTATAAGTCAGAAAAACCCAAAATAATACCATAGTGGATGATAATACCTATTCAAGTCTTGTAAGACACAGGTCACAGATTAGTAAAAATGGGTCTTAAATTACTTATTGTTACCAAGAATGAAACTTATTTTAGGTTCAGCCGACTAACAGGGTATCTGACCTATAAGTCAAATCGACCTATGTGCCCAATTTTCGACGTATAAATTACCCACTTATTTTTCCCCACTTACCTGAATTCGACGTCGATTAAACGTAAATCCGACCTATTGAAAATTGATCGCTGACCAATAGTGAGGTAGATTTCAACCTTATTTGGCCCTAATTTGTTGCTTGGGACATCTCACCCTGTATAAACTTTACTCAAGTTTCACTGAGTTTCTTATTCACAGTTATGGATTATTAGAAGATTGGGCAAGCAATGGCACAAACAGATTCAAAATCGTACAAAACAATCAGGAGTTATCCCAATTTGAAAATGGGCAAAATTTTCGGTGTGTCGTATTCAATGTTGCGTAGGTTATAGCAGAAATCCATGACGAAAACGCGTCATATTTTCCATTCTGATTTCATACCTGATCTAGATTGCTCCTTTCAGAGAAAAAGACAACTTTCAAAATGTACTTTCTATTTGACGTTACAAAGTTCGAAAATTTCACTTTCACGAAACCCATGAATCGGTGGTGCAGTAGAAGTGTACAACAGACCTTAATCGAGAACCATGAGCAGCATCCGGTTCTGTATAATACTGAGCTGCCGAATTATCACAAGGAATACTTACGCCTTAAGGCATACTGCAGACTATCACTGCAAAAGTCGAGAGGATTCGACCGTCCGCGTCCGTCACCACAAAGTTGGGAAAAAAATCAATTCCATTCGTAGTCAATTGAATGAAGAATTAGAAGAAGTGAAAAAATCTGAAAGTAATGCCAACGAAACCCCAGTATGGGGTAAATCTAGACCATATAGCACACGCACGTGACGTGACAACCAGACAAGAAAACAGCCAGTCCTCCCAGACAGAGTTGGCTGATTTGAGTCTATCTCAGTCTCTGAGTCTACCGCAATCCAGGACCTAGCCTTTTATAATAAAACGATCGTGAGTTTCCAATTAAGTGGTTACCTGTTGTTTCTTTCAACAATTTTACAAAGGGTAGTTTAAAGATAGCGCTAACGAGGGAAAAACGGTTGAAAATCTTAGTTTTGACTCTACCATGCTTTGCCGATGTCTCCACTTCAGGTTCAATTTTGAACATGACTGTCGGAATATCAAATTGCAGCTCGATATCTTCAGGCACAACTGCTGATTTATTCGAAGAAGAAAAAATAAAGAAATTTCACTTCTTACAGCATATTATGGGAACGCCCCAAGATATTTCAACTCTTTCAGGTACGGCAAATTCAGTGAAAAATGAACCCTAGAGGTACGAGAATATACCGTTATACGTGGGATCGAAACAATTTCGAATTGGGGCAGACTGCTTTCCGCCAGGGTCAGTATTTTTGAAACTGGCGAGATGAATTCACATAGGATTACTATGGCAACAGTGTGTTTGCCAAGTAACACAGATATATTATCATGGATTTCTCATCGTATTTTTAGAAAATAAAGAGTACAAAGTGGCCTTAGTGACAAATTAGTGCTATTACGTAGATACGATAAAGACGGAGTGTCACGATACTATTCCCATGCTAGAAAACAATGACTAGAAACGACAAATTCAGAAACTCCCTAGCAACCTAGTCTCTCGTCCTATATTTCTAGCATGGAAATATTTAACATAAAAATAGTATCGTGACACTCAGGCTTGATGATGGACAATGGATTTTTAATCGATGAAATTTGCGAAGAAATCTTTGTTTCCAGAAGGCCATCTCTTCTGAGAAAAACATCAATTTTCGTTCTTAGAACCAAGGCTCAACATTAAGATTTCGAAAGCTCGAGTGCATGCTGAATGATTCAGCCAGAGAATGCGGTCTTGAGATACTGAACGGTGCAATGCCATGGTCATTTTTTGTTAAAAACTGCGACAACATAATTCAGTTCATTGCGCTGTGGGAAATTTTCGAAATTGAAATACAAAAACTGCCTCGGAATACCCTAAATACGCACAATTCCAACTTGGTTGATTGAAAATTTGCTGAATAACATGGATATCGTCTCTAAACAGCACTCGAAATATCACTGAATATTTCGCGGTTATAAAAAGAAACACTGGGCGCTTTCCACCTACAACGGCATACTACGTCATATTTTGGAATAACACACCAAATAACAAACGAATTTAGACAGGATTTTGGTACAAAATTCCAAAATATGACATGTGCCGTTGTAGATGGAGAACACCCAGTGGACTTAATGGACAGGGAGCTGGTGCCTCAAAACTTAAGGTACATGATTTTAACCCTATAGGTCTAATGTGCATTAAGTTGTTAAAAATTGCTTTGTCTTACATGTCAGACCGGGGGCTTTAGGCTGGTATGAGCCTGTCAATTTTCGAAAAAATGGCCAAAAATTCACGTCATAAGGTACATGAATGAAACCAACTGGATTTTGTGTGAGAATATTCCCTTGATCGAGAATCTGGTCGTAAGGCAAAATTTTTAGGGGCTTTCGGTCCATAAGACAAATTTGAAATTTACAAAAAAGGACCAAAATTTATCAATTTTTTCACAGGCATTTTGTTGACTAACCCATCAAGTGTGATATATTTGTGATCAGGATGAAAAACATAATCGATTTCCATGTTAAAATACAGGGTGTACGATTTGAGAAGAAATTTTCGATGTTGCACCCTGTAAGCGATGTACCATTAAAAAATGTTGTGGACAGATTCGAAACCTGCGTGAAAAATCATGTGAGAATCGTTTTTCATTCCTAAAATTATGCCAAAGGAGAAGTCTCCAGGAGGAGGTAAATTTTGGCCTTTTTTGAGAATTTCAAACTTGTCTTATGGACCGAGAGCCCCCAAAAATTTTGTCTTATGACCCGGTTTTTGACTAAGGGGATGTTCCCACACAAAAGCCCGTTGGTTTCATTCATGTACCTTATGACATAAATTTTTGACATTTTTTGAAAATTGATAAGCCTATACCAGCCTAAAGCCCCCGGTCTGACATGTAAGACAAAGAAATTTTCAACAACCTTATCAAAGCACATTAGACCTACAGGGTCAAAATCATGTACCTTATGACGTAAGTTTTGAGGCACCAGCTCCCTGTCCATAAGGACCTAATCCAGAGTCACCATTTGCTCAGGCGTACTCGGAAACAGAAAAATATCAGACCTCAGCCTTTCAGCCTTTCTAGCTTCTTTTGCTATGGATCGATGGGGGGAGCTTCTCTCTCCAACATTCTCGCTCCCCCCAACCTACGATCAGCAAGAAGTTTTCATTGTTTCCATGATCACATGTCTGATGCACTTGAAATTTGGAACCTGGATTTGATGATAACGTGCCTTCGGCTATGGTTGCCGTGAGAAACTGGGATGACATATTGATGCGTAATATTGTGGAAAGAAAACTGGTTTTCGATAATGGAAGTACACTTGAAGTTTGTAGGTTGATGGGAATCTAGGGCCTGGTTCCAAGTGGTGCCATCCAAGTCTTTTGGTACTTTACTAGACGACAAATGTTTAAGGCTGTGTGTTCGTATCTCATTCGCATGTATGCGAATCGGGTATGAGTCACGACCGGTTCAGCAAACTTCGCTGTAAGTACAATTTGAAGCTTGACCCCACTGACTGATGTAGTCTTCAAATTAGCAAAAAGAAAGATAAATGCATGTGTAATGGATAACGAAGAAAATTACAGTAGATTCCAGAGTCGGTACTGCTACAATGATTCCCAACGAATGCTTGAGAATCGAGCATTTCAACGCAAGTCTTCCTGTGTGTCACCTACTAGTGGTTAAGTGGCTAAGAATTTGAGCTGCATCGAGGTCCTCATTGACCATAGATGAGATTTAGGAACGTCTGCTCTTCCGATGAACCAGACTGAACAGGAAAACAGGCAGGTTTTCCTGTATACGTTCTGAAGACGACAGCCCCGATCTTGACGAAAAACACCCGGTAAGGACGATACCAACACCTTACACCGATGAACAAGCTTTAGTGTGAACGCTCGTTTTGAAGAGCGACCCAATATCGAAGTATAAAGTTATGGGACCTACAGTCTACGCAGATCGATTTGTACCAAAATTCTGCATTGGAAATTGGAATTCAGGACTCTTTGCTGTGGTCATGACTAATTTTCTAAAGAAAAACGGAAGAAAATGTTACTTTTCAAGCGCTACTTTCACCTTCTCTTATCTCAAGGTCTCTAATGAGATATCGACCTGAGCTTTGCACAAGCTGATAGCTCTTTCAATTCTCTGTGAAACTTGTACTTGTAGGGACTTGCGGGCGGGAGAGGCAATGATCACACTTCTTTCAATATCTCACGCGCTTTGAACGCGAAGAAATGTCTGGAAAAAAGGAGAAGGTAAAAGTGGCGCTTGAAAAGTAACATTTTCCTCCGTTTTTTTTTGCTAGAAAATAAGTCACGACAACAGCAAAAAGTCGTGAATTTTTATGCCTAATGCAGAGTTTTCCTACAAAGCGATCTGTGTAGGTCCTATAACTTTATACACCGATATCGCGTTGATGACACCTTTTGCATCCCCGACCGCCGCACTAGATAGCTTGACAATAGAAAAATGAAGAAAATTATTATACCTCAACCATCTGTTAAATCAACTAATTTGAGTTACCCAGATTTACACATAACATCAGCTGAACAGCTTTTCAAGTCGGTTCACATCAATACAAGAAACCCAGTAGAAAGAGTAAATGGATAGTCACGGAAAGGTTTTCAGTCACGCTGGATTCATGACTAGGGATTTCCTGGGGCGGAGTGGAGCGAAATTTTTTGGCTGAACCGATCACGTTCAAAAATTACGTCATGATGAATGGACGTGGTCGATCCAAGCAGAAAATCGTTTCGGTCCACTGTGAACAATCAACGCATAATGAATCCAGCTTTAAACTCCAACCAAAGTGACCGCATGCTACGTACTACTATACAACATACCAAACAGACAATGATCTAGAGGTTGGAGACTTTCAAGACCACCCACTGAATGATGACTTCCAGTACCAATG
Source organism: Anaspis maculata (assembly GCA_949128115.1). Lineage (NCBI taxonomy): Eukaryota > Metazoa > Arthropoda > Insecta > Coleoptera > Scraptiidae > Anaspis > Anaspis maculata. The sequence continues at coordinate 122,834,772 of OX421961.1, forward strand.
TTACCAAAACCCTGATCATAACATGTCACCTACAATTTCCCGAAATTCGGTTCTACGATACTGGTCCGGATGCTAGTTGAAAGTACCTTGCATTTTTTGATGAGAAGATGACACTCGGTGGGAATGTTCTTTGCATCGTACTTTCCCGATCCAGAAAGGTAGCCATCAGCGCCATCCATGCCGGCGGTGTATACAGGGTGATACAGAACAAAAAAGTTGAAAAATTATATTCATTAACCGAAACATGTGGAGACGTGTAACTCACCACATACATTAACTACTTTATGCTTATTAAGTCACAGCAAACTGTTCTTGATTACCTTGAACCGTCTTTGAAATGTAGGGGAAGACCAGAAGAAAAAAAACAAGAATAGGTACTCTTTTTTCCATAAATAAGTAATTCTTCGAGATATTGACACAATACTTGGTATTTCTACAAAAAGTAATGTAAGAAATGATATGAGCTGGGTAGCCAATTTCTAAGCCAACTATTTCCAGAAATACGATTGTCAACTTTTTTTCCTCTTGAGGACCATCTTGAATCTGCCCTGTGAGGCATCGTTGAAAAGGTGACTGGTTATTATAATAATGGTAACATGAAATCATTGCATCGCAAAAACAACCTCTTCATCATAGCTTAGTGACCTCTTCGGCGGGAAAGATTTGTCATTCACGTATTTTTTGGCTCGTCAAAGCTTTAGTGCCCATGATGGCATTTGCAACATCTGGAATGGTGAAATATGTTACGCGTTATGAACCTTGATGTACTTTGAGGTAGCCTACCGAGTTTCACCATCATCAATTACATGCACAACTTATTTTTTATTTCACAACAAATTACATCACACAACTTAAAATACATGACGTCGCGACGCAATGTCGAAAAACATAGTGGTCGTCATTTCCAAAATAGTCGATATATTATCATAGTTTATTTGATTTCTTTCATTCAAATCATATCTACCACACCACAACCACACAACACAGCAACCACAGCTACAACACAACACAAAAATATGGCCGACCAAAGTCCAAAGCAAGACCAAAGCAGGAAGCGGAAACGGGACAGCACACCAGTGCCAACAAATTACGATCAAGATCGGCCGGACAACCTGCAAACAGCGACGCCGGCACCGCCGGCGGGGACGCCGCCACCGGCGGGGACGCCGAGGGGGACACCGGCGAGGGGGGCCCTGGGCCCCAACATTGGACCTACCAGGGAACACCCTCCTGCCCGGTCCCCGACGAAGCCGACTCCCCCCAAAAAATGGAGGTAGGAAGGGGGAGGGGGAGTCGGCTTTTAAATTTATATTACAATAAATTATATTTATATTAAATTTAAATTTACATATTATACACAAATACTTAAAATACACAATTGGGATAGTCGTCGCGGTACGGGCCTAAAATCGTCCAAGTTCTGCACTTCTAACGATTTCGATTATTTTTGGCACAGATGATCATTGGACCTATTCAAGCGTTTTGACCCGCAGCACCACCAAATTTGCCCCTCGGGAACGGAGGAGTGGGGGTAGCTTCCGAATTTGAAGCTCCAGGTCTGGTATGGTCCAATGAAGACCCACAAAGTCAAGTGAGTAGTCATTTTCCATTGATTTTCATCCGCTGATGTCGACTCTCACGTAAAAAATGAGTTGCGCAGTCATTTGACAAAGATAATTGGTGATAATGATGAAATCAAGTGGTCATCTACTGAACTCTGTAGGAACTTGTTTTTTTGTGATAAATACATGAAACTTGGTAGGGCTGTTCATTATTACTTACTTTCCAAATATGGAGGGAGCACCACGCGTTCCGACGCATGACGTCGCGACGCAATGTCGAAAAACATAGTGGTCGTCATTTCCAAAATAGTCGATATATTATCATAGTTTATTTGATTTCTTTCATTCAAATCATATCTACCACACCACAACCACACAACACAGCAACCACAGCTACAACACAACACAAAAATATGGCCGACCAAAGTCCAAAGCAAGACCAAAGCAGGAAGCGGAAACGGGACAGCACACCAGTGCCAACAAATTACGATCAAGATCGGCCGGACAACCTGCAAACAGCGACGCCGCCACCGGCGGGGACGCCGAGGGGGACACCGGCGAGGGGGGCCCTGGGCCCCAACATTGGACCTACCAGGGAACACCCTCCTGCCCGGTCCCCGACAAAGCCGACTCCCCCCAAAAAATGGAGGTAGGAAGGGGGAGGGGGAGTCGGCTTTTAAATTTATATTACAATAAATTATATTTATATTTAATTTAAATTTACATATAGTACAAGAAAGATAGATTTCAACCTCGGAAAAAATATGGACGTCCTGAAAATTTGATATTTTGTCCAGAATTGGGTGCTCTACAACATATCCAAAATCGCCAAAAATCGCACCCGGGGGTTTCGAGTTATTGGAGGGGGGGTAAAAAATTGCAGGTAAAAATGGAGGGGATGAAACCCGTCAATCCATTGGAGGCGAATACATTATAGTTCGACGTATTATATCCCATTGGTACTATTTTGGCACAAAAAGTGTCCATCATTGTTGAAGGGGAGTAGTGGGGGGGGCGAAGCTCTGCTAGGTGGTTCATTTTGTTTTTCTGGCCATGTAGAACCGATCACGATGAGTTTGGTATCTTTTCCGGCTAAATTCAATCTCCTAAACTCATATTGGATGTGTAAATTTGGATGAAAACAAGTTTGAACAAGTTAACTTGAGAAAACTTGTTTTTTCTTTGACAATGTTGACGAGTTTTTGTTTTACTGTTGGAGGCGTTCATTTTTAGAAAATTTCCAGGGACCATTCAATTGAAGTGTATTCTCCACAAAAATCATCCACTCGATGTATAATTTTGTTTCTCGAGTTTAAAAAATCGAGTTGAACTTGAACCGGCGCGGCGCGTCGTCTACTACTGACCAGAACACTACAGCATGCACCTTCAAATGAAAACACCTCAAACTATTGAAGAAATAATAACTCATCTTTGAAAATTGGAGGATCTGTGGAGAACTGAATTTCCTATAACATGAACAAAATCGCCACGAATCGCACTGCAGGGTTTTGAGTTATTCAAGTGGAGAGGTAACAGTTCATAGAGTATGAATCCTGTCAAAGTGTTATCCTCCTCCTCGAATAACTCAAAATCCTGAACTGCGATTCATGGCGATTTTGTTCGTGTTATAGAGAATTCGGTTCTGCACAAATCCTTCAATTTTCAAAGATGAGTTGTTATTTCTTCAATAGTTTGAGGTGTTTTCATTTAAAGGTGCATGCTGTAGTGTTCTGGTCAGTAGCAGACGACGCGCCATGCCGCCTCAAGTTCAAATCGATTTTTTAAACTCAAGAAATGAAATTATACATCGAGTGGATGACTTTTGTGGAGAATACACTTCAATTTAATGGCCCCTGAAAATTTTCTAAAAATGAACACCTTAAACAGTAAAAAAAAAATTCGTCAAAATTGTCAAAGAAAAAACAAGTTTTCTCAAGGTAACTTGTTCAAACTTGTTTTCATTTGAATTTACACATCGGATACGAGTTCAGGAGATCAAATTTAGTCGGAAATGATACCAAACTTGTCGTGATCGATTCTACATGGCCAGAAAAACAAAATGGACCATCTAGCAGAGCTTCGCCCCCCCACTACTCCCCTTCAACAATGATGGACACTTTTTGTGCCAAAATGGTATCAAGGGGATATGATACGTTGAACTATAATGTATTCGCATCCAATGGATTGACGGGTTCCATCCCCTCCATTTTTACCTGCAATTTTTACCCCCCCTCCAATAACTCAAAACCCCCGGGTGCGATTTCTGGCGATTTTTGATATGTTGTAGAGCACTCAATTCTGAACAGAATATCAAATTTTCATGACGTCCATATTTATTCCGAGGTTTTGCCGTATTTTTTACTATTTTTCCTGTACTAATATTGTAATGGTACGCCCCCGGCACCCCCCAGTGGCATTTTCATGTGTTTGGCCTCTGATCATCGGAATCCTACGTTGTCCGTTTTTGTTCGCGCCTTAACCCTTTGATCCGCTTTTGTTCATGAGGTGAACGACCCGAGGGGGAAGAAGGTGGAGTTCAAGGTGGACTTCAATGAAACACGCTCATTGCACAGAAAATTACATTTACTCAAAACAACTAAGTGCAAAGTGCAAAATTAGTCTTTTATGATTCTTTTCTCAAAACACCTGACGTGTGACTGACAGAATAGGCAAAATGTACAAAATGGACAAAATGAACAAAATGGACAATGCGAACAAAATAATAAAACAATTGAAAAACAACACAACAAAATATGTCAAACTGTCAAGTCAAAGAAAATGGAAAGTGACGGATTCGGAAAAAGAGCCCTCATGTGGAAGAACCCAGTCAAAGAAACCACTGAGTTAGGCCCAAAGAAAAAGGTTCTCAAACATGTGACAAAATATAAAACTCACTGAGTTTTTGCTCTCCCTACCGCAACGCAGCAAATAACGCAAAGTAACGCAACACAACGCAAGTAACGCAAAGCAACGCAAAGTAACGCAAAGCAACGCAAAGCAACGCATAATAACGCAAGACAAAAGGTCGCCACACTCACACAAACTCACAAAAACAACAACTGAAGACACGTTAGTAGACAGGGCATAATAAACAAAACACTACAATACAACTACAAAATACAACAACTACACAATGGGGGTAATCCTGTTGCGAACCTGTACTCGAGGACACTGTAAGAGAACCTATCCCACAAAATCTGACATTTGCCTCGTTACGCGAGTCGCAAGCGACTAAGTTGTAACCAATCGTCCGTATCTACCATGGCTGTCCCTGTCCCTCACCCTGGCAGGTAGCATCAAATCATCACATCACAAACAAAGCAAAATGAATGAACATAACATGACTCCCCAACAAAAAAGGTACCGTACAACCTGCTTGGACGGTAAAAGCCCTCTGACACATAGACAAAAGTAAACATTGTAAAAGTCAATTTTAGGTTGGGTAGAAGTGGTTGATAGTACAGGAACGACTTTCACGGTATTCAAGAAAATATTAGTAACATAGGTACATCAAGGCCCGATCATACTCGCAAGCGCCATTTGCAAAACCCAGTGAGTAATTCTAAGTAAAATATTTGAGAACCGGAACAGACGGAGGACTCTGAATATTGACACAAAGATTTTGACACATCAAAGGTACAGCACTGACATTAAAAAAGAGTTGACTACAAAACTGTACATAAAAATATCGTAGATAATGACGTTCAGCTAAAATTTGACACAAAATTACAGTCAAGTGCACACATGAAAAACAAATAATAAACAAGTAATTTAAAAAATACAACAAAAATTAATATTTACCTACAAAAGCACGCAAAAGGAACAACACTTCAACGCGACACATGTCTTCAAGAGGCTGTCTGCGTCTCCCCCAGCATCCGTTCCTCGATTTCTTTCTAGGCTCTGCAGACGAACAGCCACCCTCATTTAAAGTAATAAAATCTCGTCGCTCGACCCATTTACAGTCTTAGGACGGACGACACTATGGTCGAAAGTCCCAAATGTGACCGCATCAAAACTGCCCGACCATGGGTTAACACAAGTTCGCATTTTTGTGCCTGTTTCGTTAAAAGGGGAATTTTTAAAACTAAATATTTTAAAGCCATGCAGGGCGCTGATTTAATATACATTTTTATATGGTAAAATAAGGCGAAATCCCACAATATTATACACAAATACTTAAAATACACTAGGAGGTTTGTTCTTAAAAGCTGTTTGAACAAAATTTGTGTCTTTTTTTTATGAAAAATACAAAATATTGGGTCTCTCACCCTTACTTGATCCCTCACTGAGGATAGCCTGAAACCAAAAGTCTCCGAATTTTTTATGATAATGGTTCATTGGGAAGTGCTCTTCAATGTTTAGTTGTCAAAAATTGCATAGTTGCGTTCAGATTCCAGACAAAGAGCGACAAAGAAGTTCATGCAGTAAAAAAGGACATAAATTACAGTCGAGAAAAAACTAGTCCAGGGCTAGACTGAAAGCTGTCTGGAGACCTTGCTTTTCAAAACATAAATGTGCAATTTGGTAAACTGTTAGAGCCTTAAGTTAGTAATGTTTCAAGCCTTTCACCCACGCTTGGGAGTTTTACATAACCTGTGTATTGCGGGAAGCCTATCTAAATAGGACATTTCTGGGATTTCTCCGTTGCATTGAAAATTGTGTCTTTTTTCACTGCATGAACTTCTTTGTCGCTCTCTGTCTGGAATCTGAATGCAACTATGCAGATTTTGACAACTACACATTGAAGAGCAGTTTTCAGTGAACCATGAGCATAAAAATTTCGGAGACTTTCGGTTTCAGGCTTTTCTCAACGAGGGATCAAATAAGGATGAAAGATCCAATATTTTGCATTTTCCATAAAAAAATTAAACAAATTTTGTTCAAACAGCTTTTAAAGACAAACCTTTCAATTGATTATTGTAAAACTTGGTAAGCTACCTCAAAGTACATCAAGGTTCATAATGCGTAATATATTTTACCATTCCAGATGTTGCAATTGTCATCATGGGCACTAAAGCTTTGCAGAGCCAGAAAATACGCGAATGGCAATTCTTTCGATGCAATGTTTTCACGATGCAATGATTACATATTGCCATTATTATGATAACCAATCACTTTTTCAACGATGTCTCACAGGGCAGATTCAAGATGGTGCTCAAGAGGAAAAAAAAAGTTGACAATCGTATTTCTGGAAATAGTTGAATTGGCTACCCAGCTCATATCATTTCTAACATTACTTCTTGTCGAAATACCAAGTATTGTGTCAATCTCTCGAAGAATCACTTATTTATGAAAAAAAAAAAGTGTTTTTGGTTTGTTTCCAGTTTTTCTCCTACATTTCAAAGACGGTTCAAGGTAATCAAGAACGGTTTGCTGTGACTTCATAAGCATAAAACAGTTGATGTATGTGGTAAATAACACGTCTCCACATGCTTCGGTTATTTAAATATAATTTTCCAACTTTTTTTTCTGTTTCACCCTGTATACGCTGCCGGCATGGATGGCGCTGATGGCTACCTTTCTCGATCGGAAGAGTATGATGCAAAGAACATTTTCACCAAGTGGCATCTTCTCATCAGAAAATGCAAGGTTCATTCCATTTTATGCAACTAGCGTCCAGACTATACAGCAAGACATCCCTGTCGATCTGGGTTACTTATCAGCGATTTTATTGCGGCGGAGCGGAGAGATTATTTTGTTTGGACCAATCACGTTCATGAATGCCGTCGTGATCAGTGGACGTGATTGGTCCAAGCAAAAAAAATCGCCCCGCTCAGCTGTGGGGAATTTTGCATCACAAATCTGGCTTTGCACACACAGCATGACAATATGTGATGTCAGTTTTCGCGCACTTCCGCTGAATGGTGAATGATCTACTGTTGAATGTTCCCCCAATTCGCCAATGCGCCTGCCGTTTTCTGATTTCTCCAAACAGTGCAAACAACCTCTGGCTTCAGTTGGCCATTCGATCCCACAGGTGGCGCATGACAGATGACAAGTAACATCTGACAGCTGTCCCACAGATGGCATATCTGTGACAGCTGACCGATGACGCACTGACATCAAAGTAGTTAACCATTCCATCCACAGGTGACCCACTTGTGAGGGTGGCAGATAACTGGTGACAGCTGACAGCCCATCTTGAATCTCGAGTTTCACAGCTTCCAGATCAGACCACTATCCCCAACCACTTCTCGGCCATCTACCTCTAGGTACTCATGATGTTGGAACACCTGATGGAAGGCGTTTCAGGGTGAATTATGATGAAATTTTTGCAGTCAGCATTGTTGATGGCAAAGCAACAATTCAGCTGAAACCAGATAGTCTATATGGAAACTGTTCCGTTTCGTTCGGAAGTCGTCAAGGGTTGAGAAGATTTTGTACACTACTAAGAAAAATCGATCGACCAAACTTAGATAATGATGCAGTTGACATACGAACCTTGAATCAATATAGATTCCATTTTAGATTATTTTCATAATTACCATTATTCATTAAAATTTACGACCGAAATTTAAGAAAACAATAAAATCCCATTTTCAGATGCTTTAGTCATAAGTTGTCGAGTCAAGACAAGACTCAAATGTTATTTTTACTGATTGGTACAAAAGACCTACCATCATCAATCAGGACAATAAATTTTAGATCTTGTCATGATTTAGAGCAGAAAACTAAAATGATGGCACAAAAACCATTGAAATTAAGCAATGCATCTGTCCATATTGAAAGTTATTGAATCATTGAAAAAATAGCTATAAATAATCACCCAATCAAGTACCATGGAAGAAAGGACGTTCATTGGTATGGGACGTTACAAGCGTAGACACCTTCGCTCCGTCACACCTGGAAGGTAGCTGCGAACACCCTGGATCTGACGCCGCTTCAGCTGAACGTTTGAAAATTTCAAAATATAAAGAGATCAGTGGAAACTACCTGTTTGTACCTTTTGCGCTTGAAACTTTTGGATCACGGGGCAGTGATTTTGAAATTCTTGTAAATGAATTGGGACGAATCCTTCAGGAAAAAAACAGGCAACCCCCAAGCCAAGAAAATTTTCGCTCAACATATCAGTCTAGCCATCCAACGTGGTAATGCTGCAAGTGTCATGGGAACAATGGGCCAATTTGACGGTGAAATAGATGATTTATTTAATTCAAACTGCTTGGGATGACCTTCAGAATCTTCTGCCTCGAATTACCTCAATGAACTCAGGCTGTGCAAGTCTTCTTGGAGCCCCTCTTACTGATAAAGCCATCACAATCGCATTTCATAAAAAGTTTCAAGAACTGAAGCTGTTTACATCAAGTCATGGATTTAGTCGTCCCTTTCAGTTAAAATGGGTGGAATAGGGATCAGGCATCGACAATCCCTTGCTTCCTCGCATCTTATCACAGTAGCCTCGACCTGATGATTTCCCTACTACTCAATGGCATGGTGCAGGCAGATTTATCTGCTAAGGAAGCTTTGAATATCTGGAATGACGACCAAGTGAACATGCCTGATCCAGATGGAATGAGGTTCCAATCCAAATGGGAAACAATTTCATTTCGAAAGAGTTTTGGAGCCTTGGTCAACGCTATGGATTCCAGAACAGACAAAGCAAGACTTCTTGCGAATTGCCAACAACATACAGGTGATTGGCTAAATGCCCTCCCTTTCTCTTCAACTTACTGATGAATCCTTTAGAACCTCCATCGTACTTCGCTTGGGCTGCGAAATCTGTTATCCACATCGTTGTCCTTGTGGAGTGCTGGTGAGTTCTGAAGAACTTCATGGACTTTCGAGAAAATACAGTGCTGGACGACGCTCAAGGCATGCTGAAGCGAATGACATACATCGCGCTTTGCGTTCCGCACAAATCCCGGCAATAAGAGAACCAACGGGCTGCTCTCGGAAAGATGAGAAAAAACCGGATGGCCTCACTCTGATTGCATGGGACAATAGTCCAGGCAATGGGTAGGTTCTACCTTGCAAAAGGTCGCGGAGAGTCGAAAATTTGCCGTCTGGTACGGTTTTGTATCCTGATTAACATACTGAGTTTTCGAATTCGGTAAGCCGCCGCTCGGTCCTCCACATCGAAAAGTTGGTGCCGAAGGACCCAAAAAGAGTCACTTTTCAATAATCTATTTTGCATCGCCGTCTGACTTACTGCAATGGAACCACATGACTGTAGTGAAGCCCTTGGTAGCACTAACTGCCACGCCAGTGAGATTCTTCGGGGTTAAAAAGAAATAATTCCCTGGGCAAACGTCTAGTTTTTCTTGATTTTGAAAAGATTTTTTCCCATGCGGAAATATCACAAACTGACTTAACTCAGGTTGATTTCGATTAGCTTCTTTCTTCTTGAGCTCGTCCTGGTCTCATAATTTTCTTAACAGCATTTGTTGACAAGATGCATTGCAGGAAGTGTAAAATTGTCAACACCAAATCAACAGTCATTTTTTCATTATTGCCAACGATCAGGAATTTTAATTTCCACAGGAAATGATACCTTGAACTGTTTTCTGCTTATACAGCATGGACCGAATCCCTAAATGTCCGTAGGAATACTGAAAAATAAATTCTTTTCAGAGTGCGCGTAAATCTGCAAAGCTGCATCTGAACACCTGAAAATAGTCGTAACCAACACTACAAAACCCAAAACAATGAGTGACAGAAGAACCAGTTCAGGTTACTTATTGTTAAAATTTATGTTGTGTTGGTTACAACTGTTTTCAGGTGCTCAAATGCGGCTTTGCAGATTCACGCGCACTCAAAAAAAATTGATTTTTTCGTACTCCCACGTGAATTTCGAAATCCAGTCGCATGCTGAATAAACAGAAAACAGTCCAAGCTATCAATTCCTGTTAAAATTAAGCTTCATGATCGATGGCATTGATGAGAAAATGACGTTAAGTTTGGTGTTGGCAATTTAACATTTCTTGCAGTGCACCTTGTCAACAAATGATGTTATAAAAATTATGAGACGAGAACTAGCTCAAGAAGAAAGAAGCTGATCGAAATTCACTTGAGTTAGGTCAGCTGGTCATATTTCCGCGTGAGAAAAAAATCTTTTCAAAATCAAGAAAAACGTGATGTTTTCTGAAGGAATCATTTGTCTTTAACCGCGAAGAATGGGACTGGGGTAGCAGCAAATGCATCAATAGTTTCAACAAAGTCATAGGGTTTCATTGCGATTGGTGAGACGACGATAAACAGTGAATTGGTGAAAATTGGTTCTTTTTTGGTCCTTCGGCACCATCTTTCCAATGTGGAGGAGCGAGCGGCGGCTTGTTGAATTCGAAAACTCAGTATGTTAATCAGGACACAAAACTGTACCAGACTGCAAATTTTCGAATCTCCGCGACCTTTTGCAAGGTGAACCCTATTTTAATGTATCGGTCGACTGTACTACAAAGGAAAATGTCTCATCTGGGACTACACTTGCACAGATACTTTCGCAGCATCTTACATCAGTTCCACCTCAACAAATTCTGGATATGCCGTCAGTTTCTCAGAGTCGAAAAAGAAAGCCAAATACATAACACTCGAAGATCGATTTATTTTAATCCCTGTTGGTCAGGAAACTTCTGGGGTATGAGGTGAAGAAGCGCTCACTTTTATCAAAACAATTGGACAAAAGATTACCAATGCTACCAATGAAAATAGAGCATTTCGTTCTCTCATTCAAGGGCTTAATGTTGCCCTACAGCGCGGCAATGTCGCATCAATCCTCGGTACCTTACCACCAGAGAAAGATTTCGGAGAGATCTTCTATTTATAAATTCTATACACTAAAATGTCGATGATCGAAATGTCAAAATATTGAAGAAAAAATTTTAATGTAGAAGGGCTCCATAATCTTGAAGTGGAATAGGTAGTTGTTGTATAAATTTGATTTTGAAAATTCCTATCATAAAAGAATACTTTTCGAAACTCTTGAAATTTTGAAATTGAAATCAAATCCAAACTCAATTTGCTTAAACGAACAGACAGACGACTTATTAGGTACACAGACTCTCAAAATTATCCTCGAAAGCAAAAGAATTTTTTCCGAAAAACACAATATCTAGAAACCATTATTATTACCTAAGAAAACCTGTAAAAGTTCTGAATTGTTACCTTATACCTTTGTTGCTGATTTTGTCAATTTTGACATCCAGTTTTTACAATTTTTTTAGTAAGTTTTTCCCCCTTTTAACTATTCAGAATTTATTTATATATTAATTTTATTGTAGCCCTATCCTTGTACCAGCCCTGTTGATGCCAACAAGTTTGGCGAAACCGGTCGGCAACCCTAAAGAAAAATAAAATATTAAAAAAACCTTGTGGAAAGACTTCAAGCTAAAATCAAATTTATAGAAGAAAAAATTGTTATTGAAAAAATATATATAATCCACCCCATATCGACTGACATGTATTTTCATAGACAATAGAATCTCCTACTAGCACGTCTTGAAACTTCAAACCTTTCAAAAAGAATTCTTTGAAGACCCCCTCCCCTCTCCGTTTAGCTGGATACCTACCGCTGCTCGCGAGAATTCGACTTCCCGTTATTATGCAGCGAACACCGAGGAAAAATCTACGGAAATAAGCCGTCCGTCTGTGGCAACGCTGCACTGCTCCGCTTCACTCCTGCTCTTTTCCCGAATATTCCTACATCCTCCGGAAAGCCGGGTCGTATCAATACTTTCTCTCTTTTTCCTCCAAGCCGACCTCTTTCTGACGCGGCCGTATAGCCAGCCCAGAGAGCCAGAATATATCGAAGATATAACAATATTTCTTTGGTGCGTGGCGTTGCATTATACATGTGAACCTAAGTATATGCATATACAAAAAAAAGAGGCCTTGAGCTTCTGTATTCGAGAGCTTTTCCGGAATACATCCGGAGTCGTTAATGCGATAAATGCGTCCATATATACGGAGTTATTGTGAACGCTGCCGCCGGGGGCCCCTGTCGTCGGAATGCGGGGGCTTTCACAGTGATTAACTTGCATATAGTGTCGCTTTTAGAATGGGGGGGACCCTTGTGTGTGTGTGTAGCCTTCACACACCAGGGCCCTATTCGGGTGCTAAGCGACAGCAATTTTTCCCAGCACACATTTTTTAAACCCTAATCTTCGGGCACCTCATCTTCCAGGCGATTTTTCACGTATTATTATTATTATGGTGTTGTGTGTGGGTGTATGCCTGTGAAAATATATTTTATGCTGAAATATCTGGAGCGTGTTCCCTTCGGGGCGCGCCTATCCTATCTTTAATGGGGTGCCGATGCGGGGGAGAGCAGCCGGCGAGAAAAATGCGACCGCTGCTTTGAAAATCGCCATGCCAATTAGCCGTGTGTGTATGGAGTGTCATCGGCCATTGAAGTATGGCAACGGATCGTGTATGAAAGGGAGCGCAACTGGGAGATAACGGTGTCGAATGGAACCCAGACATTCTTTCCCATATACTGTACTCATGGGAGTTCATGTGACACATTTCTACTTTACTGATGAATTTCACGATGGATGTTCACATCAACTAACAAACCTCTAATCGGAGAACCGTTTACGTAAGACGACAAAAGAGAATGAAGACAATCTGTTTGATGCTATTGTCGAAATTTGCATAACGGCGCACCCGGTGAGTTTACCATAGATGCACATATAATCAATTGCACGGCTTTCTGCATTAGAGCAAGCTATGGAAGAATTGTGTTGTCTTTATGGCGCGATGTGACGGAGAAAAAGTGTCGGCCCTGACCAGGACTCGAACCCGGGTCTTCCATTTGCCGGATGGACACTCTAACCACTAAGCTATCGGGGGAGACAACAGTCCCTCCGTCACATGCCCATATGAGAGCCGCCACAGTACTCCCCCTCCAGAGACGTCGTTCGTCTCGTATGTACTCCTGCGTTCGCCGTACTTATGGATCGTTGTTCAGTACCCCCCACCTAGGGCGACGACTGCTGGCTCAGCGGGTGGAGGCGGGTTGGACTCGTTGTTTTCTGCCATGTTGCTCCGTTGGCTGTTTGTCTTCAATCACGTCGGGGTCACCATTTATGGCGCGATGTGACGGAGAAAAAGTGTCTGCCCTGAGCGGGACTCGAACCCGCGTCTTCCATTTGCCGGATGGATACTCTAACCACTAAGCTATCGGGGGAGACACAGTTCCTCCGTCACATGCCCACATGAGAGCCGCCACAGTACTCCCCCTCCAGAGACGTCGTTCGTCTCGTATGTACCCCTGCGTTCGCCGTACTTATGGATCATTGACCGTTGTTCAGTACCCCCCACCTAGGGCGACAAATAGGACGTGGGTGGACGAAGGACAGAGAGTGGCGGTGCTGTTTACTTGTTTGTTGCTTGCTTTGTACCTCTTTGCCTTCTGCATGTGCGTCGTTGCTTGCTTTGTACCTGTTTGTTTGAGTTGCATGTTGCGTGCGTGCTGCTTTTGTTCGGGGTCACCATTTATGGCGCGATGTGACAGAAAAAGTGTCCGCCCTGACCGGGACTCGAACCCGGGTCTCCATTTGCCGGATGGACACTCTAACCACTAAGCTATCGGGGGAGACAACAGTCCTTCCGTCACATGCCCATATGAGAGCCGCCACATCTTGATACCAATGATACGATGACAAGGGGATGCCAGCCAGTTGTCTACACGTGCAATTTTTAATGTGACACCTTGTCACCGTGTCGAGGAATCATGTATGCGAAAGTAAACATTTTTGAGCATACGCCAGGAATCGTGAGTTTCGTTGGAGTGCTTTGCAGTGTGGGCGATAAGGGAGACGCAAGCTATTCCGTACATCGACCCTAAAGGAAAACAACCACAGGAATCGCTGACGGCTGATAGACGATAAAAAGGCTTTGATCGATAGACCAGGGTCTTTCTTGATTTATCCAAGTGGTGACGTGCGGTTGGGCAGGGTCGACTATGGACTCGAATTGTTTTATTTGCGTTTAAAGGTGCGAACTTATAGTGCTATTCTGTAAAAAATAACATTCCATTAACGCTCTGTTATGTAAAAATTCGTGTCAGCCATTGGCTGTTGCCTAGGTAATAACAACGTAACAGAGCCTTTATGGAATGTAATTTTTTAGAAAATCGCACCAATTATTATGTGAGATAGCGTAAGTACAGTTAATCGCGAAATGATAATCGCAATTATCAAAGCGGCGATGTCAAGTGATCGAGACATGAAAGCGGCCTGAAATGTCTAGAACTATTCGCCTATTTGATATTGCAATCGTACGAAACATTTCGCGATTAACTGTACTGATTCTATGGGAGGGAAGCGAAAAAACACACCTAGGAGGCTTCTCCCCAATGCCCTCTTGACGGACTCTGTCACTGTTCGTTACGTCTTTTTCTGCTTTCTCTCTGCTTTTTGATACTTTGACCGACTGGGCCAGTCCAATACTGCCCCGCCGTTTAAGTCCCTAGTATTTGGGAGTTTTGTTGTATTGCGGTGGCTATCCTGGCAAAAGAATTTCGCGTGTGTTTCTCTGATTGGCTGTGGGTAAATCTAGAACTAGCGCGCCGGCCGGGATAAGCTGATAAAAGGAAGCGAGGCAGGTACTCAATTTCTTTTCCGTCTTGAAATTGGCACAAGCGCTGTCGTCAGTGTGGGTTTTGTGTCCACGTTTGCCTACCAAGTGGTTTTCGAAGTTCTGTAGATCGAAACCAGAACCGAGTGTTTTCGGTATTAATTTGGCGACGCTGGACCGTTGAGGGTATTGAAAGTCCGAATTAGGTTTCGTTTGGCCGATTGAAAAAGCACGACCACGACCACACCTGGCCCATCAAAAACGAAACCGATCAACACCTCAGGTAACGTCAAGAATAATTTGATTCCCCTTTTTGTCATATTTTCGGACTGGATTCGACACTTGAGTTGAGTGAGTTATTATAGGTTTCTACGAACTAGTTTTTTACCATCGAGATTTCTACCGTTGAGTTTCAACTATCCAGTTTTCAACCTCAAAGTTTCAAAGTCTGAAGATTTTGCCATCAAGTCTTCTTTATTTGAACCTAAGCGACCGGAGAATTCGTTCGTCACACCCTGAAAGCGCAGCGTACGTCATCTGTCGATCTCGGCACGTTTGGAAGCCGTCTCCGAGTGCACCACTTAGTGGAAAAAGGCCAAGTAAGCTGGCGACATTTCGCCTACCGTAGACTTCATTTCTCTTTTCTCAGTTGTGTTTTATCAAAAATGCCGTGAAATATGATCATTTTTCTCGTTGATATATTAAAAATAAATTGTTTTCCTCTTCATCGGCCCACATTAGCCATTCAAAGGATAATAAAGTGCAAGTTAAAAATCAGTGAGTTTGCTAAAATCGTGCGACTCCGGCCGTCCGCCAAAGGGTTAAATCGCTTTATTCAAAAATACCATCACATTTGTACGCTAGTTTTATGGTTTTGCTACTAAACATTCTTGTACCTTCTTGTCGGTGACTTTGTAAATAACGTAATTTTCACAGGACGAAAGGTCCCTATTTGACTTTGATATCTGTATTAAATTTTGCAAATAGGAGGGTCTCAAATTTGAATTCATGGGTTTTGTCCGTCAATTATTGTGATAAAAGTAATCTAGTGGCTGGTAGAAAGACCCGACAACGTTTCTTTGTTAGGGAGGTTATCGCAGTTGGCGAAGTAGGTGCCTGCCTTCGTTTGAACCGATAACGTTCAATTAATTCCGGTTTGAGTTGAACCCAAGCTTCTCTTTCAGAACGTGATATTTCGCCCATTGTGGTAATAACAGCGACTGGAAATTTCGTATGTTTAGTTTTTGTTAAATTGGCCAACCGACACCTGTTCCTTTTCTTTGTCTTTAATATTTATAAAATCTGTATTAGTAATCTGAACATTGCTTCACCTTCAGTATTGTATCAGTCATTGCTTGGTCCTAGAATTACTTTTGTGAATTCGGCCTACAATACTGTGGCGCCCCCGACCATCTAAAGAGCCCCGGCCTTCTCCACTGATCAGGTGGTGGGCCATGTTCACAAAAAAGCTTGTTACGTCGGAATTCACTTCACTCGAGCCCCTGGAAAATGCGTTGCGTCCGCGCGGTCCGTTATTGGCTGGGGATTTTGGATTTTCGACAGTGAATTTGGTGTTTTGCATTACCACTCGCACCGTGGCCTATAAAGTCCCCATTTTTGTGGTTTCTCTTATTCCCGAACGGAAGCGAGCCTATAAAATCCGGGCAGCGACGTTCGAGTTATCCTTTTCCGTCGAAACTGTTGACCCAGCATGTCTGAGTAACCAGACCACCGTGAGTGCGCAAAATTGCCGCATTTGGAGTG
This sequence comes from Anaspis maculata, assembly GCA_949128115.1. Taxonomy (NCBI): domain Eukaryota; kingdom Metazoa; phylum Arthropoda; class Insecta; order Coleoptera; family Scraptiidae; genus Anaspis; species Anaspis maculata. The sequence goes on from OX421961.1 coordinate 122,851,616, forward strand.
CAGAGACTTCACAAGCCATTACATCCAGAAAAAGTCACTGCTTGGTACGCATAATGGGCTGGTGGAATTTTTTACGATGCCGGTTAGAACGTTACAGTCAGACCGCTTTAAAGCCAGGATTACTTACTTTTTCGTTCCACGATTGATTGGCTATAATGTGGAAGAGCTATGTTTTCAACAAAACGGTGCAACGCGTCACACAGCGCGCGCCTCAATCGATGTATCGAACAAAACATTCGGTGACCGCATAATTTCGCGTAATGAACCTGCGAATTGGCCTCCAAGATCATGCGATCTAACGTTTTCCGACTATTTTCTATAGGGATATGTGAATTCGCTACTCTACGCCGATAAACCAGAGACGATGGACGACTTGGAAGCCAACATTCGCTGCGCTGTGATTTGCGACCCGAGCTGCCCCAAAAAGTGGCCGAAAATTGGGTTTTGTTTGCGCTTTATTCAAACCATAATTGCATAAAATTATTGTACCAATAAAGCCAATACCATGGCCATTATCTAGATTTTATTGTAATTTGTTGCATTTTAGAGTTCTACAGGGTGGTGAAAATTTCGATGCTCACCATTGATATCTTGGAAACGGTAAGAGATACGAGGTCGGTTAAATTAGAAAAAAGTTGCGCATTTTTGTGGCGATTGACAATCTGAAAAGAAACTTTGAATATTTTGATTGGTTTACGATTTATCACGAAAAAACTGAAAATTTTGATTTCAGAAATTATTTTTTATCTTTCCAACCATTCAAGCTATTTCCATCAAACTTAGTAGTTTTATGTTTTTGATCACTCCGAGTCGATCAACGTTGGCAGAAATTTTCCAGGCCTTCTAGATGTCAAATTATGATAGTCAACTTTTGTTTTTCTTATGGCCGCCATATTGGATTTTTGCACTAATAGATAGAGAAAAAAAATTAGCTTTCTGAATTAGTAACCAAAATATTTTTTTTATGACATTTTTAGCGTCAAATTCAGAAATTTTCATAAATTATTGACAAAATCGGGAATGCTTTGAAAAACAATTGAAATATTATCAATACCAACAACAAAAAAAAGACAGATTGTATTTAATTGACGTATCTAGGGGCTCGATACCAAGTTGCAGGCGCGAAGTTTGGGACGGCGTAACTCGCCAAATACAGCGCGGTCTGATTGGTTGGTATCCGCCGTTGCTATGGTAACGGCACTTACGGCGGTCTCAGCCCCAACTTGATATTGAGCCGTAACTTCTTAATCGTGTTTTGTGCTTGTTTGTACCCGAGAGCTCATAAATTAAATAAGTCAAGGGTGCCTGTGAATTCAAAAACGTCTGTCGCAACTAGGGTAATCCTTACTCCTTTTCTAATAAATTTGTCAAACTTTAACAAGAACGATGCTAGTTCCGACAGACGTCTTTGAACTCACAGACACCCTTGACCCATTCAATTCATGAACTACCGGTACAAACAAGCACAAAACACGATTACGAAGTTAGATACGTCAATTGCACACCACCTGTCACTTTTTTGTTGTTGCTATTGATAATATTTCATTTGTTTTTCAAAGCATTCCCGATTTTGTCAATAATTTACGAAAATTTCAAAATTTGACGCTTGAAATGTCATAAAAAGAACATTTTGGTTACTAATTCGGAAAGCTAATTTTTTTCTCTATCTATTAGTGCAAGAATCCAATATGGCGGCCATAAGAAAAACAAAAGTTGACTATCATAATTTGACATCTAGAAGACCTGGAAAATTTCTGCCAACGTTGATCGACTCGGAGTAATCAAAAACATAAAACTAACAAGTTTGATTGAAATAGCTTGAATGGTTGGAAAGATAAAAAATAATTTCTGGAATCAAAATTTTCAGTTTTTTCGTGATAAATCGTAAACCAATCAAAATATTGAAAGTTTCTTTTCAGATTTTCAATCGCCACAAAAATGCGCAACTTTTTTCTAATTTAACCGACCTCGTATCTCTTACCGTTTCCAAGATACCAATGGCGAGCATCGAAATTTTCACCACCCTGTATACCTCTAAAAAACACTTTATATGAATGTATCTCATTACGTGCCAGTGTGTCGAGTGTTTTCTGATTCTTTTAACCAAAACGAAATTAAAACGTTGATATTCAGACCCCGCAGAGCAGGTGTAGGTTTGATAAGCGCTGCAAAGGACGCCAAGGGTACAGTGAACAGCTTCATTAGTAGCTAGTTTAGTTATGATCCCTAACCTCAATTCAATTAAAAGACAAGCAGAAACACTTCACCTGTGAACTGAAGAAAAATGGTAGTTTGTCGCTTTTTGCGAGTGATTATAAACAAGAGGATGGTAGTCTACCGACAGATTGCTACAAAAACCAACGTCTCACTTTCGAATTCTAGTTGAGTATAGCTTTCTTTGCGAGTTACTTTGTAGCTCACGGCTCTGGACCGATATTTCAAATAAATCTCAACTTCGGCATGTGCGACACAAGAGGACGGTTTGAACTTTTTTCATAAGTATCGATTCGCAGTATAGAAAGACAAAACTGACTCCCGCCGGCAATAAATTATAAAGGAGAATCTTTCATCCGTTTATTTCAACTTTGCCATAGTGTAGAGTCTTATCGGTCCGCTGCTCAAACCGCCATAATTTATGCACGCCGTCTGTTCCGTATCGACAATTCCACAATTTAAGTGGCGACTTTTCGCAAATTAGAAGTCGCCCGACCTCCTCCTCCTCCAGTCTCTCCCCCCGGGGAGGTCCTCCTCTCTTGAGCCGCACCACACCCCCAATGTGTGAAAAGTTCATTTCCGGGTGAATGATTAATCGAGCCCGCGGAGAACCCTTTTAATTTTAATGATGATCTTCGCGAGCGACTCTCGCTTGTTCCATAATCAAGGCTTGAGGCGATGTTGATGTCGCGCGCCAAAGAGAAAGATTGACGACTTAGCCATTATTCGCATAACACTTCCTCAAATCGATCTAGTACTAGTAGGTACTATTAGCCTCAGTTGTAAACTTCCATTAAGGACGAACAAAAATCATTTCATATGGCATCAAGGTGAGTTATCTTGCAAAAATTGAAACTGTGTAACTGATGGGTAGCCTGCTCATTGGTGACTCTGCTCTTAATTTAGTGAAAATTTATATTACAACAGCGTCAACGTTTCAAGATGATGGTGAGAGGGCGCAAGAGAACCTAATCATGGTGGAATTCGTCGTAACGAATTGTCGTGTAATACCCACTCGTAGGTATACGAATACAAGCTAGAAACGCAACGAGCTTGAAAATTATTGCTGCTCTACCTACTGATGTAACAAACTGCACTCTAATTCGCGCTCGTTTTGTTTCATAGCACCCCTTTGCAACTTTGTATAGTAAAACTGGAGGAGCAATTCTTGTTAGTCTTTTCGAATAACGAGTGCTACTTTACACAGTGCAGAACAAATATTGCAGCATCAACAAATTATACAGGGTGATTCTATTTGAACCTACGATACTTCAAGTGGATATTTCTCTCGTTGTTATGATTCAGAAATTTCAACAGAATATGCCTCTCACTCGCTTACTAAGAATACAGGGTGGCAAAAAATTTTTTCTGGGACTCGCAAATCAAGTATCTTCATTTCCTTCAGCAACCCGGTAACTAGGCCAGGCGGTAGGTCATTCTGGATAGAAAAAATTCCGACCAAAGCCTTTATGGTGTCAGACTCTTCGTAAGGTCAGTAGGTATCTACCACTGAGTTTAAGCCCAAAAACGAGTTGTGCTGATTCCTCCACATTTGCGCAAAGGTGAAGGATGTCTTGAAGGTGCAAAAAGAACCGTTCAAAAAGAAATCAGTTTTACTCGATTTTCAAATACGTGCCGCGGTTAAGCCCGGCATGATATCGTCAGCAAAGAGTTTGAGCTTTTCGTTCCTTCTAAAATTTCCACAAACGGTATTTGGTAATATTGAAGAAGCTGATGCTGTACAGGAAGGTGGAAATGATTCACTTCGTTGCTGGCAATATTTTCAAAAATGCTGTTATTGAAATTTTGACGCCCTGAGTAGGTTCAAGGGATATGAATCAACAGAAAACTACGAAAAAAACATGTTGCCCCATCATTTTCTTGTATGGTAAAGCAATGAAGTGTGATTTGTTTTATGATCAATGTTTTATCCCGATAAATATGATTGTTGTTGTACTAATATAGCTTGAAGTTTTTCTCAACGATGTGGATAATGAAACGGCCTCAGATTCCACCTGGAAGCCGTGCATATCAATTTTTCGCCAAGACCGACAAATTTCGCATTTTTGATTTTCTACCGGGAGCGGCCAAAATGTCAATACACACCACTCCGCTCAAGAGCACCGGTTTCGGTACTTTCGCACCAACTCTCATTTCAGTATCACAAAATGCAAAATTGTTAGGCGTGAATATCGTTTCCCGCTAGAGCAAACCGGTGCTCTTGGGCGGAGTGGTGTGTATTGACATTTAGGCCGCTCCCGCTAGAAAATCAAAAATGCAAAATTTGACAGCCTTGCAGAGAAATTATTATGTATGGCTTCCAGGTGGAATCTGAGGCAGTTTCATCATCCACATCGTTGATGAAAACTTCAAGCTATATACATATTAGCATAACAATAATCATACTTATCGGGATAAAACATTGAAAAAGGTAATGTTGAAAATAATGGTAAGTTGAGGTCACTCCCTTGTCGAGAAATAGCACTACAAAAGTTGGCTTTTCATAAATGAATCAAGGGGATGCGGATTTATCGATGATCACACAAAAACTACTCAACAATCTATTGGTGGTCCAAAAAAAAAAATGTTTTTTCAATTTGTTGACCAGGCAAAGAAATTATTTTTCTTCTATAAGAAGAATGGAATTGACATGACGAAAAATGTTATGATGGTCAAGAACAAAGTTGTTTAGGTCCTGTACGGTAGATAGGGCGGTACTGAATGGCGCATGGGAAGAATTCTGACATCTTGAAATTTTGAGGGGCCCCCAGTCGCCCCCTAATGGACAAATTTTTGAGTGCTGCGGGTCAAATCACTAGAAATTTTATGTAGTTTGCATATGCCAAATTTCATTGCAGTATCACAAAATGCAGAATCAAAAAGCGTACCGCTGAAACTACTATAAATAAATGAATTAATAAACAAACAAAAAACAGAATTTCAACATCACACGGGTGATCTTTAATGCAGCAGTAGTGTGGGTATAGTAGGTTCACTTGTACCGTGATTCTAGTAGGCTGGGCAAATTTCACAGTTTGGCATTGTAGACTTCACGTCCAACTGCCTAGTGTGCGCCTGAGCGTCTGGCTTCGAAAGATAGGTTATGTTGGTGCGATGGTGTGTTGACTGTTGCTGTCAAAAATGAAAATTTTTCCGAAATCAACTTTGCAAATTGCAAATATGGAGTGGATGTAGTTCACCTTTCACAAGTTCCGCAAATTTCTTGTTCCAGTACGATGTCCTGAGCAGTGAAATCAAGTATTAACGCCGATGAATCCCATCCCCACAAAAATTAGGAGGGTTCAACTTCCCATCGTTTCCAGCCTTCCAGAGTGTGGGTACTTCTTTTAAAAACCAGGAATAGTTCACAATGCTTCCATATTATGTGGTTTTTGAAAATAGATTCACGTCTTCTCCGCAAAGCTGAACGTTATGGGGTACATGCCCAGCACCTATTTCGCCCATTTTTTCTCCCAGAAGCGAGTTCTTGATGGCACCCTCGAGGGATTCAAAATGGGCACTGGACGTTATTGTTCAAGACACAAGCTGAGGCGCAAACACAGTTTTCACAGTAATGGGCATAATTTCACCACAATTTTCATGAAACTCGTGATTTTCAGTCTATTTGACACTCGATTTGACAAACGGTAGAGTTGTTGATCTTGTCGTCAAGCTTAAACTTTCAAAAATCAATGCAACCAACAGCCAAGTTCTAGGGAGTTTTCAAATATCAGATTTGAAAACTTAGAAACAAAATCTCACAGCCAACTAGAATCACGGTACAAGTGAACCTACTATACTGCAACTTACACACCAGAATTTAATGGACACTTACTCTCACATCGACTGCGATATCGATCACCATCTAAAAATATTTCAACGTCTCAACGGCCATAAAATCAGAAAGATTTTGTGGCTTATCGCGTATATGAATAATAAAAGCGCCCCCGAAAGACGAACGATTTTCGGGGAATGTTGAAAGCATGTTTAAGGTTGAAAATTAAACAAATCATTAAATGCCGTGGCGCGGTGGCGAACATTATCGCGAGTATGCACTCTGTGCAGAACGTGCAGTAAAACTTTTATATGCGAGGCCGCGGCCCAGGTATGGGGGGTGAGGGTGAGAGAGCCCAGCCAAGGCTGACAAATATACACGATCAGACATGGCTCTTCTCGTGTGACGTGTAAAAATTATCTAAACTGCTGCTGATGGAACTTTTCCAAAGCCATTATTTCCCGGGAGCAGAAGCAAGTTAGCGAAGACCAAAATAGTCTGCAACCGTGCACCATATAGCCAGGGACGGAATCACGACAAGTAGAATACTACCGTGCGATCCAACCATTCCGAATTGGGGTAGGCTGTGACATGGTCAAATTCCGAGATGTGAAGCTGCTTTTCGCCAGGGCACAGCCTACCCCAATTCGGAATGGTTTGGATCACAGGGTATAACGTCGTTGTCACGTTGTCTCGCAAACTGAGCATTTTTCATGCAGTCTCCGAATATCTCTGCTCCGAATATGACATCAGATTTTGGGAGAAGTCCATACCTACAGGATGAGTTCCTCAACAGAAACTCGAAGAACAAAGTTTTGAGTATGCTGACCCTGGGTGTCACAATGAACCTGAAAAATCTCAGTCGCTTTTATTGATCTATTCGTGGGATATGACCAATCGAAGTTTATGGTTAAACACGTAAGTCGCCTGTATATCGGGAATATTGGGATGGCCAATATTGCTCCAACACTTAGTGACAAGTTCACCTCATTGGGTTGATTAATATTGCTTCAACGTTTACTGACAATCTTCCACCAATGTTTAGTGGATCCGGTAGGTACTGGCCCAAACTCCAATACTGAATGTTGATCAACAGTGGGTGTACCTACTTATAGATATCTAAATACTGACCTACCAGATATAGGCAGATACATGAGTAGTACCTCATCGGTTGCTGGTACTGCTTACAAATAGATCCGATATGAATTAGTCCGCTTACCTGAAACAAAGGAGAAAACAATTAGGTACTTTCAAGGTAGGTAGCTTACATCATTTATTTCGCACCACATAATTATGATCAGTGATTACTGACTACTACGATCATTTTCTTCATGTATCGTTCAACCAATCAAGCAATCAAGCAATGAGATGACACCAAATTTGTGACTATCACAGCAGTTTTTACACTGAACAAACACTAATTGCTTTGCTGATATTCAACAGCAACTGCACCAATATTGAACTGCACCAATATTTCAATAATTTTAAACGAATGGTAGAGACCTCAATCTATCTATTTTTATCTCAATGATCAATCGCACTTCACAGGGCAGGCCTCAGTCATGCTTTCTGCACCAGAAGAACATACTTGCACATCGTATATGACCTCACCCAAGGCATCGTCATAGAAGTGAGATGTAGTCACATCAAAATCGTCCAAAATTTTCGTACAAAGAACGTAATCGTGATGTTATTGTAACTTCCTGGCTTCCCATGCCTTATCAAGAATAATTCCAAAATATCGTGATCTTTGGTAATTAACCTGAGCGACAGAAGAAGGTTTGGCTTTTTCTATCGCGCGTCGGCGATGGTGTAACTGAGGAATGCATATAGCTCAACACATGAAAAATAAAACTGGTGCAACTGAGATGACGTGGTGGTCAAGAATACACCAGTTAAAAATGAGGCACAAGACAGCAAGTGTTTTCAGGTGGGGGTTAAGTTTGAACTGAAGGACACAGTATACGTGGAAGGTTTATGGCCAAGTGATGTTGCCTTCAGAAGATTGACCTTCAACTTTAGAAGGGTAAATGAAGAGCTGCGAGGCAATGAATCGAAGAATTTTTTTTAAAGAGAAAGTAAGAGAAAGATGAACGAGTTCATTACTAAATACTAATACAATCACCGCTTTATGTCAGAATATCCGTGGTTTGAACACTAAAGTCAATGATTTCTACACAGCCGCATGTGAACAGAGTTTCGATCTATTTAGTTGCACTCACAGAAACTTGCTCCAACCTTGCGTCAACTCAGAAGAACTTTTTCACAACTGCACAGTATACATATAGGTGTGACAGGAATTTGGCTGCCATGTCACTGTCACGTGGCGGTGGCGTTCTGATTGCCGTCCGGAGGGGTATTCATGTGACTCCCATTGACCTGTCTGTTCGACTAACTAGACTGCCAACCACTGAGACTGTCGGATGCAAGATCCATGTAGCACATGGCACTACGTAAGCCAGTCCCTGGACGGTGGAGGTCAGGTGGATGCGGTCTAAACAGGTCAACACATAAAGTGGTCGACCCCAAAATTTCGCCTTATTTTGAGGGGGCATATCTCGGAAAATACGTTACCGATTATTAAAAGCCTGCTGATGCCTAAAAAAAAAACTTTTGGCTTCAAGGTATCACAGCGTGGCTGTAATTTGGCACAAATGCATAATTTGCTGTAAGAAACTATCCCTTGAAAAATTTTTATCTCACGGACACCTAATGGTGCTACCCCTGTGGTCACCTGATACCTGCTTAGGGTCGGTCTAAAATGTGGTAGGTTGCGACGATACATTTCATGTTTATCAAACACAGTGTGGCTCAAAATATAGATTTAGTAACCAGTCGTTGTATTACAAGTCCCATAGTTACCATATCAGCCCTATTTTGGTTACTTTTGTACAGGGTGCTCTATACGAAAAGTTACAAGGCTATATCTCGAGAACGGAAGAAGGTAGAATCAAGAAAAATTTTGTTTCAATCTGACACAGCGGTGCATATTTCAGCATAGTGTAGATTTTTTTCAAAACAGCCCCTAACTAGGGGTTTTGAGAATGTTTTTTTAATGTATATTTCGTTAATCTGAATAGCAATATGAGTGCAAAATGACATTTTTAAATTGATATGCCCAACCCTTAAGTTTCTACCCCAAGTGGAAATTAATAAAAAAAATGTTTATTACGAAACTGTCTACCTTATAAAAAAAGGTTATTCTACCTGACAAACTTTTGATGTGGATCAAATAGACATCAAATTATTGATGTTAGGGGGGGAGGGGATTTGATCAAATAAACAAAATAAAACAGCACAATTAAACAACGTGTATTGGAATAAAAACATGAGAACAAAAAAGTAACAAAACAGTAACAGTTCGGACAGTCGCACGCAGCTGGTGATCACGAGACAATCAATAAACGGAGAACGATACCGCGATCTGTGTCTGATTTCCCATGTTGTGCCATATGCAAATAATGTGGGGAGAGGTTTCGTCTATGTCGATGACAACGCTCGTCATCACCGAGCCAGATTTGTTATTCAATTTTTAGAAGACAACGGAATTCATCGTCTCGAATGGCCTGCACGGTCACCAGACTGCAATTCAATTGAGCACGTTTGGGCTGAATTAGGACGTCGGCTAACTCAACAAGAACGACCTCCTCAAAACTTTGAGGATTTGATCGAAGCCCTCATGTGCACTGGAGGGCAATACCCCAAGAATTTCTTCAGAATTTAATTGAAAGTATGCCACGGAGATGTGCGGCAGTTATAAGCGCAAGGGGTGGTCCAACGCATTACTAACGTTGAATTTCACTTTTCTTGCCTTGTGTGGAATAACATTTTTTCAGTTTTTTATATTTTTGTTCTCATGTTTGCATTCCAATACACATTGTTTATTTGTGCTGTTTTATTTTGTTCATTTGATTAATCCCCTCCCCACAAACATCAATAATTTGATGTCTATCTGATCCACATCAAAAGGATGTCAGGTAGAATAACCTTTTTTTATAAGGCAGACAGTTTCGTAATAAACATTTTTTTTATCAATTTCCACTTGGGGTAGAAACTTGAAGGTTGGGCATATCAATTTGAAAATGTCATTTTGCATTCATATTGCCATTCAGATTAACAATATATCCATTAAAAAAAACACTTTTCCAAAATTGCATTGTCACCTTCAACCCCTAGTTAGGGGCTGTTTAAAAAAAAACTATGCTGAAATGTGCACCGCTGTGTCAGATTGCAACAAAAAAATATTTTTGATTCTACCTTCTTCCGTTCTCGAGATATAGCCTTGTAACTTTTCGTATAAATTACCCTGTACACAAGTAACCAAAATAGAGCTGATATGGTAACTATGGGACTTGTAATGCAACGAATATTTACTAAATCTATATTTGAGCCCCACTGTGTTTGATAAACATGAAATGTATCGTCGCAACCTACCCCATTTGAAACCGACCCTAAACAGGTTCTGGGTGACCACAGGGGTAGCACCATTAGGTGTTCGTGAGGTAAAAAATTTTCATGGGGTAGTTTCTTACGGCAATTATGCATTTGTGCCAAATTACAGCCAACTGCATGACCAATGACGGAAGCAGCATCAGAAAATTCAAATTTCACATAAAGCGACACATCTTTTTCAAAAATCAAAATACGAAGACAAGTCAAAAACCGTTTCGAGATTTTGATAAGTGCTCTCTAAAAATGACACAGAAAAAGCAGAAATTTGCAGAAAAAGTCTGCAATTTTTTTTAGCAAAAGTTACCCAGTGTTGAAAAGGGACCACTTCGGCATTCCTTCCGTTGTCACCCTGTATATTAAGTACAATGTCAGTGCATACCGGAAACGCTGTGATACTTGTAGCCAAAAGGACCCTCTTTCAGGCATCAGCAGGCTTTTAATAATCGGTAACGTATTTTCCGAGATATGCCCCCTCAAAGTGAGGCGAAATTTTGGGGTGGACCACTTCATGTGTTGACCTGTTTATACGGACTTTGCAAAAGCAAAAGCATTTGACAGAGTGGACCCCCATATTCTTCCGAAGCTGGCGGCATTCGGATTCCATCAGAGCCTTGTGTCTCTTCTGAATAGTTACTTGTCTGACAGACAAGTCAGGCGCATATACTCAGTTTGTTGAGTATTATGCGCCACAGGTCATTCTCCTACACGGGCATAAGTGGAGTACCGCAAGGTACGAATCTCGCTCCCCAACTGTTTCTAATCTTCGGGGTGTTGAATCCGATGGTGACTGTGGCCTACTTCAGGCCGATCTTAATTCTTTGATGGAGTGGTGCATGGCTAATAACCTCTTCTTGAACATCGCCAAATGTAGTCTAGTAACATACAGCAGAGCAAGAAATCCCCTACTGAGGTCAGGGATCTTGGTGTGCTCTTGGACTCCACACTAGCGTTCGTGGGACACAATGGATACAATCACTGCCGCTGCGCCTAGGACGGTAGGCTTGATATATAGAAATTGCCGTGTATTTCCGGGTACCACAGCATTGAACACCCTGTAGAAGACCCTCGTCAGACCAAAGCTTGAGTACTGCTCCATTATTATGGTCTCCACACTACGAGAATTACGCCAATCATTAGAGTCCATCCAAAGAAGATTCCTGAAGTTTGTCCACTGTCACGATACTGAAGTCTATCCTCTGAGAGGGGTCATCCGCACGACCAGCTCCTGGGGATGTTCGGTTTCGATTCTCTGCCCCAGCGGCGAGATATGTTTCATGCCATATTTTCGTAAAACTTATGCAATAATGTTGTAGATGCTCCCGCTTTGCTAAAATGCATAATTAGACCAAGAGCTAGCAACATTTTATTTACCTCATAAGTAAAATGCGGTTTGACTTTTGAGGCATGCAGAGATTAGGATTGGCTTCCATAAAATATTTGTCTTATGAAAAACACGCATTGCTTTCTCACAAGGCAAGCAAAGAAATGTGCCATTTGACAGCAGTATTCAACAGCGGTTTTTCTGGAATTCTAATCGATATGAATATCAATTTCATCAGGAATGGATAGGTTGAACTATCTTTCAGCTAAATTAAATGAAAAAGAATATCGAAATGTATTAGAAACTACCAAAAACCAGACTTTCTCAACTGCCATGTTCAAGCTAGTGGGCTAGGCCGAGCTGTTTGGATCGCATTTGATGGCCGATTCTCGAATCACGCCTACTAGAAAAACCGGTGCCAACTTCCGTCCGCTTGGAAAGCTGGTTGGCAGCTTCTTCCATTAAAATTGCCAATTCAGTCATAAATGTTGTATTCGCAGCAGCGTTGTCCACCGTAATTCCTTGGACCTTGTCCAGTAATTCGTATTCCGAAATAGATTTGAAAAATATATCCGCAATATCTTTCCCTGAATGGTGGCCATGCGATGGTACGAAATCCAAAGTTAGGGACTGCATGTTCCACTTTTCGTCGATGAAATGGGCAGAGATGCCATAAAACGACTTGTACGAAATGGAAGTCCAGCCATCAATGGTGAATGAAATTCTGGATTCGTTTTTCTGCAGTATGGCTTTTAAGTTGTTTTTAAAAGTTTTAAAATAGTCCAAGACATGTCTTCTCATTGCATTCCGACCAGGCATTTTAAGGTTGCGATTTAAATGGGCGAAAAATTGCTGGGTGGATTCATCTTCAAAAAAGTTGAAGGGAAGAAATTTCTTCGCTATCCAAATAACACACATTTTTTCTATTGAAGTATCATCCAGTTTCTGAAATAAATTTGATATTATATAATAATATAATATTTTATTATAAATTAACTATATGCACAAAGTAAAAATCACGCAGTAAAACCAAAATGTAGAAATATTGTTTTTTTTTTTTTTTTTTTTTTTTTTTTTTTTTTTTTTTTTTTTTTATTGAATGTTTTACGACGCATCAACTGCGAGGTTATTAGCGTCGACGGGACATTCAGTGGGTTTTAGGTACACGTCCTCAATTATTCTTGAATTGCCTACCGTCAACTATGTGAGGCCACAGTACTCCGATAGCACTCAACTCTGTAGTCAGAAATCCATTTTTTCTGTAACCGCTGTAGTCAGACAGGTGCAGATATGGCATAGTAAGGTCGGAACAATTTTTGGAACAAATCGGACAACACAAAATATCCATGGACGAGGCGGGATTCGAACCCGCGCGGTAGATCACGACTGGCTTGGCGCGGCAACACCAAAACCACTCGGCCACCGCCGCTCCAAATATTGATTTTCTTTTTACCAGAAAAGTATAATATAATAAAACATTGTACATAATAAAGGTAGGTATATAACAATTATATAAAAATAATTGATTTTCTTGATTCTTGAAAAGCGTGTAATTTTTTATCCGTTTAAACAATTGTGACCAACTTTGGGGCACGCAAGTGACAAATTAATAAATAATGAGGTGATAATAATGAGGTGTTGTTAATAACTTTTGCCAAAATCGTCCGGTGGCGTGGAAACTACGGGGTTGCTCCCTTCCCTTCCCCAATTTTTAACGACACTAAAGATATTTTTAAAAACCAGGATACTTTTGTAAAAAGTTTATTACAAGACGTTACAAAATATGTAATTTGCGTAGATGTGTTCAAAAACATGGTCAGAAACGCCGATTTCAAGAGCTTAAAAATTAAAATTGCAAGAAATTTGTGATTTCTAAACAGGAATATTATTCGCTTTTATGATCTTATTTACTTACAAGGAGACAATTTTTTGTGCAAAATTTAGAATTTTTCAAAATTTGATTTCTTAAGGGTGCCTCTTATCAAAATTTTGCAGAAGGAACTTTTCATTCTAAATTGAATAATGAAACGAAAACCATTGATTTTGCAAAATATATATCTAGTATATGTACCTACTTATAAAATAGGCGAGAAGAAGAGATCAACTCCCTATAGTATCTACGCCACCTGGCGATTTTAGCAAAAAATATTTATAATTAGTAATTGGAATCTCTTTTCTTAATATAATGTGTACAAATTTAGTGAAAATTATTCAATTCAAATCAAAATTCATGCCGAAAATCGATTTTTAAAATTCAACTTCAATACCCTGTAATTTTTTAACGAAGCATTTTTGGATTTGCGTTTGCGTTTTATTTTCGCCTTGAATTTTTCATAAGGAATCATGCCCAAAGTTTGTAACACCTTGCCGGTTACACCCTGTATAGTAAAAGAAATACCGAAAAAAGTTTCTCAAACATCTGTGGTGTCTTGCAAAAAAAAACTACTAAAAATGATTAAAAAGTGCTCGGTAAACAGATGATTTTCCGATTGCTCTCTCCTAATTTCAGAATCTGAAAGGTACTTTAAAGCCTTCGGCTGTTCTTTTTTAGCTTTCTAATGACCTAACAGAATAAAATAACAAGAACGAACCACGAATTAGTGAGCTGGAGGTCTGCTTTTTCAATTTTATTTTCCCACCTCATGCGTGGAACTGGTAAAAGCCTTAATCTAAGACATGGCGTATATTTATTAAATATTTCAATAAGGGAAGGCCGTGGAACGCGAATAACCTGGCCAATTTCAAATCAAATAGCCTGTATCACAGCTTCCTCTTACTTAATTTTCCCCTTATTGAATTTTTTAATGAACATACTGTAGCTACAAAAAATGGTAAAAAGTATAACAACATGCATACAATAGTGAAATACTTACAGCTTTATTGAAACTATCTGTGATTTGCAGTTGCTTTGGATCTTTGACAGCAATACTCGAAGAGCCCCCATATAGTAATTGAAATTCTGTCTTGTGAAGGCACTTCAAATGTTTTTTCAAACCTGAGGTATTTGAATTTTTCATTCGGATCGTCGTTGTCTTTGATTTGCACAGTTTGCACAGTCCAACCTTTTCTTTATTTCGTGTTTCGTATAGAAAATAAGTAGACAATGTTGGCCCTGATTGCGGAGTGGAAGTGGAGGCTGAGGCCCCAGCTTGATCGTCTGCTTGATCCTGAATTTCCTGTGCACTCGAAACGTCTTTTTCGAATTTCCCATCCTTTTCACTCTCACTAGACGACGCACTGGACACTATCACAAATGGCCTTTTTTCTGTTTTTTTATCGAAGTGGTGGCTTGTGATTTTCGCTTCATTTTGAGAACTTCTCTTCGTGAGAACGATTGAACGAGTGACGATAATTTGGCACATTTTTCCCGAAGGGATGATGGTGGCAAGCATGTTTAGACTAAAAATAAATATCAATTAAGCATGTTTAGTTTTTCTGATCATAATTTATTGTGGATGTGCGAGGTGCCGTGGCTAAGTTCAACAGTTTTTATGGTTCAACTCGTAAATAGTGTATAGTTGTGACAAAGTGCTTGATTTATGGTACCTACTAATACGGGATACTATTCCATTTGGCAGGCAACACATACCTACCCCAGGCCCTGAAGTGAAGTCATAAAAGTAAAATCTAACAAATTAGTAGGACGTATTGAATAACCAGCCCAAATAAAAATACATCGTTTTCTATATGTATACCTACCCACAATTACAACCCGGCATAGCCTCTTTGCTTTTCTCTGTTTCCCATATATAGTAGGTACTTGCGGGGGTTTTCAAAACTACTTTGTTTGAGGGTGTTTCTTAAAAATACAAAGAATCCAAAGTTTATGTATTGTGTTTTATTTAAAGAACAAACAAAAATTTTCTAATTCCATCTTAATCTTCGCTTGGAGACGCTTGGAGTTCTAGTTAAAATTCGTTCAAGGCATTGTAGCTTTGGAAATTGTTGATTAAAAATAATAATTTAGTTTGATAGGGTTCGTAATAGTCGAGGCAATAGTTTTTTAAATTATTGTTCTTGTTGTTGTATTTTTATTTTGGACTTGGGGATTGGGGAATCGAGACTCGAGACCAAGACCAAGACCTCCACGTCAAGACCAAGACTCTTGCTGTCAAGACCAAGACCAAGACCAAGACCAAGACCAGATTTTCAGGCATTTTCGAGACCAAGACCAAGCGGGTCTTGGTCTTGGTCTTGGTCTTGGTCTCGTGAAACCCTAGACTCTAAATGTTTCGTGTACCACGTCTTGAGTCGAGGCATGCAGCTCTTTTCCAAGTTCCGGTGGCCAGAATAACGATTGCATTAACCTTCGGTTTCTAGACTCTCAACTGAATTCTGAACTCGAAGTGGCCTTGATAAACTGTGACAACATTTTTCAAGATAAGCTAAAAAGGCAAATTGCTTCAATTTAGTTTTACAATACCAACAAATCATTATGTTAGGCCTAACAAATTCGATCACTGAAAAACTTTTTTCCATCCATCAGGCTTATTTGTCAACCGCATGAAGATTATCTCTATGCTATACGTATAAACTTCCATGTATAGCATGTACGGAGCAGGTAACGTATCTGTGTCCCGCCAGATACATTATTTTGATTTCATAGCGGTCACGAAGGATATAATTTGTTGCGGTAATTTATCCCGGTAGTTTTCCACAATAACACAGAAACTTACTATACGTGCTGGACGGTGTCCAAGAGTTCTCGTTATTATCAACTTCCAGTCTCGCTAAGTTATGCCCGCAATTTCGTCGTTTAGCAAACTCCATTGCACAATTTTGCACTCAATTTTGTTGAAGTGCGCTAAGATACTGCCGGACAAACTTTGACTAACTGGAAATGGAACTCCCATGAAGCCACATGAATGAGCAACTTCCGTCGTTCTGCAGTATTATTCATAGTACAGGGTGATTCATCAGTGACCCTGCATAGACCAATGACAGATAGAGGATTCCAGATCGAGTCGAGATCAACAGAAAACAAAAATTTGTTTATCGATTACGAAAATACAAGGTGTTTTTTTTTGTGAGTGCTTTGCAGTGTGGAGGATGAGCCACTGGTTGGTGGGTTTCCGCCAAGGTTGTTACGTTTTTGGCGGATACGAATCAATGATGTCAAAAATCGGCAGGATACTACTCGGATGACAAGGCCCACCGAGCACTGCAGTAATTGAGTACTAGGTACCTACTCTAGCTCTAGCTCTACCTATTATACCTATTGCAACAGCAAGCAAGGTATGAAGACATAATATGCTGGCAGACAACATAGTGTACACCTATTCATGACCAATAATTCTCTCGTCTCCGTACAGTTCAACTCCATAAGTTATTGTCCTACTATCTATATTGTCATCTAAAGAATAAGTTCCCCCTTGGGTAGTGGGTTTTTCCAGCATCACGGACATTCGGCATAATTTTCTTAGTGGCCGGCAAAAACCTAATAGCCTTGGCGAAGACCCACCAACCAGTGAAGAAAATGTCCCTTTTATCGTCCACAACTGCAAATCACTCGAAGGAAACTTACAATTCCACGCATATTCTCAAAAATTTTCACTTTCGCGTACATGACTCTCCGAGACGGTGACAATGTCACATTGAAAATTCCACATGAAGACAGCTAGCTGCCAACAAGTCGTCAACGTGTCATTCGTACCAACGCAACCCATTTTTTCCATAGCCTGCTCCAATGCAGAAAGCCGTGAAATTGATTATATTTCTGAAACATCCTGTGTGCGGGTGTGTATAAATATCAAATATAACATCAAGGACAAATTTCTGTGGAGTTGTTGGCAAAAGTGAATGTACGGACCAAACACAGTAACAAACAATTGGGTATTGAGTTAATCAAGTTATGACACGTCTCAGCCCATTTTCTAAGAGTTGAACAAAACTTTATTGTTTCATTTTACGATCCGAGGAAGAACTAAAGGGCTGCTAAGCAACCCATGGAGGTGCCACAAAAATTGTCTTCCAAGTTTTATGGCCATAATAATGTTCCTATTTGTACGCAGGAAAAATATTTTAGTCGTGTCGAATGAAGTTGGCCGGAAGTCTGGATATCGCATCGCACTCGACACTTTGTGGCAGAAATCGCTTGACGCACGACAAAAATATTCGGCTTTTAGGCACATCTATTTTTTATTGCCCATTTCATTGATTTATCTACCGCGATTATTCTATATTTTACAATTACATTTCCATATTTGCCCCATCGCTGTATTTCATAACACACTATGATGTATTATTAGTTTAGTAGATGAGTTCGTAAATACCGGACTGTAAAAATTATATTCAGTATCATTGTCCCAGATGCGCGAAAACCATTTACAATATCATCAAGCACAAATTGATGGAAATTCACGTGAAACAATAATTCATTATTGGTTTTTGTTATACTATTGTTCACCGCCACTACCGCACAGGTCCTTTAATGTAGCTAACGCGTAGCTCTCAACATTATATGTATAAAGTGCTGCGGTTCGCATGAAAAATACATTTTGGGGTGGGAAATAATTTGCCTTACAAATTATGAATTGAGTTTTTTGTGTTTGTTTTATTTATATCCTCTGTCATTAGCGGGCGTGTCGGCGTGTGTGAGAGGGCGATGCAAATAATTCATAATGGTGGCGGAGCTCAACGACAATAAGTTGATTAAAGATTATCGATTGTGTGATTGACAGACGTGCTACCCAAAAAACCATAAAATATTAAACTCCTATACTTCCAAGTTGACAAAGAGCCCGGTATAACAGAAAAAAAAGACCGCAGACCTTTGGTGAAGTTCTTATAGTGTGGGGATATGGGAAATAATTCACGTCTAATTAGTACGGAAATTTTAATGGAATTGTTAAGTAATATGGGCGTTCGTTCATACCTGAGGGTGTTGTTGACGCGCTGAATTCGAAAAAGGTGCGCCCGCGGTATTAATGACGCGGAGAATTTATTAAATTGGCGGAACTGTTTGCCAAAGGTGCCATTATAATGAGCTGCTTTTTTAATTAGTTCGATCGAGAGGGAAGGGCTGAAGCTTGGATTTTCAATAGTAATACCACAAGTGGGTGAATTTTTGAAATAATTTGTTGATTTATTGACAAACGAGGTTCGTGCTGCTTGACAAAGTACTACCGCGTCCTGAAATATTTGAAAATGATATTGTAGATAGGCATGCATAGCTGACCTAGAAACTTTCATTGCTTTCAAGGATGGAAATTTCTAGAAATCTCGTAAAATCTCTAGAAATCGCTGAAAATCTTGAAGAGAAATATTTATAAATTCTGTAGAAATCCTTGGAACTCCTTAGAAGTTCTCGGAAATCCTTATAAATCTTCAAACTCTCAACTAATCCTGTAGAAATCTTTTAAAATCCTAAAACTTCCCATGGATACCTTAAAAAATTCCAAGAAATTCCATACAAATCTTCAGGAATCCTAAGAAATCCAGTAGAAATTTTGAGGAGTCCGTTAAAGACCCGTAGAGATTTTTGGAAATCGCTCGAATTCTCGTGAAAATCATTTAAAGTCTCGAGAAATTCTTGTAGTTATTGGAAATCTTCAGAAATCATTTCTTTACAATTATCGTACAGATCCCTACAAATCACAAATTCCATACAAATCTCTGGAAATCCCTAAAAATCTTGTGGAAATATTAACACATTCCTAGAAGTCCTACAGAAATCTTCAGAACCCCCCAGAAATTCTCAAAAATATTTAGCAATATCGCAGGAATCTTTGAAAATCCCTAGTAATCCTGTGGAAAAACTATAGAAATCCTCACAAATCTCGTAACATTTTTTGGAAATACCTGGAAATTCCGTGAAAATCTCCTAAAAAAACATAAAAATTCTCACAATTTCTCAGAAATTTTCCAGATCTTTTACTAATTTCAAGGAATCCCTCGAGATCTTGTAGAGATCCCCAGAGTCTTGACAAACACGTAGAAATTCTCACATAAATACTCAGAAACTCTGTAGAAATCCCTGGTAATCCCGTGAAAATCTTTGGAAATATTCAAATAATTTGTAGAAATCTTCAAAGGCCTGAAAACTTCCATAAAAACCTTTGGATATTCCTAGAAATCCCGAACAAATGTTCAGAAATCCTGTAGAAACTCTCAAAACTGCCTGAAAATATCAGAAATACTTAGAAATCTCGTAGAAATCCCTAGAAATCCCATATCTACTAGTCTTCAATCTCAGCCTGTAGAAATCTTGAAAAGAAGAAGAAATAAGAAAGATACACATCCTCAATTTCAGAACTCTCTAGAACTTGAATAACTTAGAACAAACCTCTCAAACACCTAAAAACCCTGTAAAAATCTTCAAAAATCTCTAGATATCTTGCGGGAACCTTTGATAGCTATTAATGTATTAAGGCAGTTATAACGATGATGATAGCCGAGGGCAGGAACCCCCCCCCCCCTGAGGTCCCTTTAGGGCCCGAGGGGCGTACGTTGCCTGAGGTTATTGTCATCTGATAATTTCCGTAATTCATAGATAGTTGTATTCCATACCGAACAGACTTTTCCTTGTTCAGAAAGGTTAGAGTTTTTCAAATTAATTTGTCACGGTTGACATGGGCTAGAAGGAGTTATGGATCCATAACAACCCTCGAAGGAATTATTAATTTCGTGACTCCCTAGGGATTTATGACCCCCGCAATGTATACCGTAACCAAAACATTATTTAGTTATGATTAATCTGTAGGGAGTTTTAGTGATTCCATATAAATATTCAGAAATCAAGTTGTAGGTACACGGATCATTCATCCAATGTATCACTATCAAAAAATCTCGAACCTTATTGAAAAAAAAAAAAAAAAACCCCTTATAAAATGTGTAAGATAATAATAAAGATTTCACAATTAAATTCCTAGAAATCATGTTTGGGAATCTCTAGTAAACCCGTGGAAATCTTCAAAAATCCCTAGAAATTTTCACAGGAACCTTCAGAAATCTCGGTAATAATAAGATTAGAAACCCCGTAGACATCTTCGGAAATCCTCATAAATTCTCGTGAAAATCTTCAGGAATCCCTAAAAACCTCGAACAAATCTCTGCAAATCCCTAGAAATCCCTTAGAAATCTTGAGTTTTTCAGAAATCCCTAGAGACCGTAGAAATATCCATCCAATTCCATCAAAAATTACATGGAAATTATTGGTAATTTTCAAGAGTCTTTGGAAAATCCTAGAATTGTCGTAGAAATTCTTAGAAATTCCATACAGATCTTTGGGAATCCCTAGAAATTCCGTTGTGATTCTCAGAAGCTTCTAGAAATCCTTGGAAATTCGCATAAATCAAGTCGAAATAATCCTGCAAGAATATCCAGAAATCTGTAGAGATCTTGTTGAAGTCTTCCGGGAACCTTATGAATTTTCAGAAACCGCATAAAATCATCAAAAATCTAGAACAATCTTGTCGCAATCACTGAAAATTCCTACAAAATCCGTTTAAAATATCCAGAAATCCTAAAAAATGTCGTGAAAATATTCAGAAATCCCTGGGAATCTCTAACGAATATCCAGAAACCCTCAGAGATCCCGTAGAATTCTTCAAAAATCCCAAGAAATTCTCACAAGAATCCTCAGAGATCTCGTAAATATTCTTAGAAATCATGTAAAATCTTCAGAAGTCCCTAAAACCTTTTCAAAAATCTCGTGAAAATCTCAAGTAATCCCTAGAAACTTCATACAAGTCTTCATTGATTCCTAGAAATTCTGCTGAAATAATGAGAAATCCTTAGAAATTTTTGGGAGTCCCCAAAAATCTCTAAAAATCCTTACAAAATCTAGTAAAAATTCTTGCAAATCTCTGAAAATCCCGTGGAAATCTCTACAAATCTATAGAAACTCTCAAGAATCATTCTTGATTCAAAACTTCAGAAATTCCATATGAATTTTTAGGAATTCCATGGAAATCTATATAAGTCTCTCAATTTCTCGAGGAAATCTTCAAAAATCTCTGGAATTTCTGTACAAGTTTTTAGAAAGCCCTAGAAACTCTCGAAAATTCTCAGAAATCGTGTAGAAATCTCTAGAAGTCCCTAAAAATTTTGCAGAGGGTCATTGAAGATTTCATCGATATTTTCAAGAATCCTGCAAAAGCTCTTTAGAACTCTTTAGAAGTATTCAGAAATTTTGAGGAAATATTAGAAACTTCTACCAATCTTGTAGAAATCTTCAAGAATCCCATGAAACCCTTCAGGAATACCTTAAAATTTCATTCAAATCTCTGGCAATCCTTGGAAATCCTGTATAAATCGTAAGAACCTAGAAATTCTCGGAAATCTCTTAAATATTCAAGTGACTACCAATCTTGTAGAAATCTTCAAGAATCCCATGAAACCCTTCAGGAATACCTTAAAATTTCATTCAAATCTCTGGCAATCCTTGGAAATCCTGTATAAATCGTAAGAACCTAGAAATTCTCGGAAATCTCTTAAATATTCAAGTGACTACCAATCTTGTAGAAATCTTCAAGAATCCCATGAAACCCTTCAGGAATACCTAATAGTGGGAGCGGTACGCAAAAGCATACCGCATTTTGGAGTGCAGTAACGAGATTTTGCTTGGGCGTACTTTATACCAAGACAAGCGATTTGACCCGCAGCACTCAATATTTCGTCCCTTAGGGGGCCAATGGGGGCCCTCCAAATTTTCAAGATGCAAGAACTTTCACAAAATGATCATTAAGTATCGTCATGTATGTCATAAGTGAAGCTTACGGGTCTATTGAAAATGTTTTCACCAAATGTCGTCGTGTCCGATTCATTCTTCACATTTGAAAAAAAAATTCTTTCGCAGAGGTCAAAAAAACTGTTTTTATTTTTTCTGCTGTGCAAGGAAACGATAAATTCATATGTTTTGTTGCGTTCTCTACTAAATCGCGTTCCGTAAGCCCAAATATGAAGACAATTTTTTCGCAATATCATTTTTCCAAGAAGAGGTGACCTCTTCAGTACACTTTTTTCAACAGCATTTTTTTCAATGTTCCTAGTGGATAAGACTGTCAATTTTTGCAGATATGAGAAGCTTGAACTCTTTTATTAGTAATTTCCATGCAACATGGCTTCAAAACACACAAGAGAGCCCTAAAACTTTTTTTTTCTGCTGGGCCGTCAAATTTTTGGCATGCTGATTTTGTAGTAGGGGAGACGCGCAAATAAATGAGATCTAGTCTAGGCGAATAAAATCTACCGGAAAATACACCTACTTACACCTAACGACTCTGCATTTTGTTGTACTGCAATAAAACACGGCATGGAAAATTATTTTCTGTTGAAACTAAATCGCCTGCGCCTGCAGCCTGGATTGAATACTGGTCCGCGTCTCTCCTACTATAAAATCAAAATATCGTAAGTTGGACGGCCCAGCAGAGAAAAAAAAATTTTGGGCTCCCTTGGGCGTTTTAGAGTCATGTTGCTTCGCAACTACCAAGAAAAGAGTTCGAGGTCTCCATTCCTGCAAAAATTACGAGTGATATCCAGTGGGGACATAGAAAGAAATGCTCTTGGAAAAGTGGTACTGAAGAGGTCACCACTTCTTTGAAAAATACCATTACAACAAAAATTTCACTATAATTAGGTTTAGGGAATGCGATTTAGTTGGGAACGCAACAAAACATATGAATTTATCGTCTCCTTGCATAGAAGAAAAAATTAAAACAGTTTTTTTGACTTCTGCCAAAGAATTTTTTTTTCAAGTGTGAAGAATGAATCGGACACAACGACAATTGATGAAAATATCTTCAATAGACCCGTAAGCTTCACTTATGACATACATGACGATACTCAATGATCGTCATGTGGAACTTATTGCATCTTGAAAATTTGGAGGGCCCCCATTGGCCCCCTAAGGGAAAAAATATCGAGTGCTGCGGGTCAAATCGCTTGTCTTGGTATAAAGTATGCCCATACCAAATCTCGTTACTGCACTCCAAAATGCAGTATCGATG
Source organism: Anaspis maculata (assembly GCA_949128115.1). Lineage (NCBI taxonomy): Eukaryota > Metazoa > Arthropoda > Insecta > Coleoptera > Scraptiidae > Anaspis > Anaspis maculata. Next base: position 122,875,326 of record OX421961.1, read on the forward strand.
TGTTTTTAGGTGTGAACCGCTTGCACTATAAAAATTTCATACAAATCTCTGGGAATCCTTGGAAATCCTGTATAAATCGTAAGAACGTAGAAATTCTCGGAAATCTCTTAAATATTTAAGAATTTTCAAAACCGAAGAAATCTCATACTGATCTTCAATCTCAGCCCGTAGAATACCTTTAAACAATAGAAATGACATACGCATGTGCCATCCCAGAACTCCCCAGAAATTCTCAAAAATCCTTGGAAATCCCTGAAAACCCCGTAAAATATTCAGAAATCCCTAGAAATCTCAAACTCTCACTTGTATTATTTATTTCATTGTAGCAATTACATTTTGTGGTATTACATTCGCCAAGTAGCCTCAGGAACCCTTATGATCCCGTAAAACTCCTAAGAAATCTCTGGGAATTCTCACAGGGATCATAAAAAAGCTCGTTAGTATATTTAGAAAACCCGTAGAAATCTTCCTCGAAATCTTCAGAAATCCTTCGCAATTCTTCAAAAATCTCGAAAAATGTCCAAGAATCCCTAGAAATCTCACACAAATTTTGATATGTTCCTAAAAATCCCTGAGAAATTTTGAACCTCTCAGAAATCTCTAGAAACAGTAGGAATATCAAAAAATCCTTAGAAATTATTGGTAAGTCTTTATAAATCCCTAGAATTGTAGAAATTCCTGAGAATCGAGAATAAATTTTCGGAAATCCTTGAAAATCTTGTAGTGATCCCGAAAAATCTCTAAAAATTCAGAAATCCACAGAAATCTCACGGGTATTATCAGAAGAATCCTGTAAATTCTTCAGAAATCCCTAGAAATCTTGTAGAAGACTTCTGAGATCCTTATAATTTTCAGAAATCTCGTAGAAATCTTTAGAAATTCAGAAGAACCATTGTTCTAATTATTGTCAACATTGTAATAACTGGTTCCGTTATGATTTCGTCTTGTGTGTGAATTCTAAATTTAGTCACTTTGGATTGTTTTACGTGCACGTTGAATGATGAGTCACACGTACTTCAAACACAAAATTATTCACCGGGATCAGCACAAAGGACCATTAGTTTTATGAATTTATGACCCGCCGGTGGGTACGTGTCTTCCATGGATTTTTCCCCACAAGCAGCAACAACTGAATTATCAATCCTGCTGATGCAGGATACACCAACGTTTCGATTGTATCATAAATTACTCTTACTTGGGAGAGTTTCCCGAAACAACTTCACCGATTAAATGGGAAATATTTAATAAGGGTATGGGAAATATTTAATAAGGGTGGACGAACAAAACGAGTGTTTGTTGGTGTACTATTATATTACGCCCCTTCCACCCTCCATCTGACATAACATTCATTTGTCTGTGATCGTCTTAACCATTCGGTCCGTTTTGTTCGTGAGTGAAACGACTCGAGGAGGAAGAAGAAGGAGTTTAATGAAACACGCTCATTGCACAGATAGTTACATTTACCTAAAGCAAAATAAGTGCAAAATTATTCTTTTATGGTTCTTTTCAAAAAACACCCAGCACAGGACTGACAGAATTGCCAAAATTATAGAAACAATTAAAACACAACAACAAAATATGTCAGTCAAAGAAAAAAATAGTGACGAATTCGGAAACAGGCACTCAGCGGAAGAATTCGTTGAGCAAACCCCTGAGTTGGGCCCAAAGAAGAAAATTTCCAAATATGTGACAAAATGACAAGCGACTTATTGATAATTTCCGGTATTCAATGTAAGTAGTTATTAGTAAAACAAAATCGCAGCAACATCAGTAGACAAATGTAAAAGTAGAAAGTGCATAATAGAATCAATAAGGCATAACAAAACCAGCAATAATAAAACACATCAATACAAAAATTCCGGAACGGTGTTAGTTGGGGACCTTGAAAAATCCATACATCAAAGATCCGATAAAAAATATCAGCGGGCGTCAAAAATGACATAAAAATATACCAGAGTCAAAAAAAGACGGCGGACAAATGACACTGACATGAAAATCAAATCATGCACAGACAAAAATACGACGCACCACGAACAGCACGTACTCTAAAGTCATGAAGTCATGAAATGCCCTCTGTCCCCTTGACCGCATGGCCAGGCCATGGATTTCTACAAATAGTTGCTCTCATAGTCACATGTCAATAATTGGAACATAAATTTTCAAACCTATAGACGGCGCACTTATTTAATACATGCTAAAGCTTTCCATATAAAATTATATTAGATAGTAATCCGGGTAGTTTTTATTCTAGGGTAAAAAAAAACTTTTCGAGCTATTAAATACATTGCTAGTGTCGGCAGGCATCAGATAATTTTTGCTGTAGACTTGTAGGTACGTACGTTGATAGACCATCGTTCAAAATAACTTGACATGCTGTTATTACAAAGATTTTTTTTTTATACCTAATGTGTATAAAAAGCTCGTGCTCGTACAATGTGGTGTGAAACTGCAGTCGTATACCTATCCCATGAAATCCGTCTTGATTTATGCTGGTCCCCGGCTCGGACTCTCTTTCACGCACCCGAAGGAGCACGAAAGTAATGCATGCCCATTTATTTTTATTTCGCCTTAATTTCTGCATGACTTATAATCCCAGTTAACGTCTTCCCTACCAGCCACTTATTTACGCTTCTTTGGGCTGTTTCGTGTGCTTTCTTCGGCGTGATTCATTCCAAACACAATTACGTTGACAGGACCCGTGAGACGGAAAACGTACAACAAGAAGCTCGGAATCTTAAAAGTTTGTAGCTGCCGAGGTAGCCGCTATCTAATCATGTGAAGTTTTCGATGTGAATACTTTTGTTATGGTCTGGTTTGATGGGCACCAAGAGGAAAAAAGGGTGCGAGGAATTTAGCTTTTGTGAGCCACTATAGTGTGAGAACCGCTGGCTAGAAGACGATAGCGGACCAATCAGATGATCAGAAATCAGAAAGGGGAGGATAACTACAAAAAATGTACTAGTGCAGCTGACATCGATGATCACAAGTTTTGGAATCAAGCGTCACGTCATCAAGCCGACAGTTACTTTCCATACCGACACTCTCAGCAAGTTGGAAAGGTCTTCTAATTCGTTTTGATTTGCCAGCTCGTCGGACTTTCTTTTCAGCTCGTGAAGGACAGCTCGCGAAAGTAATGCAAGCCCATTTATTTTTATTCCGGCTTAATTTTGTGCATGACTTATAATCCCAGTTAACGTCCTCCCCCTACAGCCACTTATACTCACTTCTCTTTGGGCTGTTTCGTGTTTCCTTCGGCGTAATTCATTCAAAACACAATTTCGCTGACAGGACCCCGTGAGAGGAGAACGCGTACGCGTGGCACGGAGACGAAGCTCGGAATCTTAAGAGGAAGCAGGCCCGTCGCGCAAAAACCAAACGACGTTTAAAGCCAACAGCACACAGGAGCAGCACCGCTTGAATAGCAATTACACTAAACTACTTGTTTTTTTTTAAACACCATGGAGCTTTTTATTTTTCGTTCTTCTCCCTCGCCTTGTCACCTTGACAGAGGTCGAAGTGTTGGAAATTAGATTCTCCGCCGGTCCCGGTCGGATGACGTTTTCACTCTTGTTGTGCATACCTGGAGTACGTTCAGCTCTGGTGTGATTCGAGTTGGCTGGGAGTCTCGCCACGTGACGCCCCACAGTGGAATTTCTCATGATAAACATGGCAAGAATTCCGATTCCCATTATTGTAGTAGGCCGAGGTCACAAACTCGTATAATTCTCCTTCAGTGACATGTCTCTTTCATTCAAAATCTCACGGAATTACATAAGCTCCTGGACTATTCTTGAATTGACGAGTTGCCCCAAAAATTCAAAACGACAAATGTTCAACAAAGTCAACCGTTTTGCGTCCCAGCTTGAATCAAGATGGCAAGCTTGCCACCGAAAGGAAGAAATATTCCTTCAAAGGAATAGGGAATGGCTAGCATCCAAGAGAACTTTCAAAAAGCATGAAAAACAAGCTCATTAAGAGTGGTCGTCCAGCAATTGATTTCACGCAGAGTAGTGACCGAACGAAACAAAAGAAACTGAAAAACTAAGGTCCAGAAGCGAGTCTTTCAGAACTAGCGTATACCACCCAAATGTCGTTGAGAGCAGCTGGTCAAATCAAGGGTTCAAAGTTGTAATGGTACGCCCCCCCTCTCCCCCCAGTGACATTTTCACGTGTTTGGCCTCTGGTCGTCGGAATTCTACGTTGTGCCCGTTTTTGCTCGCATCTAAACCCTTTGATCCGCTTTTGTTCATGAGGTGAACGACCCGAGGGGGAAGAAGGTGGACTACAATGAAACACGCTCATTGCACAGAAATTACATTTACTCAAAACAAATGAAGTGCAAAATTAGTCTTTTATGATTCTTTTCTCAAAACACCTAACACGTGACTGACAGAATGGGCAAAATGTACAAAATGGACAAAATGAACAAAATGGACAATAAGAACAAAATAATAAAACAATTGAAAAACAACACAACAAAATATAACAAACTGTCAAGTCAAAGAAAATGGAGAGTGACGGATTCGGAAAAAGAGCACTCATGTGGAAGAACCCAGTCGAAGAAACCACTGAGTTGAGCTCAAAGAAAAGGGTTCTCAAACATGTTATGACAAAATGTAAAACTCACTGAGACTTTGTTCTCTCTACCGCAACGCAGCAAATAACGCAAAGTAACGCAACACAACGCAAAGTAACGCAAAGCAACGCAAAGCAACGCAAAGCAACGCAAAGCAACGCAAAGTAACGCATAATACGCAAAACAAAAGGTCGCCACACTCACACAAACACACCAAAAACAACAACTGAAGACATGTTAGTAGACAGGACATAATAAACAAAACACTACAATATAACTACAAAATAATACTGAATGGCGGGACGGTGGGCGTATCCCGTGTCCGAGGACACTGAAAGAGAACCTAACCCACAAAAGCTGACATTTGCCTCGTTACGCGAGTCGCAAGCGACTAAGTTGCAACCAATCAAACGTATCCGCTATTGCTGTCCCAGTCCATTCCCCGACAGGTGACATAAAATCATCTCATAACAAACAAAGCAAAATCAATTAACATGACACCCCAACAAAAAGTACCGTACAACCTGCTTGGACGGTAGGACCCAATGACACATGTGCAAAACAAAACATTGAAAACAGTCAAGTTAGGTTGAGCGGAAGCGGGTGATGACACGAAATACGACTTTCACGGTATTCAAGAAAATATTAGTAACATAGGTACATCAAGGCTCGATCATACTCGCAAGCGCCATTTGCAAAATCTCAGGGGATAATTCGAAGTAAACAAACAAAAAAAAGGATAAATATTTGAGAACCGGAACAGACGGAGGGCTCTGAATATTATCACCAAGATTATGACACATCAAAGGTACAGCACTGACATTATAATGGAGTTGACTACAAAACTGTACATAAAAATGAGAACATAAAAATATCACAGATACTGACGTTCAGCTAAAATTTGACATAAAATTACAGTCAAGTGCACACATGAAAAACAAATTACATACAAAAAATTACTAATCTGACCATAGAATTATGACATAAAATTCAAACAGACAAAGTAAATGCAAGAAACACCTCACATTAAATTATTCCAGTCAAAAGCGGCAAGCGTACCTTTAAAATTATCTGAGCGTATGTTCTTTTCAATAAAAGGAAGTACTTTTAATTTAATTCGGCAGTGACTAATCAATCGAAACCAAGTAGTATTCAAATAGAAAACGACAAACGAATACACAAGTAATTTAAAAAAATTACAACAAAAATTAATATTTACCTACAAAACACACGCACAACACACAGCCTCTTCGAGCTCTGACCGCATCTTTCTGCCCCCGTGCTTGGTCTAGTTCCTCTCTTCCGTGCCTGCAGACGGCGAAGGCCCTCGTTTAAAGTAATAAAATCTCGTCGCTCGACCCATTTACATTCTTAAGACGGGCGACACTATGGTCGAAAGTCCCAAATGTGACCGTATCAAAACTGCCCGACCATGGGTTAACACAAGTTCGCATTTTTGTGCCTGTTTCGTTAACAGGGGAATTTTTTAAAACTAAATATTTCTAGCCATGCAGTGCGCTGATTTAATATACATTTTTATATGGTAAAATAAGGCGAAATCCCACAAAGTTGATCAAAGAAGTAGCTTGCATCACCCCACAAAAAGCTTCTGAATACCTATGTTGCAGCTTTTTCGAAGAAGGAAAAAGTGCAAATAACGACCATCACTGGAGACGAAGCTTTGTCTACAATGGTGGAAGCTAAGCTAAATAAGCACCAGTGTAACACCATAAGGACGGTGGACAAAAAACAAATTCCCTTCCTATAAAACTGTCCAAATGGCAAAACTCCAGTGCTACCCGGAAAAACAATCCATTATAATTACTTATACAGGGTGTTGCATGAGGAAACCGACATAGCTTAACGGTAGGTCCAGTTTTTCTAGGGGAACTAGGATCTCGCTTTGAAATTTTTCTATCGCCTTTCGTTTTGATGTTACAGGGTGAATCATGTATTTTGTCGAAGTTTTTGATGAGCTATATCTTCCGAATGACATATTGGATTTGACTGAAATTTGATAGGTATGATCTTCTAATGATAGCTAATACATTGCGTCATAAAGTTGTTCAGAAGTTCCAGGACCGGACTGATTTTTTTTATTTTCAAAGTTTTTGTTAGAAAAGTCATATTTTTCAATGTTTTTTTGCAAAACCAGTATCAGATTCAGAAACACCAGAAAAAATGCTACAAGGAACATCCTTCAATTTCTTCGGCACACCCAAAGTCTTCCCAGAAAAAAATATCTTTCGAGATTAGGGTCGGCTGCGATCTAGTGAAAATCAGTCTAGCACGCATTCTTTCACGGATCTTTGAGATGTTCATCCTCTAATTTAATGCTGTCATGGTTTTTTCACTTTCCCACATTAGTATCACTTGGTACGGCAAAAAAGACAAAAGTCCAGGACCGGAATCAAGTCTAGTGAACATTATTTCTAAAAATCCAATTTTTTAGTATTTAGTTGGAAAATTACAGCACAAAGTTATGGTGAAGTGGCTGAAAAATGCTCTTTTGTCTGCATTTGGAACTTTAGGTCACTTTAGAAACCAGCTAAACAAATTTCTCCTTTTGTTGATTTCAAGAATACAAAAAATTATTTCCGAAACTTTCCGCGAACAAAATAAAAAGAAGCAAGAATGATAATTGTTCAGAATCGTAATTTTAATGTGTAGAAAACAAACAATATCAATGTTTGTATGTTATGTTTATGTTAATGTTTATCAAATTTCGGAAATGATTTTTTGTATTCTTGAAATCAACAAAAGGAGAAATTTGTTTAGCTGGTTTCTAAAGTGACCTAAAGTTCCAAATGCAGACAAGAGAGAAATTATTTCCGAAATTTGATAAACATTAACATAAACATAACATACAAACATTGATATTGCTCGTTTTCTACAAATTGAAATTACGTTTCTGAATAATTATCATTCTTGCTTCTTCTTATTTTGTTCGCGAAAAGTTTCGGAAATAATATTTTGCATTCTTGAAATCAACAAAAGGAGAAATTTGTTTAGCTGGTTTCTAAAGTGACCTCGAAAGTGACCTAAAGTTCCAAATGCAGACAAAAGAGCATTTTTCAGCCACTTCACCATAACTTTGTGCTGTAATTTTCCAACTGAATACTGAAAAATCGGATTTTTAGAAATAATGTTCACTAGACTTGATTCCGGTCCTGGACTTTTGTCTTTTTTGCCGTACCAAGTGATACTAATGTGGGAAAGTGAAAAAAACCATGACAGCATTAAATTAGAGGATGAACATCTCAAAGATCCGTGAAAGAATGCGTGCTAGACTGATTTTCACTAGATCGCAGCCGACCCTAATCTCAAAAGATATTTTTTTCTGGGAAGACTTTGGGTGTGCCGAAGAAATTGAAGGATGTTCCTTGTAGCATTTTTTCTGGTGTTTCTGAATCTGATACTGGTTTTGCAAAAAAACATTGAAAAATATGACTTTTCTAACAAAAACTTTGAAAATAAAAAAATCAGTCCGGTCCTGAAACTTCTGAACAACTTTATGATGCAATGTATTGGCTATCATTAGAAGATCATACCTATCAAATTTCAGTCCAATCCAATAAGCCATTCGGAAGATATAGCTCATCAAAAACTTCGACAAAATACATGATTCACCCTGTAACATCAAAACGAAAAGCGATAGAAAAATTTCAAAGCGAGATCCTAGTTCCCCTAGAAAAACTGGACCTACCCTTAAGCTATGTCGGTTTCCTCATGAAACACCCTGTATTTATAATATAATTACCACGTCTGCTGAAGTTAAATCACAGCAGTTTGTTACTAGATCATAGTGCCAAACGCTTAGCAACTGTTCAAATTGATGTTACGAAAACATTATCGCCTGATGGACAATTAAGTGATCTATCTGCACCTTATATCTAAGTGGGGTTGCGACGGAACCAATCAAGTTCATACAAAAAAAAATTCGAACACGAAAACGAGTCCGATTCGGATATATTTTTCGCCTCTTTGGTGCCCTTGCAGTTAGTTTCTGGGTGACCCGAATTCTAAAAACCACATAGTAGTATGGAAAAATCCTCGACCTTCATCCACCTGGTTTTGTCGACCAATCAGAATGCGTTTTGTTCACGAGAAAAATCAAACATCGATGCAAGAAAAAATCTACATCGAAGAGCAAATCGCTGCTCTTGTAAAAACTGAATTTTCTGCGGGTTACTTCAATGCTGCGATTGAACATGTGATGCTTTCCACTATGATTGACGGAAAAGTATGTAATATTATAGCCGAAACACGTTAAACTCAAAGATGTTATTTATGTGGGGCTGCTCAACGTTAGTTTGATGATATTGATAAAATGTCATTGAGAAACATAGATGAGACCTGTTTGCGATTCAGTCTATCTCTTCTTCATGCCTGGATAAGGTTCTTTTAATGCCTTTGGCATGATGTGTAGTATGAGCTTCCTATTAAGAAATGCTAAGCACGTGGCAAAGAATTGCAAGAAAAAGTAGCTGGAAAGAAAAAGAGCATTTAGCAAATGTTCAAGTCAGAAATGGGTCTGGTAGTGGATCGCCCAAAGCCTGGATTTGGCAGTACAAATGACGGAAACACAGCTAGAAGATTTTTCGAAAATCCAGAGCTATCCGCCAAAATAACAGGAATCGATGTGGATGTCATAAGGTTTGAATTTGAAATAATTTTAGAAACTATGTTTAGTGGCTATGGAATTTTTACAGGGTGTTCGGGTCTGGTTATTGCAAACTTTGAGGGATGATTCCCCATCAAAAATAAAACCGAAAAGTTCAACCGTAAGTTTTGAACCGTTGAACCGATTTTGATCAAATTTCAACCAAAGTTTAGTCAAATGAACGTACATTGAAAAATAATACCACAATTCATAAAAAAAAATTCTGGAGGCGTAGATAATAGAGAACTGTCCGTTATTTTCGTCCCTAAGAGAGAAAACTTTATTCAAACATAAAGTGGGCTGCCCGTTTACTCCGGGTTGCAAAAGTACACAGCATACTGATCAATCCAATAAAAAAATATAAAATATATAAAATTAGAAGATAATAATAAATAAAGCATATTATATATAAATATGTTTGTGTAAAATCCTGATTGCGTCAATCAGAATTTGTTCCGATATATCGTTGATCACGTCCATGTCGAGTTTAAAACGAATAAAAAAGTCCATCACGCTTTTTCCTACAGTGCCTCGGCTTCCGAACCAAAGGCCAAGCACTTCCCATTTCCGAGTACCATATTTTGGAGAGAATTTACTATCGTAGTAGCCGAAACATTTCTCGTAGATGGCACGTTTTTCGTCACAGATTTTTTCATCTTGATCCTCATCGTTTGTTTCGTATCGAACTGTAGGGTCGATTATATAAGCCGAGTCAGACTTCGAATCGAAAGCAACGATGTCACTGAAGCGATTCAGGCCGTCAGTGTCGATAGCGTGTACCTCTTCGTAGCATTCGAAGTTCTTTTTCCTCAAAAGTTCAGTTATACGGTGTTTAACTTTGTGATGACGATTGGTGATCTGGGTGTTGTTCGCTTTACAGCTTCCAATTACATGTGAGGGTATTTCTCTCTGCTGGTCATTACAACGTCGGCAGAGGATGGAGCTGTGTTGTGAACCAGGTACACCGTTTAAGTTTGCGTAGTTGACGTTAAGTTTGATAGCTGCAGTCCAATCAGATGTCGATAATGAGCTTTTTGTGAAAATGAACTTATTTGTTTTCGTGTAGGTTTGGAAGTGTGTGACTCCTACGCCTTGATAAGAGCATTTGCTCCATTCTTCAAAAGCTGATGATCGGAGTTTAGTCCTCAATTCTTCCGTGGATTTGCCGTCTACTTACTATTTCCCCTGATTATTTTTCAAAATTGTTGATGTTTTTGGATTCTGCGTTCAATTTAAAATAAAAAGTTACTCTTGCAAAATTTTGATTAAAGGCTTCGTTTTCGAGATATTTGAGATTGAAACATTGGAAAACATCTCGAAATCGCCACTCTCCTGGGCCCAAAAATTAAAATTCAAGAGAACCCATGATTCGTCAACTGGATGAGTTTTCTGGGTGTTGTGAGTTGACAAACCACCATTTTCGCTGAGAAACATGAAGTTTTTCAGAAAAAAACAATTTAGGCTCTGGAAAGTGGCGATTTCGTGTTGTTTTCCAATTTTTCAAACTCAATATCCTGAAAACGAAGCCTCTAATCAAAATTTTGCAAGAGTAACTTTTTCTTCTAAATTGAACGTAGAATCCTAAAATATCAACAATTTGGAAAAATCATTAGGGGAGATAAAAATAGGGGCATAAATAGGGGACAGTCTCCTATTATCTACGCCCCCACATATTTTTGATGAATTGTGGTATCATCATTCGATGGAGACTCAGTTGACTAGATTTTGGTTTGAATTTGATTAAAATCGGTCCAACGGTTCAAAAATCACGGTGAAAAAACGATTTAAATAAGTTAACTTCAACACCCTGTATCTTTTCAAGGAAGCATTTTAGGACCATGAGTTTTTTGTTCTTTCGGCTTTATTTTTGATGGGGAATCATCCCTCAAAGTTTGTAATAACCAGACCCGAACACCCTGTATAGGCTGTCTGATTTCGACATGATTCTAGTGGGCTGTGTTTCTGGTCGCCATCGGCCGATCGTGGCCTGAATCGCAGCCCACTAGAATCATGTGGAAATCAGACAACAGCCTATACAACAAAATTCACAACTTACGCCCTATTTACAGCGAGACTCTTTGTTGATAAATACCCATGGTATTATATCGTGTGATCAAATGAATTCTTATTTTAGGTAGGCTGACGCCTGGTCAAATTCAGGGGTGCGAAGCTGGCGTTCGGCTAGGGCACAGCCTGCCTAAAATAAGAATTCATTTGATCATGCGATACATATGACCCCTTCTATACTCTATATATACATAAAATTTTGATTCACGGCCCCCAAATCATGAAGGCATCAGTACTACCGATCCGACAACTTTCCGAAGAGGCCCAGGAAGCCCGCAACAAAGATAAAAAAGATTCCGTGAAGGATTCTCAAGAAAGTCGAGTAGGAAGAGTACCAGTCAAGATGATTTCAATATGCTTTTGGTTACGTCTGACGCGAAGCATACGCGAGTTTGATTTACACAGTTTCTTGAATTTCCAGCCTCCAAGGAATACCTCAATTTACAAGTGGTATTTTTTTCAATATTTTTCTATCAATCACGGCCTTATACAGTACCCATTCCAGAAGTCTTAAAATTTCTGCCAACAATGGTTAATTTCGGCCCACTGTGCGCCCTTGGGAAGGAAAAATTCGGGAAACAATAGCTCACTCGAATCACACCACGGTTGAACGTACTATATTTGTTCCATTTTCTTCCAAAATCGAAGAGAACAAAAACTGTACTGAGGCAAGGAATGAAGCTGGCTCCTGGCAGGTTTCACCTGAAACACAGATTTGGGCTCATTTTACCCCTTCCCTGACCAGCCGAACTCACCGAGCCACAATGTGGTGCCAGATTGTTACGGGTGAAATTCGCCCGTAACTAAATCAGCCCACCACAGCTTGCCGTGTTGCCCGGGCACCCTGGAAATCAGCGTTGTGGAGGATATTTGGGAGATCTGCCAGGTTGACTTAGAATAACAAGCGTACCTGCAATAGTATCGCAAATTTTGGGTTTAGTGTGGTGTAGTAGGAGTTGGTGATTTTAGTGGCTGAGGAATTGCCCCAATCTCTTCGGAGGAGTCGACGACTCAAACTACCTGAGTTAGATCAGCGAGGCTGGAGAAGTAACTGCATTACCACCCCTACCTTTGAGGCCACACACCATCTTGGCCTCCTCCTCCTTCATCCTCTTCGTACCTACTCTTCGAGGGCTTCCCTGTTTCCCAAACGTTTCCCTGTTTTTTTTTTCAACGGACATTTCGCTTGTAGCCTAGGCATTTTAGGGTTAGACCCTGAAATAAATAATATATCCCTTCTGAGATTTTGCACAAACGGCCTTTGACCAATGCTGCACAACATACTAGAAGCTCCGGTCCAACAAGTGTGCGGAACGTAGTTTTTCTTTTGGACAAGAAAGGAGTAAGTGCCGCCAAATCAGATAAACTCTTGCGGTAGTTCAGAAAAGGGTACTGTAAGTATCAACGTTGACCAACGTGTCCCTCAAGCAATGCTGATCAATGTACCAAAAGCTCCAGACCTTGAAATGTGAGCTTCATAATTTTCGATGAGCAAGAATGGAGTAAGTTCCGCAACAGTGGTGAAATTTGATTTCCTCCAAATGTTGAAGGACCCAGGTTGCCCTAAATGCCTTTCAAGCAATGCTGATCCACATTTCAAAATAGAATTCTTCGATTTCGCTCCTCTCGACCCACCAATCGAAGAGGAGACAAAGTATTGTGAAGGCGCTAAAAAACATTTTTCGAGTGAGCACGAAAATATCGATTTTGAGCCTCCGTGAGACGATTAGGACCATTTCCAAATGAAACTTTGTCTGTCTGTGTGTCTGACTGGGTTTGTGACTGGCTGTGTGTGTCTGTCTGTAACATTCCACTATAACGACTAAATAGCTGATCTGATCGACTTGAAATTTGATATGCAGACATGGTTTTCGCTGTCGAATGAGCCCATTGATTTTTGGCTGTCATCTGTCAAATCAATCAGGCGCTACGAGATTTGCGCTACGAGGTTTGGCGGCACTTACTCCTTTCTTGTCCCAAAAACCTATGTTCCGCACATTTGTTGGACCGGAGCTTTTAGTATGTTGTTCAGCATTGGTCAAACGCCGTTTGTGCAATATTTCAAAAGGGGCATATTTATTTCAGGGTTTGACTAAAATTTCACCTAAAATGCCTGGGCTATTGTTGTTTTGGCTGCCTGACACTGCCGTCTTCGTGAATGACCCGGTGGACGACCCGGCACATTTGAGCGCATTTTCCTCGTTTGCGGATCTCCCGCTGACTGGTGAAGAATGCTGCTGTGTTTTTTGCTGTTCTTTTCTTGCCCCTTCCCCTCCCCCCGCAAAAGTCAAGTTTGGGTGGGGTTGTGAGCATTGCCGAATTGGGCTGTTCGGCAATGGGCTACTTGCCCAATTTTTTTTTATTGGCTTAATCGAAAGTATGGGCAAAAATATTGTACCCGTATTTTTTCTTTTTCCTAAATTCCCAAAATTGCGGTCGTAGTGTCTGTTTTAAAAATATATTTGTGACGTCACAAATATACTAAAAACTAAACAAACAGCACTGTTGGGTTGAAAACTAAAAAAACAGTTAGAGTGGCTTAACAATATTTGAAAAATACAGACAGAAAAATTTCACTAAAGATTCCCGACTTTTACCAACCTTCTGAAAAAAAAAATCGAAAAAAAAATCTTTTTAATCAATGGATATATTTTCCGGAAATTTCCAGAAAATACTATTTATTACTCTTGTTGATGATTGAAAGTGTTTCCAGTCAAATCTGTTTCATTGGCAAGTACCCCATTGACAATTCGTGGCCCCCAGACCCTGGCGCCCTTCTATCATTTTATTTGTGTGCCCTGCATTGAGACTTCACAGGGTTAGTATCTCGAACCACACCCCAAGCTAGCCGGCCTTCTCGTCCTTAAAATCCAGGACCGACCCCAAACTGGGAATTTTAATCCCAGTCAAAAAAATCGTTACAAGATGTCTGGTGGTTGGTTCATCCAAGCACTGGGGCCGACCAGCGCACAATTGACCTAGGCTCTCTCTTTGACCCCCGAACCGCAGGTGCGGATGTCCGACAAATCCACGCCCTGCGCTGGTACGTTCCTGACTTCGACAGACTCCCTGACCACGCTGCGGGTTTTCCGCTACACATAGCCGTACTTCCGGTTGCAGGCATGTCTTACTCGAGAGGGTCTGCCGAGGACCACCCGAGGAGTTTCAGCCGGCACCAACCAGGAGCTCGCCCACTGGCACTACCAAACGGCGGTCTCCCATCCAGCTTTTGGCAACGCTGGGCGTTGCTGCAGTCGAGATATCATTCGACTGGCGTGGTGTAACTACACGCTAAGCCCTCCTCACTACAGTGGCACATGGCGCTAGTATTTCCAACATAATTATAAAGCACACAATTTGCGCCGAGCTCCATTCTATTATGAGCAGCTATCAATTCTGAATTTGGAATTTGCGACTGAACATCGGATTTATTAAAAATTCAACTACTTTTATGTAAATGAAACGACCAGCAGCACCGTCATCCCCGTGGGATTTAGCTACTCGTATAATAAATACAGAGCTAGGACGCGCATAGTACGTTCGCCGGTTATCGTGGCCATAGGCGAAAACCCGAGCGGATAAGGAAAAAATTCAATTACGTTGGAAATTTCGATAATTGTTAGGACGGTGCCGGTGGTGGTGGTGAAGTTTTTTCTATGCGCTTCGAATTGGAGCGCGTCGATAATGGCGGAAAATTTTATTTGTTCGGTTTCGAGCTAAAACACACACAACACCGGCGGCGTGGAAATCTGGTGGAATAGTCCAGTCAAATTAAGCAAAAATCGGGCCAAACCGGAAATAAATTAGGAAGTTGACAAAATTTGGTGGATCGATGCAGAATTCAACATAGAATAACATACTGAAATTCCCGAAAATTCTAAGGCTTGGATTTTTTTTTAGGACCAATAAAAGAACGCCTTCCTTCAAAGTTTTTGCTTTTTTCTGAATAACTTGTAAACTATTACGCTTAGAACACCAATACTCGTTATGCAAATGTAGCCCGTTGAATTCCCAAGAGATCAGTACTAAACTCATCACTTTCTGGTCAATAGTCTTTGAGATACAGCGTCTGCAGGAACGCAGTGAAAATCACTCAAAAATTATTCCTAGATTTTACTTAACAATTTGCATAGTGTCAGTTCACGGGTTGTTACGTGGACAGCAAATGTGCGGATTTCAATGTGTTCTACATATTTGGAAAGCCAATTTAACATTCAGTATCACACTTTTGTCTAGAAGTTGCCAACTCCAAAATGGTACTTTTCCTCGACCTTTAAAATCGATACTTGATGTCCCGAAGAATCCCCAAAAATCGATTTTTTTCATACCATGTTATTCGCCTAATTTTCTAAGTAGGGCAAAATTATCCAGGGAATATATAAAGAATTGAATACCAAAAAAATAACATGTTACGGGATCTTTTTCCTAGAGATGGTTCCTGAGTTATATGGACTGAAAGACTTGAACGATCTATTTGTTAGAAAGATAGGTAGTCCGGACACTAACTGCTGAATACTGTACGGGCCTTGCATTTGATGATGCAAAATGCCACTTGGCAGACGTATTGAATATACTTATGTACTTTCCACGTCTGCCAAGTAACATCTTACACCTCAAATGCAAGGTCCGTACAGTATTCAGCAGTTAGTGTCCGGACCATCCATTTTTTTTCCCAAATAGGTCGTTTTAGTGTTTCAACTCATATAGCTCTGTAACCATCACTGGGAAAAAGAATCCGAAACATGTTGGCTTTTTGGTCTTCAATTCTTCATATATTCCCTGGATAGTTTTGCTATACTTAAAAAATTAGGCAAATGGCATGGTATGAAAAAAATCGATTTTTGGGGATTCTTCGGGAAATCAACTATCAATTTCAGAGGTCGAGGAAAAGTACCATTTTGAATTTGGCGACTTCTAGACAAAAAGTGATACCGAAGGTTGAATTGGCTTTCCAAAGATGTAAAACACATTGAAATCCGCACATCTGCTGTCTACGTTACAACCCCTGAACTGACACTATGCAAATTGTTACGTAAAATCCGGAAATAAATTTTGAGTAATTTTCACTGCATCCTAGCAGACGCTGTATCTCAGAGGCTATTGACCATAGAGTAATAAATTTAGTACTGATCTTTTGAGAATTTAACGGGCTACATTGCTTTGCTGGTATTAGTGTTTTAAAAGTGATAGTTTACAAGTTATTCAGAAAAAATCGAAAATTTCCAAGGATGGCGCTCTTTTATTGGCCCTAGAAAAAAGCCAAGCCTTGGAATTTTCGGGAATTTCAGAATTCCACGTTAAATTCCCCATCGATCCACCAAATTTTGTCAACTTCCGAATTTATTTCCGGTTGAAACCTATTTTGACTGGACTAGGAAACGCTTTAAAAGTGTTCCTTTTGAAGTGACTGGACCGTTCCAAGAACCGCGAACAATCGCCATGGTGGGCAGGCAACAAGTTGTAAAATTTCGCAGTTTTTTGCACGTTTCCTGGAAAAGCAAGATGCAACCAAAACTTCATAAACTCCGTGATTCTTTGATAGGGAGGACACTCTTTTACCGGGTGGAAAAAAATACCAATGTGAAGCTAATCAGGCCTATTCTGTATAGACACTGATTCGAGTCAACATTGATACTATGACACTAAATTGTCATTTCTCAACATGTTACATTATTACAATGTCAATTTTGTGCTAGAATATCAACGCTGCTCAACTCAATGTCCATAGCTATTATAGCGTGTACAGGGTGTTCCAATGATGGTTTTTAAATTAAAGGGGTGACTCTCCACCAAAAATGTCTAAAAATAAACAGGTGATCAATTGAACTGGTCCACCCTGAAATTTCAAGCTACCTCAAGATCGAAAGTCTCGTAGAAAAACCAATCGATTTCAAAGAATGTGGTCATGCCAGATAGGTGATATTTCTGGCTACAAAATGCCATGCTGAATCACGTGGACGTGGACATCATTGTTTACCATTCACAGGGTGACATCAAAACGGGTGTCAAATATTTGGATGCTACGTTATACCTCATCCACAGAAAGTTGTTACTCAAATGTTGTAACAGATTTTCCAAAACTGATGGGTCAAGTATTTTTTGGGAGAGGGAGTTTTTTTTCTCAATGGGATAGAGTTTCTACAGTAGTGGAAAAATCATTTCTACAATAGTGGACAGAATCATCGACGCAACATACGTTTAATGGGAGTGTTGAGATGAGACTTGCCAAAACTCTGTAAGGAAGATTGCACTGGATGTCTTTAGTTGTTAGGGGATGTTTTAGGGAATGTAGAGACAATTTTGGGCACCATGGAATGTTACGAGTGATGTTGGAATTTTGAAAAGACATAAAAATGCTCACATGTCTAAAATCTCGAAGTCACCCTTAACCCCTATTGTTATAGAGGGATGATTTCAAAACATCCTCGCAATGTTGAAATGTTCATGATAGTATCGCAATGAAGATACGTTTGACCGCCCTGTGATGATAAGAATAAAATATATCAGTAGAACGTGTCCTGTTTGGAACAGACTGCAAAGGGGGTTGCAGACGATCCCAGGGGTATAGCGTTCCTGATGGTCAGTGGGATCAAATTCGCTTGTGGGTTACTTTTTAGAGCGGAGCTATGCACTTCTACCACATTTGAGCCAAGAACATGACCATGGAGAGAACCGGCATCATAAAACGTGAATTTGTCAAAAATTGACATAACTATAACTCCCTTAAAAACTCAAATGGGGGGATTAACCGTTTCGAGATATTTTAATGAGCTTTTCAAAAATTCATTGGGAAACAATCTACGATTTTTTTACGAAAAGTTGTGAACTGTTGAAAATTCGCCATTTTCGAAGTGAATGACCAGAAGAATGACCTATCCGGCATGACCAACCACATTCTTTGAAATCGGTTGGTTTTTCGGCGAGATGTTCGATCTTGTGGTAGCGTGAAATTCTTGGGTGGACCAGATCAATTGATCACCTGTTTATATAGAGCCCGAGGACGGAAATGCTTTGCTCCAGAGATACAGAGTGTGGTTACCGATTTAGAATTTTCTGTATGCCATAGTGAACTCTGCAGCAAAAATTGAATACAACTGGTAGCTCTTCACCCTAATGCAACACCATGTCATCCAGTCAATGGATGTGGCAGGGTTTCGGTAACTGAAATAAATGTGGAAACAAGCAGTACATTGCTTCAAAATAAGGAATTCTGGAGCAAAGCTGAAACGTGAAAACTTTGCACCTCTTATGGATGCTGTTGTACTGCAACAGCTAAAGCCTGAAACATTCGTATATGGATTGTTATGGGATGTGGACTTCTCTCATTCGATAAAGACGCAGTCACCATGACAAATATTTCAAAAGGGGAAGTGTCGAGCAAAATGTTGAGAAACTTGCTATATCCAAGACAATGTCACGTATTCACTTCAGATTCATCCAATCCCGAACTGGTGAAGATACTATTCGCAGATTTGAAAATCACGGCCTAAACAATAGCGATAAGTCTCTGTATCTGCTGCTGGAAAAAATTGAAAGAGGAATGTGATATCAATATTGTTAATTAGAATACAACTTCTGATCAAAATAAAATTGACATCGAGGATGTATTCATGGAATCCCCGAAAATTCCGGCGTCAGAAACCCAAGATTCAAAAATGCAAACATTTAATAATGCAGAAGTACTGAGGAACTGCATTGCATCCAATATTCACATTGAGCAATACACCAACTTTAATTAATTTCTAGACATGGACTTTAATAATGTATCAGTACCTCTGAAAATTTCAGAAAATATCTCAATTTTCTAGATTTCGCGAGGGGACTCGACAACGTGGACAGGGACAGAATGTGGGAAATTTTAGAGATATATGGAATACCGCTAAAAATCCTCCGTATTTTAAAAACTTTCTACGATTAATGCAACGCTAGAGTTCAACATGACGGAAAGCTGACTGAATAGATAGAAATCAGTTCGGCAAGGATGCATATTGTCTCCAACTGGATTGGATTATGAGCAAAGCAACAAAAAACAAATCTGGCATAAGATGGAATCTTTTTCACCAACTTCTTTTTTATTCGTTCATTCAACGTCGGCCTATTTCCGCAACGAGGCGTAACACCGACGCCGGTGAATGCTTTCCTCCACTATACCGGAAATTTTGCCGAACGCACCCTGTGTGTTCCAACACAGGTTGGGATTTTTAACGACCATCAACATCGCATGAGGTCGGCACCATCGTTCGTATTTTACATGCTATGCGACACACGTCTTGCATTTAGCAAGCATTCCAACTAAATCAAAGTTCTTGTTTTGGGAACGAGAACCCGAGCACCCACAGTGGGACTCGAACCCACAACTCCTAAGGTAGTAGTCCAACGCGCTGACCACCACACCACACAAGTTCCTCAAAGACGTTTTTATTTTTCCTGAAAAGTACGTGAAAGCTGTCCAAAAACGTATACTGAAAGAAATGCCTTCAGTAATTTCAGGCCAGAAAGGAAAAAAGTACCTCATATAGACAAAAAAAAAAAGAAGGATTTCCCAACAAGATGGAGCACCTCCATATTTCGCACTGACCGTTCGGCAGTACTCAGATCAACGCTTTCTTAATAATTGATGGATCAGAAGACGAGGACCTGTCGAAAGGCCTGCACGGTCACCTGACTTGACTCCACTGGATTTTTTCTGTGGGCACAATTGAAGAGCACAATTTATGCCACCGAACCGACTTCACTGGAAGATTTGAAGCAAAGAAAATGACCGAATGTCGTCTAATCACACCAGAAATGCTGCAAAATGTGCGACAACGGTTTGAACAAAATCTTTACCATTGTATGGAAGCTGGAACATCCCACTCATGTGAATTATATCACTTTCCACACTATTTGTGTAATATACCATTTTCTGGCTATCTAATTCATCATTAGGGCTGTATACGTAGGGTATCAATATTTCTCCCTCAAAAATAAAGATGAAGAGAGCCTAAAGCCCCCGATCTGACATGTAAGACGAAGCAATTTTTACAACCTTATCAACGCACATTAGACCTACAGGGCTAAAATCATGTACCTTATGACGTAAGTTTTGAGGCACCAGCTCCTTGTCCATATAGAAATTTTGATGGGATTCTATTAAAGGTTTGTCCACCTTGTTTCCGTTTGGATTACACCACATTTTTTCAAGAAGCCGAATAGTCCTAATACACTGGAAAAGTTTCTGAAGGATTGCTGGGACATTTTTTAACAAACAAAAAAATTATCAACTGTTTTATAATTTTGAGAGACGTATAAAATTGAGTACAGAGCCGTTTTCTGAAAAAAGTTGTCAACAAAAAAGAATAAATTTTTTTCACATAATTGAAAAACGCTCTATGTTTTTTTTAATACACTCAGTACACCGTATAAAAAAATTGAGGTTTTATCTTCATTCTTGAGAGAGAAATCCTAAAAATCCATTTGGCCTGCTGAGAATACAGGCCTAAGGGGTTTCTGATGCGACTAAAAAAGTTGTTGACGGGAATCGGTTCTATTCTATTTTTATCGTCAAGTAGAAACTCCTCCAAAAAGAAAATGTACGGGCAAAGCTATCAAATTTTGAAAATTTCTAAAAATGTTTGAAAATTTTTCATTTCGATTTTTGAAAATTTAAAAACTAGATAGGATCGACAATACAACTTTCCTCAAGAAAGTCGCATGACAAATTTGAACTTTCTATTTTCAAAAAAAAAGTACCAAAAATGATTTCTCGCAGACATGAAAAAGTGAATTAGTAGAAATCATTTCAACTAATTCACTTTTTCATGTCTACGAGAAATCATTTTTGGTACCTTTTTTTCTGAAAATAGAAAGTTTAAATTTGGCATTCGACTTTCTTGAGGAAAGATTTTCTCAAGATTTTCCTTCATTGTCGATGCTATCTAATTTTTGAATTTTCAAAAATCGAAATCAAAAATTTTCAAAACATTTTGGTTGGAAATTTTCTAAATTTGATAGCAATGCCCGTACATTTCCTCTTTAGAGGAGTTTCTACTTGACGAAAAAACTAAAATAAAACCGATTCCCGTCAACAACTTTATTAGTCGCATCAGAAACCCCTTAAACGAAGAAACAGAAAGTGGGACTTTCAGTTTCCAGTGTGTAGTCGATGTGGATAAGTGATGCCACCCAGCTACGCCACTGGAATAATAGAAGGAGGGCGACGCCAAGCGGGCAAAGGCCAGTGGTGGCGCTCTTAATGATAGAAGGGAAGATGCGATAATAATATTGATATAGTCCGTGTTTCACCTAGAGTGATTCTAGTTTGGCTAGGAAAAGGTTCTAGTTCAACACTGTAGGTTTGCCACCTTTTTACCTGGTGTGAAACTGGCTTTAAACCAAAAGTGAGGTTACGTTGCCTATCAAAATGACATTGAAATTGGTGATTACTTATTATTCATTGTTGTTATAATTATCTTAAAATCAAACAATAATGACATAATATTGAAGGTTGGGAGAATTCACCTTGTCATACGTGGAAGCGCGACTAGAGAGCGCAGAAACGTGTTACAGTTGTTCAGACACCAAAAGCGCATAGGCCTCCTTATATTTCAGTCATCTTACCTCAGAATGAAAGCAAATGGAGTATTCGAAGTACTCACATCAATTCGACCCAACACGCAGCCGCTCAAAGTTGCGTATGGGGCCGATTTGAAATTTGAATTGTTCAACTTTTTTGACGTACGACCGCTGGGGAGATCCTTGTTTCGCTAATAATTTCTCAGGGTTAGGCGTGACATTTTGGCTGGGACAGACGACAGGGTCGATGCTTTCATCAGGGCGCTTTTTTGGAGCGAAGGGTTTCGCATCCTTCAGTTTGAAGCGTGGAAAAATCGAGCTCCTCAAAGGCGTTAGGAATCTACTTCCCAACTGTCAAATGTCACAGGCTGCTTTGATCTATTTATTTGTCATTGGCAAAAATTTAAAACAGATCGTAAAAATACGCCAGCTAGTACGACAGGAATGTTACTTGTTACTTCAGCTGCACAATCAACCACGAAAAATCTAGAATGACAGTTGCAGTGTGACGTGAGCTGTCTACATTGCCAGCCGGCTATGTTTTTTTACCGCTGCTTTAAGCCCCCCTATTCTAAGACAAAACAATGAGGCCGTTTAAAAGACAAAGCACAGGTCCTTATGACACTTTCAAATAAGTACCCCATTGTTGTTTCACGGCTCACTTGACCCCACTATAACGTCCCCGTACGCAAGGACAGGCGGGCGGATAATAATATATTCCTGCATGAAAATTTCAACACACGGATATGGCATCTTTTTTTTCTGCGCATCGTGGGGGGCTGAAAAGGTAGCGGCAAGTGGCAGGGAGGGGGAGCCGCGCCGTATATGAAAAATGTAAACGCTGTATTAAAACTAAACGATCGTTCATGCGGAATAACAGGCAGCACGAAAAACGCGGCACTGGAAAATGCACCGTGTATATAACATTGACACGGTAACAGTGGCCGTAAAAATTGTTCATTGTGTGCCGTTTGCGAAATTCCATGACGTCCCATCGGAAAATCTTGGTGCGTAGTTGCCGTTATTCGCACACCGGGAAAACAAGTCTCTCTCGTTCGCACTCACGCAAAACTGAAGCGAAGACAGCGAAAAGAGAAGGACAACGCCAAGTGCTACAACAGGGCTAGACCGGCAACGTGCGGCATCACTTTTGTGCTGTAAAATGAACGGGGCGAGGACTGTGTGTTGTACCCTGGAGACAAAAAGAGATGTGTTTGTTGAAAACTTGCCTAATTAACATGTTCGCTACCTACTACTTCTGGATGTAGGTAGGTATGTGCATGAGATACAGAACAACGCTAATGCGTCTCATATGGTGTCACCGTATACGTTTCAAACGTGCGCCGTTATAATGATGGTCCTCCCAGTAATTAGGGAGGTGCACCTGGGCAGCACTAAGAGTACACAGCTCCCAGAAACGACTCGACTGTTGCCAGCTCACAGAAATTTTTACTCCCAGATTCACGTTCCACTTTATAAAAGCAAAAATACAGCGTGGAGATCGAAGAGTGGTAAATAACTAGTACAGGAAAAATAGTGAAAAAATCGGCAAAACCTCGGAATAAATATGGACGTCATGAAAATTTGATATTCTGTTCAGAATTGAGTGCTCTACAACATATCCAAAATCGCCAAAAATCGCACCCGGGGGTTTTGAGTTATTGGAGGGGGGGTAAAAAATTGCAGGTAAACATGGAGGGGATGGAACCCGTCAATCCATTGGATGCTGATACATTATAGTTCGACGTATCATATCCCATTGATACCATTTTGGCACAAAAAGTGTCCATCATTGTTGAAGGGGAGTAGTGGGGGGGCGAAGCTCTGCCAGGTGGTCCATTTTGTTTTTCTGGTCATGTTGAACCGATCACGACAAGTTTGGTATCTTTTCCGACTAAATTTAATCCCCTGAACTCGTATCCGATGTGTAAATTCGGATGAAAACAAGTTTGAACAAGTTAACTTGAGAAAACTTGTTTTTTCTTTGACAATTTTGACGTTTTTTTTTTTACTGTTGGAGGTGTTCATTTTCAGAAAATTTTCAGGGACCATTAAAATGAAGTGTATTCCCCACAAAAATCATCCACTCTATGTATAATTTTGTTTCTTGAGTTTAAAAAATCGATTTGAACTTGAGCCGGCGCGGCGCGTCGTCTACTACTGACCAGAACACTACAGCATGCACCTTTATATGAAAACACCTCAAACTATTGAAGGAATAACAGCTCATCTTTGAAAATTGGAGGATCTGTAGAGATCTGAATTCCCTATAACACAAACAAAATCGCCATGAAATCGCAATGCAGGATTTTGAGTTATTCGATGAGGAGGATAACACTTTGATAGGATTCATACTCCATGAACTGTTACCTCTCCCCTTAAATAACTCGAAACCCTGCAGTGCGATTCATGGCGATTTTGTTTATGTTATAGGGAATTCAATTCTCTACGGATCCTCCAATTTTCAAAGATAAGCTGTTATTTCTCCAATAGTTTGAGGTGTTTTCATTTAAAGGTGCATGCTGTAGTGTTCTGGTCAGTAGTAGACGACGCGCCGCGCCGGCTCAAGTTCAAATTGATTTTTTAAACTCGATAAACAAAATTATACATCGAGTGGATGATTTTTATGGAGAATACACTTCAATTCAATGGTCCCTGGAGAATTTCTAAAAATGAACACCTCCAATAGTAAAAAAAAAATTCGTCAAAATTGTCAAAGAAAAAACAAGTTTTCTCAAGTTAACTTGTTCAAACTTGTTTTCATCCGAATTTACACATCGGATATGAGTTCAGGGGATTGAATTTAGTCGGAAAAGATACCAAACTTGTTGTGATCGGCTCTACATGGCCAGAAAAACAAAATGGACCACCTAGCAGAGCTTCGCCCCCCCACTACTCCCCTTCAACAATGATGGACACTTTTTGTGCCAAAATGGTATCAACGGGATATGATAAGACAAACTATGATGTATTTGCATCCAATGGATTGACGGTTCCCATCCCCTCCATTTTTAGCTGGAATTTTTAACCCCCCCTCCAATAACTCAAAACCCCCGGGTGCGATTTTTGGCGATTTTGGATATGTTGTAGAGCACTCAATTCTGAACAAAATATCAAATTTTCAGGACGTCCATATTTTTTCCGAGGTTGAAATCTATCTTTCTTGTACTAAACCAGGCAGCGTTGCTCAGAGCTTATTTATCTATTAGCGCGGCAAACATAGCAAAAATATTGCCAAAACCTCAGAAAAATTGAATCATGAAATTTTATGACTGATATCGACGCAGAATTTCATCCTCTACAACATATCCAAAGTCCCTAAAAAATCCCCTCATTGGCTTTTTAGCGCACTTCTTCAAACGGGAAGGCGCTTTTGTCCTCGCTTTGTCCGTCCGTCCGTCCGTCCGTCCGTCCAACCGTCCGTCCGTCCGTCACAGCATCTAGTCCTAGACGAAAAGGTTTTTGCGAAAATTTTTTACTCCATTGGGTAGCTCATGACCTTGTATCCCGAACCAAGAAAAATCTCGACGAAATAATAATAAACAATGATAATAATAACAATTTAGTGTGACGTGGCATCGCCGTTGAATGCTGCATTTCAGAAGCCGGCCTGATCTCGAAAGTTATCACATGCGAGGAAGTACCCGATCTTATCATTTTACCATAATACATAATGCGGAGTTATATTTAGAGGATAATTTGAACTTTATTTTAATGAAAATTTCACATCGGTGCGAGGTGCAGGCCAATAGTTATTAATTTTTGAAAATGACTCCGAAACTACGGCTCGGCCGCAAATGATTTATTCGTTGCTTGCTGGTGCTTGATATCCTTTCCTCCGACCAAAACGAAATTCAATACAGAAAATATTTCAACTCGAATGGGTAGCTCATGGCCTTGGTACGCGAATCAAAAAAAATTTTGCCGAAATAATCATGAACAATTACAAAAATAACATTTTGGTGTAGGGCGGCTTCGCCGATCAAGTGCTGGCATTCGCGGTAAGATGTAGAAAGTTGCGATATGCAGGCAACTACAATTTCTCAATGAAATACATCACTGCATGTACGGCATTATATTTACAGAACAATTTGAACTTTCTTTTGACAAAAACCCCACTTCGATCCGACCGTCGGGTCAATTGTTATCAATTTTTGAAAACGACCGCAAAGCCACGGCTCGGCGCATATTACACGACCCTACAAATTTAAAATCAGACGTGCCGAAATAGTAATTGACCATTTTGAAATAGCCAATACTAGGTACCTAAAGGATAATGGCACTCAAATTACGAAACATGTTCGCTCAATAACAAAAAAAAGTAGGTAGGTATCACTAAAAATCATGTGACAGGCTACCATTTTTTCGGTTTTTCGATGAAAAAGAAATGTTCCAATTCAAAACTGAACCCGATATTCGTGTTCAGGAGGTCGAAATCAGTTGAAGAACATTTTTTTATATAAGTAACAAAATGACGCTCATGTGGCCGGTTTGTCTGTCTGTCTGTCCGAGTCCGTGCAGAAATTAAGACGCTGTACTCCTTCTCGAGAATTGAAACAAGAGTCTTGGAACTTTTTTCCGATTAATAGCTGATGTCCCCAAGGGTGGCCAATGGGCACTATTTTTGTTATCCATACATCGTTATCATTATTCTCAAAAAACAGAGATCTCCTGTGCACTTCGATGAAGTTGAACTTCTTCTCGGGAACTAAAGCTACAGCCCTTGAAGATTGAACTTCATCCGGTGGATAGCTTAGGTTCTCAAGGACCAAATAGGCAGAATGGCTTTCATAATTCGGCCGCCATCTTGGCTGCCATATTGAAATTTCTTATTAGTGGAACGATTGTCATGAAACTTGAAACTTACCCTTGTCTAGTACGATCATCCTTATTTTCAAGCCAAATTTCATGATTGCCCCACCATCTTGGTCGCCATATTGAAATCTCTTACAAGTGGGAGGATTTTCATGAAACTTGAGAGTTACGCTTGTCTCGTACGATCATTCCTATTTTCAAGCCGAGTTTCATAATTCTGCCGCCATATTGGCCGCCATATTGAAAACTCTTATTAGTGGAACGATTTTCATGAAACTTGGAACTTACCCTTGTCTAGTACAATCATTCTCATTTTCAAGCCGAATTTCATGATTCTGTCGATATTTTGACCGCCATATTGAAATCTCTTATTAGTGGAACGATTTTCATGAAACTTGGAACTTACCCTTGTCTAGTACGATCATTCTGATTTTCGAGCCGAATTTCATGATTCTGTCGATATTTTGGCCGCCATATTGGAATTTTTTGCCCAAGACGGTAGAACCCTAATCACTTAACATCTTGCGTTCACTAATCCTCCAAAAAGGAAGTGCGCTACTGAGCCTCATGCCCATGAGGCGTATTCGCTTGTTCTATAGTCGGTTTCAAAGTATAGTGTGTTCACAGGAACCATATTCCAAGACGGTTTTCTGTTTTTGTCGCTATCATTTCACTGTTATGGTTCAAATCATTAATACATTTCACTGCCATGGTTCAGTGAACAGTTTGAAAGTGAACGATTTGAACCATGACAGTGAAATGTATTGATGATTTGAACCATAACAGTGGAATGATCGCGACAAAAACAAAAAATCTTTTCGGAATATGGTTACTGTGAACGCACTATACTTTGAAACCGACTATACAAAAGGCCAACAAGGGGATTTTTTGGGACTTTCGATATGTTGTAGAGGATGAAATTCTGCACGAAAAAAATATCTACAATTTTTCTAAGTGGTTCAGGACAGAGATTGTATCGATACCTCTAAACGGTTTTACAACTTCTCACCTATCTCGCCTAATTACAGGTGATCTCAAAAAAGCATCTATTTGGTCTTGTGGTCATAATTTTTCTCACTGTTGACGGATATCCAAAATATAGGGCTCATGTTGAAATTTAAACCTCGGGCAAGAATGTTTAAGGATCGAAATTGACGTTTTCCAAAGTTTCAAATCCAAATATCTCGAAAACGAAGCCTTTAATCAAAATTTTGCAAGAGTAACTTTTTGTTCTAAATCGAACGTAGAATCCAAAAAAAAAAGATCAATTCGGAAAAATAGCTAGGGGTGTAAGAAATAGGGGGGAAATATGAGAACACCCCCCAATATTCACGCTCCTGGTTTGTTTTTTCATCACGTTGCGTTGCTCTTATTCGATAGAGACATATTTCAGTTAGCTTTGAACAAAATCGGTTGAATAGTTCAAAAATTATGTCAAAAAATCGATTTTAAAAACTCAACTTGAACACTCTGTAACTTTTCAACGAAGCATTGTAGGACATCCAAGTTGTATTTTCCCGAGTATTTTCCTGATCTATTTTTTATGGGGAATCTCCCCTAGAAGTCTGTAACCGTGATTGCGAAATACTCTGTATAAAAATAGAGAGGGAAGGTGCGCGAATAACCTTGAAGCCATTCAACTGCCATCTTTGCTCATGAACTACGCCGAATTACTGGATTTAGTTGCATGGTCTTCTGACAATTTTTCCTGCTACTTGAATTGTTGACGAATGTCCACTGACATGGAACATGCTCCGCAAAAATCATGACCTTTCGTCAATTGATCTAGCAATGTGTCGCTAGCATTTAGTTCGACAATAGCTGGTTCGGATTTCAATGGTTATTCTCAAATTTATCAGAAACGAAACGCACAAACTACCAACTCGCATGCCACGACTTTTTTGTGATTCGATATAGGCAATAACGGGCGCTTACAACACAACACAAAGACCTCTTGCTAATGAAGTCTTTACGCTTTGTTATTGTAATATTGCGCATACCCAGTGAAAGCTCTATTTATTCACATGTATGTGTATAGATTGTATAGTATTTGTAGTGGAAGAGCAATGGCTCTGGCCAGTCTACAGCAAGTGGGAAAATGAAACATTGTGCTGAACCACCCCGCATCGGTATTGCCCGCGCCCAGTTATAATCAATTTTTGTAATTTAATGCCTGATGGCATGTGATTACGCTAAATAAATGCAAAAGCCGGGGGCCTGAGTGAATCGTGCGGCGTTTTATGCACTACTCTGCTGCTCTGCACAAAGCCGAAGGGACGCAATCAGCGCATTATGGTGCCGGTGGTGGTAGTGATTGCTCAAAATTATCGATGCACTTTAGAGCTAAATATAGCTTTTGACAAAATTATCATTCATTATCGTTTTGTTGGCCATTTTGTTCCTTCAGAAATTATTCTGAATAGTGTAGCGGTTTTCAGCCAAGATTTATAATTTTGAAATCAAGTTGCACCTAACATGGATAAGGGAAGAGGAGATGAGGCGATACGCCCAAGAGGGAGATACGTGCAGGGGGTTCGCATAAAGCAGGTGTCCTGAAAACCTAAGAAATTTCTCAAGAAGCTTTTCTTGGAATTCCATTTACTGTCAATATTATTGTTTTTTGTTAATGGTTACTGCGTTGTGTTCATCCTGACAGCAGGAACAAGGCCAGTACAGAATTGATTAGGCGCAATTGAACATAAAATTTAAAATACGAAAAACTAGAACATTCAGCTGTCTGAGCTATGAAAAAATTCGAGGGGTCAACCACCACCTGCAGTCAGTGTACAAAATTTCTGCAGTCATGACAGTTTCTGCAGTCAAGTTGGCAGTCATACCACAATCACTGCAGTCAAGCTGCAGTCACGACAATCATCTTTGCAGTCATGACATTATGCTGGCTTACGCATGCGCGTTAGCGATCTGTTAGTTGTCAGTGCGCGCCATTAGTGTCAGCGTGTAATGCAATAATGTAAGTATTGTGTATTTATTACTAAATTAAGAAAAACATTGACTCCCGTATTGAAAACATTTGTTTGTAAACTTAGGCACAGTTCAGCTCAGCTAGGCGATATAGTGCAGCCTGCAGCCAAGACCCCCTTGCTTGGTTCTATGCCGCCGCCTGCTTTTGCTGAACTCCGTGCTTTGCCTGCGGTAAGTTTTAGTACGTACATATTCACTCGAGTATTCAAGTACCTCAATCGAGACCTCAATATTTAATTATTTACACTTACTTACCTATCGAGTTATCTGTATACTTACCTACATAATATCAACAATAATTTATCACAAAGACAAATAATTTGTACAAAGACGATGAGTAGGGTTGCGAATGGATCGAGGTGTTGATAGGTACCTCGGTACTACTGCGGCCCAAAAAAACAGCTTGAAAAAGTTTTCGGGAAAGTGTATATGAAGACACTAGCAAAAATCGGAATTAGAGGAGATACAACTCATGAAGCAAGTAAACCAAGAAACAAAGATTCAGATGAAGATGGATCTGGAGACGTCATAGGCGATTCCACTCTGAGTACGGCGAACCAGAATGGGGTACTTGCCAATACCAATGAAACAGATTTGACTGAAAATACTTTCAATCATCAACAAGAGTAATAAAGAGTATTTCCTGGAAATTTCCGAAAAATATATCCATTGGTTGAAAAGATTTTTAATTTTTTATTTTTCAAAGGGTTGGTAACAATAGGAAAACGTCAGTAGGATCTTCATGTCTGTATATTTCAAATATTGTAATGTCACTACAACAGTTTTTTGAGTTTCCAATCCTAGCCCAGGCGCCAGGGAGCAAAAATCAGGTCAATAAGGAAATAATTGTTTTCTGGCTGGAAAGTAGCTTAAAACGATCTGTGTGGCTTAGGTTTTGACATACTAATTCCCCCCCTTTCGGAAATGTCGGCATCATGTCGCCATCATCAACAAGAAGTGCACCAGCATGGTTTTCACCGAATATCTTGATTTTGGGCCATCTGACAGCAAAAGATGTGAGAAGTCATTTTGAAACCAATGAAATTCCCTACGGAATAGTTTTTAAATGACCTTTCTGCAACCTATGGTTTTTGAGATAGAGCTTCTGGAAGCGAGAGGCATTGTCGTAAAAGCTCCATGGCCACTTGACTCGAAAAACTAAAATGTCGATGTGACAAAAAAATTTCAAAATGAGATTTCTCGAGAATCCTTCATGCTATAGTTGCGGTGATGGTCTTAAACTCTTTCTCTTGAACCGTTGATTACGAATATAGAAAAGTCAAAAACGTCACATTGTACATATACAGGGTGTACTGAGGGAATCAAATCAGATCAGAGAAATTTTCAGACATATTTCTTCGATTTAGCCTATATGCGACACTCTAAGCACCTTACACGAGTCCAATATCAATATGGATTTGCTCTATAAGCTTTACATGATACACTAAAGAAGTGTTCAGCTCACAGCTTTACTGTAAAATGTTTTGAAGGCCCTCTGAAATCATCAAAATATTAAAAATTTACAGTACCAAAGAATGTATACCTATAGGTAACAGTATATTATATACCAAGAGACCAAAGTGAATTTTTAATTTGGGGATTTGGACCCAAAGGGCCCTTGAGCAATAAACTTCACCCAAGGAATCAAAAATTCACTTTGGTTCCTTGGTATATAATATACTGTTACATACATTTCTTGCTACTGTAATTTTTGATGATTTCAGAGGGCCTTCAAAACATTCTACAGGAAGGCTGTGAGCTGACCACTTCTCAGGTGTATTAAGTGAAGCTCACGTAGCAATGCATATTGATATTGGACTCGTGATAAGTGCTTAGAGTTTCGCATAGGCTAAATCGAAGAAATATGTCAAATTTCTCTGTTCTGATTTGATTCTTGTAGTACACCCTGTATATGTACAATGTGACGTTCTTGACTTTTCAATATTCGTAATCTACGGTTCAAGAGGGAGAGTTTAAGACCATCACCGCAACTATGGCATGAAGAATTCTCGAGTAATCTCATTTTGAAATTTTTTTGGTCACATCGACATTTTAGTTTTTCGAGTCAAGTGGCCATGGAGCTTTCACGACAATGACTCTCGCTTCCAGAAGCTCTATCTCAAAGACCATAGGTCGCAGAAAATTGATTGAAAAACCAAACTGTAGGGAATTTCATAGGCTTCAAAATGACTCCTTACATCTTTTGCTGTCAGATGACCCAAAATTAAGATATTCGGCAAAAACCACGCTGGTGCACTTCTTGTTGATGATGGCGACATTACGCCGACATTTCCGAAAGGGGGGAAACTAAATAGTATGTCAAAACCTAAGCTACACAGATCGTTTTAAGCTAGTTTCCAGCCAGGAAACAATTACTTCCTTATTGTTTTCCCTGGCGCCTGGGCTATCCAACAGTGCTGTTTGTTTAATTTTTAGTATATTTGTGACGTCACAAATATATTTTTAAAACACGCATCACGGCCGCAATTTTGGGGATTCAGGAAAAACAAAAAATACGGGTACATTATTTTTCACCACACTATCGATTAAGCCAATAAAAAAAAATGGGCAAGTACCCCATTCTCGGATACAAAGGGTGCGAGCGAAGACAGACTTGTGACGTCAAAATGTCAAGACTGCACCGACAGCTCGCTGGGTTTGGGAGCAGGATCGTAGGTTCCGTGAGATGTTCAATAAATTTATATAAGGCGCCAATCGGGTCTTTTTGCGTAATCCTTTGGGGCACCCGATTACCCTTCAAAGCCACGGTAGGCACACATGACACGCGACAAGTAGTTCCACCTGACGGGGAGTAGGTCTAATGTACCTCGCGAATCTGGCGTAAGCTGTCAACTATGAAATGTCATCAAATTTTGATGTTAACGGTATAATTTTATTTCGGCGTGAATATTTACAATTTAAAACAAATAATTGCACGGAGCAAGAGCGCTAATGGAGGTCCAGGTCCTCTGGCAGGTAACTATTTGTTCGGCGTGAAGACGCTATTGCCAAGCGACAGTTGCAGGTGTGGTCCGATGGCAGGTTGTCCACCGGAGAGGGCGAATGTCGCCGGTGCCCCCACGAGCCCTGGATGGCGAAAACAACGCTGTCGTTCACATGCTTCATGTGACTACATGTGGCTACATGTGGAGCCCCCCCTATTGCCCTATGAAACCTACCCCCAAGACACTCAAGGCTCCCACACTCTAGCCGACGTATTGACGGCTCCGGACTTCCGTTCTTCTGTAGTTCTACCTAACGTGCACGTTCGTAGCCTACGCATGTGAACACGGTATGTGTTCCGTTTCTGAGCTACAACCATGTGGGTTATAGAGATTCTAATGAGCGGGACAACACGACAACAGGAACGGACTCACCCTTGGAACCGCTACAAAAGCCAATCCAGGAGCCCCCAAAGAGCGACCGAACGCTTCGCTGACGACGATGGTGTTGTTGATGTTCGATTATTTCTCAACCCTCCTGTGACGCTACGTCGAGGTGAGATTCAGCGCCGATTCGTGACACGGCACTATACTTCTCTTGGCTGGACAGGCGGTCGAATAGCCATGGCAGGGAATGCGGCGGGTTGCGACGATGGCCTCACAGTAACGTCCACCATGGGACGGCAACAAAATGACGAAAACGAAAAAGTGGGAAAACCTACCGAGACACTGGATTAAAGAAAAGGTGAACGAAGTGGCATCTGACATACCTCGACTGATGGTGGATAGGTCCCTTAGTGTGGAGATGAAAACTCTTTAGTGGATGAGTCGAGGTTTTCCTTTAAAACGTAAAATAAATGAAAATAAATCTCCACACTCAAAATGGCTACTTCTTTCCTGCCTCTTATCGCTTTTCTCTTCCCACTTCAAAAGTCCACAATTGACCGCGCATTCCCATTACCTCTCACTAGTGGCCGAAATAGGGTGGCTAGATTATCGACAGCTTTGGCTGTACAAGGGTTACGCAATCATCCGTTGCTAAGGGCCGATGGGAGGGACTAAAATTCAGCTATGTGTCAAAATTTATCATGAGCGGAGAAAAAAGGAAATTTGCGGGGTCCGGTGCTGTTGCTTGATGTCCGCAACCGAACATACATGAAAATTTCATTCATATAGCGGCATAAAAGACGTGTTTTGAAACTCATCGGGCAAGTCATATCCACCCCTCACACGAATTTGTACACCTAAATCCAAAATAAACACGCTCTTGACAGCTAGAGCCTGTTGAGACGGACGCCTATGGCCTTCCGTGAGGCCGACAGACGTCAGTCCCTAACTCCGTGAGGCCGATTGGTAAACAAACGCTCGGCCAGAATGCGGTACACTTACACCGGACGACCGGTCGCGTGATAATTAGGTTCCCTAGGCCGAAACCTCCATACACGCCCTCTGTTGACAAAAGCCCGGAGGGACCCATGTAAATGTCCCGGCTTGTAAAATTCAAACCGCCATAGACTATATACGGCGAGTGAATCCATGTTCTTCTCATTGGATAATTCAAATTTCAAGGACTATACAGAGTGTGAATCGGTCCAGACTGGAAAACACTTCAATGTCAAATTTTTTGCCGCTTCAATGGTTCACAGAGTAAAAGAGGTAAGAAACGACAAGAAAAGTGCAGCAATGGAAGTTGGAAAAACCAAGGTACAACGAAAACGGAAGAAGGAAAAGAAAAAGTGTGTTGAGAAGAATGATGATGAACGAGATGAAGAAGAATGAATCACTGTCGTCGAAGACTGAAACAGACATTTATCTACTTTGCGTTACTAATGGATTCATTATCACATCGAAAGCGGTGCTTAATGGAGAATATTATTGAACTGCTTTTCAACCAATTGCAACAATTTACTGTCAATAGAAGGTAGGCGAACGTCAGTGGGGAGGTGTCACATGTCAAATGTTTCTATTTTTAGCAGTCAAAATTTACAAATTTCTGGGCGATTATCAGAGTGAAGTAGATAATAGGCTAGTGGACATGGGTTTTTTTATTTCTTTTTATGAAAGATCCTCCCAAAATTGTTGCATTGGCAAGATGATTTTGTTTAAAAAAGTTTTTGTACATATAAAGAAAACATGAAAAAGATTTGTCTGTTTGAATGGCGCGGCAAGTGCGTGACGTCACATTTTGAAGAGCCAATAGAAACTCTAGTTGGCCATTCGATGACTGAAGAACACCTTCTTGTTTTGAACTGATTTATACAAAAAAAATATAATAAAATGCTGGAGTGTTATGGTTTGACCTTACATTTTGGTCGATTCTTCATTAAAATTCACTTATTTTTGCTCGTGCAGGCTTTGGATTAATGTACAACAGTGTTATTAGTGCCATATGAGTGGCAGTACTGCGAGTGTCGCATACCATATGTCAACCCCACGTCAAATAATCTAGTCTTTTAAATACAATTTCGCTTCAAAATACATAATAACTCCATGCAATGGCATCAAAAATAAGTTCCTTGTGATAAAGTTGTGCTCGCACGTGAAAATACACCACTACGTAATAGATCCAGAACGAATGCTTAGGTCGAATGTCAAATGCGTTCCCCTCTCCTTCCTCCCTCCCACCTCCTAGCCCACTTTCAAGCTGTGACGTAGCATATTATTCCTGATTTGAATAAGTCCACTTTCAAATTGATTTTTTACCGAAATGAAATCATATTTCCAAAAACTTTTCCAAATACAAATTCGTCATTCAGATATTTATCAGGTTTATGATATTTTTATACTGAAATGCGATTGATGTCCAGTAGCCTATAGTATATTATATATCAAGGTAGAGAAGTAGACTATTATTGTCGAGACACCGAGATTAAATCCCGAGCCGTAGGCGAGGGATTTTGGCGCCGAAAATTTTTTTTTGTTATTTTTTTCCAAATAATCTATTTGAACAAGATCATACCTTTCTACATTTTTTTTACAAATGAAGCCTCGAAACAAAAACAAAAAATTATTTTTTATTTCGGTGAGGATACCTGATATTGTACCTCATATAATAATATGAGAACCGTGAGGGGTTTTAGGAACAGCACTCTTAACTATCAAGTTCATATTTTCAAGGATCATCTCGAGAATCATGATATGTAGTCGGTCTGCAGTCACGAAAGTCATGTCGACAATTATTGGAATCAGTCTACAGTCTTTGCAGTCAGTCTGCAGTCATTGCAGTTTTTGCAGTCAGTGTACAAATTTTCAGGCGGTGGTTAACCCCTCAAAAAAACTGCATCTCGCTATTTCAAAGAAAAATGAAGAAAATGCAGAGAATGTATAATTAGTTTCCTGCTCATTGGCGAGAGCTTTTATTATTGGCAGAATACTATGATAATAATTACGGATGCGTAGCAATGAATTTCCTGCTAGTGCATTTAATAAATTAACGAGGTAGCGTGTCATCGATTGCTGTGATATTACAACCAACACCTTAACCGCTAATAAAAAAAGCATCGCTTACCATCCAGTAACAAAGGGTTAACGACACCGTTATGTGCACGTTTTATAATATCGTGTAAGTTTAAACGCGCGATGAATATCCTGTAAAAAGGTATATCATCGCAAACTTGCTTTAATGTTTGAAACAAGGGTTTTATAAAGTGCATTTTTTGTGCTCATAAAAGTCTGTCTGTAAAATCAAACGATATCATGGGTTTTAATGAGCTTTTTGTAATTTCATAACCTCCAACGGAGACCGGCGTATTTTCACAGTAGAAATTGTGCTTTTTCAAAGATTTGAAAAAAAATTGTTTCTGCCCTGCAACAAAAACAGAAAGTCAGAGAGAATGGTGGCCACCGGGGTAGTGGGAGCCTGCTATTTCAGTTGCGCAATATTGCAAAATGTTTCGGGCTATAGGTTTTTTTTGGCTGGGTTGCTTAGGTATATCGCAACGATCTTTTATTTTAATTATAATTAACATAAATACATTCATTTGCATCGCTCCAAATACAAATCCATAATCTTGTTCGGGTTAAATCAAGTAGCAAGAATCCCAATTAGCTATTTCGGTGAAAATTTATTCAGGACCTCTACTTATACCCCACACTTTTTATTATTATCTATTCATAAGAAACAATAGACCTTTCCAAATTTGCGCTTGTCCTTTTCTATTATGACGTCATGATTTTGCGTAGATTGGGACAACTGTCAATATGCAGTCATCTCATAGTGGAAGTGTCAGAGGCATAGGCAAGCACCGAGCGTAGAAAGGAAAGACTTACCAAAGTGGTTATTTATTGCTGTGTTACCTTGTGCGAAAATAATCTGAAGAAGCCTCATGTTTCCATGTACAATTTTACGAAATACACGCTGGGGCTTGAGAGTTGGAAAAACAAAATTTAACCAGACAAGACACGACCCATCTTGTGCAAGAGAACCCCAGGGCTGTTCAAACTTTCATCTGGCTTCTCCTTCCTACGGAACCACTCGTCGAAGTTTCTACCCCTGGAACTGTAAGAGTGGCGCACAGTATTTCTGGTGGCATCATTCAAAATTGAGTTCTGCTGAAGTTTTGATGGACCAGTATCCATCAAATTTGTCTTTTCCTCTTAGCACTTGTCATAAATCAGGGCACTAAAAGTCCTTCAACTGCGATAATGAAGTGGTGAATCCTCTGCAGCTACTAATTCTACAGATAGATGAACAGTAAGTTCTCGAGGTACAGCTTTGCCGGAATGAATACGCATTAGTATTTCCACCCGTCTTCGCTTTCACTATGACTTCTTCTGATACTCTGTTTCTCCATCTGGCAGGATTTTCTTCCAGTGTGCACTTCACTGGTGATTTCTTCATCGTTTTTTCCACCAAAACAAACAAAGATTTTGAGGACCTGCTCATGACGTCTGGGATCTGACATTAACATGACATCATGCAACCGCGAAATGTGCGCAATGCGCGAAATATTTTGCGTAGGTTGGGACAACTGTCAAAACCATTCTCTATCCTTTATTTTTGGAAAGGTCAATTACTTTATGAATTACAAAATAGTGGGTTCATAGTTATCTGATGATGTGTCGAAAGTAATGAATATTCAGGTATTGATGTTTATCCACAAAATATTGTAAATTATAAATGCTAGGTCAGAAATTATTCAATATTTTCAATATTTCATGCCTCCATCTACGGTATGGAATTATTATCCTACGTGCTTGGTATAGAATTGATTTTCCAACAGTCAACAGATGTTCGTAAAACATTATTTCAAATTTCCACTCTATATCGCTGTGAAATCCATAGGACTATTATAGCAATCCGAAGCATCAACCGCATCTACAGCAGCGATGGGAAATTCGAAAAAAAAATTTATGACTTCTGTTTTTGAATATATATATTGGGGGGGGGGGGCTCAAAAAGAGGCGGGCTTCGCTCTCCTTTATTTTCGTTTGACTAGTTCGAAGACTAATAACCAGAAGAAATTATTAACTACGCTACTAGAAATTTTTCTATGAAACAAGAAGAGCCATATATCTTGTACTATATTATTATAGAGAATAATGGAACGTACGATACTTTTTATCCTGACATCCTGTATAGAAAAGTTGCAAATTGGACAATACGCAAACACCCAGAGTTTGCCTGGGAATCGAACCCGGGGCTCCCTCGTCACAGGCAGCCACACGATCAATTGCGCCACAGGGAGCATCTTCATACTATGGTATTGCCATAGTATGAAGACGTCAGACTCCAAGGAAATAAAAAATCATCAAAATTTTTTCATCATTTCAGAAAAGACAGCAATTTGACAAAAAAAATGTCTGGTGTTCCTCCACTTCAATTGCTGAGCACTGTATAATGTTTTTATGCCATGCGATCAACAAAATTCGGAATTGGGGTAGGCTGTGCTTGCTGATGTTGTCTGATCAAAAGCATCTTGACATCCTGAAATTTGACCAGGTCACAGCTTAACTCAATTCCGAATTTTGTTAATCGCATGGTACTTTTGTTAAACTATAGCGTCATCACGAAACACACCGGGGGTTCCACAAAAAAGATGATACGAGATTAGCTGATTCGCGATTTTCCTTTTTCAATTTGTAGCTTACTGATCAATTAGAAATGCTGGTTTATCCCTCAACAATAAAAATATGATGGGTCTAGTACAGATTTCAGGCATTTTTTGTGGTTAATCGTCTAGCATTCAGCAGAAAAAGTTCAGTATTTCTACAATCAGCCTTGATCGCTGATCTTTTTTTTCATGTAGAACTGACGGTAATACTGTCATAACGGACGATTTACTTAGGTATACGAACTATTTACTTGCTGGTCTCAGTTGACAAATTTTCATCACGTCAAAGTTTTATGAAGTGTTGATGTGTGATGCGAAGCGAAAGCAAAATTATTATTACACATAAACGGCGATGATGTTTTCATTAAAACGCGAAAAGGGCCAGCCGGAAACGTTGTTGCGTTGGAAAAGGCCATTCATTTTCTTATCGCGCTCTTGACCATTCGGGTGATAATGGGAATGTATGACTTTATACACAACAACAAGGGGGGCCCTCTGAATAATTACCTTTTATATTGATAATGACCTGTTAATTAATAACGGCGGTTTTAGTTAGTTAGCCTGATGCAAGGTCGTGGTTTTACAAGGGTGCCTAACTTTGTTTTGTGCATATGTGAGCTTCGATATGACAATAGTTAACTGTTATTGTTAGTGCAAATGAAAGCAACTCCTCTGTACCACTGAAGTTGCTGATAGTACAGGAATTTTAGCAGAAATATCACTTCCACCTCAAAAAAAATACTGTAGTCGTGAAAATCGCAGGTTCTGTTCAAAATTTTGTGCTCTTTCCAAATTTTTGGGTTTCAGAAAAATCCCATCGGAGGCTTTTTTTTAGAGCTGTCAAAAGTCTGAAGACTGATAATTCTTAACAATTTCAAATTAAGCTCAATTTGTCATGAGATTTCAAGTATACACAGTTATGTGGAGACTGCAAATGTTGAGAATGAACATATGAACAATTCTGAACCAAACACGATGGAAAATTTCATAGTTCCGTTGGAATATTTTGATTTTTTCTGTCAAATGTACATGATACAGGAAAAATAGTAAAAAAATCGCTGAAACCTTGGAAAAAATATGGACGTCCTGAAAATTTGATATTCTGTTCAGAATTGAATGCCCTTCTACATACCTGAAATTGACAGAAATCCCACCCCGGGGTTCCAAGTTATTGGAGGGGGGGTGATCAGTTGCAACTCAAAATGGAGGGGATGAAACCCGTTAATCCATTGGATGCAAATACATCTCAGTTTGACGCATTATATCTCGTTGATACCATTTTGGAACAAAAAGTGTCGATCATTGTTGAGGGGGGGTCGTGGGAGGGGCGAAGCTCGGCTAGGTGATTCTTTTTGTTTTCCTGGTCATATACAGGGTGATTCAAAAATGGCGCATTTCCTCCCGTGTACGTTGTGGGAGACATTAAGGGAGCACGGAAAAAATAGTAAAAAAAAATTGGCTCATTTATCCTTCGAGTTATGAAGAGGTGAAGTTGAGAATTTAACTTCTTCAATTTGCATGATTTCAAAGCAAAGCATTGTTACTTGCGAAGAGTCACATGTCGTTAGTAGTTCCTGAATGAAAATTTCTCTTGCAACTGAGATTTGAGTCGTATTTTCATATTTCAAAATTCGTCTTTCACCTCAAAAGTGCCGTGAAAATACATTTGGCAAGTATGTTTGGTATGGTCTGGCAGGTTCTACAGAGTTTCCAGGGTAACAATCCTAACAATACAATAATGCTATTGTGATGTACCTCTTTGATCTAAAGGTGCCAGGTAGGTACTAATGCGATGCTGCCAGATTGGACAGATTTGTTTTTGTTAATAACTTGCAAATCGAAGCCGATTAATTTTTTTCCTTATTTTTCCCATGCTCTGTCAACGTCCATTATAACGTGCCCGAAAAGAAATGCGCCATTTTTGAATCACCCTGTATAACCGATCACGACAAGTTTGGTATCTTTTCCGACTAAATTGAAACTCCGGACCTCGAATCCGATGTGTAAATTTGAATAGAAACAAGTTTGAACAAGTTAACTTGGAAAAACTTGTTTTTTTTCTTTGACAATTTTGACAATTTTTTTTCACTGTTAGAGGTCTGAATCCTTAGAAAATAGTTCATGGTCCATTAGATTGAAGTGTCTCTTTTACGAAAATCATCCACTCGATGTACTATTTTGTTTCTGGATATTAAAAAATCAATTTGAACCTGTGAATCGATCCGGCGTGGTGTCTACTACTGACCAGAACACTACAACATGCACCTGCAAATATAAATAGCTCAAACTCAAAACCCTGCAGAGCGATCCATAGCGATTTTGTTTTATGTTATAGCAAATTCAATTCTGCAGAGATCCTTGAACTTTCAAAGATGAGTTATTATTTGTTCAATAGTTTGAGCTACTTTTATTTGCAAGCGCACGTTTTAGTGCTCTGGTTATTAGTAAAAACCGCGCCGGACCGACTCACAGGTTCAAATTGATTTTTTAATATCCAGAAACAAAATAGTATATCAAGTGGATGATTTTCGTAAAAGAGACACTTCAATCTAATGGACCATGAACTATTTTTTAGGGATTCAGACCTCTAACAGTGAAAAAAAAATTGTCAAAATTGTCAAAGAAAAAAACAAGTTTTTCCAGGTTAACTTGTTCAAACTTGTTTCTATTCAAATTTACACATCGGATTCGAGGTCAGGAGTTTCAATTTAGTCGGAAAAGATACCAAACTTGTCGTGATCGGTTATATATGACCAGGAAAACAAAAAGAATCACCTAGCCGAGCTCCGCCCCTCCCACGACCCCCTTCAACAATGATCGACACTTTTTGTTCCAAAATGGTATCAACGAGATATGATGCGTCGAATTGAGATGTATTTGCATCCAATGGATTAACGGGTTTCATCCCCTCCATTTTGAATTGTAACTGATCACCCCCCCTCCAATAACTTAAAACCCCGGGGTGGGATTTCTGTCAATTTCAGGTATGTAGAAGGGCATTCAATTCTGAACAGAATATAAAATTTTCAGGACGTCCCTATTTTTTCCAAGGTTCTAGCGGATTTTTTGACTATTTTTCCTGTATCATATACCTTTGACAGAAAAAATCAGAATATTCCAACAGAACTATGAAATTTTTCATCGTGTTGGGTTCAGAATTGTTCTTATGTTCATTCTCAACATTTGCAGTCTCCACATAACTGTGTATACTTGAAATCTCATGAAAAATTGAGCTTAATTTGAAATTGTTCGGAATTATAAGTTTTCAGATTTTTGACAGCTCTAAAAAAAAAAGCCTCCGCTGGGATTTTTCTGAAAACCAAAAATTTGGAAAGAGCACAAAATTCTGAACAAAACCTGTGATTTTCACGACTACAGTGTTTTTTTTGAGGTCAAAATCTATTTTTCTTGGGCTATGATTGGTATGCTGATTCGTGTGTCGCAATCACATAACCATAATTATGATCTTTACTTAACATTATTCAATGCTTCAGTGTGTTGAATCGTACAAGTAAAAACTCACCCAGTTTTTACAACCACGACTAGCAGCGGACGATTAGTATCAAACCAAGTTACACGTACCTGAAACAATAGACATTATAAGTAAATTTCAACCTGTCTCCAATACAATTCAGTCTACAAATATTAGATTTAATCTTATAGAAAAATAGAATGTAAAGAACATTTTGATATTGGTGCTTCGAGCTGACGCGGCATTCCTACGGAACATGGTTTATATTCTGCTGACTGTTTCAACATTCTGAGTGAACAAGAAATCCTTCTCCACCTACCATCGAAGTTGCTGAGGTCTGAGCTGATACAAGCTATAGACAAGAGGCCAAGACGAGGTCTTGACTGGAATTTTGAGTGGCTTGAGGCGACCATCTGGCTACATCACCGCAAATGGTCCAATGATCCATGTTTCGACCAACACACTTATTTTGGGGTCCCTTCATTGCCCATTTCTTCAAGTCTTCTTCAAAAACTTGGCTTCCCTTTTGTGCTTCGGTTTCACAATTTCGCAAAATGTCAAATGTCACAGCCAGATTCTATGATACCACTGTGGTTGAATGTGGTTGACGTTTAACCCGCAACTACTACTATGGGGTTCTGATATAGCATATCCGAATTCGAGTGTTACAAATATCGGAAGAACCACTATAGTAGGTTCACTTGTACCGTGATTCTAGTAGGCTGGGCAAATTTCACAGTTTGGCATTGTAGACTTCACGTCCAACTGCCTAGTGTACGCCTGAGCGTCTGGCTTCGAAAGATAGGTTATGTTGGTGCGTTTTTGTCAAGATAGGATATGTTGATGTGTCGGCTGTTCCTGTCAAAAATAAAAAAATTACCGAAAATAACTTTGCAAATTGCAAGTATGGAGTGGATGTAGTTCACCTTTTACAAGTTCCGCAAATTTTTTGTTCCAATACGATGTCCTGAGCAGTGAATTCAAGTAATCACGCCGATGAATCCCATCCACACAAAAATTAGAAGAGTGTAGGTAGCTTCCCAGAGTTCCCAGTCTTCCAGAGTGTGGGTACTTCTTTTAAAAACCAGGAATAGTTCACAATGCTTCCATATTATGTGGTTTTTGAAAATAAATTCACGTCTTCTCCGCAAAGCTGAACGTTATGGGGTCCATGCCCAGCACCTTTACTCCGCCAATTTTCTCCCAGAAGCGAGTTCTTGATGGCACCCGCGAGGGCTTCAAAATGGGCACTGGACGTTATTGTTCAAGACACAAGCTGAGGCGCAAACACAGTTTTCACAGTAATGGGCATAATTCCACCACAATTTTCGTGAAACTCGTGATTTTCAGTCTATTTGACATAAACGGTAATGTTGTTGATGTTGTCAAGCTTTATTGTCAAGCTTGAACTTTCAAATATCGATGCAACCAACTGCCAAGTTCTAGGGAGTTTTCAAATATCAGATTTGGAAACTTAGAAACAAAATCTCACAGCCAACTAGAATCACGGTACAAGTGAACCTACTATATTCAATCAACGGATAATTAAGAAACATAAATTTCACCCGTACAAGATTCATCTGGCACAAAATTGAATGAAGATGAGTTCGATCGGCGGCTGGAAATTTGTGAAGTCATAACTGCACGAATAGCTGCCGATGGAAATTTTGTTTTCAATATCTGTTTCTCGGACAAATGTAAAGGGTTTTCCGATAAGTATGTCCCAACTTTCAAAATCAACTGCGGTAAGGGGGCTTAGAATATAATTGTCAAACATTGACAATTACCTTTTGTATATCGTGTCAAATCAAAATGGTAAGATATACAGTTCAACAGCGCTCCGAAATCATCGGCATCTGCCATCAAAAATCGTGTTCGTGTCAACAACGATTTCCCGGACGCGTTATTTCGAGGAATTCTGACATCAACTGGCCTCCAAGATCATGCGACTTTACCCTCTTAGGCTTCTTTTTTGGGGGGTATGTTGAATCTCAGGTCTACAAAAATAATCCCCAAACAGTTCCAGAGTTGAAACGCAACATTCGACGGGCCATTGAGGATATCCCACGCGATAATTGCGAAAGAGTTGTTCAAAATTGGGTCGCCGAATGCATTTAACCAGGCAAAGAAGAGGAGGACATTTGATGACATAATTTTTAAAACATAATGAAATTGATTTGTCTACAAAATAAAATCAAAATTTTTGGATTATCATTTGTACTTTTCAATCTATTCCATTTGAAAGTTGGGACATACTTATTGGAAAACCCTGTACCTTCTTCTCAAACTCCACTGTTAATCGTCATAATTGTCGTTATTGGGCAGATACCAATCCAAGAGTTTTCCATGCAGTTCACACACAATCTCCCCTAAAGTTGAATGCCTGGGCAGGTATTTTTGAAGACCATTAATTTGGACCCATTTTTAATTTGGACGGCAATCTGACAGGGGAAATGTATTTAGATTTACTGCAAGGTACTGTTTACCCTTTGCTTGTTGACATTGTGGAAAATGATGAACGCTATCAAGAAAACCAACTAATGTTTCAAAAAGATCGTGCTCTCCCGCATTACGCACGAGGTGTTAGAAAGTTTTGAGACGTGGAGTTCCCGGAGCAATGGATTGGGCAAAGAGGTGCTATTGAGTGGCCGGCAAGATCTCCAGATTCAACTCCACTGGATTTCTTTCTAT
This sequence comes from Anaspis maculata, assembly GCA_949128115.1. Lineage (NCBI taxonomy): Eukaryota > Metazoa > Arthropoda > Insecta > Coleoptera > Scraptiidae > Anaspis > Anaspis maculata. The sequence goes on from OX421961.1 coordinate 122,920,141, forward strand.
GGGGCCATTTGAAAAGTGAAATCTACGCAACAGAACCAGAGTCTCTGGAAGAACTGCGACGACGTATTGTTGAAGAGTGCCGTCTGATAACTTCAAAAATGGTTCAAAATGTCAGGGCACGTTTTGAACAGAGCTTGTATTACTGCATGGAAGATACCCATCTTTTCATTTCAAAATTCCAAGGGTGGTTCGCCATTTACCTCAAGGGTTGAAGTGACAATATCAAGAAAATGGCAATAAAAGTAGCCCCCTTGAAATTGAAATTAACCTGTCCAAGCGGTTTTCAATTTTTCATTCCTGAACGTTTTGAAGTATCGGATATATTTCGCATGTTTTAAGCTTTATTTTTTTTTTGTTGATTGAATAAAACTTTAAAAAATATATTGCACTGGATTCAGGGAAGCAAGACCTTTCAAATGAGTGTTACTTGTCCTATCATCCCTTTTGATATTTCAGGGATTGTCATCACAGCGCGAAGGGATGAAACAATACGGGAGTGAGATTAGTCATTAAAGATGTCCCCCTCGATGATGAAATTGACCTGTTTTTACGTCTGTTCCATTTTCAATGGGCCACCCTGTATATATTCCCCATATTCTATACTTTCACTATAGCTACATAAAATATTCATCAAATTACGAACTTTCAAAGTGAATACTTACTTCATATCAATTTTAATTTCTTTTGATGTCACGAATTTATTTCCATCTATTCCCAATCAAGAATGCGTTAAAATATTCAGAGGAATATTATTCACAAATGAAATACCAACTCACCAAATTTTAGATTTATGTACACTTTAAGGACATTCTCTAGATCAAAACTACTTCAGATCAAAACTACTTCAATTTCAATGACAAATTATATAATACAAGAAACAGGACTCTCTATGGGTTCAAATTCATCTCCATTATCAGCCGAGATATTTATGAATAATTTAGAAACAAACCACATCATGAGCAACATCAATCCATACACAAAAGACATATACCTTTTACTCAACACATGTCACATCTGAAAAAGAAAAAGACAACAGCTCACCGTATTCAGACATTAAAATAACAAGGACCAATGAAAAACTTGAATTCAACATATACATGAAAAAGACAACAAATCTGATAATCCCATACGTCTTGTAGTCATAATTCATCAAAGACAGCAGCTTTTAATACTTATTTCGATAGACTTTTTACAACAACAAAAAATTAAAGAGGAATATGAAATAATAGAACAAATAGGCTCAGAAAATGGTTATACCAATTATTTTATAGATAAAAGTTTCAACAAATTCCTTTCGAAACACACAAGTAAACAAATTAGAATTGTTCAGTTCTGAATCTCGATATTTTGAAAATTCGCGCCACTTCGAACGCCACCTTGCATCTCTCAAGGTTTCATCCGCGAGGGGAACAGACGGAACAGTAGCCCGCCAATACGTGTCGAGGCTACATCGTTTTGTACATGTCAACAATACAGACAATAAAGCGAAAAGTAACACTAATAGCCCCAGCAGTATTAATAAGAACGTAGAAGGTAACCCTTTATATAAAAGAAACAAATTTCACACTCACTTCGAAAATGTTCTGCATGAGGTGAAAAACCAAATCGATGCTGACACTCCAAGGAATCAACATCACAACAATTCAAATTACAACTCTGAAAATGGTAGAATTGGTGTTGAAGAAATACCTGCCACATTTACCTTTGTGGGCCAACGTCATACCTGACGGACACAACCCTGATACTGTAATTACACTGCCCAATTTCTTGTACAATTTCTTAAACAATCTGTGAGGTCAACAATCAAGTTCATTGTTTTTTGACACTATTTTGGCAAATTGTTCAAGAAATTGTACAAGAAATCGTGCAGTGTAATACAGCTATTAGATATATGGTGCTATTCTGTAAAAAAGATACATCGACGTAAACGCTACATCGCTGTGAAATGACAAAAGTAGAAATGTTTTGCATTGTCACGTGATTGTGTTATCTCACAGCGATACCGTGCTTACATCGATGTATCTTTTTACAGAATAGCACCATTAGTAACTCGGTTGTAGAAAGTTGGTTCGGAACCGTAAAGAACCAAGTTCTGACACAAACGCATCAGCATGTTTCACGATTTGTACGAACGATACATGAAGTAACAAGCAGCCCGGTAAAAGAGTGTGTCCTGGATATAGATAAAAAAAAAGCTGTGCAATGGGAGAACGTAAACCGAAAGAACAAGATTCAGGATTGGAGTTCGAGGAAGTATGGAAATATAGAATAAAAAACACCACCTATTTTGGCAATGGGAAATGGCACAGGAAAACAGTTCTTCCAGACGCTCTCCCATAAGAGGATGACAACGGTCGTAAATATGAGCGAAGAAGTTCGAAACAGGTAGGAGATAGGGCCATTACCAACACATCTTAATGGTCTTGGTGAAGGATCACTGGTATTATGTATCATCAAAAAACATCAACTACACTGTTGGAGTTTTCTAAAATGTTCAACCATTCCAAGATTTGAAAATTTACGATTTCGAATCATCAACTTTGGATGGCTCAAAGAACATGTGGTTAATCAATTTTGTAATGGATACAATCATGTTCATCAGTTACTCGAGATAACCATCCGGTTTCGAAAGTTTCCATTCTAACAACTTTTGAGGCTGAAGTAATATTTGGTTCAAGCTTGGTTCAGACGAAGAGTCATATCCCCACAATAAATTTTAATGATGCAATTTATACAGGGTGTTTCCGGATTCATGTGCCAAACGTGAATGTTAGATAGTTGACATCAAGGTGAGTTGAGATCAACAGAAGAAAACACTTTTTGGTCATTGGTTACGAAGATACGAAGAAACACATATTTGGAAAGCTCAAGAAAAATGCTACAATACAACGCCCACAATCATATCACCTTCAGAAAGTGCAACGAATCGAGTCAAACGATGCAATCCCACGCCTTCTTTTCAGCATCAGATGGATCACAAGTCAACCTCGGAATTCACCCTATTATTCACGGACAAAGCACAGTTCACGAGGGACTAACTTCAGTTTGCACATTTGGGCACGTGGAAATCCACATGATCCACTCAGAAAATGTACTTTCTATCAGAAAACCTCGCAAATGATTTCTCCAAGTCCAGCCCTTAATTTTTTCCCTGCCTGTTTTGGCAGTTTATGAAGTAAGAGCAAAGGAAAATAATAAAGCCGAAAGTATAAAATACCCTGTATCTTCGTATCCAATGACCGAAACATTTTTTCTTCTGTTGGTCTTGACTCACCTTGATGTCCTCTATCTGACATTTACGTTTGGCATATGAATCCGGGAACACCTTACCTTGTTTATTCTCATACTATTAAAACAAGAATCACTGGTGTTTGTGCATTGTGAATTTTATCAAGAAGAAAAACGATTTTATCTCAGAAATCCTTTCAAAAGTACAGAAAACGAGACAAAGTCTCATTTCCGGCGATTTGTCAGCTTCTTAAGAACTCGATAGGACCCGTCTTTTTCATCAGTTTCTTGTGCAAACTATAATATTGGAACATCCGGTCCAAATCGATAGTGTCAGCTGAGGTGAGTACGCATCATCATTTGCAGAAAAATTCATTCTTGATAACTCCGACGGACAACTTATACCGTCAATGAACCTGAAAAACAGAGGTTAGTCCTCAGAGAAATGTTGCTGGAGAAATCGGAAGACATGAGAAATCGTTGTCTTGTTTTGAATTTCGAAAAGAACGAACCAGTCCATATGATTTTTGTACTAGGGGAGACTGATGGAAATTGCTTATATTTTTGTATCGGGGGTTTGGGGTTAGGGGGGCATCAAGTGCTAGCTTATCACCGCCCTTTCGGTGACTTCCTCCATTTCATCCTTTTTCCCTTGACGTGACCGCTCGGTTAGTACACGCCAAAATTACTAAAGAGCGCATAGAGGAAAGCCACCTGCCCTGGCGGGATTTGAACTCCGGACCTCTGGGTTTGAAGCCAGAGACGGAGCTCACCGATCTACCGCCGTGATGAAATTGCTTTTTGGCGACTATAATTCATGCGACACGTTATCCATAAAGAAGACATCCGAAAAAAATGTACATGGGTACCTACCATATCAGTTGCATCGAGAACTGAGCAGTGCTGATTTTTAATTCCAGTCCGAATTTTGCGGCAGCTGATCAAATCAGAGAAAATCCGGATGTGATCCGCAGAGCGACCGAGGAACACACGAAAAGATCATGAGAATGCATTGACCTTAACGGTGGCCACTTCGAATATTTATATAAAAGAAGCAAATTTCACACTCACTTCAGAAATGTTCTGCATAAGGTATAAAAACCAAATCGATGCTGACGCTTGATACAACAATTCAAATTACAACTCTATTTCTCTCTCTGAAATAGTGGAATTGGTATTAAAGAAATACCTGCCACATATTTACCTTTGTGGGTCAACGTCATACCTGACGGTACTATATTGTAATACTGTTATACTGTAATTGCACAACACAATTTCTTGAACAATTTGTCAGGTCAACAATCATGTTCACTGTTTTTTGACACTATTTTGGCAGATTGTTCAAGAAATTGTGTAGTGTAATACAGTTATTAGATATATGGTGCTATTCTGTAAAAAAGACACATCGATGTAAGCGCTACATCGCTGTAAAATGACAAAAGTGAAAGTATTTTGCATTGTCACATGATTGTGTCATCTTACAGCGATATCGCACTTACATAGACGTATCTTTTTTACAGAATAGCACCATTAGTAACTCAGTTGTAGAGAGTTGGTTTGGAACCGTAAAGAACAGAATTCTGACACAAACGCATCAGCATGTTTCACGATTTGTACGAACGATACTAGTAACAAGCGGCCTGGTGAAAGAGTGTATCCTGGATATAGATTTAAAAAAAGGCTGTGCAATGGGAAACGTAAACCGAAAGAACAAGATTCAGGATTGGAGTCCGAGGAAGTATGGAAAGATAGAATAAAAAACACCACCTATTTTGGCAAAAAGACGGACTGCCAGCAATTTATGGAAAATGGCGCAGGAAAACAGTTCTTCCGGATGCTCTTCCATTAGAAGATGACAACGGTCGTGAATCTAACCGAAGAAGTTTGAAATAGGTAGAGCCATTACCAAGACATCCCAATGGTCTTGATGAAGGATCACTGGTATCATGTATCATCAAAAAACATCAACTACACTGTTGGAGTTTTCTAAAATGTTCAACCATTCCAAGATTTGAAAATTTACGATTTCGAATCAATAACTTACAGTGCCGGTTTTATGGGGGTGCTATGGGTGCTGTAGTACCCGGCGGTAAAATTTTAGGCGGCGGTGCACCGCCGCCGATATGCGAAATTCGAAATTGTAATTTCACCAAATATAGAAATATGGGAAAGAAACATGCAAATTTGTATATGCAGCTAATATAGTAAATACATTTTTTAAGTTTGGAAACAAAAACTGCTTTAATGTCTTCTCTAGGAACGCCGTTATTGTCAATAAAACCCCCGGTGATGTGTCTTATTTTGTTTCTGAATTCTGATAACATGGGATATTGATATTGCACGCACGGCGGGCGGCGGTCGGACAACAGACAAGCGGCACCATCCGATCTGCACTGTCTAGAATCTAATTACCAAACTGAAGCATTATTTTTATTTATGATTACGAATCCGAGATTTCATCGACTTTGAAACGAAATTTGAAACTTCTTTAAAAAACAGATACCTATACCTTAGTGTAGACAATATTAATGATTTTAGTGATTCTTTGGAACCAATTGGAGGTGAGTGATTTTCATATGGAAATTAACCAAATAATTATGTAAGGCTTCTTTTTTCTGCTTATTATTATTATTATTATTATTATTCAGAAAAAATTTCGCCTGCGGCGCTATTTTTTTAAATTTTTGGTCGCCCCGGCGGCGGTAGAATCCAAGAGTACCCGGCGGTAAATTTCTTAAAACCGGCACTGATAACTTAGCATGGCTCAAAGAACATGTGGTTGATCAATTTTGTAATGGATACAATCATGTTCATCAGTTACTCGAGATAAGCATCCGGTTTCGAAAGTTTCCATTCTAACAACTTTTGAGGCTGAAGTAATATTTGGTTCAAGCTTGGTTCAGACGAAGAGTCATATCCCCACAATAAATTTGAATGACGCAATTTATACAGGCTGTTTCCGGATTCATGTGCCAAACGTAAATGTCAGATAGAGGACATCAAGATGAGTCAAGATCAACAGAAGGAAACACTTTTTGGTCATTGGTTACGAAGATACAGGGTGTTTTATACTTTTGGCCACACAATTTTCTGAATGCGATATTACAGGAACGGTTTGATGTAACTGATTGAAATTCACGTATTATCTTTCTTCGTTGGTACTTGGTGAAGAGCCAAGACAGGTGAGAAAAAAATCCAGAGCCGAACTTGCAAAAATTATTCACGAGGCTTTCTGTCAGAAGTACATTTTCTGAGTGAGTTCATGAAAAAACATATTTGGGAAGCTCAAGAAAAATGCTACAATACAACGCCCACAACCATATCACCTTCAGGAAGTGCAACGAATCGAGCCAAACGATGCAATCCCACGCCTTCTTTTCAGCATCACACAGGATCACAAGTCAACCTCGGAATTCACCCTGAATATTATTCACGGACAAAGCACAGTTCACGAGGGACTAACTTCAGTTTGCACATTTGGGCACTTGAAAATCCACATGATCCACTCAGAAAATGTACAGGGTGTTCACGATAAAATTCACCCCCCCTCTAGGAGATTCCCCTTTGAGATATTTTGAAAAACTGAAAACTTTTTCTCAACAATGTTTCCCAGGGATCTTGAATCGATCGTCTAAAAGTTTTCAATTGGTACCGTATACAGGGTGTGACATGTAACTTTTTTATTTCAAATGCAACACCCTATATTTTATCACGTCATTTGATGAAACCTTTCTTTCTGATTACAAAAATATATAACATTTATTATTTATCTTGACAAGGAAGCTGTCAAAAAAGTAATAAAATAGGTAGTCAAACAAATTAAAAATTAATAATCACGCGACACCCTGCATTAAGAACGAATTGGACTATTTATCCATGCAGACTTGAACTCTGCAGATAAAATGCTGCGAGAATAACTTTTTTCCAAGTGAACTGTAGGAACCAAGGCCATCTTGCCGCGAAACAAAATTATTTGACTACCTATTTTATTATTTTTTCGACAACTTACTTGTCAAAATAAATCATAAGTGTCATATATATTTGTAATCAGAAAAAAAACTTCATCAAATAAAGGAATAAAATATATGGTGTTGTATTTGAAATAAAAAAGTAACATATCACACCCTGTATACGGTACCAATTAGAAACTTTTAGAGGATCGATTTAAGGTCCCTGGGAAAAATCGCGAGGAAAAAGTTTTTAGTTCTTCGAAATATCTTGAAGGGGAATCTACTGGAGGGGGGTGAATTTTATCGTGAACACCCTGTACTTTCTATCAGAAAACCTCGAGAATGATTTCTCCAAGTCCGGCCCTTTATTTTTTCCCTGCCTGTTTTAGCAGTTCATGAATTAAGAGCAAAGGAAAATAATAAGGTCGAAAGTATAAAATACCCTTTATCATCGTAACCAATGACCGGAACATTTTTTCTTCTGTTGGTCTTGACTCACCTTGATGTCCTTTATCTGACATTTACGTTTGGCATATGAATTCGGGAACACCTTGTTTAATCTCATGCCATCAGAACAAGAATCACTGGTGTTTGTGCATTGTGAATTTTACCAAGAAGAAAAACGATTCTATCTCAAAAATCCTTTCAAAAGTACAGAAAACGAGGCGAAGTCTCATTTCCGGCGATTTGTCAGCTTCTTAAGAACTCGATAGGACCCATCTTTTTCATCAGTTTCTTGTGCAAACTATAATATTGGAACATCCGGTCCAAATCGATAGTGTCAACTGAGGTGAGTACGCATTATCATTTGCAGAAAAATTCATTCTTGATAACTCCGACGGACAACTTTTCACCGACAATGAACCTGAAAAACAGAGGTCAGTCCTCAGTGAAATGTTGCTGGAGAAATCGGAAGACATGAGAAATCGTTGTCTTGTCTTGAATTTCGAAAAGAACGAACCAGTCCATATGATTTTTGTACTAGGGGAGACTGATGGAAATTGCTTATATTTTTGTATCGGGGGTTTAGGGTTAGGGAGGCATCAAGTGCTGGCTTATCACCGCCCTTTCGGTGACTTCTTCCGTTTCATCCTTTTTCCTTTGACGTGACCGCTCGGTTGGTACACGCCAAAATTACTGAAGAGCGCACAGGGAAAAGCCACATGCCCTGGCGGGATTTGAACTCCGGACCTCTGGGTTTGAAGCCAGAGACGGAGCTCACCGATCTACCGCCGAGATGAAATTGCTTTTTGGCGGCCATAATTTATGCAACACGTTATCCATAAAGAAGACACCCGGAAAAAATTTACATGGGTACCTACCATATCAGTTGCATCAAAAACTGGGCAATGCTGATTTTTAATTCCAGTCCGAATTTTGCGGCAGCTGATCAAATCAGAGAAAATCCGGATGTGATCCGCAGAGCGACCGAGGAACACACGAAAAGATCATGAGAATGTATTGACCTTAACGGTGGCCACTTCGAATATTTATATAAAAGAAGAAAATTTCACACTCACTTCAGAAATGTTCTGCATATGGTAAAAAAAAACCAAATCGATGCTGACGCTTCAAGGAATCAACATCACAACAATTCAAATTACAACTCTATTTCTCTCTCTGAAATAGTAGAATTGGTATAAAAGAAATACCTGCCATATATTTACCTTTGTGGGCGGGCCAACGTCATACCTGACTGTATATTGTAATACTGTAATTGCACTACACAATTTTTTGCACAATTTCTTGAACAATCTGTCAGGTCAACAATCAAGTTCACTGTTTTTTGACACTATTTTGGCAGATTGTTCAAAAAATTGTGTAGTGTAATACAGCTATTAGATATATGGTGCTATTCTATAAAAAAGACACATCGATGTAAGCGCTACATCGCTGTAAAATGTCAAAAGTGAAAATATTTTGCATTGTCACATGATTGTGTCATCTTACAGCGATATCGCACTTACATAGACGTATCTTTTTTACAGAATAGCACCATTAGTAACTCAGTTGTAGAGAGTTGGTTTGGAACCGTAAAGAACAGAATTCTGACACAAACGCATCAGCATGTTTCACGATTTGTACGAACTATACTAGTAACAAGCGGCCTGGTGAAAGAGTGTGTCCTGGATATAGATAAAACAAACGCTGTGCAATGGGAAACGTAAACCGAAAGAATAAGATTCAGGATTGGAGTCCGAGGAAGTATGGAAAGATAGAATAAAAAACACCACCTATTTTGGCAAAAAGATGGACTGCAAGCAATTTATGGAAAATGGCGCAGGAAAACAGTTCATTCGGATGCTCTTCCATTAGAAGATGACAACGGTCGTGAATCTAACCGAAGAAGTTCGAAACAGGTAGAGCCATTATCAACACATCCCAATGGTCTTGGTGAAGGATCACGGGTATTATGTATCATCAAAAAACATCAACTACACTGTTGGAGTTTTCTAAAATGTCCAACCATTCCAAGATTTGAAAATTCGCGATTTCGAATCGTAAACTTTGGATGGCTGAAAGAACATGTGGTTAACCAATTTTGTAAATAAAATAAATAAATAAATAATATTTATTGTTCCTTCAGTACTTGCATTGTACTATAAACAAATAACAATAAATAATAACAATAAATAAAAATACAGTCAATGCCAACAAAAATTATTCATCCATCAGAAAAGCCCTCAATCTAAAAACACTCCCCAAAAAATCAAAGAACTTTTTAGCATCCACAGCTCCAATGCTACAGATTGCCGTGCACAACTCATCAATGCCCCCAACAGAACCAGGCAGACCAACACGTAACGGCACATACATGGGACACTCAAATAGCATGTGGCTCAAAGACTCAATCTTTTGAAGATTACAGACAGTGCACAGTTCAGTGGTGTCAATCCGGTATGAAGTACCATTAAAGTAGAGACTGAAATTTTTTTTGTTACAAAGGCGAATCTGAGCTAATACCCTTACAAAGCGAATCGGAATTCTCAAAGTCAAATAGCCACTGTAAGTGTTTGTAAGTGACAGTGTTCTAATACTGGGGTCAAACGGAGAATAGCGGGAGGTTGAGGAGCTGTCAACATCTTTAAGGAGCAAGAACCGATCGTATTTGTCAATTAAAGTCATGTGAAGGTGCTTGATGGACCGATTATTGCAAACTTCACCAAAGAGGTCCTCACAGCCTATCTCTCGAAAAAACTGTCTCAGCTGCATACACCAATTGTGTTTTTCCTCAGTTTGGTCCAGCAGCTGCAACATCCTGACGAAACACATTTTTGGATACCTAGAATTATTCATTAGGTGTAACCCTTCAAGCCATGTCAAGCAACTTTTGAATATTGTCAATCTTAATTCTCTGCAACCCGTTTCAAGACGAACGTAACAATCAGGGGTGGAAGAGGGAAGCAAAAGTAACCGTTTATAAAAGAACAACTGCACTCTCTCCAAGACATCAGCGTAGCGCATTCCCCATATTGGCAAGCAGTAGGACAGAGTGCTAATTACTACAGAGTTAAAAAGCTGTAACCTTGCTTCCCAAGATGTAATTTTTGATCGCGACATCACTGAAATAATACATCCAATAGCCTGTCTAGCTCTGGCTGCTATGTCTTTAGCTGTTGCAAGAAATAATGAAGAAGATGAAAAAGTGATCCCAAGATATTTAAATTTGTTAACCACCTCAATGCGCTCGTCGTTGTACAGAAAATTAAACGTAGGTGGTCTACCGCCTTTTCTAAAGCACATGATTTTAGTTTTTTGAGTGTTGACAGACATATCATTTATGGAGCAATACTCGCAAAGTAATTTCAATTTTCGTTGCAAATCGATTTCTGAATGGCTCAAAATAACAAGGTCATCAGCATATAACAGCACAAGAATGTCACGTTTACAGTCAATTGAGACACCATATAAACCGTTCGACCTGAAGAAATACTCTAAATCAGATATAAAAAGTGAAAATAGGAAAGGGCTCAATGTTTCACCCTGTAACACACCCCTTTCGACAGGGAATTCTCTAGACAAAGTACCATCCGCTCGTATTCGAAAAGATGCATTCGAGTACAAATTCTTGACTACTCGAATGATTTTACCACTCAGTCCAGCACTATACATCTTTTGCCACAGCAAGGTATGATTCACCCCATCGAATGCCCTTTTAAAATCGACGAAAGCCACGTAAACTCTTTCTGATTTGCGTCTCAAGTGTAGCTGTATTACCGATGTTAGTGTAAACACGTTATCCATGCAACCCCTTCCCTTGCGAAATCCCGACTGGCATTCAGGTATAGCATTAGTGATTTCTGCCCACTCAATTAGCCTTGAAAGAAGTACTTGTGTGAAGACCTTTGTTAAACAATTTACAAGAGCTATTCCCCTATAATTATTGGGATCTTCAGTTGGCCCCTTCTTGTGTAGCATAAAAACAATGATTTGGGACCAATTGTCAGGGAGCATCTCGGTATCCCAGATTCGATTGAATAGTAAACACAAATATAGGCTCCAGTTCTGAGGTAAGTATTTATAAAATTCGTACGAGAGTCCATCAATACCGGCTGATTTCCCATCCTTACCATTTGACAAAGCCGCAAGGACCTCCGTCTGCCGGATTGAGGCGTTAAGAAGCTGATCTCCCGCATCATAAAAATTTAACTCAACTGTCAGGTTTTCCCGTTGCAGACTCAGAAAAAAATGTTCCCACGCCTGGACTGGTAATGCATTCGATTTTGATGGTGCTGAGCGAAATTTCTTAATCGTTTTCCAAAATGTAACAATGTCCTTTACGTTAGAAAGTTTTCCAATTATGTCCTTCTCATACATTTCTTTTTTACTTTTTACAGTTTGTCGGTAAACTTTTTTGCCTTTAACATACTTACTCTTCGAAGCATCATCAAAGTTAGAGGCAAAACAGGCTTTGAGGTCACTTCTAAGTTGCTTCTTAAGAAAGCGGCAGTGAGAGTCAAACCACGGTTTACTATTTGAGGAAAACTCCGATTTGCCCTGTGAGGGTTTTTGTAGACCTAACTGACAGGCTACGTTTACAATGGTTGACACCAAACCGTTCAACATCTGGTTGGAGGTAGCACCTGGCTCGCACGAAACATTTGGTGAGCTCCGCATCAAAAAATAATAGTCGGCAGCGGCCTGTTGACTCCATCTGTAAGCATTGGAAACCGGAAGTGCTTGTCTGCGTTTAGCTTGACTCACTCGATCATTGTGTGTGGAAAAGATTTTCAATGACAAACAAATGGGAAAATGATCTGATGAAGTCAGTTTCTCCATTACTATAAAATCATTTACTAGTACGGCAGCATCAAATGAAGCCCAAACAAAATCTATCACACTTTTTCCCCGAGAACTGCAATATGTAAATTTGGCCGGAATATCACTTACAGTACGACCATTTATCAAGTAAAAAGCATTATTATACATAAATTCCGTCAAAGCACGACCACGCGAATTAATTAGCAAATCACAGCTATCTCTTACATCATACAATGCAGAACCCTCAAAAAAATCTTCCGCAGGAACCACCCCGGCATCACCAACTCTGCTGTTAAAATCACCAAGAATGAAACATGGAATGCCGGGGTGCCCCTCGGAAACCTCAGTCACAGCTTCCTGAAACAATTCCAAAATGGCGTCCATCTGCAGTGATGGTTTAAAATAAAGAATAATTACAATAATTTGTGTTTTATCTAAAGTTATTAAACATGCAATCCACCAAGAAGACCTACTTAAGATTTTATATTCTGAGTTGTTGCGAATAAATAAGATAAGGCCGCCGCTAGCCCGGCCCTGCGAATATTCTCGTGTCGCTGGAGAAAAAACCATATTATATGATGATAAGGTCGGAGCACTTTTTTCACTTTCCAGCCAGGTTTCACACACGCCTAGCACATCGAAATTCTCACGCGCCAACAGGAATTCACACAAATTGTCAGTACCGTTGCAGTTCCAAAATAGTATTATTGTTTTGTGCACTAAATGTTTAGAGTTTGGGGAATCAATAGAGCCGGATTGTCATTGTTGGTAGTTGATGTTCTTTTTTCGATCTTGAATTTTTTTAATTCGACATGGACATTCTGGATCTCTTGCCGAATGTGACCGTGAGGAAATTCCCATTTTCTGGCAGTTGATACAATTTAATTGTTGTTGGCAGATTTTACTGTCGTGCTTTTGGCCACATTTGTGACAAGTTTCGGTTTTTTCGCCACAAACCAATTTTGTAATGGATGCATCTTTATCAGTTATCCGACATAAGCATCCCATTTCGAAAGCTCCCATTCTAACAACTTCTGAGGCTGAAGTAATATTTGGTTCAAGCTTGGTTCAGACGAAGAGTCATATCCCCACAATAAATTTTAATGATGCAATTTATACAGGGTGTTTCCGGATTCATGTGCCAAACGTAAATGTTAGATAGAGGACATCAAGGTGAGTTAAGATCAACAGAAGAAAAAATTTTTTGGTCATTGGTTACGAAGATACAGGGTGTTTTATACTTTTGGCCACACAATTTTCTGAACGCGAAATCACAAGAACGGATTGACGTGATTGATTGAAATTCACGTATCATCTTCCTTCGCTGGTACTTGATAAAAGTGCCAAAACAGGTAAGAAAAAATCCAGAGCCGTACTTGAAAAAATTATTCTCGAGGTTTTCTGTTGAAAAGTACATTTTCAGAGTAAGTTAAAAAAAAACATATTTGGAAAGCTCAAGAAAAATGCTACAATACAACGCCAACAACCATATCACCTTCAGAAAGTGCAACGAATCGAGCCAAACGATGCAATCCCACGCCTTCTTTTCAGCATCAGATGGATCACAAGTCAACCTCGGAATTCAACCTGGATATTATTCACGGACAAAGCACAGTTCACGAGGGACTAACTTCAGTTTGCACATTTGGCCACGTGAAAATCCACATGATCCATTCAGAAAATGTACTTTTTATCAGAAAACCTCGAGAATGATTTCTCCAACCCTTTATTTTTTCCCTGCCTGTTTTGGCAGTTTATGAAGTAAGAGCAAAGGAAAATAATAAAGCCGAAAGTATAAAATACCCTGTATCTTCGTAACCAATGACCGAAACATTATTTTTTCTTCTGTTAGTCTTGACTCACCTTGATGTCCTCTATCTGACATTTACGTTTGGCATATGAATCCGGGGAACACCTTGCTTATTCTCATACTATCAAAACAAGAATCACTGGTGTTTATGCATTGTGAATTTTATCAAGAAGGAAAACGGTTTTATCTCAGAAATCCTTTCAAAAGTACAGAAAACGGGGCAAAGTCTCATTTCCGGCGATTTGTCAGCTTCTTAAGAACTCGATAGGACCCGTCTTTTTCATCAGTTTCTTGTGCAAACTATAATATTGGAACATCCGGTCCAAATCGATAGTGTCAACTGAGGTGAGTACGCATTATCATTTGCAGAAAAATTCATTCTTGATAACTCCGACGGACAACTTTTCACCGTCAATGCGGCTGAAAAACAGATGTTAGTCCTCAGAGAAATGTTGCTGGAGAAATCGGAAGACATGAGAAATCGTTGTCTTGTCTTGAATTTCGAAAAGAACGAACCAGTCCATATGATTTTTGTACTAGGGGAGACTGATGGAAATTGCTTATATTTTTGTATCGGGGGTTTAGGGTTAGGGGGGCATCAAGTGCTAGCTTACGAATTTTGCGGCAGCTGATCAAATCAGAGAAAATCCAGATGTGATCCGCAGAGCGACCGAGGAACACACGAAAAGATCATGAGAATGTATTGATCTTAACGGTGGCCACTTCGAATATTTATATAAAAGAAGCAAATTTCACACTCACTTCACAAATGTTCTGCATAAGGTAAAAAAAGCAAATCGATGCTGACGCTTCAAGGAATCAACATCACAACAATTCAAATTACAACTCTATTTCTCTCTCTGAAATAGTAGAATTGATATTAAAGAAATACCTGCCACATATTTACCTTTGTGGGCCAACGTCATACCTGACTGTATATTGTAATACTGTAATACTGCAATTGCACTACACAATTTCTTGTACAATTTCTTGAACAATCTGTCAGGTCAACAATCAAGTTCACTGTTTTTTGACACTATGTTGGCAGATTATTCAAGAAATTGTGTAGTGCAATACAGCTATTAGATATATGGTGCTATTCTGTAAAAAAGACACATCGATGTAAGCGCTACATTGCTGTAAAATGACAAAAGTGAAAATATTTTGCATTGTCACATGATTGTGTCATCTTACAGCGATAGCGCACTTACATCGACGTATCTTTTTTACAGAATAGCACCATTAGTAACTCAGTTGTAGAGAGTTGGTTTGGAACCGTAATGAACAAAATTCTGACACAAACGCATCAGCATGTTTCACGATTTGCACGAACGATACTAGTAACAAGCGGCCTGGTGAAAGAGTGTGTTCTGGATATAGATAAAAAAAAAGACTGAGCAATGGGAAACGTAAACCGAAAGAACAAGATTCAGGATTGGAGTCCGAGGAAGTATGGAAAGATAGAATGAAAAAGACCACCTATTTTGGCAAAAAGACAGACTGCAAGCAATTTATAGAAAATGGCGCAGGAAAACAGTTCTTCCGGATGCTCAACCATTAGAAGATGACAACGGTCGTGAATCTAACCGAAGAAGTTCGAAACAGGTAGAGCCATTATCAACACATCCCAATGGTCTTGGTCAAGGATCACGGGTATTATGTATCATCAAAAAACATCAACTACACTGTTGGAGTTTTCTAAAATGTCCAACCATTCCAAGATTTGGAAATTCGCGATTTCGAATCGTAAACTTTGGATGGCTGAAAGAACATGTGGTTAACCAATTTTGTAATGGATGCATCTTTATCAGTTATCCGACATAAGCATCCCATTTCGAAAGCTCCCATTCTAACAACTTTCTGAGGCTGAAGTAATATTTGGTTCAAGCTTGGTTCAGACGAAGAGTCATATCCCCACAATAAATTTTAATGATGCAATTTATACAGGGTGTTTCCGGATTCATGTGCCAAACGTAAATGTTAGATAGAGGACATCAAGGTGAGTTAAGATCAACAGAAGAAAAAATTTTTTGGTCATTGGTTACGAAGATACAGGGTGTTTTATACTTTTGGCCACACAATTTTCTGAACGCGAAATTACAAGAACGTGTTACGGGCACAAATCCCACCAAAGACCCTTTGGCTGTGGTTGAGGAATTTATTGTTGTTAAATTTAAATTCTGGCGCGTTATCACACGTCGTTTCACTGATGGGATTGGAGGTTGTTTTATGCGGCTCTGGATGATAAGAGGCTGTCACTTTAAAAATTCCATTTTGGGCAGACCGGAAAAGTTACCTCGGCTCCAGCCAAGAAAATCGATTATTTCCCGACGGGAAAAGAGAGGTCAGTGCATCGGCCGGTGCCGCATTTTGTATTTGGAGCACTACCTCTGTGGAGTTCGAGGTAAGATGTTGTCGGATGGCCTCCGTCCAAATTCTGAGCCGTGAAATCAACTTTCCTTTCCCATCAGGTGTCAAGGCCCGGGACCAAAAGCGTCCATAAGCGCCCATCGAAGTCGACGCCTGCAGTAAAGAGCGGTGGTCAACAAGAAAGATCAGAAAAGTAGACGTCATCATCATACCTACGGATTATATCAAATTGTCTTGAGAATCGACTGCGAGGCCTTATTGCCAGACGTGAGCGTGACGAGACGGACTGAGTGCTTGCCACGGGGCTGTTGGACGGACCGCTTCCATCGCCGTCGTCGTCCCAACGTCCACCAGGCGGTCGCGCACATAACCTCAACCGAGGCTCGACTCAGCATCGGCCTGTCACTCTCTTCGAACCAAGCTGGGATGTTCCCATAGCCCGAGGCTGACGTGAGGTTGTATTCATGATACTTTCCACTAACCGCTTAGTTAAGGAACTGTAGAGCGCGCTGTAATTTTGTCGGTGCCGAGCAAGGCATCCAATCATCGGGTAGGGTGGAGTACCTTCGAAAACCAACGCTTGAGCTCAGGTAGGGTTAGTAGGTGGGTAGGCCGTCCGAGGGGTGATTGCGGGTTGGGTATTAGCGTGTTCTGCGGTTTCGGATACTGGGGGAGGTGTTTGAAGGTGATTTAACCTCGCTTCTGCTTTCGGGTGACGTGATCCCCCCCGATTTGGGTCCAGTCGGCCATCTACGATCAAATCAACGGTCTATTCACACTACGCTTCAACTGTTTTGTACTTACGAGGCAAATTTCCGCAAATAAACACCAAAAATTGCGACGAGATTTGTTTGTTTATTTTATATCCGGGTGAAGTGGCGTGGCTCATCAGTCAAGTGTCAACAACGTCACCTGTCACTTGTCACTTCTGACAGTTCAGGGCTAACCGTGCATTGCCGAACCTCACGCGCTCATAGAAGTAATCACCAGAAGAGGTCGATTAGTTAAATAACTTAATTACGGACGAAGGGACCATAACAAACGGATTGACGTGATTGATTGAAATTCACGTATCATCTTCCTTCGCTGGTACTTGATAAAAGTGCCAAAACAGATAAGAAAAAATCCAGAGCCGTACTTAAAAAAATTATTCTCGAGGCTTTCTGTTGAAAAGTACATTTTCAGAGTGAGTTAAAAAAAACATATTTGGAAAGCTCAAAAAAAATGCTACAATACAACGCCAACAACCATATCACCTTCAGAAAGTGCAACGAATCGAGCCAAACGATGCAACACTGTTGGAGTTTTCTAAAATGTCCAACAATTTCAAGATTTGAAAATTTACGATTTCGAATCATAAACTTTGGATGGCTCAAAGAACATGTGGTTAATCAATTTTGTAATAGATACAGGTTAATAAGTTACTCGAGATAAGCATCCGGTTTCGAAAGTTTCCATTCTAACATCTTTTGGGGCTGAAGTAATGATGCAATTTATACAGGGTGTTCCCGGATTCATACGCCCGGACCAGAGTCTCATTCCCTACCAGAGTCATAAGGCTCGTTCCTAGCTTGCTTATATAGTGAGGGAGACAGACGCGGTTTTAGTACCCCTATCGAGTTCTGTGTAGAGACCATCATCTATTCATCGAGAAAATATGCGTGTAACCATGGAATGGCAATCCTGCCTAAGTAAATCCTGCCGGAAATGCAATTAATTAAATAATATAAAAATTGTAGATTACAACCTTCAAAATTCTTGTCAACAAATGTCAGTCACATTGTTGATGGCACACAACAATCACCCCTTTCACGGGCCACAGCCAGAAACTCATCTAGTTTTGCGTATGCGTAACGATAGTTGCTCAGCAGCACTATGTAAGTTCTGACAGTGGCGCGTCAAAGGGGTGATTGGTGTGTGCCATCAACAATGTGACTGACATTTGTTGACAAGAATTTTGGAGGTTGTAATCTGCAATTTTTAACTTATTCAATCAATTGCATTTTCGGCAGGATTGCCATTCCATGGTGGCACATATTTTCTCGATACATAGATGATAGCCTCTACACATAACTCGATAGGGGTACTAAACATGCGTCCGTCTCCTGGACTATAGCGTGTTCGAGTCACTAGAATCGAATCTGTTCAGCTCTAAAATCAGGGGATTCTATTGGTTCTTGATAATCCCTGGCCAATCAGTGATAGCGATTTTCGAGCTGAACCAGCTCGGTTCTAGTGACTCGAAAACGCTGTTGAAGTCATCACCCTAAACTGCTGCAATGACATCAGAACTCTTCGAGCGGTGGAAAAATGACGTCCAACCATTGCTAACTTGATTTTCTTGATGACACACTCGGTAATTTCATTGCCGCTCAGCTGTCCTTGCTTGCAAAACAGCAAATTGCGCTTTAGACTGAAAAGTCTCATAACTAGAGACTGAAAAGTCTAGTCGTGACTGAAAGGTCCCTCGACGGTTATTATATCGAGGTAGACTTACTATCTATCTTTGAGTGGAAGTTACTCTCAAATACTTCATAAAATGTTCATATAAATTATATAATAATAAAAGTGATCGGCAAAGTCAACCAAAGAGATATATCCAAGTGCGAATAATAATTGACGCGTATTTAGCATTACGCAGTAATAAAGAGGGCGTGTTCAAACGTTCGCTTCTCAATAATTATCAAAGTACACAACGCAAATTCGCAACAGTATTATGAGTTATAATCCCAGAGCTGAAAATACAACGAGCCCACGGGGCGAAAAAAAAAGCGCCAGCAAAATGCCAGGGGAAGTTCAGAATAAAGACGTGTTTATGTTACAAAACAACACAGCTGCAAACGAGATTTTCTTGCCGTTGAAATTTGAGCGTTTTTCTTTTTTCCGGGAAGCAGCGCCGCGCACACAGGACTATAATATTTCTTGTTAACTTTCGATTGTGCCCGAAAAATGTCTCGTCCGTCCTTGGAAGTGTGGCGCGAGCAAAGCCCAAAAGCACGTCTGGGTGAGAAGCTCCCACCGACACCATAAATTCGAAAAGCTCCAAAGGCAATTCCCACCAGCAGCACCGCGGTGCGCCCCAACCTCCCGCTGCCGCGCACAATAGATAACGAAAAAGTGAAACATTATAGTCCGGGGGGGGGGGGGGGGGGTTGGTGAGTGACTTGATGCGATCTGTTCGGTTTGCGATAAAGGTATGAAATTTGGTATGACTGGTCATCAAGAGCCTTGTTTAAAATTTAGACACTGCGGCACGTCGACTAAAGGAGCCTATGGGGCTTCCTTGGAAATTGAAGTTGCAGGAACTCATATTAAGGTGGCTCATTAGAGCTCATTAAAGATGAAGACTTACAGGAGCGAACTAGAGTTTTGAAGACTGATACATTATAAAAGGGGCTCAGCAGGGCTACAAATGAAACAATGAGACACCAGGGGGCCACATAGGGCTATAAGAAACCTAAGAAGGCACAGGGAAGCTTTCTAAATGTCCAGAAACTTCGAAAACTCAGAAGAGTGTCACCACGGCTGCAAACGGAAGTTGATGACACAAGGGGGCTCATTACGGCTCCAAACGATACTTCAAGATACAAGGGGGCCCAGCAAAGCTTAGAACGCTTGAATGTAAACACAAAGTAGGGCTTTGAAAATCGCATTGAGGCCTGCCGGGCTCACTAGGGCTCAAAACGACACTTGAAGGCACAAAGGGGCCCAAAAAGACAAAGCAAAAGAGAAATGAAAGGAGGAAAGAATGAAGAAAGGCGGAAGAAGGGAAGGAGGAAAAAGAGAGGTGGAAATGGACAGGAGGAAAAAGTGAAGAAGAAAGAAGAAAGAAGAAAAAGAAAAAAAAGGAAGAAAGAAGGATCAAAAGAAGTACCTAACTAAAGAATGGCGAAGATAAGGAAGAACTGAGAGAATAAAAAAGCGAAAAGGAGAGAAAATGAAATATACAAAAAACCGGAGAAGAATGAAAGAAAAAAGAATGGTTTTAGGCGGAATAATTTTGCCGTAGGTAGTGTGATTTACCCCCTTCCCTACATCAAATTAATAGAGCTGTGATGTGTCTAGGGACCCTAAGTCATATTTTGTTGTGCCGTAGATTTTCATTTACCTTTACCTAAGTCATTTAAATCAATCACACCTACCTCAACTTCACGTCGTGCTAATACCTCAAGCCTACTCTAGTAGTAACCTCACGTTCTTTGAAAGGGGTTGACTTGCATAAATATTGAAAAATAAACAAAGTCATGTAACCACACCTCAACATTATTACAAATTAATCAATCATCGCCAATTTAATTAGGTTGACCTTAATTATTCATTTCGTAATTTCCAGACGTGCTGGCATTCAGCTAGCGTTAGAAATTGGATAAGTTTACATCGAGATTTACATTCGGTTTCTGAAAGAAAAATACATCCTAATTACGTGCGCAATCCTACGACGAATTTGTTCAACCCTTGCAAGTTGATTCCGTTCTCTTTCTTCCTAATTTGCCGAACTATTGGCGAACCCCTTTCCTATAGCACTAGAATTTTAATTCCTTGCGTAACTTACTAAGCCTTCGTCGAATTTTAATTTCAACCCTTTCTACTTTCTCGCCCATTTTCACTGTACGAAAAAAATCTTTACTATTTATTTGTACTTAGAAAGAGATTGTTGTTCACTGAGTTTTGTCTTGGTCTTTCGCATTTATAGCCATTATTTCAGTTATCGATCAAATAATTTACATAAAATTTGAGTGTTGACATTCCATAAATTTGCTTATCTCAGGCTGGGGCTGTAGTTTATGACTTGCAGCCTTATCCAGCTACTTTATTTCACGCTAGGTTCAATACTTTACGCAAGCCTACACTCAGGAGTACAATTTGTTTCAATGAGCCTCTAATGGGGTTTTTCGCCACTGAAGAAGACGATAGATGGCAGCAGGGGCCAACCCGGGTTTATCACTAGGTTACTGTTGGTTGGTAAGCCTACCTGCTCCATGTTGGTATCTCGTATCTCTTCAGCCCGTTTGTGTGTCTGCCAGGGATGTGTCTGTGTGTGTATGCGTAACGCTATATTGCCTAGCAGCATCATGACTTTGTCACCTGCCACTGATCACTCCAACAATGAAGATGACAGCAACGACCATATGACTGACATTTGCTGAAAAAAATATTGAACGTGGGGTTGTACTGGTCGGTTTTTGGTGATTTTCGAGGGCTGAAAGGGCCCAATGACCGTGCAAATGTTTGACAGAGGGACCGTCCGGGAGACAGCACTCGAAGAGCAGTTCGCGGGCACGCCGGCGCCGGCCGATTTGAAACCTATTGCAACCTACCTGCCACCGTGCCGTGTGCCCCACTGTCCATGTTCAAGACTACAATCATGCTCTTCTTCAAAAACATCTATACTAAAGAACTCTACTCTGAAAGCCAAGTGTACGTAGTTTTTTCCATCTAATTCCTTCCTCACCTCTGACGACACACATCCATACTTGACTTGACATGACAGCCGACCCGGCAGGCAGACACCAAAGTCAAAAGGAAAACCCCCTCCATGAGAGAACCGTTCAAAAAGTAGTGGGAAAATAACCCCGGTTGGCCCCTGCTGCCATCTACTTGACAACTTGACAACTGCAGAGAAAACACCCCATTGAACAGCCTGCAAAATTGATGTTATGTTCCTTTCTTTCTTGAAGTGTTTTGAAACGACACCGAATTTTCTGGGCATTGTAGAAAGAGGTTCTCTTTGTTTTGGAACGCTAGCTTGATTTTAATGCTCATAAACTCTTTGTAAATCTTTTATTCTATGGGGGAAAATTTCGCGTGAGAGATGTCGTCCAGACTTGATCCAAATATATGTCGAGAGCGCTGGCTTCTCAGCAGAACTGACCTAGGGAAATCAATCTGACGGAAACGAGATCTTTCGAAAGTGTTGATGAAGTTTTCACCATTTTCTGGCGTCTTGAATGTAGGTAGCTGAAACAAGGGGCCGCATTTAAAAGCTCAAAGCAACTACAGGGAATTGAAATCGGCTTGACGCTTCTCATGGCTGTTCGAAAGATCAAACAAAACCTACTACCATTTTATAAACCAAAACAATTAATTCAACCTTATTGACACAATTCGCATTCGATTACAAATGGAAATCAGACTTGCCTTAATATCTCCTATTCTTCGTAACTGATGCACTACAACTATTAACAGTGTTTAGAACTTTGATTAACTTATTCTTGCCGTAATTCCAATTTATTCCTAAATATTTAATTCCCCTTTATTTTATAATTTGTTAAGGTGTCCCACCACAGTAGATAGGTGTACCGGGTGTTTATAAACGTCTGTGGTCGCATCGCCTTTGGAATCCGCTTTCGATCACTACAATTGCGCATGTTACTGCGTTTTTCGGCCTGACCCATGCCTGCCGCGATCACAGTTTGTTTTAAACACCCCGTATAATTCTAGAAAAAAAAACACAGACGCACTCTACATTTTGAAGGCTCCATATCTAATAAGAAACCAATGATTCATGGGGAATTCGGTGTCTTTTGCGTATTTGGTTTGGTCCCCAGGTCTGTACGGTAAAATGTAGAACTCTTATTGGTGAAGAGAATCTTTTGCAAAGTTTATTCTAAAATTCATTCTGGACGAATCGATATGGTGAAAAACATAGTAGGCATTCATTTCGGGTTTATAACTAAGAAAATCATTTGCAGAGCAACAGCTGCAAAATTTTGAATCTCGGAGAAAGTAAAAGTGTCACCAAGTTTCAAAATAGATTTTTTTGCCGTTCAAACGTTCAAAAATGGAGTTGCAGTTCGTGGGCAGTGAGAAAGGCAAGCGCGAGCTTGTCCTAGAAGGCTTCATGTTTTCTCAAAGATAGAAAGGTCGATGACGAAGTTTATTGGTGAGGTACACCCTACTTTATTCCAAACCTCCATTTAATTTAATACGTTTCATTAGGAAATGTTCGTGGCCAACGAACTAGAACTTTGGGCCAAAAAAAAAAGGAAATGTGAATATTTTTCATTGAAAAAATGCAAAGCACGTCCCATCACGGAAAAAAGGTAACCCGCAGAAAGGACTCAGCGTAGCAGGAGATGCGGCCAGTTCGGAAGTAACCAAGTTCATGGATCGAGTCCGGGAGTCGCCAAAAGGAAGGCAGGGCAGGATACGCCGCACCACATCATTTCATCATCATTAGCGACAACGGTCGGTCTAAGCTCCATTGGACGTCTTCCGAACCATTCGGAATATAGGTACGTACAAGCCACCATGTAGCTCCAGCTGTCCCGAAGACCACTCAGGATCTGGTAATTCCAGATGAACACAAAGCAGCAGCTGCAGATGGAGAAAATTTTCTTCTATTTGATTCTGGTGCCAACGTTAAGGGGATACTGATATTTGGAACGGATCGGTCCATTAAGGCGCTTGGGAACTCCCAAAACTGGTACATGGATGGCACGTTCAAAACAGTGCCCCAGCTCTTCGCTTAACTAAACTACGCAACGAAATTATTGTCGTACTCCAAATTTCACCCATTTTCAAAACAAGAGGACTCCCGACTGGTTTGAACAATTTCAATTCTGCTCGGAGCATTTGAGAGCTTGATTCTCTAGGTATAAAATCGTATCAATTCGAAGATTGATAGATGTCAGCTTGAGTTTCTACAGGGTGTTAAAGAAAGTAGTGCAACATTTATAAAGTTTGACATTCTCCCATTTGAAACTCAACTGTTTCTTTTGAATTTCAACATCAATGGCATGTAGCTAAAGTTCATATCTGGAAATGGTTTTTGATTTATCTCTCTATCTCTGTTATTTACAGGGTGGTATCGAAAAAACTACTTTTTGCTCTTCTGGTGACAACATTTTCCCTTCTTCACCAACTTTCTGAATCCAGGGCTCATATTGGAGCTGAAGCCTTAGGTAAAAAAAAACCAATAAACATAATCGACTCAAGACCAACATTTGAAATATAGGGTGGCATCAAAAGTGACATATGAATTTATCTGTCCTGAAATCCGACCGGGTGGAGAATAAAACTAAAATCAACATTGTTCTCGGATGAGGCATTCATTCTGAAAACTCTTTGATGTTTCATGATTGATTGTGGCAAGAACTTTGGATAGAGGGACCAAATTGGAATTGAGTGTTTCTAGACGAAAAACCAGCTTTCTCGCTGGTTCGCGTAACCAACGATACAACATTTGGAACAATCGGGAACAGACAGTTCTCTTCGCTCTGTTTTCCGTAACACTGGTTACGGCATTTGCAGGTGAGTTATAGCGCTGCTTCTCCTTGGAAAACATGCGGCTCTAATTTGGACCCTCCATCCAAAGTTCTTGCCACAATCAATCATGAAACATCAAAGAGTTTTCAGAATGAATGCCTCATCCGAAAACAATGTTGATTTTAGTTCAATTCTCCACCCGGTCGGATTTCTGGGCAGATAAATTCAGATGTCACTTTTGATGCCACCCTATATTTTGAATGTTGGTCTTGAGTCGATTATGTTTATTGGGTTTTCTTACCTAAGGCTTCAGCTTCAATATGAGCCCTGGATTCAGAAAACTGGTAAAGAAGGGATAAATAAAGGAGATAGAGAGATAAATCAAAAACCGTTTCGAGATATGATTTTAAGCTACATGGCATTGATGATGAAATTCAAAAGAAACAGTTTTATTTCAAATGGGAGTATGTCAAACTTTAAAAATGCTGCACTACTTTCTTTAACACCCTGTAGAAACGCAAGTTGACATCTATCAATCTTCAAATTGATATGATTCTATACCTAGAGAATCAAGCTCTCAAATGCTTCAAACAGAATTAAAATTGTTCAAACCAGTCGGAAGTTTTCTTGTTTTTAAAAAGGGTCAAATTTGGAGTACAACAATAATTTCGTTGCGTAGTTTATATACCATACATGGATTGAGTCAGAATACAGCGCCTTCCATTAGCTTATGTGCTTCTCCCAGATAAAACTGAAACCAGCTACGTTCAAATGCTTAGAGAAATTAAAAATCTTTGTCAGGCTGCTGCGCGCACTACAATAATGATCGATTCGGATAATTGATTTTTGACTAATTTACATTTCTAATAATTGATTTTCGAAGTATTGATACTTTCGAACAATCGATTTCGAATAATAACTTGTTTCCAAATAATTGTTTTTTCGAATAATTGATACTTTGAACAACTGATTTCGAATCTTTTTTTTCGAATAATTGCCTATCGAATAATTG
Organism: Anaspis maculata; assembly: GCA_949128115.1. Classification (NCBI taxonomy): domain Eukaryota; kingdom Metazoa; phylum Arthropoda; class Insecta; order Coleoptera; family Scraptiidae; genus Anaspis; species Anaspis maculata. Next base: position 122,945,981 of record OX421961.1, read on the forward strand.
CTATTTTCGAACAATTGATTTCGATTATTTGTTCTCGAAAAATTGATTTCGAATAATTTACCGGACACGAAACAACTCATAGCAAATTTCACGTTCATCACAAAATGAACAGTTCATGTCATTAACCCCCGGATCATCCGTCGAAGCCTGTATTTTCATCAATGAAGCGCATCATTTTCACGATGGGCTAGACATTGCAGCAGCAGAATACAAAATAGGGTAGTCCAAGGTGTAAGCCTGAGGCAGGGGAGCGGCGCCGTTAATATGGGCACCATCAGTCTTCATACCGGTGTGCTCCGGATACACAATGCCTTACCGCGCACATAATGTAGATATATTACGGGGGATATGAACGAGTGGAGTAGTACCTGGTGCTGCCGGGGGGCCCCTGCCCGGCTTAGAAGAGGTTTCGGGGGCCCGGAACGGGGAGTACGGGGACGTGGAAAGCGCGGGAAAAGAGAACATCCCGAAGCATTATTCTGTGAGAAAACTCGATGGTGGTGGAAATTAAAAGTGCATGAATAGGATTGCCTGGGCGGTGGCGGGGGGCGGGCGGGAGGGTGCTTTGAATTCAGAATTTACACACGCCAAGCTATTTTGCTCTCTTTCCCTTCATTCCTGAGATCCCAATTCGTTATGGCGACGTTTTTATTCTCCTTCTGAATTAAACATTACTTTCTTAATAATTCGGGAGTCTTCTCTCCGCTCGGAACGGATATACATCAGAGGAGGTCTTTTAACTGACAAGACTTGACTGAGCTTAAGTGACGACGGATATTATTGTGCTCAATTGAGATTTTTTCTTCCAACGGGAGAGTTGCGATTTGTTCCTCGGAAATCCGTGTCGACTTGTCGTAAGGAAGGTCGTGGGGAGGCGGAGTTTAGCTGGATGAATCTTTCTTTTTCGTGGCCATATAGAATCGATTACTTCAAGTTTGGTATTTTTTCCGACTAAATTCAATCTCTTAAATTCGAATTTGGTGCGTAAATTTGGACGAAAAAAGTTCAAACAAGTTATTTTCTTCACCACTTCAACTTCACCCTGTCCCTAAATTGTTATGACTATAGAAAATTGAACGGAATTGCAATAGGCAAAACATATCCATTGCCAAATATTGAAGATATCCTGAACCAATTTGGTCAAGCAAAATATTTTTCAACACTTGACTTGGCTTTCGGATTCCATCAGATTCTCATGAAACCTGAAGTTTCACCCAAAACCGCATTCACAATTTCCCAAGGATATTTCGAATATTCTAGATTGTCCTTTGGTTGGAGATGCTCCCGAATGAATGAAATCCAAGGAAATTCAATAACAGGTCTGCAGGGAATCCAATGTTTTGTTTATCTAGATGATGTTTATCTACCACAAAGGTGAGCCCTTGACACCTAAATTGAAGATAATACTATCAAATACGGAACACCACGGATAGTCTTGTCTACTACAAAAAAAACATGAGCCTGCCTATAAAGTTGCTGACAGCAAGCTTGATGACGGTGATGTGAAATAAGCAAATGTAAAAAGAGCCATTCGAGTTGAAACATCGGGGGACAATTTCGCCGCTGAATACTTGAGCACTCTCGAACAACAATTAGAAAACAAACATCCAACACCTTCTCGTATTCTTCAACATCCCACGCCTCCAACTGATCAAGATGCGCTTACTGTAAACAATGAAGAAGTTCACAGATCAATCATGTCGTTTCTAAATGGGTCTGTTGCTGGCATTGACGGTTTGAGACCCTAGCACGTCAAAGATTTGATAGGTGAAAGTATTGGCGGAGCAGCTCAAGAACTGCTGTCTCTAATAGCTCATCTATGTAACTTCACGTTGTCTGGTGAAGTCAATAATTCTGGTATAATGTCTTTTCTCTACGGAGAAAGCTTATGTGCCCAAAGTGTGAAAGAGAGAGGCATTAGCCCCGTAGCAGTCGGTTGTACTTTTCGCCGCCTGGTATCCAAAATTTGATGTTTTCATTCTTCAAAGATATTTTTTAGCTACCCACAGCCTTTCCAAGTTGGTGTTGCAGTGAAAAGTGGTTGTGGGACAGCCGCTCCAGCGATGAGAACTTACTCAAAAAATTCTTAGGCAGAGTTATAATTAAAAATCGACGTTCAAAATGCATTCAACACTGGAGTGCGTGATGTCCACTTGAAAAGGTTTCGAGTTGGATGAGGAGGCAGAAGTTCCATTTGGAATGTAGGGTTTGGAACCTAACCGCTGGGCTAGCCTCAAATACATCGTAACTCGATTAACCACAGCTCGATACTGTGGTATTCCCCCTTTGTTTTGTTTATACGTTGGTACCTGAAGTAGGTACGGTTGTTGACGTTCGTAGCGTTTGCCGCGGGGAGAGGGAGATGGCGCTGCGCTAGGCGAGCGAGGCGAGCGGCAGCCGCGGGCAGACAGGGAAGGAAATCAGCTGTGGTGAAGAACACGTGATTTTTCAGTGCAACTGTGCGTCGGTTTTTCCTAATTCAAGGTCGGTCTTTCTTTAATTATTGTATCTTAATTTTGGCTTCCACCCACTCACCAAATCATGCATTTCGATACCTATTTGGTCCGCGAAATTATTGTACATAACACGAAATGCTTTGTTCTCTTTGTTCTCAACGGGCTTGCATAACCCGCCGTTTTCCCCTTTGAAATCAAGGTGCTTCGCACTGCTTTGAGTTTTTGTAATTCATCTACTCCCAAATGATCTTAATATTGATGGCAAAAGCCGTAAATCTAGTGGGTGTGCTTTTTGCGCACTCATGACGTGACCTCAAGGCCGCGCTATCGCGCGTACTTCGACGTTTCATTACTTGTTTCTTTCCACAAGTTACGTCACAAACAGTAAGACGACAAAAAGAAACTCTGCTACGCCAAAACCAGCCGCTAAGTAGAGAACAGTCCTTTTGATGATTCATTCTCATTTCATCGTTCATTGTCGGGTTATACATGAAAGTAAAGGAAGGAAAGAGAGACTTGCCGCTTCTCCGTGTCCTGGGGGGGGTCCACCACTTGTATGAATCTGCCTTGTTGAGTCTACTAACCTTTCCTTATTTGAGGAATAAGAAAGAGGAAGAGAGGGCCACAGGTTGGCTCGAGTCGATTTTCTTATATATACTGTTATTTCTTGTATGTGATTACTGTTTACTAACCATTGTTCTGTTTTGAATGTATGTATGTATCTGTGGGGTTTGTGATGGGTAACTTCTGGGGAATTTCGGGCGAATGCGTTATAGATACTTCTTCCTTCCAATTGCTTACTAAAAGTATGACCAACTCCAACTTCTCTACTTATTTATCTCTCACCTGTTTCTTGTTCATTTATCTACCTGTTTATCTCTTATTTGTTTCTTGTTTATTTACCTACATTATTACTTATCATTTGTTTCTTGCTGATTTATTAACTTGTTCACCGATCATTTTTTGATTGTTTACTCATCTATCAATTTGACTTCTTTTGTTTGTAAACTGTAACATAAATTGCTAGGCTTGAAGTTTTCTCCAAATCGTAAGCGAGCGAGTTTCCTTTTGTTTTTACGTAAATAACTTGTGAACGAAGCAAATGTTTCAAAGAGTCTTACTATCAAATTTTGGTTCGATTCTCATCAAACTGATTAGATCCAACTGTCCGAATGACGTCATGACGTCGAGAGGTTGATCAGTCGCTCTATTATTCATCCAGTTCAAAATGTCAAATGTCAGCTTCTTGCTGGTACCTGCGCCTCCTGTTTCGGAAGTTGCTGTGTGGACTCTCGAAATTTAGTGAGAAAATGAAAAAAAAAGTAAAAAAATAAACGCGCCTGGAAAAAGGTACTGATAGTAGCTTTGGCCTTATTAGATAGAGCAGTGAAAAACCAACTCAAAATAAAAGAAGAGAACATCAGTAGTGTAGTCCCTGGGTCAGTAGAAAAGGTGAGGTTACGGGCCTCAAGAAAGAAGCCAACAACGTTATCGGCTAATTGAAAGAAGAGATCGCTGTTGAAAACCCGTTCGGCCGCAAGAAACAAATGCGAACGGACGAGACAACGTTGAAGAGTTTATTGAAACTCCTGGAGCCTCATACCAACAATAAAAACACCGTGCTACGTCGCCAGCTGCGAAGAATTGAACTATATCTCGTTCAACCACGTCCAGTTCACGATCAAGCTCCAGAAAAGATTCTGGAGAACACAGCAACTTCATGAAAACTCATGGATCAAGCCGAAGAAAGGTAAAAAGAGCTGGAATGGCAGTAGAAAGCCAACACTTGACTGTGCGGGACAGCCAGCAACAGCAGCAATCGAAAATTCAGCAGTTCTTGAAAATAAACTCAGTCGAAAGAGGGAATTAAGTTAAAAGTTGGAAGAAAATCTACAGAAATTTCGTAGAAACCTCTGGAACCTCTCAAAAATCTTGTTGAGAATTCTGTAATGAACCGTGAAAATCTTCAGAAATCCCGACGAATCCTGTAGAAATTCCAAGAACTCCCTAAAATATCCTTAGAAATCTCGTATGAATTTCTAGAGATCTCTAGAAGTTTTTAAAAGTAACATAGAGATCTTGAAAACCCTAGTAATTTCATACAAATCTTTAAAGCCCAGGCTTTTAAGTCGAAAAAACGGCAAAACATGAAACAAATTAAAACACGGCCAATCTCTTCAGTTTTGGGTTAACTGGACTTTGCTGTATAACATACAAAAAGTCCCCAACTTTCCCCAGTGTGCGTCATTGTTTTTTTGACAGGCAAAGATGAAGACATCTCATAATGCGCTTTCCGCTTAAAAATGCTCCTAGTTCTTAACCACCCAATCGATTTCTCTTATCTTGGTCTTGAATGAAAGATAATGAATCAAAGTGAGTGATATGGGATGAACTTTGCCAAAAATTTGACACTTACAGACTTAATTTCTTGATAATGACACTTTTTTCGTGTTTTTTTTCTTATGCTCCAGTTAACATTTTACTTTTGCATCGACCACTTGATATCACTTAATATTATTATATGCAGTGGATTCCCTACAGTTTTAGCTTCAAAATGACGTATCTTTTAGCTCCATTGTGAATTGTCCAGCAATTCCAATAAGGATTCTATGAAGTTATGTCAAACGCATTATATGGGGAAAATCACTTCATTAACCCAGACTTTGATCTGTAATAATTGATCCTACGTTCAATATGCACAGCATCGTACTGACTAAATCTGGTCTGGTGGTACTCGTATGAGTAGGTACTAGGTACAGTTTCGCAATTTTCCTCTATGGTTTTAGCGCTACTACTAGTAGCCTTATAGTTTGTTCTTGTTATTGCCGTCTGCAGTGTCCGGCACTATCTCAGCTACTAAATTTCGGATTGCGCTTGGGTTTTTGCTAGATGATAGCTTAGGTACCTACTCTAGATGTACAAACAACAAAGATATTTTATTTCATTATTCGTCCGTCCGTCCGTCTGTGTGTCTGTCATCCACGCAATATCGCGGCTCCTAGACCTCGGATTAACCTCGGGTTTTCGCTAGATAATAATAGCCAAGGTACTCTAGGTGTAAACAAACAACAGGGTGGGCTACGCGGGAGCACCCACGTGTAGTTGGTCCCCGTCAAGACGCATCTTCCTCCAGCTCCGGAGACTATTTTGAAGATAGTGTCTTGCAACTGCAAGAAGAACTGCGGTCTAAAATGTAGATGCAGGCGATCTTCCTTGTCTTGTTCGCAGATGTGTAAGTTCTGTAGGGGCACAACATGTGAGAATCTACCCCACCTTGTTGAGTATGACCCTGAGGACGATCTGTTATTTTTATAAACTTATGTATTTAGTCCCTTTAGGTGCTAGATAACTTTGCTATTATTTTAGATGGATATAGGTACTATCGGTAGGTATTCGGGGTAACTATCGATTTATTGTTTGGAAATCAGTAGACGAGTTTTTAACGAAACTAATATTGGACAAAATAAACTTAGAGTACGGATGGTAAGCTAGATGCGATTTTTCTTTTGACTACTAGTGAACTTGAAATTATAATAATAATAATTTGATTTTTTTGCAGAGAATGGCTATAAAAGTCTTCCTGTGCTGTGCTAGACTTCCAATACATTATTAATATGTAAATACAATGTTGAAGCTCTGATTTGAAAAGGTTGTGAGCATTTTTGATTGAAAAAAATGATAATTTGCTCTTGAAAATTGTGGATTTTTTAATGTACGATACTTTCACGTTGAACACATCAATGCTCGAAATTTCGAATAGGATCGATAACTGCAACTATTTCACGCATTTACATCAGGCATTCGACATAATTATCATTTCTTGAATACTATAAAATCGAGTTGGTTTGATGTTCGGTGTAAGCCAGCTTGAAACTGAAAAATGTGGCTATACCCGCGGGAAAGTTGCTGTTGTTATATTATTATTATTTTAATGTAGAGTGTTCTTTTATCGGAAGCTAGAGAATAGGGTAGTGACCACCATCCAAAAATATAGAAAAAAATCATACTAATCGAATGTAGAGCCTTAATAACAAGACTACGTTACGTGAAAATTCGAAAAAAAAAGTTCCAAGTGTCTCAAAATCTGCCTTGAAAGTGGCTACTTTTGCAAACGATTTCAAATCTACCGAGCTGTAAGGCGGGCTGTGACGTTTCAATCTTTTGACAGTAGTGGGGATGACCACACCTCCGTTGCCTGTGTGTCAGTGTTGACGTTGACGTTTGCCAGCATAACATAACCATTGAAGTCTGATGTAGTCTTGAAATATTCATAAATCATGAAAGATTTTACCAACTTTCCATATTTTCAAGCAAAACAACTAAACAACACGAATCACCGCACAGATACACAAAGCGTTAGCAATATAACAATCAGCTGTTATGAGCGTTGACGGGTTGACGCTAGTGCTTTTTGTAGTAAGTTCTGTATAATGTTGTCAAGCCTGCTTCTCCGCCTATGAAAGATTGCGACGTCATCGCGCCAAATTTGAAATGATCGAAAACTTTCATGAATTTTTTTTACCAAGAAAACTTACGAAAAAAAATCTGTTAACTATAGAGCGTCACTTATCAAGAAGTGAACTTTAAAAAAAAATAATAAAAAAAAAATCGGTCACTACCCTATTGTTTTGACTACAAGAAGAAACCTTGAAAGATGAAATCAAAGCCATATTACAGCTACAATATATTTTTTCTCAACTGCGCGGAGATATTTTTGAATGACATTTAGGACTTCGACATTTTTTTCAATAAATTATTTTTCTCACCTTGTGACCACTTACGTCGCGTTTATGATATGATAGTCTTACGCAGAAAAGTCCATATAATTAATCCAATCTTAAATCCAAATGATTAATGCATCAAACGCAAAAATAACCCAAACTGAAAAACCGGCTTTATTTTAGTCCCAAAATCACGTTTTTCTGCCGAAAATTGCTCAAAAGATTTTTTAAACAGAATTTAAATGTCATAATCGGATTTGCAAGGTCACATTTAGTGGGAAACGATACCCAACATGCCAGTATTGTCTCAATAATAATGAAAACCAAATTTCTTGCATAGGTCACCAATTGCCCCCCTCCCGAGCTCCCCTCACGGAGACCATAGACATCTAGTTTGTCAATAAGTTTCACTTATAACCCAATGTATCCAAATATAATAGATTTGAAGCCACTGGCTAGATTACTTTTGTCCTAGAATTTTTTTAATGAAAATTTTGACCCCTTCCCCCTCAAAAATTACAACGCACACGGAGGAAAGTTGGGGACTTTTAGTATGTTGTTTAGAAAGGTTAAGTGGGTACGATACCGTGAAGATTGCACGTGGATTAATTTGTTTCATGTTGAATGCTAAAAAGCCTGGGCTATTATCTGCCCGTAGAAATCTTGAACACAATAGAAATTTCATACACATCTCCAATCTCAGAACTCCCTACACACATTTTCAGAGATCCTCAAAAATACCCAATAATCCCGTAAAAATCTTTGGAAATTTTGTATAAATCCCTACAAATTCCGTAGAGAAGTTTAGAAATCCCTAGAAATCTCGTGAATATATTAAGTAATCCTGTACAAATCTTCAGAAATCTCTAAAAATTCTTGAAAAAAAAACTCGTGAAAATCTTTAGGAATCCCTAAAAATGTAATACAAATCTTTATGAATTCCTAGAAATCCAGCAGAAATAGTTAAGAGATCCACAGAAATTTCTCGTTAATCCTCAACATTCCTCAAAAAACCCTACAAAATCTCGTAGCAATTTTTGGAAATCCTTGTTAATCCTGTAGTTTCCAAAAATTCATAGAAATTTTTAGAAACCGTTGGGAATTTTTTCATATCCCCAAAAATCCCAAACGAATCGTTAAAAATCCCTAAATATCACGTAGAAATTCTAAAAGATCCCTAGAAGTTTTTGGAAATCTCGAATTTCATAAAAATCTCTAGATATTCCGTAGAATCTCTAGAACTACTTAGAAGAAGAAAGTTATTTTACAGTAAGTAATGTAACTTACAAATTGAAAAATTATCATTTACATCCGTATCAACACTCCCGATAATTTTTTTTCAACAAGAAAATGAAAAGAATTTTGATACCTGAGGATGAAAATAGGAAAGCAATGGAACGTTGTTTACGCCGAAGACAAGAAGGAAAGAAGTATGAAGTTCAAAAAATATTCTCTAAGCCAGAAGCACTTATGTCAGGAGTAGTGAATGGTATGGCCGATTGGCCAACCTTGTGATGGATTTTGGACCAAATGACTTTGTCATTGTTACTGCAGGAAGTAACGATATTAGGTACAAAAAGACCTTATAGCTAAAAATATCATCAATCAAATTGATGCAGGTGCTCACACTAACATAATCTTTTTAACCATACCCCTATCTTTTGATTTTTTTTGCAGAATCAAGAATATTGGCTCGTTTGATACCAAGTCTAAAAATATTTTTCACGTTATTTCCCAGTGACCTTCCCTTATTACTTTGAAACCAAATACGCAGAGTGATTTCGACTTTCAATGCCCTGTACACCTCCAGGTGCCACTGACATCAAAATCGAGCAAAAAGCGTAGCAAAGTCCAAAGTATAGGTACGACTAATTACGCTTGATCACAACTTAATAACACCCTCATGCCGGACCTTTATACATTAACGTGATTACTAGAGTGTTTCTGCTGGTTGCTTTATCCATTAATTGGAACGAGAAACTAACTACAAACAGGCAAATCCACCACCATCACCACAACGCGGGTCTTGTATACGGTGTTATACAGGTTTTCAAGCAGAAAGCGAAATGATTAATTATTTGTCTTCGGCTCTTTGATGTCCTTTCCTTGCAAGAAACGGAGTGTATTGGTATAGTTTTCGAAAAGCTTTCCCGCAGCACGAAAGACAAATGACAGCGGGCGTAATGGGACTGTCATCGATTGATTTCGCAGGATTGTTTGCCGTTTGCGAACGCGGCCACACCATAAATGAATTATTATCGTCGATGGGCATCGGGCGGCACCGAATAATATTGGCTTAAAAATCATTATTGAAACCGAAAATGGGGAGGGCTGTTGTTTCCATCATCGAACAATAGCGTCGATTCTGGTCCGACTTACATTCCTACATGTGTGTCATAATACTTAATTAAAAACACCGAAAAGTTTTCTATTGACGTGAAATTTTCAGCTTGAATTTGTTGGAATATATAGGTGCATACGGGAGAAGATTGTAGCGACTTTCGCAAGGAAGATGATGGAGCGAAAATCAAGACAATCAATCGTTGGTGAAGTGGAGCAGCAACGGTGGCAAAGTTAGGGATGAAGCGTCGATACCAAGACGCCATGCCTACAACACGTCGAACATCTTTTCTCAAACATCTTTTCTCATTTTCGGGCGTTGGTATCTGGAGAATCGCTTCAACTTTGTCTGGGTCTACTCGTATCCCATTTTCATTGACGATGTAGCCCAGAAACTTCAACTCCAGGCGGCATATTTGGCACTTTTCTTTCTTAATGGTGAGCTTGGCTTTCGAAGACGATGGAATACTTCTTTTAGAATTTCAAGACGTTTTTCAAACGTACTGATCACTGTGACGATGTCGTCCAAATAAACAAATACGAAGGGATCCAAGTCGACGCCGAGGACGCGATCAATTAATCTTTGCCATGTGGCACTCGGATTGTGAAGACCGAAAGGCATTCGTCGAAATCGGAACAAACCTCTGTTTGGTACAGGAAAAGCGATGACCGGCTTCGACTCTTCGGACAGCGGCACTTGCCAATAGGCGCTTTTTATATCTAGCGATGATAGATACTTCGCGTCCTTTGATTTGTCCAGCGTATTTGTCACAAACGGTAGAGGATAAGCGTCACGTTCAGTCACCGTGTTGACCTTTCTGAAATCGATACGACTCGTCTTTCTTTAGTGCCAAAACTAGTGGGGACGCCCATAGAGAAGACGAAGGTTCTATGATGCCGTCATGAAGCATTTGGTCAACCTCTTTGACTCACAATGGTATTCTCCTCTGGGGAGTGTCACCGCAGTCCCATGACGTCTTTGTCTTGCAGAAGCGAGCAATCCGAATTCTGTGCTACTCAAAACAACTGGACTCTGCCAGGCAAGCATTTAAAAATGCACGAATATTTACCGTACCGTGCATTTTCATCTTCGAATGCCTGAAGTATGTACACCAACACCAAGAACAGTTATACTTTCTGTAATAACGTAGAAATGAATGTTTTTCAGAATGAAGAAAAAAAATTGTAAAGAGGTTTCCTTATGCCTCCCCAAACCTCACTAGGGCGCTGTGAGTGCTCGTTAGGGGCGCATCGTACGCCTGTAGTAAGAAGCTAAAACGACCAAGTTCTGATGACACAACACGTATTTGATGTTCGAATGTCTCGCGTCAGACAAAAACTAACCTACATCCCTGGATCCTTGCCGAGAAAGGATTGTGGGCCCCAAAATGTCTTTTTCAAGTTTAGAAAAATACAAATAAATATATAAGAAAATGTACGAATACAAATATCGGGATAATAATCGAGTTGCCCCATCGTTCAATCGGTTTATTGCAGCTCGAGCTCTTGAAAACAAGGCGTAATAAAATATTTAATAACCCCTTCAGATCTTAATATCCACTAAAATGGCTGTAAAACATCAACTCTAATAATGATATCGGCGATGGGGGAAGACATTCGATTTATTCATGCCCCCAAAACTCACAATTCCTGCACAAGTCAATCAACGATGCAGCAGAGCAGACGAGCCGTGCGGTGCAATATTTTATGGTTTTCCGGTCGTAGGGAAAACTTTGCGTCATCAAGAGAAATGCAATACGCAAATTCGGAAGTCGGTCTCTAGATTGTTGCTGTCGACTTAGTTGATGCACCATTTTATTGTGGAGAAATCAGATCCAAAACGGTACTTCGGAGACCATAAACATAACTTATGCCTGGCTGCTTGCACGGTATATTTATTGGATTTCATTTAAACTGGATATTTCCGATTATACGAGAAACGAAACGAAAATTCCGGATGGATAAAGATATACTTTGTTTTCTAACGCAAACTGGAAGCAAACACTCAATAAATTAATGTGCAAGGAATAATGGTTATCATGCTACGCAATAGTGGTACAATTTTCTTTTTTTTTCTTTTGGAAAGACGATGCAACGCCACACGTTGCCTCGAATTTCTGAATAGTTTATATTGACGTAATTTGCATAACGACGTACCCAGTTACGTCGGTTAACCGACTTAACGGCACACCCGGTAAATTTATCATACCTGTAGATGCACATTCAAGATTCGTCCAGTCCCTTCTAGCGCAAATGAACTTTGAAACGGGAAATTTCAATAAAAACTACAGAATTGCAGAAACACATGTGCACTCCCGGCGCGAGGTGCGAACTACATCGTACATCGACCCTCGCATCGAGCAACTTTTAGGAACTCACACAACAAACCCAATGTGGTTTGATAACCTAACGGCATCTTCTGGCAGTACACTTGAACAACAGAACCTGGAGGCTTCATGAATGTCCCCCTCGCCATCATTACCACACCTCCCAGCGGTGATAATTTCGCTGCAAAAACGTGCATGCATGCTCTTGCGCTCGCTTTTTAATTAGTTATTTTCAACACGACAGCGCTGTTCGGTGTCACGTGCCCGTCTCTTCGAATTTTCCCCGTAAAACTAGATGGGAAATTATGATCTTTTGCGCTGCTGCAGCCTGCAACTGCGACGACTCTACCCCCGGAAAACGGGCGCTAGCACACACGTGAAATAAAACACTGCAAGCGTCTGCTCTGCATGGAAATTGCGTCGCACCAGTGGCGTCCGGACGCCCGATGTGTCACCGCAAATCCTCCAGCCAAGCGCGCGTTTGGTCAAAACAAGAGTTGAAGTTGACTTTTCGATGCGCCCCTGGCTCTCAAGTATCTTTTGTGTATAAATTGGCGTACTACACCGGCGTGCAGACAACATCACCATGAATTTTTAATTAGCTCTTTCAACTTGTGCAGGATACCCTATATATGCTAAAACCCCAGGCGTCCTAACAGCAGTCTCCGGTGATGCCGGCATGAAAAATTTAAAATCCCTGAAAAGCCCCGATACGTGACACCATTTAGGCGCTTATAACTGGCATGGTGTATTATAACGTAGTTTTTTATTTAAAGCTTACATGTAACAAGTACGCCGCCTACATGAAGAGTCTCGCAGGCTGAAGGTAGGCGGAATAATATCCACCCCGCGATCAACAAAGTTCCCATTCGGGGTTGGCTTCGAAAACAAAGTTTCCATCAATCTGGATTGACTAAATAAATATTTTGACAGCAAAGCCAAATCTGTATGGAATTTTTTTATGGCATGATAGGTAAAAACATACAGGTAGGTAACTGGAATATTCAATTCATTACCAATGCAATAAGGCCAAGGACTATAGAAGAGCGATGGCCCAATAATTATTGTTTCCAAATCGTTCAACTTCCGGAGGAAAAGCTTGCTTGTGCTTCAGTCCTGGTTGTCATAGCAATGTCATATGTCATAGCAATTACTGTTAGAAGAATTGTATCTATGGGAGGCTGTTACGTCGTGTTCTGCCTTTGTCTACTTTTTGGTGTTTTGACCGATTGGGCTAGTCCAATTTTGCACAGCCGTTCTGTTTCCTAGTCCGTGGGAATATCGTTATACTGTAGTGGCAGCCCTGATGGAAAATCCATCTTTTGATTGGCTAAAGATAATCCATTGGCTACCGCGCCGACAGGCAAAAGTTGATAAAGGTAGGGGACGTTCAGACTCGAGTTCTTTCTAGCATCGATACTGTACGAAAGCTATCACCAGCGTGTGGCTTTGTGCGTTCACGTCTGTCAGTTGAGAGGATTTCGAATTGTGTTGATCGAATCCAAAACCGAGCTTTTATTTGGACTAAGTTTGACAACGTAGAATATTTGGGGAAAGTGAAAGCCCGAAATAGGCATTTTGCCGTCCGAAAGCCTACAAAAGAAACCGTCCACCATCTCCAGGTAGCATGAGAAAGACTAGGGTTCTCTTTCTCTAGACTGACCGGGTTGGTTCCCGGTCTCGGTTCTGAAAACCTGCTCACGTTGTGTTCTCAGTCTCAGAAATGAAATGTACTGGTCCAAAGTTCTACACTAAGGTTAGCGTTGCTGTTACTGTTACGGTCAAGGTCTATGTGAATGATACATAATGCTCTACGTGATTGGTTCGAAGAAGGGGACATACTGATTGTAGACAGAGGATATAAAAATGCGATCCCTCTTTTATAGAACCTAAGATTATCTCAAAGAATCGACGAGCCTGGGGTGGAACCACGAACACTCGACAGTTGCGATCTCGATAATTCCCCCTCTCCCTTCTGCACCCTTCACCCCAAAGCTCGAGCAAGCAAAAAGGTGATGAGTGCAGTGGGGAAAGGGGAACTGGTCGGGATCGACAACTGTCGAGTATTCGTGGTCCCACCAATGGTTTCATTCGCGTGAGGGTTTATTCACGGTTTCGGAACGCGACAAAATATCAGCTGTGGTGAAGTAGTAGCATATCTTGAGAGAGAGTCAAAGTGATTTGAATAAAGATGACGATGATCCTATACTCGAGTACGACTGTACATGCAAAACAGGTGCTCAAATACTTGGTTTATGTGCAAACGTAGCAGATGTCCCTGCTCGAAAAGTACCCATGCGTACCCATGGTCACATTGGTCATATCCCCATGCTGGTTGGGGATATACCCATGGCAGGTGATGTGACCATGGGTACATGTTTTGGGGATATGGGCATGTCCCCATGCTGGTTGGGGATATACCCATGGCAGGTGATGTGACCATGGGTACATGTTTTGGGAATATGGGCATATCCCCCATGCTGGTTGGGGATATACCCATAGGAGGTGATGTGACCATGGGTAGGTGTTATGGGGATATGGGCACATCCTCAGGTACCCATGGGAATGAAGTTGCATATGACCATAGTATCATGTGTACATGATATATTGTGACCATATGCCCCCATATAGGCATATTGAATAAATGTTACAAAACTCACAGGGAGATAGGAAATTGGAAAATAAGGGGACTTTTCCTGATAAACATACGCTCGCAAACGTACAATAACGGAGATACAGGCCTTCAAAGTTGTTTTTTAAAAACAGTTTTTTGCATAACTTTCCAACCGTTCAACTGATTTGATTCAAATTCAAATCAAAGTTTATCAAGACAGGTCTCTATTGAACAATATTGACGCATTTTGTCAAATGTTTTTAGGGGCGAAGATAATAGGGGGCACCCTTCCCCTTTTCCCCCTATTTAAACCCCCTTGAATATTTTTGGAAACGGTTTCAATTTTTGTATTCTACGTACAATTTGAAGAAAAGAGTCACTCCTGCAAAATTTTGATTCAGAGGATTCATTTTTGAGATACCTACTTGGATTTGAAACATTGGAAAACATCTCGAAATCGCCTCTTTCCAGGGCCTAAAAATTAAAATTCAAGGAAACTCATGATTCCTTAATTGGAATGAATTTTTTGGGTGTTGTAAGTTGATAAACCACCATTTTTGCAAAGAAACATGGAGTTTTCAGAAAAAAAAAACAATTTGGGCCCTGGAAAGTGGCGATTTTGAGATGTTTTCCGAAGTTTCAAACCCAAATTTCTTGAAAATGAAGCCTCTAATAAAATTTTTGCAAGAGTCACTTTTTTCTTTAAATTGAACATATAATTGAAAAATTGAAACCGTTTCTAAAAACATTCGGGGAGGATTGAAAATAGGGGGAAAAGGGGAGGGTACCCCTACTATCTTTGACCCTAAAAATGTTTGATAAAATGCGTTATTATTGATCAATAGAGATCTGTTTAAGTGAACTTTGGCTTGAATTTGAATAAAATCGTTTAAACGATTCAAAAGTTATGAGAAAAAAACTGTATTAAAAAACAACTTTGAAGGCCTGTATCTCCGTTGTTATACGTTTGCGAGGGTATGTTCATCAACAAAAGTGCCTTATTTTCCAAATTTCTATCTCCCTGTGAATTTTGTAACACTTATTCCGGGGCACGTAAGTATTTAGGCGTCTTGCTGGCTATGCGTCGCGCCGGTATAATCGCGAACTGCTTGTTCACCGAGCCAGGATTTAGCGTCTCGTGTCTCGTGTTGTATGGCGTCTCGTCTCGTCTACTGTTTGGCTTGGATTTCATGTTTTTTTTTGTTTCAACTGGATTTTAAATAATTGCCTTATTTGGTGTCATTCCCAGGTAACGATTGCCTCTGTGTGTTTTGTGTTACCACATTGAACGGGAGACGGAAGGTAAGGTAAGTTATTATTAACGCATAAATAATTATTTAGCTTTTTTAGGTTATGTTTGGTACCAGTTCGCTTCATGTCTTGGCTACAGCATATTATTTCAGCTGGGGCTCTGGCGATACTTCATGAATCGTGGTTCATCCTGAGATAAAGAATAACGACGAATCTTGGTATTTTCTGTCCAATAAGGCAAGCTCAAGTTGGTAAGTTATTACCGCAATATTAAAGTGAAGCATTGAATAAAAGTAATGAGAGATTGGTTTTCCAGCATTGATGTCGACTCGGCTGTCAGCTTATTACCGCTTCTTTGTTTGGTGCCACAAGCATGAGATCTACTTGCTTTTCAAGCCTATGCAAAAATATATAAAGCATATAGAATATAAGTATTTTATATAAATATGAAGCATAACCTGTACAGGGTCATTCAAAGAAGATGTCCACCCCCATTTTTCTCAAGATCGGTTGAAGCTGGCGAGTTGCGGTGAAAACCGTTGGATTCAGCTGGTTTTTCTGATCAAATTTGATATGTCAACATAACTACTTCACCAAAATTTTGACTACGGGGGCACCTCAAAATTTTGGGCATTTTTTTACACTGCACAATATTGAGTGATATGTCATTGAAAAGCCCTTGAAAAGTTTCAATGCACAAGTGCTAAAAGTTTTCGAAAATTTCCAGCGGATTCCATTTTATGACAGAAAACAATAACATGGAAAAACACGTTTTTATGTATAAAATGAAAACCAATGAGAATTTTTCCAAACTGCAAACTGCATTCAATAGTACTCATCAAAACGGTAAGTATTATGTGTAACTCAATATGCAATGACTATTTCTGAAATTCCGAGATTTTCCGAAATGAAGATTTTGATGAATAACTAAAATTGAGTTGCCTCAAAATTTTAAAATAGCTATTGCATAATATAGAGTTGCACATCATACTGGCCGTTTTAATGAGTTCTATTGAATGCAGTTTGCGGTTTGAAAAAATTCTCATTGATTCTCATGTATAAATTGAGTTCTCACCACTCAATGTTGTACAGTGTAAAAAAATTGCCCAAAATTTTGAGGTGCCCCCGTACTCAGAGTTTTGGTGAAGTAGTTTTGTTGACACATCAAATTTGATCAGAAAAGCCCGCTGAATCCAACGGTTTTTACCGCAACTCGCTAGCTTCAACCGATCTTGAGATAAATGGGGGTGGATATCTTTTTTGAATGACCCTGTATTTGGTTCCATATTCATACCGAACAATAATTAATTGATATAAATCTTTTAATACCTATTAATCTTTCATATTTTTCAGATATTACAAGATTACCTTGATGGGGAGGTACTCATGTGCAAAAACTAGACTTTGGGATCATGGTCACATGCCCATGGGTATTTACCCATGGGTAGTGCTCATGGTCATGTGCCCAAGGGCATGTACCCATAAGTAGGTGCTCATGGTCACATGCCCATGGGTATGTACCCATGGGTAGGTGCACATGGTCACATGCCCGTGGGTATGTACCCATGGGCAGGTGCTCATGGTCACATGCCCATGGGTATGTACCCATGGGTGGTACCCATGGGTGTCCCAATTGTGCACATGGGTACCTCCCCATTGGGGATGTGCCCATGGGTACTTTTTGACCAGGGGTGATTTGGTTCCTTGGCTACGCAAAGAGATTGGCTACGCCGATTTTTTTGTGCGGACAGACAAATTGGTGCAAACAGAAAGACCGATGCGAAAATTAAAAAAAAACTTTTGAGTTTCGCCACACCCGATAAGAGAACATTAGGAGTCGCTTTCAACCTTGGACCTGGACCAACCAAGAGACTGACAATTTGCAAAATCTTTCAAGTGGTGAAGTTTGAATTAGACAAGGCTCCGGAAAACCACCAGCTCAAGTATCCATTTCGAGAAATGCTCCGGAAAACCACCAGCTCAAGTATCCATTTCGAGAAATTCTCAAAGACATCCCAAGACAGGTCGATTTTATTTTCGTGAACTTTTCGAATAACACATTGTTCGACTTGTTGGAAGATGTTCCTCTAGCAGTTTTGAGAAACATGTGGCTATTACAAGACGGCGCACCGCCTCATTTCGCAGCGGTTGTTCGTGAATGGCTAGACGAACATTTCTCAGGTCGATGGATAGGTCGAGGTGGACCGGTACCGTGGCCACTAAGGTCGCCCGACCTCAATCCCTGTGGTTTCTTTTTATGGGGCCACCTTAGTCCGGACGTTAATGGCCCCAACCTTGCAAATCGTGATGCCGAGATGCCACTTGGCAAAAATGTTGTGCATACCCTAGAGTTCATTTTAAGAAATGGAGCCCACCTGCCACCCCCGGCAGATCCTTGATGTTGTGGGTTACATATCTCCCAGGGGCAGATTTATGAAATCTACGTTTTCTTGGTCATTTGATCAAAAAAATCGAGCTGATTTTTGGTAGGTAGGCATGAATCATGATCACACGTGATGTCCACTATGTCATGACGACCCAATGTGACGTTTTGCGGGTTGCCTATTTTTCAGGGGAGAAGGAATCCGGAATCTCCGATTTGACGAACAATGGCTTCTTCAATTTAATCTCTGATCATCAAAGTAGACTTCACAACGAGATTGGTCAAGATATTTCACCTTGATGTGACATTGGTAGCTTGCTGTTGCCTGGTATACAGGGTGATTCAAAAATGGTGCATTTCCTTTCGGGCACGTTATAATGGACGTTGACAGAGCATGGGAAAAATAATTAAAAAAATTAATCGGCTTCGATTTGCAAGTTATTAACAAAAACAAATCTGTCCAATCTGGCAGCATCGCATTAGTACCTACCTGGCACCTTTAGATCAAAGAGGTACATCACAATAGCATTATTGTATTGTTAGGATTGTTACCCTGGAAACTCTGTAGAACCTGCCGGGCCATACCAAACATACTTGCCAAATGTATTTTCGCGGCACTTTTGAGGTGAAAGACGAATTTTGAAATTTGAAAATACGACTCAAATCTCAGTTGCAAGAGAAATTTTCAATCGGGAACTACTAACGACATGTGACTCTTCGCAAGTAACAATACTTTGCTTTGAAATCATGCAAATTGAAGAAGTTAAATTCTCAACTTCACCTCTTCATAACTCGAAGGATATATTTTTTCAATTTTTGCACACAATGCAATATGCAATAAGTTTCCGGAAAGTGTAATGCACCAGTTGCGTACCAGACGGTTTGCAAAGTAGCCGAGGTGCGATTTTTCACAAAAGTCTCACATATTAAACCGTGACTAACAGCTTTTGTGACATCTTTGGCATCATTTGTAACCAAATCATACATTTTGATTCCAGAAATTAGTGAGGAATGTTGATAGAGACGTGTTTTATTTAACTGACTTTATGTTCCATCATTTTCCAATGTATGACTATGATAAGAACTATGATTTTGACTTGGACAGTTGATTTGGGGTATTGCAAACACAAATATCATTTGCTGAAGTTTTTGTCCCGTTTCAATAAAGTCACAGAGTACCCAATCTTGATTCTTGCGAATATGTATCATGTCGAAGCTTGATTTGATGAGAAGTGCTATTTCACGGGAATAAATATGCTAGGGTTAGGATAATGCAGCTGTGATTTGGTACTTTATTCATTTTAATACACGAGAATAGTTTTTTCTATCAAACAAAGCAAAGAAAACTGAAATCAGAACCGTATTTTAGTTATGACAGCATTTTTCCCCGGTAGGTGATGCAACCCAAGCCAAACTGTTCAACTAGAAATTATAGTTACAAATACTTTGGGTCACGATGGAACTAGAATTACAATAAAACATAAAATTTGAGGGTGAAAAAAATCAAGTTTTTTCCTAATAAAACCGGCTCAAACACGTCTCTATCGACATTTCACACTTATTTTTAGAATCAGAATGTGTGATTCAATTAGAAGTGATGCCAAACATGTTAAAAAGGTGTTAGTCACGGTTTAATATACAGGGTGGCCCAACGAAAACAGAACAGAGGGGTTTCCGGGCATTTCACCTCATTCTTTTGAAAAAAGCTCGAACAGGTCGATTTTTATATCGAGGAGGATATCTGAAACATACATTGGCGGATTTCTATCTTTAGCCACCCTCACCCGCCCCAACTTCGAAGTTTCAAATGACACCACCCACTTTGCGATACATCAAATTGAAGAGAATTAAATTCTCTTACTGAGAAAATATTTCTATAATTTTCAACCCCACCCCCCTTCTTTCTAAAATTGTCCGAGTTCTCAATGTATTTTTGATCTCTTAATTCTCTCCAGTACAGTCAACGTCATCCTGACAGCATCGAGAGAGAACATTTTCTGTGTAAAAAGTGACACCCAAATTCACCCCTCCACTCCCCCACTTCAAAACAACAAAAATCAAAAAATGACACTATCTACTTTGTGATACATCAAATCGAAGGGAATTGAATTCGCTTTCTGAATACAATATTTTTAGAATTTTCAAAAAGCTCCCTTTCCCCCTAAAACACTCCTAATGTTCAACTAATCAGGAGAGGGGTTTAAAATTACAAAAAAATTATTTTCAGAAAGATAAATCAATTTCCTTTTATTCGATGTATCACAAAGTAGGTGGTGTCTGGTAATTTTTGAAATTGGGGTGGGGGAGAGGAAAGGGGTGAATTTGGGGTAACACTTTTTTCCACCGAAAATTTTCTCCTTAGATGCTATTTAGGATGACGCTGATCAAATTGAATTGAGGGGTCGAGGATATAAAATGGGACAGTCAGAAAAATTTAGGAAGATGGGGGGTGAGGTTGAAAATTTTAGAAATATTTTTTTCAGAAAAAGAATTTGATTTTCTTCGATTTAATATATCGCAAAGTAGATAGTGTCACTTAAAATTCCAAAGTCAAGGTGGGTAGGGGTGAGAGGGCTGAAGACAGAAATTTGCCAATGTATGTTTCAGATGTCACTCTCGATATAAAAATCGACCTGTCTGAGCTTTTTTCGGAAAAATGATGTGAAATGCCCGAAAACTCCTCTGTTCTGTTTTCATTGGGCCACCCTGTATAGGACTTTGTGAAAAATTGTACCCCGGCTCCTTCGCAGCCGTCTGGTACGCCACTGGTGCAATACACTTTTTGGAAACTTATTGCATTGTGTTCCTCCACTTTGAAAATATAAAGTCCAATGAAAAAAGTACCTACAAAAAAAGCAAAAATTCCAAAAATGGTAACTTCTTGGACCTTCGACCACCAATACCAAGGATCTGCGAGGGGTGGCAGGTAGGCTCCATTTCTTAAAATGAACCATATGGTATGTACAACATTACTGGAGCGGTGGTGGCCGAGTGGTACAGGTAATGGCCACTCAGTAGGTAGGTACAAGCCAAACCATTCGCGCTGCCCTGTGTGGGTTCGAATCCTACTTCATCCATGGATATTTTGTGCTGTCCCCAAGGTTGCATGGTAGAGCAGCTTATAGCCGAATGCCGCCTCGTAAAATAAGACAATTAAATAAATAAATAAATAAATAAATAAATAAATAAATAAATAAATAAATAAATAAATAAATAAATACTGTCAAGTGGCATCCCGGCATCTGATTGACATTGTCAATCAGAATTTTACACACCATCATTTTTACTTCAATTTTACACAATTCTGATGTGAACATGGCTATTTTCTATAGCCGAAACTAGTCGTCAATTTACGAACAAATATAATTTTCAAAAACAAAGTGGTGCCGACAGCTATTACAACTTTTATACGAAACTTACAGTCAAAAGAACGTTCGAATGAACAACACCATTTTTTTTCCAAGTCAACTAATTTTTCGTCTCGATATCCCCATTTGAATCTAAGCGAATTTTTGGGATGAACCACTTCAGTCTTTGATTTGTTCATAAAGCCCCGGTGAAATGCTATCGTCAATCCCTCACCCTTGAGCTTTAACACGTTGGAATGTAGGTCAACAAGTATTCAACTCAAGTAATCTCGTAGAATTACATGTTGACTTACGATTTCGATGCCGATGTCCCACACATCGTCTAACAAACATATGAGATTAGAGCAAGATCAGGGTGCCATGATGTTGTCCCGCTCGCAGGCTTCAAACTTGAAACAATAGCCTTATTTTGATACATTGCGGCAAAGCTCTAATTAAGCGGGAGTAGACATGTATGCAGACAAAACACGAGCTTATTATTACAAGTTTGTGTGCTACCTGCGGAGAACACAACGCACCGTGTACCTCTATATATTTACAAAGTTCATAAGAATACAACCACAGAGAATTGTATGTATTCCACTCGCAGAACTACGATACTACAAAGCTAACAAATGAACACAACATACGCACCTACCAACCTACCGTACGCACATAGATTCACCGACACAAAATTCGATCCACTCGAAAAATTTGCCCACTTTGATGATGGTCCATGACTCTGGAGTAAGTTGACGCATCTAGAAATTTCTGTCAGTGTTAAAAAGGCCGTTCCTTCAATAGGAAATGTGCAAATTTTAGTTTATTTCTCATGATCGGTATTTAGGTACAATACAGGGTGATTTAAAATTACGTGATTTTTTGTCCAAAGTTTGTTGACCTGCACAGGAAAGCGAATCATCCTGTATACTTCATACCGTGTGATTCAAACCATTCTGAAATGGGGTAGGCTCTGACATGGTCAAATTCCGGGATGTAAAGCTGCTTTTCGCCAGGGCACAGCCTATACCCCAATTCGGAATGGTTTGGATCACACGGTATAAACGTTATTATGGAGTCTAATGTGTTAGCTATGCGCTACTTTTTGAATTTCTGTCCTTACTTGAAAAGTTATGCATATTTCATTGGTACGGAATACAAAAGTCAAAATGATATTAGTTATCATAAAACATCCTCGATCTCTTATTTGAAGCAACAATACAATGATCGGACATGATGAAAGTCAGGATCTGACTACAAGTTAGACTCGAACAGTTATTTTTTGACATCATCAAGTTATCCAAGAAATGTTCTTCAATTTCGCTTGAAATTTTCGATGATAAAGCCTAGACAACCAAGTTGTTTATTCATGCTGCATTTACTGCTCCAAATCATGGTTCGAGTACTCGGAAGAATCATCGAGCGGATGATTTGGCCGGCAAGAAGCCCGGACATGAATCCGATCGAACATTTCTGGGATATGCTCAATGCCTGGGAGAAGAATCAGATCCCACATTCCTGCATATAGGAGTCTGGCAGAGCTGGAAGTGGGGCTTTTGCCAGAATGTGGGGGGTTTGACAAGGGGCCATTCGACATTTTTTTAAACCATGCCTAGACGTATCGCAGCTGTAATTATTTGAGCACGAAGAAAGAACAAGCGTCATTTTTGTTATATTTAGAAAATAAAGTTTAGTTTTCTATTCAAACTTATTCCATCAACCCCCTCATTAGCTAAATTACCTGTCAAGAAAAAATCCTAACTTCTCGAAAAAAGTTAGAACAGAAATTCAACAAGTAGCCCACAACTAAGACATCAGACTTCATAATAACAGAAAAGTTTTTATGAAGAAAAGTACCGGTGAGTGTATACCGGGTGATCATTTGAAAACTATCCACCTGCAATAACTTCCGATTCCTAGTGAATATTTATTCGAGTAAGAACAGGTCGATTTTCATATCGAGGGGGCATCTAAAACATACATTGGCTTTCTATCTGCAGGCCCCTCACCCCTCACACCAACTTTGAAATTTTGAATGACATTACCTACTTTGCGGTACATCAAATTGAAGGAAATTGAATTCTCTTTCTGGAAAAATTATTTTTCAATTTTTTAACCCCAATCTTTTCCTTCCTAAAAATTCTCCAAGTGTTCTATTTTATATCCTGGACCACCACTCAATTCTCTTATTTAGTCAGCGTCATCCTAGAGAGCATCAAAAAAGAGAATTTTCAGTGGAAAAAGTGCTAGCCAAATTCACCCCTTTGCTCTCCCCCAACTCAACTTCAAAATTTAACAAAACACCACCTACTTTGTGATACATCAAATCAAAGGGAATTGAATTCTCCTTCTGAAAACAATTTTTTTGAAATTTTCAACCTCTCCCTCATGGGGAATTTGGAGTACTTGAGGAGAAAAATGCGAGTTTTAAAAATTTTGGAATGATGATGTATGATAAATGATGTATCACAAAAAAGTAGGTATTGTCATTTTAAATTTCTAAGGTGAGGTGGGGGGAACGAAGAGGTGGATTTGGGTGACATTTCTTCCACAAAAAATTTTCTCTTTAGATTCTGTGCAAGATGACGTTGACTGCACTGAAAAAAATTGAGAGGTCAAAAATATCAAGTTGGATACAGGAGAGTTTCAGGAAGAAAGGGAGTGGGGTTGAAAATTTTATAAATATTTTTTCAGAAAGAGAAATAACAAAAGAAGCTCATGTATCGCAAAATAGGCAGTGTCATTTTAAATTTCAAAGTTGGGGTGGGTGGAGGCGATGGGGCTAAATGTAGAAATCCGTCAATGTTTGTTTAAGATATCCCCCTCGATTATAAAATCGACCTGTTTTTGCTGGAAGACATCTCCACTATGAATCGGGAGTTATTGCAGGTGGATAGTTTTCAAACGATCACCCGGTATACACTTACACAGGGTCACCTGGCAGAAGGAGAAGTCTGCCTGTTTCGTTCGATTCTATTCGATTTTATATCTAATATTCAATGAATTGGGAATGGAGATCATGTCATCTAACAGCTACTTATGAACTAACGAATGGATGAACCAACGAATGAATAATCTAACGGAATAAATAATGCGGTTTTATTACCCTTTTCAGAGTTTGCCCGACAATTTACATCTCCATCATTTACATCTTACCACTTTTACTTCTCGGAATTGTCTACTGATCGCATCATGCATTTCCAATGTGATTGTGACTCCCTGAAGCGATACTCCGGGACCTTGAAAATTCATTTCGCCCTTTTCAACTTCAGTATTCTACCGGAATGGATACACTCGGAAATAATCATTATTGTCCTACTAACGAACCTTGTATCCTGGTACCAAGGCACCGCAAGGAAAAGCCATTCTCAAAAAGTAACAAGTAAATTGTAAACTTTAACGCCCCAACCGACTTGAAAATAATTGGTGCGAGGTCCTTTAAAACCCCTCCGCCATTTGTTCTAGCACAATCTGGCGGAAGATTTTCCCGAACCGGAGACACAACACAACACCTACACACACACACTTTCTTATTCCACCCTTTCTTAAGGTGTGCCGTGATGTGTCACAAGGGAAATCATTGTATACGCCTGTTTACTTTTAATTTCATTTAAAGTTATTTAGTTGGCCGCGCGTGCGTCTGATTAAGTCTCTTGTTTTATAAACGACGCCCGTCTTCTAATGGCGCTCCGAGGCGTCGTCGTCGTCGTCGCCGCCGCCGACGTCGTCCCCGTCCCGTCGCCGGTTTCCAGACCGGAGTCGCATTAATTGAAAAAGATCGAGAGAAGCGTAACAATAATATGGCCCCACCGATACCGGCGCCGTACATGGGTTAAACTACGCAATTTTGTCTACTGAAAATCCACTTTTAGTCTTTCGGTAAAACTGTTTAAAATTGTGTAATTTAACTTAAATTGACGCCTTTATATCAACCCAGATGCATTCCACACGGGCAATTAGACTCATAATCCTTTACTGTTGCGACAGCTGTCAAAAACGATAGGTTGGTAAGACTTGTAGATGGCTTATGTCAATGTCATGTCATTTGGTGTGTGGGACGGGGTCAGATGGCACTTCAAGCCGGTTTGCAACTGGGATACGACAGTAGATGGTGACAGTTTGACGTGACAATTTCTCGTACCTCTCATCGGAAATCTCACACGCAAGTGGTTTTCAAGAAATATTACGTAGACACGCTTTTCATTGCAGAATACGAGTAGAGATAACACTTCAAAAAGCTTTGAAAATGGCTTCTATTGAAAACACTACAGACAGAGATTTCATTGAACCTCCTGAACCCAGTGTTTTAAACAACGTTATCCGACTGAGATCGCCAGTGAGGTGACTCAGGAGTCGCAACCAATCGCAATGTGCTGAAGATAAAATCCCTACATTCGACCGGCGTCATCAAAAGCTGGCGCATGCGCAGTTTGTACAGTCGTGCGATTATTGTTCCGTACACAACTGCAATTACCAAATTGGCGATGTCTAGACATCGGGACGATAAAAACGGCCTGAAATGTGCATAGACCGCCTACATGATAATGCAACTTTATGAAACAATGATCTCACAACTGTACCTTGAAAAAAGTCAATTCGCTCAAAAAAAAAAAGGTGCCGACCCACCCAGAGACCGTCAGCCTGCAGACAAAATTGTAAACACACAAATTTACCGATCACTGATGGGCTCAGACCCAGACCCGTTCAGTGTTCAACTCAACCTTCTATTTATTGGCACTCCGGCCGGCTATCAGCTCATTTTTCAATTAGATAAACAATAGCGGCCGTCGCGTCGTCTCGACAATAACAATAGCGCCAAGAAAAAAATAGTTTGTGGGCGATTTCCTAGAAATATAGAAAACACCCTACCTTTTCAAGAATGAAGCCGAGATTATGCTGGTATCAACGAAAAAAGACAAACATTACCAGGAATTCGCTACGTTACAGTCCTTCGGTTCAAATTGAGTGTGTAAGCGCACGAAAAACAGTGCCGGAATGCCACGTGGAAATCGGGAAACAGTAATCAGCGTACTAAGTTTCAATATTCGCTTTGATGTTCGGAAAGTTTTCTGTTGCATGAAAGAAATATAAGTAGTCGGGTGAGAGGAAGCGAACAACCGCGACACGTTCCAGAACTCGCGATGCGGACATGGTCGATAATTTCCTCCGGAGCAATACAGATTTTTTCCACACAAACACCAGATTCCGGCTTCTGTCAGCTGGACGGAGGCGGGAATCAAACTCATCAATTCGCTCAGATCAGTTAGTAAAAAGGACACAGCTGAAATATTCGATATTTTACCTGGGAACATTGGAGTGACTTTGGCCTGCAGGATACTTCTTTCTGTTAGTCTGAAGCTCGTAGCTGCATGGAGTCGCACATTTCTAATTGAGGTTGCCATCTAGGCAAATCAAACCATCTTTGGAATAAACCCTTCCTCAACACATCACTCGATGGACGACACCTTCACGTAAGAACCGGGGAAACGACAGAATTACAGAAGATTCTGAACTAGATGTCATTCAAACGTAACCACAAGACATAAAAATATGTATTGACATGGCAACCCTTTGGCAACGCTTCCCACGGTTCCTTGATGCAAAATTGCCATATCTATTGCGACCGTGCTGATGACATCACTTGAACGTATTCAGATTTGGTGGACATTTTCTCGCATTGGCAGTGCGACAATGGATTAGACGCGTTTGCCAAATATGACATTAGTTCAAACTGTTTCGATAGTTCCAGACTGCCAATTCTCGAAATTCTGACTGCTTGAAGTGCGAGATGGTAGGAAAGAGCACAAGTTGAGTGACTTTCTAAAATCCTTCAAAAATAAACAATCGTTGAACTCCTTTGAAGCCCATATCCTACATCGTCCACAATAGCAGTGAATTTCTCACAACTGATGAAACGCTGATCATCGCTGAAAGATTTGAAAACCTTGAAACGGTAGTGTTGATGAAGAAAGACACGTCAGTTCGGGAATTAATGATCTATGCAGCAACCAAGAAGAAGCAGATACTTGCTTGATCTTACATGCAGTATACGAATAAAAATTCTGTCAGCTGATATTGGTCAAATCAGTGGACCACTGACGTTTCGATTTTGCTAACCCACTTCTATCTGTCTCGGCCCGGTATGAATAGAACTGCTTTGTATATGCAGCTCGGACATGCACGAATAAGCGTTTCGTATCGATATACAAAACCGCTCAAAATTTGGGGACAGCAATTGGAACATGCCATGTACAAAATTGGAAAGAAAATAGCGTTTGATGTTTTGAGAAAGAATATTGAGGCGTTAGAAAAATCTATCGAAATTGCCTGTTCTTTACAAAGAAGAACCTTTGGAAATTCAAAGAAATATGTTCTATTATTGTGTAGAACAAAAACGAAACCATCAGGACTCTTGAATCAACTACGGCTTAGAATGACTAAAGTCTC
Source organism: Anaspis maculata (assembly GCA_949128115.1). Taxonomy (NCBI): domain Eukaryota; kingdom Metazoa; phylum Arthropoda; class Insecta; order Coleoptera; family Scraptiidae; genus Anaspis; species Anaspis maculata. The sequence continues at coordinate 122,973,867 of OX421961.1, forward strand.
AAACAAGCCGTTCCCTGAATCACCACCAGCAGATAAGGCCTTCTTCCAACAGTTCTTAAGGTTAAAGATTACCATCATTGATGAAAGTGCTCAATAAAAACTATGCATTCACATTACAGATGCTTGCTTCAACTCAGAATTTGGTATTCCAGCGATACTCCAAAGCCAGCCGAAAAGGAAGGATATGGGGAGTTATGGCTGGAGCTCACTCGATCATAGCTAGAATCCGGTATTTTCGACCCAAACTCCGATTCCAGATGTTGTGTGGCAATCTTTGAAGCTATACTTATTGTGCGGACAAAAATTACATCAACAGAAGGTGTATTTGCGTGAATGATGGTATGAAGTGCCGAAGGAAATGATTTTTTTCCTTGTTATTTTCTGTTTGTTTGGTTTTCAATTAGTATAAGAATTGTTCAATAACATTTCAATTATTGTCCACTTCAGACAAAATAATGTCTGTTGGAAAAAATGAACTCGGCTTATCAACTAATTAACTTGTATCTAAACACAATCAGACAACAAGCGTTTCTGGGGTAGAACTAGGTCAAAACAAAAATTTGCTGTACAATGTTTGCCGTGTACCCAGGAGAAGCATGAAAACATCGACGGTTCACGGTTTGATTCAGGTGAATTTTGGCAATTTTTGTAAAAAGAAGTCTTTACTTCTTGGCTTTGGCAGTGGGTGCAACGTGCGATACGATCAAGGAGGAGCTTTCACGTGAGCTGGGACTCGAAGTGGAGCCAAGGCCTGTTGATACTGTGATAGAAGGTTACGGTGGATTAGCTTTTGGGATCGTTGGCGCCGAAACTGAAACTGATGAAATTTAAACTGATGAAATCAAGACTGTGTGAATTTTATGTTATACCCAACACCTTGCAGACGGTAGACATTTTGGTAGGCCGTTCAACTACCGAAAAACAAATCGTGTTCGTCTCCAAAACACCCTAATGCTAGAACTAATGAACCAAAGTAGATTGGATTCAACAACGTTCCTGTTTGGTTGATGGTGGAGACGAAGTGATCTACCCAGTGGAAAACACAAGTTTGAAACCAGGAATCAATTTTATTGCGTTCACAGCTAATACACTCAACAGAATAATGCATACAAAATTCTCTGAGCAATACCTACTTGGACGGGCCAACTTTGATCGACCCGGCCAATAAATTGAGTATTTGCGATACCATTGGCAATTTTCAACCACCTTATTTCAAGTTTTGAACAACATCATGCAGGATATCAAAATTAAAAGGGGTAAATGTCTTGCGAAAGGAGTCAGTGAGGATGCAAAGACTTCCTCCTCACTTCGCACTGGCAAAATGAACCAATTCGAAAAACGGTCTGTGAGAAACATAATTTTGAAATATCCGCGGTGTTTTGAGGAGCATAATAACCTCCTGAGCAACATTGACATCGAAATGCATACTGAAGACACATCGACGACTCCAGTCACACAAACCGTGTTGCCTTTCACAGATTGAACGCAAACAGGTTAGAAACACTGTGGATGAACTGATCGGAGGAATCGTGAAGCCAACAATTTCTTCTTGAGCTTCTGCGATACTGCTTATCCCAAAACAGAACGGTCAGTATCGAATGGTCGTTGACCACCGTAATTCAAACTCGATTAACGTTAAAGACCGATACCCGTTGCCATTGATAGAGGATCTGCCCGAGAAAGTTTACGGGAATGAAATTTTCACTACTCTGGATTTGCGGTCGGGGTATCATCAGATCCCAACGGCAATCTGGTACACAAATAAGCACTGCTGTACAACTGATAGCACTTCACTGCAAAAACTCTTCTTCTTCTTCCTCTGTCTGGCAGCAGTTCCACGTCATTTGAAGTAGAATTTTCCGGTACTTGCCGCAGACCCCGGCTTTGACAACACAGCAGGTAGGTGGACTTTCCTCAACTGATGAACTTGAAACCATGGAAAACAGCTTCAAAATTGGAGCTCGCAAAACAGCTTTATGACTGCTCCCCACTCTCACGCGGCAATAGATGGCAGGAAGTAATTCTACTGCGTTCGTGACGCCCGATGGGCACAAGGAAGTTTTTTTTCGGATTAGCTGAAGCTTCAGCGGTATCCCAAAAGGTCACAAATATGGCCCAAGGACCTTTTTATCACGGGTATGTTCTGGCTTACCTTGACGATATCTCAAGAGTAAGCAGAGCACAATCGGGGACGGACGAGAGAGGTTGAGCACTGTGTTACAAGCAAAAAAATATCAACGGATCTCACGCTGAACTTGGACAAGAGTGAGTTTTGAAAGATTCAGTCGAGATTCAGTCCTTGGAACAAAGATTTGCAAGGGCATGATTACACCCTCAGAATACAAACTCGAGGCTGTGAAGCATTTCCCAACCCAACAAATGTGCGTCAGACCATCTTATTGGTGGTCCTGTGGTCCAGGAATCAGACTCCAGCCTACTGAACTGGAAGAGATCCAAAAGGAAAGTTATCAGAGTTTAGCCAAGTGAGCTGAGGATGGCGAGCTGAGGATGACCCCAATGCATCATTACCTTAACGCAGTCTAGTGTACCTACTGACAGAGTCCAGTGTACTCTTGACGATAGCCCAGTCCTGGTCCAGTGTGACTGAACAGCAGTCAAGTGAACTGCCAGGGAGTCCAGTGTACTCTTACGTAGTCAAACGGCGAAGAGTGTCAATTGCTTTATGCAGATGGCTGCAGAGCCCAAGACCGACGAAGAATAGGCCGCGAGGATGCCATCCTCTTTGGAATGGCCGAGTTTTAGGGCTTAAATTCATCTAATACGGCCCTTCCACGCTCAGCAGCACTTGGGTGCGGAATGAGGTGGAGATGCCTGTAGCGACAAGCATAGAGGAGAAAGAACACTGCGCTACGAGGCTGACTACGAGCGTTGGAGCTTCACACGGAGTTGCAGTATCCCTGTTTCTTACTATCTGGTTTATTTGAATATAACGCTGGCGTTAAGGCTTGTTCAAGTTGCATTTCATTTTGTTCGTGAAATAAGAAGTAGCTCTAAAAGTATCGCTCAAGTATCCCCGATAATCCGATATGTACCGATACGTAACGTCGATGAGTCGATATGTATCGATGCGTATCGCCGATGTAGACTATCAATAATATAGATCTAACATTCCCAATGGTTAAGCATTGGAAGGTGTGTCGCTACAACGGCATAGGCGAAGTGTGGAAGCGAAGCAAGAGGGGAGGATGTTTACTCTGAACGTTCAACAAAAAATACCAAGTACCGGTTCATTCAAGTTATCAAGACGATTCCAAAATCTATATGCAGCCCTTCATGAAGCCATAAACTAAATGAACTTATACCTCATTATACTGCCTCCATGGTTCCTATTCATAAGAATCTAAGAAGGGTTTTCTCCAGATATCCCATCTTCGGATGCCGCCGAAACGTATGACGTATAGTTTTTTTTTACTCATGCGTGCAGACGATTTCTAATGTGAGGTGAAAACCTAACTGCTCGATGACCTTTCAGTGCTGTAATCGAATCCCGATGATGGCGGACGACGATTGTGGTGACGCAGTTATGTTGAAAGTGCGTGAGGAATCCGAATCCGAAATATGACCGGACCCAAAATAATTCAGCGGCAGCAATGATGAGATACTTTCATGAATATTGAATCGTTAGGGAGGGTCGACCCGTCCCTCTGTGGCCGCGCCGGTTGTGTACACCGGCACAGTGTCTCGCGGCAATTGCGGTTTCCCAGTTCGAAAACAGCACGTATTTACGAACTGCATTTTTCAGTAGGCACTAGTGCGGCATGCATAATTCAAATTACTGTTGTGGCGCCACAATACTTTATCTGCGAGTGTTCAGCGATGTATTTCCCGTTTCAAATTTGCTGAATCTCTGGTAGGTCATAGATAAAGGTGGCTAATTTACCATTCTGTTGTTCTCTTTTGGTCCATTTACCCACTGTCGAGTGTTACGGTCAAAGTCAACTTCATCGGACTCTGTTTAACTGACTTTAGAAACAGTAGCTGACTCCGCAGCAAGAACGATTAACACCAGGTATCTGACAGCCTGACAAATTATTCAGGAAACCACACATTCAAGTTCAACTGGTTTTCTAACGCTTTCTTTGGAAAATGACAACCCATCGGCAGAAAATGCACCAGAAAACTCACAAAGTGGCCCTTCATCTCCGTCCGGTCAAGATCTTGCACAGACCAGAGCAGCATTTATGAAAAGTTTGTGGGAGTATTTCACTGGATCATATGACCAAAGTTGATAAAACTGAAAAGATTCCATATGGCAGTTATCATATGCCTCATCACGCAGTTTGGCAGAAAGTCCCGCGGATTTAAGCTTCTACCTATGAGACAGCAAGTGTGCCGTTTTTGGCCACCAGGTGTCTAACACAACTTGCAGAAAAACATAAATCATCAGATCCAGAAGCGTCAGATGAAATAAAAAAGGATATGTATGTGGACGACCTGCTAACTGGTGACGAGTCAGTAGAGGCCTTGAAACTGGTCAGAGATCAAGTAGGCAGTACTCTTGCTAGTGCCCAATTCAAATTGGGAGAATCATGTCAAATGACAAGGATTATTAGATTTGCCAGAATCGGAAAATCTTCAGCTTCAAGTGTTGAACTTCGGGAGCGAACAAGAATGTAAGACATTGGGTGTGGGTTGGTATGCTATGCCTTTTCGGATACCATACAATGCTTCATTTTGAATTAGTCTTCCTCAAATCAATAAACGGAGTATTTAAGCAGCAATCTCCTTAATTTTTTATCCTTCAAGTTTTTAGGACCAATTATTGTTGCAGCTAAAATGTTGATATAATCTCTTTGACAACACAAGTTTGGTTGGGATGACGTCATTCCTGGTGATCTAAAATCGACTTGGAATTAAATTCAAAGAACTGCCGGTGTTTGAAAGCTCAGAATCCCAAGACATTACAATGGAATGCTACAAATAATTACGAAGGTCTATTTCGGTTATCAAAGTAATGTAGCCGAGGCGGACTTGCTCTATTTGCAAGTAAAATACATGCACAAGATGAGATGTCCATTAATTTAGTATGTAGCAGTATAGCGGAAAAGGTAGCAAGAGGGGCGCTTATGTGCTACCACGTCACCATCTGTGCAATTTTTGCATACTTATTATATACATTTCCGCAACACACCACCATAGCGAAAGATTTTCAGTCAATTTCGCACCTTATTCATCAAGCCTTCCTTCGCACGATTTACGTCGCTCGCGAGTTTTTGCTGGCGAAAAATTCCATTCCATTCCACTTTCAACACGTCGTTTTTGCAACACTGAAAAAGCTTATTCAAGCACAAAATCATTGCAACGTACGAGTTTTGTTGTGAAAACATAACTTTAGTCATGACACACAAGCAAGGAAGGAAAAAAAATTGGGTGCTTGTGACGGGTTAATATTTTGTTCCTGATATGAGCGTTAGGTATCAACAAAAACTTGGCGATAAAACGCTAAACTCTTCTTTTAAAATTATCAATACTTTTTATTGACCTTACTTCACTATTGAACGAAAATTCCAACTGGTCGTCTGGTTGCAATTTACTGAAGCGTACCACCGGAAGATTGTCGAATTTCCTTCCTACTCGAGTTTGTGCGAGGATTTAAGGTCGCCAGTAAAATAAGTGGCAAGAAGTATTTGCGGACACTTATTTCCTCAAGGGATTAAAAACCAGAATATCAAGCGTCGGACCCTTTCTTCTGAAAGGTACGTTTGGGTTTAAGTCTTGTTGTGAGATATCTTCCTGCGCTCATTTTCTTATGTAATTTCTTTATTTTAGGGTTTCAGTTTTCGTTTTCCGTTCCTGTTTTCATTGTCGTTACTATTTCGTTGTCGTCTTGCTACGTTTGTTGTAACCACTTCACGTACACGTCTAAAGTACTGTTGATGTCGAATCTCCAAGTTCCTGCCTACGTTCTGCTGCGCTGAACTCAGGAATCGTCAGCTTGTTGTCCCAGGGACCACCGTTTTCCACCAAAAGGTCTCGACGATTTTCGTGGAGGAGCAGCTTCTATCTTCCACCATTTTGTGACGCTGAATTCTTTTCGTACTTGCGTCAGCTTGCGTGGATTTTAAGCCTGCGGTCCCAGCATCCGAAATCAACAGGAAATCAGTTGAAGTGTTCCGTGTTGCAATATCGAGCTTCAGGCTGTCCATAAAGAAGCGGCAAAACCACCTTTTGGAATTCTACATCATCGTTATTTCCACCTAGACTCGGACGTCGTGTTTCGTGGAGTACCTAGACAGGTTAACCTTTCATTTTTACGTTCTTCACTGTTGTCACTTGTATAACCTAATTAGTGTGTCCCGTGTACCCTTTGCGTAATATTTCCACTAGCGTTGCCAAAGCCAACAACGCTGCACCTAGGCATAAACAAAGATCTTTGTCCACCCCTAGCGTTTAGTTCACGACAAAAATACGGGTGCACTGATGGGCTAAAATCGGTTTGTGGGTGCGGTTAGTGTCGAATTAATTCGATCACCCCTGTCTCCACTGGACACGCAGTACCGGAGTCGTGACGTCATATTTTAGTGCTGATTGTACGATATTATTGTTTCTGTCTGCACTATAATTATTTATTCACTATTTAATAATATTTATCTAACGTTCTTATAAACCTTTCTTTCATTTTCAAAATTACTACATCAACCATTCATTAAAATCTGCACTTCAAGTGTAAATATTGTTCTTAAAAATCATTCATTAAATGTCAATGTGTTTGTGAATTTTGTTTTCTTTGCGCATCATTTTTGTTAACCCTTTTCGTCAATTTAAAACTCAAGTACCTAACCTAAATTCTTATAAATTCTGTGCACTTCAATCTCAATTCTTTCAAGATTTTCACCTTCGTCTGGTGAGTGTTAATTCTAAAATCTTGTGGCGCCCCTAAATTAATTTTCCTTTTAATACTTACCTTGAACCCTCCCCAACGCACCTTCTGATTAGCCGGGAGGATTAACATTCACAGAGATTGCCAGCATTTGTCAAGTTTTGTTGTTTATTTATTGCGAAGCCACAAGTAACTTCTTAGCGACCCTTTTGGGGCGTTACATGCTTTGAAAAATAATCATCACAACTCCATACAACACGGCAGCACATCATTTTTAATACTTAATTGGGAGTTTTCGTGAATAATGTACCGAAATCGATACATTCTGGCGCCGGGCAAAGGCATCAAGGCTACCATAATGCCGGGACACTAGTAATTATAATATCATGTTTTCGCTTCGAGTCATGCATTTTTCAGCAATTCCTGGTAAAAAAATCTCTTTCCAGTGGATCACCAATTTCAGCTCGTGCGAACGGTACGTTACAATGCTTTGCCGGTCCTATTCTATCAGGTGTCCTTAGAAAAAAAAACCGTCCTCCATCAAGTATGTACGTGTTTCAGCAAGAAAAAACCTTCATAAAGTCACAGGGACTGGCTGCGAAAGTGGGATGGAGAGAGGTGAAGCTCTAGTGGGCTTCCATTATCCCGCAATCGCCGACCTCGGAAGCTCGTGTTGGAAAATATGGAACAAAGTTCAGACCGCATTGGAACGATAAAAATTACAAAAAAATACACACTAGTTTAGGTTTTTAGACAAACCAACTGACCAGATACTACCCACTAACATGTGTTTCATTCACTAATAAACTTCATTCATCTAATGTACTATATCCGTGGAAATCAGCAGCAGCAGCAGCAAAAGTATAGTGTTACGTCCGAATTTTCGCACGAGCGAATCTTCGTTGCTGTGCGCTCCGCCAGCGCCCTCGTGTGCCATTCCTGGTGACATCTAGGGAATTTGGTACGGCCACCACTCGTCCCACGTGTGACGGCCCATTTTCGTTTTTTCACTTGAGTTTTTGACTGCGTAAGTGCGAGCTATATATGTTGTTTCGAGCGGAAAACTCGTTCTTTTCTATCGTCAAAGTCGCAGTGATGGTGTCGCACGAGTAGGAATGCCGTCGGAACGCCTTGGCTCGTTTCTCCAGGTAAAGAGGACTGCTTGCGCTACGGAATGGCGACCACGGTTAATTCGTTTTTCTCAGGGGCCCAACGCTCATCGGACGTTCCACAGTCCTACCGCCCATCGGGCGCCAGGACCTGCAGCATCACACGTCGGCCACAGGTAAGTCATTTCCAACTTATTCTACTCACTAGAGAGCCAGAAGCCAGGCATATCCGGCACAGTATTGCGTTCGTATCATTTCTCAACATTGCGGTGGCCTTATGCCCCGTCTCAAGCTGGGAGGGTCGTCTACTCTCTCCAGACTAGTTTGTAGGAGGCCTTATGACAGTATTGTTTGCGTTTTGAAACGGAAAGCTTCCATTCCATACCATGTACCTTGCCAGGCTGGCCTAATTGTAAATTGTGTCCAAATTCGTTATTTTCAGTGTGTAAAATACACGACTTGTACCATGCACTTGTTTCGTTCACTTGTAAATTACTACCTCACAGTTAGAATTAATCAGCTGCAGCTCAACCCGAGTGAATGCTCTGTTGTCTCCTACGGTAGAGTCAGAGATGTGAAACTTTTGCTTTTGCAACTGCGACATTTTCTTCATACATCACCTCATGCAAGACCTGACATCATTACTAAAAAAAAATACAGGCTCAGTCTTGTTTTTGTATTTGCAAATAGGCATATTTGACATACATATTAACATTCATTCAACATCAATAAAACAAAAAATCTTTAAACGCTAGCGGAATAAAACTTTTTATCCAATCCTATTGAATAATGCACGAATTATCACGCGCATACATGCCTGCATTTTTCAATAAGACTGGATAAAGCATTGTATTCTACACAAAAGATCTTATAGGTCGCAGTGCAGAAAGGATCCTCCGAGACCAAACGACCACCTCTAATCTTGGACGGAATCAAACAACCTTTACATTGATATACAGGGTGATTCATGAGTGACCTTACATAGACTAATGGGAGATAAAGGATTTCGAGGCGAGTCAGGATCCACTGAAGAAATTTTGTTTTCTCCATTGGCTACGAAGAAACAGGGTGTTTTGTGTGTTTGGTATAAAACTTTGATAGGCGATATTTCTGAAACAGCTGGAGATATTTTATTGAAATTCACCAGTAATATTTCTCTATTGAAACTTACCCTGAAGCCATACTGGGTAAGTCAAAATCCAGGGCCGGGATTGAAAAAATGTGCCCCTTTTTCATTTGATCAAAAAGTACATTTTTTGACCGCTTTTCTAAAAAACTTGTTACGGCCTCGATTTTCGAGCGCTCAGGGTGCGAGGCCCTTCTTCAAAAATTGAGCCCGGACCTGAACTCGGGGTGGTCAGGTTCTGGTGATTTTCTCGGCGCTGAGTTGGCAGCGACAGTCGGACTGTGCGGCCATGGAATGTTCCGTCGAGGATAAAAACAGCGGAGTTTTTTTTGGGCAAGAAACGGCGTCCCTATAAAACCGGCCGCGCCCAGATTTCGTTCTTTCCGCCTCGAACCAGTGTATCGAAAAACGTCATGTGTGAGTAGTACACTTACGGTGCGTGCACCACTTTGAAGAGGAGCGCCTTGGGTATGTTCCATTCAACTTGTTACGTCCGGAGAGCAGGTTCTTTATTGGTACATTTTTATAAACAGGCCGTTTCGGCGGGGGGCTGCTCGTCGATTCATCAGAGGACGCTCTCCGTTTCCCTGTCCGCCTGCGGATGCCCGTACCGAACTCGCCAGTGTGATGAGCGCGCCGCTGGTCCACCCCGCGCCCCCTCAAGGTAGGGAAGAGCGCTAACGTCCACCCTACAACTGTTTTCTGCTGTCCTTGGATGCCCATGGGGGCCCAACCCTCAATCTGCGCTCTCGCCCGCGCAGAAGAGCGCTTCCGTCCATATTTCTGCGGCCTTGGAGGCGCAGACGAGCGCTAACGTCCACCCTACAACTGTTTTCTGCTGTCCTTGGATGCCCATGGGGGCCCAACCCTCAATCTACGCTCTCGCCCGCGCAGAAGAGCGCCAACGTCCACCTCTACTTGTTCTGCTGTCGTCCAACGACCAAGGGGGCTATCGTCTGCATGTTCTGTGCTCCCGTGCCGTCGGCGACCGAATGCACTCTACCAGCTTCGCTCGTGGGGTCCCGCGGAATCTAACTCACCCGCCGGACTTCGAGTACAGGAAAAGTTAAGTTCATTTCGAAAAGCTTGTCTTTCTCATGTTTGATTCTTTTCTCTACCTGCGTACCATGCCCGCCTGTATTATTGAAAGTTTATCCGTCTCGCTCGCACGGTGTCAGTTTGGCATTGATTGTGCGGTCGTGCGCCGAACGCGAAAAACCTCGTTCACTTTTGTTTGTTGTGCGACTGGGAATGTCTGCTGTCGATGGACTTTGCCGTCTGTCAGGTTGGCAGCCGTGTCGGCCATTTGACAGGCGGTGATGTCAGTTCCGCGATTTTGTTTAATTAAGTCAAAATGTTTGAGGTTATCTGTCCGACGAGTCAATACCACCTGTTGTTGCGACTTGTATGTAACTGATGTATTTTTCTTAGTTGCCTGTGTATTGGCCTTGTCATCGTGCAATTTATGCCTTTTTTTTGTGACCAATTACTGTTTCTCTGTCATGTTCCAGGTCCAGTGGGAACGCCCAAAGTCATGCCGCAGCCGACCTTTCACGGCAAATCAACCGTCTCACCGGAGCAGCGACATGGAAGGTGGCGTCCAGGGAGAATTCTCCCCAAAACATACCCGACAGCTGTGCGGGCCTGTTACCGGTGGACGGCATGACAAGAGGGGCCGACTCGCTGCGAACCTGGAGGAGCATGGCAGAGAGGCAGTGAATCTGGAGGCTGGATTGCTGGGCTGATGACGTCGCACGATTCGCCGGGCAAGTTCATTTTAAAAACATTATATTCATCGCCCATAAGTCGTCGAATTCTTGATTAGTTTGTTTAGTATTTCTTTGTAAATTTAGTTAAAGTAATTTCATAATTAAATGTTTGTCACTGCTAAATCAGGGTCTTTAATTTGCCATGCCACTGCACCCCTTTTTGATTCGTGAACGCTGACACACTCGGTAATGTTTCCGAACTGAGCTAGTCGATACTGTAGCGGTGATGTACCCCAGAGGTCTCTCTGGTCCCGTTTTCTACCCCGGGTAGAATAAAAGATTCTCAAAATTTCCATCCGGAGAGTCTAAAAGGTAACAAACTGCTATCAGATTCAAAAAGCTAAGGAAAAATGCTTCAAGAATCACTTTTCAATTTAGATAGCACACCTAGACTCATTGTTTGATTGAGTTCATTAAAAATCATTTTTTAGCTTGTCTCCGTGGAACAGAAGGGCTTGGTAGTAAGAATAATTCCATAGCCGAAGATTTTTTTTTACGACCAAATCGAGTCTAATTTTGGTTTCACTCTCGATTTTGTCATTAAAAAAATGGTCAGCTCTGAAATTCTTCTTTCAACCAAGCCCTTCTATTCAACAGAGACAAGCTTAAACATGAATTTCAATTAATTCAATCAAACAATGAGTCAATTATGTCCGGTCGAAAATGGGAACTCACCCACAAATTTTACTTTTAATTTTATTGTCAAAACGGTTCAAGTGTGCCATCTAAATTGAAGAGTGATGCTTGAAGCATTTTTCCTTAGCTTTTTGAATCCGATAGCAGTTTTTTGGAAAAGCGGTCGGAAAATGTACTTTTTGATGAAACAAAAAAAGGGCACTTTTTTTTAGCCCGGCCCTGGATTTTGACTTACCCGGTATGGCTTCGGGATGAGTTCCAGCAGAGAAATATTACTGGTGAATTTCAACAAAATACCCTTGGCCGTTTCAGGAATATCGCTCATCAAAGTTTCATACGAAACACACAAAACACCCTGTATCTTCGTAACCATTGGAGAAAATAAAATTTCTTCAGTGGAACCTGACTTGCCTCGAAGTCCTCTATCTCCCATTAGCCTATGTAAGGTCACTCATGAATCACCCTGTATAGCTATAGATGAATAATTCAATTGTTGTGCCGTCTCCTAACGCAATTAATATGGGTCAAAAAAAAAAAATTAAGAGTGCCTAAGACCAGAAATCCTCGTAGTCACTCACGCCTGTGTTGGGGAGGACGACATTCCTGAGGAGCGAGCCCGTCCTGTACTTGAACCCCCCGAAGTAGAAGAGGAGCATCAACTGCAAGCGGTACCTGTCCGGAGTGAAGAATCGACAGGTATCGAGTTGGATCGGAACTCCAAAAAGAAAGAGATATTAATAACTGAAACAATTCAGTCTGAGTTGAATCGTTTCAATGATTTCTTCATACTTTTGTTTACTATGATACATATTACACCGATCGACTGTCTTCTATATTCATGCCTGAGTCCTGTGAGACAAAGATATCTGACACAACGGATATTTTTACTTGCTGTCGTGTCTTGTAAGAGAAGGGTATCTCGTGGGAGAAGATATCTTTCCTTACTTTGTTATCTGATGAAATAATATGCGTTTTCAATTTTTTAGACCTGGTTTTTTATATCGTTGATTTACCTCGAGCCATGTTGTTGTATTTATTATGATAAATAATTGTTGATGATTTCATTGACCATGTTTATTGGGTTTATTCTTGATATTTTATTGCCATGTTTTATTATGTTACAATTAAAAGACATCCGGATATGCAACACTGTTCTCTTTTCTTCTTTCGGCAGCAGGAGCCTGTGCAAGAGAACCTGTGCTTGGCCAAACTCGTCTCTATTCCCTCTACAGATCCCTCGTCAATTCAGGTCACCGCAGAATTTACTAATAAACTTTTGTCTCCCTCTTCTTTTTCTTCGCGCCAAGTGATGTACCGACGATACTCACACTTTGGTCTGCCGTTGTGTTTCCGCTATACAAGTTCCTCAACAATCTAGGTTCATGGAACCATTGGAACCAATATGATCTGTTCTAGCGAGAGCGACCCTCCTCTCTCGTCTTTCTCTTGTTCACACTGCATCAGTGGCTTACACACTGCATTTCAAATATTGGGTGGGAAGGGTGATCAAATTGAATTGATTGCGTTGTATGAAATTGGTTGCATTGAATTGAATCGATATTGCATGATTGCACATGAGTTGATATATTTGTCTTTGAAATAAAATTGTTTTGTGTTGATTTGAAGTCTCTGCGTTTTATTTCCAAGCCTTCACTTATCTGTACTATCTTGGGTAACTACAACACAACTAAAGTCCTAACAAACACCACTAGACCATCACGATTACAGCCAACTCAAGTCTTCAACTTGAAGGGGATTCTTCTTCTTCCTTTTGGGGAATATTTATTTTTATAAGAGGGGTGGGTTGGGAGATTACAGTACCTATAATGACTTTCAACTCCTTACACTTGATGCTATTTCCCCTATTCCTTAGTTGTGTTTATTTGTGTATTTTTTACCTGTATTTCCTTGAAGACCTTGAGAAAGGATTGAACAATCCGAAACGTAGGTCAGGAAGTGAATTTCATACTGTTCCTACAAGCTCCCGGTGATACGAATCGAACTTCGCAGATTTCCCAAGAAACAGATTATCGAATAGATTTGACTGATCATGTTGTGTAGCGATAAAAGTCATTCACAGACCGGACGATTTTCACTGGACCTTTGCCTAGCCAGCCCGCCTCCGTCAAGCCGCATTTCTCACAATTCACCCAGCAAAATGCAATTCAAAAGCTGTCGCCGCCGCCCGCGCCTCATGGTCGATGCCAACTTTCTTGGAGCGATTGTTTCAAAGAAAAACACGCACTCGAGATTAAACGAATTTTCTCGAAAGGATCCTCTTAAATCAAAGCCCGGGCCCGGGCGCAAATAAATTTGAAAAGTGCTAATAGACGCTGCTGCGCAGTTTGTCTTTGTGATTGAAACTTGCGGAGCGTGGAGAAGGAGGAGGAGGAGGAGGCAACAACTAACACACACACCAACACACACAACTCTCTCTTTGCTGCAAGAATAATACAAGGATGAGCGAAAGAGGGAGAGATAGAGAGCTAAAGCGAATTTTGTGTCTCTTCCCATGCAGAAGCCCCTATTTTAGAGATGTGATTACATTTAATACCCCCAAGTTTTGCAGCACAGCATCCCCTCTCTCTCTCTCTCTCTCTCTCTCTCTCTCTCTCTCTCTCAGTATTGATTGTGTTATCTAAACCACTGAGGAAGAAAGTTTATGCGATATAAATTGGGGTGAAATAACTCAGATAAAGTAGTTAGTATACCTACTACATAATAATGATGTGGGATTAGGTAGGTGCGCGGCGCTCGCTTTGCTCCCCAAGCAGCAGCGCAGCACAGAGTGGCTTTCGAACACCCCCTTTTTTGCAAAAGCTCAAAACCGAAGCTTTGCTGCTGCCATACCCTCCTGTACACTTTCCCTCTCGATACATACCTGGGGGAAAGGAAGTTTAATATCCGTGTGCTCCCCCCTTTTCCCACGCCCCAAAGCCGGTTCGCGGCATTATACGTTTGACATTGAGAACATAATTTTGATTATGAGCAAATTTGTGGTCGCAAAAGCGAATTCCACCGTTTATAAATGCACTACCGGCTTTCGGCAGCTCTTCCGAGCTCAAGCGACGATCGTCAATCGTCACGCATCAAATGAACCGACTGATGGTGGCTATGAAAGTTAGTTACAACAAGCAGCGCAGTCTTATGCATCTTGTAGGTATCTCAAACCGAGTAAGATATAAACAGAACAAAATAACGAAAGCCCTCTTCACAAGGAAGGTTCCAACCATCGCGTGTAGAGATTTTATGTACGCGCACTACTGCAGTAGGGGAACCATGTGCAGATTTCATCACGACTATAACGCAGCCTTCAATACCCAAATCACCACGTCTTTAGACGCAATCACAGCAGAGATAGCTGGGTTGGGAGAGGTCATCGAATGAATGAAGAAGGAACCCGTTGATAGACAAACTGCCTCAGAATCCGGAAACTCCTCAGAAAAGAGAGATGACGGCAGAGGGAGAGCACGGTATAAATCATCTGTCCAGAGGAAGGCCAGAGCTAGATCTGCCGAAAGACCCCCCGAAATGGACCAACTATCCGCTCCAATCGCCATTCCCACAGTACCCACAGTCCATCAACCCGCATTTCTCCATCAGATATTTTACCAAGCAATACCCCAAATTGGATCTTTCCCCAATTATAATTATCCTCAGTGATGAGTTCATACCTATACATATTACATATACAGGGTGGAAACTTCAACCTGTTCAAATTCAGTAATTCAATAACCAAAAACATTCCACCAAAAACCTCGGACAGGTCGATTTTTCAATTAAAAAAGCCACATTTTGATACCAATTACGTGACCTTGGCAATGCTAGGCGCAAGGAACAGGAGCCAAATTTTCTTCAATACAATGGAGGGTAAAAAAAAAACCATTTTTATCTTTGATTGTCTATCTAACCTAGAAACACAATTAAAATCCTGCCTCAAAAAATAAAAATGGCGGCGTTCAAAAGGTCAGTGTTTCTAGCTTAAAAAAAGGCATTTTCTTGAAATCTGGAGCAAGTACCACCTGTTGAGCCATCTTAGCTTTCAACACACTGATAACGTGACCTATTGACCTTGACAACATCAATGGCGGCGGATGGGGAAGGAAATGCCACCGTTTTGATAGGAAGCGTGATTCTAACTTTTGAACGCCGCCATTTTTTTTTTGTGGGGCAGGATCTTAATTGTTTTTATAGGTTAGACAGAGAATCAAACAAAGATAAAAATTAAATTTTTTTGACCCACATTTTATTAAAAAAAAATTGGCCTCCTACCCACTCAAGGATGGGTGGGTGTCCCTCATCGATGAAAAGGTTGAGAAATCAAAGAAGGATATGTTTGCATTTTCCAACACGAGATTCACCGAGTTGTCAGAATTAATGAGCAAGAGTCTCTCCCAGGCTGCTGAGGGTAGGACCTAGTCTTTTGATGTTGCCGGTCTTGCGCCTGAGCTACAATCATGAGAAAATCATAACAATGAGATCCTTGGTTGAATTAATAAGCTTGTTACTTCGTTTTCTGCTTCTGTTTGTTTTTGAATATTTGGACCGATTGGACCAGTCCAGTACTGCCCTGCCGATTATTTTCTAGTAGTTTGGGGATTTCGTTAAATAACAGTGGCCGTTCCGGCAGACGAGTTCCGCGTGCCTTTCTCCAATTGGCTATAGATTAGAACTAATCCAACGCGCCGGTGGGAAGAATCTGATAAAACGAAACGACGTAGCTACACTTATTTCTTTTCAATTTGAAACTCGCATCGGAGCAGGCTGTCGTCTAGTGTGTGCTGTACATCCACGTTTTTGCCTTTTCAGTGGCCTTCGAAATTGTGCCAGTTCGAAGCCAGAAACCGCCGTTGTGGCGAACGTTGAATCATTAGGGTATTGGACCCGAAGTAGGCACAGTTCTGCCGTCTAAAGAAGTACAACCGCACCTGGCGCATCAAACGAAACCGTCTGTCACCTGGAGGTAAAGTAAAGACTGATTTGGTTCCCCTTTTTGTCATATTTTCGAGTTGGAGTCGATACTGAGTTGAGTGAATTGTTGTAGGTTTCTTCCTTTTACCCACCACTCAGTTTTTCTGATACATAACGAGTTTTCTACGGTCAAGTTCCCGACATCTCTATTTTCCTGTCATACCGTTTCAAAGTCTGGAGATTTTGCCAGCAAGCCGTCAACGTCACCGTCATCGACATCGTCGCATTTCCGCAACAGAGAATTTCCCGAGCCCGCCTTTGGTTTGAGTGAAAGATTTTCCAAACCGCCCTGCGAGTCCTGTCGCACTAACGTGGACCCCATCTTCACACGACACCGAGTCTAGCCATCGCCCGCACTCTGGAAGTCTCAGCGTACGAAAAATTGTCGATCGCGGCCGTCAGGAAGCCGTCACCGTGTGTACAGCTGCTTTGCGTTTGGGTCAAGTAAGCCGGCGATTTTTCGCTTTTTGTGTTGCTTTATTCTCCCTCTATTACCTGTGTTGATTGAAGAAAATGCGTAATCGATAATCATTTCTCAAGTTGATATTTGGTTGAACACTACTCAAGTACCGTTCTAGAAAAAGACGGAAGAAGAATAGATTGACAGTATTCAGGGCACAATAAAGAATAAAATTGAAATTCAGTCTGCTCGCAATTAAATTGTTGCGATTTTCGACCATTCGCGAAGTGTATAATATGCGCTTTGTTTAAATTAACATCATTCTTTATCTTTTGAAATCCGTACACAAATTTTGTAGTTTTGCCACCGACAGTCTCGTGCTACCTTATTGTTGATGATTTTGAAATTAACGTAGATGTTATAGGGCGAAAGGTCCTAGTTTGATTTGTAATCCGTAATTATTATTTCGAAGGGAGAATCTCTGAATTCACAAGGTTTCATGAATAAAATTATTATTGTTTTTGTAACATTGTTAACGTGTGGAAAAGAAGCCGATAACACTCTGGGGTTGTTAGGGTCGTAATTAGGCATTTGTGACAGATCCGAGGTAAACACTAAACAGCTGAGGGAAAGACAAAGGTTCACCTTGAGAGGAAGGGGTTTTTGTTCCTTATCTTTGATTGATTGAAATTTTTTACTGCGCACTAATCAAAGCACGCAGCCAGTGGTTTTGATTCCGCTCTGAATCTTATTCCGTCATAAGGCCAAGGTTTCTCGACTGGTGGAGCCACGACTCGTAGTTTGGAGAGCCAAAACTGACGAAGTTACGGAAAAGAACCACCACTTAGTGCCGGACCCACTACATCCGACGGGTCCACGTTACGGTCCCGATTCATGACCATTGTTCACGGAAACGACAAAGACCACTAAAAACCCACCACGAGAAACTTTCAGCTGTCACAACTCCGGTTTGAGGTTAGGTCTGTTCTGAAACTGTCGCTCGAACCAACAACTGCCGCCAGAGAGCCTGGTTGGCTCTGGTTTTATGTAAGCGAGGACGACCACCATCTTCACCGGTCATCCAACAGCACCACCACCAGCACTCGACGCTACGTCACAAGCCAGATCGGCCAGCACTTTCCTTCCCCTCTCCGAGGGAGCCAGTGGGAATACATCCAAACTGCCATCATCGAACAGGGCGTTGTCGACCACCGAGGGAACGGGGTGAGCCAACCATCTTTCCGAATGCCCTATAGTTTTAATCTCCTTGATCCGGTTATCATTACGCGTGGCATAGTCGACTCCTGTAGAATGAGATCTCATCAAACAAACAAGCGACCTCGTCGAGTTCTGGTCGTACCATATCCGGACTGGGTGATAGCCCGACATCCCCCCTTGAACTGTAGGCCCTCGAAAAGGGCTTGGTTTTTCCACCTTCCACCGGCGTCGCACACCTCTGGAATTGTGACCTTACGCAGTCAACAGCGAATAAAAGTCGCTCATTCATATGTTACCTTGTATTTGTTTGTCCTTGGTGTAACATCACTGTAATTATATCATTATAATCTCGGCGGTGCTGTTTGTTTTGTATTCAATACCCTAGGCTGGAACAATAACAAACCTGTGGCTCGAACTCCATCGCAATTAGCGTGGCTGTCATCTTTGACAAGGCAACTGTCACTTTGACAGTTTCCACCAAATGAAGAACACAAGAGACCTCTAACAGGGTCGCTTATCAACTCAGGTACCTACCATGCCGTTTTAGATTCACTTCGACTTGAATTGTTATCTGACATTGTTGAAAACCGGACGACAGGTACCTATGCTTTGGAACAGATGACGTTCACTTAATTTCCGGTTTGGAGCCGAGCTTCTTTTCCGAACGTAACATAAATTTTGTTGTGGCAATTATACGACGGCATTATTCGACAACATTATTCGACAATATTATATTCGACATATCAACCTCTTTTATTTCCTTTATTGTAAAATTTAGCCAACCGGCACTTGCTCATCTTCATTACCTTTTGTAAATAAACTTTGTGTTCGAAATCCAATCATTGCTTTGTTTTCAGTATTGTATTAGTCATTGTTTGGCGCTGAAGGTTGTTTTATTTTTGGTGAAGGATTCGGTCAATAATACTGTGGCGCCCCCGACCATCCGAAAGAACCCCGGCCTATCTCCTCTGATCAGCTGGCGGGCCGTGTTCCTAAATAAGACAGACCAAATGGTAAGTCGGATGGAAGATGGAATACGGAAAAAGGCACGAGGCCTTTTTGGCATGTAACAAGCTACAGGTGTCGCTGAGTGGTGAGGGGTTGCCCCGTAACTCTTTATGCTCGTCCTACTTCTTTGCGCTGAAGGACAAGACTAAGCCGGCGACAATTATAAAGCCCCAAAGCTCCACAGGACAGTTCAAGAACTAGATCTGACATACTCAGTAACACAAGCCCTATCCAATCAAGCATTCAGTTATCCAAGATTCGAGACATGAAGGATGGCGCACTAGTCATAAGCTGCGAGAACCGGGAGGATAACCAAGGGTTTAAGAAATGTACTGCTGAAAAACTATGTGATCAGTACGAGATTCGTGAGGCGAAGGGCACAAGCCCAAGGGAGCGTGTCGTGGGGGTTGACGGCGAAGTGGCTGAGGGTGAGTCTTTGAGAAATACTTTTGCAGCATGAATGAATACCTGCTTGACGATGATCTCAGATGCAAGCTCATCAAATTCTGGCCGGCTAAGAAAAATAGAAATGTTTCTCAGGCCCTTGTACAGTTGGACCGATCGTCTTATGACTGTGTGATGCAGGCTGGACATGTTTTTTTAGGATATAACAGTTGTTATGTGTTCGATGCCGTTGAGGTCCTTCGGTGTTATAAGTGTTCGCGATTCCATCACACCTCAAAGAATTGATGTGTGCTGTCATAGGTATGCGTTGGGGACCTCACGACGGTCTGGCTTGTGATTCGACTGATCTGAGGTGTGCCAGCTGTTCCAGCGTTGAGTCCACGGTGGATGTCCTCAACAAGCATTAAATTGTAACATCCGGACTACATGAAGAATGAACTCAAAGACTTTGGAAAAATTGTTGATGATAGCGATAGGGCCATAGTTGCCTATGTCGCTCCTGCTGCCTTTCTTGAATACCGGACTCAAACGTGACATCTTCTGAGTGTCTGGAAAAGTTGACGTTTTCAAGATAAGGTTGAAGAGGATTTGGAGGGGTTGGCAAAAGATACCAACGCAGTCCTCAACTAGAAAAGCCGGATAAGATCTGGGCCCGTAGTCGGTTTGGAGGGTACTCTTCTGAGAGAAGACAACACCATCGACTCAGACGCCGATGTTGGCTGCAAGAAAGGGGAGGTCCCATTATCTACAGGAGTCTGAGAGGGTGGGCCGCTGCTGCAAGTGTTGAAATTTCCCTTAAACGCGTCGGCAAATGCGTCTACCATAGCCTCAGGAGTATGCAGTTCAGTGACGTTATGGAGCATCACAGAGGGCGAACCACTATCCCTTTTTCTAGAGTCCGTGTGTGCCCAGAAAGCTTTTTGAACGGTTCTTATTTCGCGTTCGATGCGAATAATATATTTTATGTGAGCATTATGGATCAATGACTTAACATATGGGACCTAAGCGACTTCAATTCGTCATGGTTACCTGCAGTGGGGTCCGTCTGTCCGTCTGTCTTAACCCTCAAGAGCCTGATTATTTCACCGCAGGAATATTCAGATAAGTTGGCACAGTTGATTTTCAGCGACAAATTTCAAATTCATAATTAGCTTCGAATTTTTAAATATCCTCAAATTGATACAGGTGGGTGAGGAGGTCACGCTCTGCCATTTCCATTAGAAATCCAGCAAAAAAAACGGGGACGCGGTCAACCTGCACCAGCCATTGACATATTTCATTCCGTTTATTAATTAATGAGCTCGAAGCCGATCCGCCGTTTGATTTCCCAGAAATGAATGAACGTAGTCCAGTGAAGCTCGCAGGAAAAAATAAAATCGACCTGTATCGTTGCAACGTCGAACTTTAAACTCCATCAATTATTCAACAGAGGGACCAAAAATAAAGCTCCTGGTTATCGTGCCGTTTTCCGAATAATCGATTTAATTAATCGCGCGGGTCAAAAGCCATACGCCGAGCGGCAACACCGGAGCTGATTAGTCATTTATCGCACACCTACCGACTCCAGAGCAGGGAGGAGCAGGTCGTCTTTTTTCCCTCTATGTTGGCGTCTGAAGTGTTTGCAGAGGTGTGAGCAGCAGCACGACGACGGCACACACACATCAGGAGGCAAAGAGCAATCCCTTCAGGCATTCCGAGCAGGAATCCTGTCATTAGAAACTATAAACAGCGGTGAGACGTGTTCAGCATGTGCGGGATTAAGAAGGAGCAATCAACGAGTGGGAGCTCTCATGTAAGGTGTATACGCGAATTAATTCAATCCAATAAGGCAAAATTGAACTTATCCTAGGACGATAGTAACCAGGCACCACGAACAGGAGGCCAAAAATATTTCTTGCACAACGAGCTGTAATAAAACGCCCCCTCGGCGCCTCAACTTTTTATATTTTTTGGAATTTCTCTTACAATACATAACGGCGTGCCTAGCACGGAATTTCGTGAACCAAAAACGTGTTTTCAGGCGACCAACACATAAAAGCTTTCTTTACGTCCTTTTTGACGTCCCAAAAGTGTCTTTTTTTTGTACGCTAATGTCAATATTTCCCTTTTCGGCCGCTAAACCTCAGTTGTTTTACTTTGTTGGGACGCTAATGTCATTCTGCTTTTTTCACGTTACATGATTTTAGACCGATTTAGCTGTTGAATATTTACATCACGAAGTAGTCGGCGGTATACCTGATTAATAAAGAGCAATTAATCATTCAATGATGACCCAAAATCAGATGTAATAATTACATAAATTTGAAAATACAGTTATTTTCTCCGTAAGGTTGGTGCCACTGCAGTGATTTCCGAGGTGATTTCAGTTGCAAGATTGATACAGTACTCATCATTGGTCAATTCATGTGAATGCTGTCAAAGTCAAAGGCAATTTCATTATTTTGTTTTGTTGGTTACGGGTTATGCTATGCTTATTGTCGTGAAAATTGGCCCAACTAGGTCCGAAACTCGCGTGTATGTTGGATTTCGATGTATACCGCAGCCCTCACCATGGAATAAATAGACCACCAACGTTGATGACTTGCACGATTGTGATCTTCCCGAAAGGTAGGCCAGAGAAACAGACCCTGTCCAGATTTTTGCCTTGTCTTACGTTTCCAAAGCTGCCGTATTTGAGCTTCAGCCTATGTGGTGCCGGCGGGGTTTGAGAAAAATCGCTTTCACTATACCTCGTTCATCATTGACTTGTCTAAACTACCTACTGTCATAATAATACACCTACAAATTTTGTTTTCTAATGTCACAGGTGACTATGTTTTATAAAGAAAAGCACTCTTGCGATTGCGAGTAAGAAATCAAACAATTCAAATATCAGTATTTTGCTCAATTTTTTGTGATAGTCGCCTAAAAAATGTCTTGTGCACCTCGGCCAAAAGGTTCTTCTTTGGCCTCGCCTGTTTTGCAGCCTCGGCTACAAAATTTCAGATTCGGCCAAAAAACATTACCTTTATGGCCTTGATACACAAAGTACTATTGTACTGTTTGTGTACAAAACAAATCTATCGTTCCGAGCGGTCTAAAACCTTGTGTAATGACGAAAACGGTGTTGTGTTTCCCTTTTGTCCGCTCCTTAAATACAACCCTAATCTGGCTACTCAGCAACACCATCGCGCGAAACACCTCTACTTACCCCTGGTTCTGGATGTTCTGTGGTAAGTTCAGCCATCTTTTTTTTCAAAATTTCCAAAATCGAGACAACTGCGTTAAGGCATCAAACTGACCTTTGCTCCAATCCTGAAATGGTCAACGCGCTTCACATCATACGGACCTTGATACAGAAACTAACCGAATGCGAAGGATATTGGAGATTCATGGTAATATTTTATTGGCGAACCCAACGTGGAGCTCGAAAAGGGCTAAATAGGGCCAAGGGGGAACCCTATAGGTTGTTGGGGAGTGTTGATGCTATAGAGGTTTTGAATTTCAGTGTGAAAAGAAGGAAAAGTGGAGGAGTTATTTCATGGGATTTTTCATACGATGTCAATTGGTGTGGTCCAAAAAAATATATCGATAACATTTTCAATGTTCTTTGAGAAGTGAAGTCCCCTAAATTTGCTGCAGTGCTTAGAATTGCAGAATCACCTCTCACTTTGCGGCATCCTGCTTCTACGTTGACAGTCATACCGCGAACCATTTCCTCTTTTTCGGCCGTGTCACTCTTTCGGCAAAACAACGCAAGCCGACAGTCTCATCGGAAAGGTACCACGAGTGACGTTCTAAGACCTTTCTCTTTGCTACTCCAACTTCTGTATCAATAGTTTCTTCATATAACTTGATGTTGCGCCAAAGTTGAAAATCTCCACCGGGGGCTTCTGCTGCAAGTGGCGCTTCAATCCAGGCTTGCGTATACATAAGAGCTCCGAAATGTACAAAACGATGCAGCTGGGTCTCTCCTTTTTTTGTCAGTTTAAATACCGAGCGCTGATTCCGAAATAGAAAAATTTTAATGGCATATATCAATTTTGACATCCAGCGTGCATGATGAATTGGACCTGGAGATCGCCAATGAATTTTTTTCCGGTGGTTTATTCAAAGCAATCATTATTAATTCTATGAGCTCCTGATAATCATCTTTGACTGCTTTTTTCCACTCATGACTTTGGATAGGGCTTCATGAGTACTTTTCACAAAACACTCTGTGTCTTCGCGTAGTTGAAGGCCCTCGTATTGATCACGCGAAAAGTTTGCCCGAATATCTCTGAACCTTTTGAATAAAGGTACTTCTGGAGAACTAGAGGGTCCTAAGCACAATGTAAATACTTTAGCAAGGATGATTTTCATCATATGATGTCGACAGGCTAGCCAGAGAAGCTCACGACCTAATTTTTTTTTCAAGGAGACTACACGCTCCTTTTACGTGACCGATATTAGCAGAATTTGTATCAAAACTCATGGCTTGGACTCGATCCTTGACGTTCCACTGTTAGCCCAGTCATCCTAGCATTCGAGGTCGGAATCTCTCCCATAAAGCTGGATTTTTGCATACATGTCCAGAAAACAGTTCTCTTCCTATTAGTGATGAAAAAAATTTCTGAGACCCGGAGCGTTTTCCGCCATTTTGAAAAAACTGTCAATTTTTTCAGTTTTTCTTGAATAACTCTGTAAATATTCAACTTATTGGCATGAAAATTTTTGCAGTGATTAGAACTTGAAATTCTCCATCCAATGTTGCTAAAAATATTTTTCTAGGATCCATGGTTTCTGAGAAATGTCAAATGAGTTTAGCGACTTTATTAACTTTCATCATTCCATTTGACCAATAAAAAAATATATCTAGCTCTCAACAGATCTGCACTCTTTTGCATTCGAGTATACATAAAAGAGGCTTCCAAAAAATATTCATATATTAGTCGGTCTGCACTCTGCAGGTCTAACGGTCAGTCTGGTGATCGGTCTGTTGAATTATGTGCCCAGATTTATTCCCAAGCCGTTAAACCTATCCCGACCAAATTTGGTAGATTCGTAAGTGACAAGTTTTAAACGAGAAAATCCAACTGTCATCTTGATCTGTCACTTGGAAATGTCACTACAAAAAAATGACAGAGGGTCTATCTCACCGAATGCAACTTGTGATACATTATTTTGAAGCCCTCAAAAAAATGCATACAAAATAGCCAATGAGAACCTCCAATGTTGCGTCTGTCAAAAAATCACAAGCTGTCAAATTTCATCTTTTCATAACTCTTGAAGTACGGAACGGAATTGAACCAAATTTTGTTCCCAACAATAGTTCCTCACAATAATTTGATGGATCATAGACTGTTCCGGCAGCAGACAGGGATGCAACCTGAGAAAAAAAAATTGCCTAGTCATCCGAGCCTGTAGTGTACCCACTTGAAATAGTCAAAAAATCATCTCTTGCTTGAAGAAAGTAGTTCTCAAATGGTTTTCCTGCTATATGGTTAGCTCTTTCCCACTTCTTTAACATGGTCAAAGCAGACATCCTTGAGACGTGTACTATTCAGTATACAGGGTGAAGATTGAAAAATGAATATTTAAAAATGTTTATCCCGTTGAAATAATCCTCGAGAAAAACAAGCTTCCAATATTCAGCAACTTTATAGTCTCCTGTTGAACATGTGAATATACCACTCCAAAGCCGCTGGTATTCTACGTATAGGGTGCAATCGATTTTTTCCAATATTTTTTATCTCTATCGAATAAATCAAGACAAAAACCATTTCCAGCTCTGTTACAAGCCTATAGCCTCTCATTCAAGATACAAAATTCCAGATTTCTCAAACTGACTATAAATTATAGACTATATACTATAAGTAAGTATATATCTACTTATACAAAAAATATAAGACTAGAAGCTTTATCAGTAAATAAGGAAACGTAGAAGAAGTACGGCTGAGGATGGACTTTACAATCTGGCTCATTTCTGGCGTAGAAACGGCTTCCAGATAGAGGAAGACCTTTTTTGCATTTTTTTTGACGGCAAATAATAACCAAAAGTTCGTATCCAAGGTGACATGCAGAAGCAAAAATAAATCATTCAGAACAACCGCCTTGATAGCAAGCGACTTCAACTATTGATTGTGGTTTTATATTTATTGATTTTTCAACATCTATCCGATGGGATCTCACTTGTTCAAGCAAGGTTCCTACCTATGAACGTAGATGTGAAAAATTATCAAAATCAATACATGCGAAAAAGTGGACTCGACTACTCTTCAACCCTTAAACACACAGCATTCTTCTCAAGTGTACCATTAGGTACAAACATGGCGTGATGGACGTGATGTGAAGAACAAGTTTCTGGATTAGGGATGGAAAGCTACACCCTATGGTATTCAACATATCCCAATGACCGAGGCCCCTGCCCCATAAAGTCTTTTGTCGCAAATCTCCTGGAAACTGTAGGTACGTAGGCAGCATTTTCGATGAAAATGTAACTTCAAGCAACTGTGAAAAGATGGCTCTTGTCTCGAAAATGGTGTTGTATCCTTCGGGCCCTAGATGTTTTTTAGTGAGAGGGGGTCTTCTTCACACATATCTTCCGTCATCTCACGTAGTGTTGTAACTGAGTTTTGGTATTTTTTCTCATGTCCTCTTCTGAAAATTCTTCATACAAAACTGGCGATATTATCTTACAAATGTGTATCGAAAATGATGAGAAGAATGAAGATTAATCATTTTCATCATTCTCAGTCTAGGTTGGCCAGATAATATCAGTTGAGCATGGAGAATTTTTTAAGAAGGACATGCAAAAAATATCAAAAATCAGTTGCGACACTACGTGAGATGACGGACGATATGTACAGATGTTCAGCTCGATCCAAGTACGATTTAGAAATTTCTGTTTCTCAGCTAGGCTCAGATGACTAGTTCAAACGGTTTGTTGCTATATGGTTAGCTCATACCTACCTGTTTAACATGTCAAAAGTATACATCTCTGTGACGCGTACTACTCAGTAGGTATACTGGGTGAAAATGATTAAATAAATCTTTGAATCTTTCTATTCAACATCAAATAATTCTCGAAAAAAAAACAGTCTTTCATTATTCAGCAACCTTATGATCCCCTATTGAACATCTAAGAAATGTACCCCTCTATAGCTGCTGGTATTCTACGTACCAGGATGAAATCAATTTTATGTTTCACCCTGTATGTTGTTTTTTGCAGTTTTAGGAATCTGACATTTTTGTATCTTGAATAAGAGATTATAGGCTTGTAACAGAGCTGGAAATGGTTTTTGTCTTGATTTATTCGATAAAGATAAAATATTGGAAAAAATCGATTGCACCCTGTACGTAGAATACCAGCGGCTATGGAGTGGTACATTTCCCACATGTTCAACAGGAGACTATAAAGTTGCTAAATGATGAAAGACTGTTTTTCTCGAGGATTATTACAACGGAAAAAACATTTTGAAATATTCATTTTTCAATGTTGACCCTGTATACTAAATACTACACGTCACAGGGATGTCTGCTTTTATCATGTTGAAGAGGTGAGGAAGGGCTAACCATATAGCAAAAAAACCGTTTGAGAACTACTTTATTCAAGCAAGGGATGATTTTTTGACTATTTCAAGTAGGTACACTACAGGCTCGGATGACTAGGCAATTTTTTTTTCCAGGTTGCATCCCTGTTTGCTGCCGGTACATTTTATGATCCATCAAATTATTGCGAGGTTCTCTTGTTAAGAACAAAACTTGGTTCAATTCCGTTCCGTACTTCAAGAGTTATGAAAAGCTAAAATTTAAAGTTTGACAGCTTGTGATTTTCTGACAGACGCAACATTGGAGGTTCTCACTGACCATTTTGTATGCATTTTTTGAGGGCTTTAAAATGATGTGTCACAAGTTGCATTCGTTGAGATAGACCTTCTGTCATTCTGTTGTAGTGACACTTCCAAGTGACAGATCAAGATGACATTTGGATTTTGTCGTTGAAACCTTGTCACTTACGAATCTACCAAATTTGGTCGGGATTGGTTCAACGGCTTGGGAATAAATCTAGGCACAAAATTCAACAGACCGACCACCAGACTGACCGTTAGACCTGCAGACCGACCGACATATGAATATTTTTTGGAAGCC
This sequence comes from Anaspis maculata, assembly GCA_949128115.1. NCBI lineage: Eukaryota > Metazoa > Arthropoda > Insecta > Coleoptera > Scraptiidae > Anaspis > Anaspis maculata. The sequence continues at coordinate 123,001,459 of OX421961.1, forward strand.
TTTTTTATATATACTCGAATGCATAAGAGGGCAGATCTGTTGAAAGCCCGATAATTTTTTTCAATTGGTCAAATGAAATGATGAAAATGAATGAAGTCGCTTAACTCATTTGACATTTCTCAGAAACCGTGGAATCTAGAAAAGTATTTTTGGCAACATTGGTTGCAGAATCTCAAGCTCTAATCACTGCAAAAATTTTATGCCAATAAGTTGAATATTTACAGAGTTATTCAAGAAAAACTGAAAAAATTGACAGATTTTTCAAAATGGCGGAAAACGCTCCGGGTCTCAGAAATTTTTTTCATCACTTATAGAAAGAGGGCTGTTTTCTGGACATGTATGCAAAAATCCAGCTTTATGGGAGAGATTCCGACCTCAAGCCCTGAAATGAGCTAGGATGACTGGGCTATGTTCCAACAAGTTGAAAACATTATTGGCTGCTTGTTCTCCGGTTCCTGAGTCTAATTTTGGCACACCTAGTAGTTTTTGGAATCCATCGCCAGAAACTACACCGGAAGACGGTCCACTTCCTTCTTACCGACCATATCAGGCAAGATTTTCCCATCCCAGTGCACCACCAAAGGAACACCAATAGTCCGGCGAGAATGTATTCTTTATATCGGCGTAATGTTTTATTCTGGCATTATTTCCAATTTTCACCTAAAATGCCTGGGCTACAAATAAATAACTTTTGGCACCAAAAGTAAAATTTGAGCACCAAAATATGAGCCCCAAATAATTCATTATCTATCTTCAAGCTAATCTCACTTTGATTGCATGAATGTCGATTTTGAGCACCAAATTTTGTTTGTTTTGCCTCCAAAATTCATACATGGTGGCCCAGATGCCACTGAATTTTCTTGAGAAAACAAGAAACATCAAAAAAAAAACATAGATGATCTTAAAGAGAGTTGACAAAAGTATATGTCATTGTTCTCACAGTCATAAATGGAAGAAACAATAAAAATATATTCTGGAACTCGAAAAGAAAACAATAAACTTGGAGAAAACACATCAGGTCAACCTTTGACTCAGGAAGAAGCGAAATTGGAATGCGAAATAGAATATGGCACCAGCGTCAGCGGATTGGAAGGCATGGACAAGGCAAGACTGAAGAAGCAGTTGCAGCCACGATTCTGGAGCGTGAGACCCGTCTTCAGAGACCCAAATAGCGGTGTTCAGAGTTTTAAAAAAAATTACACAAGGTCTAGTGAATAGGAAACAATAGGAAAATAGGAATGAAATTGGTTTCTCAAACTGCAGGGTGAGAGGCAGAAAAGTCATTAAATGTTTTAGGTGCTTGGAGATGGGACACAGAGCGACTGAATGTAAAGGTACATACAGGGTAAACACATGCCGACTGTGTGGATAGCAGGGACACAAAGGCATCGACTACAAAAATGAAATGAAATGATTAACTGCAATCAAGAAGGGACGCTGGCTCAACAACTCGATTCCCACTGTTTATGCAAAACCTAATCGACAGAGCTAATGAGACGCAAAACAAGCTGCGGCAGAGGAAAGGCTCTACTGGTGGCAGAACTGAGCGACCATGATGCTCATGGTGCAAGAAAAAAGGACACAAAGCAAAACTTTGCAGAGAAAATACGAGTGACAAAGCTTATTAGTTGAGGATAGCGAAGCAGACATGGACAAAACGAACGACCTCAGAGCAGATGAGAACACGTGATACGGCGAGGAAGAAGAGACTCCACTGAAATACTGTCAGGGATGTCGACACAAACAATATTACAAACAAATCTCAACAGAGCAAGAGCCGCTCACGATATGCTTGGCAAAAGTGCAGAGATTTCGTGAGAAAGCGTGGAGGATTGAACTCAAGGATGAGAAAAAAGAATCAAGCTTTAACAGAACAGCTCTCGGTGACGAGAAGTCATGAACGGTACCGCAGAGTGGGTTCAAATGCGTAAAGGGTGAGGTTCAAGTGGGGAAACGAAAAATGTTCAGACTTCCACATCATCATGGACATCTTCCCTGATGCCCGTAACGGAGTTGGATGGAAAGTGGTGCTTAGATGCTTGATGGTCGGTTCATCCAAACACTGGGGTCGCCAAGCGCACGGTTGACTGGGAAGCTGGTAGGCCGACATTAAACAGCCTTTTTATCTGAGAGCCCTAAAAAAAATGAATTTACAATGCAATTATTGCGCCTACGGATATGCCAGTATAATTATGAATGTGTCCACATCGAAAACTGGAAAAAGTCACCTATTTTTTGCCGAGAAAAAACCGCCAACGTTGGCGTGAGCACATTCCCCCCAGTTCCTTAATAAAAAAGCATACACCATCAACATAAATCCATAAAAGCCAGATTGCGACGCCGCAGCCCCATTGACCGGGCGAATTCCAGACCTCCGAGGGCACTTACACTAATCTCCGGCTAAATCTAAAGTAGTAATTAAATTAAACTTTAACCAACATTTAAGCGGTCTAATATGTTGGTGAATTTAACTGTCAGAGATTAAGCCGAAGATTAAGCTAAACAATGAGCTGTAACTGGGAATAACGTGCAAACGCCTGTGTGTGTTTTCCATCCCTGCCCTGCAGCAGCCAGCAACAATTATTATTATCCTCATCCAGCTCACAAAACACCGATAATGGAAAAAGCGGAATAATTAATTACCCTCGCGGCCTCTTCAATTTGCGAGGTCAAAGAGGACAGGTGGTGGCACACGACGTCGCCAAGTTTATTGAACAAAACTCAGGTTTTGATAAAATAGTAGGTGTAAGTGAAAAATACGAAAACAACAGAAGCTCGCACGCCGCCTCTACGTAATTTTTCACGGCTGGTTATTAAGTTATAAGACTGAAGAAGTGGAGGGGGGGGTTAATGAAAGGAAAAGGCCCTTGTTTACGGTGCGAGCGCTGCGCCGAAACGGCTGCTTGGTTCTTCATTTTATATTTCGCCCCGTGTGCGATTATTTTTGACATTGATTAAATATTTCAAAGGGGTGTTGTGAAAAGTGTTCGGTGCCGGTCGGTGCAGTGTTTTGTTTTTCTGACCGGGCTCACAGTGATGTTTTGCATAGCGCTTTTGATCGATTGTAATTTCAGCCTGTTGCTGCTTATTGACACAGCGGAGTACTCCGCTCAGCTCCTGTATAATAACAGGCGTGTATACCTGGTGCATAAACAAATATACACTTTACAAAAAGTTTACGCAGAGAGGATAACTTCAATGGCAGACGCAAAATAGAGTATACCAATTATTAGTCTTCTCTTGGAATATTCCGCCGCGATGATGATGATGATGATGATGATGATGATGAATTTCTGAAGCCTTTGAAGTCTCGTTGTATTGGAGCGCTTCTACCATTAAACATAAGCAAGTACTTCTCGTGAAATTGAAATATCAAAATCCTCCGGCTCTTCCTTGTCCCTGTCTAATTTCCACGGGAGAGAAATTGAACAGGAAAATCTAGAAATTGATGTATGGGTACGTGCACGGCTAAAATACCGTAGCATGTGCGAACCCGCCCTAGTGATGCTTCAGGAATTTATCGTCGAGTAAATCTGAAAAGGTAGTATTCAACTAATATTGTACGCCTACCTAGGTACCTACAAGGCTATAATATGAGAAATTTGATTCCACGCAATAATTCATGCACTGATTGAGAAGAACCCTTAAAAGGGACTTTGAGGCACAATAATAATTGGTATTTAGTTGAATATACTTCTAAGCAACTTATACCTTACCTATACACGCTGGTTACATTTACGAAATTCCAGGCGGTAGGTATTTATTCATTGAACGTAATAAATATTTCTGTACCGAACAGGAGAGATTCAGACGGATTTCAAAAGTTCTGGAATAGGTAAATTGCGAAATTAATTGCCATGTTGGGTTTTACGCGGTTCATTTAATCACAGGCTATAAATGAACAATGCGGAAATTGATTGGGGCGTGAAATATTGCGATTTGCAACAACTGCCGTCGTATAGGAAGCATGCCGTAGCATACAGAGTGGTTCAGTGATGTTACGCCGAACTTCATAGCTGATTCTTTTTATTAGATTTAGCAAGAAAACATTCTGTCATTTTCACCTAAAATGCATCGCCAGGAATACGTAGACTATCACGTTCCAACTTTTCGCTGAGCTTGTTACGCCACTGGAATGATTAACCCGCGGGACTAAAGATTTCCGGCTGCCTGTCGAGGTACGCTTGCTACACAGATCTGGAAACCTTTCTTGGTAACCGTCCAGAACATTATCCATTCAATCAACTCTGCTGTCGACAAAAATCGCTTGAAGCGTCGCTAAAAACCGCTGTTACCACGCAGGCAAGAAAAGAGTTACAGTAAGCAGCCAGATATACACTTGGCAGACGTTCTACGAGTTGGACAAGGGCAGCTCGGGTTTTAGAAAAGAACGACGAGCGATAATTTGGGGAGGTGCGAACGGTTACAGTGGTGCCGTATGACCAGGATTGTAGGTTTTGAAAAAAGCAGCTCCTCGTGGGTGGCTGTTGAGCGGGATTTTTTTCTGTCTCTATCTCTCCCTCTTTCTTTCTTATGGGTTGTTTTCTCTCTTAGAGAACGTGGGGGTAGGAAGGCCTCGCTAAATAAGAGATTGATGCTGCTTGAAACTGGCTTGGTACATTTATTTTTCATTTATTTATTTATAGTGCCATCGAGAGATTTCGTCGGAGGTAGTTTATATCTCGACACTGTCAACAATTACAATGATAATTTGTCAGATATATGTCACAGCTCCAAAATCTCATCACACCATCTTCTCCGCCTGCCAACCATCGTTCTCTCCATTAAACCCATCAAATCCATCCTTTTCGTTCTCCTACACCTTCTTCCATTCCATTTTCTATCCGCAAACCCCAGAAAATCTTGTTATAAAATACGACGAAAATTTCAACTTGTAGCCCAAATATTGGTTACTATGGTACGGTCTGTCTCCTAAGTTCCTGGCTCTGATACAGTCGTTCTTGACAGGTAGGCTCCAGTATGTGCAGTGCAATGGTTTTCGTTCTCGGATGTTTGCTCAGACTTCTGGTGTGCCACAGGGAAATAAGCTTGGACCATTGTTTTTTGACATATATGTTGATGATATCGGTGACTCTGTTGAGGCTGGATTTCTGATGTACGCTGATGACCCAAAGTTGTATAGTGAAATAGGTGCTGTGGCTGACTGTGAGAGACTTCAGGCTGATTTGGACAGGGTTAGGAGATGGTGTCAGACGATTCACCTACCACTAAATCCCAGTAAATGCTCGATTGTTTCGTATTGTAGAGCTAGAAATGTAATACAGTTTGACTACGCTATTGATGATGTTTTGGTGCCAAGGGCGAATGATGTGCGTGACCTGGGGGTTCGCTTCGATTCTCAGCTAACTTTTGTTCCACACATTTCTGATGTAACTGCTGCTGCCTTTAGGAGTTTGGGTTTTGTTTTGAGAAATGTCAGGCCCTTTGCGAATCTTCAGACTGCCTGTCTCCTTTACTCGACATTTGTTAGGCCTCGTCTTGAGTATGCCTCTATCATTTGGAATCCTTTATATTCGGTGCACGTTTCCGCTATCGAGAGAGTTCAGCGTCGATTCTTGAAGTTTTTGCATTTCAGAACTTGGGGTACTTATCCTCCTAGGGGATGTCCCCAGGACATGTAGCTGGCACGGACGCAGTTCGTCAGCCTACAGTCAAGACGATGTTCGCATTCCATTGTTTTTCTTTTTAAACTTGTTAATGGTTTACTCGACTCCAAGAATTTGCTGCAGAAATTGATGTTCAGGGTTCCACGCGTAAATTCAAGATGCACCGAGACGTTTTACCTCCCTACTACTAATACTAATGTTCTTAAGGCCTCTCCCATATATCAAATGTGCTCTAATTATACTAGTGTCCAGGATCGAATTGACATATTCTCTTGTTCTGTTGGCCAGATCAGGTCTTACTTTGACGGATCTGCTTCTGGCGGTGTTGAGTGGTCGCGGTTCTTTTCTTGTTGTCTTTTTTTTCCTCTTCTCTCTTAGCTTGACGTGCGCCTCACTCTGTTAATGGGTATCTACCTGTTGAGTGGGAATCTCAATAATAATAATAATAATTGAATTTTCAGAATTCCGATGGCATCGCCAATGTTACTAAGTCAAGCGCCCGTATTCATAGATGGATCTTGAATATAAGGTGGTCTTAAGACCATGTTTATTTAGACAGAGGCTTGAACTAAGATGGTTTTACACATAGTAATTATCTTGTGAATATTTTATAACATAATCGAATACACCTACATCTTCTTAAGGTTGTGCCTGGGAAAAATCAGCGTATCAAAATTGAAGGAGGTCCTCTCAAGACATGAGATGAGACATGAGACATGAGACTATGAATACGAGCCACGGGGTCCGGCAGCTGTCCCAACCAGCCTCCAACCGACCAACTAGGGGGCAGTCCTCAGCCGTCCGTGCCCAATGGTTGACTCCAGAACACAACATAGTTGAACCGCCTATTTCGTCATGCACACTGCGGATTCTGGGACGACTCATTGCAGTTGCTGCGATTTGCTGCTCAGCGTCAACTCAACATTGCAGTTCAGCTGATAACAATCCCAGGGGGTTCTGCCGCAGCTAATCCAACGGGGGTATATTGCGATGGCAACCGGACAAGTCACTACAACTTGCCGTGTTGGCACCAAGTCGCCAGAGCGATCTTCGGAGTACAGGTTTATATCTGCTACTTGACCCAGAGGTTTTTTATGCCCTAACATGCCCCGCCAAGGCTATTTCCTCCACGTTGCACGGTGCCGATGTTTTCCCACAAATGAGAAAAAATAAAGGATGGGTTTTCTTGGGCAACCTACTACCAATAACTGTGCTTTGTCAACTCACGGGACAGAAGAGTCCAGATTGTTCAACAATTTCACGGTGTCCAAATTGAACCGACGATGCCTGCCAGAAACACCGTGGCAAGGGAGCACACTCACACCTTTGCCGACAGGGATTGTTGGAAGAGGAATCACCATTAAGAAGAAAAAAGATTCAAGAACAGAAACAGACAAGAACTTCGTCGCCAGAGGACGCTACCCGTCCCGCCGACCAACTGAGACCACATCCGAACACGCCGCTTTATGAGTAGATGTTGTTGGGAGGATAGACCTGCTCTACTTCACCAAAACCTAAAGGGGTACTGAAACCGTTAAAAAAATTCTCCATTTGATCAACTCTGCTGTCGACAAAAATGGCTGGAAGCGTAGCCACAAACCGCTGTTACCACGCAGGCAATAAAAGGGTTACGGTAGGCAGCCAGCTATACACTTGGCAGACGTTCTACGAGTCGGAGAAGGACAGCTCCGGTTTTAGAAAAGAACGACGAGCGATAATTATGAGAAAGGGGGGCCCAAACGGTCACAGTGGTGCCGTGTGACCAGGATTGTAGGTTGTGGAAAGAGCAGCTTCTCGTGGATGGCTGTTAGGCAAATACTTGTTTTTTTTTCCTTTTTTCTCTTTTCCTTTCTTGAGGGTTGTTTTCTCTCTTCGAGAAAGTGGGGGTAGGGAGGCCTCGCTATACTGTCCATTTTTTATTCAAGGCCCCAGCCCGTGGCACCTTTATAATGAGTTTCACACCCAATATATTATATATTTTTGAAATCAGAAAAACAAGATCTTTCGAGTGATGATATGTCAAATTATTTTTGAGAGCTGTCATTTTTTTTACAAATGACAGAATAGTACTTGTGATACATCATCTTAAAGCCCATAAAATGCTGAAGAGAACTATGTTCTTATTTTTGAAATAGGATATCTTTTACAGCTTCCAGGGGTCTTCCAATAGGTAAAAATGTCAATTCCAGAAATAGCCACTCAATAAGTGATAGGTATTTTTGATATAAACTAATGGTGATGATCTGATTTTTAAATCGTCCAAATTATTTGGAAACTATATAAACACCTTATCTTTTAGGTAAGCTCATAAAAAAATCGAGAGGGGTCATATCTGGCAAGCTCGGATGTCATCGCGTTGGGCCGGTAGTTCCAATTCACTGATCGTCCAATCCTTCATTCAAGGAACAAGGCGGCGGTCGTTTCGAGCAACTTCTTTAGGAAATTTTTTGTTTCATTGTGATTAATTGATAATTATTATCATTAGTTAACATCAATAATAGCGTGGTAGTCGAACGCGCTGACCACTACACCACAAGCTCCTCAGCTCGGGTTTTGAAAAAAAACGACGAAGGATAATTTAGGGGGTGCGAACGGTCACAGTACTTTCTGCAGACGGTGCTATCGCCGCCTCCCATCACCTGAATACACCGTTTGTGCCGCTGGCGGCTTTCTATCACCTGAATGCACCATTTGTGCCGCTACCATCTGACGCCGCAACGTGTACTTCCTTTCTCTTCACCGCAAGAGCTGTCCCCAATATCTGACCAATTTACAGAACGCAAAACATAGAGACTCGTACCGGTAACTTTTTGCTAGTTGACTTGCACACCTCAAAAACAGCTTTCCACAAATCTCGAAACCTGTTAATCTGCTCGTCGAAAATATCTTCCTCCAATCCGACAAGATGTTAGTTACACTACGAAACTTGGGGGATAGCGCTCTACGATTTGTCGTTCTACGTTTTTTCAAAAAATTAAAACAGGTCATGGTGATGATTAAAACATCCAATTCTTTGCAATGAGGTATGAAAACTCACTGCAGTAAACAATAGCGCCAACTGTTCCGCTTTACCACTGGAGAGAAGAAGCTGCCACTCCCTTTCTTGTGTTTCTCTCATTCCAGAAAAAAGCGTGCCTATAAAACTAGGGCAGCGCCGTTTGAGTCTTTCTTTACCGTCGAAACTGTTGACCCAGCATGTGTGAGTGACCCAGACCACCTTGGTCTTGCGCCTAGTGGCCGCTCGGGCTAGTTTTTCCTTGGGCCTTGGTTATCGGAATTCTACATTTCGTTTTCTCCACCACTAAAAAAGGGTTCCAAGTCCCGGAACTCGGCGTTCCGTTTTCAAGTTACTGTGCTTCCAAGTTATGGCGCTCCGCTACCGGGATTTCGCACTCTCCACCTGCCACGCTCCTAATCTCAACATGCGGAGGCTCTGCAGTCTGCCTGTCCCGTCTGTCGTGGGGCCCGGTGCGTTCCAGCTGGTATCAATATTGTTACCATATTCATCTCATTATGTGCCATTGTGTCGAGTGTTTTTTTGATCCAGCTTGAGTTTTCCAGTGTCGCCGCTCGACCAGACTCGCCTACATCTGTTCGACTACCAGCAGTGGGACACAGAAAAACTAGAAGATTCGTGGATCGTTTACTTACTACCAGAACCCTCATTGCTCAGGCGAAAAATCGCCGGTTGTGACTAAAATCGGGGCCACGTTTGAGCCCGAGCGGTGTCGCTGGGACCTGGGCATTTTTTTACATATGGCCAGGTACATTCATTTTTGTCAATTTGCTAACGGCCGTTACATTTGTTGTAGTGAAGAATTGTTATTTCATATTGCCTCATTTTGAGTTTTGTTGATATACTAAGGTCAAAGTCGAGTGTTTTGCTTCCCAACTCCCGTCTCTTGTGTCTCCATTTTTTTTGGGAAATTCCGAGGGATTTCCTACCCTCTTTTTGAGGGCCCTCTTAAGCTGGCTGTAGCTAGATGTATCAATTCAAGAAAATGAAAGAATCTACAAATTGAAGCAAACAATGATCTGCTCTATTATGGTAATCAAAGGGAAACCGATGAGTTTTTTTTTTCAAGTGTTCAGCAGCTATAAATGGCGCAACAAGAATAAGCGAAGACATTACAAGTTAAGCGAAAATCAATGGATTTTACGTTACCTTATTAAAAGCACCAAGAAAAAATCCGAGGCAAGCTCCCCGAACAAAGAAAAAACCTTCCGAAATATTTTAATTGGGGTTAATAACTGAGCTGTATAGTTTTTGTCATCGAACCTACAATAATATTATGCTTTAGGAACATCCAGCTGGGATTTATTTTTTATTCTCATTTCGCCGTCGTCCAGTCGGGGCGGCATGATTCCTGGAATTGGGCAACACGCCTTAAATATAGGTTTTACGCCCAAAATCAGTACGCCCACTGATTGGTTTTTAGACTGATGAAGCGTACCGACGGCAAGAATGAATTAGGCTAAGCTAATAAATGCAAAGATGAGAAGGGCTTGGAAAAATCTGAGCTTTGCAAGGGGAAAGGGGTTGGGGGCAGATGCGGTACAAGTTTAATTTTTAAATTGCGCGAGAAATTCAAAACAATCCAATCACTCGCCGGAAATACTGCAATACATTATACATAACATACTCAGACCAAATTCTCCAGTGCGTCGTAAATAAATCCAGTTCGAGCATATCGTAACTGCGTTCCGCCAATCTTGAGGAAAGTTTCAATTTAAAAATATAAAACTAGCTCTTTGGCTCATCCGCGAATGCATAATATCACCGCTTTCAAAATATATATAAAACGTCATTTGAGTTTACTATAATGCAGCATGCAGCTCTAAAAATCCCCGATTACCATACCTCTCCATTTTTCAAATAATTCGATGAGAAGTGAAAAATTGCATTATGTAGGTCATATGACGGCAGGAAAGGTACTGGATCCTGCCATGTTCAATTCATCTTGAAAATGGATGGGAGAAATCAATCGTTGGCAGTAGAGTCGCAGCAAGGTTCGTAGCCGAAGATATCAAGCTGCGAATTTTCAAGCATTTCTTAGCAATTTTCGCAACCAAATAACTTCTGCTGCAGCTTATTAGAAGCTGGTTGTATCCTTCTGATTACTTGACGACGCAAAGTTTAAGAAAGGTATATTGAATTGTTCGGGCTCTGGTCAGCTTAGCGGTCTGATAATCATTTACTGGAAACAATGATTACGAATTTCGAAGCTTTTTTGCGTCAGTTCATCGGCGAGCACCTTCATGTTTCAACAGTGCAAACACAAACAATGTGAGATCAAAAAGTTCTTCACATGGAAGCTTTCTGCCTTGACTTGAGTAAGTGTTTTGCGTACCGCACTGTTTTAGCGGATTTTGGAAGGGTGAAATTAGATTCAACATTTCCGGTCATACACACTCGCGTTCGCGATATCCTTTCAATAATCAAGGGCAATTCACGGTTGAAAATAGGTTCAGTTCTCCATAACGGCAAGCCATATCCAATCTTTTTCAAACCGAGCAAAACAGGACATGGTTCGAAAAGAGATGAAAATAAATTGTCCAGGAATACCAGAGCCTTCGAGAAGAGGCCCATACGGCAGGATCCCGCACGCACGGGGTTTGAGGAAGAAATCGGAGAGTTTCAGTACATATCCTATTATAAAAAATGCTCGATTCAACCTCTTACAATAATATGATCATTACCTGTTCCTCTCTCGGCATTTCTATGAATGTCACCGTATCGAATCAATACAATGCATGTACTATGCATTTAACGTTAATCGCACAGCAATACTGTAAATCGGTATTGAGGAAATGTACACGAGCGATCTCGTCTATTATTGATGGCCGGTGGTAGGTACCTGATACACACTCTTGTCTATTAATTGATGCATCAGTGTTGCTGGCATGAGTTGAAACTTTGAAAAGTTCCGCGCTTGATGGATGGTTAGTTTGATGTTGGCAGGCGCGGCAGGGCTTCATTGAAAATAGTTGTTGGCTCAGTAGAGACGGGCCATCATCATCCCAGGGCAGTAGAGGAAAACGGCCGAAATAATACATGAGTAATTGATTACTTTGCTCTGCCGGGCTTATACAAGTTCCGAGAAAAATTACAAACAATTATTGTTCTCCGGCAGTATCGATTTCACCTTAAAAAGAGATGTAATTAAGGCAAGCGTAGGTATGCCGTAATCGATTTTATCGTTTCCTCATTAAATTCGAATCAATTTGCTTTTATCAACAGGAGGACCCTCTTTCTAATTTGCATAATTGTATTTATAGTAAATTTCCTAAAACTTTCGCGTGCCCGACTGCGTGTCGAAGAGCAATTACCGAACTTTCCTGAGCGCAAATTGCCATTATGCTCTTCATATAAAATTATTTTTTCCACAATAATGATATCGGCCATCAGAAAAACGATGATAATTCACGCTTTCTTTTAGTTTTTTTTTTTTGTTCGGGGGTGGTAATTAGAAACAAAATGGGGCTTCAGGGGATAAATAATTCAGGCGGAATATACCAACCTGCCTGTAACATCATCCCCAATGGGTTCTCTAATTACATGGACCAGACCTTAATTGACACGAAACTATTATGGAGTTGAGAGCTCTAATTGAAAATTAAAACTGCTGAAACTTTCAATTTGCGCGCTTTGCCGTTTTAATACTTTCTCGACAAACAGAATTATTTAGAAATATATCTACACGTACACGACTCGGGCATCTAGAAAGGGAAAAGAGGAAGAGATGAAAGACAAGGACAAAGCTCGCTTAAACTGCAGTTAGAAGGAAAACTATTTCAGAAGCGAAATTCAATGCTCTAGGGTTCCAATGCGGAGCAAGCATGCAGCAAGTCCAGAATGCTAAAGTTTTAAAAATAATTTCTTTTGACGGAGAGAGCATTGAGGCAATTTCACGGTAGGTAACTTGAATGGGACTTGGAAGCTAGAATTTGGCCCGGGATACGAATCAAGAATTTCATAGTTATTTTTGGCAATCGTGAGTTGACTTTCACTGAGTTCTTTTGTTCACCTCTCATATTTTTCCACTTTCATACGTCGGTTTTAATTGCATAATAAGCAAATGTACCAAATAACTGCTCAATACCAAGTTATAGCTTAGACTGCCGTAAGTAAGGTTCACTATAGCAACAGCTTATAACAAAGTCTATCAGCCAATCAGACCGTTGTATTACGCCGTCCCAACCTTGTGTTTCCAGCTTGATATCGAGCCGTGAGAAAAAAATTTTTGGAGGTTCGTACAATGCTGTTGCATCATGCCCCAAAAAGGCCTCTTGCCTTTTCGGTGCGACTTACTAATCGGCCTGTCCCATTCGGGAACACGGCCCGCCATCTAAACACTGGAGAAGGCCGGGGTTCTTAAGATGCTCGGGGGCGCCACAGTATTGTGAGCCGAATTCCCAAAAATAATTCTAGTACCAAGCAATGACTAATACAATACTGGAGATGAAGCAAAGTTTGGATTACGAATACAAATTTTATTTACAAATCGCAAAGAAAATGAACAGGAGCCGGTTGGCTGATTTTACAAAAATGAAATATATACGGAATTGCCAGTCGCTGTTATTACCACAATGAGTGAAATATTATGTTTTGGAAGAGAGGTTAGGCTTCAACCCAAGCCGGCAATTACTGAACGTTATCTGTTCGAACAAAAGTAAGTACCCACTGTCGGAATAAGAAAAGACGGATAACAAACCCAAACCGATATATTAACGCGACTCGATAGGTACCAACTTCGCTAGCTGCGATAACCACTGCAAAAAAGAACGTTATCGGTTTCATCGTAAAAGCGAGTTAAAATGCTTCATCCCCTGCCCCCGTGAAGATGTGTGTCGAATGCAGTCTGGCGGCACAAGGAGCAGTTCTCAAATCTATCGACATCAGTGCAAATTCCAGCAACACGGAGCCCACTTAGCAAAAGACCGTCGGCCGATTTTTACAAGGTGTATTTCCCAATTGAAAAAAAAAATCTGTCGTGGCAACACAATACTTTCCAAGGCAAAAAAAAGTTTTTGACAAGGGCTCCGAAAGCTAAGACGAAATCAAAGAGGGCTCAGTGGGGCTGTAAATAACACATGAGGGGTCTGATTGAGTTCTAGGAAAGTCAAAACACAAGGGCACGAGAAGAAAAAATACCATTAATCAAACGCAACGCCATCGATGTTGTGTAGCAATAAAGTGAACAGTCATAGAGCCATTGTTCAATGCGCTTTATCATCTTGTAAGTGGGCAAATCTGTAGTTACCACCTTTCTGCCTGTGGTGGGAGGATTTTTTGCTTAAATTTCTCCGACGGCCAATTAAAAATTGCTCTCGTCGAGCGTCGTCAACATTTAATGAAATTCTAATTGAATTTCAGACTGAGCTCGGCTCGTCGAAAGTGACAAAGATGAGTTAATGAATGCACATCAAGTTCATTACCGAGAGATGGAAATGCAATTTTGTGTTGGCGTAATAAAACGTAATGTAAACGGCAGATATTGCAATGACGAAGAGAATTCACGCCGTACATATACGCGGATCACGCAATAATGTGGTGTTCACACTTTGAGGAGATTAATTAGATGGCAGCTCTATCGACTAATTGTTTCTAAATTAATTCGAGCAGCTGTATGCTCAAAGCTCGTTACGTACGCCCTGATTGGAACACTGAGGAGCAAATAATACAGCACGTCGCATGTAGCTCTGCAAGAAATTTTTTGTCTGCGCTGATAATTTACTAGTTGCTATCGGCAGTTGTTATGGCGACATTATCCCACGGCAATAAGTCCTTGATGGGAACAATATTATAGTTAATCGACTGGAAACACCTGAGTGGCAAGAAACTTACGACTCCCTCTGACAGAACTAGCGTGATTCGACATCGCATCAACACCGAGAATACTTCAGCTCCAGTTCGATCAGTTCCCAGGCGCTTATCAACGGCAAAGCAAGAATCGTCGAAGCTTTTGATAAATATGTTGAATGAACTCGTGATAGAAGAATCGACGAACCATGATCACTACCAGTTGTTTTGGTTAAAAAAAAAGACGGGAGTACACGATTTTGCATGGCCCACCGCAAGCTCAGTGATGTTGCGAAGAAAGACTGCTATCCACTGCTTCGAATCGACGACACTTTGAGCAAGCTGTGTGGATAAAGATGGTCTTCGACGCTTGATCTAAAGAGTATTTAGTGGCTGTAAAACTTCACAACGACGACAAAAAGGAGACGGCATTTTCAGGCGGCAACGGCCTTCATCAGTTTACAGTGATGCTTGCCAGGAAACTTGACTCGGTCTACCTCGACGACGTTACTGTTTTCGGCAGAACATCCAAAGAACATCTGAAAAACTTCCAGAAGCTATTTCGACGTCTTTGGGATGCCTTTCTAAAGCTTAATCCGAAGAAATGCCTGCTTTTCCAGAAACAAATCAAATTTTTGGAACAAGCAGTGTATACAGAGACACCTGTATACATAAGTAACGAAAGAATCAGAGTATGGAGGGGAAATGACGAAAGGTGAGTGAAGAAAAGGTAACTCAAGCGAACAGATTGCAATTACAATATTAGATTTATTATTAGGTTCAAGGAGGAAATGGAAATGGTTGAAAAGCAAGTGGCATTTGGTGGAGGTGGTGTTATCGTTTGGGCTAGCATCACCACAAACGAACGCACCGAAATGGTATTTTGGGAGGCCAAGGCCAGTCGATGAATGCTGAGAGGTACCTGAATCAGTGCAAATAATCCAATTGTGTTACCATTTGCTGAAAATCATGGTCGTGGCTTTATTTACGTTGACGACAATACTCGTTCACATCGTGCACGGGATGTCATAACGGCTTTGCAAGAAAACGATATTCAAAGAATGCATTGACCGGCAAACTCACCAGACCTGAACACAATCGAGCACGTTTGGTCAAAATGAAAGCATGAAATATCCATCAGAGTTGATGTGATAGATTTTTTTCACCAACTGATCCACGCACTCCAAGAGGAGGGGGAACAGCTGCCCCAGGACTTCATCAGAAATTCGATAAACAACATGCCGAGTGGGTGTGCAGCCGTCATCCGTTCCCGTGGTGGACCTACCTAGTACTAACGGTGTTTGTTTTTCGTTGGCGTGTAATTTTATATTTTGACACCTAGAGATAGACGGTTGATTGCGAGGGGCCAACCACTCCGAGAATACCTGTACAAAATGTTCAGAATACTTAGGAAATACTAGGGAATACTTGGAGAATACTAGGAAATATATGGAAATACCGGGAATATTCGGGAATACTTGGGGATACATGGGAATACTCGAGAATATGCGGGAATATCAGGAAATATCTAGGAATACCTAGGAAATACTCGTATCCGAAAATCTCACCAGAGATAGGGCAGGGTTCCCGCTAGCTAATGAAGTCAAATTTCCCTGACTTTTCCCTGATTTTCCAGACCAAAGTTGTAGATTTTCCCTGACTACTGAGTAAACAAATTCTTAACCACTTGATAATAATTGAGGTAGCAGGCAAAGTAAAATCGGTAAATTTTTTGAAGCATCATGTAGACGCATGTGTCTTTGTAAAATAAATCAAAACTAAACGGGAATTCATTTGTCAAAAGTTTATTAATAATAAAGAATATATTATTACAGTATACTACTACTACACCTATAGTACAACAATGCTAGTACTGATACCTAATAAACATGATTATAAAATAAATAAAAAACATGATTCTTAAAATATTTTTTACGTTATATTTGATTCCGCAATTTTGAAAGTTTGTTTTCAATTCCAATTTTTTGCATATTAAACTCATCATCAATTGACTGTTTTTCTTTTTCCAGTTCTTTTATTTCTTGGTAAAGTTGTCTTTTGTCTTTTGCTGTTTTTCCTTTTTCTGAAGGGGCATTTAAAGCAGCTCTGTATCGTCCACATGAATGCTGACAAGATATTATCATTTCTTTGTCGATGGGTACATTGACAGGCCCTCCAGCAAGATTTACCGCATTGTAGACCACTCTTTGCGCAACCATGGTCTTTTCGTGCATATTTTCAATCAGAATTTCTTTATTGATGGAGAACCCTCCCTCCACAAAAGCATTCCCATGCGATAAAATTGACACAATTTTAACTATCTCCCATAAATCTTTATATTCGCATTTATCTTTCAAAATATTTCTTAAGAAAACGTCCAAACGATCACTCTTGATCTTGAATGATTTCAACGATGTTTCTTCTGAGTCACAGAATAATTTAAATTGCAATGAGCAGTTTTCAGCAGAAACAGAGGAGATTTTGTTTTTGTCAAAGAAAATTTCCAATAGCAATTGCATCATTTTCAAAGCTTCACCTTTATTCTTGCAAATGAAACTGGGGTCTAGACAAGTTAGGGCTTTGACAAGTTTGAATTTCAGGGGACTTCTATCACAAATTTTTGTTATCACCGCGGTGACAAAATTTTGAACCTCTTTTAAAAAAATCAATTTCTTCTTTTTCAGAAGCACCACATTCCTTTAAATATTTTTTTGTGGCAAATCCAACATTTGAGTGAATTAAATCTAGAAATATATCTTTCCTTTTGAAATCTATTTTTGAATATTTTTTAGCATCTGACGGAATGTACTCTGGTTTCAGGATAATTTGTAACAATTGCAGAAGAATTTTTTGAATTGCTGAACAAAGAAAAGGTGCAAGTGGCTTAGTGGCTTGAAATGTGGTCAAAAATGGTTCCAAAATTGAAGCCACTCTGGCAAAGAATGCAATTTTACACAAGGTAAACTTGTCATCCAAAGCCTTTTTCACGTTTTTAATGGATGTGGTGGACGGTAACTTTACTTCACTGTTCTTGAAATAATCTTTCACTTTGGGATAAACTTCAATTGCTCTGTCAGCAGCAGCTTTTCCTTCAACCCATCTGGTTTGACAAAATTTCAGTGGAAATTGTTGGCTTCCTAAAATTATTGAAAACGTGTATAAGACAATTTAATTATCAAATTACCATTTGCAATCTAACCAGTTATTCTAATAAAGTCTGCTCGTCGTGCGGGACTATCTTTGAAAGTCCAGTAGAGTCCTCTCAAAATGGCGTCAATGTTCCAGCTAGCAGCTTTGTGGCCACTGTGCAGGGCGCCATGCAAGACATGCAATCCACAAGATCCTAATTCAAGAAGTTCACAGTCATCTTCCGCATCAAACAATTCCAAAAATTTCCAGTTTACGTTCGGTCCGTCCATAGATATTTGAAGAATGTTACCAGTTTTCAGAGCAGATGAAATCCCATTTTTGAAATGCTGAAGCAAATTGGAAGCAGTTGCTCTGCCTTCAATAAAAACAGATGTGAAGTAGCTACACTTGACTTCTTCATTTATGCTGTCCCAATAACGCACAGCAATATCCATTTGACCTTTTTGGGATATCTTGTTTAGGGACTCGTCAAAGCATATCACATAATGTTTGCAGGATTTCAAATATTTTTCCAGTTGGTTTTGGAAATATGGAGCCAACCCAAATACCACAAAATACGAAGCTTTCGTTGCTCCACATGTAAGTTGTCTTGCAATATTAGAATCTGGATACATCATCTTCATGACTTCGACAGCTTTGCCTGCACTGTTGTATGACATATGTGAACTTATCATAAAGAGAACCCACAAAATTTCGGCTTTCACTACGTCTGTTTTATTTGCATAGGAGTCTATTTGTTTCAACTTGACTCCAGTTGCACCAAGAAATGAATTTGTAACCGATGATGTGGTGGCCGATGATGTGGTGGCCGATGATGTGGTGGCCGATGATGTAGTAGCTGATGAGGTGCTAGCAGATGATGTTGTTGTGGTAGCTTCTTGTCCTAGTTCTGTGGCTGACGCACTGGTAGTAGCTGCTGTTACAGCAGGAAGTTTTCCAAAATATTCCGGAACCTTCGTAGTCTTTGTTTGCTTCAATCTGCTGCGATGTGTCTTACATTGAAAATGGCTAGTAATAGCACGTTTTCCCATATTGCTCAAGGAAATGGACTTCAAACATAGCTTGCAAAAAGCAGAATTGCGATCATCTCTTGCCTTTGTGATGTACGTCCAGTTTTCATCTTCTGCATTGTCAAGCAGCCACCGATCATTGAAAAATGTCTTTTTGGACATGTTTGATATCTAAAAAATATTGGGAGTGGTTAACTTTCGATAACTTTTCAACAATTTAGGAAACTTACATTGTTAAATTCACCACATAATCTACGAGTACGGTGTCGGTAAAAATACTGAGGAAGCACTAACCACAAAATCGAGCACAAAATAAATTCTAACAGTCGAAGAAACAATAACGAACTTCCGATTACATACGCATACATACATTCGCTACTACGTGAAATTGGTAAATTCGTATTCGTAGAACCCATTTTGTTTGTGGCGGATAAAATTCCGACAAAGTATGCACAAGACGAAGAGAAGAGCGTGATTTTTTCTCGTGTCCTCTTGCTTTGCTGTTGACATTATTAAATTAACTACCGCAACCAACCAAAGCGGTGCTGGCTGACAGAATACCACTATCGCCATCTAGCGGTGTTGGCGCCAATTTGAAAGGCGGCAAATTCAAAACATGTAGTAAACTGCATGATTGATGACTAGTGCGATGAGAGATTTGAAAAATCAATAAAAGTTGCTCAGTTTCTAGTAGTTCATAAGATAAATGAGAAAAAATACGGAATTCCCTGACCCTCACAAAAAATCCCTGACTTTTTTCTTTTTTTTTCAAAATTCCCTGACATTTCCTGACCAGAATTTTTAAAAGTGAATTCCCTGACTTTTCCAGGTTTTCCAGGTTTTCCAGACCAGCGGGAACCCTGTAGGGAGACGAGCCGTTTCCGTTTGTCATGGAAAAAATTTCGTCGTTCGAGAGAAAAACGAGACAGAGAGAACAACACAGTTCGAGGTTTGAGGGTAAAAGAATCGGTGCTGTGAATTTCTGGGATAAAGCCGTAATGAAGGGAAGTTTAGACCAAATTGTCATACATTTTCAAGCATTGCTCCTCCTGATGCATGCGTAAAATAGTAGTAATATTTATACGAGAACTTTCATAGAATTAACAGCTATTATTATATTATATTATACCGGGTGTTAATAAACGTCTGTGATCGCATCGCCTTTGGAATCCGCTTTCGATCACTACAACTGCGCCTGTTAGTGCGTTTTTCGGCCTGACCCATGCCTGCCACGATCACAGATTCTTATAAACACCCCGTATTACCTATTTTGATCTTGTTCACCTAATCTAAAAAATATTGTGGATTAGCTAGAAATTCGTGCGGAAATATTATCAGGTACCTGTGTAGCGAGGTATATGGCATAATAAACAAGTGAATATCCCCTCACGTGCGTGAGTCGCAATAGCGCATTTTCTTAGGGCAGATCTGTCATTGATGAAAGTCAAGGTTGAAAATAAGAATGTTCATACGAGGCAAGAGTAAGTTTCATGTCAATCGTTCCACTAAATAAATGAGAGATTTCAAGGTGGCGACGGAACCATGAAATTCAGTTTGAAAATAAGAATGATCATACTTGACAACGGTAGATTTCAAGTTCCATGAAAATCGTTCCACTAATAAGAAATTCCAATATGGCGGCCAAGATGGCGGCGAAATCATGAAATTCCGAGGGGGTAATCACTTGTGCAATATTTGGGACAAGGTGTGTGCAATACTGTGCAATACTGTGCAATATCGTGCAATAGTGTGCAATACTGTGCAATATCGTGCAATAGTGTGCAATATCGTGCAATAGTGTGCAATATCGTGCAATGGCGTGCAATAGTGTGCAATATCGTGCAATATGTGTACTAACGTATAATATGTGATAAGCATGGAACTCGCATAGAACGCGTGTAATATGAGAAATAAGCATGAAATATGTGTGTAATATGTGTAATACCGTCTAATATATGAGAAGTAACATCTAATATCTGAAGTGAGTGCAAATTATGCGTGAAATTGGTGGAAGGTTACCCAATTGTCACTCCCACGACACATGAACACTCAGGGAATAGGTGGTCTTCTCAGTGAATCTGGTTAAGAATTGACATAAGTACTTCTATACTCAGATCAAAAGCTCGCTCAAAAGTATAGACAACGTTTATGTACAAGTTTCGCCATACATGAAAATTTCATTCATATAGCGGCATAAAAGACGTGTTTTGAAACTCATCGGGCAAGTCATATCCACCTCTCACACGAATTTGTACACCTAAATCCAAAATAAACACGCTCTTGACAGCTAGAGCCCGTTGAGACGGACGCCTATGGCCTTCCGTGATGCCGACAGACGTCAGTCCCTAACTCCGTGAGGCCATTTAGTAAACAAACGCTCAGCCAGAATGCGGTACCCTTACGCCGGCCGACCGGTCGCGTGATAATCAGGTTCCCTAGGCTTACATATTAGAGGAGCCCCCACTGTGTACATTGCAAGGATCTCTGACTGCCACAGCACCGGATGGTCGAACTGGATGCTTACGCACTGGTGAGCTCCCAATAGGGGCGAAACACGTGTCTGTGCAGTTGTGGTCTGATCGTCTGATGATGTATCAGTCGGAGAGCATTGTTTTGTTAAAAAAATAACTCTGAAGGCTTTTCAAATGATGTATCACTCGACCCCTACTTACGGGAAACATTTTTTCTATATTTTTAACTTTTCCTCCATTAAATTGGACATCAGAGTATTTTAGGAGAGAAAGGGAGTTCTTGAAAATTTTGAAAATATTTTTTTGGAAAGATAATTCAATTCTCTTCAAATTTGATATATCACAAAGTAAATAGCTCGGTAAATAGGTAGTGTCCCCAAGTGGGGTGGGAGGGAGCGAAAGGGGTGAATTTGGGTGGCACTTTTTTCACCGAAAATGTTTTCTTTTGATGCTGTGCAGGATGACGTTGACACCATTGAAGAGAATTGAAAAGTCAAGGATATCAAATTGGACATTCAGAGAATTTTAGAAAAAAAGGGGCTGGGGTAAAAAACTTTGAAATATTTTTCCAGAAAGAGATTTAAATTTTTGATAATTTGATGTATCGGTATCGCAAAGTAGGTAGTGTCATTTGAAATTCTGAAGTTGGTGTGGGTGTGGGTGAAGATAGAAAAATTTCGCCTGGCAAAAAATTTGTTCAGGGTGGCTTGTTTCCATTGAAACACCTGTATGCAGGGCGTTACACACTTTCTGTTGATATTGCAGGAGATGCGGTAGAGCATTAACAACTTCTGTTTTTTTTTATTCGGCATTTTACACAGCATTTCAATCAAAAACAAGTGCTTAGTGTTTTCTCATTGAATCGTTTTAACCCAAAAATAATTGTCAAAGTCGAGGGATTTTCACCAAGATAATATCGGGTCTACTTTTCGAGTGATTGATAGTTTGTTTGAGGAATTGGAAACATTTAACTCGAATGAACCACAGAACAGGAGTGAAATTTTGCTGATTGTCGCCCAAATAGATTACTAGTAGAAATGGTAATTGTAATGTATCATTGTATAGTTGAATATGTATAGATGCTATGAAGTGTCTCTTCTCTTCTCACTTACTAGTATGCAATAATTGATAGCCTTAATTAACGGTATTCTGTGGAAAAAATGAGAAAAAGATATGTTTCTCAAGTTAAATGGATGAATGAACCATTGACGTACATCGCTTGCTGAATTGTCAGTGTATGTTATCGAGTGTATCGCTGTTCACGTTAACGAGTAGTAATGTTCACATATCCTACTGTTCACGTCGAGGTTCACGTTATCGAGCTTCTACTGTATTTATGTTTTCCTGTCTTTCTTTTGGCGATAATATCTATTTTTCGATGCTCTCTACCATCTCCTGAAATATTGACAAAAAAGTGAAACACCCTGTATAGTACACGTTTGTTTCCATGTATCACTCACTTAATGCGAGTTCACCCGAATGAAAATTTGTTACTGAGCCCGTGAGGGCATATTCCTCGGCATATTCTCCTATTTTTTTTCCCATACACACATCGATCTTTGCTTTAATATGCTTGATTTCAATTTTGAGCAAAATAGCTAAATACATGGCGGCCAAACTTCAGGCCAAGTTTGATACCGTATGTGTCCGGGAAATAAGACAGTTTCTAATTTGTTTCAAGTTGGTAGATATTTAATGAGATGTTGTTTCAGCCGTAAAGTCACTTTTAAAGTTCTTGAAGCAATCTAGCCCTTCACGCGATTGTAGGTACCGATTGTACCTCGAATGTACCCACCTACCTACCTAGCTACCTACAATACCATGTGTAATAGTAAGTTTATAATTTGTGTAATCAATAAGAATGCGTGTTATATGTGCAAAGTGTGTAATAGTGTGCAATATCGTGCAATAGTATGCAATAGTGTGTAATATGTGCAATATTTGTAATAGTGTGCAATATCGTGCAATAGTGTGTAATATCGTGCAATAGTGTGCAATATCGTGCAATAGTGTGCAATAGTGTGCAATAGTGTGCAATAGTGTGCAATATCGTGCAATAGTGTGCAATAGTGTGCAATAGTGTGCAATATCGTGCAATAGTGTGCAATAGTGTGCAATATCGTGCAATAGTGTGCAATATTGCACAGTTGGGACACCCCTTTCGCGAGTGATTACCCCCTCGTGAAATTCAGTGGAACGATTTTCATGGAACTTGGAACTTACCCTTGTCTCGTATGGTCAATCTTATTTTTAGGGCATTGTCCTAAGAAAATGAGGCTTATATGGCCGGTTTATCTGTCTGTCCACCTGTCCGTGTATAAATTGAGAAGTTTACTCCTCCTCGGGGAATGAAGCTATAGGGCCTTGGAACTTTTCCAGATGGATAGCTTATGATCCCAAGAGTGACCAATGGGATTTTTCTTATCCTTACATAGTTATCATTATCATTATCAAAAACCAAAAACTTCCTGTGGACTTCAAAGAAATTGAACTCCTCCTCGGGGAATGAAGCTAGAGCCCTGGAACTTTTTCTGATGGATAGCTTGGGTTCTCAGGGGTGACCAATAGGCAGATTGGATTTCATGGTTGCGAAGCCATCTTGGTCACCATATTGGAATCTCTGATTAGTGGAACGATTTTCATGAAACTTGGAACTTACCTTGTCTCGTATGATCATTCTCATTCTCAAGCCAAGTTTCATAATTGCGCCACCATCTTGGCCGCCACATTGAATTTTTTATTAGTGAAACGATTGTCATGAAACTTGGGAATCTTGGAACTTACTCTTGTCTCGTATGAACATTCTAATTTCAAGCTGAATTCCATGATTCCACCGCCATCTTCGCCGCCATATTGAAATTTCTCATTAGTGGAACGATTGTCATGAAACGTGGAACTTGAAGAATCATCTCTCAAAATTTGTAACAACTAGTACCTTACACCCTGTATAATACAGGGTGGGTCAATAGTAAGGGATCAGAACACTACGTTTCACCCGTTCAAGATTAAAATATGATTCAAACGCCTATTCACATCGTTTTTCATTCTGTATCACTCAAAAAAATTCAATTTAACAGGGTGAGGTGACTTATGTATAATTCAGGTACCTTACGTATGTCAACTTTTTTCAAATTGAACATCCTATATTCTATCACATATTCTTATTAGCTTTTGAAGGCTGATAGTGTATAGGTCGAGGTATAGGTACAATGCCAATAGGTTCAGGGGTATGAGGTACGAGGTATGAAATGTTTCACGTTTTGGTGCGGCGCGGCGTCACCGGTCTTGAAATTTGGAATACATTGAGAAGAAGACATCTCTATTCACATGACATGGCGGTAATGTACAAGGTGATGAAAAAGCATCTGAAATTCGGTTATTCACGAAAGTCATAACTTCATTTATTATAATGGCACCCACTGCATTTTTTGACATGATTGGATTTGTCTGTGGTCTGGCTACATTTTTCATGAGGTATGTCTTATACCTAAAATGCATATTTTTTGAAATATTGGACATTTTTTGTGGAAAATAACTTTTTACACCCTGTAACGGGTGTTTTTTTTTAATCTGACGTCCAAGTATGCGTGCTCCAGCCGAAAGAAGCCTCATTCGGCCGGAGAACAGCATGCTTAGACGCCAGATTTGAAAAAACACCCGTCACTGTATCCAAAGCCAAACCTTATCAAGTCAGACAGGTAAAGCTGTCCTTTTTTCTCATGATGGTAAACATTTTTTTGACGTTTTGATGCGGCGTTGCCAAACTGATTTTTTAGATCTCAACCAATTATGTATTATTATTATTATTTACTTAATACTTACAACGTTATAAACCGCGAGGGCGCGTCAATTCGAGGTTTTTAGGCCTTTGACTGCGATATATTTGAATTTGGGAGCATAGGGAATACGTGGAAATTCAGGAATAGGTCGGAAATACATGGTATTCCCGGAATACCTGTACAAAATTTTATGAGTGGTTGGCCCCTCGGTTGATTGATAGACTGAAAGAGCATGATAGATGCATCAGACAAGGCAGATCCTCGTTAAGTGACACTTGTTCATCATTTGCTAATCATATTGTATCTAAGAGCCATTTATTTTTTTATTTTTTTATTTTTTGTTTCTTCTCTGACTTTGAGCTTTTACACTGTTGTGAGAAGGGTAGGTTGTTGGATGGTTTAGAGATTCTTGAGATTTGTGAGGCCATCCAAGAACGATCATTCTGTTATTTGTGTTATTACTGCACTGAGTTTTCTTTTAACCATTTTCACAAGGCTCTAGACTTCGAAAATTTATTTTCGACCAGAAGAGGTCTTCCTAACTATCAACTTACCTGTGTTGACTGTTGAATTTTGACAAAGATTGACAGGAGTTTGAAAACATCTTTTATCTTTCAATATCGACATCAACGATAAAATTCTGTTGCCAAATAAGGCGACACAGCGCTCTCTAGTACCTTGGCGTATACTATCGTGCGGTCACGTCAAGTGGAAAAGACTTAAACGAAATGGACACCACAAAAAGGGCGCTAATAATCTCGCTGTTGATGCGTCCATGGAATGGTGGGTGGTGTGTGAATCACCCGGCACCGCTATCAGAGTTCTAAGGCGGTGCTTAGGAGGGACTGCCAGTGAGTACGCGAATCCCTGCCCACCACCCAAAAAAAAAATTAGACCGACTGAAAGAAAAACATTCCGTGTACTCTCTATGCCTGGTTTAGATTTGATAGATTCTCGACATAATGTTCAGAAAATATTTAAGTCTATCCACCTCTGATGATGATTATTTCAATAACTTCCAGTTGAGCCTTGAAAAAACTACGTCTGAACTGGATGTTAAAAAATACCTACTTCTTAGCCTAACAATCAGCCAAAAATTGAGAAATTAAAAAAACTGACTTCATAATAGGATTTTGCGAATGCCAATAACAGGTTAAGACACAAAACTTGTCAACTTCGCGTCCATTACATGTATAAAAAAACAGAAAGTGATTTGTCTGACCTGAAGAAATTATTTTTCCAAGCATTAAGGATGAAAGGTGCGTGGCGGCCAATGCCATCGAGATTCACAATGGAGTCACATCATCCTTATTTGAGTGATACAACGAAATTGAAAGATGGTTTGGGAGGAGTTCTTGGACCATCAACTTGACAGAGCCGCCTGCGCCCCTCCCCTCTTCCAGGAGGAAATTTTTGTGCTTCCCCTTCCAATACCGTTCCATAGTTGTTGTCGAGATCCTTGTAAAACACTCATGCAAAGGAAATCTTTTGTATCATTATTAAATGCTGTACAGTAATGGCAATGGCTACCAACCCCACTATATTTCCTGGGACAAGACACTTCTCAAGGCTCAATTTTCAGTCCTCCTATTGATGAAGTACCTAATTATCATGATCAAGAAAATCAGCTCTTTGATCATTCTTTTCACGACCACGAAAGAAAGTCTCATCGGTATTCTAGTCCTGGTCCTGGTCCTCAAAAAACAAAAATAGAAAAACTATCTAAACAATAAAACGAATGAAAAGTACAACGAATATAAACACCAAAGGAAAGCAGTCAAAGACTTGGTAATGGAAAATAAAAAGATGGCATGGGAAGACTTCGGTAAAAGAATGAAGGAAAACAGCAAGGGAAACCAAAAATTGTTCTATAAAGTACTGAAAGATTTACGTAGTGACAAACAACAGCAGCTTGGATACATAAAGGATAAACAAGGAAAAACTATAACACAGGAGGATGACATAATGAGCAGGTGGAAGGAGTATTTCCAAGAACTACTATGCGGGAAAGGAAACTACAGAAGAAGAAAAAGAAAACCGAGAAGAAGAACAAGACAACATAGACGAGGATGGAGAAAAGAGGTGATTAGTATAGAAGAACTGAGAGAAGCTTTAGGGAGAAGTAAAAATGGAAAAGCAGCTGGACACGATGGGATAACTCTGGAAATGCTGAAATAAATGGGTGAAAAGGGCGCTCGCTTGCTACTACAAATATATACCTAGAATGGCTTGGAGAACTGGAGAGATACCACAGGACTGGAACATAGGAGTAATTCTACCAATGTAAATGAAATGTGATGAGTTGCAGCAACTACAGAGGAATCACATTGCTAAGTGTAGCTGTCGAAGTATATGAGCGGATTTTGAAACAGAGATTGAAGCGGATTATAGAACCACAACTAGAGGACTCGCAGAGTGGATTCAGGAAGGGACACAGTATACAGGATCATATTTTCACTATCAAACAAATAATTGAGAAAACATACAAAAAAGACGAAGAAGCATACCTTGGATTTATCGATTTGGAAAAGGCCTTTGACCGAGTACCGAGAGCAAAATTGTGGTAAAGTTTGGAAAGAAGAGGTGTAGAACCGCAGCTAGTAAAAAGTATAAAAAGTTTGTACCGCTCCAATAAAAACTACGTGAGAACGGAAAATATGGAATCGGAAGAATTTACAGCACAAGAAGGACTGAGGCAGGGAGAAGTATTGAGCCCGCAACTATTCACGGTAGTGATGGATGATATTAGTAAGGAATGCAAACGGCGAAATACGAAATAATTACGTCAGATTTCGATCACGGAATGCGCCGTCGCGGATGATCTGGTGATATTTGCAAGAACAGAGAAAGACCTACAACACAACTTTGAAATATGGAGAAGGACAATGGAAGACTATAACATGAAAATGAACTTGGAGAAGACTAAAGTGATGGCTATTGGAAACTACGAAAGAAAAACGCAAATAACGATAGAAGGAATAATCCTAGAACAGGTGGAGGAGTTTAAATATCTGGGAGTCAAGATCGATAGAAAAGGCGGCTGTGAAACTTAAATAACTGACAGAATGGAAAGGCTAGCAAAATTATACCATGCCATGAAGAGAAAATTTATCAGCAAAACGGAAATATCAAGACAGACAAAGATGACAGTATACAAGACAATATACCGACCAATACTCACGTTTGGGTGCGAAAAATGGATAATAACAAGACTTGAAAGTAAAGTACAAGCTATGGGAATGAAATACTTAAGAAGAACCGTAGGAGTAACACGACGAGACAGAATACGCAATGAGGTAATTAGACAAGAAGTGGATATAAGACCGGTACTGGAGAACATCGAAGAGAGACAATTGAAATGGTACGGACATCTGGTGAGAATGGACAGCGATAGACAAGTGAAGAGAATATGGAAAGCGAAAGTGAGAGCGAGAAGGAGCAGAGGTAGACCACCAGACACATGGGATAAGAGAATTGAAAGACTGATACAAGCAAAAGGACATACCTTGAATAGTGCGAGGACCTTGGTAATGGACAGAAGAGGATGGGGACAGTTTGTTTGTGAACTGGGAAATAATGTAAATGTCTTTTAATGGGAATGTAAATGTTATTATTTAGTTATCCAAGAAACATTTTCAATTTGTAAAATTATACTTGTACTTTACACCCAATGGGTAAAAAGGAAATTTGATAATATACATTTCCAAATATTCTTTTAAAAGTTTTTGGGGAATATGCCTCGTGGGGAAATTCCCATCGCCCATCACTATTTGGGAACTCTGTCAAAGACCGTGTGTGTATTCATAGACATAATGAGAGATATGCATTTATCTCCAGGAAAGAATGAGAAAATATGTTTGCGCTGGACCTTGGTTTCGAGATTCTGTGACAACAGACGAAAACTTCATTTTTAATTATTAAAAAATTTGTTGGAAAATGGTGGGCATCGCCATGGAGGTGGACTAGAGCTAAAGTAACGTTTGCCTAACGAAAATTTGAATTTGAAGCTCAATTTGTTCTAGATTTCAATCAAACAGATCTAGAAAATAGAAAAGAGCTTCGAGTTTGAAATTGAAGAACTGAAAAAACAAAAATTTTTGCAGAAGCCACTGAAATAGTTCATTAGTATGAAAACACCCTGTAAATTTATTTAGAATCATTTCCGGAAAATACCGAATAATCAAGCAAATACTCAAGCAAACTGAGACGGTTTAAAAAGCAACCAGAAATGCGAAATTACCGGCAATTCATTTTTCGGTAAAATTACCGGTAATCTCAACGGCGATATTGTACGAACTCTCGTACCAAAAACTTACTAGTAGCAATCTAATCGGCCAAAATCGGAACTTGTTACTATGGAACCTACCGGGTCTTTTTGATGGCTCAATAGAAGGAAGTGGTAAAGAGCTGGGGTATAATATTACTGTGAAAAACTGAGACTATAATGTTACATTACCCAGGGGTCTGGAGAATTATTACGTAATACTGGGAATTTCCTAATAGGCGAATTACCGATATTACCTACCAGTAAAATTGCCGCCGCTACCCAACTCCACTCGTAACTATGGAAAGCAGGCACGGAGTTTACGCCTTCGTTGAAAAAACGACCCGAATAATTCAGGTTGTGATTCAAGTCTCGATTTGGGCACTGTGACTTTACTTTGTGAAAAAACTTCATATCGTGTTGTATTTATTCCTTTTGTTAGGGACATCGGGCATGGCTTTCAAAAGAGACATTATTCATGGTTACAATCCGTTGAAATTTTCACAACAACTGTGTTGTTACTAGATGGCCGTCATGTTTCGGAATGTATAGGTGGGTAAAAAGGTGCAAAAAACGCACAACAACGTTGTTATCGGCTTGTATAAAAGTAGTACTGAGGCGGCAGGAAAAAAGCCGGCCATAAATAATAATACTGCGCCCCGAACACAACTCTAATCTAAATTGATGAGCATCCTCTCGTTAGCGCCAGGGTTAGTTAGGGTGGGTTAGATTTTTACGCGCATCCACAATTTGAGCAAGAAACTGGAGAGACACACACACACATCAACAGGTTCTTCAATTTGTCTACAATCACTCATCTCTATCGTGTACTTTGTCGAAGAAAAATCTGCGCTTTGAATTTTCAAACGCTGATAAAGTTGCGGAGAAAGTTGAATCGAAACTTCTTGAGAAGTGAAATGGCGTGGGGTGGGGTGGGTGAAAAGCTTACCGTTTGAGAGAACTAGGCGTCCAGGAGATTTATCCCGATGTTTGCCCGCATCAAATCGCTCGAAGGCGGTATTTCCACATGTCACAATTTGATTTATCGGAGCACTTCACCCACCGGACCAAGAAACCAGCCCGAAATATACGGTTTTTATAATGCACACAATTTTTTCACCAAAAAAATTTAATTCGAGTATACACTTTTTTTTACACTGTTTTCTTTTTCTTTCGAAAATTTAAACACCCGGAGGTGCGAAACCGAGAGGCGTTGAGACCGAAACGACGTCGCGGCGCTCGGCGCGTATTCCCGATTCAGGTAAAATGCGAAAGCCAAGTCGGCGGTGGCGGCGTAGCGGCGGCGGCGAACTTTCCTCCGGAGCGGCGCTGAAGCTATTGACTGCAGCGCCTCGAAACGGCGGGCGAAGCGAGACGGAATGTCGCGACCGGAGCCGATTTTCGAGTCGACTTATTGATGTGGCCACCAGCCCTTTTTGACAAGGGTTTCCGAAATTTTCACTCCTTCGCGGATTTTAACATCCGCTCACTTCATTACCGGATTTACGGCCGGCGGTGGGGACGCCGCCGGACTAAAGGGCCGCGGAGTCGGGACAGGTTCTTCCGGAACTCCGGAAGTTGTACGCCCGCATTACCAGAGAGTCTCTCCGCGCGATTATTGCCGTTTGTTTGTTCATGAACGCACGCCGGGGCTTTCCCGCGCGTATTCGAGCTTTTCGCGTTGTTGGTCGACTTGCGGTGTGTGTGTGAGCGTTCGTAAAAAGCTCGACCCATGTACAAACACACAAGGCAGGCCGGCGCTATAGTCGGGAAATTTTAGCGCCAAAGGTTGGATGCGAGATTCTGGTGGTGATATCACAACGGAATGAAAATATTCCATCAGCGGAAAACACGGGGAGGATTTCATTCCAAGAAGCGGCCCACACCCTTCGCCGGCTTTTTCAAAACAGTTTTCCCTCTAAAAACAACAAGCTCAAGGGCTAAATAAAACAACAAACACTGAGAGGAAAATGAGTCCGGGCATTATCAAATTTGTAGCTGTAATTCCAAAGGACACTATCGGGTTTGGGCGGATTTTGGGCTTGGCATGATGTCCGCATTACCACTCCACGATTTTTTGTATACACACTAGTAATATCATCATCTTACACTGGGCAAAATTTGATGAAGTGGTAATGCGGACATCATAAAGAAAAAAAAAATTTTTCAACATGATGTATGTTGCACGTTCGGGTAATTAAAAAAAAAACTGAACTGTTTTATTTTTCTCGTCAAATATTTGTTTTTCATCCGATTGCAACAAACTTGGTATCACTGATTAGCTAAATAAATAGACAACAAAATCCAAACCTCAAGATGAGAGAACTGTCAAGATTCAAGATGGCGGAGGCAAGTGGAATAATACCATGTATTGAACTCGTCTCTTTTTTTTAATACCTAGAAACTCTTGCGATGAGAAACCAAATTATGACGAATTCCGAAAGAATCGCCTTCTCACAAGGCAGAATAGAAGAATAATGAAAGAATCGCCTTCTCACAAGGCAGAATAGAAGAATAATTTCGAGATAACTATTATTCGAATAATGAATTGATGTTTTCCTCCTTACCGGCTCTGATGCACCGTAGAAGTTTTTGCCCTCTATTCTATGATGTGCTTCACAATCTAAAAGTGACATTTCTGGATAACACGGAGGATAACACTATATTACACTAGGCAGCAAAAATAGCGCCCACTTGATTTATGACGAAGACGACTATGGTGGTCATGGTCATGGGCAAACCCCCCGAGTACATCAAGCTTGCAACCGGCAGTACAGCAATGTGTAGAGGAAAATCGACGGAGTGTCGGACATCCTCACCTACGCCGGAGGTTGAAGACAGAAATCACGTCAATCGTGCGCTTCTTGGTCCCAGTGCTTGGATGGACTTACCATCAAACATCCAGGCACCACATTGTGACTCAGTGAGTACGGCTGGTCTGGGAAAGAATACAGTTCAATTCAGGCCTACGTGAAGTGAAACTATGTTCCACTAACTCCCCAAATGGAATCCAGATTCAGATAGGCTTGGTACAGCTGGAGGCGAAGGCTAGAATCGTTGAGTTTGTGTGGCCATTTTGAAACGAAAGGGCCCGTGACTACGTTGGATTGACTCCCCTGACGCGAGCACAAAACTTCTACACAATCCACTCAACTCCAATGCACTCTTTTTCCTTAGCACTACACACATTGTTCCGAATCGACCGTAAAAAATCCAGGACAGTAAGTTGAGGGGAATAATTCAAGAGTGCCAGAGCCTGATAGCCTCGTTCCAACTCCGTAAAGTTTCACATACGGTCGGTTGTCCGTCCGGATCCGAATCAACCAAAATCAATTTGGTTTCTTGGTCAAAGTTTGTGAAAAAGAAAATCAACCTCTTAGCTTAATACTGACTTCGACTCATTTCAGGCCTTCCTGTTGAATCCCCTTATAAAGTATTCGTGAAAAACTTCCAAGGAAAAGTCAGGAATGAGACTCTCGTCTGGTGTTGACCTAGCTCTGTCGACAAGATGCAAGATGCCGCGTTATGTCCCACTCTTTCACAAATCCAGTAGGTACGTTCCGTCAGTCTTCCTGGGCGGACGTGACTTATTCTATCCAACCTTCTGCCTTGTCTCGATTGGGCAGATCTCTAGATATTTTGGTTGGATAGCCTGTTTCAGGAATCACCCAAGTACCGCCGCGCGCCTTCAAGGAGCTTAAATTGGGCTGTCGGATTGAGACGTAGGTATTGTTACGTACGGGTTCAATTATAATTGAGACGATCGTTTCAAAACATACACTGTTTCTTTCTGCGTACTACAATAAATACACTTTAACAATGATTATTGCGCTTGGGAATATCGCTGGTACTCTCGCTTCCATCGTTCTCGATCACTTCCAGTTCAATATTACTCCATGGGCTGATTATCGGTGCTTCATATATCTGCGACTATTGATATCGAATATTCCATAGGTTCTCCAGCAAATTCCACAGTGACCCGGCATACGATTTCTAGGCGACTCCCGAAAAATCCTACACCTTTCGCGATCATTACTAACGTGCGGTGAACGGCACCTCCGCCAAAATGGACACATATATCTGAACTCACTGTTGAAGTTTTCATTCAGTTCCATGGGCCAAAGCCTATACGGATGTTCTGGAATGCACTAGAGCTCCAAACTCTCACACTGCGACCTAATGGAAAGAGAAAGATCGCGTGTTCTCTAGTATCGCTGCTCGTAACACTGCCCCCTTTTAAGCCTGTTCATCCCGAATAGCCTCACAGTTACTTCCCGAATAACGTGCAAGACGATCAAGGTGGACAACTTTGATCTTGGCTCTCGGGGCTCGCTGGATTCTATACACGACGTCATCATTCCTCTTGACAACCGTGTACGGTCCTTCCCTCGACGGATGAAACTTCGGAGACTTTCCTTTTTGGCGTTGAGGATTGTACAACCAGACCAGGTCTCCTGCTTGAAATTCCATGAAGTTAGCCTCCAAGTCGTAGCGCGTCTTCATTCTATCGATGGCGACTCAAATCCGTTTCTGAACCAACTCGTGGGTGTCGCACATTCTTTGCCTCAGGTCGTCGACGTATTCGGGGATGTCTTCAGGATCATTCTCTGGCGTGCCAAATTGTAACTCGTAGGGAAGGCGAAGCTCTGGGCCAAAATGGACACGTGCCGGTGTTTCTCCCGTGGTGTCGTGAATGGCAGCGTGATACGCCATTAGAAATATTGGCAGATCACGACCCCAGTCTCGCTGATGCTTGTCAACGACCATTGACAGGTGCTACTCCATCGTCCTGTTGAACCGTTCAATCATTTCGTCGGACCGTGGGTGAAGGGGGTGTCGTCCTAGTCTTCTGTATCCCAAGTTGAGTACAGACACCTTGGAACACGTGTTGGATTCAAAGTTTCGTTCCTGGTCCGAGTGTGATTCCAGAGGTACTCCGAAACGGCTAATCAAATCATCCACCAGCACCCTCGCCACTGTAGAAGCTATCGGTTGGGTAGGGCGTACGCTTCCGGCCACTTGCTGAAGTAGTCCATGGCAACCAGGATGTATTTGTTGCCATCTTCCGTTGTCGGGAACGGGCCAGCCACATCGATCGCGATGCGTTCAAAAGGCGCTCCAACATTGTAAGTCTTCAGCTCCCCTCGGCTGCGAGTTCTTGGTCCTTTGCTGGCCGCACAAACCTCGCACTGGCGACACCGTGTTTCCACGTCGTTCCGGCAGTTCACCCAGTACAGCCGCTCGCGCACCTTGGCCAACGTCTTGTTCACACCAAGGTGCCCTCTAGTGACGCCATCGTGCATCTCCTTCGGGACTTCTTTCAATCTCTTCTTGAGAAGCACCAATTGAACTCTCTCCTTCTTCTCATCAGGACTCTCTCAGACTCTCTTCAGCAGCTCCTTCTCGAATTTTACTGTTACTCTGTCCTTGCCAAGTTACTTTTTTCCAGCAAGTGAACCGATGGCTGGGTCCTCGCGCTGCTCTTTTTGATCTCAACCGTAGTCCAATTTCTTGGGGTTTCAATGACAATTGCCTTGACTGCGACGTTTCCACTCTGCTGGTTCACGCCGTACCTGTAGTCCTTGTTGCGTGGTGTTCGATAGACCATCCGTGTTGCCATTGCCATGACTCTTTCCAGGACGATGTTGACTTCATCGATCAGCATCTCCCCGTTCTAGCATGGAACAGTCTGCTGAACGGTACTGTTGCCAGCAATCACGCTGCAGGTGGTCATCCTTTCCACAGTTGAAGCAACGCGGTCTTCCTCCTGTGCGTTTGCTTTCTTTTGATTGATGACCTCCTCGATCAGCAGTTCCCCGTTCCACCATGGAATGGTCTGCTGAACTCGACCATTGCTTGCAGTCCCGACGAAGATGTCCTAGTTTCTCACATTCGAAGCAACGCGACCTTTCTCCAGGTCTTGGCTAGTCTTGGGAATTGTTCCGAGACAATAAAGAGTTGAGGATTCCCTCAAAATTTCCTCGATCGATTTCTCGGCAGTACCTCCGGATTCCTCAACGCCCACCGCCTTGACTTGACAACTGCAAACCGCTTTGACTCCCTCAATGAAGATCGCCTGAGTCAGTGCGTCGCTGATGTCGACTGGGTTTTTGATCATCACCATCTCACAAAGATCTTAGTCTCGAATTCCATAGACGAAGTTATCTCTTATGATGTCTGTCAAGTGGTGCGCTGGGTACATTGGGCCTTATGAATAAAGATGGAGCAATTGCTTTTGCTTGAATTCTAGCAGCAAAAAACGGAGAAACATTTGGAAAGGAGACTTTAAACCATTATAATTATTTCAATATGTTACTCAAATGCTCAGTGAGACCTAAATTAATGAATTACATGAAGTTTCTGAGTTTTTTTGAGAATTTCCTAGAAAGAAAAAATCAAGATAAAGCAATTGCTTAGTCTTTATTCATAAGGCTCATTGGGTACGCTAGAAGAGCCAGCCTTTGGACATCAGCTCCAAATTCCTGTAAGCTCTCTCCACTTCTCTGAGTTCTTGCCAAAAAATTAGCTTGATGAACTGCCGTCCGCAATGATCCCCATAGCGGATTTCCAGAACGTTGAGAAGCTTCTGTAAGTCCTTTTCTGCTCACTCTCCGGAAGCGTCTGTAGCAACTCCAACGCTGGACCTCTCAAAGCAAGGATGAATGCCTTAGCTTTATCTTCGTCATTCCACGTCCACCTGTTCACCTCAGCAACAACGTCAAATTGCCTTCTGTAGGTCGTCCATGGGCTTTGTCCATCGAAGTTTGGCAGTTTCACAAGTTAAATACCGGAGCCACCGTATTACTCGCGGCAGTACTCTGGACACGTTGTTTCAGCTGCTCAATGTTTGCCTCAATCGTTGCAGTTTTTTTCTGCTAGATTCCTCATATTGCCGTTGAGGTAGCGCGTGTGTTGTTCCATAGCCGCCATTAGCTCTTCTAGACGCTTCTTCTCTTTTTCTTTCTCTTCTATATACTTCTTTTTCTGCTTTTCTAGAACATTCTTCAATTCCAGGACGATAGCCGCAAGGTCTCCGAATCCTCTTTTCGACATACTTCTCGTCTCCGGCATTTACGAACCAATTCCAATACTTCCGAGCACTTTGTAGTCGCAGGCCGAATTACTCTCAGTTATATCGCTTTCTGACACCGGATGTCACGTATTTTGCGTACAGGTTCGGTTATAATTGAGACGATCGTTTTAAAACACACACTGTTCATAGTTGCGTACTACAATAAATACACGCCAACAATTATTGCGCTTGGGAATATCGCTGAGACTCTCGCTTCCATCGTTCTCGATCACTCCTAATTCAATACTACTCCATGGGCTGGGGATTGGTGCTTTATTTATCTGCGACTACTGATCTCGTATATTTCACGAGTCCTTCAGCAAATTCCACAGTGACCCAGCATACGATTTCTAGGCGACTTCCGAAAAATCCTATACATTTTACGGCATTACCAACGTGCGGTTAAGCCGGCACCTCCGCCAAAATGGACAGTAGTATCTCAACTCGCTGTTGAAGTCTCCATTCAGTTCCGCGGGCCAAAGCCCACACGCATGTTCTGGAATGCACTAGAGCTCCGCACTTGTACACTGCGACCTAATGGGAAGAGTCTAGAAAGATCGCCTGTTTTCCAGAATCGCTGCTCGTAACAGTATTATGTTGACGGTGGTTTGGACCTCATGTCAATGACTCTTGTTTCTTCAATTTGTTTTGGATACAGTGGCGGACTTTGAAATCGGAGATCTTCTTTAAATTGAGCAGTGGAATTTGCATTATTTGACAATGGAATAAAAATGGAGGTTAGTTTTTTGATTTTGCAGAGCTGATCCTATTCTAGTGTTACAAATCCTCATTAGATCTTCGACGGAGGGAAAGCTGGAGCGGCTTAGCTAAAAATGGAAGAACTTGTGGCGGGATAAATTATTTGAATCGCGAATACTGCTTCAGTACAATGCTCATGTGAATTCTACACTAGAGAACGCATTGAGTCGATAGGTTGAGGATTGGTTGATTGAGAAGTTTTTCGTTAGAGAATGGCTAAAGAGAGCAGCGAAGAAACTCAACATAGCCTTCAAGCCTTTGCGCAGCGCATTATGTCAGTTACTCATAAGCGAAAGAATAAAGTTTTGTTCAGTTGTTGTGTCAGTTGAAATCTTTTGGTTGAGGAATAAAATGCCTCAACTACAATTGTTCAGTTGTTCACACAGGAGACGATAGAAAGTAAATGTCACATCGTTTGTGATTGGGTGATCTAGAGTGCTCGAGGAAGCATGAGTCTGCGAAAATTCGGAAATCGGACTTCTTATTTTTTTTTCCGTTGAGGGGCGGCGGCCGGGATCGGCGGCTGGGTGCTGGTCGGTGACAAATAAAGAGTATCCTCTCTCGTCCTGTTTTAAGTCAGCTATTCATCAGTGAAAGAAATAGATTCCTATGTTTCATGGTTTAGGAGAAACAGTTGAAAGATTCACTAAAATCATAGAAATCAGGCTGGGCCCAATGGTCGATCAAAATTATCTTCACATAAATCATCAAGAAGACAGGAAATCAGTACAGTACAGATATTTTCATAAATATGAGAAATTACACACTTATACATATCACATGATCGATTTCCACCAATACGAGAAAGCAGTGGCAAAATTCGGCAAAAAACTGGTCTCTCGTGGCCCAAAATCCGCCCAAACCCGATAGTGTCCTTTTCAACGAGAACTCAAATATTCCCACATACAGTATGGTCCATCCTAACGTAATTATCCCATAGCGGTCTTACTGTTCAAGATAGAGAAAAAGATGTAAGAGAAAAGTTTCATGGTTTGATAAGACCTATAACCTAAAATTATTTTCAACTATACAGGTGTCCCATTTTGACAGGATTAATGAAACGTCCATTTTTTTAAATGAATCACCCTATATTTTTTGCATCTTCATGTTCAACTTTTTTAACTGTCTTATCCCTGTACTTACTCTTGAACTTCATTTTTTCGAGATAATCGGAAATTTTCACAAAATTAACTCTTTTTTTTTAAATTGAGTTGGCCGTGATGAATGACAGACAAGCCAAATAAATAGTACGCAACTCTAAGTTATAGTCAGTCTGAATATTGTCGAACAAAGAAAAATTAATTTACGCGGGAGGAAATGATTGATATGATATTCTGGTAATAATTCAGATATCCAGGATCCCACTTTGTTTTCTTTTTGCGTTGAAGTCATTTTTTTTTTGTCCGAAAATATTCAGTTCAATAATAATTACCAACTTTGATATTCGTAACGTAGGTAACATGAGTTTTCAGGTAAGAGGGACACTGATTTTCGCCTGAAAACATGCAGCCATAATTCAATTCCCTCGTCAATAAATCTTCTTTCAAACATGAAGGGGTATATCTCAAAATAATCATTTTGAATGGTTCATTTCAAAGCAAATTGATTTCCGACGAGTTCCATCTCCAGATCTGACTCCGGGGGTTATTCAGATCTGCGTCATTTTTGATGCAGAATCTTGATTTCAAGTTTTCTTCCGCATCAATTTCGAAGACATATTCTTGTTCCCTGAAGCCTTAGCTTTAACATGAGCTACAGATTATAAAAATCGGTCACTAAGGAAAAAAGCTATGACCAAAAAAATTGTTTTTTTTTTTAAATCACCCTGTAGTGAGGGAAGAGAATCGGAAAATTGAAAAACTGTTTCGATATATAAGTGTACCAACCTCTTTGAACCAGTTGAAAATATTCACAAACTTGTTTTTTCAAATTGGGAGTTACTCAAACTTTTTAGGCCCTGCAGGGTTTTACGCGATGCCCTGTATAACCAACACGGAAGATTTGAACTTGATTCTCTATCCATCCTCTGATAGACAAAGAGCGCAGGTATGTGAGAAAAGGAAAAAATTGGAATTAGTCCTATTTCTTCGGGAGCTAGGCACTTTAAACTTCATTGAAAATTTTGGGTGGGCCACTTCAGTTGTTGAGTAGTTTATTTATGTGTTTTTACATTTAGTCTAGGATCTTCTCGGATAAAAAGCAATGCTAGAGGCAAGTCATGTTAAAGTTTGGCAACATACATTTTAAGGGTATTTGGACCCCGCTGAATACGAAAACCATTGTTGCCAAGCCTAATCTTGCACCGGAAGCCCGCAATGGGGGGGTAAAGGGGAGGGAAGACCAAAAATCACTATTTTTCACCTTTTTTTATGTCGGGACTGCGACCTGTCATTATAGTCCAGTCAAATTAAGCAAAAATCTGGCCAAACCGGAAATAAATTCGGAAGTTGACAAAATTTGGTGGATCGATGCAGAATTTAACGTGTAAC
Organism: Anaspis maculata; assembly: GCA_949128115.1. Classification (NCBI taxonomy): domain Eukaryota; kingdom Metazoa; phylum Arthropoda; class Insecta; order Coleoptera; family Scraptiidae; genus Anaspis; species Anaspis maculata. The sequence continues at coordinate 123,040,883 of OX421961.1, forward strand.
AACATACTGAAATTCCTGATAATTCCAAGGCTTGGATTTTTTTTTAGAATCAATAAAAGAGCGCCATCCTTGAAAATTTTCGATTTTTTCTGAATAACTTGTAAACTATTACCTTTAGAACACCAGTACCTGCAAAGCAAATGTAGGCCGTTAAATTCTCAGAAGATTAGTACCAAACTCATTACTTTGTTGTCAATAGTCTCTGAGATACAGCGTCTGCCAAAACTCAGTGAAAATGACTCAAAATTTACTTCCGGATTTTACGTAACAATTTGCATAGTGTCAGTTCAGGGGCTGTAACGTGGACAGAAAGTGTGCGGATTCCAATGTGTTTCACATTTTTGGAAAGCCAATTCAATATTCGGCATCACAAGTTTGTCTAGAAGTCGCCAACTTCAAAATGGTACTTTTCCTCGACCTTTGAAATCTATACTTGAAGTCCCGAAGAATCCTCAAAAAATCGATTATTTCCAAACCATGCCATTTGCTTTATTTTTCAAGTATGGAAAAACCATCTAGAGAATATGTGAAGGATTGAATACCAAAAAAATAGCATGTTTCAGAATCTTTTTCCTAGTGATGGTTCCTGAGGTATATGGGTTAAAAGACCAAAACGACCTATTTGGAGAAAAGGATAGGTAGTCCGGACACCAACTGCTGAATACTGTACGGCCCTTGCATTTGATGATACAAAATGCCACTTAGCAGACGTAGTGAACATACTTATGAACAATCACTTGCAGATGGTGAAAGTAGAAGGATTTATCTTGAAGTTGGTGTAAGTTATTTCAAAATTTGATGATTTTCAAGTGATTGGCAGATATTAAAAACCGAACAATTTTTTGGGTGACCCACTTCAAATTGTGCCCCCATGTTACTGACGCCGAATACACGGACATCCTTTTTGTGTAGTGGTTTTGTGATGGCGAATACAAGGGCTGCAGTCAGGGAATACCAACGAAGGTTTCCTGCTCAAAGAGTGCCGTCCCGTCACACCTTCAAGAGAGTCTTCACATTCACTCGGGAAGTACTGGTTCCAGAAGCTCCCTCAAAGACCCAGTGTTGTCCGACACAGTCATCTTCTCCAGAGCTTCCGTCAGTTGTCGCGAAAATATTCTGAGATTGTTCCTTGTCTGAACAGAATCGAGCGGATCGACTATGTCATCCTGTAACAATTTCAAATATTCAAGGACAATGCTGAAAGTTGGGTCGTCTTCTCCCTGCGCCATTTCAATGACAAATGAACAGCTCGACCTAGTAATTTATACCTGTCTGTCTGACCAGTGGGGCGTGACAAATATTAGATCTGTCTGAAAACTTCACACGTGAAGCTTGGCCATCCACGTGGCCGTGTTTTTTCTAAAAACGATAGTTTCCCATTTTTGCGGGATTTCTCTATCGATTGATTCGTTTTGTGACCATTTTCTTTGTGTTATATGATTTTTGGTGGTTAACATGGAAGATACACTGGGATCCCAAGAAACGTCGAACAACCATCGAGAGTTGCCGTCGAAGAAAACAATTATTGTCGAGATGACACAGCCAAATGCCACGACCAGCACCAAGAGAATAGGAAACGCATCTGGTGTTCCACATCCCCATATTCGTGTAAGGATGGCATTAAAAGCAAAGAGGCGCGATCCTCATCACATCCAGAAGGTCCAACGTCTGGAACCTGATACAAAATGGAAGTAGTGAAGCATACCTGATGCCAAAAAGACGGCCGTTACATTTCTGAAAAAAAGAACAAGAATAATTGATTTATTTGAAAGTTATTAGTCCTCAAACATGACTTTACAAATTTTATCTAGTCAAATGGGTAAAAGTAGAGAGAAGTAACTGTCGGAGTTTCAGAAATTTGACAGGGATGTTCGCTAAGGTATACTTATAAACATACTAAAAGTCCCTGGTTTAAAATTTTCCCCTAATGTATGGTGTGGAGTTGTGGATGATAAATTAATTGGGCCGTACTTCTTTGAACACCGCTTAATGGGGAGAAATGTACCTGCATTCTCTCTCGACCAATTTAATGTTGTCGCGAGAGATCAATGAGAGAGGTCTTCATCTGGAGCATGATGGAGCGCCGCTCCATTTTTCTCTTAAAAAAGTATATATTGTTTTTCTCCTTATCGGCCAGGATTGGCCATAGCAGTTTTTGCCTCTTAATTTACGTATGTGTACAATAATACTGAAAAATTGCAAATTGGACAACACCCAGACTTCTTCTAGAACCACCTACGTCACGAGCCCGTCTTTTTCTTTCAAAGTCAGGGAACATCTCAACGCATTATATCCTGATCGTTGGATTGGTCGCGGTGGTCCTCAGCTTTGGCCACCCAGGTCTCCTGACCTGACCGTTTCAGATTATTACGTTAGGAGCCAATGAAAGAAGTTTTGTACAGCACAGAGGTCAAAACATATCCTGTGATCAAATGAATTCTAATTTAGAGCAGGCTTTGAGCCAAAAAACGTAGATCTTAACTTAATTGACAGAATCAAGCACTACTTTCAATTATGTATGACGTCTGGGTATGTCAATTCGCAAAATATGCGTATGTGGGGCATCGAGAATTCACACTACTTCGTCGAAACAGCCCAGTTTCCAGAGAAAATTGGAGTGTCACCGGGCCAAAAAATTTTAGGGCAACATCATTGGCGAAAGATATCGGCAAGACATTTTACTTCCGTTCATCAATGAAGTACACGATGATAAACTTGGAAACGGCTACTTCCAGCAAGATGGGGCCACACCGCACACTTCCCGCGAGACTTTAGTACTTCTCAGCGAGTCTTCCCAGACCAGATAATCAGCAGGAATTCAGCTAGCATATGGTCCCCTGGTTCTTGTAACCTGACACCGTTGGACTTTTACGTCTGGTATCATCTGAAAAATTGGATTTTCAAAGAGCCAGTAAATAACATGGTGGAGCTTAGGGTAAGAATCTCAAAAAAAAAGCCTGGAAATCAATAACAATCTGCAGGAACTAATCAACTTTAGCGGTGCGATGAGACGCAGAGTTCGGCTTCGTTTAGCTCAGGAGGTGTGCATTTCCAACAATTCCTGTAGGTTTCCAATTTTCACGAGTTCGAGTTAACTTGATACCTTCATTAAAAGTTTGGTTGTTTACATTCTTGATATTTGATCTGACAAAAGCCATACAGACCATGCAGAAAGTCATACAGACCATGCTGCGACATACGCCTTTAAATTCACAGCCTGCTCTAATAAGGAATTCATTTGATCACATGATGTTAGAGTTTGGATAGCGGCTGCAAATCAAATCAGGATCAACAGAAAACCGGTTAGGAAGGCCACACGGCATTTATTGATCAGATGTAGAAAATTCATAGAAATGAGATTTTGTTTATTGCGTTCTTGTTCAAATATTCTTTGATGTTCGTTAAAGGGGGAGTGTGGGTAAAATTTTGTGTCAATTTTAAAATTTATATAGCTGCGGGATGGCTTTAGTTGATTTTTAGTCAAAATCGCATCCAAAAAATTCCAAGCCGTTACGAGGTTATCGTAAATTTTGTGGGCTGATTATGACGTCATACTGCGCACCGGAAAGGACAGGTCGGCAGGCCAAGGCACCACGCCAACAATTACTAGACCTTTATAAAATGGAACAAGTTTACCAAACGGTAGACGCAGGTCATTTGACTTTAATTTCAAAGAACGGTAAACCAAATTTCAGTAGAAATTTTTAAAAACATAAATAAAGTGCGACTTCATCTGTCAATGAAATATAGCGGCAACATGGCAAAATCGCAAAGTCGCACTTTAATTATGTTTTTAAAAATTTCTACTGAAATTTGGTTCACCGTACTGTAATCTCCCAACCCACCCCTCTTATAAAAATAAACTTTCCCCAAAGAAGAAGAAGACTCCCCTTCAAAGTTGAAGACTTAGGTTGGCTGTTCGTGTTCGTCTAGTGGTGTTCGTTAGGATTTTAGTTGTTCCGTAGTTACCCCAAAGTAGTACAGGTAAGTGAAGGCTTGGAAATGAAACGCAGAGACTTCAAAATCAACAAAGAACAATTTTATTCCAAAGACAAATCTATCAACTCATGTTCAAGCATGCAATATCAATTCAATTACCCCACCCTCCCACTATTTGAAATGCAGTGTGTAAGTCACTGATGCAGAGAGAACAAGAGAAAGACGAGAGAGAGAGTCGCTCTCGCTAGAACAGATCACATTAGTTCCACGGACCTAGATTGTTGAGGAACCTGTTAGCGGGAAAGAATACTGCAGACCAAGTGCTCAGCGCAGTGTAGCCACTTGGGGCAGTGTGAAACAGAGACAAAGGTTTATTAGTAAGTTCTACGGTGACCTAAGTTGACGAGGGATCTGTAGGGAAAATAGATAAGATTTTGGCAAGGACAGTGGCCGAGCACTGCTGCCGAAAGAAGAGGGAGAACACATGACATACAAATCAATAACAATCAATATTACCAATAAAACGAAACTGTGAATAATCACAGTACATGGGTTCATACATAATGAACATGGTCAATGGAATCATCATCAGTTATTTATCACAATAAATACCACCACATGATTCAATGTAAATCAACAATATCAACAACCAGGTCTCATCAGTTGAAGACGTATATTATTCAATAAGATAACAAAGTAAGGAAAGATATCTTCTTTCAAGAGATACCCTTCTCTCACAAGACACGACAATAAGAAAAACATCTGTTGTGTGCAGATCCCTTTCTATCATAAGATCCAGGCATGGATACAGAAGATAGTTGATCAGTGTAATATGTAACATGGTAAACAGAAGTATGAAGAAATCATTAAAGCAATTCAACTCAGATGGAGGAGAATAGCCCGACCAAGTACATCAAGTATGACAGCATACCTCGGAGCTCTCAAAACCACGTCACCTGTTCTACAGGTCATCGCTTTGTTGTCCCGCCAGATGCTGTCTCTCATGGTAGCTCGGTCGCAGGTCATCGGGATATCTTGTGGCGACATCGTTCTACTCTTTCGTCTCTCTCAAAACCCCAACAACAGTGACCCACACGCTACGTGTATTCCCTTTTTCCCCTGAACGTGATTATCCCGTTAATTGTTACAATTAATAATGTCCAAGTGACAGGCAACAAAGGAGCTAAATACTCGGCTAAATAACTTATCTTCGAGCGTTCTGAAGGCACGGCAGCTATACTCGGGAAGTCGTCAACATCGGAAGAGACTTGAATCTTCTCTTTTCTATGATCTGGAGCAGGAAATACCCAGTTTTTCTTGTGTTCTTCTCTTAGACATCTCCCGTCATTTTCTACACTTTTTCAACTTCCCGTTACTTGACGACGGCCTCCCCCTTTTCAGGTGTATTACCAAAGCTCACGATGTTTTACATTCCAGTCTTTATAAGCTAAAGAGCCGGTCGATTTCAGTACTTTGAAATTAAAGTCAAATAACCTGCGTCTACCGTTTGGTAAACTTGTTTCATTTTATAAAGGTCTAGTAATTGTTGGCGTGGTGTCTTGGCCTGCCGACCTGTCCTTTCCGGTGCGCAGTATGACGTCATAATCAGCCCACAAAATTTACGATAACTTCGTAACGGCTTGGAATTTTTTGATGCGATTTCAACTAAAAATCAACTAAACCAACTAAAGCCATCCCGCAGCTATATAAATTTTAAAATTGACACAAAATTTTACCCACAGTTCCCCTTTAAACAGTTATATTTTATGCGGTCGAATTTTGCGGATTTATTCTGGTTTGACCACCCTACATATTTGAGTGATTTTGGACAACTCTGAAGAACTTCTTTTTTCAGGGCGCCGGGGCGGTGGCGGCGGTCGAATGAAATTGGAGAAAGACTTCACGAGATTGCTGTGGGCTGCCTGTAAAGGCCGCAGCGGAGAATGAAAAAAGGCCGCCGCAAGAATAAACATAAACTTTTATAAAACTTTTATATTTTATAAAATGAATAAAATGTCTTCACAACTACAAATGTTTTTTTCTTTTCATAACCAGATGAAAGCGGCCTCAAGATCATCGAGATCGCCGGTAATCTCTTTGCTCAGCCAAAGGATTATTCAGGAAATGGTCTTTGAAGACACTGGAGCAACGCGTTTACGTTTATCCCCATATTCACCAATGTTGAATCCAATAAAGACAATAGTATTATGGTCAAAAGTAAAATGTTACGTGAAGACCCAAATCACAGTGCCTCAGGTTGCAGCCCCTGCAGTGGAACAGCAAAGACTCGTTTATCTATAGTCGGAATTCAAAATAGTTGAGACTGAATCATGCATGAATTATGATATGACTGGCTTTTTCATGACCCACCTATGATTTTCCTTCTCTTTCCCACGTTCCTCACCGCAAGGCTGCAAATATTCGAGTAAGAGTCAGCCTTAGCTATTCTGAATTCCGACTATATTATCCATTCCAAGCTTAAAAAAACCACAGTTGCCTATGATATTTTTTCTCCAAGTTGGACAATCTGATACGTTGATGGATTGGAAAAGTCAAGATGATTTAATCAAATTTGTCAAAGTGATGTCTGCTCTGCTGGATTGCCGTTTTAAATCAATTGTTAGGTCAGATTTTGACACTGACAAAATATTTTCATTAGTTTTCGTCTTCAAAACGCCGCTATTCACGTTATTTAAATAGTGAAAGTATTGACAAGTGCAACAGTAAGAATGTACAGTTTAAAAAGTGATCGAGGCGAACCCAGTCCTACCGCCGGCGCCGTAGTGTGATTTAGTCGCAAAGTGATCTCGTGACCTGAGCTCGTCGCGCCCTGTAAGAACCTAGGTACGTTAATTCACCCTCTCTTCCAGGATCATGAACTGTGGTCCTGGCCGAAAGAAAGCGGCTGAGATCAGTGGGCAAACCTTTGACCTGCCGGCGACGCAGTTCCCAGAATGACAATTTGACAACACAGCGTAGCTCAGGTGAAGGTTTCATGTCAAACGGACACAAATTTGAACGTAACCTCCCTTGTATCAAGATGACATTAAACATCAAAAATCAGGGACACCAACAGAACTCGAATTTTTCATGGCCAGCTGTGGTTTTTTTAAGCTTGGAATGGATTATAGACGGGCTAATTATGATTGATTCGAGAGATTCCATTGTGGAAGGAGACAGTGGTCGGGCGGCACAGCATACCACAGTTTATCTGTAGCAGCTTGGTCTATGAAGAGTGAAGACGTCATGATTTTGCGCAACTTTGGACAACTGTCAATATTAAATAATACCTGCAGTGTCATGTTAGTGACAGACGCCTATACAAGCACAAAGAGTAGAAACGAAAGTCAAGAATGGTCAAATACTGCTGCGTTGCCTTGTGCGGAAATAACTTGAGACGGCGAGGAAGCTCTAACCTTCCGCTTTGTAGGCCAAGTCGCTCAATGGGATGTAGAGCCACACTGTTATCAATAACCAAGTAGTTGATGCAGGGCCAGAAAAACAAGTAAGTAATGAACACGGCTTTCATCTTTTAGCAATATTGAATGGTTCGTTCTCCTTATCCAGTTTTTACATTTCCAGCTCATTTCAGAACCTGTTCATGACGCATGGAATCTGTCGTTAAGATGGCATCATGCGCAAAATGTTTTGCATTAGGTTGGGACAACCGTCAGAACCATTATCTATCGTTTATTTTTGGAAAGGTCTGTAACTTTGGTGGCTCGATTGGAAAATCCGCGCGGTCTTAACTTCATCCACTGACCTCGGGTTCCACCAAAATTTTAAGAGCAGATTAAATCTATCACGCTGATAGTTGTTATGCACCAGCCAATAGGATGACCAGTTGCTTAGTTACTATCAGAGCGATGAAGTTATCGCGTTGATAAAAGTTTGGTGGAACCCGAGGTGAAACAGGCACGACGAAGCTTATGGTGAGCGGGCCCTCATTTTTTATGAAAAGATATTTTTCAATTTTGAAAGCAATCTAAATTTGAAATACTGGTTTTCAATGGAATTCTTGGCTTTTGTTTCGATTCGATTGTTTCGATTGTTTTTCAAAGGGCATTCTGGTGGGCGCTACACCGAATTATCGGGAAAAAGTCAAGAATTCCAATGAGAACCAATATTTTAAATTTAGATTGCTTTCAAGGACGGAGTTGAATTGGTGAGATAAGGCGTTGCGAAATCAATCGTTGTGGGCTTATTTCTTCGACAGAAATTCACCATTCAGGTCTCTTTCGGAAGCTACAAGGATGTATTTTGGTTTGAGCCCATTGGTATTTGAAAAAATCCAAAAAATCATTTTTTCAAAATTTTCGAAATATTTTTGTATTTTGGAAATGGCAATAGGCTCAAACCAAAGTACATCCTTGTAGATTCCAAAACAGAGAGCAGTACAGTACCAAGGTGATTATGCTGTGGATTGTTGCATGGACCACCAACACGAGTGGTAGGTATTTATTAGTAGGAAGTTAGACGTGTTCGCCGTTCAGTTCAAGGGCGCCTCCGAGCCACCAATCCCAGAGAGAATCGTTCGATTTGCCGCGATTTAGTAAGTGGACGGACACTTGCTGGACCAAAACTGGCTGCTGGGCATGAAGGGCACAGGGCGTCCTGTGTCACAATGGACAGTCACAAGAAGACTGCGAGAAGTAGGGCTGCTTTCAAGACGTCCAAAACCGGCGCCTGAGTTAGATCGACGGTATCGTCATCCGTCAGGCAAGACTACGGTACGCCAGGGAACATCGGCGATGGGAGATTGAAGAACGGAGAAATGTACTTTTCACGAAAGAAACACGTATCTCCCGATGAAACGAACGATGGGCGGGATCGTGTATAATGTCGTCGTGGACAGCGGTTTCATGCAGATTGCATTTTACCCAGGATTCCGTTTGGAGGTAGCTCCATCATTGTGCGGGCAGGAATCCACTTGAATGGAACAACGGACCTGGTTCCCCTCCTGCGTTGAATGCCGAGCGATACAGAGACGAGATCCTTGCCGTGCATGTTGAGCATCCTGGATCCTGGCATGGTTTTCATGCACGACAATGCGAGACCTCATATCGCTCGCATCAGCCAGAAGTGGCTGATTGAGCACCAGGTCCCTGTAATGGATTGGCCAGCTCTGTCACCAGATCTCAATCCAATAGAGCACGCCTGGGACTGGCTGAAACGGAGGGTGCGCCGCCGAGTTCCGCATCCAGTCTGAGATCAATTCATGAGAGTAGCGTTATGCTCACATCCGTTTTTATCTTTTCAAAACCAGATGACCATGACCAAACCGTCGCCTTTCACTTGCTTTCAAGACAGTCAGTTGAGTCGTTTCATTAATTTTTAAATACATTGTTAATGAAACCAGACGTTAATCCAAATCATTGTTTCACTTTCTGTTTTGAGTGATATGCCCTTCCGGAATTTCCTGACGTACAGGGTGATCCACCGAGATTCCCCCCTCCCCCTGTTGGAATTTTTCCCAATCATTCCCGTAGAATTCAAATTCAGACACAAATTTTTTTTGCATCTTATAGTATACAGCAGGGTGTTTCAAAAAAACCTCCAATTTTTTTCGGTACCTTGTATCCAAATATTGGAAATGATGCGGCTTTTTCTTCTGAGTCCAGATATGTGATTTAATATATGAGGGTAATGAGGGTATACGAGGGTAGTATATGAGGGTATAAAAGTGAACACTTTTACACTTCTCACCCAAGATTTCTCCTTGCCAAATTTTTTTCAACAAAAACGCCGAAACAGGTTGATTTTGGCAGAAAAATTGGCGGGGAGAAATCTGGGGTGGGAAGTGGAAGAACGAGCACCCTGTATATGATACTATTCAAATATCAAATTATATCTCTGGACTCAGAAGAAAAATAAGCCGCATCATTTCCACTATTTAGATGCAGGAGGTGTCAAAAAAATTTGGAAGTTTTTCTGAAACACCCTGTATACTATAAGATATAAGAAAATTTGTCTTTTTCTTGAAAAAAGCTTCAAGTTTTTTCATCAAGGCCGGCCCTGGAAATATTTCAGACTGCTTGATAAGGCGATGTGTCAGCTAGCAATAGAAGAATTAAGCTACGAAATTTCAGTCGAATCCATTGAATCGTTTCAACGGCACAGCTTATTAAAAAAATCGACACAATCCATGAATCACCCTGTAACTTCAAAACAAACAGCTTTAGACAAATTCCAAAACCAGATCCTGGTTCGCCTGGAAAAACTGGACCTACTCTTAAGCTATGTCCATTTGGTGGTGAATCACCCTGTAGATGTGGAACTTTGAGCCACAGTTTCTAATAGCGGGTCATGCTGAGTCATTATGAAAATACCTTCAGGATGATCCACCATCATCCTTCTATTATGATCTTCGTATTATAGTACTTTTTGCGACGGCTTGCGACAAAGGCTTTTTGGCAATTTTCTTTGAGCCGGTGTGTTGAAAACGAAATACGGCATATTTTCCACAAAACTGATCATAATGAAATGAAACTTTGTGGTATTGTAGCTTATAAAAACAACTTGAAAAAAAAAAGTATAACTTTCGGCGAGTTCTTTGAAAAAAACTTTGTAAAAAAAAATTGCCGCGCTGGGACTTGAGCCCGCTCCAAATTTGAAAATTGGATCGGAATACTTTTGTCACAGACTCTTTTGTCCAGTCAATGTAGCCATTCGTCCCATAGAAGGATGCCTGAGGCGGCGGTGATGCAAGCTGCACCAATGCATTCAGTTCGGAGCAACGGAGAGCTGGTTAAAATAGTTAAGGATAAAAGCAGAACAATGGAGGCTGTACGAAAACTTAGAGAAAATAATGCTGAGTACAAACGCTGAGACGCTGAGAACAAGAAGCTGAGAAGGTCACAACCAGAACTTAGAGAACAAGAGAAAGAAAGAACAGCCGAGTACATGAAGCTAATAAGAAGGTCACAACCAGAGCTAAGAGAACAAGAGAGAGAAAAAAACAGCCGAATATATGAAACGAAAAAGATCAAAAAAAAAAAAACAGAAGTTGTTAATGCTCTACCGCATCTCCTGAAATATCAACAAAAAATGTGTAACGCCCTGTATACAAGGTGTTTCAATGAAAACAAGCCACCCTGAACAAATTTTTTGCCAGGCGAAATTTTTCTATCTTCACCCACACCCACGCACACAACTTCGAAATTTCAAATGACACTATCTACATTGCGATACCGATATATCAAATTATCGAGAATTTGAATCTCTTTCTGAAAAAATATTTCTAAATTTTTCAACCCCACCCCCTTATTTCTAAAATTCTCTGAATGTCCAATTTGATATTCTTGACTCTCCAATTCTCTTCAGTGGAGTCAACATCATCCTGCACAGCATCGAAGGAAAACATTTTCGGTGGAAAAAGTGCCACCTAAATTCACCCCTTCGCTCCCCCCCCCCCCCCCAATTGGGGACACTACCTATTTACTTTGTGATAATATATCAAATTTGAATAGAATTGAATCATCTTTTCAAAAACAAAATTTTCAAAAACTCCCTTCCTCTCCTAAAATACTCGTCCAGTTTAATGGAGGAAAAGTTGAAAGTATAGAAAAAATGTTTCCAGTGAATAGGGGTCGAGTAATACATCACTTCAAAAGCCTTCTGAGCTCTTTTTTAACAAAGCAAGGCTCTCTGGCTAATATAACACCAGACAATTAGACCAAAACCACACAGACACGTGTTTCGCCCCTATTGGGAGCTCACCAGTGCGTAAGCATCCAGTTCGACCATCCGGCGCTGTGGCAGTCAGAGGTCCTTGTGATGTACACAGTGGGGGGCTCCTCTAATATGTAAGCCTTCCAAGCGGCGCCATCTATCAAATGCATTCCACGATGCTATATTCCAAAACCATCAGACAGGCAACGAATATAATACAAAATTTCACGTAAAGCCAAACTGTCGCCAGGAGCATCGATGGTAAAGTGTACATTGGGGTGTGCATACAACATAAATATACTCAAGCCGAGTAGAGCGATGTTAGAAAATATCTTCTGATGAAGTTTCCCATGATGTATGTAAAGTCTTTGTAAATTATTGTAGAAAGTTGAAATCTTGTCTCTTCACTTGTATAATATTTTATTCTGCTCGATGCGTTTCGCAACTCTTATTTATAGTTTCATTTTCAAGAGCAAGTGAATGGTAAATTAGTATAAAATGTGAAAAGTCATGAGTAGAAAACATTAACACGCAAATAGGTCCACTTTGGTCCTAGGAGGCTGCGACGGTTTGGCTTTACGTGGAATTTCTTATTATATTCCTTGCCTGCCTGATGCCAAACATTAGCCTGATGCTTTTGAACTATAGCATCGCGGAATGCCTTTGATAGATGGCGCCGCTTGGGAGACTTACATATTAGGAGTCCCCCACTGTGTGCATTACAAGGATCTGACTATCAATGCGCCGGACATCCGGAATAGATGCCTGCGCACTAGTGCATGAGCCCCCAGTAGAGTAAGGGGCATGTGTCAGTGCAGTTTTGATCTGATCGTCTGGTGTTGTAGGCGGAGAGCTTTGTTTTATTTAAAATGCGATACATCTAAAACGCGCAATATTTGCGTGTTTGTGTTTTCTTTTTTGTTTGTGTAAAAAAAAACAAAATCGAACCATTTGTCTTCAAGTACCGAGAGTTCATAAATTAAATGGGTCAAGGGTGCCTGTGAATTCAAAAACGTCTGTCTAAACTAGCGTGATCCTTTTGTAATAAATTTGTCAAACTTTGACAAGTTACGTCCCATATTATTGATCTCTGATCTGCCATAAGTGCACGAGAATACTTCAAGTAGGAAAATACTCCTCGATCATGTAGGTTTTGTGCCCTGCCATGAAAACCACATTTAAAATGTTCCGAAAACGAAAACTGTGGCTGGTTTGACAGATTACAATAACCAAAAAATTACAGACATCAAATAAACGATGCTAGTCCCGACAGATGTTTTCAAACTTACAGCCACCCTTGACCCATTTAATTTATGAACGCTCGGTATAAGGATTTCAAAAGTCGAAAACATCCTTTAGAAGATAGACGAAGAGATACGTGATCGGACGGATGGACGACGAAGTTTAGCTAATGTGCCAAAAAATGGATCTTGGAAAAATCGGAAAAAAGTACAATGTCAAAGGACCCCGCACATTTTATGGGTAAAATGGTTCTCGGTCAAATTGGTTGAAATTTGGATATTTTGTAGATTTTGGTCCACAAAGGCAATGCTGTGAAGCATTATCTATTTGTATGACCAGTTTGCCCCCTAGAGGGGGCTAAAGGGCGATTCAGTCATGCTTTTGCGGCATCATTCAGGAACAAAGCGATAGTTTCCCGGGAAACGCCGAAACAGTTCGATTTTCTATTCGAGGGATGCAGCTTTCTGTCATGAATTCACTCATTTTAGGTCAATTGCCCTAAGGGGGTAACTAACCCCCTTAGAAAGTTATGAGCAACATAGGTCGAGTTGCATATCGTTGAAAAGGTTTTTCGATGCTCTTTGCAACAGTGCTACGCTTTTTCAATTCAAGATTATCGTTCTTGAGATAATGAATTTCAAACTCTCTGGCAGTCGGTCATTTAAAAAAAATTAACTGAATTCAGGTTTAGGAATTTTATTAAGCTAGTGTGGGCTCCTAAATTATGAACTAACAATATTTTAACCTATCGTAACAATTTGACTTGATCTATAATCCACAGTCTAATACACAGAATAAGAAATTACTTTAGCGTTAAGTTGTTGATCTTACCAGGTCCGAGGAGGGGCTTTAGTGGGTATCCTTTCGAAACTGTGAGTCCCACACTACCAGGGTACCACCCCAGCCAGGGTGTGCGTGAGTGCATCCTCCCTTCTCCCAAAAAAAGACCGCCATCATGATTCAAGGTTCATGAGAGACTCCCACATTGACAAAATGAAAATTCTTCAACCTGAATTCGTTCAATTTTTTTTTAAACGATCGATACCTGAAACGTAGAAATTCATTATCTCACCAAGGACGACTAGGTACCTATCTTGATTTGAAAAAAGCTGAGCACTGTTGCAAACAGCGTTCAGTTCATGTTGAGTTTAGCTCAGCTTTTTCAATTTAAGATAGTCGTTCTTGAGATAATGAATTTCAAAGTTTTAATGTAGAAGGTCTCCATAAGGAATTGACCGAATTTAGGTTGAAGAATTTTCATTTTGTCAATGTGGGAGTCTCTGAATTTTGAATCACCGACGGTGGCCTTTTTTTGGGAGGAAGAGAAATGCACTCATGCACACTCTGGCTGAATGGTACCAGGGTAGTGTGAGACTCGCAGTTTCGAAAGGATACCCGCTAAAACCCCTCCTTGGACCTGGTAAGATCCGGACATCCTAACGCCAAAGTATTTTTTTCTTCTGTGTAAGAACTGTCTGTTATTGGTAACAGACCAAGTAAAGTTTTTAGGATAGTTGAAATGTCAGTAGTTCAAGGTTAAGAAACCCACACTAGCTAAATAAAATCGTTAAACCTGAGTTCAGTTACTTTTTTTTGAATGATCGACTACCTGTAAGTTTGACATTCATTATTTCAAGAACGACTGTCTTGAATTGAAAAAGCACTGCACTGTTGCAAAGAGCGTTGAAAAACCTTTTCAACGATATGCAACTCGACCTATGTTGCTCATAAAGTTTTGAGGGGGTGAGTGACCCCCTTAGGGGGTTGACCTAAAATTAGTGAATTTATGACAGAAAGCTGGACCCTACAAATAGAAAATCGAGCTGTTTGGGCGATTTTCGGAAAAGTATTGTCTTGCTCCTGGATGATTCCACAAAAACATGACTGAGCCACCCTTTCGCCCCCTGTAGGGGGCAAACTGGTCATACAAATAGATTATGCTTCACAGCATTTCCTTTGTGGACCAAAAGCTACAAAATATCCAAATTTCAGCCAATTTGACCGAGAACCATTATACCCATAAAATAGGACCCCGCACGTCCTTTGTAATTTTTTAAAAATGTGGGCAAATCGAGCAGATCCAATTTCTGTGGGTGAAAAACTTTAAAATGAAAGTTTCTCAATATCCAAATTATTGTAAAAGCAAAGCCCGGACAAAGCTCCAATGGGAGATCGCAAGAAAGGAGAAATGTCAATATCCCCCCCCATACCCCGGTAGGAGTGTACCCTATATCAATCCCTGTATATGGCGAGACTTGTATATGAACGTTGTCTATACTTTTGAGCGAGCTTTTGATCTGATTATAGAAGTAGTTATGTCAATTTTCAACCAGATTCCCAATTGGGTAACCTTCCACCAATTTCACGCATATTTTGAACTCACTTCAGATATTAGATGTTACTACTCATATATTACACGGTATTACACTTATTACACGCATATTCCATACTTATTTCTCATATTACACGCGTTATATGCGAGTTCCATGCTTATTACACATATTATACGTTAGTACACATATTGCACGCTATTACACGATATTGCACACTATTGCACGATATTGCACACACCTTGTCCCAAATATTGCACAAGTGATTACCCCCTCGTCAGGAGGTGTAGTAGTCCGGACGCTAAGGTCAAAATTTAGGGGGCACCCTTCACTTTTATAACAAGCAATGCCACTTGGCATACCTGTTGCCGAGACCATGTTTGACCGATTAAGATTAAGATCAGGAGCCAAAGTCGTAGGTGATGCAGGCACCGTATACAGGGTGTCGTATAGAAAAAAAGTGAGAAATTCGTATATCATTAACCGAACCAGATGGATTCACGTGAGTAGGCTCAGATATCCACAATATATCACCCATTGAGGAAGAGTCAACAGTTTTGGAAAATCTTGAGCGGTTCCTGAAATATTCCGAAAAACTGAATTTTCATCTAAATATTTTACTTCTCGGTAAATCAGTGAATTTTCAAGATATC
The DNA here is from genome assembly GCA_949128115.1 of Anaspis maculata. Taxonomy (NCBI): domain Eukaryota; kingdom Metazoa; phylum Arthropoda; class Insecta; order Coleoptera; family Scraptiidae; genus Anaspis; species Anaspis maculata. Next base: position 123,056,718 of record OX421961.1, read on the forward strand.
GAAGTCCAACTTGGTAAGTTTACGGCGAGTATTGTCATGAATAAAAAACGATCAGGAGCCAAATGCAGGGCCTGCTATTTCCAGAAGTAAGACAGTTAACTATTTTTTCTTTGTCACCGTCATCTTGAATCTCCGTTTTACTCAACAGTTGGAAAAGTGACAGTCGAATGTGAGAATGTTAGCATCCAGTCACCCTATTACGAAAAAGATGGCCTTGAAGCAAGGTGAGGGTGTCTTCATCGAGAAAACATTGTCACCCAAGGTTTTCATGGTAATACGCATCTGCAGCGCCTGTGATGGCTAATGAGAATTTTGAAAGAGCAGAGTGAGTTCTTTGTCACAATCCTACATTCATTTTGAGCTGAATTACCGAAATTCATGATGATCGGTCCAAAGGTAAACTCTTGATGGCTTGCTGAACAAAATAGGTGTAGCTTTTTGGTGAGAAATGCAAAAAAAACCAGGCTATCATTATCATGTTATCCCACACGAAGAGAAGGCTGTTGCAAAAAGTGAAACAAATCAACGCTGAAATGTTTTGTGAGATTAAAGCCTATATTCTTGAGCCAATAAATATTGAACACATGCGTCCGGTTGCCAGAGAGAAGACATGGAAGGCATGCATGCAGAAAAAAATTCAAAACTCTGATTCACATATTTTCCTACATATTTCATTCAGAAACCCACCAGAAGTTGATGATCAACAATATTACATCCATTTTGAGATTTAGAACCAAAATTCATCATCATCGATCCAGAGACAAAGTTTCGCTAGTACATATTTTGAAAATAATACGTGAGACAAGTCTCTCATGTCTTCTCTCTAACAAAGAGAGGCATGTCGCTGTGCTAGAATGATAGTAAGATAACTTCAAATTTCCGATTTTCGGATTATTCCAAAATCTATAGCTCCAAGCTATTCTCTACCTGGTAAAAAAATCAAATGACTCAAAATCATCATGAAAGTACATAAAAAATGAATATCTCACTGTTATAATTATCTGTTTTTTAAACAGTTCTGGTCTAATACTCGGACATCTCGAAATGTTCTATTTCTCCTACTGAGAAATAGATCGAATTTGATCTTGTCCTCTGGTATAATACGGAGACATTTCAATATGTCCCAATTTTACAACAAATCTGATTCGGAACTTTCAAGTTGTCCTTGTTTTTCATGTTATCTCAGTATTTTACTGTGAAAGATGTCTCACTCTTATACCAAAAAACCAACTGATTCAATGAAAGTCTTCAGATATTTCATTTTAACTCACTATTGCACGAACATACCCTCATGCGTTTGTAAAATATCTTACTTTTCTCTAAGTTGTCCCACTATTTGACCAGAAATGTTCCGTGAATTGTTTGAAATGACTTAATAATTTTAACTTATCTCCAATGTACATTGCCATGATTTCGTTATCCACAGGTCAGTTTGTATTGGGAAAAACTGAACCAAAACGATGGATAGATGCGGAGGCAGACTATATTGGTTATAGCTATGGCCAAGACTGCCAAAAGTAAAAGAAATCGTGAAAATCGGTTCACAGGATGAAATGTTTGATGAAAAATCTTGAATAATTGTATGACAAAGTTATGAACTTTGACAATTTTCAATATTTGACACACGACAGTTAGCGAAACACTATCTACTGCTCTGAATACAGTTTTCCAAGGACTTTCAAATGAATTTCCAATTTCTGATAGTGACACTTTTATTTGTCAGATGACAGCCAAAAACTAATGGGCTTATTCCATGTCATACAATACTTAAGGATAACTATGAAAAATATGTTGAACCAGGCTATGCTTACTGTGCAATACTCGGACAACTTGAAAAAAAATCTGTTGTGGGGCGACACAAAACTTTCCCGGCGGTATCCAGAGACGTCAGTAATGATTTTGATCGAAGTGTCCCTTCGGGAGGGGGCGATTCGATTTGGAAATTGATGAAAAAATTCTATTTAGTCGAGCGTTTAGCGAGCATCCTGCATCCATTGTTGAGCGGACAGAAAAAATGACAGGTTAGGTCAGTTTTCCAAGGTGATGAAATGATCCAAAAGGTAGAACTAGGTAGCTAACTGTTGTGATATCTCAAAAATGCAATGCTGGTTCCTTATTGAAATTTTTGTTCCTACTTCAGATATGATGATGAAATTACAAAAACTTGATTGAAAACTTTCACTGCATCTTTGTGTCAAATTTCAACTCTATATTTTCAATTTAGAGCTTGGGCAGACAAACCCAGACCCAATGTGCCACCTGAGGGCTTCCGATCAAAATCATCCACCCAAAGTCTAATCAGAACATTCCAGGCTGAACTTAGGCCTCCGTACCTGATTTCGATTTGATCGGATCAATAATTCGGTAATTATCGTGACAGAACCGCTTAATTTGTACGATCGCATGAGTGGTTTTATATTTTCAGGAGGAAAATTTCCGGGAAATTGGAGAGAAATTATTGGAAAATGTTCAAGAACCAGTTATCTATTCTCTAAAAGAAACATTCCAAGAAATCTGTTCACGGAATAAAAAGTTGGAAAATTTGCAGTTTTTCCAGAGAGGAAAACTCGGCAACTGTTGATCCGATTTCGAAACTTTTTCCTTCAAAAATTAGCTCAATCTTTTCTCTAACTTTTATTCACAGCATGTCTGCACCTAAAATTGATATTTCGTGGGGCTTACCGCATGTAGAAGTTTGCATTGCGTTTTTCTCAAATTCACGGAATGTGCAAATTTCATTTTGAAAAAATTACAGTCTGGAAACCGAAACCGTGTCAACTCTGAAAATAGACCTGCACGACGCTCAATACAATCTACTTTCGATATCAGTTGAAATTTCCAAAAAAAAGTCGATCCCCGAGCAGGAATAAATTTTTGAGTGTAGTCCTGCTACAAAAGCGAGTCGTGCTGGTCGAAACACCGGCGAGAGCCCCTCCTGAGTGGCAACGGCCAGGAGAAATTTCGAAAATTCATTACGCTCAACTGGAGAATGGTGGAAAACTGCAACTGCGGCCTCAATTTGACTCTTTTGTTGTGTTGCTTCCTGCCAAATCTGGTTCCAATCCATCGGATAGATTTTGAATAATCAATTGGTAAAGTTTTGAACTTTAACATTTTTTATTATTTGACAGATGACAGATAGGGCAATGTTTCCAACTGTTCTGAATACAGTTTTTCAAGGGCTTTCAAATGACATATTGCGAGTTGAGTTCCGTGAGATATAGCTTCTGACATTTGATGATAGTGACAGTTGGGTTTGACAGATGACAGCCAAAAACTAATGGGCTCTTTTCAGGAAACAACCATGTTTGTATACCAAATATCAAGTCGATCCAGTCAACGTTACGGCAGTTATCGTGGAAGATCACAGACAGACACACATACACACACACACACACAGACAGACATCATTCTGAAAATGGTCTTAATCGTCTTGGAGGACCTCAAAACGGATATATCCGGTGAAATCTCGAAACTTTTTTTCTGCACGATTACAATACTTTCCCTCCGTGTTCGTGGGTGGGCCGGGAAAGTAAAAGAGGGATAAATTCAAAATCGCTCTACGAATTCCTGACGAATAGTAGGATAACTTACATGAAAAAACGGACAACTTCCAACAGAACCATTATTTCTAGCGATATACAAGGATATGTTCACTTTTTGATTTTTTTCTCAAAGAGTGAACGTGATTTCATAATGAATTCCTCACAGGTCTATCAGGAGCGATATAATACAACTGGAAAATTAAAAAATCTCCGAAATTTCAAGAACAAGAGTGTTTTTCGTTCTTCTGAAATGTTCAAGTGGCGATTACTCGAAACTATGTTTTTCAAGTTGTCTTACTATCATTCTAGTACAGCGATGTGTCCAACATTTTATGGCCCAAGATTATGGGGTTGACTCTCCCAAAACATTTCAGCGTTGATTAGTTTCAGTTTTTGCAATAGCCTTTTCTTAGTGAGGGATGACATGATGATGATTGCTCCATTTTTTTTTTTGCATTTTTCACCAAAAAGCGCCACATATTTGGTTCAGCAAGCCACCAAAAATTTACCTTAGGACCGATCATCATGAATTTTGGTAATTCAGCTCATAATGAATGTAGAATTGTGACAAAAAGCTCACTCTGCTCTTTCAAATCTCTGATTAGCCATCACAGGCGCTGCAAATGCGTATTACCATGAAAACCTTGGGTAACACTGTTCTCTCGATGAAGAGACCCTTACCTTGCTTCAAGGCTATCTTTTTCATAATGGGGTGACTGGATGTCAACTATCTCACATTCGGTCGTCACTTTTTCAACTGTTGAGTAAAACGGAGATTCAAGATGGCGCGGCGGTCGCGGAGAAAAAAAAGTTCACTGGTCTTATTTCTGGAAATGGCAGGCCTTGCATTTGGCTCCTGATTGTTTTTGATTCATGACCATACTGGCCATAGAACTACCAAGTTGCACTTCGATATCTTGAAAATTCACTGATTCACCGAGAAATAAAATATTCAGAAGAAAATTCCGAGGAAAATTCAGTTTTTCCTGAATATTTCAGGAACCGCTCAAGATTTTTCAAAACCGTTGACTTTTCCTTGATGGGTAATATATTGTGAATATATATGCTTGTTCACGTGAATCCATTTGGTTTGGTTAATGATATACGATTTTTTTACTTTTTTTTCTATACGACACCCTGTATACGACGCCTGCATTGCTTGCGACTTTGGCTCCTGATCTTAATCGGTCAAACATGGTCTCGGCAACAGGACCAGGTAGGTAGGTATGCCAAGTGGCATTGCTTGTTATAAAAGTGAAGGGTATTATACTTTAACATCCGGACTATACAGGTGTCCCGTTTTTCAACGCTCACTATGGGTATCTCGGAAACGGTAAGAGATACAAAGTCGGTTAAATTACAAAAAAGTCGCGCAATTTTATGACTATCTCAAATACCGTCCGTTTTTTTTCTAGGCCCCAGCGCGTAGCGCCTTTATTATGGGCTCCACACCCAACATATTATATATTTTTGAAATCAGAAGAACAAAATCTTTTGATTGATGGTATGTCAAATTATTTTTGACAGATGTCATTTTTTGACAATCGACAAATAAGTACTTGTGACACATCATTTTGAAGCCCATTGAATTCTGAGGAAAACAGTGTCTTCATTTTTGGAATAGGATGTCTTTAACAGCTTCTAGAGGTTTTCAAATAGGAAAAATTGTTAAAATTCAGAAATACTCAATAAGTACGTAAGTAGGCAAAACAGGTATTTTTGATAATAACTAATGATAATAATCAATAAATAATCACAATGAAACAAAAAATGACCTGAAGAAGTTACTCGAAATGACCGTCTCCTTGTTCCTTGAATGAAAGATTCAACGATCGGTAAATTGGAACTGCCAGCCCAACACGATAGTATCCGAGGTGGCCAGGTATGACCCCCTCGATTTTTTTATGAGCCTATCTGAAAGATAAGGTGTTTATAGAATCTCCCGCTAATTTGGACGATTTAAAATCAGAATATTATCACTAGTTGATTTTAAAAATACCTAATAATTACTGAGTTGGGTATTTCTGAGTTTTAACAATTTTTCCTATTCAAAGACCTCCAGAAGCTGTAAAAGATATCTTATTCTAGAAATGAAAACACAGTTCTCCTAAGAATTTTATGGGCTTTAAAATGGTGTGTCACAAGTACTATTCCGTCAATTGTCAAAAAATGACATCTGTCAAAAATAATTTGACAAACCATCAATCGAAAGATTTTGTTCTTCTGATTTCAAAAATATATAATATGTTGGGTGTAAAACCCATAATAAAAGCGCTACAAGCTGGGGCCTAGAAAAAAAAACGGACGGTATGTCAAGATATCCAAGATATCTTTGGTCATTTCTGAAATATCCCAAAAAACCTGAAAAATGTCGAATCCGAAAAATCCAAATCACTTCTTTATTATGACCGCTATCATTTTGAAAATTGGTAATCTGACATTTTTTAAGGTCCTTGATCGACTGACGGTCATAATTTTTTTCTACGCCTACTAGTTTTTGAGATATGACAGTTAACTTCATTTTTTCTTATGGACACCATATTATTTCTCCACCCCATAAAACTCACCTTTTTTTTCTCTTTACATAGATATGAAACACTTGTAGCATTTTTGTCAAAATAACCTATAAAAATTGGAAAAATCATTTCTGGGGCGAAAAAATCTAGTTACCGGTTCGGTTGCCATGCTCTCGTGACATAATAAAATGGCATTCGGTTGCCATGGTCGGTTGATTTTGGAAAAAGTTGGGTTACATTCCGTTTTTATGTATTTGATAATGATAATAAATAAAAATAAAACAAATACAAAACCAAGTATAACACAAAATAACATAGCAATAGCAATAAACATTTATAATTTACAATTACTCGAAATGGTGTCTATTTTGCGAAGAACGCTCCAAGATCGCATTTATGGTTCATGACAGAACATCCCAAAGCAACCAAGAGCTGGAAGCAAGGAGTTGCTGATGCGTTCCAGTCAATTAACCCGCACGATATCAGCGCAGCCGTTGGAAATATGGCTAAAAGGCACACAACTCTGCACAGAGCAAAATGAACTCCAATTCGAGCAATTGTAAATTATAAATGTTTATTGCTACTGCTATGTTATTTTGTGTTATACTTGGTTTTGTATTTGTTTTATTGTTATTTATCATCATTATCAAATACAAAAAAACAGAATGTAACTTAACTTCTCCCAAAATCAACAGACCATAGCAATCAAATGCCATTGTTTATATGCCACAAGAGCATGGCAACCGAAGCGGTAACTAGATTTTTTCGCCCCAGAAATGGTTTTTCCAATTTTTATAGGTTATTTTGACAAAAATGCTACAAGTGTTTTATATCTTTGTAAAGAGAAAGAAAAGGTGAGTTTTATGGGGTGGAGAAATAATATGGTGTCCATAAGAAAAAATGAAGTTGACTGTCATATCTCAAAAACTAGTAGGCGTGGAAAAAAATTATGACCGTCAGTCGATCAAGGACCTTCAAAAATGTCAGAATACCAATTTTCAAATTGATAGCTGTCATAATAAAGAAGTTATTTGAAATTTTCGAATTCGGCATTTTTCAGTTTTTTTGGGATATTTCAGAAATGACCAAAGATATCTTTGATATCTTGACATATTTGAGATAGTCATAAAATTGCGCAACTTTTTTGTGATTTAACCGACTTTGTATCTCTTACCGTTTCCGAGATACCCATAGTGAGCGTTGAAAAATGGGACACCCTGTAGAGGGATGTTTAAATCAACATTGTATAGTCTGTACACCGATAGAACGGACTTTATTGAATTTCAGTGATGTAACCTATAACAAACAAAAGCACCAAAGACTGTAACAACATAGGCGCGTTTGGAACTAATATTAGTTTTGTTCGGTTGGTAGTCTTACCCGGGCAAATTATTCCTACGCCAAGCCAATGGCATTACATTCAGCGAGTTTGACACTTACGTACGATTTCTAACCTCCATTTCTCTATGATGTTTGTTATTTTTAGTCGGCTCGGCTGTTGTGAGTAGTGTGTAATAAAATCAGCTTCATTCAAAACAAATATTTTCTCATTCATTAAAACTGGTATTAAACTGGTGTCATTTAAAATTACCATAGCACTTAGCTGTGATTAGCGGAAATAAGCACCTCTTTTTACTGGAATTTTAAATTTCGCGGGTAACGCTCGGGACTACTTTTCAAGCGGAGGAATCTGGTGGTCCTTTCTATCAGTGTATAGAGTATAGCTTTGTTGAAATGATATTAAAAATCCGTCGCTAGCTCCCCGTCTATTAGGGTGTGGCGAGCAAGGCAACCGCCTCGGGCGCCAAACTTTGGGGGGGGGCTGGGCGCCCTTTATCTCTCCTCGAAAAAGTTTCGTCTGCGGCGCTTTTTTACTCGCAATTTGTGGAATTTACAATTATTATCAACATTGCTGTTATTATTTAAAAATAAATCGCTTGAGATGCTATTTTTTTAATCATAAAAGAGCGCATTACAGAACTTCGCCTTGGGCGCCAAAAGCTGTAACTCCGGCCCTGGGCTAGTTCCACACCATCAAATTACGTAATTTTTTAAACATTGGTCCCTTTATTTCTGCGGGCTGAAACTTTGCATACGTATACCCTTCGACATCACAAAAGGGCTGGCAAAACCTGAATCGGGCGAATTGATTCTAAAGGGTTCCAAAAAAAAATTCTAATTTTTTGTTGAGACCTTCAGGAGAGTTCTGGCGCTGGCACTCCCAGCACACCACTCAGAAACGGCGAAAATGCGCTAAAAAAAATCTCTAGTCTCCAACTCTCCACTTACCTTTTGGTTTTGGTTTTAGATCTGCGACAAGAACCAAGGCCGCGACGCCGCCCCTTCCTGCTGGATATGCTGGGATGGCAATGGAAACCAGGTTCAGCAGGTGATACTTGAAATGGCTATCTTCGTGAAGAACCCACACCTACAGATAACAACGGAGATAAGAAATTCACTCCAGTTTCACTGGGTAGGTACTCGAGAGACAAAAAAATGTCTTCCTACCTCGTGGGGTGGGGCTCCTCCATTTTGATTTCAAAAATTGGCCGCCTCACAATATTCCTCCTGCCTACGTAAATAAGTACCTAGTAGCGTTTTTCACTGGGCAAAAGTGGGCAGAAAGGTCGCACCCAGATGCGGTTTATGGTTTATACTCACTGTCGGGCCAGTAGGTACCAAAGCCCAGTACTTATACTTAGCATGGGCGCATTTCGCAGAAGTGGACCGTCTTCCCCGGTGGAAAAACGCTACTACAACTCAACAATTTACAGTTTGCATCCACTTACACTTCGCTCGCCCTTCCACTATGTCTCAACCATTTCCGTGACTCCCGGGAGTCAGGCAGGAGGAATCAGGTCTGTCGTAAATCGCGATCGTCTTCCAATTTTTCACCGAAACCGTAACCGACGAACAACGCAAAGGCAGCTAGCGGAAAGCGGGCAATCGACCACTACAATGGACGCAACGACGCGACGCGACGCCAAGCCAACCTGCTTCCTGCCTGAAGAACTGGAACTAGCAACTAGCGCTCGCAGCGCCTGTCCGCCAATCACCGGAGCACCAATAGCGGTTCTACAACAATAATAACGTCAAATTCCTATCAATGTGACAGCTAGCAACCCGCGGAATTCAAAATATACTTCCATAGTAGGTTTTCTTATTAGCCCAGGCATATTAGGTTTTAACCCGCAACAAATTCCCACAAAGCTGAAATTTGGTATACGGGCCTTGTAAGACCTAAGGAATAACATATCAAAATACTCGGTGGCACACCCTTGTGCGTCATTGATTGTGGGGGAGAGGGCTAAATATTGCCATTCTAAATGCGTAAATGACACCCTGTAGCTTATATAAATGAAAAAAAATCATATTTAGATGCCTCAAAGCCTCACAATATTTGCTTGACGTTTGAATTGTTGATAAGTAGTTTGGGTTGCCTGGAAAAAAAAGAAAATCGGCAAAATTTATTTTGTTTTTTTCTCAAAAACCTCGAATTGATATCGGCAAGTGTGGTATCGTTTATAACTAAATCTTGGCCTCTGATATCAAATATGGTGTTTAAAATTGCATTTGAAACACGATTAAACAAGCTTTACTGAAAAAACGACGATTTTTGCCACCTGAAATTGTCGTTTTGTAATTTCGGTTTCCGTATGATTAGAATCATCTCAATTGAGTATTTCCAACAGTATTCATTGTTCTTAACCATTTTATACCTGAAAACGATAAAAACAATGTGTCTGTATTCATTACAAGATCAGAAAATTAATCTGTTGTGAAAGTGATTATATGCCCAATTTTCTCCTGAAAATGCATACAATTTTTGCAGTTCTTTTTTTTTACTGATGAATGATGGAGCGGTTCCACTGTTTTTGTGTGTAATACTAAGCGAAGTTCTTCCTCTATCAGAAAATACCAAAAACTATTGTATCTATCAGGCAATAGAAACATAAAATCATCTTTTCTGTAGCCGTTATTCCATTTTCAGAAAGTGTAAAACTTGTTTAATAAAAAATTGATGCTCTGACTTTGTAATATAAATAGGCGTGAGCAATTGATGCTGTTTTTGTCCAAGATAAACATAAATATAGGATTTGTCGGTGAATTTTATTTTTGACAGCTTTAGACAATGATGCTCCTAAATGAAGAAACCACAATTTTTTTTGTAGAGAATTCATTATATTCGGGATGAGCACTGTGAATATCAACTATTCACTCATCAGTCTCATCACTTGGGTCTGTTTTGAAGATGGGAAAAAGAACCTATTAACAATACTCAGCTTTATTGGCCATCACAAAATATTCTTACATGTTTCTCATTCAAAGAGCCAGGAGAGAAATTCCACCTTGCGCGTACTATTCACGCCACTATCAAGCAGAAATGTTTCATGGCTACCGGAGTCCACTTTATTGGCAACAATATACCGTGTTTCCTTTGAGACCCACCTTATATTGTTATAATGATTGGTTCGTCCACAGAAACAGTTTTGAAGAAAAGTGTCTGGGTGAATTTTTTGACTAGATATTCAAAGCCCAAAATCGTAGGAGGCACAAAAGTGTAAGTCCAAATATTTTGATATGTTCTTCCTTGGGGATCATACCAGTTATATATCAATATTCAACTTTGTGCGACATTGCTTGAGGCTTTAAATTCTCACATGGTTTTTCCTGAAATATCCGGGCGACAAATTAACACTCAACCGCCTTTCCCGCAGAACACACCCATCGGAAGAGTTACAAGGGCTTCCTCACACACTAAGGCACTAACAACAAATCTCTTTCGTTCATTTGAAACATATCTTATATCGATTGGATACTCCGTTCACTTGCAGGAACAGCTTGGAGATAGGTATCTCTCTAATTCTTAGAACTTGACCTTTGAGGATAGAAATCAAAGAACGCACGAGGGTGTAAGTCCAAGTATTTTGATATGTTGTTCCATAGGTCCAATAGAACATATATACCAAAATTCAGCTTTGAGGGAATTTGTTACGGGTTACCACGATTTTTTGACTAAAATGCCTGGGCTACATAGCACTCCAATTTACCAATTTCGAGAGATTATAGATTGTAGATTAGAGGTGGTCGTTTGGTCTCGGAGGATCTTTTCTGCACTGCGACCTATAAGATCTTTTGTGCTACCAATTTCGAGAGTTTCTGTTTTATTTTGGAAGTTCTAATTATGTAATATTTCCCCTATATTAAACAGGTGTCCCAGAATGAAGTAGCCACGGAAGTAGCCAACGGCCTATGGAAGTCCAGAAGACACTAAAAGACCTCTTTATTATTTTTTTGCGAAAGTTCAATATCAAACGAGATAACAGCTCTTCAAAATTTGACCTTTTTATTGTTTTTTTCATGAATAATTAACTCATAAACGGGTCGAAGTATTCGGCTGAAATCCACCAGAGACTTGTTTAGAATAGTTCTCCACTTATTGGCATAATTTTACTTGATTTTAACCAGTAGTGAAGTGAAACAAATAAAAATTAAAATAAAAAAAAAATACAAAACATTCGAATGCCGAGAAAAATATGTAGGGGCTTCTGATTTCTTCCGCGCTATTCCCCATATGCGTTTGATCACTTTATTTTGGGACAGCCTGTACCTATAGTATATTTTATTCAAATATGACGTGTGCCTGAATAATTTTTTTTTCAAGTTCAGACTTGTAAACTTCAAAAAAAAATCGCCTGCGACGCTGATACCCCCCCCCCCCCGTCCTTTTTCTGAAATACTCAATAGTCAGCACCACACGTTTGAATCCAAAGTTGCCGGCCCTGACTAGGGTATAGTGGTTGGTGCCAAATTTTTCCTTAGATCATGCTGAACTAGGATCGCGATGGCGAACATCCGATGAGACCCGCGACTGGGCAGCGAGAGAGGGGGTAAAATGTGATGAAGATATAAAAAACGTTCAATAATGAACCGAGAGAGGTACAGTTATGAAAGTTACCATACGTATTCACCATTTTACTCTATTGAAGGTTTAACAAACCGATTTCAAAAATATCAATCATTCCCAGAGATATTTTCAAAAATTTTTTTTTTTTTTTCAACATTTTATTTTCAAAAAAATCGAAAAATTTTGAAGATGGAAAGATGAAACTCTAGATTTTGACAATTGGTGATGTTAGAACCCACTCAGCAAGAAAACATCTTTGTGACATCACTTAGATGTTCAAGTCTCAACTGCGATGTTAACAAAAAAGTCTACGCGATGTTAAGTGGACATCTCTGTTACCTCTTATGTCCGGGTAATTAGAACATGGATGAGATATCTCAAAGATGTCCAAATGTGACATACTATCTACATCGCTATTCCACATCTCGTAGATATCAATTTTTGACGTACATGATACGTCGCATTTTGGATGTGTATTTTTAAATAAAAATCAATTTTCCACCACTTTTCAGCATGGCTTTATGTCACAGGAGGTTCCGCACCTATTTTTACTAATTTTTACAATCTATGCAGCACGTTTTTTCCCTAAGAAAAGTTCTTCTTCTATGGCGTCCTCCGTGCGTGGGATTCGAACCTGGATCCCCACAGTAGTACAAGAAAGATAGATTTCAACCTCGGAAAAAATATGGACGTCCTGGAAATTTGATATTTTGTTCAGAATTGAGTGCTCTACAACATATCCAAAATCGCCAAAAATCGCACCCGGGGGTTTTGAAATATTGGAGGGGGGGTAAAAAACTGCTGGTAAAAATGGAGGGGATGGAACCCGTCAACCCATTGGATGCGAATACATTATAGTTCGACGTATTATACCCCATTGATACCATTTTGGCACAAAAAGTGTCCATCATTGTCGAAGGGGAGTAGTGGAGGGATGAAGCTCTGCTAGGTGGTCCATTTTGTTTTTATGGTCATGTAGAACCGATCACGACAAGTTTGGTATCTTTTCCGACTAAATTCAATCTCCTGAATTCGTATCCGATGTATAAATTTGGATGAAAACAAGTTTCAACAAGTTAACTTGAGAAAACTTGTTTTTTCTTTGACAATTTTGACGAATTTTTTTTTTTACTGTTGGAGGTGTTCATTTTCAGAAAATTTTCAGAGACCATTAAATTGAAGTGTATTCGCCACAAAAATCATCCACTCAATGTATAATTTTGTTTCTCGAGATTCAAAAATTGATTTGAACTTGAGCCGGCGCGGCGCGTCGTCTACTACTGACCAGAACACTACAGCATGAACCTTTAAATGAAAACACCTCAAACTATTAAATAAATAACAACTCATCTTTGAAAAGTGGAGGATCTGTGAAGAATTGAATTCCCTATAACACAAACAAAATCACCACGAATCGCACTGGAGGGTTTTGAGTTATTCAAGGGGAGAGGTAACAGTTCATAGAGTATGAATCCTGTCTAAGTGTTATCCTCCTCCTCGAATAACTCAAAATCCTGCATTGCGATTCATAGCAATTTTGTTCATGGTATAGGGAATTTAATTCTTCACAGATCCTTCAATTTTAAAAGATGAGTTGTTATTTCTTCAATAGTTTGAGGTGTTTTCATTTAAAGGTGCATGCTGTAGTGTTCTGGTCAGTAGTAGACGACGCGCCGCGCCGGCTCAAGTTCAAATCGATTTTTTAAACTCGAAAAACAAAATTATACATTGAGTGGATGATTTTTGTGGAGAATACACTTCAATTTAATGGTCTCTGGGAATTTTCTAAAAATGAACACCCCCAACAGTAAAAGCAAAATTCGTCAAAATTGTCAAAGAAAAAACAAGTTTTCTCAAGTTAACTTGTTCAAACTTGTTTTCATCCAAATTTACACATCGGATACGAGTTCAGGAGATTGAATTTAGTCGGAAAAGATACCAAACTTGTCGTGATCGGTTCTACATGGCCAGAAAAACAAAATGGACCACCTAGCAGAGCTTCGCCCCCCCACTACTCCCCTTCAACAATGATGGACACTTTTTGTGCCAAAATGGTATCAATGGGATATGATACGTCGAACTATAGTGTATCCGCATCCATTGGATTAACGGGATCCATCCCCTCCATGTTTACCTGCGATTTTTTACTACCCCTCCAATAACTCAAAACCCCCGGGTGCGATTTTTGGCGATTTTGGATATGTTGTAGAGTACTCAATTCTGAACAAAATATCAAATTTTCACGACGTCCAAATTTATTCCGAGGTTTTGCCGATTTTTCTACTATTTTTCCTGTACTACAGGTGATGGTCAGAGACACTGCTGCCGATTCATCTGAGCTACCAACTTGTCTACTACAGTATATTTAAACAGCGCGCTTGTTGTTCAGGGATGTTTCTCGGGATATTTCATTAGGACTCCAAACGATACACCGAGCCTACAGAGCCTCGCTGGGGCTCCAAATGTTACAGCAAGACACAAGGGACTCCGTTGGGGCCCCGGACATTACAATAAGACATGCACGGGAGTCATCAAAGTATTCGAAAGCACAATAGGAAAAAAAGGGGCCCATTTTGGGGTTCCGAATAACACAAGAGCAGACACAAGAAGGGTTCACCAAAGGTGCGAAAGTCACAACAAAATGCAAGGCTTTCAAAGAACAAGAACACAAGGAGACACAAACGGGGTACACTAGTTCCGAAAGCCACAAGCACAAGAAGACACAAAAGTTGTTCCAAACGACACTTGAAGACATAAGAGGACCCGCCGGGCCTCACACTAAACATGAAGACATAAGGCTGTTCTGGCATCACACACATGGAATAGAGGACAAAACCATTTATTGAATATTTCCCGACACACAGAGCTTCACGATGACAGCCCGCGAAATTTAAAAAATCTTCCAGTGACTATGTCTCATTGACGTCACTGAAATGTTACACTTCGGCATGTTGAAAGCAGTAACAATGTGATGTCCGGTAGATGTCTCATGTGTGATGTTCAATTTAAGTTCATTCCGAAACATCTCTCAGACATTACATCGTATAACATTGCGGATGAACATCACAGAGATGTGAAAGTAGCGTTCATTTGTGATGTTATTTTGTGACATGATTGAAATCATCTCATTTATGAAACATGACATGCTATGCTGAGTGAGAAATATAGTCGTGATTGGCGAAAATTCCTCGGCCTACTATTTTGGAAAACAAAACCGTCAACTGTTTTCACCAGCTTGGCCGCCATCTTGGATTTTCTTCTGGTGCAGTAGTCACAAAAACGACAGGGAATTATGACATGAGTATCGTAGCGTTAGATCATTTCAATACGAAAAGTAACTTCCCAGAGAGGGTTAGTTCCTTCTTTGGCGAGGAAAATTCGTATTTCATTATCTCTGGCTCCTGCACGAATCCAGTACCAATGATGGCTGATTTGAAGCTGGAAGTGGCACAATATGTTTTGTACCATGGAACTTGATAGTTTGTGAAGTCAACCACCAAAATTTATGATCATGAATCAAATAGTTTATTGCTGATGGTGATTGGTTGAAGCAAAGTGTGCTCATTTTTGGCAGAAAATTCATAAAAACTGTGTTTTTAGTGGACATTACAAAGCTCTGGAGGAAGACCTGCGGCCAAGATTGACGGCGAAAGTCATGTAACTAGTTGAAGTGAGTATGCTCTATAACAAGTAGCTGTCATGAATGGTGTAGGTTTCTTGAAGATCTCTAGGGAGGTCGCCAAAGATGATTTTTCATGATAATATTTTCAAGTACAGTCCCTTCCAAAAGTTTCTCTCTTCTCTAGGGACCAACTCTTTCGACCACGGAACATTTGCAACACTCGAACAATTCATTTGTTCGGTTTATTCAAAATCACCGCAGTTCACGGAGCTGAAAGATGTGTGGTGGTGATTTTTCACAAACTCACAGACTTTTGAGGGGGACTGTACTTGAAAATATTATCATGAAAAAACATCTTTGTCGACTTCCCCAGAGGTCTTCAAGCGACCTATACGATTCATTATAGCTACTTGTTGTAGAGTATACTCACTACAACTAGTTACATGACTTTCGCCGCCAATCTTGGCCGCAGGTCTCCCTCCAGAGCTCTGTAATGTCCACTAAAAGCTCAGTTTTCATGCATTTTATGTCAAAATTGAGCAACCTTTGCTTCAGCCAATCACCAACAATAAACCATTTGATTCATGATCATAAATTTTGTTGGTTGACTCCACAAACTATCAAGTTCAATGGTACAAAACGTATTGTGCCGCTTCCATCTTCAAATCAGCCATCATTGGCACTGGATTCGGCAGAAGCCGGAGACAACAAAATGGCAATTTTTGTCGACAAAGAAGTAATTTACCCCCTCTGGGGAGTTACTTTTCATATTGAAATGATCTAATGCTACCATACCCACAGTCCCCTGTCGTTTTTGCGACTACTGCACCAAAAGGAAATCCAAGATGGCGGCCAAGCTGGTGAGAACAGTCGACGGTCTTGTTTCCTAAGATAGTAGGCCGAGGAATTTTCGCCAATCGCGACTATGTTTCTAACATCCCTAATAGTCAAAATATCCATTTTCATCATTCCATCTTCAAAATTCTTTAATTTTTTCTAACAGTAAAATGTCCACACAAAAAATTATATTTTTGAAAATATCTCTGGAAACGATTGATATTTTTGAAATCGGTTTGCTAAACCTTCACTGGCGTAAAATGGCGAATACGTACGGTAACTTTCATTACTGTACCTCTTTCGGTTCATGATTTAAAAATTTTTATGTCTTCATTTTACCCCCCCTCCCGCTGCCCAGTCGCGGGTCTCAGATGTTCGCCATTGCGATCCTAGTTCAGCATGATCTAACGAACAATTTGGCAGCAACCACTATACTCTAGTCTCAACTTGCACACGGGCCTCAAAAAATGAACATAAGAAAACCCACTACCAGTGGCGTGCAGCAGAAACAAAAACCTGTAGCTCCCTTAGTAAGCGTTTCCGGACCCTACCATGTTTATGGGAACTTTTTTTTTGTTTTGATGAGAGGAAGCTGCCCTTGAACGTTGTCGGTGTATTTTTGGGACACCTGTATAGACAGAATGCAGATGCCAACGGCATCGGGGAGCAAAATAGGGATGTTGGGCGGGGTAAAGCTAAAAATAGCTCTTCGTACAACAACAAAAAATGAACAAAAATGGCTAAGAAAAGAAGCGTATAAAATAGACATAATTATTCCGTGGCAACGGGCTAGTTACTGAATAATTTGGCATGCTTGAAACCAATTGGACGACACGAACGGAACAGGGGAGCAAAATGGGTTGTTGGACAGGGAAAGTAGAGAAACTACTCGCGCAGCTGCATGAAAATGAAAGCAGTCCATGCTTTACAAGAAGGAATAAAACACAATACGGAACAGGAGAGCCAAGTGGGGTGTTGGGCGGAAAGGAGATAAAAACTACTCGCGCAAAAGCAAAAAATTATAGCTAAGATTATTATTGCATTTCTCCTCACCATCCCACGACAAATTCAAAATCGGATTAGTAAAATGTTATTCCGACAGGGATGATACGGTTGGGTAATGATATGAGAAAGCCCCCTACCCCCATCGTTTCATGATACATTTACCTGGTGTGCATACGTATAGATAATTGAATTTAGGAACAGAGATATTCGGTACCTATGCAGAAGTAAAGAACAGTGTTATGTGAGCACAATACCATACCTACCTACCTATCTATACCACGAAGACGAGAAACGAGCGCGCTATATTGAGAGATATATATGTAGGAAAATGTTTGGGGAAATGGGAATGGCTGGTTAAGGGAATGGCTGGGTTGTTTCTTGGAAATTCGCCTGGGATTAGATGGCGAGATTTGTTAAGGCGAAGACTGTAATCGAGGCGGAATCATCAATAAGTATGACGGGTTAAAAGTTGAGAGTGGGTAGTGCTGAGAAAAAACCTGTGACGTGATAAAGGTATTGTAGGGTAAAGCTCAGTGGCAGGTGCCTACTTAGGTACGCTACAAGCTACAATGTACCTATATGTTATATTTGCCGATTAATTGAAAATTTCTTTTCCATAAATAATAGCTATATCCATTACCCATGAGTCATGGGCACATGTGGTACCAATACGAAGATCAGTCATTCAGTCATCAGCCGATCAAAGACCCTTTCCTCACCCTGATCGGGTCGCAATCACAAATGTCGGTAGTACCTAGCATAATAAAGATGGTCTGTAAAGAGTCCGAGAGAGTATAGTCAGTGAAAAGTAACTAATATACAGGAAGAATGTCTTTCAGCTGTCGTAAAAACACTAATGTGAAAACTGAAAACCTACCTACCATTTTTGAGCCAATAATTAGAGTTGCATATTATCTTCAAAGTCAAACTGGATCAGTGCAATTCAGTTAACGGAAACTTAGTTATTAGGCCACGACCCTGTTGGTTAAATATGATGGATACATTGAAACCGCCCAAAAATGTTTGCTAAGTTTTGACAAT
This sequence comes from Anaspis maculata, assembly GCA_949128115.1. NCBI lineage: Eukaryota > Metazoa > Arthropoda > Insecta > Coleoptera > Scraptiidae > Anaspis > Anaspis maculata. Next base: position 123,075,192 of record OX421961.1, read on the forward strand.
CAAAGTCAGATCCGGTCAAACGGATTACTAATACTTATATGCCCCCTAATGGGTTAATCACCCTGTATCGCGCAGAACACTACCTAGCCATGTGACCTAACGATTATCAAAACGAAGAGCCTCAGACCAGACCTACATCTTGTAGAATGAAACCAGTACAATTTCGTATATATTATAGCGATTAAATTGCTCTCTTTCTTGATGACGTTTTTACGGCAACCTATTTGTAATTCAATTACCATAAAATGTAAAATGCTCAAAGAACTCCAGACTGGGTGCCGCGCACTAGCTCTGCTCTCTAAGAAATACCCAACGCTAAAAAATCCGCATGAAGTTATATTTGTTCCAACATTTGTCCTGTCGCCAGCAACAGTAATTAGCAATTAAAATGGAAGAAATCGTAATTAAGGATCGGGTGCCGCTGTTAAAGTTGACCTTGAAGCGGTTCAAATCCCATTAAGAAGTCTCGAGCACCGCCTAATGATACTCCAGAAATTTGCCAAAACGCCGTTGAAGAAGAAACTCCACAATACCTACTTTTCAAAGTGTACCTACTCCAGGTAATCACCGCCGGTCACGTTATAAGTAATTATTTTTGCAAAAAAATGCGACCGTGCAATAACTTCCTTTACAGACAGGGTATAATATATAATATTCGAGACACGGAAAATTTCGATACATTTTAAATGTAATTACACCTTTAGAGCTGCTGTGTTGTTTTGTTACACAAGCAAAGAAATGGGTTGATTTTGTTCAGTGTTTTCTTGAATGGTAATTGCAGATTTTTTTCAAAAACAGAGTTTAGCTCGCATGTTCCGGAATATTAATAAAGTTTCAGCATGTCAAATTCAAGTCTTAATTACTTATTTCAGTCGGTATAGCGCCCGAGTGATGTTGATTAAATGGAGCAAGGCTGTGATGGTGATGGGTATAATTCAAAATTGCACGGGAGCCACGGGACTATCCCGACGGAAGAATGATCTAATTATTTCAATGTCAAAAAAGCTGTGCGAATAAATCTGTGATTTGATGTGTGAATTATGTGACATTGCAATTTCAAAAACTTTGCATCGAGACGAGAACAAAAGTAATTATAAAAAAAATTATACGTTTACCTAGGTAGGTACTCTGCAAAAATGGTCATTTCGCAAAATTGCAGTATATCTTTCCGGGTGGTAGATACAACGTAATAGGAATATAATGGTATTGCAGAACACTGTCTTGTGTTTTACAGGGCGGAAGAATGCAATGAACAGTAGTTTTTGGTTCATTGAGCGCATTCTCGAGGAGGAAGCGACGTCGTCTTCACTGGCATAGGTACTTGCCGAGGTGATTGCGTCTGGAGCTCGACGATCGACGAACGTGCATAATCATTTTTCAATCAACAAGTTAACGAGTCTCGCAAAAGGCCAGCGAGCGAACAAGCAGCAGGCAGCTTTTGTTGATAAAACTGCACCAACGGAGCCTGAAATCCATTCTTTTTACCAGGAGCTTCGACAAGAAATAGTCGTATTTTGATACAAGATACAGAGCACAATTTTATTTTATTTTTATTTATAATTTAATTTGAACAAACATCTAACAGGTTGTGCCTATTTACAAGATGGGAACTAAACCAATAAACAACCAACAAACGATGGCGATGACGATGGCGTCATGAATTGTCGAACAACGGTGGAAAACGAGTCGAAGATTCCACGCTTCATTTTTCCATCCATTCTTACAATTAGGCATTTCCACATGACGTCACGAGCTCGTCAGTGTTGCCAACCTAGTTGAATTTATAACGTCAAAAAAGTGTTTGGGAACAACCCGCGTTGTTATGATTGTAAAAAAGTACTTTTTTGGGATTTTGGATACAGTAGGAAGCAAGTTTGTGCGTGATAATTGTTCACGAAACTCTGGCGCTTCGATCAATACTGATAGTTGGAGATGTGCTGCCCCAAATAGCTCAATAAACAAGAAAGTTTGGTGGAAAGCCTGAATCATTTTCGTCGAAAAAAAAGAAATCCGTGGCTTTTTCGGAAAACTAGATTCCTGGAAGAAAAGAGCATCTCAGGAAGTATCTCAAAGTGCCAAGAAATGCGACTCAAAGACATCTGGGAAGGAGAAAATATGCCAGTTTATTATCCTGCCGATAAGGTAAAAAGCTGACTAAATTGTTAGAATACAGAATAAATGTGAGATGATTTTACAAATTATCCATTACTGAGCGCCCTTCTGATTTCAGAAAGTATGGCTGTGGCAAAAACTGTGACCTGTGGCGATCGTGAAATGGGAAAATCCAGCAACCAAGGAATTTTTTAGTTGACCACAATGTTACCTCAAATCCTGCTTACAAGAAGAAATTTCAGGATTTTTTAAGCAATGTGTCTTGACGCGATGAAGCCATCAACTGAAAATTCAAGCTTGTCAAGTCAGGTCAGTGCCGGCCTTTGCAATTTTGGCGCTCCGGGCAAGAATTCGAAATCGCCGCCCCTAACTTGAGTCCACGAGCGAAGCGAGCACAAACGAAGCATTTTTCTTGCAATAATGAAGTTTTTTGTGCTTTCACAGAAACAAATGCGGTGATCGCAGCCAGCAGCTGGCTAGTCGTTTTGTTGATTTTGTAAATTACGAATTTTTTCGATTTCAAACTCGATTTTTCCGCCCCTATGAGCTGGCGCCCCGAGCGTTCGCCCGTCTCGCCCTACCCTAAGGCCGCTACTGAGTCAGGTGTACGATTTGGTCAACAGAAGATGAAGATACTCGGAGCCGATCCCATCTGGTTCACATGTGCTTATATCACAGCAAATATTACAACTACAGTGAAGTAGAAAATGGAAACTATTATCAATTCAAACATCTAGGCTTGTGAAAGCAATGGAGAAAGCATGACTAGAGATGTAGAGGGCTCAATGAACGTGAACGTGAACGTTGGGTTGGAGTTTGGAGTGGTTGAATCTTTTTTTTGAAGAAAAAATGAGAAATTCATGGTTTTCTCGAAACGCTGAGGGCTCGTGGAAGTACACATAATGTATCCCAAAGCGCCAAGAAATGGAAAGGAGGAAGGAAGGAAGGAATACACTTGAAAAAATATACGGAGGTTGTACCGATAACAATTAGGATGGGTAACTAAATTGCTGTAATATATACAGTTATGATGTTTGCACAAAATTATCTGTTGCTAAGCCTATCTAGTTTCAGGAAGTAGGTACCTGTGTCAAAAATTGTGGCCTTGGGCAATCTAAAAATGGGAAAATCTACGGACTGAGGAATTGCTACGTCGACCACAATTTGGAGCCTAGAATCCTCAATAGAACAATAAATATTTGTATTTTTATGAAATGTGTCATGACACAATCAAGTTGTAGTTGAAAATTCAATATCGTTGAATCAGGTGTAAAATTTCTGTCAAGGAGGGCTCCGGTGACCGAATACATCTTCGGTGGCCGAACAGCTGTTCGAGTTAAACTTCCATGTTTTGCCTCTGTCCATATTCTACAACCGAAGTGAAGACACTCCTGCACTTTTAAAATATAAAATATAAACAAAAACTATTGTTTGTTTCTTTAATCCAGCAGTAAAAGCTGGGCCTCAAGTATTTGGGTGATTGGGAAGCACAAACCGAAGAGGTACATACCTAGCCCCACACAAGGCATATAACTCCAGCAATGCCGGGAACGTAAACCCCCAACATTCAGGTGAGGTTTGGTGGCAAAGTTCATGCCCAATTTTGTCGGAAAATATGAATTTTCACCACTACCCTGTGCAGTTAACCTAACATGTTTGGCTTGCTTTTTCACAAAAAACCACACTTTTCCACGAGAACTTATTTTGCAGGCGCATTAAGGACATTGCTTTGAACTTGACACAAAAGTTTCAAACTCAAACTCAAAAAGGTAGCCGAGGAAAAAAAATGCAGAAACTGGAACTCCATAAGCGCCCTGTAGTTCGGTTGTTCCCTAACATTATTTGGTTTGAATTTTGCGGGCAATTCTGGACAGTTGGCAACACTGCTGTGACGTCAATGGAAATGCCTAATTGTATTCAAAAACCGAACAAGCTAACAACAACGTTAACGAGCCCCTAGAAGTGAAAGTCAATAATTATATTTTATAACATTTATTCTACAATAAGAATTGAAATGTATAGCAAATGACCGAATCGTCAGCATCGTCGGGTCAAGACAGCTTAATAAAAAACTGGACTGAGCAAAACTTGAGTGAAAAAAAAACAGCCCTTTGTGAATATAGGCGCTTTCCTGCTACAACAAAACTCACTGACCTTGTAGGCTGGATGATTTCTGCATGATTCTAGTGGGCTGCGATTCAGGCCGCGATCGGCCGATGGTGACCAGAAACACAGCCCACTAGAATCATGTTAAAATCAGACAGCACATACCTGATTGCGAGGGAGAGGAAGAGAAAAGGAGCGAGAAATTGCATTGGGTTCGATTCCCGGACAAAGTCTGGATGTTTGTGCTGTCTAAATTTGCAATTTTTCACCGTTGAAGAGGTTAATTAATAAAGGCAAAAACTCTCATCGTCAATGTGGGCCGATGGAGAGGAGAAAACAATTTTTTTTTTAACAAAAGTTAGCACTTGAGCAATAATTGGCATTGATCGTTGCTCAGTTGGAGAGGATGAAAGATGATAAATGATTTGATGCCTTCGATTTTGATGGCATTCTAACGAACTTTTATTCTTAATTGACCAAAACACAGTTGAAAACTTTGACATTAGATTTCAGCATGGCGGTTGGTTGCTTGTCTCCTACAGGTGGCGACATCTGTCTTCAAAAATTACAATATAACAGTGGAGTACCGAGTACTGATTATACCGCCGCCCTTAAAAAGCTGTGCTCTTTTCAAACTATGAAAAAATTGATATGAACAAATCAATTAAAAAAACGGAATAGTAAATTTTAACAAACACAAGTTATTGATTGCTTTCTGTTTCAACTGGCAGTGGACAAACTCTTGCCAATGCGCGCTTCACTGTGATATTTCGAGTTTTCAAGGTGACGATTCGAACGACTACATCAGGACCGGGATGTACTGCTGTTATTCGGCCCATTGGCCAACTCAAGGGAGAGGAGAGTTCTTCTCCTTCAGGACTACATGGGTTCCTGGACGTATTTGTTGTGGAAAACCTTCATACTGGCGCGCTTCTGCTGCAGGCGGTGCAAATAGTCCCTTGATCAACGCTTCCAAAAGAGTTGAGCCAACTTTTGGAGATGAGACTAGCGGTATGGACAGTTGACCGGTGTCGCATCGTCATGACAGTCTTCTGGTAGCGCCACGAGTGTAGTTCCAACCAGGAAATTTCCTGGAGTCGGCGGCTCCAGGTCAGCTGATCAGCAGGTCTTACTGCTCCGTAATAATTTTGATTTTCTCAGAGCTTCAAGTTCAGCTTGGAACGCTTGAGATTGACATCGTTTGAGAAGAACGAGCAAAACGGCTTCTAGCTCTTCTACAGTCAACGGATCGGACATTTTGTCATGACTGGCAGTTGAAATGTTCCCGAAGCGAAGACAGCAAGCTGTTACGCATTGAATCTTCAAAAACGTAAAGAAACGAAAAAAAGGTCGTCTGGTGCCACAGGAACACAAACCAGACTTATTGTTTTTTTTGTACTCAGGAATGTTCTTTATTGATAGAATGTTGTAGTCGGGCCAGGTTCGTGAGTCGGGTCAATGATTTGCATCTTGGAAAGCCATCAGGACGGACCGTTTCACCAAAGAAGGGTCTCTGCCAAGTGCCAACTAGACAGGATGCGATCCTCTTGAAATGGTGTCAGCTGGATTGTGAGCTGAACGTACATGATGCCATTGACCGTCCTTAGTCAAGTTCTGTGTTTTTATGGGCTACAAAGGTTTTCCGATTGTTGGCTTCGCGTGCTATCCAAGTAAGTGTGATTGTCGAGTCACACCAGTAGTGAACACTAGAAACGTCAAGATACTTTTTACACAAGTTGAGCCATCAGTGAAGCTCTGCACGACTTTATACATGGAAGCGAAACTGTTTTGAGCGGTGTAACACGTGATTTCGAACAGATTAATCGTACGAGGTAAGCTTGTTGATCATCAAGCGAACGTAGATAAACGCAGGCACCGTAGGCAAGCTCTGAAGCGTCGCTGAAGGCATGAATCTGGATGTCAACTGGTTTGTTCATCAACATTCGCCTGGAAACTCGGATCGAGTGTACAGTTGTAACCATGATGACTGTAACTCTTCTGGAACGATGTCATCCCAGTCCAGTTTCAGTTGCCACAGCTTTTATAGAATGAGCTTGGCCTTGTAGTATATCCTGGTCACGGCACCACTTCTGTAGTGTAACCCTGTTCACGGCACCATTTCTGTAGTGTATCCCCGTTCTCGATGTTTGGCTGTGATTGTCGTTGTCCCTTCCCTTCTTGACGTTGTTTACCTTTTACCTACGTTGTGTTGAGTTCTTACTCGAGATGAGAATGTGTCGTTGGAGATGGGGTTTGATTCTTGAATGAAACGCGAATGGAATGCAAGCAAAATGAATGTTTCATTGAAAATCATTGAGCAAAGGTTTAAATGAATTTGTTTCTTTTCTCAAAACACCTCACAACAAGAAATTGACAGTGATAAAATGACACAACAAGAATAAGGAACAACAAAACACAAACAAATGAAACAAGAGAAATCACTACAAATTAGTTAGACAATGCAGGAATTTACAACAATAAAATGAACACAAAATCAGATTAGCAAGACAAAACAAGAAATCATGAAACATGTCAAACTGTCAATTTAATCGCAAAGGAAAAGTGACGTATTCGCTGACAGGCACACATGGGAAGAACACGTCAAAGAAACCCCTGCGTATTGCCTGGTTGATTGCTAAAAAATCCCTTCCCAAATGATCTGAACAAAAGTCAAGTGTAAATGGGTCCTGATGAAATGACAGAGAAGTCATTCCAGTGATGCATTGATCAAGTCAGCGTGAAGCGATGCTTGAACATTTTTGGAACGTTTGCTTCGTTCACAAGTTATTCACGTAACAACAACAAAAAACTCGCTTGCTTACGCTTTGGAGAAAACTCTACGCAATTAATTTTACACTTTACAAACAAAAGAAGTCAAATTTATAGATAAATAAACAATAAAGAAATGATCGGTAAACAAATACATAAATCAGCAAGCAACAAATCACAGGTAATGGTGTAGATAAATAAACAAGAAACAAATGATAAGTTTCGGATTCGATGATAAGATTTCGGATGGTGTAGGTTAATGAGCAAGAAACAAATAATGCGAGATAAATCGGTAGATAGATAAACAAGAAACAGGTGAGATATAAACAAGTAGGGAAGTTGGAGTTGGTCATACTCTTGGTAAGCAAATGGAAGAAAGAAGTATCTATAACGCATTCTCCCGAAATTCCCCAGAAGTTACCCATCACAAACCCCACAGATACAAACTTACATACAAAACAGAACAATGGTTAGTAAACAGTAATCACATACAGTAAATAACAGTAAATACAAGAAAATCGACTCGAGCAAACCTGTGGTCCTCTCTTCTTCGTTTTACATAATTCCCCCCAAATAAGAAAAGCTTAGTAGACTCAACAAGGCAGATTCAAACAAGTGGTGGACCCCCCCCCCCCAGGACACGGAGAAGCGGCAAGTCTCTCTTTCCTTCCTTTACTTTCATGTATAACCCGACAATGAACAATGAAATGAGAATGAATCATGAAAAATACTGTTCTCTACTTAGCGGCTGGTTTTGGCGTAGCAGAGTTTCTTTTTGTCGTTTAACTGTTTGTGACGTAACTTGTGGGAAATGAACATTAATGGAACCTCGAAATACGCGTGACAGCGCAGTTCGGAGGCCACGTCATGAGTGCACAAAGTGCACACCCACTAGATTCCGGCTTTTGCCATCAATATTAAGATCATTTGGGGAATAGATAAAGTACACAAAATTCAAAGCAGTGCAAAGCACCCTGATTTCAAAGGAGAAAAACTGCGGGTTATACAATCCCGTTAAGAACAAAGAGAACAGAGAATTTCGGGTTATGTACAATAATTTTGCGGACAAAATAGGTAAAGAAATGCATGATTTGGTGAGTGGGTGGAAGCCAAAATTACGATACAATAACCAAAGAAAGACTTCAATACGTGAAATCGACGCACTCCGGAGCACTAAAAATCACGTGTCCTTCACCACCGCTGATTCGCACCGCACCGTCTGCCCGCGGCTGCCGCTCGCGCGCCAGCGCCATCTCCCTCTCCCATCGGCAAACGCTACGGACGTCAACGGCCGTATCTACTTCAGGTACCAACGTACAAAGAAAACAAAGGGGGAATACCACAGCCTTGAGGATCACTGGAACGACGAAGCCCAGTGGATCGACACGACACGACACTTGCACGACAAGTGATGAAATTTCACGCTTCGTGACTCCAGAGGAAGCTTGATTGGGGATGCTTACCGCATAGAAGAAGTCGTCATTTATGAGTCCCAAGAAATTCCCAAAGTATTGATGACGCCGTCGTCCGTTAGAATACAGTGCGAAGAAATGTCTTGCGGATCTCCTTTTAGAACTCGTGCATCATTCGATACCCATTTGCTACTGGACTGGCCAGTATCGATTCTTTTGACGAAGAGGATGAAAGATAAAAGAAATTATTACTGATGCCTTCGATTTTGATGATATTCTAACGATCTTCTATTCATTGATTATAACACACTAAAAAACTTTGACATTAAAATTCAACATGGCGGTCGGCGGCTCTTCTCCTACAGGTGGCGACCTAGCGACATATGCGAGGACATGTCTTCAAAAATTACAATACAACAGTTGCGTACTAAACCTGCATTTTGTTCTCGATAGGTAATAATTATACTGTTAAATTTGATCAGGAAGCGTTTTAATTCAACGGTTAAAGAACGAACGGTTTCCTATCAGCACCGTGAACTTTGTATTCAGTAATGTTGAAAAAAAAAAACAGCAATTCAGTACACTGTCTAACAGGTTACCAGCTCCAAATAAAAGCTATTACGGAAGTTCCACCTTGCGTTCCTTTACCTAGCTAAATGGAAATGCTTTTCCTGTTATCTCTAGCGTGTTATCTAAATTCCGTATAATTGAAATGTTGTATCTACTTAACCGCTATCGCCGTTATTTATTCCGCGTGTTGTATGCGAGTGCGAAAGACTTTCACCCCTTATAAATATTCACCTGCACGACTAATGACATTCGAGCCGTCATTTAAAGAAGAATTCTCTTTTCTCCAGCAGAGCGTTTTGGGGGTGCACTACGCCGGATGGAGTTATACCTACGTTCCTACGTATGCCTATGCCTATATCATGTACCTTTATGTTAAGCAAAGCTTCATGTGAGGGAGGTAAATAGGTTGTGTGAGGGTCTTTTGAAAAGCTCCGCGGGTTTATAATGAGATCATCTAGTCGTCGTCGGCAAGGAAGTCCCCGGTCCTCCCGTATCAAAGAGACAGCAGCGTGGACATGTGATGGGGAAAGTGTTGATGTGTCCCAGAGATCGATATACGCGCCTTCTGATGCAACCCATGACCAAAGCGCATACTAAGGCCTTCTATCAAGTTCGTAGTTTTAAATGCATCTCCATGTCCTCGGCTTTTTGTATTCAGGGACTGGCGGCCGAATTGCCATTGAACTAGGCAAAGTGCGCCTGGAGCGCCATCAAGGGGCCACCACGTAACGGTTTTAGTTTCCTCGCCACGTTGCGGATTCCGGCTCAAGTTTTTCTCACAGTGTTGTTAATCTGCATAGCGTTACGGAACTTTCCGGTGCAACCAAAAATTAACCTCGGTTACTCAGCGGCACTCGTACTTTCGAGCGTGAAGTATTGGCAGATCCTTTATGAATCGCACTCGCGTGGTGGAGGGCCGTCGTCGTCGGCGGCGACGTCGTACCGGGGTATAATACAAAGTGATCTTGAGCCCGGCTGTTTTGCATATCAATCCTGACGGTGGTTGGCAATGAATATTTTACGACATGAAATAAGGACAATCACAAACACGTCTGGCTGGCTGGCGAGTCCGAACCAAATCGCATTACACTTTCTAATTTGATGTTCACACAGATATACCTTGTGGTCATCAAAGCCAGACGGCGCAAAAAGTATCGATCTGTTTGTTGTATCGGATGAATAATTTAAACAACTTTCAGGGTTCCCAGCATCCCTTCTTGAGCTAAGTCTGAAGCGCCATCTCCATTTTCGATAACAACTTAATTAGTTCCTGGCTGGTGTCTTTGCAGTGATAAATTTGGCCTGTTGTAACCCTTGAAGCATCGAACCGTCGTGTATGGTGGTAGGTGAGGTTGTTATAATTTACTTTGCTCGTTGCTCCTTTTGCTTCTATGCACCGTCGTTATAATGCTATGAAATAAGTGTAACATAGCCGAGGTTACGGTATACCTATATAGCATCACCCACAAGGATTAGACACTGACAGCGCCGTATTATAAAGACACTACATAACTACATAGAGAGAGCTCAGGGCTTTAGTTTTACATCATAACCTAGACAAACGCCAACCTGTTTAATACATTACCAGCCAGTCTCATTATTGAATTGAAACTAGAAAAAATGACTTCAACCAAAAAAAGCGTTTCATAATACTTTGAGTTCAAGTCAGGTGAAGTCGTTGGACGCCAAAGTTGTATCAACGGGATGTGATGCGTCGAACTGAACTACGACGTATTTGCATCCATTGAATTGACGGGTTCCATCGGGTTCCATACCTTTAATTTTGAGTTGCAATTTTTTACCCCCCCTCCAATAACTCGAAGCCCTGGGGTGCGATTTTTGACAATTTCAGATATGTAGTAGGGCAGTCAATTCTGAACAGAGTATCAAATTTTCAGGACGTTCATATCTTTGCCGAGGTTTTGGCAATTTTTTTACCATGTTTCCTGTACTAAAATAAAGTTGGCCTTAAAATGTATTAAAACAACGTATAAAGGGAGCATTTGGAACTTTGCTTGTGAAAATGCACACCTCACTCATTTCTACATGTAGTTTCAGCTAAACAGAACTAAACAAGCGAATATGCCTCATGGGCATGAGGCTCAGTAGCACACTTCCTTTTTGGAGGATTAGTGAACGCAAGATGTTAAGTGATTAGGGTTCTACCGTCTTGGGCAAAAAATTGCAATATGGCGGCCAAAATATCGACAGAATCATGAAATTCGGCTTGAAAATCAAAATGATCGTACTAGACAAGGGTAAGTTCCAAGTTTCATGAAAATCGTTCCACTAACAAGAGATTTCAATATGGCAGCCAAGATGGCGGCAAAATTATGAAACTCAGCTTGAAAATAGGAATGATCGTACGAGACAAGCGTAACTCTCAAGTTTCATGAAAATCCTTCCACTTATAAGAGATTTCAATATGGCGGCCAAGATGGTGGGGCAATCATGAAATTTGGCTTGAAAATAAGAATGATCGTACTAGACAAGGGTAAGTTTCAAGTTTCATGACAATCTTTCCACTAATAAGAAATTCCAATATGGCAGCCAAGATGGCGGCCGAATTATGAAAGCCAACCTGCCTATTTGGTCCTTGAGGACCTAAGCTATCCACCGGATAAAGTTCAATCTTCAAGGGCTGTAGCTTTATTTCCCGAGGAGAAGTTCAACTTCATCGAAGTGCACAGGAGATCTCTGTTTTTTGAGAATAATGATAACGATGTATGGATAACAAAAATAGTGCCCATTGGCCACCCTTGGGGACATCAGCTATTAATCGGAAAAAAGTTCCAAGACTCTTGTTTCAATTCTCGAGAAGGAGTACAGCGTCTTAATTTCTGCACGGACTCGGACAGACAGACAGACAGACAGACAGACAGACAAACCGGCCACATAAGCGTCATTCTGTTACTTATATAAAAAAAAGTTCTCCAACTGATTTCGACCTCCTGAACACTAATATCGGGTTCACTTTTGAATTGGAACATTTCTTTTTTATCGAAAAACCGACAAAATGGTAGCCTTGTCACATGATTTTTAGTGATACCTACCTACTTTTTTTTGTTATTGAGCGAACATCTTTCGTAATTTGAGTGCCATAATCCTTCAGGTACCTAGTATTGACTATTTCAAAATGTTCAATTACTATTTCGGCACGTCTGATTTTAAATTTGTAGGGTCGTGTAATATGCGCCGAGCCGTGGCTTTGCGGTCGTTTTCAAAAATTGATAACAATTGACCCAACGGTCGGATCGAAGTGGGGTTTTTGTCAAAAGAAAGTTCAAATTGTTCTCTAAATATAATGCCGTACATGCAGTGATGTATTTCATTAAGAAATTGTAGTTGCCTGCATATCGCAACTTTCTACATGTTACCGCGAATGCCAGCACTTGATCGGCGAAGCCGCCCTACACCAAAATGTTATTTTTGTAATTGTTCATGATTATTTCGGCAAAATTTTTCTTGATTCGCGTACCAAGGCCATGAGCTACCCATTCGAGTTGAAATATTTTCTGTATTGAATTTCGTTTTGTTCGGAGGAAAGGATATCAAGCACCAGCAAGCAACGAATAAATCATTTGCAGCCGAGCCGTAGTTTCGGAGTCATTTTCAAAAATTAATAACTACTAATCGGCACCTCGCACCGATGTGAAATTTTCATTAAAATAAAGTTCAAATCATTCTCTAAATATAACTCCGCATATGTATTATGGTAAAATGATAAGATCGGGTACTTCCTCGCATGTGATAACTTTCGAGATCAGGCCGGCTTCTGAAATGCAGCATTCAACGGCGATGCCGCGTCACACTAAATTGTTATTATTGTCATTGTTTATTATTATTTCGTCAAGATTTTTCTTGGTTCGGGATACAAGGTCATGAGCTACCCAATGGAGTAAAAATTTTTCGCAAAAACCTTTTCGTCTAGGACTAGATGCGGGGACGGACGGACGGACGGACGGACGGACGGACGGACAAAGCGAGGACAAAAGCGCCTTCCCGTTTGGAGAAGTGCGCTAAAAACATATTTCTTGAACATCTTTTACTTTAAATTAAGTATGCATTGCAAGTCTTTGTCCTAATTAATATACAGGGTGTCCCAGAAATGGCGCATAAACTCTCCACTACGTTGTAGCGGACCTTCCAGGGAACTCTGGAAAAATAGTGAAAAAATTCCTCCTTGACCACTCTTCGAGATATAAGAGTTTGCATTTGAAAACTCAACTTCTTTATTTCTGTGATTTTTCCAAAACCGCAAAATTTATCTCATGGGGACAAAGCCCTTTTATCATTTTCTGGTGGAATAATCTTCAACAACTTTTGATTAACGGCTACAGCCAATTTTCAATTTTGCAAATTTTCAATCAAACTACCCAGAAAATGGATCTGGCATCATCGGTGAAAAACAAATGAGTATGAGTAGGTATCTTGGTAGGTATACCTACAATCTGACATTGAATAACTAAAAAATCGTCAATTTCTGACAATCAGATCAGTCAGTGTGATTAGAGTGTCATTTTGCAGCATTCCTGCCTCGTTTCCACTTTTCCGCGGCGAATAATGTATGCGGCTAGCGAATATAGTGATAAGTTACTGATTTTGGCAGAACGTCGCGGCAATCACTTGCAGGCGGAACGCATCATTTACCCCAGCAATACCCTCAAAGAAAGCATCCCGATCGTATGTGATGATGAGAACAGAAGAATGAGCCAGAAGGACCGGACAGGTAGCATCTGCATTATTACAAGCAGATCGTGGCCGCCCTCGTCATGTAAGGGTACCTGATGCTGAAGAGGACGTTTTCGAACTGCTTCAGAATCAACCAGATCGAAAGGCTCACAAAGTATCACTGAGACTGCATGCAGTTACTTTTTCCTCGAATACGGGTAGTCCCAAACTCCTATCGGCAAAGAAGCTTGACGGATGTTAATTATCACACATGATTTGCAAGGATTCTTCTTTGGATTGTTAGTTCTTAGTTCAGAACAAGTTGAATAAGTGAAAAGGGTGTGGCGTTTTTTCAAGTGAATTTCTTTCTGAGACAGCCTCAGTAACTCCTAAATAAAAATGGGAGAAACGCAGTTTTACAAGTTTATTTCCTGAATGCACGGAAGTTGTTGAAATTACGAAAAGGTGCGATCGGTAGCTATCAGCCAGTAGCTGTGCCAGTAGGCACCAGTATCAATACCTACAAGGAAATGTCTAAATTGGCCCTGACAATGACCGTTTCTATGATGACCATGTTTATATCGGAACAATTGTATTCTTACCTAGCGGTACGTATGTAGGTGAACACGTGCAGTCGTGCACGTTTGCCAAATCGACCGTTCAGTTTTTTGGCGATAACTTAATAAATAAAAGCCAAAGAATTTTTCTACTATTTTTTCCCGACTCTATGATGAATTCCCAGCAACGTACTGGAGAGTTTATGCGCCATTTCTGGGACACCCTGTATTGTATAGGATGTTCCGGCTTTCACCTTAATAATTTTAAGAGTGGATAGACCATAAACAAGGGTAAGTTCCAAGTTTCATGAAAATCGTTCCACTAACAAGAGATTTCAATATGGCAGCCAAGATGGCGGCAGAATTATGAAACTCAGCTTGAAAATAGGAATGATCGTACGAGACAAGCGTAACTCTCAAGTTTCATGAAAATCCTTCCACTTATAAGAGATTTCAACATGGCGGCCAAGATGGTGGGGCAATCATGAAATTTGGCTTGAAAATAAGAATGATCGTACTAGACAAGGGTAAGTTTCAAGTTTCATGACAATCGTTCCACTAATAAGAAATTTCAATATGGCAGCCAAGATAGCGGCCGAATTATGAAAGCCAACCTGCCTATTTGGTCCTTGAGGACCTAAGCTATCCACCGGATAAAGTTCAATCTTCAAGGGCTGTAGCTTTATTTCCCGAGGAGAAGTTCAACTTCATCGAAGTGCACAGGAGATCTCTGTTTTTTGAGAATAATGATAACGATGTATGGATAACAAAAATAGTGCCCATTGGCCACCCTTGGGGACATCAGCTATTAATCGGAAAAAAGTTCAAAGACTCTTGTTTCAATTCTAGAGAAGGAGTACAGCGTCTTAATTTCTGCACGGACTCGGACAGACAGACAGACAGACAGACAGACAGACAGACAGACAAACCGGCCACATAAGCGTCATTCTGTTACTTATATAAAAAAATGTTCTCCAACTGATTTCGACCTCCTGAACACTAATATCGGGTTCACTTTTGAATTGGAACATTTCTTTTTTATCGAAAAACCGACAAAATGGTAGCCTTGTCACATGATTTTTAGTGATACCTACCTAATTTTTTTTTTGTTATTGAGCGAACATCTTTCGTAATTTGAGTGCCATAATCCTTCAGGTACCTAGTATTGACTATTTCAAAATGTTCAATTACTATTTCGGCACGTCTGATTTTAAATTTGTAGGGTCGTGTAATATGCGCCGAGCCGTGGCTTTGCGGTCGTTTTCAAAAATTGATAACAATCGACCCAACGGTCGGATCGAAGTGGGGTTTTTGTCAAAAGAAAGTTCAAATTGTTCTCTAAATATAATGCCGTACATGCAGTGATGTATTTCATTAAGAAATTGTAGTTGCCTGCATATCGCAACATTCTACATCTTACCGCGAATGCCAGCACTTGATCGGCGAAGCCGCCCTACACCAAAATGTTATTTTTGTAATTGTTCATGATTATTTCGGCAAAATTTTTCTTGATTCGCGTACCAAGGCCATGAGCTACCCATTCGAGTTGAAATATTTTCTGTATTGAATTTCGTTTTGTTCGGAGGAAAGGATATCAAGCACCAGCAAGCAACGAATAAATCATTTGCAGCCGAGCCGTAGTTTCGGAGTCATTTTCA
The DNA here is from genome assembly GCA_949128115.1 of Anaspis maculata. NCBI lineage: Eukaryota > Metazoa > Arthropoda > Insecta > Coleoptera > Scraptiidae > Anaspis > Anaspis maculata. Next base: position 123,091,047 of record OX421961.1, read on the forward strand.
AAAATTAATAACTACTAATCGGCACCTCGCACCGATGTGAAATTTTCATTAAAATAAAGTTCAAATCATTCTCTAAATATAACTCCGCATATGTATTATGGTAAAATGATATGATCGGGTACTTCCTCGCATGTGATAACTTTCGAGATCAGGCCGGCTTCTGAAATGCAGCATTCAACGGCGATGCCGCGTCACACTAAATTGTTATTATTGTCATTGTTTATTATTATTTCGTCAAGATTTTTCTTGGTTCGGGATACAAGGTCATGAGCTACCCAATGGAGTAAAAATTTTTCGCAAAAACCTTTTCGTCTAGGACTAGATGCGGGGACGGACGGACGGACGGACGGACGGACGGACGGACGGACAAAGCGAGGACAAAAGCGCCTTCCCGTTTGGAGAAGTGCGCTAAAAATACCGACTGCGGTACCAGAGACCGGCCAGGAACCATTTTTGCAGAATTTACCCCTAGCAGGTATATTAACCGCAATACAGTGCCTCTGGTGCGAAATCCTCTGTGGCGCCACATCTGGAATTGCAAAGGAGAGTCTTCTGAACACGTATCCCTATAAACAATGACGTTAAGGGCCAGTAAATTACCAACACCACGTTCCGATCTCTGCAGGCGCTGGCACATTAGTTGCTTGCCGACACGGCCCAGAATCAATCTGTCCTGCTGGCCGTAACGTGGCCGCAAGTCACTAAGCCTGCAAGGTGTTCAACCGTGCCAGTCAAGGGCCACCACTTTCCCAGCGGTTGAAAGTGTTATTGTTCTGATTACTTACGTTGACTGGCCCTTTTCAGTCGGCAGGCAGTCCTCCGTGCGCGGCCCAGACTTTACCAGATCACTTGCCAGCACTTTGCCTCAAGTATTACAATTATTATAATAAATATGGAAACAATAATTTTCATTTCTGCTAGGTACACAAGTACCTATTTATTGTAAGAAATGGTAAATTGTAGAAATATAAGAAAGTTATTCAACATAAACAAGGCAAAATATAAAATAAAACAATACTCTCTCTGGTGACGTACGAACTGAAAACTTCATACACTAAGTACTCTCTAGTTTGGTAACATCACAGTCGCTTATTGCAGTGAGGAATCAGGCCGGCACAAAATATCACTTGGGCAAAATCAACAATTCTCTCGGACTCCCTGTCTCGGACAAACTGAAACAAAAATTACAAAAAATCTTGGAGGCAAAAAATCTACAAATAATTCATAGTCATTCCATAGTAATTATAAACTTATTCACCGATTCTGGGAAGTAAAGACGCACGCGCGTCTATGGCTAATTATTGCCTGCACCAACTTGTTGCTCTAAGTCCAACCATAACCAACAAACTCTCTCAGATAAACTAAAACCAGGGCTGGGCTGACGCCTGAAACAGAAATTACAAGAAAACACAATTTCTATTCATTCCACAGTAATTACAAATTTATTTACCATTTCCGGAGAGCGAAGAGTAATTCCATGCACGGACTATAGGACGCTAACTGCCTAGCTGCCGCTGCAGTGCTGCACGCTGTACCCAAAGAATCAAGAATCCTGCACTCTATGTCCTGCACCTATGTCCTGCACCTGCACCACCTACACATGCCTACACTAACCGAACCGACGCCTCCAGGAAAAATAGACGCCGCCGACTTGACTGCGTTGTGGTTGTGGATGTTTCTGTTCTTTCTGTCAATTATTGTCAAATATCCTAGTACCAACCTTAGAGTCACCAACCCAGAGACAAGCTATCAATAAAATTCACTAGGAATATTACACCATGCAGTGTATGCGACTGCAGCGCTATCTGGCAGTAAAGTCGGGAGTAGAATATTTAGTCTGCAACTCTTCATGCACTCGAATGCCACAACCTAGCCAGCAGCGGTACGGAAGCGTACAATAAAACTCAAAGTCTGCAATATTCTAGGAGACTACCCGCTTGCGGCCCATCACTACTGTGTAGTTACAGGGTAAAGTGGGTATGGCACGCCGCATGAGGCCCCCCTGCTTGGTTTTGGTGGCATTCGATTACTATATTGCTATGGCAGAATTCCTGTGGGCCACTGCTGTTTTCTTAGAGGCAAACGATGCCAGCAAGTCGCCAGCATCACGGATACTGGTCCGCTGCTGGGCCGTACATTCAATGTTTATAGGGATGCTTTTATCACAAAATGCACAGATCATTCCATTTTTGGCCGTTAACCCCGCCACTAATGTAAATTCACAAGTTCTCTAATCGTCTGATCTCTAGCATAATTCTATCCATTTTATTTTAAGAAATATTGTAGTAAAATAGTGCAATAGGTACCTGCAGCGAGGTTTGTGTTAGGAGGTAAATCAATACCACCTTGTAAGTTAATACCTACCTACAGGTAACTGCATCTTTTATTCAAGTTGTAAGATGTAGGTAGGTAGTTATGTACGTACTTAACCTAATGTTCAATGACGCCTTCGACTAAGCGTGAAATCTACTGTACTTACGTTATTAAAACCTCAACGTCTTTACCTGGTTACTTTTTCGTGCGGTAGGTACCTACTTACCTACCTACCTACTATTCCAATTCAATTTCCAAACAAACACCACCGCGTGTCTCTCATGCATACCTACTTCAATCCCCGGCGTTGTCGTACATAAGTTCGTAAATAAACAATACAACCTAAATTCAATGCTCAGAGGGCCATTTGCCAGTGTCGAAGAACTTTCCTTTTAGCCTCTCTGCGACTCCTCGGGTGATGGTAACTGCGGAGGGCAGCGCTCAAGTTTTAGGCCCGCCGTGCTTTCTACTTTAACAAATCAAAGAATAAGTAGCTGAGGGGCGACGGTGAAATTTACTTTTGGATGAGTAGGTAGGTATCCATTTTGATGTCCCATTATTTGTTTAAAACCGGTCTTGATTGATGATGCGCTCGGCAGTGTCTCTGGAAACATCATCTATTTTTGAACAGTTATTCTTGCAGATTATTGCCGGCAGACGTCGGGGGACGGGCAGGGAGGCATTGATTTTTATCCTGGAGCCTGTAGAGCAAGAGAGCTAGTTTCAGCGGTCGTGAATAGTGCTGATTTATGTTCGGAGCTTTTTAAACAGCAGGAAGCTAAACGTTGTTTTGGTTGCTCCGGTGTGACGGCAAAAAGTGCGAAGCTCGGCACGGTTTCAAATGGCAATACAATTTCGCCGGTTATTTCACCATTAATCTTGAATTTATTGCTGCCGATTCCAACAACTCTCTCGTGCAAAGTAGATGGAGGTGTTGTGGTTGGAAAAAACATAGAATTTTTATTCCGCTTTTTTGTAGCCAAGACCTAATCATGTATTCATGCAACAATGTTTGCAATAAGTTCTCCCAAAGTTCAAAGTTTCCGTTATCGGTTTTTCATTTACTGATCGATGATGGATTGATCGATCTTTGGCACCTTATTGTTTCCTGTTTAGTGGTAGTATCAAAAGATGGCTGTTTCCGTTTCACAAAGCCTCATGCCTCATGCACAGACCTCTATGCACAGACCAGACCGAGGACCAGACTATCACGAGCTCCATCAGACCCTCCAATCAGCTATTGAAGCTAACGCATGTGAGTAAGGTCTTTTTTACAAAGATTTATTTTCTAGTGGAAAAATTCCATATTTAACTGGGTCCAGTTTTGAAAAAAATCATTAGGGCTCTGGCTCTGGTACCCAGCGGCCCTAGCGCCTAGGTCGAGGCCTAGGTATTTAATCCGACGCTTCGGCTCTAATACCGTATGATCAAAATCAAAAAAATTTCTACTTGCGATAGGCTGTGGTCTGGGCAAAATCAGCTTCGTTTGTCTGCCAATGACCAGGCCACAGCCTACCGCAAGTAGAAAAGTTTCTGATCATACGGTACTAATAATACTTCCTCAACCTTTAGGTGTCTATTAGATATTCAATATGCTAAAAGATTTTCATTTAAGAATCTTGAAACGTTCCGATACAATAATAACCTAATTTTTTTACTTTATTTGTTGTAACCGGGGTTGAAACGATATAACGATAACGCGATTCACACGGTTCATAGTGTGAATTATAAATTCTTAGTGTTACATCCAGTTTGAAGGTGATTTTTTCCAACACCCGCACACCGCCCCTACAATTAGCGCCAGAGTTGTCGTCCAACATGCTTTGGACTTACTTGCACTCCAAACTTTTTTTGACGAAAAGGATTTTCCGCATTTCCGGCCTTTTTCGAGGCGTTTGGAAAACAAGTTCAATCAAGTTAACTTGAGAAAACCTGTTTTTTCTTAGACAATTTTCACAAAACTTTTTTTTACTGTTAGAGGCTTTCATCTTTGAAAATATTTCAGAGGACATTACATTGAACTGTATTTTCCACGAAAATCATCCATTTGATCTGTAACTTTGTTTTTCGAGATAGAAAAAATCGATTTGAACTTTAGTCGGCACAGCCCGTCGGTCGTCTACTACTGACCAGAACTAACACTACACCATGCATCTTTAAATGAAAATAGCCCAAACTATCTGAACAATTATAACTCATCTTTGAAAGTTTGAGGATCTGTGCAGAACTGAATTCCCTATAACATAAACTAAAGAAATTTAATATAGGTAAAAAACCAAGTTCAAAGTTACCCGATAATTCAAAGAACGTTTGCGAAATGAATCAATACTTTGCCTCCGTCTTTAACTCTGCTAACAGCTGCGTGGAAGAAGTTGAGAAATTGAAAAACAAGGTGCCTTACGTCCAAAACTCTTCATTTTCTTTTCAGTTGGCTACCACTGAAGAAGTAACCAAGATCATAAATGGACTCACGTCGAATGCTTCTGGATCGGATGGAATTACATCTAGAATGCTGCAGATCTGCGCGCCCGTATTGTCTATTTACATAACGCATGTCGTTAACTGCTGTCTGGAGGTTGGCTACTTCCCAGAACTCTGGAAGACTTCCTATGTTCATCCATTACCAAAAAAATCAGAGCCTCGTTCCTTTACTGACCTTAGACCTATAAGTATTCTACCGACAATGTCAAAGATTTTAGAAAAACTAGTACACTCTCAACTTTCCACATACCTTATAGAAAAAAATATTATTTCTTCCAGACAATCAGGCTTTCGTAAGGGACATAGTACGAACACTGCCCTGATTGACTTAGCTGACGATATTTTTGCTTCCTTGGATAAAGGTCACCCTTCCATATTAACACTACTTGACTTTTCTAAGGCTTTTGACACACTTGACCACGCCTTGCTGATTGCCAAACTGAAATATTACGGATTTGACCCACTAACCGTCAATTTCTTTGAATCATATCTGACTGGACGAGTTCAAAAAGTTGTAGTGGATGAAATTCACTCTAGTCTGTGTCACATATCGTCGGGGGTTCCTCAGGGGTCTATCTTGGGTCCGATTCTGTTTTGTATTTATGTGTCTAATATGCCTGATTGTGTTTCATCATGTAAGCTGTTTGTGTATGCGGATGACACTCAGTTGCTTCTTCCTTTCGACCCTATGGACGTACCGGGTGCCTGTGCCCTTGTGAATGAAGATCTTTACAGAATATCTAGTTATGCTGATGCCCACGGTCTCAAACTCAATTCTGAAAAATGCACAGCAATTTGTTCTGCTCCCCAAAAGACAGATCCAAGGTCAGCACGCAGTTAGAGATTCTAGTGGATGGTCAGGTTATAGCGGTCAAGGATAAGGTCAGAAATTTGGGAATAATCTTTGATGACGATCTTCGTTTCAAGAGTCACGTCGGTTCCATAATTGCAAAGGCTTATGTGGCGGTAAAGTCTGTGTATAGAATCAGGTCATTGGCGAGTCTTAGCCTTCGTAAGAAACTGTGTGAGTCGTTCGTGATATCTCTGCTGACCTACTGCATAACAATGTATTATCCATGTTTAGACTATGCCACGAAGCAACGGTTGCAAAAGGTTCAGAACACTTGCTGTCGACTGATATTCGGACTACGAAAGTATGACCATGTAACTCACAAAATCAACGAGCTGGGTTGGCTCAAGGTTCAAAATTTGTTCACTTTCCATGTGGCAGTGCTTGTGCGTAGAATTTTCGCCACAGGTCAACCTCTATACCTCAAAGAAAAACTCTGTTTTCGGCGGGACTGCCACGGCGTCAATTTGCGACATCTAGATTCTCTAACACTGCCTAAACATCGAACAGCCATGTTTTGTAGATCCTTTGTTTTCCATGCAGTTTCAATTTTTAACGGTTTAAGTGGCACTCTGAAATCAACTTCGGTAAACATCTTTCGCAGGGACTTGCACTTTTTGTTGTTAGATAAGCAAATATCTGCGAATTATTAAGTTTGTATAAACTATTATGGGTTGAGTTGAATAGCCCATGGCTAGACTTCGCCTAAATAAAGACCTTTTATTATTATTATTATTATTATTATTATTATTATTATTATTATTATAAACAAAATCGTCATGAATCGCAATGCAGGGTATTGAGCTATTACTTGAAGGTGCATGCTGTAGTGTTCTGGTCATTAGTAAACGCCGGGCAGTGCCGACTTAAGTTCAAATCGATTTTTCCTACCTCGAAAAACAAAGTCACAGATCGAATGGATGATTTTCGTGAAGAATACAGTTTAGTGTAATGGCCTCTGAGATGTTTTCAAAGATAAATACCTCTAACAGTAAAAAAAAGTTTTGTGAAAATTGTCAAAGAAAAAACAGGTTTTCTCAAGTTAACTTGTTCGAACTTGTTTTTATCGAAATTTACACATCGAATTCAAGTTCAGGACATTGAATTTAGTCGGAAAAGATACCAATCTTGTCGTGATCGATTCTTCATGGCCCAGGAAGAAAAAGAGCCACCCAGCCGAGTTTCGCCCTTCCCCACGACCCCCCTTCAACAATGATCGACACTTTTTGTGCCAAAATTGTATCAACTGGTTGTGATGCGTCGAACTATGACGTATTTGCATCCATTGGATTGACGGGTTCCATCGGGTTCTATACCTTTTATTTTGAGTTGCAATTTTTTACCCCCCCCCCTCTAATAACTCGAAGCTTCGAGGTGCAATTTTTGGCAATTTTAGATATGTAGTAGGGCACATAATTCTGGACAGAATATAAAATTTTCAGGACGTTCATATCTTTGCCGAGGTTTTGGCAATTTTTTTACCATGTTTCCTGTACTAAAACAAAGTTGGCCTTGAATGTACTAAAACAACGTATAAAGGCAGCATTTGGAACTTTGCTTGTGAAAATGTACTCCTCACTCATTTCTACATGTAGTTTTAACTAAACAGAACTGAAAAATACCGACTGCGGTACTAGAGACCGGCCAGGAACCATTTTTGCAGAATTTACCCCTAGCAGGTATATTAACCGCAATACAGTGTCTCTGGCGCAAAATCTCGCGTGGCGCCACATCTGGAATTGCGAAGGAGGGTCTTCTGAACAAGTATGCCAAATTTCATGCTTTGATCACAAAATGCACAGACCATTCCGGTAACCCCCCCCACTAATACCCCAACTCGAGCCCCAACTCATCCCTCAAACCGGTATAGTACAAGAAAGATAGATTTTAACCTTGGAATAAATATGGACGTCCTGAAAATTTGATATTCTGTTCAGAATTGAGTGCTCTACAACATATCCAAAATCGCCAAAAATCGCACCCGGGGATTTTGAGTTATTGGAGGGGGGGTAAAAAATTGCAACTTAAAATGGAGGGGATGAAACCCGTCAATCCATTTGAAGCAAATACGTTATAATTCGACGCATCATATCCCGTTGATACCATTTTGGAACAAGAAATGTCGATCACTGTTGAAGGGGGGTCTTGGGGGGGCGAAGTCGTGCTGGGTGGTCCATTTGGTTTTTCTGGCCATGAAGGACCGATTACGACAAGTTTGGTATCTTTTCTGACTATATCCAATCTCCTGAACTCGAATCCGATGTGCTAATTTGGATGAAAACAAGTTTGAACAAGTTGACTTGAAAAAACTTGTTTTTTCTTTGACAATTTTGACAATTTCTTTTGTTCACTGCTAGAGGTGTTCCTCTTTGAAAAAATTTCAGGGGCCATTGAATTGAAATGTATTCTTCACGAAAATCATCTACTCAATGTTTGACTTTGTTTCTCGAGTTTAAAAAATCGATTTGAACTTGAATCGGCCCGGCGCCGCTTCTACTACTGACCAGAACACGACAACATGCACCTTTAAATGAAAGTAGCACAAACTATTGAAAAACTAACAACTTATCTTTGAAAATTCGAGGATTTGTGCAGAACTGAATTCCCTATAACATCAACAAAATCGCCATCAATCGCACCGCAGGATTTTGAGTTATTCGAGGAGGAGGATAACATTTTGTCAAGATTCGTACTTTATGAACTGTTACTTTTCCCCTCAAATAACTTAAAACCCAGCAGTGCGATTCATGGCGGCTTTGTTTATGTTATAGGGAATTCAATTCTGCACAGATCATCAAATTCCCAGAGATGAGTTGTCATTTCTTCAATAGTTTGAGCCATTTTCATTGAAAGGTGCATGCTGTAGTGTTCTGGTCAGTAGTAGACGACGCGCCGGGCCGATTCAAGTTCAAATAGATTTTTTAAACTCGAGAAACAAAGTCAAACATCGAGTAGATGATTTTCGTGAAGAATACACTTCAATTCAATGGCCTCCGAAAATTTTTCAAAGATGAACACCTCTAACAGTGCAAAAAAAAATCGTCAAAATTGTCAAAGAAAAAACAAGTTTTTCCAAGTTAACTTGTTCAAACTTGTTTTCATCCAAATTAACACATCGGATTCGAGTTCAGGAGGTTGAATATAGTCGGAAAAGATACCAAACTTGTCGTGATCGGTTCTACATGGCCAGAAAAACAAAATTAACCACCTAGCAGGGCTTCGCCTCCCCACGACCCCCCTTCAACAGTGATCGACATTTTTTGTGCCAAAATGGTATCAACGGGATATGATGCGTCGAATTATAATGTATTCGCTTCCAATCGATTGACGAGTTTCATCCCCTCCATTCTAAGTTGCAATTTTTTACCCCCCCTCCAATAACTCAAAACCCCCGTGTGCGATTTTTGGCGATTTTGGATATGTTGTAGAGCAGTCAATTCTGAACAGAATATCAAATTTTCAGGACGTCCATATTTTTTCCAAGGTTTGGCCGATTTTTTTACTATTTTTCCTGTACTAGTATCTGAGACGTTGTGAGCAGGAGGCAGGAGGTCAGCCTTCGCCTGTACTAATTGTCTCTGGACACAGACTAGTACATAATCATCCTAGCAACGGGTTATGTCATTCTTAACGTCATAACAGAGTGATAGAATGAATTTCTCCTCAAGGGAGGCCTTGATCTCCTCGCTAGCCATGTTTTTTCCTATCCTATTCAATCCTATTGAATAATGCATGCATTATCACGCGCACACATGCCTGCATTTCTCAATAAGACTGGATAGATAAAGCATAGTATTCTATCCGCAGCGCAGGTAATGGCTATTACTCATTCGGATGCTTCACGACACTCGTCAAGGCTCGTGTCGGCAAACTGCATCCTCATGAGTAAGAAGCAATCATTACCCGCTTGTTGAAAAATATACTATTTTGCCATTCACACTTTATGTTTTCTTGAGAGAAAAGGTGTAATGCACATTCACCCTTGAATCGTAGAAGCTGAGAAAAGCTGAAAATTGATAAGAATTTCCTATAGTACTTGTCCTGAACAATACATACCAGATTCCTTATTTCTCCAATATGCGCTTCATAGTTTAATTAGTGAAAAGGTGTTTGTTTCAACCTAATCTTTTCTGATTTTATCCAATTAAGGCTGAAATGAGCCGACAATTTGCATTCAAGTACGATAAAGTGCGCTGAAGAATATACTGGAATCACAAATTTTCCCTGTATGCGCGTCATACGTCTTTCCTAATTATAGAAAAAAAGTGGTTGTGTCACTTCAAAACTTTCCCGGTGGTATCCAGAGACGTCAGTAATAATTTTGATTGAAGCGTCCCTTCGGGAAAGGGAGGTTTAGATTTGGAAATTATTTTAAAAAAGTCTGCAAAATTGAGCGGGCGGGCTAACTCAGGGGACCGATAGGGCTTCAGATTATACCTACACCTCAACTGTTTCTTGGCCGCTGGACCCCTGCCGACCGAAATGGTATGCGTCTGCTTTAACCGCAGATGTCAAAAGCAAGTCCAAGAGGCACACAATAAGATATTTGAAAGCTACAAAACGAGGAAAGTAGGAGCCCCATCAGAGTTTCAAATGACGGGAAGACTGGAAGACACCATGGGATCCTGGTACATACCAAACCACACAAGAGAGTCGCACACGTCAATGGATATAAAGGATGGAGGCCAGCTGTTGCCTTAAACCTCACAAATAGACAACAAGCGAATACGCCTCATGGGCATGAGGCTCAGTAGCGCACTTCCTTTTTGGAGGATTAGTGAACGCAAGATGTTGAGTAATTAGGGTTCTACCGTCTTGGGCAAAAAATTCCAATATGGCGGCCAAAATATCGACAGAATCATGAAATTCGGCTTGAAAATCAGAATGATTGTACTAGACAAGGGTAAGTTCCAAGTTTCATGAAAATCGTTCCACTAATAAGAGATTTCAATATGGCGGCCAAGATGGCGGTAGAATTATGAAACTCAGCTTGCAAATAGGAATGATCGTACGAGACAAGCGTAACTCTCAAGTTTCATGAAAATCCTCCCACTTTTAAGAGATTTCAATATGGCGGCCAAGATGGTGGGGCAATCATGAAATTTGGCTTAAAAATAAGAATGATCTTACTAGACAAGGGTAAGTTTCAAGTTTCATGACAATCGTTCCACTAATAAGAAATTTCAATATGGCAGCCAAGATGGCGGCCGAATTATGAAAGCCATTCTGCCTATTTGGTCCTTGAGAACCTAAGCTATCCACCGGATAAAGTTCAATCTTCAAGGGCTGTAGCTTTAGTTCTCGAGAAGAAGTTCAACTTCATCGAAGTGCACAGGAGATCTCTGTTTTTTGAGAATAATGATAACGATGTATGGATAACAAAAATAGTGCCCATTGGCCACCCTTGGGGACATCAGCTATTGATCGGAAAAAAGTTCCAAGACTCTTGTTTCAATTTTCGAGAAGGAGTACAGCGTCTTAATTTCTGCACGGACTCGGACAGACAGACAGACAGACAGACAGACAAACCGGCCACATAAGCGTCATTCTGTTACTTATATAAAAAAATGTTCTCCAACTGATTTCGACCTCCTGAACACGAATATCGGGTTCAGTTTTGAATTGGAACATTTCTTTTTTATCGAAAAACCGAAAAATGGTAGCCTGTCACATGAATTTTAGTGATACCTACCTACTTTTTTTTGTTATTGAGCGAACATGTTTCGTAATTTGAGTGCCATTATCCTTTAGGTACCTAGTATTGGCTATTTCAAAATGGTCAATTACTATTTCGGCACGTCTGATTTTAAATTTGTAGGGTCGTGTAATATGCGCCGAGCCGTGGCTTTGCGGTCGTTTTCAAAAATTGATAACAATTGACCCGACGGTCGGATCGAAGTGGGGTTTTTGTCAAAAGAAAGTTCAAATTGTTCTCTAAATATAATGCCGTACATGCAGTGATGTATTTCATTAAGAAATTGTAGTTGCCTACATATCGCAACTTTCTACATCTTACCGCGAATGCCAGCACTTGATCGGCGAAGCCGCCCTACACCAAAATGTTATTTTTGTAATTGTTCATGATTATTTCGGCAAAATTTTTCTTGATTCGCGTACCAAGGCCATGAGCTACCCATTCGAGTTGAAATATTTTCTGTATTGAATTTCGTTTTGTTCGGAGGAAAGGATATCAAGCACCAGCAAGCAACGAATAAATCATTTGCGGCCGAGCCGTAGTTTCGGAGTCATTTTCAAAAATTAATAACTATTGGCCTGCACCTCGCACCGATGTGAAATTTTCATTAAAATAAAGTTCAAATCATCCTCTAAATATAACTCTGCATATGTATTATGGTAAAATGATAAGATCGGGTACTTCCTCGCATGTGATAACTTTCGAGATCAGGCCGGCTTCTGAAATGCAGCATTCAACGGCGATGCCGCGTCACACTAAATTGTTATTATTGTCATTGTTTATTATTATTTCGTCGAGATTTTTCTTGGTTCGGGATACAAGGTCATGAGCTACCCATTGGAGTAAAATTTTTTCGCAAAAACCTTTTCGTCTAGGACTAGATGCTGTGACGGACGGACGGACGGACGGACGGACGGACAAAGCGAGGACAAAAGCGCCTTCCCGTTTGGAGAAGTGCGTTAAAAAGGGGTACACCACGAGGGTACACCTATATCAGTAACATCGTGTGACCGTCAGTTTGACGTAGATACCTAAAGCATTTGTCAGGCTGATACCGAGCGTTCATAAATTAAATGGGTCAAGGGTGCCTATGAATTCAAAAACGTCTGTCGAAACTAGCGTAATCCTTTTGTAATATATTTGTCAAACTTTGACAAACTACGTCCCATTTTATTGATCTCTGATCTGCCATAAGTGCACGAGAATACTTCAAGTTCGAAAATAGTCCTCGATCATGTAGGTTTTGTGCCCTGCCGTGAAAACCACATTTAAAATGTTCCGAAAACGAAAACTGCGACTGGTTTGACAAATTACGATAACCAAAAAATTACAGACATCAAATGAACGATGCTAGTTCCGACAGATGTTTTCAAAGTCACAGGCACCCTTGACCCATTTAATTAATGAACGCTCGGTATAACAAAGCACACAGGTTTGGTATCCAAGGAAATGAAATGGGCCAATGGCAGGTTAAGGGCGAGTCCGCTGATATCGGCCAGGAAAATGTTTGAAAATTTATAGCGCCTGTCCGGGAAATGATGGAAAACTCCAACTTCAGCATGAATTTGATTCTTTTGTTGTGTTGCCTCCAGTCGAATTTGGTTCAAATCCATTAGACAGATTTAAGATTTTGAATAATTTAATGGCAAAGTTCTAAACTCTGATATTTTTCATTCTTTGACAGATGATAGACGAAGAAATGCTTTTAACTATTTAGAATACAGTTTTTCACGGGCCTTCCAATGACATCGCAAGTTGAATCCCGTGAGATGAAACTTCTGTCGTTTTTTGATGGTGACACTTTCGTTTGACAGATGACAGCCAAAAACTAATCCGTTCATTCGACAGCAAAACCATGTCTGCAATTTAGTGATGGGAAGTATCGTTACTTTTGAGTACTCGTCATAGTTCGTCACTTACGGGCTAAAGCCTCTGTCACACGATCATTGGAATCATACTTGTCATAGAAAATCTAGGACGAGATCAATTATGAAAACAAGTATACTCGCAGGTATACTCACAAGTATGCCAGAAATCTATGATGAAACGCATTCTATTTCAAATCTTTGACTTCATCTTGATCCAGTCAGATTACACCTTCCACCCTGCATAGGATTGATGACCGTGTGAAAACTTTTATCCCAGATTTCTGGCATACTTGCAAGTATACTCGTTTTCATCCTCGTTTTCATCATTGATCTCGTCCCAGATTTTCAATGACAAGTATGATTTCAATGACCGTGTGACAGAGGCTTTAGGGCTGAATTTCAAGTCCGATTTGCAACCCGCGATAAGCTGCGTCACCGGTGCAAGCCATCGATATGCTCTTGCCATTGGCTGAAAAGGATCACGTGACTCTACTTGCGCCGCTGCACTGGTTGCAAGTCGGACTTGAAATTCAGCCCTAAGTATTAGTTACTTAGTATTCGTTATCGTTACTTTCGTTACTTTGTATAAATTGTATGAATTTATAAACATTGTTACCTGCTTGGTAATATACAATGTGTTGCAGCGATGATAGCCAAAAAAAAACTAACTGTGGGTAGATCTCGTCAACATATGACGGAAACCTATATACCACTTTGCAAAGTTCGGCCTAGTAACGAAGAAACAGCCCTCCAAAGTTGACTTTTTCGGTTTCAAAAATTGTAGCTCAGTGACGTGACGAAAATACCTCAAATTCAGCATACACTGATTTGTCGAAACTATCTACCGACCTGCCATAATATTATTATTATACTCTACTGTAATATCCCTACCGCGTGCGTAATATGATATAATGAATCTGTATAAATAAAGTAACGAAATCAGTGAAAGAACGAATACTTTTCGAAATGAGCACTCGTTACAATGAGCACTCGTCAGTCACGAATACTTTGTAACGATTTTTTTTTCCCATCACTAGTCTGCATACCAAATTTCAAGTCGATCAGATCAACGGCTCGGCAGTTATCCTGGAAATTACAAACAGACACACACACACAGGCAGACATCACCCTGGAAATAGTCTTAATCATCTTGGGGGACCTCAAAATGGATATATCTGTCGAAATCTCAAAAATTTTTCTGCACAATTTTAATACTTTCCCTCCCATATTGGGGGAGGGGGGGGTCGGGAATGTAAACGGTTGGATCGGTACGATATAGGGCTATTTGGCGACGGCCGCTGTCGTCGCCGTAGCACAGTGGTTGACAGGTTGGCATAGTAGGCTGATAGTCGTTGCAGGAGGGGCTTGATTCCGCATTGGGATGATTTTTTTTTGATAAATATCCATTCAGTTACGTTTAAAGAGGACTAGAAAATCTGCTTAGAGGCTCAGTTGAGTATTCACGCTTAATTGCTGCACGTAATGAACTAAAATGAAAATGTAAGAGGTGATTTTTCTATCATGTTCAGCAATTTAGCGTGAACACCCAACTGAGCCTGTGAGCAGATTCTTCAGTCCCCTTTGAATATGATTGAATTGATATTTATTGATTTTTTTTAGTCCCAATGCGGAATCGAGCCCCTACCTGCATGCAGTATCAGTTTTTTCATGCCAACGTGTCAACCACTGTGCTACGGCAATATGAAGTTAAGTGATACTTACAGGTTTTTTTTCTAAAATTAGAAAGAAAACGTATGATGCACAAAGCTCTGCAGCTCGTTGTCAAGGACCCTCCAGAGAATTGGGGAAAGAGCCGACAAAAAAAATCTTCGACTTCTATTTTTGAAACCCTCAAGGGTCAAAAACTGGTCCTTCGAATGATAATTTTCCTAGTTTCTGACTCACCGTGTAGATAAAATAAAATTCAAGTCACTTCTAGTGGTAGATATTTCACATTTCTTTCTCATAATTCTGCCGTCGACAGTAAACTGAAATCTTTTGAATTGACAAAACTAGAAGGGCTTAAAGGGCCGTCTCTTTACCCTTGATAACACCAAAAATGAAAGTCAAAGAATTTTTTTCAATTTTTTTTTCGGAATTCTCTATGGGTGGTCCCTTTAAACGTACTGGAGAGCTTTTCTGCCATTTTGTGGACACCTGTATAGGAAATATTTGGAATTTCAGTTTCAGTATCTTTTTTTTTTTTTTCCCTTAGGGTTTATCTTGCTGCATCAACCGTAATAGGTTATTAGCAGCTCACATTGTTTGTTTTTTATTTAGGGCTTATAATATGGAATCGTATATATCAATATCTTTCAAAAAGTTTAGTACAGAGTTGTATTTGTCTGGGTCTATCAAGTTGATTTCACTTTCGGTTATGTTGTGCATGGTTCTTTGGATGTTGTATTTTGGGCAGACATAGAGGATATGCTCGATGGTTAGTATGACGTTGCAGATTTCGCACTGCACACGGTCTTGTCTGGACAATAGGAAGGAGTGTGTCAGTCTGGTGTGTCCGAGCCTGAGCCTAGAAAGTTTTATTTGGTCTTTTCTTTTTTCTGGGTATTTAAGAGTAGTAGAGACGGATGGTTTAATCTCTTTGAGGTGGGTATCTTTTAGGTTCCAAGTTTGTTGCCAAAGTGTGACTATTTTGTTTTTTATGTAGGTCTTGATATCATCTGGAGGATTTACTTGGCAAGATGGGAAAATGATGGAGGTCGTCGCGCTTTTTGCCAGATCGTCCACTTCCTCATTTCCTTCAATTCCGACGTGCGCTGGAGTGTACAGAAATTTTACCCTATCAGCTACGTCAAAGAGCTGATCTTTGATATTTTGTATAAGGGGGTTGCGGGGATATAATTGCTTTAAGGCGTGTAGTGAGCTCAATGAATCTGAGCAAATTATATACCTTTGTTCCGGGATGGTTTTTATAGAGACAAGTGCCTGCGAGATAGCATAAAGTTCTGCTGTGAAGATGGAATTGTGGTTTTGGAGGTGGTAAGCTTCTTTGGAAGATGGAGTAATGATGGCTGATGCCACCTGATTGTCAATTTTAGATCCATCTGTAGATTAACTTGTGGTTTGGAAAAAAGGAGATGATTTCCAGAAAGTTTGCCCTGATCAGAGTGTGGTTCATTTCCGATTTTTTGTTTTTCGCGAGGTCAAGAATTGTTTGTACTACAGGTAGTTTCCAAGGTGGGTTCGAAGAGTTTTGCCAAGGCGAGGTTTCAGGAATTTTGAAGTCAATTTCTAGTTGGATGCGATTGAGTCTTTCGTGCAGGGGTGGGATTATGTTCCTGTTAGAGTTGTAAAGATCTTTGTGTCTATCTGAAAATACCAAGTCATAGTTTGGGCTTTTTGGGTTGGCTGAAATGTTTATTGCGTAGTTCAGGGTCATACGCTTAGTGCGTAGTTCAAGAGAAGGCTCATTGACTAGTGCGAGTAGACTTTCCACCGGTGTTGTGCAGAAGGCCCCAATCGCAATTTTTATAGCCATTGATTGTATAGTTTTGATGGATTTGAGATATGATTTTCTAGTGGTCATATATGCAATGGCACCATAGTCCAGCTTGGACCTTATCAGACTTTGATATATCATCAATAGGGTCCTAGAGTCTGCTCCCCAGGAATGGTTGGATAAGACCTTCATGAGGTTCAAACCTTGGATGCAAGATTTTTTTATTTGACCTATGTGGTTTTTCCAGGACAATTTATGATCAAAAATGACACCCAAGAACTTTGCTGAGTTAGAGAATTTCAGGCTTTTGCCGTGGAGGCGAATTAGTGGTGATCTTAACTGCTTTGACTTGCTAAAGTTGATGCAGTGTGTTTTTTGAACAGAGAATTTGAAGCCTGATGTTTTGCTCCAATTTTCGATGGTATGTAAGGTGGACTGTAAGATTCTTTGCGTGGATTCAGGATCCTTCCCCCGAAGATATATGATTAGGTCATCTGCAAACAGGCCGCAGCGGACGGGAGATTTGATCTTTTTAAGTATCTCGTTGACCGCTATCAAAAAGAGAGTCACACTTATTACAGATCCTTGGGGAACACCGTTTTCTAGACCTTTTGTTTGTGAGAATGTGCTATTAACTTTTACCTTAAATGTCCTGTTTTTCATAAAGTTTTGGATAAAGGCAAGAATGTTCCTCTTAATTCCCCACTCAATCAATTTGTCTATGATTGGTCGAGTCCAAGTCATATCGTAGGCCTTCTCTACGTCGAAAAAGATTGCCAGCAGACTTTGTTTTACAGCGAAGGCTTCACGTATTTCCGACTCAAGTTGCACAATGCTGTCAATAGTTGAACGATGCTTTCTAAAACCATTTTGCCCGGGATGGAGTAAATTTGATTTTTCCAGGTGCCAGTCCAGGCGATTGTTGATGATTCTCTTTAAAACTTTGCACATTGTGCAAGTTAGCGATATTGGACGGTATGAATTTTTCTCATCGGTTGGTTTATTAGGTTTTAGGATTGACAGGACTGTAGAATGAGACCAAGAGTTCGGAAATTTTTGGGTTTGCCAGATTTCGTTGTAAATGTCCAGTAGTTTCAGCTTAGCACTACATGACAAGTTTTTGAGAAAGGCGTAGGGGATGTCGTCAGGGCCGGGGCAAGTGTCTTTGGATGATTGTAATGCTTCTTCGAGATCTGCCGAAGTAAGTGACAAATTTAAGGGATGTAAGTTGCTTGTAAGGTGTTCATCTACCCCTTGAGATTCCCTGTTTCTTTTGTACTGCAGGAAGTCTTGGTCAAAGTTTGAATCACTGGAATTTGCACAAAAGTGTTCGGCCATGATTTCAGCTATGCCGTTGTCGGTGTCGTATATTTGGTTGTTATTTTTATTGGTTGCAATTTTGGGGCGAGTTATAGACTTGAGTTGTCTTACTTTATTCCACACCTCTGACGCTGGAGTCGAGGGATTGATAGTCGAAACATAGTTTTCCCAAGATTCTTTCCTGCTTTTTTTAACTACATACCTTGCTCGTGCTCTAAGTTTTTTGAAGATCAATAGATTTTCTGGGGAATTAGTTCTTTTAAATCTGTTAATGCATTTTTGCTGTTTTTAATTGCTTCTGCAACTTGTTTGTTCCACCACGGTACTGGTTTACGATTCTTTGGAATAGAAGATTTACCTATATGATTGTGGGCAGCAGACAGCATGATGTTAGTAAATTCTTGGACGGACTTATTGATGTCTTTTCCGCTGAAGGATTTGGACTCAAGTTTACTATCAATTTCGTCAGAATACTGGAGCCAGTTGGCGCTTTTAAGATTCCATTTGGGAGAGTTGTTCGAGGTGTTTTCAACATTGATTAGATGGTTCTTTATTTTAATAGGGTAGTGATCACTACCATACAGATAAGAATAAGTTTCCCATGTTAAGTAGGGAGTGAGTGTGGGGCTGCATGCTGTCAAGTCAAGAGCGCTGTGGTTTCCGGTGAAGGTATTCAGTCTGGTTGGAGATCCGGTGTTCAAAAGTGTTAGGTTAGAGGAGTCGAGCAATTGTTAAATTTTTTGATCTCTTTGATTTGTGTATTGTGAGTCAAATATTATGTTATGGGAATTGAAATCACCTAGTATTATGCGTGGAGTAGGTATTTGATCAAGGAGGTCTGATAGTTCTTGTTGGATGATTTCTCTGTTGGGAGGAATATAAATGTTGCAGATGAAGATTTTAATTTTGAGTTGGATGGAGAAAGCGACAGCTTCCAAGTTGGTGTTCAGATCAAGTTCATGCGTGGTGTAATTCGAACTCACAAAAGAGGAGACTCCACCACTTGATCTTTCTCTGTCAAGACGATGTTTAGAGAAACATTTATAACCCTTTAGGCTGGGATCACTTTTTAAGTGAGTTTCCTGTAAGCAAATTATGGGGGGGAGGGGTTATCATCAGCGATTAGTAGTTTTAGCTCGAGTTTTAGTTTCGGTAAATGGGTATAATACCCATTCAGATTCCACTGTAAAATAAACATGTTGAATAAATATTAGAATAAATCGAGATCAGATTGGGATAGATTTTCTTCTCGTGAGTCAAGAGAAGTATTACCGAGAGTATTACTTTGTGTTCGTGGATGATTCATTGTGTTTTCCTCGCCTTTCATGAGATTTTTGATTTTTTTCTGGATGCGGGTGAACTTTCCTTTCATAGATCTGTTTTCTAGATTGGGGTATATTTCAAACATCATATTTATCAGCGAATCAACATCATTTGTGCACCGTTTAGCTTCGAGTAGTGGGTTATTGTTTCCTTTACAATTCTCAAGGAAACCCTTGAAAACGTCAAAGGTCAGGGGAAATGCTTTGGGGTTTTTATCAATAAGAGTTTGGATGATTTCGGAATCTGCGTCCATGCTGAGAGATTCCGAGGAGCTAGAAATTTTGTTTTTCGTGAGCTCGGTGTCAGGTTTCGAGATTTTCTGTTTTTTGGGTAGATTTCTAGGCTTAACAAAGGGGGCAGATAGAGATTCCTGAGATGCTTCAATTTCATCGAAAGGGTCTTGTGATTTATCCATCTGTTCGTCTATTGCCGGTGAGTCTAAACTCTCTGATGGAGGGGGGCGTTTTCCTGAACCTTTTTGTAAGTCGACTTCAAGATTTTCCAAGGTCTGCGATACTGAGGGTTGTTGCTGTTGTTGTTGGGTCCGACAAGAGCTAGAGATATGCCCCTGCTGATCGCAGATAAAACATGTAAGGTCGTCATATGTTGGGAAGATGCGATAATTGGTATTTTCATAGTTAATGACCAAAGATGGAGTTAATTCAATATTCTCATCGGGGGAGGCATAAACGTGCCTTCTAAAACTCAAGACGTGAGTGTACTCTTCATCCTCATAACCATAACCTGCTCTGAGAAAAGACATTGGTGAAACCAGTTTCAGTCCAGTGTTCTTAATCTCTTGTTCAATGATTTCATTCGGAATTGATGGGCAAACGTTTGATATTATTATTCTTTTGGAGGGAGTAATCAGTTTTCGGATTCCTATGTCGACACCTTTTATAGTAATAGACTTGTACTTACTTGTTAGATCATTAACCATCTGTGGGGATGACAAATAAATGCACATGCGATCGTTTGAAATCCGAGAGGCAAACATGATGTTTTTAGGACCCACAATCTTACCAACAGATTTCACATAATCGATTCTTGTTAATTCTTCGTTGATGTTCATAATAATTGCTTGTTCTTTTTTTGGGTGGACTATTGAAGGGCGAGTCTTGGCAGCGTTAACATAAGAAGGGGTGTTGTTTTATGTACTGTTTGTGTGTGTGGATGAGCTTCTGTAGTCAGAAGCCATCTTATTCAGTTTGGGAGCGTAGTGGATTCAATTGTAAACAATTGGTACGCCACTGCCGGGCGCACCTGGCATCCAGCAAAAAGTGATGTTTTTGCCGAGATATAACTTTGGATAGATACCACTGACCTGTTTCTGTTGAGAATAAACCTGCATTAGGAGGATGTTTCCTTTGGTCCAAGACGAGTCCTGGGTGCAAAGAATGGCAGGTTGGTCGAAAAAACAGGATGAAAACACTACTCTAAACACGTGGTTTTCGCGTATTCTTAGGAGAGCACTCAAATGCGTGTTCACTGCGATAACACTCTTATCGGAATCTCCAGTATCTTGTTCAAGGCATTTTATCATACTTGCATGCAAATTTTCGGCTCATTTCAGCTTTATTGGACGATTCTAGCAAAGAGTAGGTTATAGACACCTTTCCCCTAACTAAACCATGAAACACATATCGGAGAAATAAGGATAAGGAAATCAATTTCCGTAAATTACCTATATCAGTAATTCGATTATCAAGCTTTGTGGAAAAGTAAAAGATAATGCATGATAAAACCTTGAACAGCTAGTTATACAGGGTGATTCAGAAGTGTCGGACCATCTTTAAGGTGCGTAATATGGAGACGTAGTAGAGTGCTGAAAAGTTGCTAAAAAATTCTATGTCTTTTAATTTTGAAGTTTGGAGGAGCGAAAGTTGGTCTTTCGATCGCTTCTATCTGTTTTCTTTGTTTTTAAAGATTTTAGTAAGATGTTTGTGGAAAAACATTGAGTACAAATAATCAACCTCTGAATCTGTAATAAATTTCCGTTTTGTATACAGGGTGAGTCATGAATTCTGAAAATTATTTTTTTCTGAAAGTGCCTGCAAACAGTCATAGTGGTCCCATAAGCTATGTACAGCACAATAAAACACAATTCATTTCAACCGAATTCTTTTGCTTCCGGTTTTTCAGGGAGGCTAAGTTTTTGCAGCTTATGACTCACCCTGGATTGAAAACAAATTCAATACAGATTCAGAGGTTGATTTTTTGCACTCATTATTTTTCCATAAACAGTTTAATAAATTTTTTTTATCCAGTCCTATTATGAATAATGCACGCATTATCAGGCGCATGCATGCCTGCATTTTCCAATAAGACTGGATAAAGCATAGTATTCTACTCGCGGGTAATGGCTATTACTCATTCGGATGCTTCACGATACTGCCAAGGCTCGTGTCGGCAAACTGCATGCTCATGAGTAAGAAGCAATCATTACCCGCTTGTTGAATAATATGCTATTGTACAACGAAAGTAGAAGAGGTCGAAGAACCAACTTTTGTCCCTACATAACTTCAAAACTAAAAGACTCGCTAAAAGACAGAATTTTTCAAGAACTTTCCAGCACTCTACTACACCTCCATATTACGCACCTTCAAAGTGGTCCGACACTTCTGAATCACCCTGTATGCTACAGGTACAAGAAGTAATGAATATTACGGTACTCGTGCTGCCATCTACTGCGTCGCAGTTGCAAAGTGAATAATAAGTGCTGAAATTAAGCAGCCATAATTAATACGCGGGAGGGGAACAAGCTCAGAATTGGATCTTGGCAGGAAGCGGAAGAGCAGCAGAGGGGTCTCGCAGGAGCCTGCCCGGGATTTGACAAATGAGCCCGATCCTGATCTCCTGACGTCATCATCATTATCTCCTGGGTATCCTTCGTTGTATACTTAATCAGCGCTGCAGCGAGTTTTATTATTACAGCTCGGCCAGCGCAAGTCGTAGTGAGTGCGTGCTTAAAGTGGACCTTGAGTGCGACCAACTTTCCAGGGAAAGTCGTAGCTAAACTATCGGACGGTATAATTATAATAGGCGTTTCAAGACAGCAGCGCCATTTGAGGCCTCATCTTAAACTAACGGTGTTGGGGAAATACGTTTGAGGAGGCGATGGAACAACATGAGGCTGTTGTCATTTTCACATCATTCAGAGGCGTGGGCGTATTTACAGGGAGGGGGGGGGGCAAATGGAGCACGTGCCATGGGCGCACTTTGATCCTCAGGGCGCAAGTGAAAGGAAAAGATAAAAATTTAAAAAAAATTAAAAAAACCTGTTCTGCGCTTGCGCATTATGTGAGTCATCATGTCATGAGCATTGGCCGTTGTTGTCAGGTTGTGTCTGATAGACATTCTGCAGTCCACAACTACTATTCACTACTTATCGAGCTACTTATAATTGGAACCCACGGGAAAACAACACAATGTTTTTTTTTTGTATATTGTGGAAATTATATATCAGCAGGAAACAGTAACATCATCTTTTTATGCTGGCAGTCTACTATAAATCTGGCAATTATGCATCAGAGGACCGGGAAGCGTTGCCGGAGAGTTGGCATGTCAAATTCTGTTTAACTCGTTTGGTTATGTTTACACTCGTGTTCACATAACATCTCTTCACTAGACTCTGTGTGTCTATTCTGGTTTTCCCGCTTCTTACGTGAAGGTATTGTCCAAATGATGTATTTTTAAGGGCTGCCCCTACATCTGCTTAATTTCGACTTCTCTAAAAGATAAATGCCCCTTCTCAGATTGCAACTCCTGAAGAATTAGGTGGCCCAATGAGGCTTATGTTCAATAGCTATGAGTACGTTTACACGGTTGCTAACTCTGGTAGTTATAACTAACGTAGTTCTAACTACAGATGTTGAGTGTCGTGTATATGGTCTCTAAATACCGAAGTTATAACTCCTAACTGCTAACGCTACTACTGTTTTCAAACAGGAGTAGATTTATAACTCCCGTTCAACATCGGTAGTTAGCCACCGTTCCCCGTGTATACACTGCGGTAGTTATAACTATCGTTATGCCAACCCGCGTGTTGAACGAATTATCCCTAGACTGCATGGCATTTTGCTTTTGAAGTTATCGCTGTTCTGTCCGAACAATAATCAGTGACCCTTGTGATGGAACCTAATCCATTTTCGACCAAAGTTTCTCGCAAATGTTGGCTGACAAGAGACTTCAACTTTGACATTCAGAAACTTGGGAGTTGTAACTCCCGCCTGAGAAAAATGAGTGTTTTTTTCCGAATACGTGTAAACGGGCGTTATAACTACGATAGTTATAACGACGATAGTTACAACTACTGGAGTTAACGCCGTGTTAACGTGGTTCATGAGACAAAGTGTTGCACTCCAAAAGAAGGACAATGATTCAGACAACTTGCTGCAGACAGAGATCATTTTATGATATAGGAAAGAATGGGCAAAGTATAATACCTTGAAGTGGCCCATAGGAACCGCCACAGATCTTTTCTTGTGCCTGTACATCCCGGTACACCCCTTAGATACACCATAGATACCGATAGGGCTTCTACCGGTTTGAATTGGTGTTCAATGGCACATTTACAACAGGACAACAGGAATACTGTATCTGTATTCTGTATTCTTCATTTCAATGTTACCTTATTCAACACACACCTTAATCTAAACCCATACATTTTGGTTTTCAGGTTATATTGGAGAAAAAACGAAGAGATGTCTGCACTCAGGACAAAAAATGAAAATAATCACCAGTTTGCGGGCTTTTTTTAAACAAGAGTCAGATTTGTCGACTGTCCAGGCAGAATATGGTGGAATGGTCATATGAAAGACTTGCCTGTGGTTCCACTGGGTACACAAAGTTTTTCTGGAAAAAAGCAAACCTTACCATCTTTGTGGCAGTTTGGAACGAAGGATCGTATACATATCAAATTCACACCGGGTATTCTTGAGGGTCGACCTTTCTGACGATATTTTTGAAGAAATCGATGCCTTGCAACCGGAAGAACTATTGGACTTGCCTGACAGCCAATTTATCATAGCATTTCAACACGAAAGTGGAATATCTTTGAGCTGATGACCACAACCCACCTCGCCCAGCCAACAGCCGGTGGTCTTGGGCGGTTCAGCCCGTTGTCGGGGGAAAGAAATTATAAGTCTTATTTAAGAAAATTCCAAGTTTGAAGCCCACTACTTCTACTTTCTTGTTTATTGCCAAAACATCTATTTTCTCTTTTTAAAAGGAATCTTGAAATTTTTCTTGGAAGATAGGTGACTTTTTCTCCAAAAATCAGTGCGCTATTCTTGTTTTGGTTCGGTTATAATTTCTTTCTCACTTTGAAGGGTTGTAGCGCCCAAGCCCACCGGCTGCCAGCTGGGCGAAGCTTCGTTTTGGTCATCAGCAGGTGTAGAGCAATCTCAAAAAACTCGCCACTTTTGTGTTGAAATGCTATGATAATTCGGCTGCTGGCTTCTAGACTAAAAACTGATGGTTAAAGAAGAGAAACGCTGCATCAGGCTGTTGGGCGAGATGGCGATCACCCCACAGTTCGAGGTAGACGCGAGTATGTCGACATTATGGTGGACAATGCAGTGGACCACGAAGCTACGCCTGCCTTCGTTTACAGGCTGGCTGGAGCATGCATATGAAAGCAAAATCAAGTTGCTGATTCGTTCAAAGCTTGCCCCAAGGTGTTGAAGGTGATCTAAGCAACATCGAACCGATTCACATCGAGAAGTATTTTCGGGTTAAAAACGCACTTGTTCATCGGTCCGAACCTACGAGAAAATTATTTCCATTCCGGATCCACCACAAAAGTACTTTCTTAAAAAAAAACCATTAGTAGTCACTACTTGACGAACAAGCAAGAGATCTCAACAACCGGTGTAACAATTTGGCTATACAAGATTTTGTATAGGTACATTGACGTGGGAGAAAGATATAGAGCTCGCGCCCCATCTGAAGTCTAATTGCCCAAACACCTACTCCTTCAACCAGGATTACCAGGAAACGACTGAAGCTATTAGATTTTGTCAACCAAAATAACCAGCTTGAGTAAGGAGCTTTGACTACAGCGTGATTTTGCAAAACTGGTGCAAATGGTTCAAAGAACAAAGAACTCAATCGTGAAGGCACCTTGGTTCAGGGAATCATAGGCTGGGCAAAAATATCGCGGAACACAATAATCCATATTTTCAGGGAGCTGAAAATTGGCGAAAGAGCGTTTTGGGCAAAAAAATCTGCTTGGGAAGGTTCACGACGCGGTCGAGAATTTGTTTTTACAAGTGTGTGTGCGGTCAACAAACCCTATGTCGATCTCACGAGAATTCAAAGTGGTTCTCATATCATTCAGTTGGCATCTCTTACTCTTAACAGCTCCTATACCTGTTATGTAAGCGCAGTCGTCGTCGTCACATGGCAGTCGGGCTCCACTAGCTTTCATCTTCATCATCATCATCATCATCATCATCATCATCATCATCATCATCATCATCATCATCATCCAGCGTCCATATTGGTTTTTTGCCTACATTTCTGAGACACTGCAAAGTTCTTGTGGGCATTCTCCACCAAATCAACCCATACCCTATTCGTAAGTACCAAATTATGTTCAGTTACTCATATTCCCTCGTTATTCACATATGCAGCCGTGTAACAGCTTTTTGTTCA
The DNA here is from genome assembly GCA_949128115.1 of Anaspis maculata. Taxonomy (NCBI): domain Eukaryota; kingdom Metazoa; phylum Arthropoda; class Insecta; order Coleoptera; family Scraptiidae; genus Anaspis; species Anaspis maculata. Next base: position 123,117,011 of record OX421961.1, read on the forward strand.
CTTTTGGTCTATCGTCTTCTATTGCACAGATAGCATACAGCAAAACCTATTCTTATAATAGTGTAATATGAATTGTGTCATTTTCGGCTGCTGCTCACGTTGGCCCATCGGAACTTTCCAATTGGTATCATTTTTGACGGTCAAGGGTCAACAACGATCGATTCGATCTTCATATCCATCCGGAGTCTCGATGTCCATCCTTTACTTCGGAAGTGGTTAATCAGAAAATTTGCATCAATGAAATTTCCACCGCACCGCGCCATTCATCTTCAGAAGGTTCACATCGCACTGCTCTGCTCCAACACGTCATTAGTTCGCTTCTCCGGTTTGAAACTTCGTTATGGAAATGAACATTACCAACCCACTCAAAGTACAGCATGATCAATGGAGCTTCAACTAACACAATCTACCTCTAGGTACTCGTTTTCCTTCAATTCATTCAATAGCAATTAATGTGACTACTAAACTTTTTGTTTGTTCAAAATTTAGTATAGGATCCAACTTTGAGGCGTCGTTAAACCCTTGCGGTGGATCTTACTTGAAGGACAAAGATTCCGCTTGTTCAAGAACATCTTTTTCAAGACACTTGCATGATGGCTAGGCAAGAAAAAAGGTCAGAAGGTAAGGAATCATCTCAGTTCCAGGCACTACTGCAGCATATCCACATCGGGATTGGTCCAGTTCGTAAGTTTGATTCTAAATTTTCAGCTGTAGCACCAAAATTAATCTATCGCCACGGAAAGTCCATCCAACCCTCGATCCAACCCTTTGACCAAGTTGCATTCGCCACCCCTTTTCGGCTTTTCACCCCAAGTTCCTGCTCGTCGTGAATGGATCCGTGGAATGGATACGACCCCGTCTGAAATAGGGTTGTTTAAAATGTAGGCGACTGTTGGAACGCGACGTCACGTAATTCCTTCAACACATTGCGAAACCTTAACGGCATTAAGACGCGCGCGCTTCGACGGCACTCTGCGTCGCATCAATATCTCATTCATAATTTTATTAGACGGTAAATCGAAAACCCTTACACGTTAACTAGTTTGATGAATATTCATTGCGAGCGGGTTAATTTATTAATAAGGCACCATGCCGCGAATGGCAGCCCGCGAGAGTCGCGAATTAAGTAATGAAGCTCTTGAATTTCACAGCCAGCGGAAGTAAGTGAAGTTTCCTCCTCCGCCTCTTCCTCGTACCTCTAAATACCACGTACACCAGCAATAAACTCCGTTTATACCTAGCCCGACGTGACGCCGCAGTCGCGCCGTCACGACGCTTCCCAGACAGGATTCGCCCTCCTCGGGGCACGAATAAAACTGATGATGACGACTAACTTTGTGCCGCCGGCTGCAACTTTCGGACAAAAAGTGACATGCAGAGTGTCGGCTATAATTCAAGGAAGCAGAGGAGAAACCGCACTTCGACCCAAAAACCGACTACTGTGTGCGGCAGTATATGGCGCAACAGCAACGGCGGTACAATGGGAGAGGGCCAGGACCGGATTTGCTATTTACAAGGCTTGCTCCCGGCGGGTTACAACAGGAGACGAGCTGGCGGCAGAGAAGCTCAGAGGAGCTTCATACGCAGGAAGCGGCGGGTCAAATTTCACGGCTTGTTTCTTCGTGTGAGTATAGTCCGTTGTTGCCTTCCTCGGCACAAAACAAATCGATGACTTTATTCCAAGCCCATCCAAATCTCAACAAAGTCTCATTCGTCGAGAAGATTCACCTGCACATTCACTGCTCTTAGATGATTTGGGTAGGTAGGTAGTTTTTGGTATTTTCTGAGGTGCTAGGACAATTCGTCCCGCGGACAATTCGTCCCGCGGACAATTCGTAGCGGACAATTCGTCGCGGACAATTCGTCCCGCGGACAGTTCGTCCCGCGGACAATTCGTCCCGCGGACAATTCGTCTCACGGACAATTCGTCCCGCGGACAATTCGTCGCAAGTGAAGGCTTCGGAAGGTAAGGGGGTTATATTACACATGAAGACACAAGGGGGCTCAATAAAAAGATCTAAAAATCATAAGCAAATACAAGGGGCTCCGACAGAGATCCGAACGTCACGAAAAAATGCAACGGGGCTTAGCAAGGCTTCAAACGATATTGAAAACATAAGGGGGCCTTATGGAGCTTCGAGAGGGCTCCGAATATCACATAGAGACACAAGGTGCTTACTACTGCTTCGAAAGCCACGGAAAGATGTAAGGGGGCTCAGCATGCAGGGCTTCAAAAGACGTTGAAGAAACAAGGGGGCCCACGGCAGCTACGGATGACACAAGAAGGCAACAGGAGGCTCACTGGAATTCTGATAGTCGCATTGAAGAACATAAGGGGGCTCACCAGGGCTCCAAGCTACACTAATGGAAACGAGGGGGCTCACTAGGGTTCCAATCTACACGTATGGACACAAGGGGGCTCACTAGGGCTCCAAACTACTCTTGCGGGCACAAGGGGGCCCAATAGAGCTCCGTATCACATGAAGGCACAAGTAACAAGAATCTGGAAATCACGGGAAAATGCAAGGGGGCTCCGTAGAACTTCATATAATATTGGTTACATAAGGGGGCCCGGAGGGCTCTCCACAACAAGAAAACGCAAAAGGGGGCTCACTGTATGATACTCTGAAAGCCAACACAAGTGGACTGATTGGGGCTCCAAACTACACATAAGGGTACAAAGGGGACCCGGTAGAGCTCCAAAAACCATGGAAATACAACAAGGGGGCCCAATGGAGCTCTGTATAATCAAAAAAGGCAAAAGGGGGGTGACTGGGTTTCTGGAAGCCATTAAAAAACAAAAATGGCTCACTAGGACTCCAAACTACACTAACCGGCACAAGGGGGTCCGATAGGGCTCCGCATATCACATAAAGGCACAAGGGAGCCCAAGGAGCTTTATATAACAACAGAAGGCAAAAGGGGCTCACTGGAATTCTGTAAGCTACGAAAAAACACAAGGGGACTCATTAGGGCTCCATACTACACTTGAAGACACAAGGGGGCTCGATAGGGCTCTGAATATCACATGAAGGCACAAGGTGCTTACTGCTGCTCCGGAAGCCACGGAAAGATGTAAGGGGGCTCAGCACGGCTTCGAAAGACGTTTGAAGGAACAAGGGGGCCCACTGACGCTCTGAATGACATAAGACGGCAACAGGGGGCTTACTGGAATTCTGATAGTCATGGAAAAATACAAGGGGGCTCACTAACTAGGGCTCCAAGCTATACTTATGGACACAAGGGGGCTCACTAGGGCTCCAAGCTATACTTATGGACCCAAGAGGGCTCACTAGGGCTCCAAACTACACTTGCGGACACAAAAGGGTCCGATAGGGCTCCGTATATCACATGGAGGCACAAGGGACTTACACTAGGGCTTCCAGAAATGCAAAAGCGCACAAGATGGCTTACTAGAATTCTGAAAGCCACGAAAACACATGAGGGGGTTCGTTAGGGCTCCAATGGACACATAGGGCAGAAGGGGCCTAAGAAAAATCCAGAAATCACGGGAAAGTGCAAGGGAGCTCCGTAGAACTTCATCTGATATTGGTGACACAAGGGGCTCTTTATAACGAGAAAAAGCAAAAGGGGCCTCACTGCATAGTACTGAAAGCCAATAAAAACAAAAATGGACTGATTAGGGCTCCAAACTACACATAAGGGTACAAGGGGACCCGATGGAGCTTCAAAAGCCACGGAAATACGACAAGGGGGCCCAATGAAGCTCTTCATAATCAAGCTTATCTGCTTGCACAATGGGGCCCGATAGGGCTCCGAATATCACCTGAAGGCAAAAGGTGCTTGCTACTGCTCCGAAAGTTGCGGAAAGATGTAAGGGGGCTCAGCAGGGCTTCAAAAGACGTTGAGGAAATAAGGGCGCCCAATGGAGCTCCGTATAACACAAGAAGGCAACAAGGGCCTTACTGGAATTCTGATAGCCAGACAAAAAACAAGAGGGCTCACTAGGCGCCAAACTATACACTTGCGGACACAAGGGGGTCCGATAGGGCTCCGTATATCACATGAAGGCACAAGGGACCCAGGTACACTAGGGCTTCCAGCAATGCAAGAACGCACAAGCCACAAAAACACACAAAGGGGCTCCTTAGGGCTCCAAATGACGCAGGGCTTAACAAAAATCAGAAAGTCACGGAAAGATGCAAGGGGGCTCAGTAGGGCTTCAAATGATATTGGTGACACAAGAGGGCTCAAGGGGCTTCAAGGGGGTTCATTAGGGCTCCAAATTATATTTGAAGAAACAAGGGATTAGGGGTCGAATATAACATAAAGGCACAAGGGACTTACTATACTGCTCCAAAAGCCTATAGGAAAAGTGCAAGGGGCCCCAACAGAACTTCAAACGGTATTGAAGAGACAAGGGGGTCCCATGAAGCTCTCTATAACAAAATAACGCGAAATGGGGCTTACTGGTACCTACTCCGAAAGTCATGAAAAAACATAAGGAGGCTCAACGGGGCTCCAACTACACCTGAAGGCACAATGGGGCCCGATAGGGCTTCAACATGCCATGACGGCATAACGCTGCTTGCTGCTCCGGAATTCATGGAAAATTCGAGGGGGCTCAGCAGGGCTTCAAGTTACGTTGAATATAGAATAAGGGGGCCCAGTGAAGCTCTTGATAGCACAAGACTGCAAAAGGGGCCTTATGGAAATCTGAAAGCAATGAAAAACATAAGAGGACTCATTAGAGCTCAAAAATTACACTAGAGAAGATAAGGGGCTCGATAGGGGCCAAATATCTCATGAGGTATAAGGGGGCTTACTGGTGCTCCCGTCAGTCTGTGCTCCCAAAGCTTGGTGTACTAGCAAAAATTCTCGGAATGATGCAAGAGGACTAAGCAGAGCTCCAAAGATATAAATAAACCAGGGTGCGCAGTGGGGCTCCAAATACTGCAGAAAGGAATAAGGGGGCATACTAAAGTTCGAAAAGCAACGAGTAAAGACAAAGGGACTTGTTAAAGTTAAGACAAAGGGCAAAACATTATTTTGCGACGAATTGTCCGTGAGACGAATTGTCCGCGGGACGAATTGTCCGCGAGACGAATTGTCCGCGGGACGAATTGTCCGCGGGACAAATTGTCCGCGACGAATTGTCCGCTACGAATTGTCCGCGGGACGAATTGTCCGGTCACGTTTTCGGTGATCCTGGTTCTGAATATTTTATTATTCTAACACTTGGCCCTGAAGCTCCACCAAACGCAATGCTCTTTCTGAGCCAACAAGGACATTTGATGTTAATCAGCATTCGATTCCTGTTCTTTGCTGCTTCAAGAACTAATCAACCTATATGGCTGGCTAAGATTGATTGGGATGATACTCTTCCACCCAGCATCTATGAAAGTTATGTATGAATTGTCACTAGCTGTAACAGGTACTTTTTGTTTAATCTGGCGTCCAAGTATGCTGTGTTCCAGCCGAAAAGAGCCTCATTAGGCCGGAGCACAGCATGCTTGACGCCAGATTTAAAAAAAAACGCCCGTTATGTATACATGCATGGGCGAGCAAAACAGATGCATTATTTGCTCTCCGCTAGACAGCAAGTTGAATCAGTTGATATAAATATCGACAATCACATTGAAGTGCCCTTTGAGTTAAGAAAAAATAACTTGAAGACGTCAACTCTTGGTAATCCATCAGGAGAAGCTGCAAAGAGACCTAAGAACTCATAATAACTGGCGTTCCCACTTCATGGAATTTGAGATTGTGTGGTCTTCTGATGTGACAGATGTCGAAGGCGTCAACGGTTGGCCTGGAGAAGACATGGCGCGCAAGGCAAAATACGGGGATTCGCTATCGAGACGTCAAAGTGTTGACACGCGCGCGATTGTTCTCACGGTGATTTAAGTAATTAATTCAATATTAAACGGACAGTTTTACTTACGTGGCAAGCAGGAAAGTGACCAGGATCTCCCTGTGACTTCCGTGTACTTGGAAAGCATCCAGGAGGCCCGGATAAGTATCGATTTTTGCATTAAGTAGAAATTAAATTGACCAAATTCACAAAGCCAGGCATATCTACCGTAGCAAAACCTTGTGCGGCAAAAAGCCGGTCGCCGGCAGCATAGCTGTTGTGTAGATAAAACTCAAAACAATATGAATAGTTTTGACCATTTTCCCTGAATTTCTAAATATCTAGAATTTGACAACAAGAAAAACTCCTGACTACAGGGTTTTCCTTCCAAAAATAAAAACCATGACTGAACCAAAAAATGTACAACAAGAAAAAACAAATACTGATACCAAAAATTCATACGCAAAGGCTGCACAAAAGACGTTATACCAGAAAAAAGAACAAGGCATTATCTTGGATGTGGTGGATAATCTAAAACTCAGTGACTATGTCATTGCTGTAGGAACCATAGTTAGTCCCAAAAATGTAATCTTTGCATCTAGGATATCTAAGAACAGAATTTGCATCTTTTTAGCAAACGCGAAGCTGGTTGAAGACATAGTTGATCACCACAAAGCGGTCACCATAGATGATAAGATTATTTCAATCCGTCGTTTGATTACCTCAGCGCAAAGACTAGTTCATCACCTATCATACCAAGCGAAACAGTCGAGAATTTTTTAACGGCATGTGGGTGCAAACTTGTATCTAATGTGTTCTTCCTCCGAGCTGGCATGCTAAACAAAGACTATTCTCACCTTCTTAGCTTCAGGCGGCACGTCTTCATCCAGCCTGACGACGGCCTAACAATCCCACCTTCTTTCGAAATACAGTATGACAACACCAACTACAGAATATTCGTGGGTACAGGGGAACTGACGTGCTACTTATGTAAAGAAACTGGCCACAAAGCCGATTCCTGTCCAGATCAAGCAATCATGAACACCTCATGTGATGAGGACACTCTCGAGTCACAAACCCCAAAAACTACCGAACACAAAATCCAAAAAATCCCAATAAAAGGTCGGCACCTTCTACCAACACCAAATCATCAGTGGAGCACTCTCCACTAAGCTCCCCCGATATCCTTGATGACTCTCAACCATTTGCGGTTCGAAAAGCCCATGCAAAGCAAAAGCCACCAAAAGACCTAAGATGATGAAAAAAAAAGTTCATCAACCGAAAATCTGGCTTCATCCAAAAATATCATAACAAATCTGAGTAAAAGCGACTCGACAGAGAGCCTTTCACCTATGGAGGAACTCCTTGACCCGCGGTGAAGGAGATGATTGAAACAGCGTCTGCTTCGCTAGTCCTGGGTTTCTCTGGATTGAGGGCGTTTCTGGATGAGTCTACAGGTGCACCAGATGTTTTGAGTGTAGCCAGAGACTACACTCAGGACATCCCTGAACTGTTGAATATGCTCCAAATTCTATATCCTCATCTCAAACATCGAAGCATAAAATGCAAGTTCACAAGAATTCAAAACAAAATAAAAGAACAACTACACCAGGAAACAGAATCTGCTGGATCCGACTCAGAACTGTCACAAACGCCCTTCTGAATACGCATACACATCGTTTTATAATCCCCCCAAATCACAATGGTACTCATACTACAATGGAATATTAATGGCTACTTCTCACACATAGAAAATTTGAGAATTCTCACCGCTCAAGTAAAACCAGTAGTAATGTGCCTTCAAGAAACTTCTTGCGAAAGGGACTTCTGAAAAAAGATCCTGTCGTCAAAGGCTATGCGAGCTACTCACGGCATAGAATTTGCGAAAGGGCAAGTGGTGGAGTCTTGTCTCTTGTAAGTGAAGATTACTCTTCCCACAGACTACAATTGAATACAAATCTGGAAGCGGTGGCATTCACAATACAACTAAAAAGAAAAATTTTGGTTTGTAACATTTATATTCCTCCAAATAGAGCCTTCAGTCATCAAGAACTGACACATTTGATAAATCAAGTTCCTCCTCTCTCTATTATTCTAGGCGACTTTAATAGTCACAATATAACATGGCGGTCACAGACCACCAACAATCGAGGCGGAATTCTTGAGGAATGGATTGGATCCTCGAATACGATACTTTTGAATACTGGCAGTCCAACCAGGTTCGACGCATTTTCTGGTAAGCTCAGCTGTCTTGACCTTTCGATGTGCGATCCAACCCTAGCACCATGCCTCACCTGGGAAATTCTCTCTTATACATATGACACTGACCACCATCCAATTAAAATATCTAGTAACCTCACCAATTTGAATCAAACTCCAGTAAATCGTTCAAAATGGAACCTGGAAAAAGCTGAATGGACCGACTTTTCTGAACAAATTGAAAACAGTCTGGCTGAGTTCCAGGAGGCTGATCTGATAGATATCTCGTTGAATGCGTTTACTGAAACGATCAAAACGGTTGCTTAAGCTGTAATAGGCAAATCTACTCCAAACAGCAATCGTAGAACCATTCCCTGGTGGAGTCCAGAATGCGCCCAAGCGATAAAGGCAAGCAAACACGCTTTCAACTGGTTCAAGCGCCACAACTCTCGAGAAAATCTTTTAGAGTTCAAAAAATTGAGAGCTAAAGCACGGTACATCTTGAAGAAGAACAAAAAGAGTTGTGGATCAAATACACATCCTCACTTACCTCCCAAACTACATCATCCGAGGTTTGGAATAAAATTCGCAAAATGAAATTTAGCAACATGCGAAATGGATGGCAATTATTCAACCAACGCCATGAAACTCATCAAACACCAAAATGTGATAATAGACACTGACGACCTTATTGCTGATCATTTGGCAGACCACTTTCATGATAATTCCAGTGATTCAAACGATGACGACACTTTCTTACAATAAAATTCAAACAGACAGTTATCCTTGACGATACCCAAGCTCTCCTCCAAAACCAACCTGTAGAAAATGCTATAAATCTTCCTATCAGTAATGAGGAGCTTTTGAATGCACTCCTCCAAAAACTCAAGTCCTGGTCCTGATGATATCCCATACGCATTCTTGAGAAACCTTCCCCCCAAAGGCCTTACAGTACTGCTAAGAATCTTCAACAAAGTGTGGATGTCACCTGCATTCCCATCAGCCTGGACAGAATCCTTGATAATACCAATTCCCAAACCTGGAAAACCAAAGGAAGAACTTTCATCTTACCGACCCATCTCTCTCACGTGTACGATTTGCAAACTAATGGAGAAAATCATAAATAACGTATGGTCCGAAAGTTTTGGGAAATTTTTTTAAAGCTAATAACTTTTTTTGGCTAGTTTTAATTTTGTAACTTAATATTGCAAATACTAGCATCATCTTTAACAATACCAAATTCATATTCAACATGTTGAAGATAGGCCATTACTTTTGATGGCTCTCAGTTTTCTTCTGCCAGGTTCGATCATTCTCTGGACAACAGCAGGATTAATTTCTCTGAGCTCCTGCCTCCCAATGTACCGCAAGCTCGACCAATACAAGATTTTTGGTAAGTATTGAGCAAGATTGTATACGACAAGGGATGGGAAGCTGCAAATGAAGACCAATTACGGCGTCGCATTTTTCAATAACATTAGAGAATTTCGCATTTCAGAAATTGATACGAAAAATTATGGAACATGGCAGAAGAAAATTGAGATCCATCGAAGATAATGGTCCATTATCAATATGTTGAATATGAATTTGTTATTGTGATTTTTTTTTTTTTTTTTTTTTTGACAACATGGCTGGATTTATTGAAGATGTAAAGAGATTGTACAACATAATTATAAATAATGCGTAAAAGGGAACAGTAGAATTATAAATAAAAGACCTCTATGTGATATATATGATATATATATGTGATATATGATGTTAATTTTTGCAATATCAAGTTGAAAAATAAAGACTACCCGGAAAAAGCTATTAGCTTTGAACAATTTCCCAAAACTTTCGGACCATACGTTAATCGCCTCATGTGGTACCTTGAACACAACAAATTGCTTAACCCTTCACTAAATGGATTCCGAAAACATAGATCAACTACTGATAACATAAAAGCTCTTGAATCTGACATTCGTGAGTCTTTCGCAAATGGCAATAAGATCATAGCAATATTCTTCGACTTGGAGAAAGCGTACGGAATGACATGGAACCTCCCTATTTTACAGTTCTTCTTGAATCAAAATCTCACAGGCAACATCTACTTCTTTGTAAATTTTTTTTGCGCAATAGATCTTTCAAGGTAAGAACCAATGGAAAAACGTCCAAATCTATGAACTTGGAGAACGGCATTCCACAAGGTGCCAACATCAGTGTGACATTATTTCTTATTGCCATTAACAATTGTTTCAACAACATCACTCGCCCGGTCAAAGCCAGTCTCTTTGCAGACGACCTTGTCATTTATATTAAGGGTAGGGATCCAGATTCAATGAGAAAAGTCCTTCAAGAAACTCTGCAGAAACTGAAAAACTGGGCAGAACACTCCGGATTCTGATTTTCTCCATCTAAAACGCAATGCATCCTCTTCAGTAAAACTACCCCAACAATGACTCCTTTGTTGTGACTCAATTGTAAAATTCTTCCATTTGTCGAGAAAATTCAATTTCTTGGTTTGATATTCGATCAGAGCCTGAACTGGAAACATCACATACAACATCTGAAACAGTCTTGCACCAAGATTTTACAAATGATGGAAATACTGGCCAATCATAAGTGGGGCTCAGATACAAATACTCTCCTTCGAATTTTCCACAGTCTGATTAGATCCAAACTTGACTACGGCGCAATTTCCTACTCAGCAACTAGAAAATCGTATTTAAAACCACTCAACTCCATTCAAAAATCGGCCCTGCGAATGGCATTGGGAGCCTTTTGTTTCAGTCCAGTTACAAGTATGCATGCTCTAGCTAAGGAGATGCCTTTGGAACTAAGACGAAATCACCTTTCTCTCTCTTACGCGGCAAATATTCGCTCCTCACCTGACAACCCTAACTTTGAGAATGTATTTTCCAAAAGATACTAAAAACATTGTCTTGGAATTCATCATCTCGCTGTGCTAGAATGATAGTAAGATAACTTCAAATTTCTGATTTTCGGATTATTTCAAAATCTATAGCTCCAAGCTATTCTCTACCTGGTAAAAAAATCGAATTACTCAGAATCATCATGGAAGTACATAAAAAATAAATATCTCACTGTTATAATTATCTGTTTTTTAAACAGTTCTGGTCTAATACTCGGACACCTCAAAATGTTCTATTTCTTCTACTGAGAAATAGATCGAATTTGATCTTGCCTTCTGGTATAATACAAAGACATTTCAACATGTCCGAATTTTACAACAAATCTGATTTGGAAATTTCAAGTTGTCCTTGTTTTTTATGTTATCTCAGTATTTTACTGTGAAAGATGTCTCACTCTTATACCAAAAAACCAACTGATTCAATGAAAGTCTTCAGATATTTCATTTTAACTCACTATTGCACAAACATACTATCATGCGTTTGTAAAATATCTTACTTTTCTCTAAGTTGTCCCACTATTTGACCAGAAATGTTCCGTGAATTGTTTGAAATGACTTGATAATTTTAACTTATCTCCAATGTACATTGCCATGATTTCGTTATCCACAGGTCAGTTTGTATTGGGTAAAACTGAACCAAAACAATGGATAGATGCGGAGGCAGACTATATTGGTTATAGCTATGGCCAAGACTGCCAAAAGTAAAAGAAATCGTGAAAATCGGTTCACAGGATGAAATGTTTGATGAAAAATCTTGAATAATTGAATGACAAAGTTATGAATAGAGAGCGGATTTATATTTTTTTACATGTTCTATTAGCTAAGTTGGATGCAACTGTCGACTTGCAGCTTGACGTTTCCATCTTCTATAAGGAACCTAAATACCAAGTTTTATTTCGCATATAATTTATTATTTTGAGTTTTTACCGCATACAAATTGATAGTCCATATAATCGCATATAGCCGCATATTTAGTCCATATTTTTGCATTAAACTGAATATTTGTCAATATTTTGGCCATTTTATCTAGATGTGTCAGAAAAATCACGATTTTTTCATTTTAAGACAAAAATAAAATGAAATTTCTGAAGAAAATTTTTTTTTTCACTCCGATGGTCAAAGTTCGTTAGTTGGTTTTACATGTGAATGTTAACATTTTCAATATTTTTGCAGCTTATATCACATATTTACTCGCATTGTATTGCTTTATTTGAACATTTTACCGCATATTTTGATACTTTTTAAGCGCATATAAACTGCATATTTTGAGTTTTTTTACCGCATATAAATCCGCTCTCTAGTTATGAACTTTCACATTTTTTACTTATTTGACACACGACAGTTGGCGAAACACTATCTACTGTTCTAAATACAGTTTTCCAAGGACTTCCAAATGAATTTTCAATTTCTGATAGTGACACTTTTATTTGTCAGATGACAGCCAAAAACTAATGGGCTTATTCCATGTCATACAATACTTAAGGATAACTATGAAAAATATGTTGAACCAGGCTATGCTTACTGTGCAATACTCGGACAACCTGAAAAAAAAGAGGGATAAATTCAAAATCACTCTACAAATTCCTGACGAATAGTAGGATAACTTACATGAAAAAACGGACAACTTCCAACAGAACCATTATTTCTAGCGATATACAAGGATATGTTCACTTTTTGATTTTTTTCTCAAAGAGTAAATGTGATTTCATAATGAATTCCTCACAGGTCCATCAGGAGCGATATAATACAACTGAAAAATGAAAAAAATTCCGAAATTTCGAGAAGAAGAGTGTTTTTCGTTCTTCTGAAATGTTCAAGTGGCGATTACTCGAAACTATGTTTTTCAAGTTGTCTTACTATCATTCTAGTACAGCGATCTGTGCCTCCCTGGAAAATCCAAACTCCAGACATTAACCTCACGCTTAAAATTCAATAAATTGGAAACTTGCCACTCTCTGATTAGAAGCTCATTTCGCGAAGCTATTGCAGAATACCCAGGACACGAGATAATATATACTGATGGATCGAAGACACAGAATGATGTAGCCTCGGCCGTTGTCACATCTGCTTCCAGGTTTGTTTTCCGACTCTCTAGTCTTTGTAGCATCGTTACAGCCTAGTTGTTTGCCCTATATCAAGCCCTTCTTCACATCGACTCTTTTCCCGATGAGAATTATATCATTTGCTCCGACTCACTGAGCTCTCTCCAAGCACTCAAACAAATTTTCCCACGAAACCCCTTGATCCAAACAAGGGAACAATTTATTGGAAAAACCAACCAAATCGTGTTTCTATACGTCCCTTCGCGTGTCGGTGTCGAGGGGAATGAGTCAGCTGATGAAAAAGCCCGGGAAACTACATCTTTGGATGCACTTCCTATCTTCAAGGTTCACTTACCTGGCGATGTGAAAAACCAACTGAAATCGAAAGTTCAAAACCTTTGGCAACAGGAGTGGAATCTGGATCAATCGCTTCTTCGAGACGTTATAACGGACTTGAGCGGCAAACTAACTTTACCAAAAAATCGTCGGTGGTAGTAAGTCGTCTAAGGTTGGGTCACACACGTTTGACCCACGGATACCGTATTGCATCAACAGAGCGGCCAACATGTGACGTTTGTTTTGTCCCCATAACAGTCCGGCACATCCTATCAGATTGCCAAAAGTACATTCCAGACCTTACGGAGTGTGCTGTACATAATGATGTCAAGATCGCCCTCGGAAACGACTACTCTACCTCCCTGGAGTTTCTCTGAAAAGCTGACCTATTTAATCAAATTTGACCTTTTCTCTTTCTTTACATGCAAACATACCTAACGCGAACCGCCGTAACAGTACGACTGACTGACTCTGTTCAGAGAACAATGTACAGAAAAAGCATTGAAGTCAGTAGATAAAAACACTGAAACGACGCTAATAACTCTAAGCAGTTGATGCGTCCTAAAACTCCAAAAAAATTAGAAATTCAAAATACACAGAGCCTGCTGGATGTGAAAATATAAAGCCAGCGTTGGTGGTTTCCTTAGGGTACAAAACTTCACCTGAATGAGCGCAGGGGGTCGACAACTCACGAAATACTACTCACACGTTCGCATGGTTTAGCGACGATGATGGAAAAGAGCGCGAATGAAACTCTTCTCGACTTTTACAGCTTCTGAGTTCTTTGGAATTTATCAGTGCGGCAAAAAACCACACTTGCTTTTTTTCGTTCGTTTGACGGATGAATGTGGATGAGAAGCGATGTTCCAGCTTGAGGCTAAAGGGGACTGAAATTGAGTACCAAGTGTGCGACAGAGAGAAAAGACATCAAAAGTAATAAAATGTTTTTGGGAAAACCATTAGTCCAATTTCAGATCTGAAAAAAGGATTATACTGAGATTTCAATTCTATTTGATGCACTAGTCAAAAAAAATTACTCAAAAATTTTTTTTTATTTTTTTTTTCAATTTCACAAATTAATTTCAATTTTTTCAAAAACCGCAGGTAGTCATTTTGAAGTACTAAAAATATCAAACATCAATCCGTTTTTAGAATTCTTGTAGCATGAATGGTTCTCTCCGAAACACATTTTGAAAATCTCTCTTTGATATTTGCCGCCCGCTGCAGCTATTCTCCGCGATGAGTCATTCACGATAAAGGTAGTGATCACTTTCTGCACACATGGTGTTATGATGTTTTCTGAGAAATAGGCGATGTAAATAGAGCAGTGGTAAAGATTTGTGACATCGTGGTATTACGCCGATATATTTCGTTGCTACGATTTCTGAAATTGTAATTTTTTTTTTCAAGTTGATCATTTATCTCACGAGATCACACTATCTAAATCTAGAATCTACTGATACTCCAAGATACTTATATCCAATTATAAAGGGACAAACATTGTAAAATCATATTGCAATTGCAAAACAATAGACTGCAAGTGCACAAATGTATTTAAAACTATATACACTGGGAGCAATAACAAAACTGCAAAGAACTACTACTACTACTCCTACTCCGTCTGAAGTATGTCTGTCTGTCTGTCCGTCCGTCCGTTTGACTCCTGTGTGGATATCTGTCTGTTTGTTTGTGTACCTGGCTGTCTGTGTGGTTACCTTCATAAATGACCTCAGCTCATTTGATTTTTGTTGAAATCGTTCCATTAGAATGCACTCTTGTTTCGTATAAAATTCGTATTACGTATCGTAGTACGATACGCGTTTGAGTGTCGAAAAGTGGCTAGTAAGAAACGTTGATGAGAAAAAAGTCGTGGCATTTAAACTTTCTCGAATGGACATGCTCCTACAAGCTCGCAGATCGATGATCTCAGGCAATAGAATTTTGATATTGAAGTCAATTTTGTTTTTATTTTGCCAGTGCACTATGTCCTTGTACTTGAAAATAGTGATTTTGTGTCCGTTTAAGCTGAGAATTTCTCTCCAAACAAAATTTTTGATTGGTCTGTATAGCTTCTTGTATGGTCTTTTGTTTTGCCGACTTCGGGCAATATGTACATATTTTAGAGCTAAAATCATCAATAATAAATTTTATTGATTACTTTCAAATCCAATAGGACATTTCACCCTGATGATAGTACCATTCTAATGAGGAAGAAGCCCGTCTGGCGATTCCGCAAGATATCCATGGATCGTCGGGTCCACAAACAGGCCTCATAGTTCAACTTTATTCCGTTAAGTTCAGTTCTGATCAAACCATACAACTTTTTTCTTATAGTGCGATTCTCTAAAAAATTACGTTCCATAAAGGCTCTGTTACGTTGTGATTACTCAGACAACAGCCAATTGCCGACACGGGTTTTTACATAACAAAGCGTTTATGGAATGTTATTTTTTACAGAATAGCACTATTCTTTTTTTCTATCTTGAACGGTAAGGCCGCTATGGGATATTTACGCTAGGATCGGCTACTCTTTATCTTCCCATAGCTTCGGGTTCAATGCCTGTTCTAAATTTTCATTGAAATCAAAGATTGAAGTTGGCTGCTCCCAATGGGCGACAGACTGCTGAGATAAGGTTGATGTACTTGCACCAGGGTGTACCGTTGGTGTATGGGTGAACTTTTTTTTGAATTTTCGAATGTTTCAAGAATTTGATTACAACAAAAATCGACAGAGTTCTTATTTCTTGCGGACTATAAATAATGTATGATGATACCGGATGGGAACCGCTCGCGCTTGCAGGTGGGCGGCACGCGGTGAACTTCAAAGGGAAATATTCAAAATTGATTTCGGTCGATACTATTGATGATATTTGAATTTTGAAAAAAGGTTATTATACAATATTTACCACAGAATAAAATGACCACCTGGGATTTTCAAAAAAAAATTGGAAAATTTGAGAAAATTAAAATTTTTTTTCCATAAAATACAAAAATTAAAATTTTTGACTACAGCATCAAATAATTATATATTCTAAAAATAATAACGTTTGAATTTTCAAAATCGGTCTATTGAGTGAATTTTGAGAATGTTAATAGTTTCCGCGCCATCTCGCGTCTCAGAAACACATTATTTTATCGTCCCCTTTAGCCTTAACGCTGCCTGGCGGACTTGCTTCTGGGCCCGACTGTATTGTAATTGAATTTGATTACTGAATTAAGCGCTTTGTGCAAGACTTGATTCATTTAGATAAATATATCCACCTGTTTGTAGATCGTTATCCAGGCCATTCGCATTGTTATGCAACACACGGCTTCGCTCTGTTTACATGTGCGAAAATTGCATCTTGAATTATTCCTCCGGCAGGCAAACACACGACAAATAATGTATGTGCATGCGAAACAGCCAACCAGAGAAGGCAAGCAGTGCTCGGGTGTCTGTAAAATCAAAATGATTTACCGGAACCGGCAACCGTCCCGGGATGAGGCCACAGGGTATTGCAATATGTCAATGGGAAGGGGCCACTTCCTGGTTCGCGATATATTACCTCTGATCCCGGGCGATAATCGACAAGCCGGCTCCATTCTCGTGTGTCTCTGTGATGCCATAAAGCATCAGGTCACGACGACGAGTATTGAAATTCTTTTCTTTTGTCGTAAAAATTGATCGGGCGACACACTTGAGAGATGAGAACACTCATTTCGATAGGTGCCCACTCTGCCGCATGCTTCTGTCGGCGGAAGTGAAATTGTCGAGCTCTGGATGCTCTGCGCTCTGGCAAGCTCTCGGGTATGTGCGCTCCCTGCTCGAACTGTCGAACATCTTCCCGGCTTTGCCGTTTTTATATATTTTTCTTTATGGACTGCCAACATCAAACATATAAACTGAACAATAACAAATTCAAGATTGAAGGAAAGCTGTCTCATATGTGCCGTAACAGAAACAACATCCACGGTAACGTATGTGTGTGTGGAACCGAACGTGGGGCGTAGGATTAAATACGGCGACTTTTATTTTCGTGCGGGGATATAAAAGATAAATTTTATTATCAGCGAAAGTCTATAGATGTTCATCTTACGGGGTGCTTATCTCGAGAAGTTCGGAAGTAAATTAGGACCGGTCGAAAAACCATTAACCGCAAAGCCGCAATAGAGTGAGAACGAGGAATTATTACGGTGCGACGTTTTTTCTCTCCGCCTGTGTTTGTATAAGACTTGATTTTGCCTGTACGAATGGAATCGTCAGTTATTCTGTCCTGCCGGAAGAGCTTTCGGTTTTTATCACATGTCCTCAGCTGCGTTTCAGGTTTTTAACCCACTAACCCACTCAGCGTAGCATGTCACTTCTCTTGGATGAGATGGTCTAAACCATGTTTAAAAGTGACATCACTATCAACGACAGTTTCGCGTCAATGTGGTTGATATGATTTCCATCAGCATCATCATGTTATGTAATGTAGTGATGTTGTGAAGTATGTTTTTAGGCGAAACAAGTAAAAATCAAGGCATTGAAATATTTCAATTTTCAATGAAAAGATTTGGATCAAGGATGTAGTTCACCACTCGACGATCATTGTTCTGCAGTTATCATGCGATATTATGATGAATTTGTGGTTGATTAAGTTTTAGAAATTATTCGGAGGCAAGGTAAAAAGACAAGGCAATGGCTATAAGACCAAATAATTTTCAGTCGGATGAAGACAAAAACCTGCGAGAAGATGGATAAAAATCAAAAACTGGTTGAACTTACAGCACTCTCCCCTACTAATCGAGGTAAACAACTGTCCCCCGGTTCCACCAAATTTCTATCAACGCGATTACTTTATCACTCTCATAGTAACTAAGCAAATGGACATCCTATTGGCTGGTGTATAGCAACTATCAACGTGATAGATTTAATCTGCTCGTTAATAAACGCAGACGTATAAACGCAATTACTATTTTAGTCTTCAGCTTGCTTTCGGGTTGACGTCACATAACTCACAGGGACGTAACCTATAGATCAGGCGACCACGTGTCGATTGTGTATTATTGTTATTTTGCAGATACTCACTACTAATTATTAATCGAAGTAAGCCTAGGCCTATATTGGCTGGATGACCATTCTACTTCGTTATTTTCTTTTGTCTTTTTGTATCTGAATCTAACTTTTCTCTGTTGATTTCACCCAATAGGGTCCTTGCACGATTTTTTTTATTGTCTCCAATGATGCTTTGGTAGCTAAATAGCATCACAGACTGAACGGTTTTTCGAAATTCTTGATATTTTATTTTATTTTGTAAATTTAAAACACAAAAACTGTTAGGTATGCAACTTCCATGCACCTATCTGTCACCTGCGGTATAGCTACTACCTGCGGGATGACGTCATTATGCCCCGGACGGGGCTACTTGATTTTACACTAACAGATTGCGACTACGAATTTTAAATGTTTGACATAATCCAACTGTCACCGTCTCAGACGTCTGTGAGGTTGAAACTCAGTTCAGGTTGAAAAGCGCGCAGCACGAGCTTGGGGATCGCCCTGACACGTGAAAAAAGGCGACGGCGCATTTTCGCGGCTTTCATACTTCCATTTACTATGGCGCGGCGGCTTTCCGTGAGGTCAGTTTTTTGTAAGATGTAACAGTAAAAGTGGGTGTATTCCAGTGGTGTATTCTGGTGTCCTGAGTACGGAAATAAGTGCAATATTAACAGGTAAAGGTTGGCTGACACAGGCGCTACATTCCAAAATTGAAATAGGTCTGTTTTGTTTAGCTATAGGGCTACATGGAGGACAAGAGAAGAGTTCCCCAGAAGGAACAGCTATTCTATGGAGGCAACGAACAAAACTTTCTTTCGCTCCGCCAGGGACCCCCAATTGCGACGGAAATGGAAGAATATTTGCCAGACAAGTGACGCTACGTAGTAAATGGTAGTACTAACCGTCCTTCGTTGTTTGTGGAGACATAGATTGTGGAGATAATTTTTCACCAAGTGATTTTTTGAACAAGAACAAGGTGAGACAGCGTCATTCCTATGCACTTGGACAATCTGCCGGAGTCTTGAAGAGAGGTGATCGAGTCATTATTTTATGTATGTTGTGGCGTGCCATTGAATTGGTTTGAACGTTGATAGGTTGGCCGGTTGGAACATCCACGCTTAAGGAGGTAAAGACGAGGAATTGTTTGAAATAGTAGCACAATCATTACTGATCTTTTGCAGGAATGAAATCTGCGAAAAGTTATGGAGTACGGACCCTTGCTTTCAACACGATTAAGCCTTGGAATGCACAAAGAAAATCGAAAAAGGTGAAGGTCGTTTCTCTGTCTTGTGAATTGAACCTAGCTTAATGACTCAGCCTGAACCGCTTCATGTAATAAATAGAAGCAGACGATGGGAAATAGATTGTAGCCATATTACTCTGACTATGACTGTGGCACATGTGGCATTCCAGACATGACTCCGTTGAGAGATAAATCCAATGGTAAATTGCTAGGGACCCCTTCTGTACAAGTTGAAGGATCTCAAGGAGAACTCTTCTATTGGCACTCGCCAGGTGAACTGCTTGGAACTCGGAGGGTCTATGAAAAAATACTGAAAGAGCCTGGAGAAACTGTGAAGAAACTCAGCAGGGAAACTAGGGGCTGACCTCTTTCGTACAAATTTTTCCAGCAATTTACTCATTAGACTGCACAGAGAACAAGAAATGGGGAAACGCGAAGTTCAAGGTCCCACTTAATATTTAGATTAATAATATGGAAAACATCTGAAGTCTGCCTCTGTTGTGGGTTGGCCACAAGTAAATTAGCAGTTTATAAAATAACGCAGTTAGTTTTCCATATGGCGGGTACATAGCACTTGTCATGGCATAATCCTGTGTTTTCTGATGTACTTAACTAAAACAATTTTTTTTGTAGCCATCCACGAGGATGCTGGAAGGCTGCGGTTGGTGGCGTCTGAAATTCCTCTGTGCTATCTTCACATGAAATCAATGGTACTCTCCCAACACCATGCTCGCCCCCATGTCCCCAGAAGATTTCGAAGTTTTGTCCAGGTTATCTCAGAAAAATGCAAGATTCATCTGCATTACTGCAGGGAAGTGCAGCCAAACGTGAATGCAGGAATGAAGAGAGATTTTTGGAGCCACTGTTACCTTTGAGGTGTCTGTGCGGTGCCCGGAAATCGCAATTTAAAGTATGTTTGGGTCAGTATTTCATCAGGATCTTGTATCACATGCCGAAAGAATCTGCAGTTTTTTTTGCACTCGCCTCCTGGGCAGATTTTTTTCTCGGAAACTGATATCAAGTACTTTTTCAAAGTTGATAAAAAAAATTTTGAAATCCATTTTACTACTTGCGAAATTGGTTTCACTTCTACTGTTACTGAAATTTGACAAAGGCTAAAAATGAGCTTCATGGCGAAATTGTTTGATTTACGTAAGAACTCAATAATAAAATATTTCTATTTTTTTTCACAGGTACTTTGAAGAGAAGTCGTCTCCTTCTGTTGCAAAAGCTATCTCTGATGTGTCCATTAGAACGACTGCATTGATCTGGAAATATGTGGAGGAAAATGGGGTCACTACTTATCCACAGCTAGGGCGCTAAATGAAGATTGCCTTTGTTTAATACCATAGGATCGAGGACCGTACCTACAGATACATCTAGTGGCAAATCAATCGCAGCTGTTACAAGTTCAACGAATGAAATTTTGATTGAACTCACCCTCGAGCTCAGCAAACCAGTTTTTTTATGAAATTATGAGAAGAAAGAACACACCAGCTTGTTCTAGCGATCTTGTCATCAATCATCATTTATAAAAACGGATGTTATACCAGGCCGACGATATACCAGACCTGCAACAGCAATCTGAATACCCTGGCATCATACATACCAAGCAGATCACACCTATAATACGTCACTACTATTTTCGATTCCCAGTTCTGATGCACATCCTTTCTTAACATGAAAAAGGAATGGACCAGATGACCAGTTTGAAGTGTCCGATGATCGCGTTGCTATAAAATAATTATTGTTTTGGTCCAGCATCCTGCAATTTTTGATTCCGTACCAGAAAGTATACCTATGTGACGTCAGAGCAGAACTAGAAAAAAAAATGCAAGATTCTACTTCTACATGAGAGCAAAAGAAGATTTCTCTTGGTTTATCTGCAAAAACCGTGAAACAAATTGTATAATAGGAGATCCGTTGTGGGATTTCGCCTTATTTTACCATATAAAAATGTATATTAAATCAGCGCACTGCATAGCTAGAAATATTTAGTTTTAAAAAGTCCCCTTTTAACGAAACAGGCACAAAAATGCGAACTTGTGTTAACCCATGGTCGGGCAGTTTTGATACGGTCACATTTGGGACTTTCGACCATAGTGTCGCCCGTGCTAAGACTGTAAATCGGTCGAGCGACGAGATTTTATTACTTTAAACGAGGGCCTTCGCCGTCTGCAGGCACGGAAGAGAGGAACTAGACCAGCACGGGGGCAGAAAGATGCGGGTAGTTTACCGAAGAGGCTGTGTTGTGCGTGTGTTTTGTAGGTAAATATTAATTTTTGTTGTATTTTTTTTTAAATTACTTGTGTATTCGTTTGTCGTTTTCTTTTTGAACACTACTTGGTTTCGATTGATTATTCACTGCCAAATTAAATTAAATGTACGTTTTTTTTTTATGGAAACATGCGCTTAGATCATTTTTAAAGGCACGCATACCGTTTTTGACTGTAATAATTCAACGTGAGGTGTTTATTACATTGAATTTGTCTGATTGAATTTTATGTCATTAATTCTATGGTCAGATTAGTAATTTTTGTATGTAATTTGTTTTTCATGTGTGCACTTGACTGTAATTTTGTGTCAAATTTTAGCTGAACGTCATTATCTACGATATTTTTATGTTCTCATTTTTATGTACAGTTTTGTAGTCAACTTCATTATAATGTCAGTGCTGTACCTTTGACGTGTCATAATCTTTGTGTCAATATTCAGAGCCCTCCGTCTGTTACGGTCCTCAAATATTTTCCCTTTTGTTTAATTACTCACTGGGTTTTGCAAATGGCGCTTGCGAGTATGATCGAGCCTTGATGAACTTATTTTACTAATATTTTCTTGAATACCGTGAAAGTCGTTCCTGTACTATCAACCACTTCTACCCAACCTAAAATTGACTTTTAAAAATGTTTACTTTTGTCTATGTGTCAGAGGGCTTTTACCGTCCAAGCAGGTTGTACGGTACTTTTGTTGGGGAGTCATGTTCATTTATTTTGCTTTGTTTGTGATGAGATGATTTGCTGCTACCTGCCAGGGTAAGGGACAGGGACAGCCATGGTAGATACGAACGGTTGGTTGCAACTTAGTCGCTTGCGGCTCGTGTAACGAGGCAAATGTCAGTTTGATTGGGATAGGTTCTCTTACAGTGTCCTCGAGTACAGGTTCGCAACAGGATTTCCCCCATTGTGTAGTTGTTATATTTTGTAGTTGTATTGTAGTGTTTTGTTTATTATGCCCTGTCTACTAACGTGTCTTCAGTTGTTGTTTTTTTGAGTGTTTGTGTGAGTGTGGCGACCTTTTGTTTTGCGTTATTATACGTTGCTTTGCGTTGCTTTACGTTACTTTGCGTTGCTTTGCGTTACTTTGCGTTGTGTTGCGTTACTTTGCGTTATTTGCTGCGTTGCGGTAGGGAGAGCAAAGTCTCAGTGAGTTTTACATTTTGTCACATGTTTGAGAACCTTTTTCTTTGAGCCTAACTCAGTGGTTTCTTTGACTGGGTTCTTCCACATGAGTGCTCTTTTTCGAATCCGTCATTCTCCATTTTCTTTGACTTGACAGTTTGACATATTTTGTTGTGTTGTTTTCAATTGTTTTATTGTTTTGCCCATTTTATTCATTTTGTACCTTTTGTTCATTCTGTCAGTCACATGTTAGGTGTTTTGAGAAAAGAACCATAAAAGACTAATTTTGCACTTTATTTGTTTTGAGTAAATGTAATTTTCTGTGCAATGAGCGTGCTTCATTGAAGTCGACCTTGAAGTCCACCTTCTTCCCCCTCGGGTCGTTCACCTCATGAACAAAAGCGGATCAAAGGGTTAAGACGCGAACAAAAACGGGTACAACGTAGGATTTCGACGAACAGAGGCCAAACACGTGGAAATGTCACTGGGGGAGGGGGGGGCGTACCATTACAGAGTGGGCCCCCGTGACATGACATTAATTTGGCCTATTTGTGATTGTCCGAAATCTGAAATTTGGAACCCTTCGTCGTGTCCGTTTTTGTTTTCGTTGCGCCCGCGTTGAAACCCGCGGTTCAAAACCCTTCGATTCGCTTTTGCTCAGGTGTAAGACGACCCGGAGGGAGAGAAGAAGGAACTTATTAAAACACGCTCATTGCACAGAAATTGACATTTACTCAAACAAAATAAGTGCAAAAATAATCCTTTCATGGTTCTTTTCTCAAAACACCTAACACAGGACTGACAGAGTGCAAAATGACACAAAACGAGCAACATGAATAAAAACAATTAAAACACAACAAAAGATTATGTCAAACTGTCAGTCAAAGAAAAAGGGAAAGTGACGAATTCGGAAAAGGCAACCCTCTGGAAGAATTCGCCGAACAAACCAGTGAGTTAGGCCCAAAGAAGAAGACTCGCAAATATTAGACAAAATGTCTCACTGATAATTTCAGGTATTCAATGTACGTTAAATTAGTAGAACAAAATCACAGAAACATCAGTAGGTAAATGCGAAAACATCAGAGATAAAATGTATAAAAATAAAATCAATACGGGATAAAATCCACAAGGTGTATAATAAAATCAGCAATAATAAAATATCAATGGGGATCGAAGAAAATACATAGGTACATCAAATAGCTGACAAAATTAGCAGTGAGCATCGAAATGACATAAAAAAAATTATCGAGTCACAAAAACAGACGGAGGACAATTGACAATTAATTTACGTGACAATTAAATCATGACACAGACCAAAATACGGCGTACAAAAAATTACAGTCAAGTAAGTACGTAACAAACAAATTTTACAGAAAAGAAATGACATTATTTAAAATGTACAGACAAGGTAAAATATTCTAGCCCGACACGGCTTCAAGACAAAGACTTTTAGAGCTTGTTTGTGCTATAAATAGCCACCAGCAAATAATGCGTGCGTTTAAAAATTTATTAGACAAAAATGTAAACTACCCCAAGAAATGATAATTTAGGTACATTCAAAATCCATTGCAATGTTCAAAAATGAGACGAAATTAGTACAGACATAAAAAATAAATAACAGTACGTACCATGGATATACACAAACAAAAACACAACTCTTCCCGAGACTCTTCCGGCCAGCAGGAGCCGAGAGAGTCCCTGCACTACTTTCGTGAAGTGTTTAGCTCTCCGGCAACCGACACCCTCTTGTCCCCGCTGTCCACCAGCGGTCGACAGAAAAACACGGACCCCAAAGTCGTAAAATCACACATTCCAAGAATTTGAACATATACAAATTTTTAAAGCTATCGACGGCGCGCTTATAGCTAAAATACATGCCTAAAATATTAAAATCAAAATAGGGCGAAACCCTACACCGTCATTGCTATGTTTGGTATTCTTTGGTAGTGCAGAAGGTGGCATGATAATCACACAAGCAAGATAAAAAAAATGGTCGTAAGACAAAAGGAAAGTTCAACATTCTGTTGATACATAATTTATTTATTTGATTGTTTCGTTAATAGACTGAATTTGTTATAATTTAATCAGGTACTGTGGTAATAAAAATATAGAATGAAAATACAATGATTTTGAATTTTTCGGGACTGATTTAGGTTAACAGCAAGTTAATAGGTTAAATAGTCTCCTTGGATAAAATAATGACGATTTGAAATTTCGCGGGGTTTCAGGGCGCAGGGCGGCAACCTCGCAAAGAAAAAAAACTTGCAAACAAAAAATAGAACTCTCGGGATGACGTCATCGTGAGCATTCAAGGTCATTTTAGAAGCGACCGCGTTTTTGGTGCGAAAAAAAAAATTCAAACTTTGATCTTCATTTAAAGGATGGGGAAATCTTTTTTTAATTTGTTTTGGGGCGGGAATTATTGTGGATAACGTTTTTAACGATTTTATGAGGTAATCGTCTTGAAATAAAATTCATGCAAGGACCCTATTGTCTTATTTTTGAAATTAACCATTACTACAAACTGCAATACAAGAAAGCTGACACTATTCGCCATCTCGGTTGTTCAAACACGGACCCTCTCCTTGATGTGTGCACCCCCAATGATTGTCCAATGTCCACTCCTTCCCGGTCCGTGAAGCGGAAGTTTAATACGTTTTTACGGCGGTGGCAGCGTTTACATTATCAACTAGCTTCAAGGCTCTCCAGGACAATCAAGGCTCACACCCCTTCCTATAATACAGTAACACCGCCTCTTTGTCAATCAATACCCTTTTCAAAAGCTCCGGTGTTACATTATGGTGATAACCGGTGGGATACCTTACCTTATTATAAACCACTTTAAATTGCGGGTGTTACATATGGTGGCATTAGGTGGGATCTTTTCTGGCTCATATGACCAACTTCTCTTTTCGAATTCCCCATGGTGTTACAATATCGCCTGGCATGAATTCCATTTAATCCGTACAGGATCTGCTGTAATGGAGGTATTCAGATAGATAACTATTAGCAAGGACCAAAAAGGGGTTGCATTGACCAATTACACGGAGACTGGACGGCGAGAATAAGAGGAATTGGTATAAGTCCTGGCATAAACCCAATAACTGATGGAATAAGGTTCTGAAGATCCCAGTCGTTATCAGATTATAGTAATATAGAAAGTAGGTACTTCTTCTACGTTTGTGCCTAGGAGGAATTTGATCACTTTCTCTTTCAATCACTTTCTTTTTCAATCACTTTATACAGAGTTTTGATTGAGAAATAAATTGGCGCACCATGTGGTCATATCCGAACCTGAACTGAACACTGAACAGGGATAGAACTAAAATTCAAGCAGTTGTCTTTATGATACTTGATGTTAAAACTAATTACAGGGTTGACACAAAGTACAACCAAAGTTAGACCAAAAAACACAACTTGATAAATCACTCTGTGTAGAACCCTAGAAATACCAAGTACCTAATAAAATAAGAAAGTTATAAGACAAGTTTATTTTCGAAGAATATAAACGAACCCAACTGTATAAGAATTTTTAGAATCGGAAATTCAGCTCAAAAACTACAAGCTTCCACCCTACAGTAGGTGATTTTTTTGCAGTCTCACTTCAATGGACGGCTAGCTCACATATTGCTCATGTTTCAAACGGGCGCATTGCCCAATTGTATAGGGAAAAAATGAATGTAATGAATGTGATTGATTCAAAACGATTGAAGTGAAACATACAATTTTTATTAGCTTATTTTTTCAAAGAAAATATAAGCTAGCTTAGACCCTTGGTTCTTGGATCAAACTCACTAGTACTAAAACTAAGATCTAACAACGGTTACTCTTTGGTGAGAATTGCAGCGGGCGTTCAACGGAAAATCACGTCAAGTCGCTTGTGACTACTGGAAAACTGGGGTGCGAAAACATGGCTAGCAACCAAACCATAGCTTATGACGTGAATTCCCATTTAACGTTCTATACAAGGTGCATTATGCAGTGAAAAAGTAATATTGGTTTTCCTCCTGGGTAAGTGGAAGAAGCCCGAAGGTCTGGTGAAGCCAGTTCGCAGCATCCACGCGACCATTGCAGATGTCAAACAGAAAGACTTCAGAAGATCATAATATTCACACTTCCCCTACTGCGTACCATAGTATATTTTGAAGTATAAGGTATAGGTACATATATGGTAAAAAGTGGTTAATATGTAATAAATGATATAAATTGTAAATTTATTCCATTTCCATATTATTTGGGAGAGTTCCCCTACTTGTTGCCAATGGGCCTGTACACCAAAATTTTTTTTCTTTTTTCTCAATAATTATACCTGTTTTTTTTTGCAGTCGTTCGTTGTTCTAACCTCACAGTATAACTTGAGGTCGTCAGTGTTTAGAAGGGTTTTCGTGTAAACCCCGCAAAGGACATCAGCGATGTAGACGTCAAAGAAAAAAGCCCCAAAGGAGTCCCCCCCCCCAATGACTGGTGGGAATACTCGTATTTGAAACCATAGTGCTGAACGTACTGCTGTCTGTTCTCAAGGTAAGCTAGGCAACCAGCCCGATCAGAGAGGCGGAATAACCAAAAGTGCTAAGATTTCTGGACAATATTCTACGATTTATGGTGGGTTTGGTACATTTCACCGACAACCAACTCACCGACTGGACATTTCACCGACAGCCATTTCACCGAACGGACATTTCACCGACTCGCCGATTCACCGACTGGACATTTCACCGACAAGACAATTCCTCAACACGCCATTTCACCGACAGGACATTTCACCGACACGCCGATTCACCGACAAGACATTTCACCGACAGGACACTTCACCGACACGCCATTTCACCGACAGGACATTTCACCGACAGGGCATTTCACCGACAAGACAACTCACCGACAGGAAATTTGACTAACTCGCCGAATTTGCAATTTTTGCTTGAAAATGAGTTCCCGGAAAATGCTGCAAAATGTAACCATATCGTGTTTGGTATTGGCGAATGCGAAAAAAAAACTTTTTTGTGTGTAGGTTTCATGTTTCCACATTGACCCTGTACATTGCTAAAAGCTCAAACGTGGAAAACAGATTGTTGTCTGTATCTTTTTCCCGGAAAATTCGAGGAAAATGAAATTGGTATGATAAAATGCAACAATTTATCATCAAATCTAGACCCCAACCAATCTGGATTCGGACGTACGGTTACCGAGTCGAAAATAAACTCCTCATCTGGCGGGTCTAAAAAAAGAAGATTGCTCGAGTCAAAAATAGACTTTATCTAGCCAGTGCAGTGAGTTCAAAAAGAAGAAAGATACTTAAGTCAAAAATCAGTTCTTGATCTGGTAGGTCTGGAAATAAGGATTATACTTGAGTCGAAAATAAACTCCATATCTTGTATGCCTAAGGATACTTGATTCAAAAATAGACCGGAGCGGCGGTGGCCGAGTGGTTTTGGTGTTGCCGCGCCAAGCCAGTCGTGATCTACCGCGCGGGTTCGAATCCCGCCTCGTCCATGGATATTTTGTGTTGTCCAAAAATTGTTCCGACCTTACTATGCCATATCTGCACCTGTCTGACTACAGCGGTTACAGAAAAAATGGATTTCTGACTACAGAGTTGAGTGCTATCGGAGTACTGTGGCCTCACATAGTAACAGTAGGCAATTCAAGTATAATTAAAAAAAAAACGTGTACCAAAAACCCACTGATGCCCGATTGCACAAAAAAAAATTTGATACCGAACTTAATAGTACCGCATCAAATTTTGGTGCGGTATTAAATCGTAATCGCATTGCAGGAAGCAAAATTAGATCCAAGATCAACTAACCCCGGACCAAGTGTGAACGAGCCACAAAAAGCATCGAGGCGATCGTCATATTGACTTCATGCGGCTGGCAATTGAAAATAAAGCCGTCGTAGCATGGTGATGAAGGGTTTGATTTCCGATGTCAAGGATCCAGGTTCGAACCTCATCAGCAGCAAGCCAATTTTTTTTTTGCTTAAACGTGAAATATAAGGGCTACACTTCTCAAGTTTATTGTTCTGATATGAAAAATTGAAAATCTGACATTATTCTTGAATTCAAAGGTAAAATGGTTGAAAAAAAAATTGGCCCCGACGGGATTCGATCACGGTACCACCCGCTTGCGAAGGCGAGGGCCTAACCACACGACCAACTAACTTCGAATATTATTTTGGGTTGGCACGCACATTATCTGTGTGTGTCAAATACATTTTGTGAAAACAATTTTTGAATGAAAATGCATAAATAATAGCTTGTATGCACATAAAACCTGCTATTATATGCACTTGCAGGAATTTTATGCCGAATCAAACGCACGGATCACCCTGAAACGATTGAATTTCCAACGATCTGTCATTCTGTCAATTTAATACCGGGGTCGAGGTGATATCAGATCTGATGCGGTATTACTGTGTTTAGTTCGGTATCAGATCCTTTGTGCAATCCAAAATGGGCGTAATCAGCGTTTGGTGCGGTATCAGAATAGTTCGGTACCAAATTCTGATCCCATGTCAGATTTTTTTGTTTCTGCACTCCATTTTGTTGTTTAGTCCGGTATTAAACGATTTGATACCGAACTAAATATTTAATACCACGTTTGTGCAATCGGGCATGAATGTCCCGTCGACGCTAATAACCTTGTAGTTGATGCGTCGTAAAACATTCAAAAAAAAAAAAAAAATAGACCCCTCATACGAGTAGTGGGTCTAAAAAGAAGGATGATACTTGAGTAAAAAATGAACTTCTTATCTGGTGGGTCTGGAAAGGAAGAGATGTTTGAATCAAAAACTCTAAAATAGGCTCTGTATATGGTGAGTCTAAAGAATAGCATGATAGGTACTCGATCAAAAATAAACTCCTGAACTAGCGGGTAGAAAAAGTGTTCTCGTCAATACATAATCTATGTAGTGAGTTGGAAAAGAATAGGGATGGTACTTGAGTGGAAATCAGTTATTCATTTGGTGGGTCAGGGAAGAAGGATCATACTCGAGTTCGAAATAAACTCCACATTTGGTAGGCCTAAGAATACTTGACTCAAAAATTAAACCCTCAAACCCTCATCTGGTGGCGCTAAAAAGATGAAGGATGATACTTGAGCAACAAATAATCTTTTCTGGTGGGTCTAAGGTCTAAGTCTAAGAAGGATAAAACTTGAGTCTGATATGAATTCTTTATCTGGTGAGTCTCAAAAGAAGGATGATATACTTGAATAGAAAATGAGCTTCTTATCTGGTGGGTCTGAGCTGAGAAGAAGGATGGTACCTCGGATGATACTTGCGTCAAAAATCGGTTTCTTATCTAATGGGTCCGAAAAAAATGATACTTGAGTTAAGAATACACTTCTCATTTTGTGGGTTTGAAAAAAAGGAGGATGCTTGAGTCAAAAATTCAGGAACTGACTGTGTATCTGGTGGTTAGACTTGAGTCAAAAAAGAAGGACGATACTCTAGTCAAAATTAAACTTCTCAACTGACGGGTCTAAAAAAAGGAAGTATAAGTGAAAATTAGATTCTTATCTGGTTATCGAATACACTTTTGGCGCTGAACACCAACCATGCTCGGAATCGCACCGGTACGGAATCGAGCATATCAATCTTTCAAATGTAGGTACCTATGGTCCAAAACTCAAAACGCTACAGTCCTGTCGGTGAATCGGCGATTCGGTGAATTGTCCTGTCGGTGAAATGGCGTGTCGGTGAAATGTCCTGTCGGTGAATCGGCGATTCGGTGAAATGGCGAGTCGGTGAATCGGCGTGTCGGTGAAATGTCCAGTCGGTGAAGTGTCCTGTCGGTGAAATGTCCAGTCGGCGAAACGGCGAGTCGTTGAAATGTCCTGTCGGCGAATCGGTGATTCGGTGAGTTGGGCGTCGGTGAAATGTCCAGTCGGCGAAACGGCGAGTCGTTGAAATGTCCTGTCGGCGAATCGGTGATTCGGTGAGTTGGGCGTCGGTGAAATGTCCAGTCGGCGAAACGGCGAGTCGTTGAAATGTCCTGTCGGCGAATCGGTGATTCGGTGAGTTGGGCGTCGGTGAAATGTCCAGTCGGTGAGTTGGTTGTCGGTGAAATGTCCGTATTCCTTTATGGTGTCGAAAGTACTGGTTAAATCGGTATGTACCACGTCCACCTGACCCCTCCTGTCTAGAGCCCCATATACGGTATGTTCATTAAAAACTTCAATAAAGGGAGGCTGTGACGCAGGCCATTCGATCCGAAAACGGCCAGGTTGTCATCGGTCCACGGCCTCCCATTATTGAATTTTTTAATGAACATACTGTAGAAATGGTGTCTCCGCTGTGAGATTTGCAGTGGTTGAGCGACCCTTCATTAAATGCCCTTTTTTAGTTGAGGTTTGGTGTATAGGCCCATTCTGCTTACTCAACATCCGTTTACCTATTATTGCCGATAGGTGGGTAACCGCATCGAAAATGTACACAAATACTTGAAATATTGCCCGAGTGTGATTGGCCTCTCGGACCATCTTTGCAAAACATCTACGAATGAGTCAACTGCATGGTAGCAATCACTGAAAATATAGAGTAGATTCCTCTGACCATCTGTAACAAAAACAATCGTAATTACACAAAAAAAATCAAGAGGCTTGAACATTCGTCTGATCGTCTGCCACCCAGCATTATAACGTTGATTAGAATGGTGGATGCTCAAGCACTCTGCACAAAACCTAATAGTCGATCCGCTAGCCATTATTCTGTATTTTTCAAGAGGTCGAAGTAGAGGTATACGTAGTTTGTCACATTACTGTTTTTGGGACTTCACGACGAACGCAGTGGGGTCAATCTAGCCCCCAAGGGCGTGCAGGAGGCAGCCACACCACTTCTGGGCGTTGTCACCTTATTTTGTAGACCTTGACCAATTGGGAATCAAAAAAAACTTTTTATGTGCAATCGTTTATTGCTTATTCTATCGTTAACAAAGACAGTTTTAGAAGGGGCATTTTCCAGTATTTTCGACATATTTCAGATCTCTTATGTCATATTTCGGCACTCTTATGTCATTTTATAGCCTCTTACAAAATACAGAATCGTAGCTAGCGGATAGACTTATAAACGTACTTACTCGAATCCCAAGATCGTAATCTAGTGCTACACCATCTGTGAGGTAGAGTCTAGTAGGATACATTGAACTTTGGATCATTATCAAAATTTTTGTCGTGTTCTTTTTATCGAACGTGTAATATTCTGAGTTCAACAATTCATCAAATATGTCGTCAGCCTAAAAAATACAATGTTGGAATATAATTATAAGAACTGTGGATAAGCAAATATCCAAAAACTGGAATAGGTATTCTACACAGATCCTGAAAAGCCAAGCCATTTGAAGCTCCCTGATACATGATCCGAACTAAAGTTCTCTCTTCGTCTATTTAAAGGCTTTAACAATCATTCAAAACCCAGGGGGTCAACTCGTAACTTGAAACACCTGCAGCAAACCACCAGCCTGTTATCTAGTTTGAATGTAGGGTAAAAACTGACGACATATGACTATAATTGGGGACCGACAAAATTCAGCAGTTATCAGTTGTGGACCTTTTCAACTTTAACTCTTTCAGTTGGTAACTGTGAGTTACCCCCTTTTCCTTAATTAAATTATTCAGCTGTGATACGTTTAGAGACCCTACGTCATGTTTTGTTGTGCCGTAGATTATTATTACCTTTACCTAAGTCATTTAAATCAATTTTTCACCTACCTCAACTTCACGTCGTGCTAATACCTCAATCAAACTATAGTAACCTCACGTTCTTTGAAAGAGGATGAATTGAATAAATATTGAGAAATAAACAAAGTCATTTAACCACACCTCACCTTCATTACAAATTAATCAATCATCGCCAATTTAATAAGTGCGTCTTAATTATTCATTTCATAATTTCCAGACGTGCTGATATCAGCTAGCGTTAGGAATTAGTTAATTCAGTTTACATTCGGTTTCTGGAAGAAAGTACACCCTAATTACGTGCGAAAGCCCTACGACGAATTAGTTCAACCCTTCCAATTTAATTCCGTTCTCATTCTTCCTAATTTGCCGAACTATTGATGAACCTATTTCCTAATGCACTTGAGTTTTAATTCCCTGCCTAATTAATTAGTACTCCGTCGAATTTTAATCTCAACCCTTTTTTCCTTCTTGCCCATTTTTCATTTTGTACTAAGAGAAACTTCGATTATTCAATCGTACTTAGAGAGAGATTGTTGTTCACTGAGTTTTGTCTTGGTCTTTCAAATTTAGAGCCATTGTTTCAATTCGCTCAAATAATTTACAATTGACATACAATTGACGCTACCCATGGCTATTCGAAATATCAAAACAAAACCCACTATCATTTTATAAACAAACAAATACCTTAAGCCCCATCCAATAATAAGCATTTGATTACAATAGAAATCAAACTTGCCTCAAATATTTTCATTCCTCGTCACTAATGCACTACAATTAATTACAGTGTTTTAGCACTTTCCTTAATTTATTCTTCTTGAAAAATACGAGTTTTTCTTCTCCCGCACATCTGCCGTTCTTGACTGCTACCACGCGAATCCCCTACCATCCCCCTAGTTCTTCTCTTGGGCCATTTATTTTATTCCATCCCCTCTGCTAAAATCTCCCCTGATCGTCAAACTCATATGCTGGTGTGCGGTGTCACTCCTTACACCAAGCGGCAACAATCGATATTCTCCACATTCCTTGCCCAAGACTAATTTGTCCCAACTTATAATTTCCCTTTTTTTATAATTGTAAGCTATTCCTTAGTCCCATTACAATAATCTTTTAACAGGGGAAGTCCATACATAATGAATTTGCCATGCTGTTCAAAATGTAATTGAACTTGTGTAAACTATTGCTGAGAAAGGCTATAACTCATCACAAAGATTAAATGGTATTGTTACTAATTTAGCTTATGGTGCTATTCTGTAAAAAAGATACATCGATGTAAGCGCTACATCGCTGTGAAACGACAAAAATAATAATGTTTTGCATTGTCACATGTGTCATCTAGGGTTGCCAGATTTTTTTGAATCATATATATGAGACACCTGAGAAATATATATGAGATTAGCAAAAGATATATGAGGTCAATTTTTTTATTATGACTATCCGCATCACAATCAACATTTCGTAAAAAATACAAAAAAAAACATTTTGAAAATCTGATGAAATTTGATAAAGTCCTAATTAGATAGCTGCTAATGCCTAGGTATAGCCATTCTCATTAACCTGGGTCCTCGCAAGTTCACCTTTATTGGCGCCGTCGTCAACTCCAATCCCAACCAGTCCGATCGATAAAGCGTTCCCGGTTAAACAGCCAATTGAACCAGTGAGCTTGTATGCTTGAAGACCTGCGCACGAGCTGCGAGCCAAAGGGACCGCCTATATGAGAAGGTCCATACGAACTACCTACCTCTAATTATAACAAATCGCTCATCTTCAAAAAAGTAGGTAGGTAATCTAAATGAATTCAACAATTAAATACTCTTTTAACCAAGTTAAGAAAAAGAACTTCGTTGAGGGCAATAACTCCGACCCTTCCATATAATTTTGAGAAAATAAACCTTGAAATAAACACAAAACTAAGTACAGACATATTCAAAAATATTTTGCAGCTGCAGTTGCCGACTTTCACTAGCTTTCTTGCTGATGCCTTGTCCTGGACATCCGTCCATTAGTTTCCCATGATGAAAAAAATCTTTAAACTTGAGAAAGAATATACCTAACATTCCAGTTGAGGAATGTTATACTCAAATTGCAGTGCAAAAATTGAAAAAATATGATGAAAATTAACAAAATTATGTCTGAAACAGCTAAAAGCTCAAAATATATGAAATTTGCTCATATATTTGATGTGTGGTATGAGGTATGGGATCTTGTTCAAATATATGAGTCTCATACCAAATATATGAGATCTGGCAACCTTAGTCATCTTACAGCGATACAGTGCTTACATCGACGTATCTTTTTTACAGAATAGCACCATTAATTAAGCGGTGAAATGAATGATCAAAGAATAAGATTCACCGAGAGCAAAACACTCATGCTGGTCCATCTTTGATCAAATTAAATAGGTCATTGTGATTTGAATTGTTTGTTTCTATGAGGAAAATGGGTTAATTTGGCCCTCTCGTAGATAGAACCTGGCTTGTCAACAAAAGAAAGGAGTGAACTAATCCACAGGAAACAAAAGGGTCAACGTACTGTGATGGCCAGCTTAAAATCACAAAGGGAATCAACTTTTCGGAATAAATTAGCATTACGCGCGATATTGTAAAATAAAGAAATTGCGCAAGGGATGATGTAATCGCGCCGCATTCCATAGGAGCGGGGTTTGTAGGCCAGGGGTGGTTACACTTGAGAGGGGGTGAAGAGAAAATCGGTCCGGTCCGGAAAGAGAAACGGGGGTGAGAGAGGACTGGTATAGGGGCGTTCGACACGAACGGATGTGTGGCCGGAGGAGATTTTGGGTTCGTGAAGAAAACATCACATAAGTGCTGAACCAACTGTTGATAATTAATGTGTATTATCTTTTAGTGGCAGACTACATCAAGGCAAGTTACCTTCTGAGTGATCAAATGATAATTGTTTAGAGGGGTGAAAGTTACTGTTTTGTTTATCAACTTCATTTATTAAGTTGGTTCTGTGTATTTTGAACAGCCACAGGTACTGTCAAACCGAGTCACTAGTGTGGAAATAGCTGTGAGCTTTTTTCTTTTCGGCTACCCTCAAGCCACCAGGTGAATGGTGGCGGCCGCAATAACCCTTCTACAAATAGATCTAGCCTTCGACAGGTGATTGTAGGTTCTATTCGCAGATTGCCATTTCTCGTGTCATGACCGTGAATATTCCGTCTCAAGGTGCATTATCGATGTTCGCCCTAACATACATTAACAAGGAATACAAATACAGAGACGTCACCGTCATCACATTCAATTTAAGGAACAATGGTCTACAGGATGATCTGTTTGAAGAACCCGTCATGCATCGAACAACCCTTTTCCGCGCCTGAATTGATTAAACTAAGACAACCAACTTTTGTGTAAATTGTAAATTATTTTATCGGTTATCAAAATAATGGCTCTGATTTCGAACTATGAAGACCATACTCAATGGGTAATGATCTCTATTTAAGTACAACTAAATGAGTGATATATCTCTAAGTACAAGTAGAATTTCGTTATGGAAGAGTTAATTGAAATGAAAGAGGTTATTGAAATTGAAGGAATAATTATGCAATGTATCAAAATTCAAGTGTGTTCAACTCATCTAGATCTTTTCTTCAAGTGAGTAGGAATACGGAAACGGGAATTGATTTAGAGAGTGGATTTGATTATGCGCGGATCTTAGCAGGTATAAGAATGTAATTTTAATTCCAGAAACCGAATGTGGATTGATTCAACTAATTCCTTATTGTTAGCTGGAGTCAGCACAATATGGGAGTGTGTAATGTATAAATAATTCATATTAAGTAATTAAGGTTCACTTAATTGAATTAGCGATCATTGATTAATCGGTAAATGAAGGAGTTGTGGTTTGAAAGACTTCCGCAATATTTAATTAAGTGTCCTCTTCCAAAAGAACCTGGGGAACTAGAATGATTTGAGGACAAAAAGAGAGTTGGGGATTTATTTAAATGATCCAGGTAAAAAAGGCTTAGGTAAAATTTACGACACAAAATATACAACGTAAAGGTCATTGTTAGGACAATTTGGCAGCACACCGTAGTTCAGGTATGGTTTAGGCCGCTTAGGTAAATCACTACTTGGATGGTGTCAGAAACTGAAATGGCCCGTTTAGTCCGGACGTTAAGCTACATATATGGGACCCACCTTGCATTTTAGAGACATGCGACGAAATTTGGCACACTTGTTCACTAGACCCTACTCTTCGATTTAAGAAATGTTGCCACCATCTGAGGAAATCGTGCAGACTTTTTATACAGGGTTCAGTAAAAAAAAATTGTTGAAAAATCGTGAATCGTGAACCATAACCGGTGGACGTATGTAAATCAGGATATTGATGACTGATTCCATGCCCATGGAGATGCTGCAAATAGTTTTGAAATATCTTGAGGCGTTTCCGAAATACGCTGGAAGAAGTGAAATTTCTTCACCGTTTTTCTTTTTTCAATAAATCAGTTGTTTCTGGAGATATTGAGCTGCAACTTGATATTCTGGCAAACAAATATGTTTTTCATGGAACGCGATGTAAAGCCATCGACAAAGCCTGCTAGATTCGAAACTAAGATCTTCAATTTTTTTTACATCGTGAGCGCCATCTTCAAATTGCCCTTCGTGAAATTGTTGAAAAATCAACAGTTAACGACTTAATTGGACACACGCGTTTATTTTATTACGAAAAACCAGTTCCTGCATTGCAGCAATGACCTCTTCGGTCAAGAAACGTTATTAAGTTAGTTTTTCTTGATTTCCCTCAACTTAGGTGATAACCATCACCAAATGGAACTTTGGATCGGATTAGATGTTGATGACATTATAATCCACATTATTTTGTGCAGCCAGTCACTGAATTTCATCCTCATCAGCTAAGTAGTGTTCTTTTCGCAAACAGTTGAACAAAAAGTTTGCTTCGATTTTTGTGAAAAAAACAAAAACGGCAGGTCCACGTCGTCCCTTCAAACCAGATTAAAGAAAATCTGTTACCAAAAATGCTACCAATTGATACTGGAAGAGTTCGGAGGAATGTCTGCTGTAGTTTCAAGTTGAACCGAAATGGATTTTTCCATCCTACTTCGGCAGGAGGGACGTCGAAAGTGTTGCCACAGCTTAATATTTGACACGTTTTTTGTTGAATATTGCCAGAAACGCTCCAAATATAAGCTGTAGCAACACTTTTCACGTCCCTCCTGCGAACTAAAATGTAACAATCAGTTTGAGCTTGGCTTTAAACTACGGAGCACATTCTTCCGAATCATTTCAGTATTAGTTAGTTGGTAGCACCTTTGGGTACATATTTTCTTTGATCGGATTTGAGGGCAGAAGGTGACCCTGCATTTTTGCCCTTTTCACAAATATTCAAGCAAACTTTTTGTTCAACTGTTTGCCAAAAGAACACCACTTAACTGATGATGATGAAATTTGGTGACTGACGTTGAAAAACAATGTTGATTGAAATATCGCAAACATTCATTCGATCCAAAGTTTGATTTGGTCATGACTGCCATGTAAGTTGAGGAAAAACAGGAAAAACGAACTTTATAACGTTTCTTGGGCGAAGAGGTCATTGCCACAATTGAGTACCTGGTTTTTCATGATGAAACATCGTGTGTGTCCAATAAAGTCGTTACCTGTTGTTTTTTCAACAATTTCACGAAGGGCAATTTGAAGATGGCGCTCATGATGGAAAAAAATTTGAAGATCTAAGTTTCGAATCTAGCAGGCTTTGTCGATGGCTCCACATCGCGTTTCATTGAAAACATATTTGTTTGCCGGAATATCAAGTTGCTGCTCAATATCTCCAAAAACAAATGATTTATTGAGAAAAGAAAAAGTTGAAGAAATTTCACTTCTTCCAAAATATTTCGGAAACGCCTCAAGATATTTCAAAACTGTTTGCAGCATCTCCATGGGCATGGAATCAGTCATCAATATCCTGATTTACATACGTCCACCGGTTATGGTTCACGATTTACGATTTTTTAACAAATTTTTTCTACTGAACCCTGTATAAAGTGTCTACACGACCGCAGATGGTGGCAACATTTCTTAAATCGAAAAGTAGGGTCTAGTGAACAAGTGTGCCAAATTTCGTCGCTTGTCTCTAAAATGCAAGGTGGTTCCTCTTAACAGCCGGACTAAATAGTTGAGCCTACCATCTGTCAACCCCCTATATCGTCGCGTAGG
Organism: Anaspis maculata; assembly: GCA_949128115.1. Lineage (NCBI taxonomy): Eukaryota > Metazoa > Arthropoda > Insecta > Coleoptera > Scraptiidae > Anaspis > Anaspis maculata. Next base: position 123,155,840 of record OX421961.1, read on the forward strand.
TAGGTTTGTTGTGACAGCCTGCGACACTTCAGCTGAAGCTACCAAGGTATGTTCTGGCGTTGTCTGTCCTGACCCTCAAGAGCTGGACATTACACATGATCGTTACAACGTTATTACAGGATGGTCACAAAAGTAGAACAGGCGGACCAAAGTTGGACAAAAAAATGCGATTTGATAAATGACCCTGTATTGAAAGGTCAGGTGATGAAGTGATATGACACATCCATTAGCGAAGAACGAAGTAGCCTAACAACGAAGTAACGAACAACTCAACACAGATATTTTTTTGGAATTGGTTATCCAAGCTCCCAAAGGTGAATTTTTTGCTGACCCACTTGAACTAGACAACTAGTTTATATTGGCGAACGCAGTGTTGATAGCACGTGTAGCGTTTATGTATCGATTATTTCTTCAAATACTTGCCAGGTCCGCTATTTCTTGCCCGTTCCAAAAAATTCCCACGAAAAATAGAGCAAAATCTACCAGTTCAAAAATTATGAGGCAGTTGTCAACCATTTTAGCGTGGTACACATCTATGTACAACTGGAAAATGGCCGTTTAATTAGTAAAACAGTTGTTATTACTTCTGAGTATTCACTTGCCCCGTAGCCTATCATGACGAAACCTAATCCCATTCCAAACGCGGAAAGAGCAATAGGTGGAAGTATTGGTTTGACCATATTTCTGTTGACGGAACTGAGCATTCTGAAATTTTACGCATGAAATAATCAGGTCGATCGATCGTATCTTTTTTTGCATAGTCCAGTCACTTCTGTAGCTGTGCAACCAATAATACAAACATTTGCTCCAGTTCACAGAGGGTTGTATTGTTGGTTACGTGGAGATACTAGGGCAATTAAGGGCATGGCATGAAATCTTGCTCGCAGGTACACATACAGTATTCTAGCTGCTGTTTTATACTGTAGTTGTAATAAACCAGGATAAAGACAACATTTCGGTGTTGCAGTCAGAAACTGAAGCAGCACGATGTATTCGCAAGTAAATATCCGCCAAATTTCGAGAATTTTTGAGCATTTCAATCAACTCGATTTCCGAACGCGGTTTCAACCAATAAGCTAAAGCGACTGGACTCGGTATTTGATAAGTTTTGAGGAACCTTGTCAATTCAACGTGCCATTTAGCACAAAAAACCAGCCGTTCGTGAATCACCCTTTGGTAGTCCCTATCATAGAATAAAACATTCTCATCTTCGTGTTCGAAATCCCAAGCCAATTTCTTGATGTGCTCGGTCAGCATCGCAGCTTGAAACATTATTTGTTGACAAGCATAAACTACCAAGAACGGGTGGTAAGCCATGCAACAGGCTAACGGTGTGCTGACGACGTTGTAAAAGAATCTGAAGACCAAAAATGACGGGCCGGTCACTTGCCAGCGATTGTACAACAAGTTCAGGATGTAGTGGAATTCTATGGCGCTCTGCTTTTGGAACATCATGCAAATCCCAGTCAGTGCCAGAACAGTCAGACAGATTGCGAGGTAGATGTTGGTCTGTCTGGCCCGTTGGTAGATCAAAGATCTAACTTCGGGTCCTGCAGAATGTACCGACCATCTCCATCCTTGGTCATCTTCGTCGGACATGTATTTCTCCGGATCTTTTCGATAGATTAGCATCAAAAGCGATACCACCATACCCTAAAAGTTAGAATGTTTCGAGGGATATGTTTTAATTGTCTGCTAAGAGCGATCACCAGAATGAATGTCTGAATGTCAGCAGACATTCAGACAACCAGTTATATGCAATGTCACGATTTTTCAACATTTTCTTTGGTATAGCAAGATAGAAAATCAGACATAGAGTCAAAATAGCTTTGCCGTGTGTAGGATCGTAGAAAAGATCAGACACCGCCTCATGTCAGATAAATGACATCAAGGTGAGTCTAGATCAGCCGATCAGCGAAGAGTTTACTGAGTGGATTTATAAGTTTCTTGAAACGTGGAGGTGAGTATTTTAGTTAATATTTGTTGTCATTTTCAGCAAAAATTATTTTTTATCAATACTACCCAATCTGCTTTTGGCAACCATCTTCTGGCAGGAATAAAATAATTTGAATCGCGAATACTATCTCATTATACAGGCTGTCTCAAAAGTATTGCATTCCGATTCCAGAGTAGTAGTCCAGTAAAATAAGGATTTAACCTGGAACAAATTAGGGGCAGGATGAAAAAATTATGGCCAAAGTTTCATTTCCAGTCATCCCGAGAACCATGGAAAAAAAAATGGAGAAGATGGAAAAACATGCGCCGTGATCTTTCTCTTGGAATGGTGAGAGAACGGTGAGAGATGTGTGAAAACTGTCGGGGACAAAGTTGTAGGGAATTCAATAATCTACAAAAAAGTCCCCGGAAGCATATGTCTAACTTCTTCAGTTTAGCCGTTTATCGCAGTCAAAGTTGCGCGCCGGTCTAGTGAAGTGGAAAAACTGTCCGCGTGACCTTCCTTCTTGGATGCTGTGAGAACGACAAGAGATATCAAAAAATTGTGAGCGACAAAGTTGTAGAGAATTGAATGCTCCATTAGGAAATCTTCAAGGACAATTATTATCTCTTCTAGTTTAGTCGTGAACCACGTTCGAAGTTGAGCGACAATCCTGTTGATAAAGCGGTTCTTCTGGAAAACTTACAAAAACCCTAGACTCGATGAAAAAACTATGACAATCTAGAGGATGAAAAACTGGATTTAAAAAACCAAAGTTTCATTCCACACCGTTTCGGGAAATTTGAGAAAAAAAAATAAAAACTTGAAAAATAGTGATTTGCACTCGCAGCTTCCTCATTGAATACTAAAATAAAGGTAATAAATATGGAAAATCTTAACAAACTAACTTGTAGAGGATTAAATGATCTATATGCGCCTCAGGCAGTTTTTCAGAATTCAGGTGGGCCAACGACAAATAGGGCCCCCACGTGTGATCCGTTCACATGCAAAGTTGCTAGGCAACCAGGGCTGTCACTAGGCTCTCACCTAGGCAACATCACCTGATGAACTGTTCCCTGGTTCCGAAAATAGGGTCCCTGTTATAGGTTATACCTAGATCAGATGAAAAAGTCGAAAGTTGATCGTCTGTTTGAATGTATTGGTTTTGGTTTTCCCTCTTTCTCTGTTCCCATTTCGCTTGTGAATTATTGCTCACACGAATTGCGCCCAATAGTTCAAATATCTACATTATCCAGGGTGTCTCAAAACTCGCGCTACAGAGAACACTGACATGGTGCCAACGACAATAGGTTCTCAGGAAACGGGAGGAAAAAATGTATTGCTGCTTTCATAAAGGAGTCATGAGTCTTTTGAATCCACCAATCCCGTAGGGTCAATTCGAGGTAAATTTGCAAAATTTAACCCAGTTGCTAAGTTTCGAAAGTAATACCAACTCCTGTCATTTTGCAATAATAATGTTTGGCTCACTGTAACTGTGACACTGCCAGATTTAGATACTTGAACCTAGCAACTTGAAATTGAGGTAACATACCTCAAATGTAAAGGTCTGTGATTGGTTAACTTAACTTTGTCTTTTCTCGAATAGGTACCATTTGAGGTAGATTTTTTTTCTCGGTATTACACATCTGACTGCTATCTAGTTTTGCTTCATTTTCTCTGGGGCGTGAGTTTTGAGACATCCTGCATATAATTATATGAAGTTCAAAGAACTTGGTCTTTGATTCGTTTTTCCAATTTTTTTCTTAATTTTTTCATATTTCTATATTTTCCTCTCATTTACGCCCTGAGGATTAAAGTGCGCCCATGGCACGTGCCCCACTTGCCCCCCCGTAGATATGCCTCTGATTTTGATGATATAAATATATGATTAGAAACGACAAATTCAGAAGTTCCCTAGCAACCTAGTCTCTCGTCCTAGATTTCTAGAATGAAAATATGACGAAAATAGTATAGTGACACTCACGACTTTAATTTTGCCAAACAAGAAACTTTATACATAACAAAGCGTTCATCCGCGGAGTTACATTTCCAACAATAGTTGCCAGACATTCAACAAAGCATGCAATTTTTTCAAATCATTCAATCATGTTCTATAATCAATTGAACAATGACCGCAACGTCGTACCAGTTTGACCACATATGCGACGCGTCACTAGTCATGTACCCCAACTTTGATAGCGCTCCGCAGCTAAGTAGACAAAGATGCATACATGTCATCACGGCATTTTCTATAGATGATTTAATCCTCTACAAGCTAGTTTGTTCATATTTTCCATATTTATCACGTTTATTTCAGTATTCAATGAGGAAGCTGCGAGTGCAAATCGCTATTTTCAAACTTTTTCTTTTTTTCTTAGATTTCCCGAAACGGTGTGAAATGGAACTTTGGTTTTTTGGATCCAGTTTTCCATCCTCTACATTGTTATGGTTTCTTCATCGAGTCTAGGGTTTTTTAGGTTTTCCAGAAGAACCACTTCATCAACAGGATTGTCGCGCAACTTCGGACGTGGTTCACGGCTGAACTAGAAGAGATAATAACTGGCCTTGAAAATTTTCTAGTGGAGCATTCAATTCTCTACAACTTTGTCGCTCGCAATTTTTTGATATCTCTTATCGTTCTCACAGCATCCAAGAAGGAAGGTCACGCGGACAGTTTTTCCACTTCACTAGACCGGCGCGCAACTTTGACTGCGATAAACGGCTAAACTGAAGAAGTTAGACATATGCTCTCGGGGACTTTTTTTTAGATTATTGAATTCCCTACAACTTTGTTCCCGACAGTTTTCACACATCTCTTACCGTTCTCTCACCATTCCAAGAGAAAGATCGCGGCGCATGTTTTTCCATCTTCTCCATTTTTTTCCATGGTTCCCGGGATGACTGGAAATGAAACTTTGGTTTTTCTTATTCAGTTTTTCCTTCTCTACATCGCCATATTTTTTTCATCCTGCCCCTAATTTGTTCCAACTTTGGTCTAAAAATCTGGTATATGGAATCCACTGAAGAACACGAGAAAAATATTGAAAAAAAATAATGACGTTCATTTTTAAAGATAAAGGGGGGCAAAGGTTACTTCTTACTATTTCCGTTATTCAAAGTGATTTCTGGAAACTCTCAGTGATAGACCAATCAGTAAAAATTATCAACTAGTAGGTGTGCACTGAATTACCACTAACGATACAGGGTGAGTCATATATTACAAAAATCTATTTTCTTCAATAATACCTGTGGAATATTCTGCTGGTCCCTAAAGTAAGTTAGGAGAAGATGTGACTCTTCGTTTCCATTAAAAAAATTTTACTGGAGTTTTTGAAGAAAAATGAATTTTTGAGATTTATTTATCACCCTGTATATTAAATAGAAGTTCAGTGCCCACCCAGTGTTTGATAATTTCCACTGATCATTCTATAAAAAAACAGTTCCCAGAAATCACTTCGAATAACTGAAATAATGAGGGGCGAAACCTAACCTTCGACCCCCTAGATCTCGTAAAATAAACGTCAATAATTTTTTTAAATATTTTTTTCGTGTTTTTGAGTGGATTCCATATACCTCTCTGGACTTGGAATGCGATACTTCTCAGACATCCTGTATATTTTAACGAATTATTTAATTATAAGGTAAGATTATGATGTTGTTCTCACATAAATAAATCCAAGAGTTCCTGGTGCAAATTGCACCAACATTAGGAATGACGCGTTTTCCCAAAAATAGTGAAATTCAATCACGCGGATTACAGAGTGTACAGCCAAACTACCAATGACACTCCAGCGGACTAGTTTGAATTGGAGCAAGTCGATACAAATCACTCGTAGGTATACTAGAGGATTCTCTGCAAAAAAAATCAGATAGGTACCTACCTGAAGGTGAGAACTTATTTGTAATCAGTTTCACGGTTTTTTTCACTACAGTATGCTATGGCAAAATGTCTTGTGTTGGAACAAATGGTACGATGCTACTTTGATGCTAACGTCTTGGCAGCTAGTTGTCTACATGTGCGACATATATTTATGAGTTGGTTTGCAACTGCAGTTACTCAACAGCATTACCAAAGAGCCACCAACCAGCGAAAACGATTTTCGCCACGTAATACCGCACATTTGCACTTGTGCTGACATTACATCATATGTGTCGGTGACAACTGTCACATTATGCATAGCACATTATCAAGACGTTAGCATCAAGTTCGCATGGTAAACACTACCTACACTTTGCCATAGCTTATTACTGTTATGAAAAAAAAAAACGTGAAATTGATTTTACATATTTGATTTTGAGTACATAATTATGTAACTAGGCCGTAGGAGTATAGGTAATACCTATCTACCTTTCCACCTACCTTGAAAAGCCATTTTGTTTCCGAAATACATAGCAGGCGGCATTTCAGCTACTTTTCACAGAGCTGTGCTTTCCAGACAAAGACGTCCACTTCAGGTCTGTAAGTACTAATGACTTGATTATATCGGATGACTCAGATGTAGTTATTGCTTGTAACTGATACGAAAGATTTTTTCACGTTTCGTTACCTAATTAGTAATTACGTTACGAAGTGGACGCTTACAATAATTTTATTGGTTTGATATTAGCAGTAGTAGATAATCATCTTCTTATGTACATACCTACCTATCCAACAGTTATTACCTAATATAAGCGGGCTGAAATCAATCAGGGATAGAAAAGCTTGTGGTGTGGTAGTTAGCGCGTTCGACTACCACTCCAGAGGTCGCGGGTTCGATCTCAGCCGGGGACGGATTTTCGCCTCGAAAACAAGCTTTCTTGGTTTAGTTGGAATGCTGTATGTATGATTATTATTACCGGTTCAACTTTAGGTTGATTCAAAGTAAAAAAGTACTGGGCCTTCGTCCAAAAAAAGGGGTTCCATGGAATCATCAATCCTTCCACCTCTTGCAGTCGAAAAGACACGACGAATCATGAAGAACTATTGGCAAGACAAGGAACATCCCAGCAGGCCTGCAGTTGCAGCAGGATTCACGTATAAAAAGTTGATTAGGAACAAGTTTTTGTCGGCCTTGAATGGCCGCCGTCAAGATGACTTAAATTGAAGGCAGCCCCATAGGGTTTTGATGTCTAAATGATGGTAATACAACTCTGCGCCCTTCTAGTGGCATTTCCACGTATGACAAGGTCAGTTTTCCAAGATTTTAATATAAATTTGATGAGAAATATTACTCTTCTTCCAGAAAAGTCAGTTTCACACGAGGTAAAAAGACGGCAAGCCTACAATGCTAAAGGAGAAAATTTGCCCAGCCAACTATACAGGGTGTCCCGTTTTTCAACGCTCACTATTGGTATCTCGGAAACGGTAAGAGATACAGAGTCGGTTAAACTACAAAAAAGTTGCGCAATTTTATGACTATTTCAAAAATGTCAAAATATCAAAGATATCTTTGTTAATTTTTGAAATATCCCAAAAAAACTGAAAAATGCCGAATTCCTAAAATTCAAATAACTTTTTTATTATGGCAGCTATCAATTTGAAAATTGATATTCTGACATTTTTGAAAGTCCTTAATCGACTGACGTTGATAATTTTTTCCTACATTCACTAGTTTTTGAGATATGACAGTTGACTTAATTTTTTCTTATGGACACCATATCATTTATCCACCCCATAAAACTCATATTTCCTTTCCTTTTACAAAGATCTAAAACACTCGTAGAATTTTTGTCATTATAACCTGTAAAAATTGAAAAAACCATTTCTGGGGCGAATAAATCTAGTTACCGGTTCGGTTGCCATGCTCTCTTGGCATAATAACAATGACATTCGGTTGCCATGGTCTGTTGATTTTGGAAAAAGTTGAGTTTCATTCCGTTTTTATGTATTTGATAATGATAATAGATAATGATAAAACAAATACAAAACCAAGTATAACACAAAATAACATCGCAATAGCAATAAACATTTATGATTTACAATTACTCGAAATGGGGTCCATTTTGCGGGGAACGCTCAAAGATCGAATTTATGGTTTATGACAGAACATCACACAAAGCAACCAAGAGCTGGAATCAAGGAGCTGATTATGCGTTTCAGTTGATTAATAACCCGCACGATATCCGCGCAGCCGTTGAAAACATGGCTAAAAGGCACACAACTCGCATAGAGCAAAATGGACTCCAATTCGGACAATTGTAAATTATGGATGTTTATTGCTATTGCTATGTCATTTTGTGTTATACTTAGTTCTGTATTTGTTTTATTGTTATTCATTATCATTATCATTATCAAATACACAAAAATGGAATGTAACTGAACTTTTTTGGAAATCAACAGACCATAGCAACCAAATGCCATTGTTTATATGCCACAAGAGCATGGCAACCGGAGCGGTAACTCGATTTTTTCGCCTCAGAAACAGTTTTTCCATTTTTTACAAATTATTTTGACAAAAATGCCACAAGTGTTTTATATCTTTGTAGAGAGGGAGAAAAGATGAGTTTTATGGGGTGGATAAATGATATGGTGTCCATAAGAAAAAATAAAGTTAACTGTCATATCTCAAAAACTAGTGAGCGCAAGAAAAAATTATCAACGTCAATCGATCAAGGACCTTGAAAAATGTCAAGATACCAATTTTCAAATTGATAGCTGTCATAATAAAGAAATGATTCAAAATTTTCGAATTCGGCATTTTTCAGTTTTTTTGAGATATTTCAGAAATGACAAAAGATATTTAGGATATCTTGAAATATTTGAAATAGTCATAAAATCGCGCAACTTTTTTGTGATTTAACCGACTCTGTATCTCTCACCGTTTCCGAGATACCAATAGTGAGCGTTGAAAAACGGGACACCCTGTATTTGTGTTCGTTCGTCAGATGTTGCGTTTGGAACAAGTAGCTGCCAACTTAAAAGTGGTGACCGATCGTTTCAAAAGTCACGTGAGTTGAAGCCTGGAGTCACGTGGGTTGAAGCCTGAAGTCACGTGGGTTGAAGCCTGAACTTTTTGGATAACAATTGTGTCTCCAGTTTTTTGATATTTGTGTTCGTTCGTCAGATGTTGCGTTTGGAACAAGTAGCTGCCAACTCCAAGAGTGGTGACCGATCGTTTTAAAAGTCACGTGGGTTGAAGCCTGAAATCACGTGGGTTGAAGTCTGGAGTCAAGTGGGTTAAAACCTGAACTTTTTGGGTAACAATTGTGTCTTTTTTTCTATATTTGTGTTCGTTCGTCAGATGTTGCGTTTGGAACAAGTAGCTGCCAACTTCAAAAGTGGTTACCGATCGTTTCAAAAGTCACGTGGGTTGAAGACTGGAGTCACGTGGGTTGAAGCCTGAAGTCACGTGGGTTGAAGCCTGAACTTTTTGGATAACAATTGTGTCTTCAGTTTTTTGATATTTGTGTTCGTTCGTCAGATGTTGCGTTTGGAACAAGTAGCTGCCAACTCCAAAAGTGGTGACCGATCGTTTTAAAAGTCACGTGGGTTGAAGCCTGAAATCACGTGGGTTGAAGTCTGGAGTCAAGTGGGTTAAAACCTTAACTTTTTGGGTAACAATTGTGTCTTTTTTTCTATATTTGTGTTCGTTCGTCAGATGTTGCGTTTGGAACAAGTAGCTGCCAACTTCAAAAGTGGTTACCGATCGTTTCAAAAGTCACGTGGGTTGAAGACTGGAGTCACGTGGGTTGAAGCCTGAAGTCACGTGGGTTGAAGCCTGAACTTTTTGGATAACAATTGTGTCTTCAGTTTTTTGATATTTGTGTTCGTTCGTCAGATGTTGCGTTTGGAACAAGTAGCTGCCAACTCCAAAAGTGGTGACCGATCGTTTTAAAAGTCACGTGGGTTGAAGCCTGAAATCACGTGGGTTGAAGTCTGGAGTCAAGTGGGTTAAAACCTTAACTTTTTGGGTAACAATTGTGTCTTTTTTTCTATATTTGTGTTCGTTCGTCAGATGTTGCGTTTGGAACAAGTAGCTGCCAACTTCAAAAGTGGTTACCGATCGTTTCAAAAGTCACGTGGGTTGAAGACTGGAGTCACGTGGGTTGAAGCCTGAAGTCACGTGGGTTGAAGCCTGAACTTTTTGGATAACAATTGTGTCTTCAGTTTTTTGATATTTGTGTTCGTTCGTCAGATGTTGCGTTTGGAACAAGTAGCTGCCAACATCAAAAGTGGTGACCGATCGTTTTAAATGTCACGTGGGTTGAAGCCTGAAGTCACGTGGGTTGAAACCTGAAGTCACGTGGGTTAAAACCTGAACTTTTTGGATAACAATTGGGTCTTTTCTTCTATATTTGTGTTCGTTCGTCAGATGTTGCGTTTGGAACAAGTAGCTGTCAACATCAAAAGTGGTGACCGATCGTTTTAAAAGTCACGTGGGTTGAAGCCTGAAGTCACGTGGGTTGGAGCCTGGAGTCACGTGGGTTCAAACCTGAACTTTTTGAATAACAATTTCGTCATTTTTTTTTGATATTTGTGTTCGTTCGTCAGTAGTTGCGTTTGGAACAAGTAGCTGCCAACTCCAAAAGTGGTGACCGATCGTTTTAAAAGTTACGTGGGTTGAAGTCTGAAGTCACGTGGGTTAAAACCTGAACTTTTTGGATAACAATTGTGTCTTTTTTTCTATATTTGTGTTCGTTCGTCAGATGTTGCGTTTGGAACAAGTAGCTGCCAACTTCAAAAGTGGTGACCGATCGTTTCAAAAGTCACGTGGGTTGAAGCCTGGAGCACGTGGGTTGAAGCCTGAAGTCACGTGGGTTGAAGCCTGAACTTTTTGGATAACAATTGTGTCTTCAGTTTCTTGATATTTGTGTTCGTTCGTAAGATATTGGGTTTAGAACAAGTAGCTGCCAACTCAAAAAGTGGTGACCGATCGTTTGAAAAGTCACGTGGGTTGAAGCCTGAAGTCACGTGGGTTGAAGCCTGAAGTCACGTGGGTTAAAACCTGAACTTTTTGGATAACAATTGTGTCTTTTCTTCTATATTTGTTCGTTCGTCAGATAATGCGTTTGGAACAAGTAGCTGCCAACAACAAAAGTGGTAACCGATCGTTTTAAAAAACACGTGGGTTGAAGCCTGAAGTCACGTGGGTTGAAGCCTGAAGTCACGTGGGATGAAGCCTGAAGTCACGTGGGTTAAAACCTGAACTTTTTGGATAACAATTGTGTCTTTTCTTCTATATTTGTGTTCGTTCGTCAGATGTTGCGTTTGGAACAAGTAGCTGCCAACATCAAAAGTGGTGACCGATCGTTTTAAAAGTCACGTAGGTTGAAGCCTGAAGTCACGTGGGTTGAAGCCTGAAGTCACGTGGGTAAGAACCTGAACTTTTTGGATAACAATTGTGTCTTGAGTTTTTTGATATTTGTGTTCGTTCGTCAGATGTTGCGTTTGGAACAAGTAGCTGTCAACTCCAAAAGTGGTGACCGATCGTTTTAAAAGTCACGTGAGTTGAAGCCTGAAGTCACGTGGGTTGAAGCCTGAAGTCACGTGGGTTGAAGCCTGAAGTCACGTGGGTTGAAACCTGAACTTTTTGGATAACAATTGTGTCTTTTCTTCTATATTTGTGTTCGTTCGTCAGATGTTGCGTTTGGAACAAGTAGCTGCCAACATCAAAAGTGGTGACCGATCGTTTTAAAAGTCACGTGGGTTGAAGTCTGAAGTCACGTGAGTTGGAGCCTGGAGTCACGTGATTTCAAACCTGAACATTTTGGATAACAATTGTGTCTTTTTTCCTATATTTGTGTTCGTTCGTCAGATGTTGCGTTTGGAACAAGTAGCTGCCAACTTCAAAAGTGGTGACCGATCGTTTCAAAAGTCACGTGAGTTGAAGCCTGGAGTCACGTGGGTTGAAGCCTGAAGTCACGTGGGTTGAAGCCTGAACTTTTTGGATAACAATTGTGTCTCCAGTTTTTTGATATTTGTGTTCGTTCGTCAGATGTTGCGTTTGGAACAAGTAGCTGCCAACTCCAAAAGTGTTGACCGATCGTTTTAAAAGTCACGTGGGTTGAAGCCTGAAGTCACGTGGGTTGAAGTCTGAAGTCACGTGGGTTAAAACCTGAACTTTTTGGGTAACAATTGTGTCTTTTTTTCTATATTTGTGTTCGTTCGTCAGATGTTGCGTTTGGAACAAGTGACTGCCAACTTCAAAAGTGGTTACCGATCGTTTCAAAAGTCACGTGGGTTGAAGCCTGGAGTCACGTGGGTTGAAGCCTGAAGTCACGTGGGTTGAAGCCTGAACTTTTTGGTTAACAATTGTGTCTTCATTTTTTTGATATTTGTGTTCGTTCGTCAAACGTTGCGTTTGGAACAAGTAGCTGCCAACTCCAAAAGTGGTGACCGATCGTTTTAAATGTCACGTGGGTTGAAGCCTGAAGTCACGTGGGTTGAAGCCTGGAGTCACGTGGGTTCAAACCTGAACTTTTTGGATAACAATTGTGTCTTTTTTTCTATATTTGTGTTCGTTCGTCAGATGTTGCGTTTGGAAAGAGTAGCTGCCAACTTCAAAAGTGGTGACCGATCGTTTTCAAAGTCACGTGGGTTGAAGCCTGGAGTCACGTGGGTTGAAACCTGAAGTCACGTGGGTTGAAGCCTGAAGTCACGTGGGTTAAAACCTGAACTTTTTGGATAACAATTGGGTCTTTTCTTCTATATTTGTGTTCGTTCGTCAGATGTAGCGTTTGGAACAAGTAGCTGCCAACATCAAAAGTGGTGACCGATCGTTTTAAAAGTCACGTGGGTTGAAGCCTGAAGTCACGTGGGTTGGAGCCTGGAGTCACGTGGGTTCAAACCTGAACTTTTTGAATAACAATTTCGTCATTTTTTTTTATATTTGTGTTCGTTCGTCAGAAGTTGCGTTTGGAACAAGTACCTGCCAACTCCAAAAGTGGTGACCGATTGTTTCAAAAGTCACGTGGGTTGTTGTCTGAAGTCACGTGGGTTAAAACCTGAACTTTTTGGATAACAATTGTGTCTTTTTTTCTATATTTGTGTTCGTTCGTCAGATGTTGCGTTTGGAACAAGTAGCTGCCAACTTCAAAAGTGGTGACCGATCGTTTCAAAAGTCACGTGGGTTGAAGCCTGGAGTCACGTGGGTTGAAGCCTGAAGTCACGTGGGTTGAAGCCTGAACTTTTTGGATAACAATTGTGTCTTCAGTTTATTGATATTTGTGTTCGTTCGTAAGATATTGCGTTTAGAACAAGTAGCTGCCAACTCCAAAAGTGGTGACCGATCGTTTTAAAAGTCACGTGGGTTGAAGCCTGGAGTCACGTGGGTTGAAGCCTGAAGTCACGTGGGTTGAAGCCTGAACTTTTTGGATAACAATTGTGTCTTCAGTTTATTGATATTTGTGTTCGTTCGTAAGATATTGCGTTTAGAACAAGTAGCTGCCAACTCCAAAAGTGGTGACCGATCGTTTCAAAAGTCACGTGGGTTGAAGCCTGGAGTCACGTGGGTTGAAGCCTGGAGTCACGTGGGTTGAAGCCTGAAGTCACGTGGGTTGAAGCCTGAACTTTTTGGATAACAATTGTGTCTTCAGTTTATTGATATTTGTGTTCGTTCGTCAGATGTTGCGTTTGGAACAAGTAGCTGCCAACTTCAAAAGTGGTGACCGATCGTTTCAAAAGTCACGTGGGTTGAAGCCTGGAGTCACGTGGGTTGAAGCCTGAAGTCACGTGGGTTGAAGCCTGAACTTTTTGGATAACAATTGTGTCTTCAGTTTATTGATATTTGTGTTCGTTCGTAAGATATTGCGTTTAGAACAAGTAGCTGCCAACTCCAAAAGTGGTGACCGATCGTTTTAAAAGTCACGTGGGTTGAAGCCTGAAGTCACGTGGGTTGAAGCCTGAAGTCACGTGAGTTAAAACCTGAACTTTTTGGATAACAATTGTGTCTTTTTTTCTATATTTGTGTTCGTTTGTCAGATGTTGCGTTTGGAACAAGTAGCTGCCAACTTCAAAAGTGGTTACCGATCGTTTTAAAAGTCACGTGGGTTGAAGCCTGAAGTCACGTGGGTTGAAGTCTGAAGTCACGTGGGTTAAAACCTGAACTTTTTGGGTAACAATTGTGTCTTTTTTTCTATATTTGTGTTCGTTCGTCAGATGTTGCGTTTGGAACAAGTGACTGCCAACTTCAAAAGTGGTTACCGATCGTTTCAAAAGTCACGTGGGTTGAAGCCTGGAGTCACGTGGGTTGAAGCCTGAAGTCACGTGGGTTGAAGCCTAAACTTTTTGGATAACAATTGTGTCTTCATTTTTTTGATATTTGTGTTCGTTCGTCAAACGTTGCGTTTGGAACAAGTAGCTGCCAACTCCAAAAGTGGTGACCGATCGTTTCAAAAGTCACGTGGGTTGAAGCCTGGAGCACGTGGGTTGAAGCCTGAAGTCACGTGGGTTGAAGCCTGAACTTTTTGGATAACAATTGTGTCTTCAGTTTCTTGATATTTGTGTTCGTTCGTAAGATATTGCGTTTAGAACAAGTAGCTGCCAACTCAAAAAGTGGTGACCGATCGTTTGAAAAGTCACGTGGGTTGAAGCCTGAAGTCACGTGGGTTGAAGCCTGAAGTCACGTGGGTTAAAACCTGAACTTTTTGGATAACAATTGTGTCTTTTCTTCTATATTTGTTCGTTCGTCAGATAATGCGTTTGGAACAAGTAGCTGCCAACAACAAAAGTGGTAACCGATCGTTTTAAAAAACACGTGGGTTGAAGCCTGAAGTCACGTGGGTTGAAGCCTGAAGTCACGTGGGATGAAGCCTGAAGTCACGTGGGTTAAAACCTGAACTTTTTGGATAACAATTGTGTCTTTTCTTCTATATTTGTGTTCGTTCGTCAGATGTTGCGTTTGGAACAAGTAGCTGCCAACATCAAAAGTGGTGACCGATCGTTTTAAAAGTCACGTAGGTTGAAGCCTGAAGTCACGTGGGTTGAAGCCTGAAGTCACGTGGGTAAGAACCTGAACTTTTTGGATAACAATTGTGTCTTGAGTTTTTTGATATTTGTGTTCGTTCGTCAGATGTTGCGTTTGGAACAAGTAGCTGTCAACTCCAAAAGTGGTGACCGATCGTTTTAAAAGTCACGTGAGTTGAAGCCTGAAGTCACGTGGGTTGAAGCCTGAAGTCACGTGGGTTGAAGCCTGAAGTCACGTGGGTTGAAACCTGAACTTTTTGGATAACAATTGTGTCTTTTCTTCTATATTTGTGTTCGTTCGTCAGATGTTGCGTTTGGAACAAGTAGCTGCCAACATCAAAAGTGGTGACCGATCGTTTTAAAAGTCACGTGGGTTGAAGTCTGAAGTCACGTGAGTTGGAGCCTGGAGTCACGTGATTTCAAACCTGAACATTTTGGATAACAATTGTGTCTTTTTTCCTATATTTGTGTTCGTTCGTCAGATGTTGCGTTTGGAACAAGTAGCTGCCAACTTCAAAAGTGGTGACCGATCGTTTCAAAAGTCACGTGAGTTGAAGCCTGGAGTCACGTGGGTTGAAGCCTGAAGTCACGTGGGTTGAAGCCTGAACTTTTTGGATAACAATTGTGTCTCCAGTTTTTTGATATTTGTGTTCGTTCGTCAGATGTTGCGTTTGGAACAAGTAGCTGCCAACTCCAAAAGTGTTGACCGATCGTTTTAAAAGTCACGTGGGTTGAAGCCTGAAGTCACGTGGGTTGAAGTCTGAAGTCACGTGGGTTAAAACCTGAACTTTTTGGGTAACAATTGTGTCTTTTTTTCTATATTTGTGTTCGTTCGTCAGATGTTGCGTTTGGAACAAGTGACTGCCAACTTCAAAAGTGGTTACCGATCGTTTCAAAAGTCACGTGGGTTGAAGCCTGGAGTCACGTGGGTTGAAGCCTGAAGTCACGTGGGTTGAAGCCTGAACTTTTTGGTTAACAATTGTGTCTTCATTTTTTTGATATTTGTGTTCGTTCGTCAAACGTTGCGTTTGGAACAAGTAGCTGCCAACTCCAAAAGTGGTGACCGATCGTTTTAAATGTCACGTGGGTTGAAGCCTGAAGTCACGTGGGTTGAAGCCTGGAGTCACGTGGGTTCAAACCTGAACTTTTTGGATAACAATTGTGTCTTTTTTTCTATATTTGTGTTCGTTCGTCAGATGTTGCGTTTGGAAAGAGTAGCTGCCAACTTCAAAAGTGGTGACCGATCGTTTTCAAAGTCACGTGGGTTGAAGCCTGGAGTCACGTGGGTTGAAACCTGAAGTCACGTGGGTTGAAGCCTGAAGTCACGTGGGTTAAAACCTGAACTTTTTGGATAACAATTGGGTCTTTTCTTCTATATTTGTGTTCGTTCGTCAGATGTAGCGTTTGGAACAAGTAGCTGCCAACATCAAAAGTGGTGACCGATCGTTTTAAAAGTCACGTGGGTTGAAGCCTGAAGTCACGTGGGTTGGAGCCTGGAGTCACGTGGGTTCAAACCTGAACTTTTTGAATAACAATTTCGTCATTTTTTTTTATATTTGTGTTCGTTCGTCAGAAGTTGCGTTTGGAACAAGTACCTGCCAACTCCAAAAGTGGTGACCGATTGTTTCAAAAGTCACGTGGGTTGTTGTCTGAAGTCACGTGGGTTAAAACCTGAACTTTTTGGATAACAATTGTGTCTTTTTTTCTATATTTGTGTTCGTTCGTCAGATGTTGCGTTTGGAACAAGTAGCTGCCAACTTCAAAAGTGGTGACCGATCGTTTCAAAAGTCACGTGGGTTGAAGCCTGGAGTCACGTGGGTTGAAGCCTGAAGTCACGTGGGTTGAAGCCTGAACTTTTTGGATAACAATTGTGTCTTCAGTTTATTGATATTTGTGTTCGTTCGTAAGATATTGCGTTTAGAACAAGTAGCTGCCAACTCCAAAAGTGGTGACCGATCGTTTTAAAAGTCACGTGGGTTGAAGCCTGGAGTCACGTGGGTTGAAGCCTGAAGTCACGTGGGTTGAAGCCTGAACTTTTTGGATAACAATTGTGTCTTCAGTTTATTGATATTTGTGTTCGTTCGTAAGATATTGCGTTTAGAACAAGTAGCTGCCAACTCCAAAAGTGGTGACCGATCGTTTCAAAAGTCACGTGGGTTGAAGCCTGGAGTCACGTGGGTTGAAGCCTGGAGTCACGTGGGTTGAAGCCTGAAGTCACGTGGGTTGAAGCCTGAACTTTTTGGATAACAATTGTGTCTTCAGTTTATTGATATTTGTGTTCGTTCGTCAGATGTTGCGTTTGGAACAAGTAGCTGCCAACTTCAAAAGTGGTGACCGATCGTTTCAAAAGTCACGTGGGTTGAAGCCTGGAGTCACGTGGGTTGAAGCCTGAAGTCACGTGGGTTGAAGCCTGAACTTTTTGGATAACAATTGTGTCTTCAGTTTATTGATATTTGTGTTCGTTCGTAAGATATTGCGTTTAGAACAAGTAGCTGCCAACTCCAAAAGTGGTGACCGATCGTTTTAAAAGTCACGTGGGTTGAAGCCTGAAGTCACGTGGGTTGAAGCCTGAAGTCACGTGAGTTAAAACCTGAACTTTTTGGATAACAATTGTGTCTTTTTTTCTATATTTGTGTTCGTTTGTCAGATGTTGCGTTTGGAACAAGTAGCTGCCAACTTCAAAAGTGGTTACCGATCGTTTTAAAAGTCACGTGGGTTGAAGCCTGAAGTCACGTGGGTTGAAGTCTGAAGTCACGTGGGTTAAAACCTGAACTTTTTGGGTAACAATTGTGTCTTTTTTTCTATATTTGTGTTCGTTCGTCAGATGTTGCGTTTGGAACAAGTGACTGCCAACTTCAAAAGTGGTTACCGATCGTTTCAAAAGTCACGTGGGTTGAAGCCTGGAGTCACGTGGGTTGAAGCCTGAAGTCACGTGGGTTGAAGCCTAAACTTTTTGGATAACAATTGTGTCTTCATTTTTTTGATATTTGTGTTCGTTCGTCAAACGTTGCGTTTGGAACAAGTAGCTGCCAACTCCAAAAGTGGTGACCGATCGTTTTAAATGTCACGTGGGTTGAAGCCTGAAGTCACGTGGGTTGAAGCCTGGAGTCACGTGGGTTCAAACCTGAACTTTTTGGATAACAATTGTGTCTTTTTTTCTATATTTGTGTTCGTTCGTCAGATGTTGCGTTTGGAAAGAGTAGCTGCCAACTTCAAAAGTGGTGACCGATCGTTTTCAAAGTCACGTGGGTTGAAGCCTGGAGGCACGTGGGTTGAAGCCTGAAGTCACGTGGGTTGAAGCCTGAAGTCACGTGGGTTAAAACCTGAACTTTTTGGATAACAATTGGGTCTTTTCTTCTATATTTGTGTTCGTTCGTCAGATGTTGCGTTTGGAACAAGTAGCTGCCAACATCAAAAGTGGTGACCGATCGTTTTAAAAGTCACGTGGGTTGAAGCCTGAAGTCACGTGGGTTGGAGCCTGGAGTCACGTGGGTTCAAACCTGAACTTTTTGAATAACAATTCCGTCATTTTTTTTTATATTTGTGTTCGTTCGTCAGAAGTTGCGTTTGGAACAAGTACCTGCCAACTCCAAAAGTGGTGACCGATTGTTTCAAAAGTCACGTGGGTTGATGTCTGGAGTCACGTGGGTTAAAACCTGAACTTTTTGGATAACAATTGTGTCTTTTTTTCTATATTTGTGTTCGTTCGTCAGATGTTGCGTTTGGAACAAGTAGCTGCCAACTTCAAAAGTGGTGACCGATCGTTTCAAAAATCACGTGGGTTGAAGCCTGGAGTCACGTGGGTTGAAGCCTGAAGTCACGTGGGTTGAAGCCTGAACTTTTTGGATAACAATTGTGTCTTCAGTTTATTGATATTTGTGTTCGTTCGTAAGATATTGCGTTTAGAACAAGTAGCTGCCAACTCCAAAAGTGGTGACCGATCGTTTTAAAAGTCACGTGGGTTGAAGCCTGAAGTCACGTGGGTTGAAGCCTGAAGTTTTTGGACAACAATTGTGTCTTCAGTTTTTTGATATTTGTGTTCGTTCGTCAGATGTTGCGTTTGGAACAAGTAGCTGCCAACTTCAAAAGTGGTGACCGATCGTTTCAAAAGTCACGTGGGTTGAAGCCTGGAGTCACGTGGGTTGAAGCCTGAAGTCACGTGAGTTGAAGCCGGAAGTCACGTGGGTTAAAACCTGAAGTCACGTGGGTTAAAACCTGAACTTTTTGGATAACAATTGTGTCTTTTCTTCTATATTTGTGTTCGTTCGTCAGATGTTGCGTTTGAAACAAGTAGCTGCCAACATCAAAAGTGGTGACCGATCGTTTCAAAAGTCACGTGGGTTGAAGCCTGAAGTCACGTGGGTTGGAGCCTGGAGTCACGTGGGTTCAAACCTTAACTTTTTGAATAACAATTTCGACATTTTTTTTTTGATATTTGTGTTCGTTCGTCAGATGTTGCGTTTGGAACAAGTAGCTGCCAACATCAAAAGTGGTGACCGATCGTTTTAAAAGTCACGTAGGTTGAAGCCTGAAGTCACGTGGGTTGAAGCCTGAAGTCACGTGGATAAGAACCTGAACTTTTTGGATAACAATTGTGTCTTGAGTTTTTTTGATATTTGTGTTCGTTCGTCAGATGTTGCGTTTGGAACAAGTAGCTGTCAACTCCAAAAGTGGTGACCGATCGTTTTGAAAGTCACGTGGGTTGAAGCCTGAAGTCACGTGGGTTGAAGCCTGAAGTCACGTGGGTTGAAACCTGAACTTTTTGGATAACAATTTTGTCTTTTCTCCTATATTTGTGTTCGTTAGTCAGATGTTGCGTTTGGAACAAGTAGCTGCCAACATCAAAAGTGGTGACAGATCGTTTTAAAAGTCACGTGGGTTGAAGCCTGAAGTCACGTGGGTTGAAGTCTGAAGTCACGTGGGTTAAAACCTGAACTTTTTGGGTAACAATCGTGTCTTTTTTTCTATATTTGTGTTCGTTCGTCAGATGTTGCGTTTGGAACAAGTAGCTGCCAACTTCAAAAGTGGTGACCGATCGTTTCAAAACTCACGTGGGTTGAAGCCTGGAGTCACGTGGGTTGAAGCCTGAAGTCACGTGGGTTGGAGCCTGGAGTCACGTGGGTTCAAACCTGAACTTTTTGGATAACAATTGTGTCTTTTTTTCTATATTTGTGTTCGTTCGTCGGATGTTGCGTTTGGAAAGAGTAGCTGCCAACTTCAAAAGTGGTGACCGATCGTTTTCAAAGTCACGTGGGTTGAAGCCTGAAGTCACGTGGGTTGAAGCCTGAAGTCACGTGGGTTAAAACCTGAACTTTTTTGATAACAATTGTGTCTTTTCTTCTATTATTTGTGTTCGTTCGTCAGATGTTGCGTTTGAAACAAGTAGCTGCCAACATCAAAAGTGGTGACCGATCGTTTTAAAAGTCACGTGGGTTGAAGCCTTAGGTCACGTGGGTTGAAGCCTGAAATCACGTGGGTTGAAGCCTGAAGTCACGTGGGTTGAAACCTGAACTTTTTGGATAACAATTGTGTCTTTTCTTCTATATTTGTGTTCGTTCGTCAGATGTTGCGTTTGGAACAAGTAGCTGCCAACGTCAAAAGTGGTGAACGATCGTTCCAAAAGTCACGTGTGTTGGAGCCTGGAGTCACGTGGGTTCAAACCTGAACTTTTTGGATAACAATTGTGTCTTTTTTTCTATATTTGGGTTCGTTCGTCAGATGTTGCGTTTGGAAAGGGTAGCTGCCAACTTCAAAAGTTGTGACCGATCGTTTTCAAAGTCACGTGGGTTGAAGCCTGAAGTCACGTGGGTTGAAGCCTGAAGTCACGTGGGTTAAAACCTGAACTTTTTGGATAACAATTGTGTCTTTTCTTCTATATTTGTGTTCGTTCGTCAGATGTTGCGTTTGGAACAAGTAGCTGCCAACTCCAAAAGTGGTGACCGATCGTTTCAAAAGTCACGTGGGTTGGAGCCTGAAGTCACGTGGGTTGAAGCCTGAAGTCACGTGGGTTGAAGTCTGGAGTCACGTGGGTTAAAACCTGAACTTTTTGGATAACAATTGTGTCTTTACTTCTATATTTGTGTTCGTTCGTCAGATGTTGCGTTTGGAACAAGTAGCTGCCAACATCAAAAGTGGTGACCGATCGTTTTAAAAGTCACGTGGGTTGAAGCCTGAAGTCACGTGGGTTGGAGCCTGGAGTCACGTGAGTTCAAACCTGAGTTTTTTGGATAACAATTGTGTCTTTTTTTTATATTTGTGTTCGTTCGTCAGATGTTGCGTTTGGAAAGAGTAGCTGCCAACTTTAAAAGTGGTGACCGATCGTTTTCAAAGTCACGTGGGTTGAAGCCTGAGGTCACGTGGGTTGAAGCCTGAAGTCACGTGGGTTGAAACCTGAACTTTTTGGATAACAATTGTGTCTTTTCTTCTATATTTGTGTTCGTTCGTCAGATGTTGCGTTTGGGACAAGTAGCTGCCAACATCAAAAGTGGTGACCGATCGTTTTAAAAGTCACGTGAGTTGAAGCCTAAAGTCACGTGGGTTGGAGCCTGGAGTCACGTGGGTTCAAACCTGAACTTTTTGGATAACAATTGTGTCTTTTTTTCTATATTTGTGTTCGTTCGTCAGATGTTGCGTTTGGAACAAGTAGCTGCCAACTTCGAAAGTGGTGACCGATCGTTTCAAAAGTCACGTGAGTTGGAGCCTGGAGTCACGTGGGTTCAAACCTGAACTTTTTGGATAACAGTTTCGTCATTTTTTTTTGATATTTGTGTTCGTTCGTCAGATGATGCGTTTGGAACAAGTAGCTGCAAACTCCAGAAGTGGTGACCGATCGTTTTAAAAGTCACGTGGGTTGAAGCCTGGAGTCACGTGGGTTGAAGCCTGAAGTCACGTGAGTTGAAGCCTGAAGTCACGTGGGTTTAATCCTGAAATTTTTGGATAACAATTGTGTCTTTTCTTCTATATTTGTGTTCGTTCGTCAGATGTTGCGTTTGGAACAAGTAGCTGCCAACTTCGAAAGTGGTGACCGATCGTTTCAAAAGTCACGTGGGTTGAAGCCTGGAGTCACGTGGGTTGAAGCCTGAAGTCACGTGGGTTGGAGCCTGGAGTCACGTGGGTTCAAACCTGAACTTTTTGGGAGACAATTTCGTCATTTTTTTTTTGATATTTGTGTTCGTTCGTCAGATGATGCGTTTGGAACAAGTAGCTGCCAACTCCAAAAGTGGTGACCGATCATTTTAAAAGTCACGTGGGTTGAAGCCTGGAGTCACGTGGGCTAAAACCTGAACTTTTTGAATAACAATCGTTTCTTGTTTTCTATATTTGTGTTCGTTCGTCAGATGTTGCGTTTGGAACAAGTAGCTGCCAACTTCAAAAGTGGTGACCGATCGTTTCAAAAGTCACGTGAGTTGAAGCCTAGAGTCACGTGGGTTGAAGCCTGAAGTCACGTGGGTTGAAGCCTGAATTTTTTGTATAACATTTGTGTCTCCAGTTTTTTGATATTTGTGTTCGTTCGTCAGATGTTGCGTTTGGAACAAGTAGCTGCCAACTTCAAAAGTCGTGACCGATCGTTTCAAAAGTCACGTGAGTTGAAGCCTGGAGTCACGTGGGTTGAAGCCTGAAGTCACGTGAGTTAAAGCCTGAAGTCACGTGGGTTTAAACCCGAACTTTTTGGATAACAATTGTGTCTTTTCTTCTATATTTGTGTTCGTTCGTCAGATGTTGCGTTTGGAACAAGTAGCTGCCAACATCAAAAGTGGTGACCGATCGTTTTAAAAGTCACGTGGGTTGAAGCCTGAAGTCACGTGGGTTGAAGCCTGGAGTCACGTGGGTTAAAACCTGAATTTTTTGGATAACAATTGTGTCTTTACTTCTATATTTGTGTTCGTTCGTCGGATGTTGCGTTTGGAACAAGTAGCTGCCAACATCAAAAGTGGTGACCGATCGTTTTAAAAGTCACGTGGGTTGAAGCCTGAAGGCACGTGGGTTGGAGCCTGGAGTCACGTGGGTTCAAACCTGAACTTTTTGGATGATAATTTCGTCATTTTTTTTTTGATATTTGTGTTCGTTCGTCAGATGATGCGTTTGGAACAAGTAGCTGTCAACTCCAAAAGTGGTGACCGATTGTTTTAAAAGTCACGTGGGTTGAAGCCTGGAGTCACGTGGGTTAAAACCTGAACTTTTTGAATAACAATTGTGTCTTTTTCTCTATATTTGTGTTCGTTCGTCAGATGTTGCGTTTGGAACAAGTAGCTGCCAACTTCAAAAGTGGTGACCGATCGTTTCAAAAGTCACGTGAGTTGAAGCCTGGAGTCACGTGGGTTGAAGCCTGAAGTCACGTGGGTTGAAGCCTGAACTTTTTGGATAACAATTGTGTCTCCAGTTTTTTGATATTTGTGTTCGTTCGTCAGATGTTGCGTTTGGAACAAGTAGCTGCCAACTTCAAAAGTGGTGACCGATCGATTCAAAAGTCACGTGAGTTGAAGCCTGGAGTCACGTGGGTTGAAGCCTGAAGTCACGTGAGTTGAAGCCTCAAGTCACGTGGGTTTAAACCCGAACTTTTTGGATAACAATTGTGTCTTTTCTTCTATATTTGTGTTCGTTCGTCAGATGTTGCGTTTGGAACAAGTAGCTGCCAACATCAAAAGTGGTGACCGATCGTTTTAAAATTCACGTGGGTTGAAGCCTGAAGTCACGTGGGTTGAAGCCTGGAGTCACGTGGGTTGAAGCCTGGAGTCACGTGGGTTAAAACCCGAACTTTTTGGATAACAATTGTGTCTTTACTTCTATATTTGTGTTCGTTCGTCGGATGTTGCGTTTGGAACAAGTAGCTGCCAACATCAAAAGTTGTGACCGATCGTTTTAAAAGTCACGTGGGTTGAAGCCTGAAGGCACGTGGGTTGGAGCCTGGAGTCACGTGAGTTCAAACCTGAACTTTTTGGATAACAATTGTGTCTTTTTTTCTATTATTGTGTTCGTTCGTCAGATGTTGCGTTTGGAACAAGTAGCTGCCAACTTCAAAAGTGGTGACCGATCGTTTCAAAAGTCACGTGGGTTGAAGCCTGGAGTCACGTGGGTTGAAGCCTGAAGTCACGTGGGTTGAAGCCTGAATTTTTTGGATAACAATTGTGTCTTCAGTTTTACTTTCCCGGCCCACCCACGAACACGGAGGGAAAGTATTGTAATCGTGCAGAAAAAAAGTTTTGAGATTTCACCGGATATATCCGTTTTGAGGTCCTCCAAGACGATTAAGACCATTTTCAGAATGATGTCTGTCTGTGTGTGTGTGTGTGTGTATGTGTGTGTGTGTGTGTGTGTGTGTGTCTGTCTGTGATCTTCCACGATAACTGCCGTAAAGTTGACTGGATCGACTTGATATTTGGTATACAAACATGGTTGTTTCCTGAAAAGAGCCCATTAGTTTTTGGCTGTCATCTGTCAAACCCAACTGTCACTATCATCAAATGTCAGAAGCTATATCTCACGGAACTCAACTTGCAATATGTCATTTGAAAGCCCTTGAAAAACTGTATTCATAACGGTTGGAAACATTGCCCTATCTGTCATCTGTCAAGTAATAAAAAATGTTAAAGTTCAAAACTTTACCAATTAATAATTCAAAATCTATCCGATGGATTGGAACCAGATTTGGCAGGAAGCAACAGAACAAAAGAGTCAAATTGAGGCCGCAGTTGCAGTTTTCCACCATTCTCCAGTTGAGCGTAATGAATTTTCGAAATTTCTCCTGGCCGTTGCCACTCAGGAGGGGCTCTCGCCGGTGTTTCGACCAGCACGACTCGCTTTTGTAGCAGGACTCCACTCAAAAATTTATTCCTGCTCGGGGATCGACTTTTTTTTAGAAATTTCAACTGATATCGAAAGTAGATTGTCTTGAGCGTCGTGCAGGTCTATTTTCAGAGTTGACACGGTTTCGGTTTTCCGACTGTAATTTTTTCAAAATGAAATTTGCACATTCCGTGAATTTGAGAAAAACGCAATGCAAACTTCTACATGCGTTAGGCCCCACGAGATATTAATTTTAGGTGCAGACATGCTGTGAATAAAAGTTAGAGAAAAGATTGAGCTAATTTTTGGAGGAAAAATTTTCGAAATCGGATCAACAGTTGCCGAGTTTTCCTCTCTGGAAAAACTGCAAATTTTCCAACTTTTTATTCCGT
The DNA here is from genome assembly GCA_949128115.1 of Anaspis maculata. Lineage (NCBI taxonomy): Eukaryota > Metazoa > Arthropoda > Insecta > Coleoptera > Scraptiidae > Anaspis > Anaspis maculata. The sequence continues at coordinate 123,180,834 of OX421961.1, forward strand.
GAACAGATTTCTTGGAATTGTTTTTTTTAGAGAATAGATAACTGGTTCTTGAACATTTTCCAATAATTTCTCTCCAATTTCCCGGAAATTTTTCTCCTGAAAATATAAAACCACTCATGCGATCGTACAAATTAAGCGGTTCTGTCACGATAATTACCGAATTATTGATCCGATCAAATCGAAATCAGGTACGGAGGCCTAAGTTCAGCCTGGAATGTTCTGATTAGACTTTGGGTGGATGATTTTGATCGGAAGCCCTCAGGTGGCACATTGGGTCTGGGTTTGTCTGCCCAAGCTCTAAATTGAAAATATAGAGTTGAAATTTGACACACAGATGCAGTGAAAGTTTTCAATCAAGTTTTTGTAATTTCATCATCATATCTGAAGTAGGAACAAAAATTTCAATAAGGAACCAGCATTGCATTTTTGAGATATCACAACAGTTAGCTACCTAGTTCTACCTTTTGGATCATTTCATCACCTTGGAAAACTGACCTAACCTGTCATTTTTTCTGTCCGCTCAACAATGGATGCAGGATGCTCGCTAAACGCTCGACTAAATAGAATTTTTTCATCGATTTCCAAATCGAATCGCCCCCTCCCGAAGGGACACTTCGATCAAAATCATTACTGACGTCTCTGGATACCGCCGGGAAAGTTTTGTGTCGCCCCACAACAGATTTTTTGATATTTGTGTTCGTTCGTCAGATGTTGCGTTTGGAACAAGTAGCTGCCAACTCCAAAAGTGGTGACCGATCGTTTTCAAAGTCACGTGGGTGGAAGCCTGAAGTCACGTGGGTTGAAGCCTGAAGTCACGTGGGTTAAAACCTGAACTTTTTGGATAACAATTGTGTCTTTTTTTCTTTATTTGTGTTCGTTCGTCGGATGTTGCGTTTGGAAAGAGTAGCTGCCAACTTTAAAAGTGGTGACCGATCGATTTCAAAGTCACGTGGGTTGAAGCCCGAAGTCACGTGGGTTAATGCCTGAAGTCACGTGGATTGAAGCCTGAAGTCACGTGGGTTAAAACCTGAACTTTTTGGATAACAATTGTGTCTTTTCTTCTATATTTGTGTTCGTTCGTCAGATGTTGCGTTTGAAACAAGTAGCTGCCAACATCAAAAGTGGTGACCGATCGTTTTAAAAGTCACGTGGGTTGAAGCCTGAAATCACGTGGGTTGGAGCCTGGAGTCACGTGGGTTCAAACCTGAACTTTTTGAATAACAATTTCGATATTTTTTTTTTGATATTTGTGTTCGTTCGTCAGATGTTGCGTTTGGAACAAGTAGCTGCCAACTCCAAAAGTGGTGACCGATCGTTTTAAAAGTCACGTGGGTTGAAGCCTGAAGTCACGTGGGTTGAAGCCTGGAGTCACGTGGGTTGAAGCCTGAAGTCACGTGGGTTAAAACCTGAACTTTTTGGATAACAATTGCGTCTTTTCTTCTATATTTGTGTTCGTTCGTCAGATGTTGCGTTTGGAACAAGTAGCTGCCAACATCAATTGCGGTGACCGATCGTTTCAAAAGTCACGTGTGTTGAAGCCTGAAGTTACGTGGGTTGGAGCCAGAAGTGACGTGGGTTCAAACCTGAACTTTTTGGATAACAATTGTGTCTTTTTTTCTATATTTGTGTTCGTTCGTCAGATGTTGCGTTTGGAAAGAGTAGTTGCCAACTTCAAAAGTGGTGACCGATCGTTTTCAAAGTCACGTGGGTTGAAGCCTGAAGTCACGTGGGTTGAAGCCTAAAATCACGTGGGTTGAAGCCCGAAGTCACGTGGGTTGAAACCTGAACTTTTTGGATAACAATTATGTCTTTTCTTCTATATTTGTGTTCGTTCGTCAGATGTTGCGTTAGGAACAAGTAGCTGCCAACATCAAAAGTGGTGACCGATCGTTTTAAAAGTCACGTGGGTTGAAGCCTGAAGTCACGTGGGTTGGAGCCTGGAGTCACGTGGGTTCAAACCTGAACTTTTTGGATAACAATTGTGTCTTTTTTTCTATATTTGTGTTCGTTCGTCAAATGTTGCGTTTGGAACAAGTAGCTGCCAACTCCAAAAGTGGTGACCGATCGTTTTCAAAGTCACGTGGGTTGAAGCCCGAAGTCACGTGGGTTGAAGCCTGAAGTCACGTGGGTTGAAGCCTGAAGTCACGTGGGTTAAAACCTGAACTTTTTGGATAACGATTGTGTCTTTTCTTCTATATTTGTGTTCGTTCGTCAGATGTTGCGTTTGGAACAAGTAGCTGCCAACATCAAAAGTGGTGACCGATCGTTTTAAAAGTCACGTGGGTTGAAGCCTGAAGTCACGTGGGTTGGAGCCTGGAGTCACGTGGGTTCAAACCTGAACTTTTTGGATAACAATTGTGTCTTTTTTTCTATATTTGTGTTCGTTCGTCGGATGTTGCGTTTGGAAAGAGTAGCTGCCAACTTTAAAAGTGGTGACCGATCGATATCAAAGTCACGTGGGTTGAAGCCCGAAGTCACGTGAGTTAAAGCCTGAAGTCACGTGGATTGAAGCCTGAAGTCACGTGGGTTAAAACCTGAACTTTTTGGATAACAATTGTGTCTTTTCTTCTATATTTGTGCTCGTTCGTCAAATGTTGCGTTTGAAACAAGTAGCTGCCAACATCAAAAGTGGTGACTGATCGTTTTAAAAGTCACGTGGGTTGAAGCCTGAAGTCACGTGGGTTGAAGCCTGAAGTCACGTGGGTTAAAACCTGAACTTTTTAGATAACAATTGTGTTTTTTCTTCTATATTTGTGTTCGTTCGTCAGATGTTGCGTTTGGAACAAGTAGCTGCCAACTCCAAAAGTGGTGACCGATCGTTTTAAAAGTCACGTGGGTTGAAGCCTGAAGTCACGTGGGTTGAAGCCTGGAGTCACGTGGGTTGAAGCCTGAAGTCACGTGGGTTAAAACCTGAACTTTTTGGATAACAATTGTGTCTTTTTTTCTATATTTGTGTTCGTTCGTCGGATGTTGCGTTTGGAAAGAGTAGCTGCCAACTTCAAAAGTGGTGACCGATCGATTTCAAAGTCACGTGGGTTGAAGCCCGAAGTCACGTGGGTTAAAGCCTGAAGTCACGTGGATTGAAGCCTGAAGTCACGTGGGTTAAAACCTGAACTTTTTGGATAACAATTGCGTCTTTTCTTCTATATTTGTGTTCGTTCGTCAGATGTTGCGTTTGGAACAAGTAGCTGCCAACATCAATTGCGGTGACCGATCGTTTCAAAAGTCACGTGGGTTGGAGCCCGAAGTCACGTGGGTTAAAGCCTGAAGTCACGTGGATTGAAGCCTGAAGTCACGTGGGTTAAAACCTGAACTTTTTGGATAACAATTGCGTCTTTTCTTCTATATTTGTGTTCGTTCGTCAGATGTTGCGTTTGGAACAAGTAGCTGCCAACTCCAAAAGTGGTGACCGATCGTTTTAAAAGTCACGTGGGTTGAAGCCTGAAGTCACGTGGGTTGAAGCCTGGAGTCACGTGGGTTGAAGCCTGAAGTCACGTGGGTTAAAACCTGAACTTTTTGGATAACAATTGTGTCTTTTTTTCTATATTTGTGTTCGTTCGTCGGATGTTGCGTTTGGAAAGAGTAGCTGCCAACTTCAAAAGTGGTGACCGATCGATTTCAAAGTCACGTGGGTTGAAGCCCGAAGTCACGTGGGTTAAAGCCTGAAGTCACGTGGATTGAAGCCTGAAGTCACGTGGGTTAAAACCTGAACTTTTTGGATAACAATTGCGTCTTTTCTTCTATATTTGTGTTCGTTCGTCAGATGTTGCGTTTGGAACAAGTAGCTGCCAACATCAATTGCGGTGACCGATCGTTTCAAAAGTCACGTGGGTTGGAGCCAGAAGTCACGTGGGTTCAAACCTGAACTTTTTGGATAACAATTGTGTCTTTTTTTCTATATTTGTGTTCGTTCGTCAGATGTTGCGTTTGGAAAGAGTAGTTGCCAACTTCAAAAGTGGTGACCGATCGTTTTCAAAGTCACGTGGGTTGAAGCCTGAAGTCAAGTGGGTTGAAGCCTAAAATCACGTGGTTTGAAGCCTGAAGTCACGTGGGTTGAAACCTGAACTTTTTGGATAACAATTATGTCTTTTCTTCTATATTTGTGTTCGTTCGTCAGATGTTGCGTTAGGAACAAGTAGCTGCCAACATCAAAAGTGGTGACCGATCGTTTTAAAAGTCACGTGGGTTGAAGCCTGAAGTCACGTGGCTTGGAGCCTGGAGTCACGTGGGTTCAAACCTGAACTTTTTGGATAACAATTTTGTCTTTTTTTCTATATTTGTGTTCGTTCGTCGGATGTTGCGTTTGGAAAGAGTAGCTGCCAACTTCAAAAGTGGTGACCGATCGATTTCAAAGTCACGTGGGTTGAAGCCCGAAGTCACGTGGGTTGAAGCCTGAAGTCACGTGGGTTGAAGCCTGAAGTCACGTGGGTTAAAACCTGAACTTTTTAGATAACAATTGTGTCTTTTCTTCTATATTTGTGTTCGTTCGTCAGATGTTGCGTTTGAAACAAGTAGCTGCCAACATCAAAAGTGGTGACCGATCGTTTTAAAAGTCACGTGGGTTGAAGCCTGAAGTCACGTGGGTTGAAGCCTGAAGTCACGTGGGTTGAAGCCTGATGTCACGTGGGTTAAAACCTGAACTTTTTGGATAACAATTGCGTCTTTTCTTCTATATTTGTGTTCGTTCGTCAGATCTTGCGTTTGGAACAAGTAGCTGCCAACATCAATTGCGGTGACCGATCGTTTCAAAAGTCACGTGTGTTGAAGCCTGAAGTCACGTGGGTTGGAGCCTGGAGTCACGTGGGTTGAAGCCTAAAGTCACGTGGGTTGAAGCCTGAAGTCACGTGGGTTGAAACCTGAACTTTTTGGATAACAATTGTGTCTTTTCTTCTATATTTGTGTTCGTTCGTCAGATGTTGCGTTTGAAACAAGTAGCTGCCAACATCAAAAGTGGTGACCGATCGTTCTAAAAGTCACGTGGGTTGAAGCCTGAAGTCACGTGGGTTGGAGCCTGGAGTCACGTGGGTTCAAACCTGAACTTTCTGAATAACAATTTCGATATTTTTTTTTGATATTTGTGTTCGTTCGTCAGATGTTGCGTTTGGAACAAGTAGCTGCCAACTCCAAAAGTGGTGACCGATCGTTTTAAAAGTCATGTGGGTTGAAGCCTGAAGTCACGTGGGTTGAAGCCTGGAGTCACGTGGGTTGAAGCCTGAAGTCACGTGGGTTGGAGCCTGGAGTCACGTGGGTTCAAACCTGACCTTTTTGGATAACAATTGTGTCTTTTTTTCTATATTTGTGTTCGTTCGTCGGATGTTGCGTTTGGAAAGAGTAGCTGCCAACTTCAAAAGTGGTGACCGATCGATTTCAAAGTCACGTGGGTTGAAGCCCGAAGTCACGTGGGTTGAAGCCTGGAGTCACGTGAGTTGAAGCCTGAAGTCACGTGGGCTAAAACCTGAACTTTTTAGATAACAATTGTGTCTTTTCTTCTATATTTGTGTTCGTTCGTCAGATGTTGCGTTTGAAACAAGTAGCTGCCAACATCAAAAGTGGTGACCGATCGTTTTAAAAGTCACGTGGGTTGAAGCCTAAAGTCACGTGTGTTGAAGCCTGAAGTCACGTGGGTTGAAACCTGAACTTTTTGGATAACAATTGTGTCTTTTCTTCTATATTTGTGTTCGTTCGTCAGATGTTGCGTTAGGAACAAGTAGCTGCCAACATCAAAAGTGGTGACCGATCGTTTTAAAAGTCACGTGGGTTGAAGCCTGAAGTCACGTGATTTGGAGCCTGGAGTCACGTGGGTTCAAACCTGAACTTTTTGGATAACAATTGTGTCTTTTTCTCTATATTTGTGTTCGTTCGCGGATGTTGCGTTTGGAAAGAGTAGCTGCCAACTTCAAAAGTGGTGTCCGATCGATTTCAAAGTCACGTGGGTTGAAGCCCGAAGTCACGTGGGTTGAAGCCTGAAGTCACGTGGGTTGAAGCCTGAAGTCACGTGGGTTAAAACCTGAACTTTTTAGATAACAATTGTGTCTTTTCTTCTATATTTGTGTTCGTTCGTCAGATGTTGCGTTTGAAACAAGTAGCTGCCAACATCAAAAGTGGTGACCGATCGTTTTAAAAGTCACGTGGGTTGAAGCCTGAAGTCACGTGGGTTGGAGCCTGGAGTCACGTGGGTTCAAACCTGAACTTTTTGAATAACAATTTAGTTTTTTTTTTTTTGATATTTGTGTTCGTTCGTCAGATGTTGCGTTTGGAACAAGTAGCTGCCAACTCCAAAAGTGGTGACCGATCGTTTTGAAAGTCACGTGGGTTGAAGCCTGAAGTCACGTGGGTTAAAGCCTGGAGTCACGTTGGTTGAAGCCTGAAGTCACGTGGGTTAAAACCTGAACTTTTTGGATAACAATTGCGTCTTTTCTTCTATATTTGTGTTCGTTCGTCAGATGTTGCGTTTGGAACAAGTAGCTGCCAACATCAATTGCGGTGACCGATCGTTTCAAAAGTCACGTGTGTTGAAGCCTGAAGTCACGTGGGTTGGAGCCTGGAGTCACGTGGGTTCAAACCTGAACTTTTTGGATAACAATTGTGTCTTTTTTTCTATATTTGTGTTCGTTCGTCAGATGTTGCGTTTGGAACAAGTAGCTGCCAACATCAATTGCGGTGACCGATCGTTTCAAAAGTCACGTGTGTTGAAGCCTGAAGTCACGTGGGTTGGAGCCTGGAGTCACGTGGGTTCAAACCTGACCTTTTTGGATAACAATTGTGTCTTTTTTTCTATATTTGTGTTCGTTCGTCGGATGTTGCGTTTGGAAAGAGTAGCTGCCAACTTCAAAAGTGGTGACCGATCGATTTCAAAGTCACGTGGGTTGAAGCCCGAAGTCACGTGGGTTGAAGCCTGGAGTCACGTGAGTTGAAGCCTGAAGTCACGTGGGTTAAAACCTGAACTTTTTAGATAACAATTGTGTCTTTTCTTCTATATTTGTGTTCGTTCGTCAGATGTTGCGTTTGAAACAAGTAGCTGCCAACATCAAAAGTGGTGACCGATCGTTTTAAAAGTCACGTGGGTTGAAGCCTGAAGTCACGTGGGTTGGAGCTTGGAGTCACGTGGGTTCAAACCTGAACTTCTTGAATAACAATTTCGTTATTTTTTTTTTGATATTTGTGTTCGTTCGTCAGATGTTGCGTTTGGAACAAGTAGCTGCCTACTCCAAAAGTGGTGACCGATCGTTTTAAAAGTCACGTGGGTTGAAGCCTGAAGTCACGTGGGTTGAAGCCTAAAGTCACGTGGGTTGAAGCCTGAAGTCACGTGGGTTGAAACCTGAACTTTTTGGATAACAATTGTGTCTTTTCTTCTATATTTGTGTTCGTTCGTCAGATGTTGCGTTTGAAACAAGTAGCTGCCAACATCAAAAGTGGTGACCGATCGTTTTCAAAGTCACGTGGGTTGAAGCCTGAAGTCACGTGGGTTGAAGCCTAAAGTCACGTGGGTTGAAGCCTGAAGTCACGTGGGTTGAAACCTGAACTTTTTGGATAACAATTGTGTCTTTTCTTCTATATTTGTGTTCGTTCGTCAGATGTTGCGTTAGGAACAAGTAGCTGCCAACATCAAAAGTGGTGACCGATCGATTCCAAAGTCACGTGGGTAAAAGCCTGAAGTCACGTGGGTTGAAGCCTGAAGGCACGTGGGTTGAAGCCTGAAGTCACGTGGATTGGAGCCTGGAATCACGTGGGTTCAAACCTGAACTTTTTGAATAACAATTTCGATATTTTTTTTTTGATATTTGTGTTCGTTCGTCAGATGTTGCGTTTGGAACAAGTAGCTGCCAACTCCAAAAGTGGTGACCGATCGTTTTAAAAGTCACGTGGGCTGAAGCCTGAAGTCACGTGGGTTGAAGCCTGGAGTCACGTGGGTTGAAGCCTGAAGTCACGTGGGTTCAAACCTGACCTTTTTGGATAACAATTGTGTCTTTTTTTCTATATTTGTGTTCGTTCGTCGGATGTTGCGTTTGGAAAGAGTAGCTGCCAACTTCAAAAGTGGTGACCGATCGATTTCAAAGTCACGTGGGTTGAAGCCCGAAGTCACGTGGGTTGAAGCCTGGAGTCACGTGAGTTGAAGCCTGAAGTCACGTGGGCTAAAACCTGAACTTTTTAGATAACAATTGTGTCTTTTCTTCTATATTTGTGTTCGTTCGTCAGATGTTGCGTTTGAAACAAGTAGCTGCCAACATCAAAAGTGGTGACCGATCGTTTTAAAAGTCACGTGGGTTGAAGCCTAAAGTCACGTGTGTTGAAGCCTGAAGTCACGTGGGTTGAAACCTGAACTTTTTGGATAACAATTGTGTCTTTTCTTCTATATTTGTGTTCGTTCGTCAGATGTTGCGTTAGGAACAAGTAGCTGCCAACATCAAAAGTGGTGACCGATCGTTTTAAAAGTCACGTGGGTTGAAGCCTGAAGTCACGTGATTTGGAGCCTGGAGTCACGTGGGTTCAAACCTGAACTTTTTGGATAACAATTGTGTCTTTTTCTCTATATTTGTGTTCGTTCGCGGATGTTGCGTTTGGAAAGAGTAGCTGCCAACTTCAAAAGTGGTGTCCGATCGATTTCAAAGTCACGTGGGTTGAAGCCCGAAGTCACGTGGGTTGAAGCCTGAAGTCACGTGGGTTGAAGCCTGAAGTCACGTGGGTTAAAACCTGAACTTTTTAGATAACAATTGTGTCTTTTCTTCTATATTTGTGTTCGTTCGTCAGATGTTGCGTTTGAAACAAGTAGCTGCCAACATCAAAAGTGGTGACCGATCGTTTTAAAAGTCACGTGGGTTGAAGCCTGAAGTCACGTGGGTTGGAGCCTGGAGTCACGTGGGTTCAAACCTGAACTTTTTGAATAACAATTTAGTTTTTTTTTTTTTGATATTTGTGTTCGTTCGTCAGATGTTGCGTTTGGAACAAGTAGCTGCCAACTCCAAAAGTGGTGACCGATCGTTTTGAAAGTCACGTGGGTTGAAGCCTGAAGTCACGTGGGTTAAAGCCTGGAGTCACGTTGGTTGAAGCCTGAAGTCACGTGGGTTAAAACCTGAACTTTTTGGATAACAATTGCGTCTTTTCTTCTATATTTGTGTTCGTTCGTCAGATGTTGCGTTTGGAACAAGTAGCTGCCAACATCAATTGCGGTGACCGATCGTTTCAAAAGTCACGTGTGTTGAAGCCTGAAGTCACGTGGGTTGGAGCCTGGAGTCACGTGGGTTCAAACCTGAACTTTTTGGATAACAATTGTGTCTTTTTTTCTATATTTGTGTTCGTTCGTCAGATGTTGCGTTTGGAACAAGTAGCTGCCAACATCAATTGCGGTGACCGATCGTTTCAAAAGTCACGTGTGTTGAAGCCTGAAGTCACGTGGGTTGGAGCCTGGAGTCACGTGGGTTCAAACCTGACCTTTTTGGATAACAATTGTGTCTTTTTTTCTATATTTGTGTTCGTTCGTCGGATGTTGCGTTTGGAAAGAGTAGCTGCCAACTTCAAAAGTGGTGACCGATCGATTTCAAAGTCACGTGGGTTGAAGCCCGAAGTCACGTGGGTTGAAGCCTGGAGTCACGTGAGTTGAAGCCTGAAGTCACGTGGGTTAAAACCTGAACTTTTTAGATAACAATTGTGTCTTTTCTTCTATATTTGTGTTCGTTCGTCAGATGTTGCGTTTGAAACAAGTAGCTGCCAACATCAAAAGTGGTGACCGATCGTTTTAAAAGTCACGTGGGTTGAAGCCTGAAGTCACGTGGGTTGGAGCTTGGAGTCACGTGGGTTCAAACCTGAACTTCTTGAATAACAATTTCGTTATTTTTTTTTTGATATTTGTGTTCGTTCGTCAGATGTTGCGTTTGGAACAAGTAGCTGCCTACTCCAAAAGTGGTGACCGATCGTTTTAAAAGTCACGTGGGTTGAAGCCTGAAGTCACGTGGGTTGAAGCCTAAAGTCACGTGGGTTGAAGCCTGAAGTCACGTGGGTTGAAACCTGAACTTTTTGGATAACAATTGTGTCTTTTCTTCTATATTTGTGTTCGTTCGTCAGATGTTGCGTTTGAAACAAGTAGCTGCCAACATCAAAAGTGGTGACCGATCGTTTTCAAAGTCACGTGGGTTGAAGCCTGAAGTCACGTGGGTTGAAGCCTAAAGTCACGTGGGTTGAAGCCTGAAGTCACGTGGGTTGAAACCTGAACTTTTTGGATAACAATTGTGTCTTTTCTTCTATATTTGTGTTCGTTCGTCAGATGTTGCGTTAGGAACAAGTAGCTGCCAACATCAAAAGTGGTGACCGATCGATTCCAAAGTCACGTGGGTAAAAGCCTGAAGTCACGTGGGTTGAAGCCTGAAGGCACGTGGGTTGAAGCCTGAAGTCACGTGGATTGGAGCCTGGAGTCACGTGGGTTCAAACCTGAACTTTTTGAATAACAATTTCGATATTTTTTTTTTGATATTTGTGTTCGTTCGTCAGATGTTGCGTTTGGAACAAGTAGCTGCCAACTCCAAAAGTGGTGACCGATTGTTTTAAAAGTCACGTGGGCTGAAGCCTGAAGTCACGTGGGTTGAAGCCTGGAGTCACGTGGGTTGAAGCCTGAAGTCACGTGGGTTAAAACCTGAACTTTTTGGATAACAATTGCGTCTTTTCTTCTATATTTGTGTTCGTTCGTCAGATGTTGCGTTTGGAAAGAGTAGTTGCCAACTTCAAAAGTGGTGACCGATCGTTTTCAAAGTCACGTGGGTTGAAGCCTGAAGTCACGTGGGTTGAAGCCTAAAGTCACGTGTGTTGAAGCCTGAAGTCACGTGGGTTGAAACCTGAACTTTTTGGATAACAATTGTGTCTTTTCTTCTATATTTGTGTTCGTTCGTCAGATGTTGCGTTAGGAACAAGTAGCTGCCAACATCAAAAGTGGTGACCGATCGTTTTAAAAGTCACGTGGGTTGAAGCCTGAAGTCACGTGATTTGGAGCCTGGAGTCACGTGGGTTCAAACCTGAACTTTTTGGATAACAATTGTGTCTTTTTCTCTATATTTGTGTTCGTTCGTCGGATGTTGCGTTTGGAAAGAGTAGCTGCCAACTTCAAAAGTGGTGTCCGATCGATTTCAAAGTCACGTGGGTTGAAGCCCGAAGTCACGTGGGTTGAAGCCTGAAGTCACGTGGGTTGAAGCCTGAAGTCACGTGGGTTAAAACCTGAACTTTTTAGATAACAATTGTGTCTTTTCTTCTATATTTGTGTTCGTTCGTCAGATGTTGCGTTTGAAACAAGTAGCTGCCAACATCAAAAGTGGTGACCGATCGTTTTAAAAGTCACGTGGGTTGAAGCCTGAAGTCACGTGGGTTGGAGCCTGGAGTCACGTGGGTTCAAACCTGAACTTTTTGAATAACAATTTCGTTTTTTTTTTTTGATATTTGTGTTCGTTCGTCAGATGTTGCGTTTGGAACAAGTAGCTGCCAACTCCAAAAGTGGTGACCGATCGTTTTGAAAGTCACGTGGGTTGAAGCCTGGAGTCACGTGGGTTAAAGCCTGGAGTCACGTTGGTTGAAGCCTGAAGTCACGTGGGTTAAAACCTGAACTTTTTGGATAACAATTGCGTCTTTTCTTCTATATTTGTGTTCGTTCGTCAGATGTTGCGTTTGGAACAAGTAGCTGCCAACATCAAAAGTGGTGACCGATCGTTTTCAAAGTCACGTGGGTTGAAGCCTGAAGTCACGTGGGTTGAAGCCTAAAGTCACGTGGGTTGAAGCCTGAAGTCACGTGGGTTGAAACCTGAACTTTTTGGATAACAATTGTGTCTTTTCTTCTATATTTGTGTTCGTTCGTCGGATGTTGCGTTAGGAACAAGTAGCTGCCAACATCAAAAGCGGTGACCGATCGTTTTAAAAGTCACGTGGGTTGAAGCCTGAAGTCACGTGGGTTGGAGCCTGGAGTCACGTGGGTTCAAGCCTGAACTTTTTGGATAACATTTGTGTCTTTTTTCTATATTTGTGTTCGTTCGTCAGATGTTGCGATTGTAAAGAGTGGTTGCCAACTTCAAAAGTGGTGACCGATCGTTTTCAAAGTCACGTGGGTTGAAGCCTGAAGTCACGTGGGTTGAAACCTGAACTTTTTGGATAACAATTGTGTCTTTTCTTCTATATTTGTGTTCGTTCGTCAGATGTTGCGTTTGAAACAAGTAGCTGCCAACATCAAAAGTGGTGACCGATCGTTTTAAAAGTCACGTGGGTTGAAGCCTGAAGTCACGTGGGTTGGAGCCTGGAGTCACGTGGGTTCAAACCTGAACTTTTTGAATAACAATTTCGATATTTTTTTTTGATATTTGTGTTCGTTCGTCAGATGTTGCGTTTGGAACAAGTAGCTGCCAACTCCAAAAGTGGTGACCTATCGTTTTAAAAGTCATGTGAGTTGAAGCCTGAAGTCACGTGGGTTGAAGCCTGGAGTCACGTGGGTTGAAGCCTGATGTCACGTGGGTTAAAACCTGAACTTTTTGGATAACAATTGCGTCTTTTCTTCTATATTTGTGTTCGTTCGTCAGATGTTGCGTTTGGAACAAGTAGCTGCCAACATCAATTGCGGTGACCGATCGTTTCAAAAGTCACGTGTGTTGAAGCCTGAAGTCACGTGGGTTGAAGCCTGAAGTCACGTGGGTTGGAGCCTGGAGTCACGTGGGTTCAAACCTGAACTTTTTGGATAACAATTGTGTCTTTTTTTCTATATTTGTGTTCGTTCGTCGGATGTTGCGTTTGGAAAGAGTAGCTGCCAACTTCAAAAGTGGTGACCGATCGATTTCAAAGTCACGTGGGTTGAAGCCCGAAGTCACGTGGGTTGAAGCCTGGAGCACGTGGGTTGAAGCCTGAAGTCACGTGGGTTGAAACCTTAACTTTTTAGATAACAATTGTGTCTTTTCTTCTATATTTGTGTCCGTTCGTCAGATGTTGCGTTTGAAACAAGTAGCTGCCAACATCAAAAGTGGTGACCGATCGTTTTAAAAGTCACGTGGGTTGAAGTCTGAAGTCACGTGGGTTGAAGCCTGAAGTCACTTGGGTTGAAGCCTGATGTCACGTGGGTTAAAACCTGAACTTTTTGGATAACAATTGCGTCTTTTCTTCTATATTTGTGTTCGTTCGTCAGATCTTGCGTTTGGAACAAGTAGCTGCCAACATCAATTGCGGTGACCGATCGTTTCAAAAGTCACGTGTGTTGAAGCCTGAAGTCACGTGGGTTGGAGCCTGGAGTCACGTGGGTTCAAACCTGAACTTTTTGGATAACAATTGTGTCTTTCTTTCTATATTTGTGTTCGTTCGTCGGATGTTGCGTTTGGAAAGAGTAGCTGCCAACTTCAAAAGTGGTGACCGATCGATTCCAAAGTCACGTGGGTAAAAGCCTGAAGTCACGTGGGTTGAAGCCTGGAGTCACGTGGGTTGAAGCCTGAAGTCACGTGGGTTAAAACCTGAACTTTTTAGATAACAATTGTGTCTTTTCTTCTATATTTGTGTTCGTTCGTCAGATGTTGCGTTTGAAACAAGTAGCTGCCAACATCAAAAGTGGTGACCGATCGTTTTAAAAGTCACGTGGGTTGAAGCCTGAAGTCACGTGGGTTGAAGCCTGAAGTCACGTGGGTTGAAGCCTGATGTCACGTGGGTTAAAACCTGAACTTTTTGGATAACAATTGCGTCTTTTCTTCTATATTTGTGTTCGTTCGTCAGATCTTGCGTTTGGAACAAGTAGCTGCCAACATCAATTGCGGTGACCGATCGTTTCAAAAGTCACGTGTGTTGAAGCCTGAAGTCACGTGGGTTGGAGCCTGGAGTCACGTGGGTTGAAGCCTAAAGTCACGTGGGTTGAAGCCTGAAGTCACGTGGGTTGAAACCTGAACTTTTTGGATAACAATTGTGTCTTTTCTTCTATATTTGTGTTCGTTCGTCAGATGTTGCGTTTGAAACAAGTAGCTGCCAACATCAAAAGTGGTGACCGATCGTTCTAAAAGTCACGTGGGTTGAAGCCTGAAGTCACGTGGGTTGGAGCCTGGAGTCACGTGGGTTCAAACCTGAACTTTCTGAATAACAATTTCGATATTTTTTTTTGATATTTGTGTTCGTTCGTCAGATGTTGCGTTTGGAACAAGTAGCTGCCAACTCCAAAAGTGGTGACCGATCGTTTTAAAAGTCATGTGGGTTGAAGCCTGAAGTCACGTGGGTTGAAGCCTGGAGTCACGTGGGTTGAAGCCTGAAGTCACGTGGGTTGGAGCCTGGAGTCACGTGGGTTCAAACCTGACCTTTTTGGATAACAATTGTGTCTTTTTTTCTATATTTGTGTTCGTTCGTCGGATGTTGCGTTTGGAAAGAGTAGCTGCCAACTTCAAAAGTGGTGACCGATCGATTTCAAAGTCACGTGGGTTGATGCCCGAAGTCACGTGGGTTGAAGCCTGGAGTCACGTGAGTTGAAGCCTGAAGTCACGTGGGTTAAAACCTGAACTTTTTAGATAACAATTGTGTCTTTTCTTCTATATTTGTGTTCGTTCGTCAGATGTTGCGTTTGAAACAAGTAGCTGCCAACATCAAAAGTGGTGACCGATCGTTTTAAAAGTCACGTGGGTTGAAGCCTGAAGTCACGTGGGTTGGAGCTTGGAGTCACGTGGGTTCAAACCTGAACTTCTTGAATAACAATTTCGTTATTTTTTTTTTGATATTTGTGTTCGTTCGTCAGATGTTGCGTTTGGAACAAGTAGCTGCCTACTCCAAAAGTGGTGACCGATCGTTTTAAAAGTCACGTGGGTTGAAGCCTGAAGTCACGTGGGTTGAAGCCTAAAGTCACGTGGGTTGAAGCCTGAAGTCACGTGGGTTGAAACCTGAACTTTTTGGATAACAATTGTGTCTTTTCTTCTATATTTGTGTTCGTTCGTCAGATGTTGCGTTAGGAACAAGTAGCTGCCAACATCAAAAGTGGTGACCGATCGTTTTAAAAGTCACGTGGGTTGAAGCCTGAAGTCACGTGGGTTGAAGCCTAAAGTCACGTGGGTTGAAGCCTGAAGTCACGTGGGTTGAAACCTGAACTTTTTGGATAACAATTGTGTCTTTTCTTCTATATTTGTGTTCGTTCGTCAGATGTTGCGTTAGGAACAAGTAGCTGCCAACATCAAAAGTGGTGACCGATCGTTTTAAAAGTCACGTGGGTTGAAGCCTGAAGTCACGTGGGTTGAAGCCTGAAGTCACGTGGGTTGAAGCCTGATGTCACGTGGGTTAAAACCTGAACTTTTTGGATAACAATTGCGTCTTTTCTTCTATATTTGTGTTCGTTCGTCAGATCTTGCGTTTGGAACAAGTAGCTGCCAACATCAATTGCGGTGACCGATCGTTTCAAAAGTCACGTGTGTTGAAGCCTGAAGTCACGTGGGTTGGAGCCTGGAGTCACGTGGGTTGAAGCCTAAAGTCACGTGGGTTGAAGCCTGAAGTCACGTGGGTTGAAGCCTGAAGTCACGTGGGTTAAAACCTGAACTTTTTAGATAACAATTGTGTCTTTTCTTCTATATTTGTGTTCGTTCGTCAGATGTTGCGTTTGAAACAAGTAGCTGCCAACATCAAAAGTGGTGACCGATCGTTTTAAAAGTCACGTGGGTTGAAGCCTGAAGTCACGTGGGTTGAAGCCTGAAGTCACGTGGGTTGAAGCCTGATGTCACGTGGGTTAAAACCTGAACTTTTTGGATAACAATTGCGTCTTTTCTTCTATATTTGTGTTCGTTCGTCGGATGTTGCGTTTGGAAAGAGTAGCTGCCAACTTCAAAAGTGGTGACCGATCGATTCCAAAGTCACGTGGGTAAAAGCCTGAAGTCACGTGGGTTGAAGCCTGGAGTCACGTGGGTTGAAGCCTGAAGTCACGTGGGTTAAAACCTGAACTTTTTAGATAACAATTGTGTCTTTTCTTCTATATTTGTGTTCGTTCGTCAGATGTTGCGTTTGAAACAAGTAGCTGCCAACATCAAAAGTGGTGACCGATCGTTTTAAAAGTCACGTGGGTTGAAGCCTGAAGTCACGTGGGTTGAAGCCTGAAGTCACGTGGGTTGAAGCCTGATGTCACGTGGGTTAAAACCTGAACTTTTTGGATAACAATTGCGTCTTTTCTTCTATATTTGTGTTCGTTCGTCAGATCTTGCGTTTGGAACAAGTAGCTGCCAACATCAATTGCGGTGACCGATCGTTTCAAAAGTCACGTGTGTTGAAGCCTGAAGTCACGTGGGTTGGAGCCTGGAGTCACGTGGGTTGAAGCCTAAAGTCACGTGGGTTGAAGCCTGAAGTCACGTGGGTTGAAACCTGAACTTTTTGGATAACAATTGTGTCTTTTCTTCTATATTTGTGTTCGTTCGTCAGATGTTGCGTTTGAAACAAGTAGCTGCCAACATCAAAAGTGGTGACCGATCGTTCTAAAAGTCACGTGGGTTGAAGCCTGAAGTCACGTGGGTTGGAGCCTGGAGTCACGTGGGTTCAAACCTGAACTTTCTGAATAACAATTTCGATATTTTTTTTTGATATTTGTGTTCGTTCGTCAGATGTTGCGTTTGGAACAAGTAGCTGCCAACTCCAAAAGTGGTGACCGATCGTTTTAAAAGTCATGTGGGTTGAAGCCTGAAGTCACGTGGGTTGAAGCCTGGAGTCACGTGGGTTGAAGCCTGAAGTCACGTGGGTTGGAGCCTGGAGTCACGTGGGTTCAAACCTGACCTTTTTGGATAACAATTGTGTCTTTTTTTCTATATTTGTGTTCGTTCGTCGGATGTTGCGTTTGGAAAGAGTAGCTGCCAACTTCAAAAGTGGTGACCGATCGATTTCAAAGTCACGTGGGTTGATGCCCGAAGTCACGTGGGTTGAAGCCTGGAGTCACGTGAGTTGAAGCCTGAAGTCACGTGGGTTAAAACCTGAACTTTTTAGATAACAATTGTGTCTTTTCTTCTATATTTGTGTTCGTTCGTCAGATGTTGCGTTTGAAACAAGTAGCTGCCAACATCAAAAGTGGTGACCGATCGTTTTAAAAGTCACGTGGGTTGAAGCCTGAAGTCACGTGGGTTGGAGCTTGGAGTCACGTGGGTTCAAACCTGAACTTCTTGAATAACAATTTCGTTATTTTTTTTTTGATATTTGTGTTCGTTCGTCAGATGTTGCGTTTGGAACAAGTAGCTGCCTACTCCAAAAGTGGTGACCGATCGTTTTAAAAGTCACGTGGGTTGAAGCCTGAAGTCACGTGGGTTGAAGCCTAAAGTCACGTGGGTTGAAGCCTGAAGTCACGTGGGTTGAAACCTGAACTTTTTGGATAACAATTGTGTCTTTTCTTCTATATTTGTGTTCGTTCGTCAGATGTTGCGTTAGGAACAAGTAGCTGCCAACATCAAAAGTGGTGACCGATCGTTTTAAAAGTCACGTGGGTTGAAGCCTGAAGTCACGTGGGTTGAAGCCTAAAGTCACGTGGGTTGAAGCCTGAAGTCACGTGGGTTGAAACCTGAACTTTTTGGATAACAATTGTGTCTTTTCTTCTATATTTGTGTTCGTTCGTCAGATGTTGCGTTAGGAACAAGTAGCTGCCAACATCAAAAGTGGTGACCGATCGTTTTAAAAGTCACGTGGGTTGAAGCCTGAAGTCACGTGGGTTGGAGCCTGGAGTCACGTGGGTTCAAACCTGAACTTTTTGGATAACAATTGTGTCTTTCTTTCTATATTTGTGTTCGTTCGTCGGATGTTGCGTTTGGAAAGAGTAGCTGCCAACTTCAAAAGTGGTGACCGATCGATTCCAAAGTCACGTGGGTAAAAGCCTGAAGTCACGTGGGTTGAAGCCTGAAGGCACGTGGATTGAAGCCTGAAGTCACGTGGGTTAAAACCTGAACTTTTTGGATAACAATTTCGATATTTTTTTTTTGATATTTGTGTTCGTTCGTCAGATGTTGCGTTTGGAACAAGTAGCTGCCAACTCCAAAAGTGGTGACCGATCGTTTTAAAAGTCACGTGGGTTGAAGCCTGAAGTCACGTGGATTGGAGCCTGGAGTCACGTGGGTTCAAACCTGAACTTTTTGAATAACAATTTCGATATTTTTTTTTTGATATTTGTTTTCGTTCGTCAGATGTTGCGTTTGGAACAAGTAGCTGCCAACTCCAAAAGTGGTGACCGATCGTTTTAAAAGTCACGTGGGTTGAAGCCTGAAGTCACGTGGGTTGAAGCCTGGAGGCACGTGGGTTGAAGCCTGAAGTCACGTGGGTTAAAACCTGAACTTTTTGGATAACAATTGCGTCTTTTCTTCTATATTTGTGTTCGTTCGTCAGATGTTGCGTTTGGAAAGAGTAGTTGCCAACTTCAAAAGTGGTGACCGATCGTTTTCAAAGTCACGTGGGTTGAAGCCTGAAGTCACGTGGGTTGAAGCCTAAAGTCACGTGTGTTGAAGCCTAAAGTCACGTGGGTTGAAACCTGAACTTTTTGGATAACAATTGTGTCTTTTCTTCTATATTTGTGTTCGTTCGTCAGATGTTGCGTTAGGAACAAGTAGCTGTCAACATCAAAAGTGGTGACCGATCGTTTTAAAAGTCACGTGGGTTGAAGCCTGAAGTCACGTGATTTGGAGCCTGGAGTCACGTGGGTTCAAACCTGAACTTTTTGGATAACAATTGTGTCTTTTTCTCTATATTTGTGTTCGTTCGTCGGATGTTGCGTTTGGAAAGAGTAGCTGCCAACTTCAAAAGTGGTGTCCGATCGATTTCAAAGTCACGTGGGTTGAAGCCCGAAGTCACGTGGGTTGAAGCCTGAAGTCACGTGGGTTAAAGCCTGAAGTCACGTGGGTTAAAACCTGAACTTTTTAGATAACAATTGTGTCTTTTCTTCTATATTTGTGTTCGTTCGTCAGATGTTGCGTTTGAAACAAGTAGCTGCCAACATCAAAAGTGGTGACCGATCGTTTTAAAAGTCACGTGGGTTGAAGCCTGAAGTCACGTGGGTTGGAGCCTGGAGTCACGTGGGTTCAAACCTGAACTTTTTGAATAACAATTTCGTTTTTTTTTTTTTGATATTTGTGTTCGTTCGTCAGATGTTGCGTTTGGAACAAGTAGCTGCCAACTCCAAAAGTGGTGACCGATCGTTTTGAAAGTCACGTGGGTTGAAGCCTGGAGTCACGTGGGTTAAAGCCTGGAGTCACGTTGGTTGAAGCCTGAAGTCACGTGGGTTAAAACCTGAACTTTTTGGATAACAATTGCGTCTTTTCTTCTATATTTGTGTTCGTTCGTCAGATGTTGCGTTTGGAACAAGTAGCTGCCAACATCAAAAGTGGTGACCGATCGTTTTCAAAGTCACGTGGGTTGAAGCCTGAAGTCACGTGGGTTGAAGCCTAAAGTCACGTGGGTTGAAGCCTGAAGTCACGTGGGTTGAAACCTGAACTTTTTGGATAACAATTGTGTCTTTTCTTCTATATTTGTGTTCGTTCGTCGGATGTTGCGTTAGGAACAAGTAGCTGCCAACATCAAAAGCGGTGACCGATCGTTTTAAAAGTCACGTGGGTTGAAGCCTGAAGTCACGTGGGTTGGAGCCTGGAGTCACGTGGGTTCAAGCCTGAACTTTTTGGATAACATTTGTGTCTTTTTTCTATATTTGTGTTCGTTCGTCAGATGTTGCGATTGGAAAGAGTGGTTGCCAACTTCAAAAGTGGTGACCGATCGTTTTCAAAGTCACGTGGGTTGAAGCCTGAAGTCACGTGGGTTGAAACCTGAACTTTTTGGATAACAATTGTGTCTTTTCTTCTATATTTGTGTTCGTTCGTCAGATGTTGCGTTTGAAACAAGTAGCTGCCAACATCAAAAGTGGTGACCGATCGTTTTAAAAGTCACGTGGGTTGAAGCCTGAAGTCACGTGGGTTGGAGCCTGGAGTCACGTGGGTTCAAACCTGAACTTTTTGAATAACAATTTCGATATTTTTTTTTTGATATTTGTGTTCGTTCGTCAGATGTTGCGTTTGGAACAAGTAGCTGCCAACTCCAAAAGTGGTGACCTATCGTTTTGAAAGTCACGTGGGTTGAAGCCTGGAGTCACGTGGGTTAAAGCCTGGAGTCACGTTGGTTGAAGCCTGAAGTCACGTGGGTTAAAACCTGAACTTTTTGGATAACAATTGCGTCTTTTCTTCTATATTTGTGTTTGTTCGTCAGATGTTGCGTTTGGAACAAGTAGCTGCCAACATCAAAAGTGGTGACCGATCGTTTTCAAAGTCACGTGGGTTGAAGCCTGAAGTCACGTGGGTTGAAGCCTAAAGTCACGTGGGTTGAAGCCTGAAGTCACGTGGGTTGAAACCTGAACTATTTGGATAACAATTGTGTCTTTTCTTCTATATTTGTGTTCGTTCGTCGGATGTTGCGTTAGGAACAAGTAGCTGCCAACATCAAAAGCGGTGACCGATCGTTTTAAAAGTCACGTGGGTTGAAGCCTGAAGTCACGTGGGTTGGAGCCTGGAGTCACGTGGGTTCAAGCCTGAACTTTTTGGATAACATTTGTGTCTTTTTTCTATATTTGTGTTCGTTCGTCAGATGTTGCGATTGGAAAGAGTGGTTGCCAACTTCAAAAGTGGTGACCGATCGTTTTCAAAGTCACGTGGGTTGAAGCCTGGAGTCACGTGGGTTCAAACCTGAACTTTTTGAATAACAATTTCGTTTTTTTTTTTTTGATATTTGTGTTCGTTCGTCAGATGTTGCGTTTGGAACAAGTAGCTGCCAACTCCAAAAGTGGTGACCGATCGTTTTGAAAGTCACGTGGGTTGAAGCCTGGAGTCACGTGGGTTAAAGCCTGGAGTCACGTTGGTTGAAGCCTGAAGTCACGTGGGTTAAAACCTGAACTTTTTGGATAACAATTGCGTCTTTTCTTCTATATTTGTGTTCGTTCGTCAGATGTTGCGTTTGGAACAAGTAGCTGCCAACATCAAAAGTGGTGACCGATCGTTTTCAAAGTCACGTGGGTTGAAGCCTGAAGTCACGTGGGTTGAAGCCTAAAGTCACGTGGGTTGAAGCCTGAAGTCACGTGGGTTGAAACCTGAACTTTTTGGATAACAATTGTGTCTTTTCTTCTATATTTGTGTTCGTTCGTCGGATGTTGCGTTAGGAACAAGTAGCTGCCAACATCAAAAGCGGTGACCGATCGTTTTAAAAGTCACGTGGGTTGAAGCCTGAAGTCACGTGGGTTGGAGCCTGGAGTCACGTGGGTTCAAGCCTGAACTTTTTGGATAACATTTGTGTCTTTTTTCTATATTTGTGTTCGTTCGTCAGATGTTGCGATTGGAAAGAGTGGTTGCCAACTTCAAAAGTGGTGACCGATCGTTTTCAAAGTCACGTGGGTTGAAGCCTGAAGTCACGTGGGTTGAAACCTGAACTTTTTGGATAACAATTGTGTCTTTTCTTCTATATTTGTGTTCGTTCGTCAGATGTTGCGTTTGAAACAAGTAGCTGCCAACATCAAAAGTGGTGACCGATCGTTTTAAAAGTCACGTGGGTTGAAGCCTGAAGTCACGTGGGTTGGAGCCTGGAGTCACGTGGGTTCAAACCTGAACTTTTTGAATAACAATTTCGATATTTTTTTTTTGATATTTGTGTTCGTTCGTCAGATGTTGCGTTTGGAACAAGTAGCTGCCAACTCCAAAAGTGGTGACCGATCGTTTTGAAAGTCACGTGGGTTGAAGCCTGGAGTCACGTGGGTTAAAGCCTGGAGTCACGTTGGTTGAAGCCTGAAGTCACGTGGGTTAAAACCTGAACTTTTTGGATAACAATTGCGTCTTTTCTTCTATATTTGTGTTCGTTCGTCAGATGTTGCGTTTGGAACAAGTAGCTGCCAACATCAAAAGTGGTGACCGATCGTTTTCAAAGTCACGTGGGTTGAAGCCTGAAGTCACGTGGGTTGAAGCCTAAAGTCACGTGGGTTGAAGCCTGAAGTCACGTGGGTTGAAACCTGAACTTTTTGGATAACAATTGTGTCTTTTCTTCTATATTTGTGTTCGTTCGTCGGATGTTGCGTTAGGAACAAGTAGCTGCCAACATCAAAAGCGGTGACCGATCGTTTTAAAAGTCACGTGGGTTGAAGCCTGAAGTCACGTGGGTTGGAGCCTGGAGTCACGTGGGTTCAAGCCTGAACTTTTTGGATAACATTTGTGTCTTTTTTCTATATTTGTGTTCGTTCGTCAGATGTTGCGATTGGAAAGAGTGGTTGCCAACTTCAAAAGTGGTGACCGATCGTTTTCAAAGTCACGTGGGTTGAAGCCTGAAGTCACGTGGGTTGAAACCTGAACTTTTTGGATAACAATTGTGTCTTTTCTTCTATATTTGTGTTCGTTCGTCAGATGTTGCGTTTGAAACAAGTAGCTGCCAACATCAAAAGTGGTGACCGATCGTTTTAAAAGTCACGTGGGTTGAAGCCTGAAGTCACGTGGGTTGAAGCCTGGAGTCACGTGGGTTGAAGCCTGATGTCACGTGGGTTAAAACCTGAACTTTTTGGATAACAATTGCGTCTTTTCTTCTATATTTGTGTTCGTTCGTCAGATGTTGCGTTTGGAACAAGTAGCTGCCAACATCAATTGCGGTGACCGATCGTTTCAAAAGTCACGTGTGTTGAAGCCTGAAGTCACGTGGGTTGGAGCCTGGAGTCACGTGGGTTCAAACCTGAACTTTTTGGATAACAATTGTGTCTTTCTTTCTATATTTGTGTTCGTTCGTCGGATGTTGCGTTTGAAAAGAGTAGCTGCCAACTTCCTAAGTGGTGACCGATCGATTCCAAAGTCACGTGGGTAAAAGCCTGAAGTCACGTGGGTTGAAGCCTGGAGTCACGTGGGTTGAAGCCTGAAGTCACGTGGGTTAAAACCTGAACTTTTTAGATAACAATTGTGTCTTTTCTTCTATATTTGTGTTCGTTCGTCAGATGTTGCGTTTGAAACAAGTAGCTGCCAACATCAAAAGTGGTGACCGATCGTTTTGAAAGTCACGTGGGTTGAAGCCTGAAGTCACGTGGGTTGAAGCCTGAAGTCACGTGGGTTGAAGCCTGATGTCACGTGGGTTAAGACCTGAACTTTTTGGATAACAATTGCGTCTTTTCTTCTATATTTGTGTTCGTTCGTCAGATCTTGCGTTTGGAACAAGTAGCTGCCAACATCAATTGCGGTGACCGCTCGTTTCAAAAGTCACGTGTGTTGAAGCCTGAAGTCACGTGGGTTGGAGCCTGGAGTCACGTGGGTTGAAGCCTAAAGTCACGTGGGTTGAAGCCTGAAGTCACGTGGGTTGAAACCTGAACTTTTTGGATATAAATTGTGTCTTTTCTTCTATATTTGTGTTCGTTCGTCGGATGTTGCGTTAGGAACAAGTAGCTGCCAACATCAATTGCGGTGACCGATCGTTTCAAAAGGCTTCAACCCACGTGACTTCAGGCTTCAACCCACGTGACTTCAGGCTTCAACCCACGTGACTTTTAAAACGATCGGTCACCACTTTTGATGTTGGCAGCTACTTGTTTCAAACGCAACATCTGACGAACGAACACAAATATAGAAGAAAAGACACAATTGTTATCTAAAAAGTTCAGGTTTTAACCCACGTGACTCCAGGCTTCAACCCACGTGACTTCGGGCTTCAACCCACGTGACTTTGAAATCATGTTCGTTCGTCAGATGTTGCGATTGGAAAGAGTGGTTGCCAACTTCAAAAGTGGTGACCGATCGTTTTCAAAGTCACGTGGGTTGAAGCCTGAAGTCACGTGGGTTGAAACCTGAACTTTTTGGATAACAATTGTGTCTTTTCTTCTATATTTGTGTTCGTTCGTCAGATGTTGCGTTTGAAACAAGTAGCTGCCAACATCAAAAGTGGTGACCGATCGTTTTAAAAGTCACGTGGGTTGAAGCCTGAAGTCACGTGGGTTGGAGCCTGGAGTCACGTGGGTTCAAACCTGAACTTTCTGAATAACAATTTCGATATTTTTTTTTGATATTTGTGTTCGTTCGTCAGATGTTGCGTTTGGAACAAGTAGCTGCCTACTCCAAAAGTGGTGACCGATCGTTTTAAAAGTCACGTGGGTTGAAGCCTGAAGTCACGTGGGTTGAAGCCTAAAGTCACGTGGGTTGAAGCCTGAAGTCACGTGGGTTGAAACCTGAACTTTTTGGATAACAATTGTGTCTTTTCTTCTATATTTGTGTTCGTTCGTCAGATGTTGCGTTAGGAACAAGTAGCTGCCAACATCAAAAGTGGTGACCGATCGTTTTAAAAGTCACGTGGGTTGAAGCCTGAAGTCACGTGGGTTGAAGTCTAAAGTCACGTGGGTTGAAGCCTGAAGTCACGTGGGTTGAAACCTGAACTTTTTGGATAACAATTGTGTCTTTTCTTCTATATTTGTGTTCGTTCGTCAGATGTTACGTTAGGAACAAGTAGCTGCCAACATCAAAAGTGGTGACCGATCGTTTTAAAAGTCACGTGGGTTGAAGCCTGAAGTCACGTGGGTTGGAGCCTGGAGTCACGTGGGTTCAAACCTGAACTTTTTGGATAACAATTGTGTCTTTCTTTCTATATTTGTGTTCGTTCGTCGGATGTTGCGTTTGGAAAGAGTAGCTGCCAACTTCAAAAGTGGTGACCGATCGATTCCAAAGTCACGTGGGTAAAAGCCTGAAGTCACGTGGGTTGAAGCTTGAAGGCACGTGGATTGAAGCCTGAAGTCACGTGGGTTAAAACCTGAACTTTTTGGATAACAATTGTGTCTTTTCTTCTATATATGTGTTCGTTCGTCAGATGTTGCGTTTGAAACAAGTAGCTGCCAACATCAAAAGTGGTGACCGATCGTTTTAAAAGTCACGTGGGTGGAAGCCTGAAGTCACGTGGATTGGAGCCTGGAGTCACGTGGGTTCAAACCTGAACTTTTTGAATAACAATTTCGATATTTTTTTTTTGATATTTGTGTTCGTTCGTCAGATGTTGCGTTTGGAACAAGTAGCTGCCAACTCCAAAAGTGGTGACCGATCGTTTTAAAAGTCACGTGGGTTGAAGCCTGAAGTCACGTGGGTTGAAGCCTGGAGTCACGTGGGTTGAAGCCTGAAGTCACGTGGGTTAAAACCTGAACTTTTTGGATAACAATTGCGTCTTTTCTTCTATATTTGTGTTCGTTCGTCAGATGTTGCGTTTGGAAAGAGTAGTTGCCAACTTCAAAAGTGGTGACCGATCGTTTTCAAAGTCACGTGGGTTGAAGCCTGAAGTCACGTGGGTTGAAGCCTAAAGTCACGTGTGTTGAAGCCTGAAGTCACGTGGGTTGAAACCTGAACTTTTTGGATAACAATTGTGTCTTTTCTTCTATATTTGTGTTCGTTCGTCAGATGTTGCGTTAGGAACAAGTAGCTGCCAACATCAAAAGTGGTGACCGATCGTTTTAATAGTCACGTGGGTTGAAGCCTGAAGTCACGTGATTTGGAGCCTGGAGTCACGTGGGTTCAAACCTGAACTTTTTGGATAACAATTGTGTCTTTTTCTCTATATTTGTGTTCGTTCGTCGGATGTTGCGTTTGGAAAGAGTAGCTGCCAACTTCAAAAGTGGTGTCCGATCGATTTCAAAGTCACGTGGGTTGAAGCCCGAAGTCACGTGGGTTGAAGCCTGAAGTCACGTGGGTTGAAGCCTGAAGTCACGTGGGTTGGAGCCTGGAGTCACGTGGGTTCAAGCCTGAACTTTTTGGATAACATTTGTGTCTTTTTTCTATATTTGTGTTCGTTCGTCAGATGTTGCGATTGGAAAGAGTGGTTGCCAACTTCAAAAGTGGTGACCGATCGTTTTCAAAGTCACGTGGGTTGAAGCCTGAAGTCACGTGGGTTGAAACCTGAACTTTTTGGATAACAATTGTGTCTTTTCTTCTATATTTGTGTTCGTTCGTCAGATGTTGCGTTTGAAACAAGTAGCTGCCAACATCAAAAGTGGTGACCGATCGTTTTAAAAGTCACGTGGGTTGAAGCCTGGAGTCACGTGGGTTGAAGCCTGATGTCACGTGGGTTAAAACCTGAACTTTTTGGATAAAAATTGCGTCTTTTCTTCTATATTTGTGTTCGTTCGTCAGATGTTGCGTTTGGAACAAGTAGCTGCCAACATCAATTGCGGTGACCGATCGTTTCAAAAGTCACGTGTGTTGAAGCCTGAAGTCACGTGGGTTGAAGCCTGAAGTCACGTGGGTTGGAGCCTGGAGTCACGTGGGTTCAAACCTGAACTTTTTGGATAACAATTGTGTCTTTTTTTTCTATATTTGTGTTCGTTCGTCGGATGTTGCGTTTGGAAAGAGTAGCTGCCAACTTCAAAAGTGGTGACCGATCGATTTCAAAGTCACGTGGGTTGAAGCCCGAAGTCACGTGGGTTGAAGCCTGGAGCACGTGGGTTGAAGCCTGAAGTCACGTGGGTTAAAACCTTAACTTTTTAGATAACAATTGTGTCTTTTCTTCTATATTTGTGTCCGTTCGTCAGATGTTGCGTTTGAAACAAGTAGCTGCCAACATCAAAAGTGGTGACCGATCGTTTTAAAAGTCACGTGGGTTGAAGTCTGAAGTCACGTGGGTTGAAGCCTGAAGTCACTTGGGTTGAAGCCTGATGTCACGTGGGTTAAAACCTGAACTTTTTGGATAACAATTGCGTCTTTTCTTCTATATTTGTGTTCGTTCGTCAGATCTTGCGTTTGGAACAAGTAGCTGCCAACATCAATTGCGGTGACCGATCGTTTCAAAAGTCACGTGTGTTGAAGCCTGAAGTCACGTGGGTTGGAGCCTGGAGTCACGTGGGTTCAAACCTGAACTTTTTGGATAACAATTGTGTCTTTCTTTCTATATTTGTGTTCGTTCGTCGGATGTTGCGTTTGGAAAGAGTAGCTGCCAACTTCAAAAGTGGTGACCGATCGATTCCAAAGTCACGTGGGTAAAAGCCTGAAGTCACGTGGGTTGAAGCCTGGAGTCACGTGGGTTGAAGCCTGAAGTCACGTGGGTTAAAACCTGAACTTTTTAGATAACAATTGTGTCTTTTCTTCTATATTTGTGTTCGTTCGTCAGATGTTGCGTTTGAAACAAGTAGCTGCCAACATCAAAAGTGGTGACCGATCGTTTTAAAAGTCACGTGGGTTGAAGCCTGAAGTCACGTGGGTTGAAGCCTGAAGTCACGTGGGTTGAAGCCTGAAGTCACGTGGGTTGGAGCCTGGAGTCACGTGGGTTCAAACCTGAACTTTTTGGATAACAATTGTGTCTTTCTTTCTATATTTGTGTTCGTTCGTCGGATGTTGCGTTTGGAAAGAGTAGCTGCCAACTTCAAAAGTGGTGACCGATCGATTCCAAAGTCACGTGGGTAAAAGCCTGAAGTCACGTGGGTTGAAGCCTGGAGTCACGTGGGTTGAAGCCTGAAGTCACGTGGGTTGGAGCCTGGAGTCACGTGGGTTCAAACCTGAACTTTTTGGATAACAATTGTGTCTTTCTTTCTATATTTGTGTTCGTTCGTCGGATGTTGCGTTTGGAAAGAGTAGCTGCCAACTTCAAAAGTGGTGACCGATCGATTCCAAAGTCACGTGGGTAAAAGCCTGAAGTCACGTGGGTTGAAGCCTGGAGTCACGTGGGTTGAAGCCTGAAGTCACGTGGGTTAAAACCTGAACTTTTTGGATAACAATTGCGTCTTTTCTTCTATATTTGTGTTCGTTCGTCAGATCTTGCGTTTGGAACAAGTAGCTGCCAACATCAATTGCGGTGACCGATCGTTTCAAAAGTCACGTGTGTTGAAGCCTGAAGTCACGTGGGTTGGAGCCTGGAGTCACGTGGGTTGAAGCCTAAAGTCACGTGGGTTGAAGCCTGAAGTCACGTGGGTTGAAACCTGAACTTTTTGGATATAAATTGTGTCTTTTCTTCTATATTTGTGTTCGTTCGTCGGATGTTGCGTTAGGAACAAGTAGCTGCCAACATCAATTGCGGTGACCGATCGTTTCAAAAGGCTTCAACCCACGTGACTTCAGGCTTCAACCCACGTGACTTCAGGCTTCAACCCACGTGACTTTTAAAACGATCGGTCACCACTTTTGATGTTGGCAGCTACTTGTTTCAAACGCAACATCTGACGAACGAACACAAATATAGAAGAAAAGACACAATTGTTATCTAAAAAGTTCAGGTTTTAACCCACGTGACTCCAGGCTTCAACCCACGTGACTTCGGGCTTCAACCCACGTGACTTTGAAATCATGTTCGTTCGTCAGATGTTGCGATTGGAAAGAGTGGTTGCCAACTTCAAAAGTGGTGACCGATCGTTTTCAAAGTCACGTGGGTTGAAGCCTGAAGTCACGTGGGTTGAAACCTGAACTTTTTGGATAACAATTGTGTCTTTTCTTCTATATTTGTGTTCGTTCGTCAGATGTTGCGTTTGAAACAAGTAGCTGCCAACATCAAAAGTGGTGACCGATCGTTCTAAAAGTCACGTGGGTTGAAGCCTGAAGTCACGTGGGTTGGAGCCTGGAGTCACGTGGGTTCAAACCTGAACTTTCTGAATAACAATTTCGATATTTTTTTTTGATATTTGTGTTCGTTCGTCAGATGTTGCGTTTGGAACAAGTAGCTGCCAACTCCAAAAGTGGTGACCGATCGTTTTAAAAGTCATGTGGGTTGAAGCCTGAAGTCACGTGGGTTGAAGCCTGGAGTCACGTGGGTTGAAGCCTGAAGTCACGTGGGTTGGAGCCTGGAGTCACGTGGGTTCAAACCTGACCTTTTTGGATAACAATTGTGTCTTTTTTTCTATATTTGTGTTCGTTCGTCGGATGTTGCGTTTGGAAAGAGTAGCTGCCAACATCAAAAGTGGTGACCGATCGTTCTAAAAGTCACGTGGGTTGAAGCCTGAAGTCACGTGGGTTGGAGCCTGGAGTCACGTGGGTTCAAACCTGAACTTTCTGAATAACAATTTCGATATTTTTTTTTGATATTTGTGTTCGTTCGTCAGATGTTGCGTTTGGAACAAGTAGCTGCCAACTCCAAAAGTGGTGACCGATCGTTTTAAAAGTCACGTGGGTTGAAGCCTGAAGTCACGTGGGTTGAAACCTGAACTTTTTGGATAACAATTGTGTCTTTTCTTCTATATTTGTGTTCGTTCGTCGGATGTTGCGTTAGGAACAAGTAGCTGCCAACATCAAAAGCGGTGACCGATCGTTTTAAAAGTCACGTGGGTTGAAGCCTGAAGTCACGTGGGTTGGAGCCTGGAGTCACGTGGGTTCAAGCCTGAACTTTTTGGATAACATTTGTGTCTTTTTTCTATATTTGTGTTCGTTCGTCAGATGTTGCGATTGGAAAGAGTGGTTGCCAACTTCAAAAGTGGTGACCGATCGTTTTCAAAGTCACGTGGGTTGAAGCCTGGAGTCACGTGGGTTCAAACCTGAACTTTTTGAATAACAATTTCGTTTTTTTTTTTTTGATATTTGTGTTCGTTCGTCAGATGTTGCGTTTGGAACAAGTAGCTGCCAACTCCAAAAGTGGTGACCGATCGTTTTGAAAGTCACGTGGGTTGAAGCCTGGAGTCACGTGGGTTAAAGCCTGGAGTCACGTTGGTTGAAGCCTGAAGTCACGTGGGTTAAAACCTGAACTTTTTGGATAACAATTGCGTCTTTTCTTCTATATTTGTGTTCGTTCGTCAGATGTTGCGTTTGGAACAAGTAGCTGCCAACATCAAAAGTGGTGACCGATCGTTTTCAAAGTCACGTGGGTTGAAGCCTGAAGTCACGTGGGTTGAAGCCTAAAGTCACGTGGGTTGAAGCCTGAAGTCACGTGGGTTGAAACCTGAACTTTTTGGATAACAATTGTGTCTTTTCTTCTATATTTGTGTTCGTTCGTCGGATGTTGCGTTAGGAACAAGTAGCTGCCAACATCAAAAGCGGTGACCGATCGTTTTAAAAGTCACGTGGGTTGAAGCCTGAAGTCACGTGGGTTGGAGCCTGGAGTCACGTGGGTTCAAGCCTGAACTTTTTGGATAACATTTGTGTCTTTTTTCTATATTTGTGTTCGTTCGTCAGATGTTGCGATTGGAAAGAGTGGTTGCCAACTTCAAAAGTGGTGACCGATCGTTTTCAAAGTCACGTGGGTTGAAGCCTGAAGTCACGTGGGTTGAAACCTGAACTTTTTGGATAACAATTGTGTCTTTTCTTCTATATTTGTGTTCGTTCGTCAGATGTTGCGTTTGAAACAAGTAGCTGCCAACATCAAAAGTGGTGACCGATCGTTTTAAAAGTCACGTGGGTTGAAGCCTGAAGTCACGTGGGTTGGAGCCTGGAGTCACGTGGGTTCAAACCTGAACTTTTTGAATAACAATTTCGATATTTTTTTTTTGATATTTGTGTTCGTTCGTCAGATGTTGCGTTTGGAACAAGTAGCTGCCAACTCCAAAAGTGGTGACCGATCGTTTTGAAAGTCACGTGGGTTGAAGCCTGGAGTCACGTGGGTTAAAGCCTGGAGTCACGTTGGTTGAAGCCTGAAGTCACGTGGGTTAAAACCTGAACTTTTTGGATAACAATTGCGTCTTTTCTTCTATATTTGTGTTCGTTCGTCAGATGTTGCGTTTGGAACAAGTAGCTGCCAACATCAAAAGTGGTGACCGATCGTTTTCAAAGTCACGTGGGTTGAAGCCTGAAGTCACGTGGGTTGAAGCCTAAAGTCACGTGGGTTGAAGCCTGAAGTCACGTGGGTTGAAACCTGAACTTTTTGGATAACAATTGTGTCTTTTCTTCTATATTTGTGTTCGTTCGTCGGATGTTGCGTTAGGAACAAGTAGCTGCCAACATCAAAAGCGGTGACCGATCGTTTTAAAAGTCACGTGGGTTGAAGCCTGAAGTCACGTGGGTTGGAGCCTGGAGTCACGTGGGTTCAAGCCTGAACTTTTTGGATAATATTTGTGTCTTTTTTCTATATTTGTGTTCGTTCGTCAGATGTTGCGATTGGAAAGAGTGGTTGCCAACTTCAAAAGTGGTGACCGATCGTTTTCAAAGTCACGTGGGTTGAAGCCTGAAGTCACGTGGGTTGAAACCTGAACTTTTTGGATAACAATTGTGTCTTTTCTTCTATATTTGTGTTCGTTCGTCAGATGTTGCGTTTGAAACAAGTAGCTGCCAACATCAAAAGTGGTGACCGATCGTTTTAAAAGTCACGTGGGTTGAAGCCTGAAGTCACGTGGGTTGAAGCCTGGAGTCACGTGGGTTGAAGCCTGATGTCACGTGGGTTAAAACCTGAACTTTTTGGATAACAATTGCGTCTTTTCTTCTATATTTGTGTTCGTTCGTCAGATGTTGCGTTTGGAACAAGTAGCTGCCAACATCAATTGCGGTGACCGATCGTTTCAAAAGTCACGTGTGTTGAAGCCTGAAGTCACGTGGGTTGGAGCCTGGAGTCACGTGGGTTCAAACCTGAACTTTTTGGATAACAATTGTGTCTTTCTTTCTATATTTGTGTTCGTTCGTCGAATGTTGCGTTTGGAAAGAGTAGCTGCCAACTTCCTAAGTGGTGACCGATCGATTCCAAAGTCACGTGGGTAAAAGCCTGAAGTCACGTGGGTTGAAGCCTGGAGTCACGTGGGTTGAAGCCTGAAGTCACGTGGGTTAAAACCTGAACTTTTTAGATAACAATTGTGTCTTTTCTTCTATATTTGTGTTCGTTCGTCAGATGTTGCGTTTGAAACAAGTAGCTGCCAACATCAAAAGTGGTGACCGATCGTTTTGAAAGTCACGTGGGTTGAAGCCTGAAGTCACGTGGGTTGAAGCCTGAAGTCACGTGGGTTGAAGCCTGATGTCACGTGGGTTAAGACCTGAACTTTTTGGATAACAATTGCGTCTTTTCTTCTATATTTGTGTTCGTTCGTCAGATCTTGCGTTTGGAACAAGTAGCTGCCAACATCAATTGCGGTGACCGATCGTTTCAAAAGTCACGTGTGTTGAAGCCTGAAGTCACGTGGGTTGGAGCCTGGAGTCACGTGGGTTGAAGCCTAAAGTCACGTGGGTTGAAGCCTGAAGTCACGTGGGTTGAAACCTGAACTTTTTGGATATAAATTGTGTCTTTTCTTCTATATTTGTGTTCGTTCGTCGGATGTTGCGTTAGGAACAAGTAGCTGCCAACATCAATTGCGGTGACCGATCGTTTCAAAAGGCTTCAACCCACGTGACTTCAGGCTTCAACCCACGTGACTTCAGGCTTCAACCCACGTGACTTTTAAAACGATCGGTCACCACTTTTGATGTTGGCAGCTACTTGTTTCAAACGCAACATCTGACGAACGAACACAAATATAGAAGAAAAGACACAATTGTTATCTAAAAAGTTCAGGTTTTAACCCACGTGACTCCAGGCTTCAACCCACGTGACTTCGGGCTTCAACCCACGTGACTTTGAAATCATGTTCGTTCGTCAGATGTTGCGATTGGAAAGAGTGGTTGCCAACTTCAAAAGTGGTGACCGATCGTTTTCAAAGTCACGTGGGTTGAAGCCTGAAGTCACGTGGGTTGAAACCTGAACTTTTTGGATAACAATTGTGTCTTTTCTTCTATATTTGTGTTCGTTCGTCAGATGTTGCGTTTGAAACAAGTAGCTGCCAACATCAAAAGTGGTGACCGATCGTTTTAAAAGTCACGTGGGTTGAAGCCTGAAGTCACGTGGGTTGGAGCCTGGAGTCACGTGGGTTCAAACCTGAACTTTCTGAATAACAATTTCGATATTTTTTTTTGATATTTGTGTTCGTTCGTCAGATGTTGCGTTTGGAACAAGTAGCTGCCAACTCCAAATGTGGTGACCGATCGTTTTAAAAGTCATGTGGGTTGAAGCCTGAAGTCACGTGGGTTGAAGCCTGGAGTCACGTGGGTTGAAGCCTGAAGTCACGTGGGTTGGAGCCTGGAGTCACGTGGGTTCAAACCTGACCTTTTTGGATAACAATTGTGTCTTTTTTTCTATATTTGTGTTCGTTCGTCGGATGTTGCGTTTGGAAAGAGTAGCTGCCAACTTCAAAAGTGGTGACCGATCGATTTCAAAGTCACGTGGGTTGAAGCCCGAAGTCACGTGGGTTGAAGCCTGGAGTCACGTGAGTTGAAGCCTGAAGTCACGTGGGTTAAAACCTGAACTTTTTAGATAACAATTGTGTCTTTTCTTCTATATTTGTGTTCGTTCGTCAGATGTTGCGTTTGAAACAAGTAGCTGCCAACATCAAAAGTGGTGACCGATCGTTTTAAAAGTCACGTGGGTTGAAGCCTGAAGTCACGTGGGTTGGAGCTTGGAGTCACGTGGGTTCAAACCTGAACTTCTTGAATAACAATTTCGTTATTTTTTTTTTGATATTTGTGTTCGTTCGTCAGATGTTGCGTTTGGAACAAGTAGCTGCCTACTCCAAAAGTGGTGACCGATCGTTTTAAAAGTCACGTGGGTTGAAGCCTGAAGTCACGTGGGTTGAAGCCTAAAGTCACGTGGGTTGAAGCCTGAAGTCACGTGGGTTGAAACCTGAACTTTTTGGATAACAATTGTGTCTTTTCTTCTATATTTGTGTTCGTTCGTCAGATGTTGCGTTAGGAACAAGTAGCTGCCAACATCAAAAGTGGTGACCGATCGTTTTAAAAGTCACGTGGGTTGAAGCCTGAAGTCACGTGGGTTGAAGTCTAAAGTCACGTGGGTTGAAGCCTGAAGTCACGTGGGTTGAAACCTGAACTTTTTGGATAACAATTGTGTCTTTTCTTCTATATTTGTGTTCGTTCGTCAGATGTTGCGTTAGGAACAAGTAGCTGCCAACATCAAAAGTGGTGACCGATCGTTTTAAAAGTCACGTGGGTTGAAGCCTGAAGTCACGTGGGTTGGAGCCTGGAGTCACGTGGGTTCAAACCTGAACTTTTTGGATAACAATTGTGTCTTTCTTTCTATATTTGTGTTCGTTCGTCGGATGTTGCGTTTGGAAAGAGTAGCTGCCAACTTCAAAAGTGGTGACCGATCGATTCCAAAGTCACGTGGGTAAAAGCCTGAAGTCACGTGGGTTGAAGCTTGAAGGCACGTGGATTGAAGCCTGAAGTCACGTGGGTTAAAACCTGAACTTTTTGGATAACAATTGTGTCTTTTCTTCTATATATGTGTTCGTTCGTCAGATGTTGCGTTTGAAACAAGTAGCTGCCAACATCAAAAGTGGTGACCGATCGTTTCAAAAGTCACGTGGGTGGAAGCCTGAAGTCACGTGGATTGGAGCCTGGAGTCACGTGGGTTCAAACCTGAACTTTTTGAATAACAATTTCGATATTTTTTTTTTGATATTTGTGTTCGTTCGTCAGATGTTGCGTTTGGAACAAGTAGCTGCCAACTCCAAAAGTGGTGACCGATCGTTTTAAAAGTCACGTGGGTTGAAGCCTGAAGTCACGTGGGTTGAAGCCTGGAGTCACGTGGGTTGAAGCCTGAAGTCACGTGGGTTAAAACCTGAACTTTTTGGATAACAATTGCGTCTTTTCTTCTATATTTGTGTTCGTTCGTCAGATGTTGCGTTTGGAAAGAGTAGTTGCCAACTTCAAAAGTGGTGACCGATCGTTTTCAAAGTCACGTGGGTTGAAGCCTGAAGTCACGTGGGTTGAAGCCTAAAGTCACGTGTGTTGAAGCCTGAAGTCACGTGGGTTGAAACCTGAACTTTTTGGATAACAATTGTGTCTTTTCTTCTATATTTGTGTTCGTTCGTCAGATGTTGCGTTAGGAACAAGTAGCTGCCAACATCAAAAGTGGTGACCGATCGTTTTAATAGTCACGTGGGTTGAAGCCTGAAGTCACGTGATTTGGAGCCTGGAGTCACGTGGGTTCAAACCTGAACTTTTTGGATAACAATTGTGTCTTTTTCTCTATATTTGTGTTCGTTCGTCGGATGTTGCGTTTGGAAAGAGTAGCTGCCAACTTCAAAAGTGGTGTCCGATCGATTTCAAAGTCACGTGGGTTGAAGCCCGAAGTCACGTGGGTTGAAGCCTGAAGTCACGTGGGTTGAAGCCTGAAGTCACGTGGGTTGGAGCCTGGAGTCACGTGGGTTCAAGCCTGAACTTTTTGGATAACATTTGTGTCTTTTTTCTATATTTGTGTTCGTTCGTCAGATGTTGCGATTGGAAAGAGTGGTTGCCAACTTCAAAAGTGGTGACCGATCGTTTTCAAAGTCACGTGGGTTGAAGCCTGAAGTCACGTGGGTTGAAACCTGAACTTTTTGGATAACAATTGTGTCTTTTCTTCTATATTTGTGTTCGTTCGTCAGATGTTGCGTTTGAAACAAGTAGCTGCCAACATCAAAAGTGGTGACCGATCGTTTTCAAAGTCACGTGGGTTGAAGCCTGAAGTCACGTGGGTTGAAGCCTAAAGTCACGTGGGTTGAAGCCTGAAGTCACGTGGGTTGAAACCTGAACTTTTTGGATAACAATTGTGTCTTTTCTTCTATATTTGTGTTCGTTCGTCGGATGTTGCGTTAGGAACAAGTAGCTGCCAACATCAAAAGCGGTGACCGATCGTTTTAAAAGTCACGTGGGTTGAAGCCTGAAGTCACGTGGGTTGGAGCCTGGAGTCACGTGGGTTCAAGCCTGAACTTTTTGGATAATATTTGTGTCTTTTTTCTATATTTGTGTTCGTTCGTCAGATGTTGCGATTGGAAAGAGTGGTTGCCAACTTCAAAAGTGGTGACCGATCGTTTTCAAAGTCACGTGGGTTGAAGCCTGAAGTCACGTGGGTTGAAACCTGAACTTTTTGGATAACAATTGTGTCTTTTCTTCTATATTTGTGTTCGTTCGTCAGATGTTGCGTTTGAAACAAGTAGCTGCCAACATCAAAAGTGGTGACCGATCGTTTTAAAAGTCACGTGGGTTGAAGCCTGAAGTCACGTGGGTTGAAGCCTGGAGTCACGTGGGTTGAAGCCTGATGTCACGTGGGTTAAAACCTGAACTTTTTGGATAACAATTGCGTCTTTTCTTCTATATTTGTGTTCGTTCGTCAGATGTTGCGTTTGGAACAAGTAGCTGCCAACATCAATTGCGGTGACCGATCGTTTCAAAAGTCACGTGTGTTGAAGCCTGAAGTCACGTGGGTTGGAGCCTGGAGTCACGTGGGTTCAAACCTGAACTTTTTGGATAACAATTGTGTCTTTCTTTCTATATTTGTGTTCGTTCGTCGAATGTTGCGTTTGGAAAGAGTAGCTGCCAACTTCCTAAGTGGTGACCGATCGATTCCAAAGTCACGTGGGTAAAAGCCTGAAGTCACGTGGGTTGAAGCCTGGAGTCACGTGGGTTGAAGCCTGAAGTCACGTGGGTTAAAACCTGAACTTTTTAGATAACAATTGTGTCTTTTCTTCTATATTTGTGTTCGTTCGTCAGATGTTGCGTTTGAAACAAGTAGCTGCCAACATCAAAAGTGGTGACCGATCGTTTTGAAAGTCACGTGGGTTGAAGCCTGAAGTCACGTGGGTTGAAGCCTGAAGTCACGTGGGTTGAAGCCTGATGTCACGTGGGTTAAGACCTGAACTTTTTGGATAACAATTGCGTCTTTTCTTCTATATTTGTGTTCGTTCGTCAGATCTTGCGTTTGGAACAAGTAGCTGCCAACATCAATTGCGGTGACCGATCGTTTCAAAAGTCACGTGTGTTGAAGCCTGAAGTCACGTGGGTTGGAGCCTGGAGTCACGTGGGTTGAAGCCTAAAGTCACGTGGGTTGAAGCCTGAAGTCACGTGGGTTGAAACCTGAACTTTTTGGATATAAATTGTGTCTTTTCTTCTATATTTGTGTTCGTTCGTCGGATGTTGCGTTAGGAACAAGTAGCTGCCAACATCAATTGCGGTGACCGATCGTTTCAAAAGGCTTCAACCCACGTGACTTCAGGCTTCAACCCACGTGACTTCAGGCTTCAACCCACGTGACTTTTAAAACGATCGGTCACCACTTTTGATGTTGGCAGCTACTTGTTTCAAACGCAACATCTGACGAACGAACACAAATATAGAAGAAAAGACACAATTGTTATCTAAAAAGTTCAGGTTTTAACCCACGTGACTCCAGGCTTCAACCCACGTGACTTCGGGCTTCAACCCACGTGACTTTGAAATCATGTTCGTTCGTCAGATGTTGCGATTGGAAAGAGTGGTTGCCAACTTCAAAAGTGGTGACCGATCGTTTTCAAAGTCACGTGGGTTGAAGCCTGAAGTCACGTGGGTTGAAACCTGAACTTTTTGGATAACAATTGTGTCTTTTCTTCTATATTTGTGTTCGTTCGTCAGATGTTGCGTTTGAAACAAGTAGCTGCCAACATCAAAAGTGGTGACCGATCGTTTTAAAAGTCACGTGGGTTGAAGCCTGAAGTCACGTGGGTTGGAGCCTGGAGTCACGTGGGTTCAAACCTGAACTTTCTGAATAACAATTTCGATATTTTTTTTTGATATTTGTGTTCGTTCGTCAGATGTTGCGTTTGGAACAAGTAGCTGCCAACTCCAAATGTGGTGACCGATCGTTTTAAAAGTCATGTGGGTTGAAGCCTGAAGTCACGTGGGTTGAAGCCTGGAGTCACGTGGGTTGAAGCCTGAAGTCACGTGGGTTGGAGCCTGGAGTCACGTGGGTTCAAACCTGACCTTTTTGGATAACAATTGTGTCTTTTTTTCTATATTTGTGTTCGTTCGTCGGATGTTGCGTTTGGAAAGAGTAGCTGCCAACTTCAAAAGTGGTGACCGATCGATTTCAAAGTCACGTGGGTTGAAGCCCGAAGTCACGTGGGTTGAAGCCTGGAGTCACGTGAGTTGAAGCCTGAAGTCACGTGGGTTAAAACCTGAACTTTTTAGATAACAATTGTGTCTTTTCTTCTATATTTGTGTTCGTTCGTCAGATGTTGCGTTTGAAACAAGTAGCTGCCAACATCAAAAGTGGTGACCGATCGTTTTAAAAGTCACGTGGGTTGAAGCCTGAAGTCACGTGGGTTGGAGCTTGGAGTCACGTGGGTTCAAACCTGAACTTCTTGAATAACAATTTCGTTATTTTTTTTTTGATATTTGTGTTCGTTCGTCAGATGTTGCGTTTGGAACAAGTAGCTGCCTACTCCAAAAGTGGTGACCGATCGTTTTAAAAGTCACGTGGGTTGAAGCCTGAAGTCACGTGGGTTGAAGCCTAAAGTCACGTGGGTTGAAGCCTGAAGTCACGTGGGTTGAAACCTGAACTTTTTGGATAACAATTGTGTCTTTTCTTCTATATTTGTGTTCGTTCGTCAGATGTTGCGTTAGGAACAAGTAGCTGCCAACATCAAAAGTGGTGACCGATCGTTTTAAAAGTCACGTGGGTTGAAGCCTGAAGTCACGTGGGTTGAAGTCTAAAGTCACGTGGGTTGAAGCCTGAAGTCACGTGGGTTGAAACCTGAACTTTTTGGATAACAATTGTGTCTTTTCTTCTATATTTGTGTTCGTTCGTCAGATGTTGCGTTAGGAACAAGTAGCTGCCAACATCAAAAGTGGTGACCGATCGTTTTAAAAGTCACGTGGGTTGAAGCCTGAAGTCACGTGGGTTGGAGCCTGGAGTCACGTGGGTTCAAACCTGAACTTTTTGGATAACAATTGTGTCTTTCTTTCTATATTTGTGTTCGTTCGTCGGATGTTGCGTTTGGAAAGAGTAGCTGCCAACTTCAAAAGTGGTGACCGATCGATTCCAAAGTCACGTGGGTAAAAGCCTGAAGTCACGTGGGTTGAAGCTTGAAGGCACGTGGATTGAAGCCTGAAGTCACGTGGGTTAAAACCTGAACTTTTTGGATAACAATTGTGTCTTTTCTTCTATATATGTGTTCGTTCGTCAGATGTTGCGTTTGAAACAAGTAGCTGCCAACATCAAAAGTGGTGACCGATCGTTTCAAAAGTCACGTGGGTGGAAGCCTGAAGTCACGTGGATTGGAGCCTGGAGTCACGTGGGTTC
Source organism: Anaspis maculata (assembly GCA_949128115.1). Taxonomy (NCBI): domain Eukaryota; kingdom Metazoa; phylum Arthropoda; class Insecta; order Coleoptera; family Scraptiidae; genus Anaspis; species Anaspis maculata. Next base: position 123,219,750 of record OX421961.1, read on the forward strand.
AAACCTGAACTTTTTGAATAACAATTTCGATATTTTTTTTTTGATATTTGTGTTCGTTCGTCAGATGTTGCGTTTGGAACAAGTAGCTGCCAACTCCAAAAGTGGTGACCGATCGTTTTAAAAGTCACGTGGGTTGAAGCCTGAAGTCACGTGGGTTGAAGCCTGGAGTCACGTGGGTTGAAGCCTGAAGTCACGTGGGTTAAAACCTGAACTTTTTGGATAACAATTGCGTCTTTTCTTCTATATTTGTGTTCGTTCGTCAGATGTTGCGTTTGGAAAGAGTAGTTGCCAACTTCAAAAGTGGTGACCGATCGTTTTCAAAGTCACGTGGGTTGAAGCCTGAAGTCACGTGGGTTGAAGCCTAAAGTCACGTGTGTTGAAGCCTGAAGTCACGTGGGTTGAAACCTGAACTTTTTGGATAACAATTGTGTCTTTTCTTCTATATTTGTGTTCGTTCGTCAGATGTTGCGTTAGGAACAAGTAGCTGCCAACATCAAAAGTGGTGACCGATCGTTTTAATAGTCACGTGGGTTGAAGCCTGAAGTCACGTGATTTGGAGCCTGGAGTCACGTGGGTTCAAACCTGAACTTTTTGGATAACAATTGTGTCTTTTTCTCTATATTTGTGTTCGTTCGTCGGATGTTGCGTTTGGAAAGAGTAGCTGCCAACTTCAAAAGTGGTGTCCGATCGATTTCAAAGTCACGTGGGTTGAAGCCCGAAGTCACGTGGGTTGAAGCCTGAAGTCACGTGGGTTGAAGCCTGAAGTCACGTGGGTTGGAGCCTGGAGTCACGTGGGTTCAAGCCTGAACTTTTTGGATAACATTTGTGTCTTTTTTCTATATTTGTGTTCGTTCGTCAGATGTTGCGATTGGAAAGAGTGGTTGCCAACTTCAAAAGTGGTGACCGATCGTTTTCAAAGTCACGTGGGTTGAAGCCTGAAGTCACGTGGGTTGAAACCTGAACTTTTTGGATAACAATTGTGTCTTTTCTTCTATATTTGTGTTCGTTCGTCAGATGTTGCGTTTGAAACAAGTAGCTGCCAACATCAAAAGTGGTGACCGATCGTTTTAAAAGTCACGTGGGTTGAAGCCTGGAGTCACGTGGGTTGAAGCCTGATGTCACGTGGGTTAAAACCTGAACTTTTTGGATAAAAATTGCGTCTTTTCTTCTATATTTGTGTTCGTTCGTCAGATGTTGCGTTTGGAACAAGTAGCTGCCAACATCAATTGCGGTGACCGATCGTTTCAAAAGTCACGTGTGTTGAAGCCTGAAGTCACGTGGGTTGAAGCCTGAAGTCACGTGGGTTGGAGCCTGGAGTCACGTGGGTTCAAACCTGAACTTTTTGGATAACAATTGTGTCTTTTTTTCTATATTTGTGTTCGTTCGTCGGATGTTGCGTTTGGAAAGAGTAGCTGCCAACTTCAAAAGTGGTGACCGATCGATTTCAAAGTCACGTGGGTTGAAGCCCGAAGTCACGTGGGTTGAAGCCTGGAGCACGTGGGTTGAAGCCTGAAGTCACGTGGGTTAAAACCTTAACTTTTTAGATAACAATTGTGTCTTTTCTTCTATATTTGTGTCCGTTCGTCAGATGTTGCGTTTGAAACAAGTAGCTGCCAACATCAAAAGTGGTGACCGATCGTTTTAAAAGTCACGTGGGTTGAAGTCTGAAGTCACGTGGGTTGAAGCCTGAAGTCACTTGGGTTGAAGCCTGATGTCACGTGGGTTAAAACCTGAACTTTTTGGATAACAATTGCGTCTTTTCTTCTATATTTGTGTTCGTTCGTCAGATCTTGCGTTTGGAACAAGTAGCTGCCAACATCAATTGCGGTGACCGATCGTTTCAAAAGTCACGTGTGTTGAAGCCTGAAGTCACGTGGGTTGGAGCCTGGAGTCACGTGGGTTCAAACCTGAACTTTTTGGATAACAATTGTGTCTTTCTTTCTATATTTGTGTTCGTTCGTCGGATGTTGCGTTTGGAAAGAGTAGCTGCCAACTTCAAAAGTGGTGACCGATCGATTCCAAAGTCACGTGGGTAAAAGCCTGAAGTCACGTGGGTTGAAGCCTGGAGTCACGTGGGTTGAAGCCTGAAGTCACGTGGGTTAAAACCTGAACTTTTTAGATAACAATTGTGTCTTTTCTTCTATATTTGTGTTCGTTCGTCAGATGTTGCGTTTGAAACAAGTAGCTGCCAACATCAAAAGTGGTGACCGATCGTTTTAAAAGTCACGTGGGTTGAAGCCTGAAGTCACGTGGGTTGAAGCCTGAAGTCACGTGGGTTGAAGCCTGATGTCACGTGGGTTAAAACCTGAACTTTTTGGATAACAATTGCGTCTTTTCTTCTATATTTGTGTTCGTTCGTCAGATCTTGCGTTTGGAACAAGTAGCTGCCAACATCAATTGCGGTGACCGATCGTTTCAAAAGTCACGTGTGTTGAAGCCTGAAGTCACGTGGGTTGGAGCCTGGAGTCACGTGGGTTGAAGCCTAAAGTCACGTGGGTTGAAGCCTGAAGTCACGTGGGTTGAAACCTGAACTTTTTGGATATAAATTGTGTCTTTTCTTCTATATTTGTGTTCGTTCGTCGGATGTTGCGTTAGGAACAAGTAGCTGCCAACATCAATTGCGGTGACCGATCGTTTCAAAAGGCTTCAACCCACGTGACTTCAGGCTTCAACCCACGTGACTTCAGGCTTCAACCCACGTGACTTTTAAAACGATCGGTCACCACTTTTGATGTTGGCAGCTACTTGTTTCAAACGCAACATCTGACGAACGAACACAAATATAGAAGAAAAGACACAATTGTTATCTAAAAAGTTCAGGTTTTAACCCACGTGACTCCAGGCTTCAACCCACGTGACTTCGGGCTTCAACCCACGTGACTTTGAAATCATGTTCGTTCGTCAGATGTTGCGATTGGAAAGAGTGGTTGCCAACTTCAAAAGTGGTGACCGATCGTTTTCAAAGTCACGTGGGTTGAAGCCTGAAGTCACGTGGGTTGAAACCTGAACTTTTTGGATAACAATTGTGTCTTTTCTTCTATATTTGTGTTCGTTCGTCAGATGTTGCGTTTGAAACAAGTAGCTGCCAACATCAAAAGTGGTGACCGATCGTTCTAAAAGTCACGTGGGTTGAAGCCTGAAGTCACGTGGGTTGGAGCCTGGAGTCACGTGGGTTCAAACCTGAACTTTCTGAATAACAATTTCGATATTTTTTTTTGATATTTGTGTTCGTTCGTCAGATGTTGCGTTTGGAACAAGTAGCTGCCAACTCCAAAAGTGGTGACCGATCGTTTTAAAAGTCATGTGGGTTGAAGCCTGAAGTCACGTGGGTTGAAGCCTGGAGTCACGTGGGTTGAAGCCTGAAGTCACGTGGGTTGGAGCCTGGAGTCACGTGGGTTCAAACCTGACCTTTTTGGATAACAATTGTGTCTTTTTTTCTATATTTGTGTTCGTTCGTCGGATGTTGCGTTTGGAAAGAGTAGCTGCCAACTTCAAAAGTGGTGACCGATCGATTTCAAAGTCACGTGGGTTGAAGCCCGAAGTCACGTGGGTTGAAGCCTGGAGTCACGTGAGTTGAAGCCTGAAGTCACGTGGGTTAAAACCTGAACTTTTTAGATAACAATTGTGTCTTTTCTTCTATATTTGTGTTCGTTCGTCAGATGTTGCGTTTGAAACAAGTAGCTGCCAACATCAAAAGTGGTGACCGATCGTTTTAAAAGTCACGTGGGTTGAAGCCTGAAGTCACGTGGGTTGGAGCTTGGAGTCACGTGGGTTCAAACCTGAACTTCTTGAATAACAATTTCGTTATTTTTTTTTTGATATTTGTGTTCGTTCGTCAGATGTTGCGTTTGGAACAAGTAGCTGCCTACTCCAAAAGTGGTGACCGATCAATTTAAAAGTCACGTGGGTTGAAGCCTGAAGTCACGTGGGTTGAAGCCTAAAGTCACGTGGGTTGAAGCCTGAAGTCACGTGGGTTGAAACCTGAACTTTTTGGATAACAATTGTGTCTTTTCTTCTATATTTGTGTTCGTTCGTCAGATGTTGCGTTAGGAACAAGTAGCTGCCAACATCAAAAGTGGTGACCGATCGTTTTAAAAGTCACGTGGGTTGAAGCCTGAAGTCACGTGGGTTGGAGCCTGGAGTCACGTGGGTCCAAACCTGAACTTTTTGGATAACAATTGTGTCTTTCTTTCTATATTTGTGTTCGTTCGTCGGATGTTGCGTTTGGAAAGAGTAGCTGCCAACTTCAAAAGTGGTGACCGATCGATTCCAAAGTCACGTGGGTAAAAGCCTGAAGTCACGTGGGTTGAAGCCTGAAGGCACGTGGATTGAAGCCTGAAGTCACGTGGGTTAAAACCTGAACTTTTTGGATAACAATTTCGATATTTTTTTTTTGATATTTGTGTTCGTTCGTCAGATGTTGCGTTTGGAACAAGTAGCTGCCAACTCCAAAAGTGGTGACCGATCGTTTTAAAAGTCACGTGGGTTGAAGCCTGAAGTCACGTGGATTGGAGCCTGGAGTCACGTGGGTTCAAACCTGAACTTTTTGAATAATAATTTCGATATTTTTTTTTTGATATTTGTGTTCGTTCGTCAGATGTTGCGTTTGGAACAAGTAGCTGCCAACTCCAAAAGTGGTGACCGATCGTTTTAAAAGTCACGTGGGTTGAAGCCTGAAGTCACGTGGGTTGAAGCCTGGAGTCACGTGGGTTGAAGCCTGAAGTCACGTGGGTTGAAACCTGAACTTTTTGGATAACAATTGCGTCTTTTCTTCTATATTTGTGTTCGTTCGTCAGATGTTGCGTTTGGAAAGAGTAGTTGCCAACTTCAAAAGTGGTGACCGATCGTTTTCAAAGTCACGTGGGTTGAAGCCTGAAGTCACGTGGGTTGAAGCCTAAAGTCACGTGTGTTGAAGCCTGAAGTCACGTGGGTTGAAACCTGAACTTTTTGGATAACAATTGTGTCTTTTCTTCTATATTTGTGTTCGTTCGTCAGATGTTGCGTTAGGAACAAGTAGCTGCCAACATCAAAAGTGGTGACCGATCGTTTTAAAAGTCACGTGGGTTGAAGCCTGAAGTCACGTGATTTGGAGCCTGGAGTCACGTGGGTTCAAACCTGAACTTTTTGGATAACAATTGTGTCTTTTTCTCTATATTTGTGTTCGTTCGTCGGATGTTGCGTTTGGAAAGAGTAGCTGCCAACTTCAAAAGTGGTGTCCGATCGATTTCAAAGTCACGTGGGTTGAAGCCCGAAGTCACGTGGGTTGAAGCCTGAAGTCACGTGGGTTGAAGCCTGAAGTCACGTGGGTTAAAACCTGAACTATTTAGATAACAATTGTGTCTTTTCTTCTATATTTGTGTTCGTTCGTCAGATGTTGCGTTTGAAACAAGTAGCTGCCAACATCAAAAGTGGTGACCGATCGTTTTAAAAGTCACGTGGGTTGAAGCCTGAAGTCACGTGGGTTGTAGCCTGGAGTCACGTGGGTTCAAACCTGAACTTTTTGAATAACAATTTCGTTTTTTTTTTTTTGATATTTGTGTTCGTTCGTCAGATGTTGCGTTTGGAACAAGTAGCTGCCAACTCCAAAAGTGGTGACCGATCGTTTTGAAAGTCACGTGGGTTGAAGCCTGGAGTCACGTGGGTTAAAGCCTGGAGTCACGTTGGTTGAAGCCTGAAGTCACGTGGGTTAAAACCTGAACTTTTTGGATAACAATTGCGTCTTTTCTTCTATATTTGTGTTCGTTCGTCAGATGTTGCGTTTGGAACAAGTAGCTGCCAACATCAAAAGTGGTGACCGATCGTTTTCAAAGTCACGTGGGTTGAAGCCTGAAGTCACGTGGGTTGAAGCCTAAAGTCACGTGGGTTGAAGCCTGAAGTCACGTGGGTTGAAACCTGAACTTTTTGGATAACAATTGTGTCTTTTCTTCTATATTTGTGTTCGTTCGTCGGATGTTGCGTTAGGAACAAGTAGCTGCCAACATCAAAAGCGGTGACCGATCGTTTTAAAAGTCACGTGGGTTGAAGCCTGAAGTCACGTGGGTTGGAGCCTGGAGTCACGTGGGTTCAAGCCTGAACTTTTTGGATAACATTTGTGTCTTTTTTCTATATTTGTGTTCGTTCGTCAGATGTTGCGATTGGAAAGAGTGGTTGCCAACTTCAAAAGTGGTGACCGATCGTTTTCAAAGTCACGTGGGTTGAAGCCTGAAGTCACGTGGGTTGAAACCTGAACTTTTTGGATAACAATTGTGTCTTTTCTTCTATATTTGTGTTCGTTCGTCAGATGTTGCGTTTGAAACAAGTAGCTGCCAACATCAAAAGTGGTGACCGATCGTTTTAAAAGTCACGTGGGTTGAAGCCTGAAGTCACGTGGGTTGGAGCCTGGAGTCACGTGGGTTCAAACCTGAACTTTTTGAATAACAATTTCGATATTTTTTTTTTGATATTTGTGTTCGTTCGTCAGATGTTGCGTTTGGAACAAGTAGCTGCCAACTCCAAAAGTGGTGACCTATCGTTTTAAAAGTCATGTGGGTTGAAGCCTGAAGTCACGTGGGTTGAAGCCTGGAGTCACGTGGGTTGAAGCCTGATGTCACGTGGGTTAAAACCTGAACTTTTTGGATAACAATTGCGTCTTTTCTTCTATATTTGTGTTCGTTCGTCAGATGTTGCGTTTGGAACAAGTAGCTGCCAACATCAATTGCGGTGACCGATCGTTTCAAAAGTCACGTGTGTTGAAGCCTGAAGTCACGTGGGTTGGAGCCTGGAGTCACGTGGGTTCAAACCTGAACTTTTTGGATAACAATTGTGTCTTTCTTTCTATATTTGTGTTCGTTCGTCGGATGTTGCGTTTGGAAAGAGTAGCTGCCAACTTCAAAAGTGGTGACCGATCGTTTTAAAAGTCACGTGGGTTGAAGCCTGAAGTCACGTGGGTTGGAGCCTGGAGTCACGTGGGTTCAAACCTGAACTTTTTGGATAACAATTGTGTCTTTCTTTCTATATTTGTGTTCGTTCGTCGGATGTTGCGTTTGGAAAGAGTAGCTGCCAACTTCAAAAGTGGTGACCGATCGATTCCAAAGTCACGTGGGTAAAAGCCTGAAGTCACGTGGGTTGAAGCCTGAAGGCACGTGGATTGAAGCCTGAAGTCACGTGGGTTAAAACCTGAACTTTTTGGATAACAATTGTGTCTTTTCTTCTATATATGTGTTCGTTCGTCAGATGTTGCGTTTGAAACAAGTAGCTGCCAACATCAAAAGTGGTGACCGATCGTTTTAAAAGTCACGTGGGTTGAAGCCTGAAGTCACGTGGATTGGAGCCTGGAGTCACGTGGGTTCAAACCTGAACTTTTTGAATAACAATTTCGATATTTTTTTTTTGATATTTGTGTTCGTTCGTCAGATGTTGCGTTTGGAACAAGTAGCTGCCAACTCCAAAAGTGGTGACCGATCGTTTTAAAAGTCACGTGGGTTGAAGCCTGAAGTCACGTGGGTTGAAGCCTGGAGTCACGTGGGTTGAAGCCTGAAGTCACGTGGGTTAAAACCTGAACTTTTTGGATAACAATTGCGTCTTTTCTTCTATATTTGTGTTCGTTCGTCAGATGTTGCGTTTGGAAAGAGTAGTTGCCAACTTCAAAAGTGGTGACCGATCGTTTTCAAAGTCACGTGGGTTGAAGCCTGAAGTCACGTGGGTTGAAGCCTAAAGTCACGTGTGTTGAAGCCTGAAGTCACGTGGGTTGAAACCTGAACTTTTTGGATAACAATTGTGTCTTTTCTTCTATATTTGTGTTCGTTCGTCAGATGTTGCGTTAGGAACAAGTAGCTGCCAACATCAAAAGTGGTGACCGATCGTTTTAAAAGTCACGTGGGTTGAAGCCTGAAGTCACGTGATTTGGAGCCTGGAGTCACGTGGGTTCAAACCTGAACTTTTTGGATAACAATTGTGTCTTTTTCTCTATATTTGTGTTCGTTCGTCGGATGTTGCGTTTGGAAAGAGTAGCTGCCAACTTCAAAAGTGGTGTCCGATCGATTTCAAAGTCACGTGGGTTGAAGCCCGAAGTCACGTGGGTTGAAGCCTGAAGTCACGTGGGTTGAAGCCTGAAGTCACGTGGGTTGGAGCCTGGAGTCACGTGGGTTCAAGCCTGAACTTTTTGGATAACATTTGTGTCTTTTTTCTATATTTGTGTTCGTTCGTCAGATGTTGCGATTGGAAAGAGTGGTTGCCAACTTCAAAAGTGGTGACCGATCGTTTTCAAAGTCACGTGGGTTGAAGCCTGAAGTCACGTGGGTTGAAACCTGAACTTTTTGGATAACAATTGTGTCTTTTCTTCTATATTTGTGTTCGTTCGTCAGATGTTGCGTTTGAAACAAGTAGCTGCCAACATCAAAAGTGGTGACCGATCGTTTTAAAAGTCACGTGGGTTGAAGCCTGAAGTCACGTGGGTTGGAGCCTGGAGTCACGTGGGTTCAAACCTGAACTTTTTGAATAACAATTTCGATATTTTTTTTTGATATTTGTGTTCGTTCGTCAGATGTTGCGTTTGGAACAAGTAGCTGCCAACATCAAAAGTGGTGACCGATCGTTTTAAAAGTCACGTGGGTTGAAGTCTGAAGTCACGTGGGTTGAAGCCTGAAGTCACTTGGGTTGAAGCCTGATGTCACGTGGGTTAAAACCTGAACTTTTTGGATAACAATTGCGTCTTTTCTTCTATATTTGTGTTCGTTCGTCAGATCTTGCGTTTGGAACAAGTAGCTGCCAACATCAATTGCGGTGACCGATCGTTTCAAAAGTCACGTGTGTTGAAGCCTGAAGTCACGTGGGTTGGAGCCTGGAGTCACGTGGGTTCAAACCTGAACTTTTTGGATAACAATTGTGTCTTTCTTTCTATATTTGTGTTCGTTCGTCGGATGTTGCGTTTGGAAAGAGTAGCTGCCAACTTCAAAAGTGGTGACCGATCGATTCCAAAGTCACGTGGGTAAAAGCCTGAAGTCACGTGGGTTGAAGCCTGGAGTCACGTGGGTTGAAGCCTGAAGTCACGTGGGTTAAAACCTGAACTTTTTAGATAACAATTGTGTCTTTTCTTCTATATTTGTGTTCGTCCGTCAGATGTTGCGTTTGAAACAAGTAGCTGCCAACATCAAAAGTGGTGACCGATCGTTTTAAAAGTCACGTGGGTTGAAGCCTGAAGTCACGTGGGTTGAAGCCTGAAGTCACGTGGGTTCAAACCTGAACTTTCTGAATAACAATTTCGATATTTTTTTTTGATATTTGTGTTCGTTCGTCAGATGTTGCGTTTGGAACAAGTAGCTGCCAACTCCAAAAGTGGTGACCGATCGTTTTAAAAGTCATGTGGGTTGAAGCCTGAAGTCACGTGGGTTGAAGCCTGGAGTCACGTGGGTTGAAGCCTGAAGTCACGTGGGTTGGAGCCTGGAGTCACGTGGGTTCAAACCTGACCTTTTTGGATAACAATTGTGTCTTTTTTTCTATATTTGTGTTCGTCCGTCGGATGTTGCGTTTGGAAAGAGTAGCTGCCAACTTCAAAAGTGGTGACCGATCGATTTCAAAGTCACGTGGGTTGAAGCCCGAAGTCACGTGGGTTGAAGCCTGGAGTCACGTGAGTTGAAGCCTGAAGTCACGTGGGTTAAAACCTGAACTTTTTAGATAACAATTGTGTCTTTTCTTCTATATTTGTGTTCGTTCGTCAGATGTTGCGTTTGAAACAAGTAGCTGCCAACATCAAAAGTGGTGACCGATCGTTTTAAAAGTCACGTGGGTTGAAGCCTGAAGTCACGTGGGTTGGAGCTTGGAGTCACGTGGGTTTAAACCTGAACTTCTTGAATAACAATTTCGTTATTTTTTTTTTGATATTTGTGTTCGTTCGTCAGATGTTGCGTTTGGAACAAGTAGCTGCCTACTCCAAAAGTGGTGACCGATCAATTTAAAAGTCACGTGGGTTGAAGCCTGAAGTCACGTGGGTTGAAGCCTAAAGTCACGTGGGTTGAAGCCTGAAGTCACGTGGGTTGAAACCTGAACTTTTTGGATAACAATGGGGCCTTGCACTGCCACTTTTACACACCGAGGGCGCCACGACCGTTGGGGGCAAATTTGACAATTTTGACGGCGTTGACGCTTCAGCGACCGACGTCCGTCATTTTATGTCTTGATTTGAAATTTGGATAACCTCTGTTTCTTGCTTGACGTCTCCAGTCACTGTCAGTTACTGGTCAAACTACTCAAACTCCCCTGTTTTTCGCGTCATTACGCCCGCTTTATCGAAGTAGGCGCCCCCTACAGTAGTGGCGACCTCACGTTGAGTTTTTCAATTGCAAGGCCCCATTGTGTCTTTTCTTCTATATTTGTGTTCGTTCGTCAGATGTTGCGTTAGGAACAAGTAGCTGCCAACATCAAAAGTGGTGACCGATCGTTTTAAAAGTCACGTGGGTTGAAGCCTGAAGTCACGTGGGTTGAAGCCTAAAGTCACGTGGGTTGAAGCCTGAAGTCACGTGGGTTGAAACCTGAACTTTTTGGATAACAATTGTGTCTTTTCTTCTATATTTGTGTTCGTTCGTCAGATGTTGCGTTAGGAACAAGTAGCTGCCAACATCAAAAGTGGTGACCGATCGTTTTAAAAGTCACGTGGGTTGAAGCCTGAAGTCACGTGGGTTGGAGCCTGGAGTCACGTGGGTTCAAACCTGAACTTTTTGGATAACAATTGTGTCTTTCTTTCTATATTTGTGTTCGTTCGTCGGATGTTGCGTTTGGAAAGAGTAGCTGCCAACTTCAAAAGTGGTGACCGATCGATTCCAAAGTCACGTGGGTAAAAGCCTGAAGTCACGTGGGTTGAAGCCTGAAGGCACGTGGATTGAAGCCTGAAGTCACGTGGGTTAAAACCTGAACTTTTTGGATAACAATTTCGATATTTTTTTTTTGATATTTGTGTTCGTTCGTCAGATGTTGCGTTTGGAACAAGTAGCTGCCAACTCCAAAAGTGGTGACCGATCGTTTTAAAAGTCACGTGGGTTGAAGCCTGAAGTCACGTGGATTGGAGCCTGGAGTCACGTGGGTTCAAACCTGAACTTTTTGAATAACAATTTCGATATTTTTTTTTTGATATTTGTGTTCGTTCGTCAGATGTTGCGTTTGGAACAAGTAGCTGCCAACTCCAAAAGTGGTGACCGATCGTTTTAAAAGTCACGTGGGTTGAAGCCTGAAGTCACGTGGGTTGAAGCCTGGAGTCACGTGGGTTGAAGCCTGAAGTCACGTGGGTTGAAACCTGAACTTTTTGGATAACAATTGCGTCTTTTCTTCTATATTTGTGTTCGTTCGTCAGATGTTGCGTTTGGAAAGAGTAGTTGCCAACTTCAAAAGTGGTGACCGATCGTTTTCAAAGTCACGTGGGTTGAAGCCTGAAGTCACGTGGGTTGAAGCCTAAAGTCACGTGTGTTGAAGCCTGAAGTCACGTGGGTTGAAACCTGAACTTTTTGGATAACAATTGTGTCTTTTCTTCTATATTTGTGTTCGTTCGTCAGATGTTGCGTTAGGAACAAGTAGCTGCCAACATCAAAAGTGGTGACCGATCGTTTTAAAAGTCACGTGGGTTGAAGCCTGAAGTCACGTGATTTGGAGCCTGGAGTCACGTGGGTTCAAACCTGAACTTTTTGGATAACAATTGTGTCTTTTTCTCTATATTTGTGTTCGTTCGTCGGATGTTGCGTTTGGAAAGAGTAGCTGCCAACTTCAAAAGTGGTGTCCGATCGATTTCAAAGTCACGTGGGTTGAAGCCCGAAGTCACGTGGGTTGAAGCCTGAAGTCACGTGGGTTGAAGCCTGAAGTCACGTGGGTTAAAACCTGAACTTTTTAGATAACAATTGTGTCTTTTCTTCTATATTTGTGTTCGTTCGTCAGATGTTGCGTTTGAAACAAGTAGCTGCCAACATCAAAAGTGGTGACCGATCGTTTTAAAAGTCACGTGGGTTGAAGCCTGAAGTCACGTGGGTTGGAGCCTGGAGTCACGTGGGTTCAAACCTGAACTTTTTGAATAACAATTTCGTTTTTTTTTTTTTGATATTTGTGTTCGTTCGTCAGATGTTGCGTTTGAAACAAGTAGCTGCCAACATCAAAAGTGGTGACCGATCGTTTTAAAAGTCACGTGGGTTGAAGCCTGAAGTCACGTGGGTTGGAGCTTGGAGTCACGTGGGTTTAAACCTGAACTTCTTGAATAACAATTTCGTTATTTTTTTTTTGATATTTGTGTTCGTTCGTCAGATGTTGCGTTTGGAACAAGTAGCTGCCTACTCCAAAAGTGGTGACCGATCAATTTAAAAGTCACGTGGGTTGAAGCCTGAAGTCACGTGGGTTGAAGCCTAAAGTCACGTGGGTTGAAGCCTGAAGTCACGTGGGTTGAAACCTGAACTTTTTGGATAACAATGGGGCCTTGCACTGCCACTTTTACACACCGAGGGCGCCACGACCGTTGGGGGCAAATTTGACAATTTTGACGGCGTTGACGCTTCAGCGACCGACGTCCGTCATTTTATGTCTTGATTTGAAATTTGGATAACCTCTGTTTCTTGCTTGACGTCTCCAGTCACTGTCAGTTACTGGTCAAACTACTCAAACTCCCCTGTTTTTCGCGTCATTACGCCCGCTTTATCGAAGTAGGCGCCCCCTACAGTAGTGGCGACCTCACGTTGAGTTTTTCAATTGCAAGGCCCCATTGTGTCTTTTCTTCTATATTTGTGTTCGTTCGTCAGATGTTGCGTTAGGAACAAGTAGCTGCCAACATCAAAAGTGGTGACCGATCGTTTTAAAAGTCACGTGGGTTGAAGCCTGAAGTCACGTGGGTTGAAGCCTAAAGTCACGTGGGTTGAAGCCTGAAGTCACGTGGGTTGAAACCTGAACTTTTTGGATAACAATTGTGTCTTTTCTTCTATATTTGTGTTCGTTCGTCAGATGTTGCGTTAGGAACAAGTAGCTGCCAACATCAAAAGTGGTGACCGATCGTTTTAAAAGTCACGTGGGTTGAAGCCTGAAGTCACGTGGGTTGGAGCCTGGAGTCACGTGGGTTCAAACCTGAACTTTTTGGATAACAATTGTGTCTTTCTTTCTATATTTGTGTTCGTTCGTCGGATGTTGCGTTTGGAAAGAGTAGCTGCCAACTTCAAAAGTGGTGACCGATCGATTCCAAAGTCACGTGGGTAAAAGCCTGAAGTCACGTGGGTTGAAGCCTGAAGGCACGTGGATTGAAGCCTGAAGTCACGTGGGTTAAAACCTGAACTTTTTGGATAACAATTTCGATATTTTTTTTTTGATATTTGTGTTCGTTCGTCAGATGTTGCGTTTGGAACAAGTAGCTGCCAACTCCAAAAGTGGTGACCGATCGTTTTAAAAGTCACGTGGGTTGAAGCCTGAAGTCACGTGGATTGGAGCCTGGAGTCACGTGGGTTCAAACCTGAACTTTTTGAATAACAATTTCGATATTTTTTTTTTGATATTTGTGTTCGTTCGTCAGATGTTGCGTTTGGAACAAGTAGCTGCCAACTCCAAAAGTGGTGACCGATCGTTTTAAAAGTCACGTGGGTTGAAGCCTGAAGTCACGTGGGTTGAAGCCTGGAGTCACGTGGGTTGAAGCCTGAAGTCACGTGGGTTGAAACCTGAACTTTTTGGATAACAATTGCGTCTTTTCTTCTATATTTGTGTTCGTTCGTCAGATGTTGCGTTTGGAAAGAGTAGTTGCCAACTTCAAAAGTGGTGACCGATCGTTTTCAAAGTCACGTGGGTTGAAGCCTGAAGTCACGTGGGTTGAAGCCTAAAGTCACGTGTGTTGAAGCCTGAAGTCACGTGGGTTGAAACCTGAACTTTTTGGATAACAATTGTGTCTTTTCTTCTATATTTGTGTTCGTTCGTCAGATGTTGCGTTAGGAACAAGTAGCTGCCAACATCAAAAGTGGTGACCGATCGTTTTAAAAGTCACGTGGGTTGAAGCCTGAAGTCACGTGATTTGGAGCCTGGAGTCACGTGGGTTCAAACCTGAACTTTTTGGATAACAATTGTGTCTTTTTCTCTATATTTGTGTTCGTTCGTCGGATGTTGCGTTTGGAAAGAGTAGCTGCCAACTTCAAAAGTGGTGTCCGATCGATTTCAAAGTCACGTGGGTTGAAGCCCGAAGTCACGTGGGTTGAAGCCTGAAGTCACGTGGGTTGAAGCCTGAAGTCACGTGGGTTAAAACCTGAACTTTTTAGATAACAATTGTGTCTTTTCTTCTATATTTGTGTTCGTTCGTCAGATGTTGCGTTTGAAACAAGTAGCTGCCAACATCAAAAGTGGTGACCGATCGTTTTAAAAGTCACGTGGGTTGAAGCCTGAAGTCACGTGGGTTGGAGCCTGGAGTCACGTGGGTTCAAACCTGAACTTTTTGAATAACAATTTCGTTTTTTTTTTTTTGATATTTGTGTTCGTTCGTCAGATGTTGCGTTTGGAACAAGTAGCTGCCAACTCCAAAAGTGGTGACCGATCGTTTTGAAAGTCACGTGGGTTGAAGCCTGGAGTCACGTGGGTTAAAGCCTGGAGTCACGTTGGTTGAAGCCTGAAGTCACGTGGGTTAAAACCTGAACTTTTTGGATAACAATTGCGTCTTTTCTTCTATATTTGTGTTCGTTCGTCAGATGTTGCGTTTGGAACAAGTAGCTGCCAACATCAAAAGTGGTGACCGATCGTTTTCAAAGTCACGTGGGTTGAAGCCTGAAGTCACGTGGGTTGAAGCCTAAAGTCACGTGGGTTGAAGCCTGAAGTCACGTGGGTTGAAACCTGAACTTTTTGGATAACAATTGTGTCTTTTCTTCTATATTTGTGTTCGTTCGTCGGATGTTGCGTTAGGAACAAGTAGCTGCCAACATCAAAAGCGGTGACCGATCGTTTTAAAAGTCACGTGGGTTGAAGCCTGAAGTCACGTGGGTTGGAGCCTGGAGTCACGTGGGTTCAAGCCTGAACTTTTTGGATAACATTTGTGTCTTTTTTCTATATTTGTGTTCGTTCGTCAGATGTTGCGATTGGAAAGAGTGGTTGCCAACTTCAAAAGTGGTGACCGATCGTTTTCAAAGTCACGTGGGTTGAAGCCTGAAGCCACGTGGGTTGAAACCTGAACTTTTTGGATAACAATTGTGTCTTTTCTTCTATATTTGTGTTCGTTCGTCAGATGTTGCGTTTGAAACAAGTAGCTGCCAACATCAAAAGTGGTGACCGATCGTTTTAAAAGTCACGTGGGTTGAAGCCTGAAGTCACGTGGGTTGGAGCCTGGAGTCACGTGGGTTCAAACCTGAACTTTTTGAATAACAATTTCGATATTTTTTATTTGATATTTGTGTTCGTTCGTCAGATGTTGCGTTTGGAACAAGTAGCTGCCAACTCCAAAAGTGGTGACCTATCGTTTTAAAAGTCATGTGGGTTGAAGCCTGAAGTCACGTGGGTTGAAGCCTGGAGTCACGTGGGTTGAAGCCTGATGTCACGTGGGTTAAAACCTGAACTTTTTGGATAACAATTGCGTCTTTTCTTCTATATTTGTGTTCGTTCGTCAGATGTTGCGTTTGGAACAAGTAGCTGCCAACATCAATTGCGGTGACCGATCGTTTCAAAAGTCACGTGTGTTGAAGCCTGAAGTCACGTGGGTTGGAGCCTGGAGTCACGTGGGTTCAAACCTGAACTTTTTGGATAACAATTGTGTCTTTCTTTCTATATTTGTGTTCGTTCGTCGGATGTTGCGTTTGGAAAGAGTAGCTGCCAACTTCCAAAGTGGTGACCGATCGATTCCAAAGTCACGTGGGTAAAAGCCTGAAGTCACGTGGGTTGAAGCCTGGAGTCACGTGGGTTGAAGCCTGAAGTCACGTGGGTTAAAACCTGAACTTTTTAGATAACAATTGTGTCTTTTCTTCTATATTTGTGTTCGTTCGTCAGATGTTGCGTTTGAAACAAGTAGCTGCCAACATCAAAAGTGGTGACCGATCGTTTTAAAAGTCACGTGGGTTGAAGCCTGAAGTCACGTGGGTTGAAGCCTGAAGTCACGTGGGTTGAAGCCTGATGTCACGTGGGTTAAAACCTGAACTTTTTGGATAACAATTGCGTCTTTTCTTCTATATTTGTGTTCGTTCGTCAGATCTTGCGTTTGGAACAAGTAGCTGCCAACATCAATTGCGGTGACCGATCGTTTCAAAAGTCACGTGTGTTGAAGCCTGAAGTCACGTGGGTTGGAGCCTGGAGTCACGTGGGTTGAAGCCTAAAGTCACGTGGGTTGAAGCCTGAAGTCACGTGGGTTGAAACCTGAACTTTTTGGATATAAATTGTGTCTTTTCTTCTATATTTGTGTTCGTTCGTCGGATGTTGCGTTAGGAACAAGTAGCTGCCAACATCAATTGCGGTGACCGATCGTTTCAAAAGGCTTCAACCCACGTGACTTCAGGCTTCAACCCACGTGACTTCAGGCTTCAACCCACGTGACTTTTAAAACGATCGGTCACCACTTTTGATGTTGGCAGCTACTTGTTTCAAACGCAACATCTGACGAACGAACACAAATATAGAAGAAAAGACACAATTGTTATCTAAAAAGTTCAGGTTTTAACCCACGTGACTCCAGGCTTCAACCCACGTGACTTCGGGCTTCAACCCACGTGACTTTGAAATCATGTTCGTTCGTCAGATGTTGCGATTGGAAAGAGTGGTTGCCAACTTCAAAAGTGGTGACCGATCGTTTTCAAAGTCACGTGGGTTGAAGCCTGAAGTCACGTGGGTTGAAACCTGAACTTTTTGGGTAACAATTGTGTCTTTTCTTCTATATTTGTGTTCGTTCGTCAGATGTTGCGTTTGAAACAAGTAGCTGCCAACATCAAAAGTGGTGACCGATCGTTTTAAAAGTCACGTGGGTTGAAGCCTGAAGTCACGTGGGTTGGAGCCTGGAGTCACGTGGGTTCAAACCTGAACTTTCTGAATAACAATTTCGATATTTTTTTTTGATATTTGTGTTCGTTCGTCAGATGTTGCGTTTGGAACAAGTAGCTGCCAACTCCAAAAGTGGTGACCGATCGTTTTAAAAGTCACGTGGGTTGAAGCCTGAAGTCACGTGGGTTGAAGCCTGGAGTCACGTGGGTTGAAGCCTGAAGTCACGTGGGTTAAAACCTGAACTTTTTGGATAACAATTGCGTCTTTTCTTCTATATTTGTGTTCGTTCGTCAGATGTTGCGTTTGGAAAGAGTAGTTGCCAACTTCAAAAGTGGTGACCGATCGTTTTCAAAGTCACGTGGGTTGAAGCCTGAAGTCACGTGGGTTGAAGCCTAAAGTCACGTGTGTTGAAGCCTGAAGTCACGTGGGTTGAAACCTGAACTTTTTGGATAACAATTGTGTCTTTTCTTCTATATTTGTGTTCGTTCGTCAGATGTTGCGTTAGGAACAAGTAGCTGCCAACATCAAAAGTGGTGACCGATCGTTTTAAAAGTCACGTGGGTTGAAGCCTGAAGTCACGTGATTTGGAGCCTGGAGTCACGTGGGTTCAAACCTGAACTTTTTGGATAACAATTGTGTCTTTTTCTCTATATTTGTGTTCGTTCGTCGGATGTTGCGTTTGGAAAGAGTAGCTGCCAACTTCAAAAGTGGTGTCCGATCGATTTCAAAGTCACGTGGGTTGAAGCCCGAAGTCACGTGGGTTGAAGCCTGAAGTCACGTGGGTTGAAGCCTGAAGTCACGTGGGTTAAAACCTGATCTTTTTAGATAACAATTGTGTCTTTTCTTCTATATTTGTGTTCGTTCGTCAGATGTTGCGTTTGAAACAAGTAGCTGCCAACATCAAAAGTGGTGACCGATCGTTTTAAAAGTCACGTGGGTTGAAGCCTGAAGTCACGTGGGTTGGAGCCTGGAGTCACGTGGGTTCAAACCTGAACTTTTTGAATAACAATTTCGTTTTTTTTTTTTTGATATTTGTGTTCGTTCGTCAGATGTTGCGTTTGGAACAAGTAGCTGCCAACTCCAAAAGTGGTGACCGATCGTTCTGAAAGTCACGTGGGTTGAAGCCTGAAGTCACGTGGGTTAAAGCCTGGAGTCACGTTGGTTGAAGCCTGAAGTCACGTGGGTTAAAACCTGAACTTTTTGGATAACAATTGCGTCTTTTCTTCTATATTTGTGTTCGTTCGTCAGATGTTGCGTTTGGAACAAGTAGCTGCCAACATCAATTGCGGTGACCGATCGTTTCAAAAGTCACGTGTGTTGAAGCCTGAAGTCACGTGGGTTGGAGCCTGGAGTCACGTGGGTTCAAACCTGAACTTTTTGGATAACAATTGTGTCTTTTTTTCTATATTTGTGTTCGTTCGTCAGATGTTGCGTTTGGAAAGAGTAGTTGCCAACTTCAAAAGTGGTGACCGATCGTTTTAAAAGTCACGTGGGTTGAAGCCTGAAGTCACGTGGGTTGGAGCCTGGAGTCACGTGGGTTCAAGCCTGAACTTTTTGGATAACAATTGTGTCTTTTTTCTATATTTGTGTTCGTTCGTCAGATGTTGCGATTGGAAAGAGTGGTTGCCAACTTCAAAAGTGGTGACCGATCGTTTTCAAAGTCACGTGGGTTGAAGCCTGAAGTCACGTTGGTTGAAGCCTGAAGTCACGTGGGTTAGAACCTGAACTTTTTGGATAACAATTGTGTCTTTTCTTCTATATTTGTGTTCGTTCGTCAGATGTTGCGTTTGGAACAAGTAGCTGCCAACATCAAAAGTGGTGACCGATCGTTTCAAAAATCACGTGGGTTGAAGCCTGAAGTCACGTGGGTTGAAGCCTGAAGTCACGTGGGTTGAAGTCTGATGTCACGTGAGTTAAAACCTGAACTTTTTGGATAACAATTGCGTCTTTTCTTCTATATTTGTGTTCGTTCGTCAGATCTTGCGTTTGGAACAAGTAGCTGCCAACATCAATTGCGGTGACCGATCGTTTCAAAAGTCACGTGTGTTGAAGCCTGAAGTCACGTGGGTTGGAGCCTGGAGTCACGTGGGTTGAAGCCTAAAGTCACGTGGGTTGAAGCCTGAAGTCACGTGGGTTGAAACCTGAACTTTTTGGATAACAATTGTGTCTTTTCTTCTATATTTGTGTTCGTTCGTCGGATGTTGCGTTAGGAACAAGTAGCTGCCAACATCAATTGCGGTGACCGATCGTTTCAAAAGTCACGTGTGTTGAAGCCTGAAGTCACGTGGGTTGAAGCCTGAAGTCACGTGGGTTGGAGCCTGGAGTTACGTGGGTTCAAACCTGAACTTTTTGGATAACAATTGTGTCTTTTTTCTATATTTGTGTTCGTTCGTCGGATGTTGCGTTTGGAAAGAGTAGCTGCCAACTTCAAAAGTGGTGACCGATCGATTTCAAAGTCACGTGGGTTGAAGCCCGAAGTCACGTGGGTTGAAGCCTGGAGTCACGTGGGTTGAAGCCTGAAGTCACGTGGGTTAAAACCTGAACTTTTTAGATAACAATTGTGTCTTTTCTTCTATATTTGTGTTCGTTCGTCAGATGTTGCGTTTGAAACAAGTAGCTGCCAACATCAAAAGTGGTGACCGATCGTTTTAAAAGTCACGTGGGTTGAAGCCTGAAGTCACGTTGGTTGAAGCCTGAAGTCACGTGGGTTAGAACCTGAACTTTTTGGATAACAATTGTGTCTTTTCTTCTATATTTGTGTTCGTTCGTCAGATGTTGCGTTTGGAAAGAGTGGTTGCCAACTTCAAAAGTGGTGACCGATCGTTTTCAAAGTCACGTGGGTTGAAGCCTGAAGTCACGTTGGTTGAAGCCTGAAGTCACGTGGGTTAGAACCTGAACTTTTTGGATAACAATTGTGTCTTTTCTTCTATATTTGTGTTCGTTCGTCAGATGTTGCGTTTGGAAAGAGTGGTTGCCAACTTCAAAAGTGGTGACCGATCGTTTTCAAAGTCACGTGGGTTGAAGCCTGAAGTCACGTTGGTTGAAGCCTGAAGTCACGTGGGTTAGAACCTGAACTTTTTGGATAACAATTGTGTCTTTTCTTCTATATTTGTGTTCGTTCGTCAGATGTTGCGTTTGGAACAAGTAGCTGCCAACATCAAAAGTGGTGACCGATCGTTTCAAAAGTCACGTGGGTTGAAGCCTGAAGTCACGTGGGTTGGAGCCTGGAGTCACGTGGGTTCAAACCTAAACTTTTTGGATAACAATAGTGTCTCTTTTCCTATATTTGTGTTCGTTCGTCAGATGTTGCGGTTGGAAAGAGTAGCTGCCAACTTCAAAAGTGGTGACCGATCGTTTTCAAAGTCACGTGGGTTGAAGCCTAAAGTCACGTGGGTTAAAGCCTGAAGTCACGTGGGTTGAAACCTGAACTTTTTGGATAACAATTGCGACTTTTCTTCTATGTTCGTTCGTCAGATGTTGCGTTTGGAACAAGTAGCTGTCAACATCAATTGCGGTGACCGATCGTTTCAAAAGTCACGTGTGTTGGAGCCTGAAGTCACGTGGGTTGGAGCCTGGAGTCACGTGGGTTCAAACCTGAACTTTTTGGATAACAATTGTGTCTTTTTTTCTATATTTGTGTTCGTTCGTCAGATGTTGCGTTTGAAATGAGTAGTTGCCAACTTCAAAAGTGGTGACCGATCGTTTTCAAAGTCACGTGGGTTGAAGCCTGGAGTCACGTGGGTTGAAGCCTGATGTCACGTGGGTTAAAACCTGAACTTTTTGGATAACAATTGCGTCTTTTCTTCTATATTTGTGTTCGTTCGTCAGATGTTGCGTTTGGAACAAGTAGCTGCCAACATCAATTGCGGTGACCGATCGTTTCAAAAGTCACGTGTGGTGAAGCCTGAAGTCACGTGGGTTGGAGCCTGGAGTCACGTGGGTTCAAATCTGAACTTGTTGGATAACAATTGTGTCTTTTTTTCTATAAATGTGTTCGTTCGTCAGATGTTGCGTTTGGAAAGAGTAGTTGCCAACTTCAAAAGTGGTGACCGATCGTTTTCAAAGTCACGTGGGTTGAAGCCTGAAGTCACGTGGGTTGAAGCCTAAAGTCACGTGGGTTGAAGCCTGAAGTCACGTGGGTTGAAACCTGAACTTTTTGGATAACAATTGTGTCTTTTCTTCTATATTTGTGTTCGTTCGTCAGATGTTGCGTTTGGAACAAGTAGCTGCCAACATCAAAAGTGGTGACTGATCGTTTCAAAAGTCACGTGGGTTGAAGCCTGAAGTCACGTGGGTTGGAGCCTGGAGTCACGTGGGTTCAAACCTGAACTTTTTGGATAACAATTGTGTCTTTTTTTCTATATTTGTGTTCGTTCGTCAGATGTTGCGTTTGGAATGAGTAGTTGCCAACTTCAAAAGTGGTGACCGATCGTTTTCAAAGTCACGTGGGTTGAAGCCTGAAGTCACGTGGGTTGAAGCCTGGAGTCACGTGGGTTGAAGCCTGATGTCACGTGGGTTAAAACCTGAACTTTTTGGATAACAATTGCGTCTTTTCTTCTATATTTGTGTTCGTTCGTAAGATGTTGCGTTTGGAACAAGTAGCTGCCAACATCAATTGCGGTGACCGATCGGTTCAAAAGTCACGTGTGTTGAAGCCTGAAGTCACGTGGGTTGAAGCCTGAAGTCACGTGGGTTGGAGCCTGGAGTCACGTGGGTTCAAACCTGAACTTTTTGGATAACAATTGTGTCTTTTCTTCTATATTTGTGTTCGTTCGTCAGATGTTGCGTTTGGAACAAGTAGCTGCCAACATCAAAAGTGGTGACTGATCGTTTCAAAAGTCACGTGGGTTGAAGCCTGAAGTCACGTGGGTTGGAGCCTGGAGTCACGTGGGTTCAAACCTGAACTTTTTGGATAACAATTGTGTCTTTTTTTCTATATTTGTGTTCGTTCGTCAGATGTTGCGTTTGGAATGAGTAGTTGCCAACTTCAAAAGTGGTGACCGATCGTTTTCAAAGTCACGTGGGTTGAAGCCTGAAGTCACGTGGGTTGAAGCCTGGAGTCACGTGGGTTGAAGCCTGATGTCACGTGGGTTAAAACCTGAACTTTTTGGATAACAATTGCGTCTTTTCTTCTATATTTGTGTTCGTTCGTAAGATGTTGCGTTTGGAACAAGTAGCTGCCAACATCAATTGCGGTGACCGATCGGTTCAAAAGTCACGTGTGTTGAAGCCTGAAGTCACGTGGGTTGAAGCCTGAAGTCACGTGGGTTGGAGCTTGGAGTCACGTGGGTTCAAACCTGAACTTCTTGAATAACAATTTCGTTATTTTTTTTTTGATATTTGTGTTCGTTCGTCAGATGTTGCGTTTGGAACGAGTAGCTGCCAACTTCAAAAGTGGTGACCGATCGATTTCAAAGTCACGTGTGTTGAAGCCTGAAGTCACGTGGGTTGAAGCCTGAAGTCACGTGGGTTGGAGCCTGGAGTCACGTGGGTTCAAACCTGAACTTTTTGGATAACAATTGTGTCTTTTTTTTTATATTTGTGTTCGTTCGTCGGATGTTGCGTTTGGAAAGAGTAGCTGCCAACTTCAAAAGTGGTGACCGATCGATTTCAAAGTCACGTGGGTTGAAGCCTGAAGTCACGTGGGTTGGAGCCTGGAGTCACGTGGGTTCAAACCTGAACTTTTTGGATAACAATTGTGTCTTTTTTTCTATATTTGTGTTCGTTCGTCGGATGTTGCGTTTGGAAAGAGTAGCTGCCAACTTCAAAAGTGGTGACCGATCGATTTCAAAGTCACGTGGGTTGAAGCTCGAAGTCACGTGGGTTGAAGCCTGGAGTCACGTGGGTTGAAGCCTGAAGTCACGTGGGTTAAAACCTGAACTTTTTAGATAACAATTGTGTCTTTTCTTCTATATTTGTGTTCGTTCGTCAGATGTTGCGTTTGAAACAAGTAGCTGCCAACATCAAAAGTGGTGACCGATCGTTTTAAAAGTCACGTGGGTTAAAGCCTGAAGTCACGTGGGTTGGAGCTTGTAGTCACGTGGGTTCAAACCTGAACTTCTTGAATAACAATTTCGTTATTTTTTTTTTGATATTTGTGTTCGTTTGTCAGATGTTGCGTTTGGAACAAGTAGCTGCCAACTCCAAAAGTGGTGACCGATCGTTTCAAAAGTCACGTGGGTTGAAGCCTGAAGTCACGTGGGTTGAAGCCTGGAGTCACGTGGGTTGGAGCCTGAAGTCACGTGGGTGGAAACCTGAACTTTTTGGATAACAATTGCGTCTTTTCTTCTATATTTGTGTTCGTTCGTCAGATGTTGCGTTTGGAACAAGTAGCTGCCAACATCAATTGCGGTGACCGATCGTTTCAAAAGTCACGTGTGTTGAAGCCTGAAGTCCCGTGGGTTGGAGCCCTGAGTCACGTGGGTTCAAACCTGAACTTTTTGGATAACAATTGTGTCTTTTTTTCTATATTTGTGTTCGTTCGTCAGATGTTGCGTTTGGAAAGAGTAGTTGCCAACTTCAAAAGTGGTGATCGATCGTTTTCAAAGTCACGTGGGTTGAAGCCTGAAGTCACGTGGGTTGAAACCTGAAGTCACGTGGGTTGAAGCCTGAAGTCACGTGGGTTGAAACCTGAACTTTTTGGATAACAATTGCGACTTTTCTTCTATATTTGTGTTCGTTCGTCAGATGTTGCGTTTGGAACAAGTAGTTGCCAACTTCAAAAGTGGTGACCGATCGTTTTCGAAGTCACGTGGGTTGAAGCCTGGAGTCACGTGGGTTGAAGCCTAAAGTCTCGTGGGTTGAAGCCTGAAGTCACGTGGGTTGAAACCTGAACTTTTTGGATAACAATTGTGTCTTTTCTTCTATATTTGTGTTCGTTCGTCAGATGTTGCGTTAGGAACAAGTAGCTGCTAACATCAAAAGTGGTGACCGATCGTTTTAAAAGTCACGTGGGTTGAAGCCTGAAGTCACGTGGGTTGGAGCCTGGAGTCACGTGGGTTCAAACCTGAACTTTTTGGATAACAATTGTGTCTTTTTCTCTATATTTGTGTTCGTTCGTCAGATGTTGCGTTTGGAATGAGTAGTTGCCAACTTCAAAAGTGGTGACCGATCGTTTTCAAAGTCACGTGGGTTGAAGCCTGAAGTCACGTGGGTTGAAGCCTGGAGTCACGTGGGTTGAAGCCTGATGTCACGTGGGTTAAAACCTGAACTTTTTGGATAACAATTGCGTCTTTTCTTCTATATTTGTGTTCGTTCGTAAGATGTTGCGTTTGGAACAAGTAGCTGCCAACATCAATTGCGGTGACCGATCGGTTCAAAAGTCACGTGTGTTGAAGCCTGAAGTCACGTGGGTTGAAGCCTGAAGTCACGTGGGTTGGAGCCTGGAGTCACGTGGGTTCAAACCTGAACTTTTTGGATAACAATTGTGTCTTTTCTTCTATATTTGTGTTCGTTCGTCAGATGTTGCGTTTGGAACAAGTAGCTGCCAACATCAAAAGTGGTGACTGATCGTTTCAAAAGTCACGTGGGTTGAAGCCTGAAGTCACGTGGGTTGGAGCCTGGAGTCACGTGGGTTCAAACCTGAACTTTTTGGATAACAATTGTGTCTTTTTTTCTATATTTGTGTTCGTTCGTCAGATGTTGCGTTTGGAATGAGTAGTTGCCAACTTCAAAAGTGGTGACCGATCGTTTTCAAAGTCACGTGGGTTGAAGCCTGAAGTCACGTGGGTTGAAGCCTGGAGTCACGTGGGTTGAAGCCTGATGTCACGTGGGTTAAAACCTGAACTTTTTGGATAACAATTGCGTCTTTTCTTCTATATTTGTGTTCGTTCGTAAGATGTTGCGTTTGGAACAAGTAGCTGCCAACATCAATTGCGGTGACCGATCGGTTCAAAAGTCACGTGTGTTGAAGCCTGAAGTCACGTGGGTTGAAGCCTGAAGTCACGTTGGTTGAAGCCTGAAGTCACGTGGGTTAGAACCTGAACTTTTTGGATAACAATTGTGTCTTTTCTTCTATATTTGTGTTCGTTCGTCAGATGTTGCGTTTGGAACAAGTAGCTGCCAACATCAAAAGTGGTGACTGATCGTTTCAAAAGTCACGTGGGTTGAAGCCTGAAGTCACGTGGGTTGGAGCCTGGAGTCACGTGGGTTCAAACCTGAACTTTTTGGATAACAATTGTGTCTTTTTTTCTATATTTGTGTTCGTTCGTCAGATGTTGCGTTTGGAATGAGTAGTTGCCAACTTCAAAAGTGGTGACCGATCGTTTTCAAAGTCACGTGGGTTGAAGCCTGAAGTCACGTGGGTTGAAGCCTGGAGTCACGTGGGTTGAAGCCTGATGTCACGTGGGTTAAAACCTGAACTTTTTGGATAACAATTGCGTCTTTTCTTCTATATTTGTGTTCGTTCGTAAGATGTTGCGTTTGGAACAAGTAGCTGCCAACATCAATTGCGGTGACCGATCGGTTCAAAAGTCACGTGTGTTGAAGCCTGAAGTCACGTGGGTTGAAGCCTGAAGTCACGTGGGTTGGAGCCTGGAGTCACGTGGGTTCAAACCTGAACTTTTTGGATAACAATTGTGTCTTTTCTTCTATATTTGTGTTCGTTCGTCAGATGTTGCGTTTGGAACAAGTAGCTGCCAACATCAAAAGTGGTGACTGATCGTTTCAAAAGTCACGTGGGTTGAAGCCTGAAGTCACGTGGGTTGGAGCCTGGAGTCACGTGGGTTCAAACCTGAACTTTTTGGATAACAATTGTGTCTTTTTTTCTATATTTGTGTTCGTTCGTCAGATGTTGCGTTTGGAATGAGTAGTTGCCAACTTCAAAAGTGGTGACCGATCGTTTTCAAAGTCACGTGGGTTGAAGCCTGAAGTCACGTGGGTTGAAGCCTGGAGTCACGTGGGTTGAAGCCTGATGTCACGTGGGTTAAAACCTGAACTTTTTGGATAACAATTGCGTCTTTTCTTCTATATTTGTGTTCGTTCGTAAGATGTTGCGTTTGGAACAAGTAGCTGCCAACATCAATTGCGGTGACCGATCGGTTCAAAAGTCACGTGTGTTGAAGCCTGAAGTCACGTGGGTTGAAGCCTGAAGTCACGTGGGTTGGAGCTTGGAGTCACGTGGGTTCAAACCTGAACTTCTTGAATAACAATTTCGTTATTTTTTTTTTGATATTTGTGTTCGTTCGTCAGATGTTGCGTTTGGAACGAGTAGCTGCCAACTTCAAAAGTGGTGACCGATCGATTTCAAAGTCACGTGTGTTGAAGCCTGAAGTCACGTGGGTTGAAGCCTGAAGTCACGTGGGTTGGAGCCTGGAGTCACGTGGGTTCAAACCTGAACTTTTTGGATAACAATTGTGTCTTTTTTTTTATATTTGTGTTCGTTCGTCGGATGTTGCGTTTGGAAAGAGTAGCTGCCAACTTCAAAAGTGGTGACCGATCGATTTCAAAGTCACGTGGGTTGAAGCCTGAAGTCACGTGGGTTGGAGCCTGGAGTCACGTGGGTTCAAACCTGAACTTTTTGGATAACAATTGTGTCTTTTTTTCTATATTTGTGTTCGTTCGTCGGATGTTGCGTTTGGAAAGAGTAGCTGCCAACTTCAAAAGTGGTGACCGATCGATTTCAAAGTCACGTGGGTTGAAGCTCGAAGCCACGTGGGTTGAAGCCTGGAGTCACGTGGGTTGAAGCCTGAAGTCACGTGGGTTAAAACCTGAACTTTTTAGATAACAATTGTGTCTTCTCTTCTATATTTGTGTTCGTTCGTCAGATGTTGCGTTTGAAACAAGTAGCTGCCAACATCAAAAGTGGTGACCGATCGTTTTAAAAGTCACGTGGGTTAAAGCCTGAAGTCACGTGGGTTGGAGCTTGTAGTCACGTGGGTTCAAACCTGAACTTCTTGAATAACAATTTCGTTATTTTTTTTTTGATATTTGTGTTCGTTCGTCAGATGTTGCGTTTGGAACAAGTAGCTGCCAACTCCAAAAGTGGTGACCGATCGTTTCAAAAGTCACGTGGGTTGAAGCCTGAAGTCACGTGGGTTGAAGCCTGGAGTCACGTGGGTTGGAGCCTGAAGTCACGTGGGTGGAAACCTGAACTTTTTGGATAACAATTGCGTCTTTTCTTCTATATTTGTGTTCGTTCGTCAGATGTTGCGTTTGGAACAAGTAGCTGCCAACATCAATTGCGGTGACCGATCGTTTCAAAAGTCACGTGTGTTGAAGCCTGAAGTCCCGTGGGTTGGAGCCCTGAGTCACGTGGGTTCAAACCTGAACTTTTTGGATAACAATTGTGTCTTTTTTTCTATATTTGTGTTCGTTCGTCAGATGTTGCGTTTGGAAAGAGTAGTTGCCAACTTCAAAAGTGGTGATCGATCGTTTTCAAAGTCACGTGGGTTGAAGCCTGAAGTCACGTGGGTTGAAACCTGAAGTCACGTGGGTTGAAGCCTGAAGTCACGTGGGTTGAAACCTGAACTTTTTGGATAACAATTGCGACTTTTCTTATATATTTGCGTTCGTTCGTCAGATGTTGCGTTTGGAACAAGTAGTTGCCAACTTCAAAAGTGGTGACCGATCGTTTTCGAAGTCACGTGGGTTGAAGCCTGGAGTCACGTGGGTTGAAGCCTAAAGTCTCGTGGGTTGAAGCCTGAAGTCACGTGGGTTGAAACCTGAACTTTTTGGATAACAATTGTGTCTTTTCTTCTATATTTGTGTTCGTTCGTCAGATGTTGCGTTAGGAACAAGTAGCTGCTAACATCAAAAGTGGTGACCGATCGTTTTAAAAGTCACGTGGGTTGAAGCCTGAAGTCACGTGGGTTGGAGCCTGGAGTCACGTGGGTTCAAACCTGAACTTTTTGGATAACAATTGTGTCTTTTTCTCTATATTTGTGTTCGTTCGTCGGATGTTGCGTTTGGAAAGAGTAGCTGCCAACTTCAAAAGTGGTGACTGATCGATTTCAAAGTCACGTGGGTTGAAGCCCGAAGTCACGTGGGTTGAAGCCTGAACTTTTTGGATAACAATTGTGTCTTTTTTTCTATATATGTGTTCGTTCGTCAGATTTTGCGTTTGGAAAGAGTAGTTGCCAACTTCAAAAGTGGTGACCGATCGTTTTCAAAGTAACGTGGGTTGAAGCCTGAAGTCACGTGGGTTGAAGCCTAAAGTCACGTGGGTTGAAGCCTGAAGTGACGTGGGTTAGAACCTGAACTTTTTGGATAACAATTGTGTCTTTTCTTCTATATTTGTGTTCGTTCGTCAGATGTTGCGTTTGAAACAAGTAGCTGCCAACATCAAAAGTGGTGACCGATCGTTTTAAAAGTCACGTGGGTTGAAGCCTGAAGTCACGTGGGTTGAAGCCTGAAGTCACGTGGGTTGGAGCCTGGAGTCACGTGGGTTCAAACCTGAACTTTTTGGATAACAATTGTGTCTTTCTTTCTATATTTGTGTTCGTTCGTCGGATGTTGCGTTTGGAAAGAGTAGCTGCCAACTTCAAAAGTGGTGACCGATCGATTCCAAAGTCACGTGGGTTGAAGCCCGAAGTCACGTGGGTTGAAACCTGAGCTTTTTGGATAACAATTGCGACTTTTCTTCTATATTTGTGTTCGTTCGTCAGATGTTGCGTTTGGAACAAGTAGTTGCCAACTTCAAAAGTGGTGACCGATCGTTTTCAAAGTCACGTGGGTTGAAGCCTGGAGTCACGTGGGTTGAAGCCTAAAGTCTCGTGGGTTGAAGCCTGAAGTCACGTGGGTTGAAACCTGAACTTTTTGGATAACAATTGTGTCTTTTCTTCTATATTTGTGTTCGTTCGTCAGATGTTGCGTTAGGAACAAGTAGCTGCTAACATCAAAAGTGGTGACCGATCGTTTTAAAAGTCACGTGGGTTGAAGCCTGAAGTCACGTGGGTTGGAGCCTGGAGTCACGTGGGTTCAAACCTGAACTTTTTGGATAACAATTGTGTCTTTTTCTCTATATTTGTGTTCGTTCGTCGGATGTTGCGTTTGGAAAGAGTAGCTGCCAACTTCAAAAGTGGTGACCGATCGATTTCAAAGTCACGTGGGTTGAAGCCCGAAGTCACGTGGGTTGAAGCCTGAACTTTTTGGATAACAATTGTGTCTTTTTTTCTATATATGTGTTCGTTCGTCAGATGTTGCGTTTGGAAAGAGTAGTTGCCAACTTCAAAAGTGGTGACCGATCGTTTTCAAAGTCACGTGGGTTGAAGCCTGAAGTCACGTGGGTTGAAGCCTAAAGTCACGTGGGTTGAAGCCTGAAGTCACGTGGGTTAGAACCTGAACTTTTTGGATAACAATTGTGTCTTTTCTTCTATATTTGTGTTCGTTCGTCAGATGTTGCGTTTGAAACAAGTAGCTGCCAACATCAAAAGTGGTGACCGATCGTTTTAAAAGTCACGTGGGTTGAAGCCTGAAGTCACGTGGGTTGGAGCTTGGAGTCACGTGGGTTCAAACCTGAACTTCTTGAATAACAATTTCGTTATTTTTTTTTTGATATTTGTGTTCGTTCGTCAGATGTTGCGTTTGGAACAAGTAGCTGCCTACTCCAAAAGTGGTGACCGATCGTTTGAAAAGTCACGTGGGTTGAAGCCTGAAGTCACGTGGGTTGAAGCCTGAAGTCACGTGGGTTGGAGCCTGGAGTCACGTGGGTTCAAACCTGAACTTTTTGGATAACAATTGTGTCTTTCTTTCTATATTTGTGTTCGTTCGTCGGATGTTGCGTTTGGAAAGAGTAGCTGCCAACTTCAAAAGTGGTGACCGATCGATTTCAAAGTCACGTGGGTTGAAGCCCGAAGTCACGTGGGTTGAAGCCTGGAGTCACGTGGGTTGAAGCCTGAAGTCACGTGGGTTAAAACCTGAACTTTTTAGATAACAATTGTGTCTTTTCTTCTATATTTGTGTTCGTTCGTCAGATGTTGCGTTTGAAACAAGTATCTGCCAACATCAAAAGTGGTGACCGATCGTTTTAAAAGTCACGTGGGTTGAAGCCTGAAGTCACGTGGGCTGGAGCTTGGAGTCACGTGGGTTCAAACCTGAACTTCTTGAATAACAATTTCGTTATTTTTTTTTTGATATTTGTGTTCGTTCGTCAGATGTTGCGTTTGGAACAAGTAGCTGCCAACTCCAAAAGTGGTGACCGATCGTTTCAAAAGTCACGTGGGTTGGAGCCTGAAGTCACGTGGGTTGAAGCCTGGAGTCACGTGGGTTGAAGCCTGAAGTCACGTGGGTGAAAACCTGAACTTTTTGGATAACAATTGCGTCTTTTCTTCTATATTTGTGTTCGTTCGTCAGATGTTGCGTTTGGAACAAGTAGCTGCCAACATCAATTGCGGTGACCGATCGTTTCAAAAGTCACGTGTGTTGAAGCCTGAAGTCACGTGGGTTGGAGCCTGGAGTCACGTGGGTTCAAACCTGAACTTTTTGGATAACAATTGTGTCTTTTTTTCTATATTTGTGTTCGTTCGTCAGATGTTGCGTTTGGAAAGAGTAGTTGCCAACTTCAAAAGTGGTGATCGATCGTTTCAAAAGTCACGTGTGTTGAAGCCTGAAGTCACGTGGGTTGGAGCCTGAAGTCACGGGGGTTGAAACCTGAACTTTTTGGATAACAATTGCGACTTTTCTTCTATATTTGTGTTCGTTCGTCAGATGTTGCGTTTGGAACAAGTAGTTGCCAACTTCAAAAGTGGTGACCGATCGTTTTCAAAGTCACGTGGGTTGAAGCCTGAAGTCACGTTGGTTGAAGCCTAAAGTCACGTGGGTTGAAGCCTGAAGTCACGTGGGTTGAAACCTGAACTTTTTGGATAACAATTGTGTCTTTTCTTCTATATTTGTGTTCGTTCGTCAGATGTTGCGTTAGGAACAAGTAGCTGCCAACATCAAAAGTGGTGACCGATCGTTTTAAAAGTCACGTGGGTTGAAGCCTGAAGTCACGTGGGTTGGAGCCTGGAGTCACGTGGGTTCAAACCTGAACTTTTTGGATAACAATTGTGTCTTTTTCTCTATATTTGTGTTCGTTCGTCGGATGTTGCGTTTGGAAAGAGTAGCTGCCAACTTCAAAAGTGGTGACCGATCGATTTCAAAGTCACGTGGGTTGAAGCCCGAAGTCACGTGGGTTGAAGCCTGAAGTCACGTGGGTTGAAGCCTGAAGTCACGTGGGTTAAAACCTGAACTTTTTAGATAACAATTGTGTCTTTTCTTCTATATTTGTGTTCGTTCGTCAGATGTTGCGTTTGAAACAAGTAGCTGCTAACATCAAAAGTGGTGACCGATCGTTTTAAAAGTCACGTGGGTTGAAGCCTGAAGTCACGTGGGTTGGAGCCTGGAGTCACGTGGGTTCAAACCTGAACTTTTTGGATAACAATTGTGTCTTTTTCTCTATATTTGTGTTCGTTCGTCAGATGTTGCGTTTGAAACAAGTAGCTGCCAACATCAAAAGTGGTGACCGATCGTTTTAAAAGTCACGTGGGTTGAAGCCTGAAGTCACGTGGGTTAAAGCCTGGAGTCACGTGGGTTGAAGCCTGAAGTCACGTGGGTTAAAACCTGAACTTTTTGGATAACAATTGCGTCTTTTCTTCTATATTTGTGTTCGTTCGTCAGATGTTGCGTTTGGAACAAGTAGCTGCCAACATCAATTGCGGTGACCGATCGTTTCAAAAGTCACGTGTGTTGAAGCCTGAAGTCACGTGGGTTCAAACCTGAACTTTTTGGATAACAATTGTGTCTTTTTTTTCTATATTTGTGTTCGTTCGTCAGATGTTGCGTTTGGAAAGAGTAGTTGCCAACTTCAAAAGTGGTGATCGATCGTTTTCAAAGTCACGTGGGTTGAAGCCTGAAGTCACGTGGGTTGGAGCCTGGAGTCACGTGGGTCCAAACCTGAACTTTTTGAATAACAATTTCGTTTTTTTTTTTTTGATATTTGTGTTCGTTCGTCAGATGTTGCGTTTGGAACAAGTAGCTGCCAACTCCAAAAGTGGTGACCGATCGTTTTAAAAGTCACGTGGGTTGAAGCCTGAAGTCACGTGGGTTAAAGCCTGGAGTCACGTGGGTTGAAGCCTGAAGTCACGTGGGTTAAAACCTGAACTTTTTGGATAACAATTGCGTCTTTTCTTCTATATTTGTGTTCGTTCGTCAGATGTTGCGTTTGGAACAAGTAGCTGCCAACATCAATTGCGGTGACCGATCGTTTCAAAAGTCACGTGTGTTGAAGCCTGAAGTCACGTGGGTTCAAACCTGAACTTTTTGGATAACAATTGTGTCTTTTTTTTCTATATTTGTGTTCGTTCGTCAGATGTTGCGTTTGGAAAGAGTAGTTGCCAACTTCAAAAGTGGTGATCGATCGTTTTCAAAGTCACGTGGGTTGAAGCCTGAAGTCACGTGGGTTGAAGCCTCAAATCACGTGAGTTGAAGCCTGGAGTCACGTGGGTTGAAACCTGAACTTTTTGGATAACAATTGCGACTTTTCTTCTATATTTGTGTTCGTTCGTCAGATGTTGCGTTTGGAACAAATAGCTGCCAACATCAATTGCGGTGACCGATCGTTTCAAAAGTCACTTGTGTTGAAGCCTGAAGTCACGTGGGTTGGAGCCTG
Organism: Anaspis maculata; assembly: GCA_949128115.1. NCBI lineage: Eukaryota > Metazoa > Arthropoda > Insecta > Coleoptera > Scraptiidae > Anaspis > Anaspis maculata. The sequence continues at coordinate 123,252,256 of OX421961.1, forward strand.
GAATCACGTGGGTTCAAACCTGAACTTTTTGGATAACAATTGTGTCTTTTTTTCTATATATGTGTTCGTTCGTCAGATGTTGCGTTTGGAAAGAGTAGTTGCCAACTTCAAAAGTGGTGACCGATCGTTTTCAAAGTCACGTGGGTTGAAGCCTGAAGTCACGTGGGTTGAAACCTAAAGTCACGTGGGTTGAAGCCTGAAGTCACGTGGGTTGAAACCTGAACTTTTTGGATAACAATTGTGTCTTTTCTTCTATATTTGTGTTCGTTCGTCGGATGTTGCGTTAGGAACAAGTAGCTGCCAACATCAAAAGCGGTGACCGATCGTTTTAAAAGTCACGTGGGTTGAAGCCTGAAGTCACGTGGGTTGGAGCCTGGAGTCACGTGGGTTCAAGCCTGAACTTTTTGGATAACATTTGTGTCTTTTTTCTATATTTGTGTTCGTTCGTCAGATGTTGCGATTGGAAAGAGTGGTTGCCAACTTCAAAAGTGGTGACCGATCGTTTTCAAAGTCACGTGGGTTGAAGCCTGAAGTCACGTGGGTTGAAACCTGAACTTTTTGGATAACAATTGTGTCTTTTCTTCTATATTTGTGTTCGTTCGTCAGATGTTGCGTTTGAAACAAGTAGCTGCCAACATCAAAAGTGGTGACCGATCGTTTTAAAAGTCACGTGGGTTGAAGCCTGGAGTCACGTGAGTTGAAGCCTGAAGTCACGTGGGTTAAAACCTGAACTTTTTAGATAACAATTGTGTCTTTTCTTCTATATTTGTGTTCGTTCGTCAGATGTTGCGTTTGAAACAAGTAGCTGCCAACATCAAAAGTGGTGACCGATCGTTTTAAAAGTCACGTGGGTTGAAGCCTGAAGTCACGTGGGTTGAAGCCTGAAGTCACGTGGGTTGAAGCCTGATGTCACGTGGGTTAAAACCTGAACTTTTTGGATAACAATTGCGTCTTTTCTTCTATATTTGTGTTCGTTCGTCAGATCTTGCGTTTGGAACAAGTAGCTGCCAACATCAATTGCGGTGACCGATCGTTTCAAAAGTCACGTGTGTTGAAGCCTGAAGTCACGTGGGTTGGAGCCTGGAGTCACGGGGGTTCAAACCTGAACTTTTTGGATAACAATTGTGTCTTTTTTTCTATATTTGTGTTCGTTCGTCAGATGTTGCGTTTGGAAAGAGTAGTTGCCAACTTCAAAAGTAGTGACCGATCGTTTTCAAAGTCACGTGGGTTGAAGCCTGAAGTCACGTGGGTTGAAGCCTAAAGTCACGTGGGTTGAAGCCTGAAGTCACGTGGGTTGAAACCTGAACTTTTTGGATAACAATTGTGTCTTTTCTTCTATATTTGTGTTCGTTCGTCAGATGTTGCGTTAGGAACAAGTAGCTGCCAACATCAAAAGTGGTGACCGATCGTTTTAAAAGTCACGTGGGTTGAAGCCTGAAGTCACGTGGGTTGGAGCCTGGAGTCACGTGGGTTCAAACCTGAACTTTTTGGATAACAATTGTGTCTTTCTTTCTATATTTGTGTTCGTTCGTCGGATGTTGCGTTTGGAAAGAGTAGCTGCCAACTTCAAAAGTGGTGACCGATCGATTCCAAAGTCACGTGGGTAAAAGCCTGAAGTCACGTGGGTTGAAGCCTGAAGGCACGTGGATTGAAGCCTGAAGTCACGTGGGTTAAAACCTGAACTTTTTGGATAACAATTGTGTCTTTTCTTCTATATATGTGTTCGTTCGTCAGATGTTGCGTTTGAAACAAGTAGCTGCCAACATCAAAAGTGGTGACCGATCGTTTTAAAAGTCACGTGGGTTGAAGCCTGAAGTCACGTGGATTGGAGCCTGGAGTCACGTGGGTTCAAACCTGAACTTTTTGAATAACAATTTCGATATTTTTTTTTTGATATTTGTGTTCGTTCGTCAGATGTTGCGTTTGGAACAAGTAGCTGCCAACTCCAAAAGTGGTGACCGATCGTTTTAAAAGTCACGTGGGTTGAAGCCTGAAGTCACGTGGGTTGAAGCCTGGAGTCACGTGGGTTGAAGCCTGGAGTCACGTGGGTTAAAACCTGAACTTTTTGGATAACAATTGCGTCTTTTCTTTTATATTTGTGTTCGTTCGTCAGATGTTGCGTTTGGAAAGAGTAGTTGCCAACTTCAAAAGTAGTGACCGATCGTTTTCAAAGTCACGTGGGTTGAAGCCTGAAGTCACGTGGGTTGAAGCCTAAAGTCACGTGGGTTGAAGCCTGAAGTCACGTGGGTTGAAACCTGAACTTTTTGGATAACAATTGTGTCTTTTCTTCTATATTTGTGTTCGTTCGTCAGATGTTGCGTTTGGAACAAGTAGCTGCCAACTCCAAAAGTGGTGACCGATCGTTTTAAAAGTCATGTGGGTTGAAGCCTGAAGTCACGTGGGTTGAAGCCTGGAGTCACGTGGGTTGAAGCCTGATGTCACGTGGGTTAAAACCTGAACTTTTTGGATAACAATTGCGTCTTTTCTTCTATATTTGTGTTCGTTCGTCAGATGTTGCGTTTGGAACAAGTAGCTGCCAACATCAATTGCGGTGACCGATCGTTTCAAAAGTCACGTGTGTTGAAGCCTGAAGTCACGTGGGTTGAAGCCTGAAGTCACGTGGGTTGGAGCCTGGAGTCACGTGGGTTCAAACCTGACCTTTTTGGATAACAATTGTGTCTTTTTTTCTATATTTGTGTTCGTTCGTCGGATGTTGCGTTTGGAAAGAGTAGCTGCCAACTTCAAAAGTGGTGACCGATCGATTATAAAGTCACGTGGGTTGAAGCCCGAAGTCACGTGGGTTGAAGCCTGGAGTCACGTGGGTTGAAGCCTGAAGTCACGTGGGTTAAAACCTGAACTTTTTAGATAACAATTGTGTCTTTTCTTCTATATTTGTGTTCGTTCGTCAGATGTTGCGTTTAAAACAAGTAGCTGCCAACATCAAAAGTGGTGACCGATCGTTTTCAAAGTCACGTGGGTTGAAGCCTGAAGTCACGTGGGTTGAAGCCTGAAGTCACGTGGGTTGAAGCCTGATGTCACGTGGGTTAAAACCTGAACTTTTTGGATAACAATTGCGTCTTTTCTTCTATATTTGTGTTCGTTCGTCAGATCTTGCGTTTGGAACAAGTAGCTGCCAACATCAATTGCGGTGACCGATCGTTTCAAAAGTCACGTGTGTTGAAGCCTGAAGTCACGTGGGTTGGAGCCTGGAGTCACGGGGGTTCAAACCTGAACTTTTTGGATAACAATTGTGTCTTTTTTTCTATATTTGTGTTCGTTCGTCAGATGTTGCGTTTGGAAAGAGTAGTTGCCAACTTCAAAAGTAGTGACCGATCGTTTTCAAAGTCACGTGGGTTGAAGCCTGAAGTCACGTGGGTTGAAGCCTAAAGTCACGTGGGTTGAAGCCTGAAGTCACGTGGGTTGAAACCTGAACTTTTTGGATAACAATTGTGTCTTTTCTTCTATATTTGTGTTCGTTCGTCAGATGTTGCGTTAGGAACAAGTAGCTGCCAACATCAAAAGTGGTGACCGATCGTTTTAAAAGTCACGTGGGTTGAAGCCTGAAGTCACGTGGGTTGGAGCCTGGAGTCACGTGGGTTCAAACCTGAACTTTTTGGATAACAATTGTGTCTTTCTTTCTATATTTGTGTTCGTTCGTCGGATGTTGCGTTTGGAAAGAGTAGCTGCCAACTTCAAAAGTGGTGACCGATCGATTTCAAAGTCACGTGGGTTGAAGCCCGAAGTCACGTGGGTTGAAGCCTGAACTTTTTGGATAACAATTGTGTCTTTTTTTCTATATATGTGTTCGTTCGTCAGATGTTGCGTTTGGAAAGAGTAGTTGCCAACTTCAAAAGTGGTGACCGATCGTTTTCAAAGTCACGTGGGTTGAAGCCTTAAGTCACGTGGGTTGAAGCCTAAAGTCACGTGGGTTGAAGCCTGAAGTCACGTGGGTTAGAACCTGAACTTTTTGGATAACAATTGTGTCTTTTCTTCTATATTTGTGTTCGTTCGTCAGATGTTGCGTTTGAAACAAGTAGCTGCCAACATCAAAAGTGGTGACCGATCGTTTTAAAAGTCACGTGGGTTGAAGCCTGAAGTCACGTGGGTTGAAGCCTAAAGTCACGTGGGTTGAAGCCTGAAGTCACGTGGGTTGAAACCTGAACTTTTTGGATAACAATTGTGTCTTTTCTTCTATATTTGTGTTCGTTCGTCAGATGTTGCGTTTGGAACAAGTAGCTGCCAACTCCAAAAGTGGTGACCGATCGTTTTAAAAGTCATGTGGGTTGAAGCCTGAAGTCACGTGGGTTGAAGCCTGGAGTCACGTGGGTGGAAGCCTGATGTCACGTGGGTTAAAACCTGAACTTTTTGGATAACAATTGCGTCTTTTCTTCTATATTTGTGTTCGTTCGTCAGATGTTGCGTTTGGAACAAGTAGCTGCCAACATCAATTGCGGTGACCGATCGTTTCAAAAGTCACGTGTGTTGAAGCCTGAAGTCACGTGGGTTGAAGCCTGAAGTCACGTGGGTTGGAGCCTGGAGTCACGTGGGTTCAAACCTGACCTTTTTGGATAACAATTGTGTCTTTTTTTCTATATTTGTGTTCGTTCGTCGGATGTTGCGTTTGGAAAGAGTAGCTGCCAACTTCAAAAGTGGTGACCGATCGATTATAAAGTCACGTGGGTTGAAGCCCGAAGTCACGTGGGTTGAAGCCTGGAGTCACGTGGGTTGAAGCCTGAAGTCACGTGGGTTAAAACCTGAACTTTTTAGATAACAATTGTGTCTTTTCTTCTATATTTGTGTTCGTTCGTCAGATGTTGCGTTTAAAACAAGTAGCTGCCAACATCAAAAGTGGTGACCGATCGTTTTCAAAGTCACGTGGGTTGAAGCCTGAAGTCACGTGGGTTGAAGCCTGAAGTCACGTGGGTTGAAGCCTGATGTCACGTGGGTTAAAACCTGAACTTTTTGGATAACAATTGCGTCTTTTCTTCTATATTTGTGTTCGTTCGTCAGATCTTGCGTTTGGAACAAGTAGCTGCCAACATCAATTGCGGTGACCGATCGTTTCAAAAGTCACGTGTGTTGAAGCCTGAAGTCACGTGGGTTGGAGCCTGGAGTCACGGGGGTTCAAACCTGAACTTTTTGGATAACAATTGTGTCTTTTTTTCTATATTTGTGTTCGTTCGTCAGATGTTGCGTTTGGAAAGAGTAGTTGCCAACTTCAAAAGTAGTGACCGATCGTTTTCAAAGTCACGTGGGTTGGAGCCTGAAGTCACGTGGGTTGAAGCCTAAAGTCACGTGGGTTGAAGCCTGAAGTCACGTGGGTTGAAACCTGAACTTTTTGGATAACAATTGTGTCTTTTCTTCTATATTTGTGTTCGTTCGTCAGATGTTGCGTTAGGAACAAGTAGCTGCCAACATCAAAAGTGGTGACCGATCGTTTTAAAAGTCACGTGGGTTGAAGCCTGAAGTCACGTGGGTTGGAGCCTGGAGTCACGTGGGTTCAAACCTGAACTTTTTGGATAACAATTGTGTCTTTCTTTCTATATTTGTGTTCGTTCGTCGGATGTTGCGTTTGGAAAGAGTAGCTGCCAACTTCAAAAGTGGTGACCGATCGATTTCAAAGTCACGTGGGTTGAAGCCCGAAGTCACGTGGGTTGAAGCCTGAACTTTTTGGATAACAATTGTGTCTTTTTTTCTATATATGTGTTCGTTCGTCAGATGTTGCGTTTGGAAAGAGTAGTTGCCAACTTCAAAAGTGGTGACCGATCGTTTTCAAAGTCACGTGGGTTGAAGCCTGAAGTCACGTGGGTTGAAGCCTAAAGTCACGTGGGTTGAAGCCTGAAGTCACGTGGGTTAGAACCTGAACTTTTTGGATAACAATTGTGTCTTTTCTTCTATATTTGTGTTCGTTCGTCAGATGTTGCGTTTGAAACAAGTAGCTGCCAACATCAAAAGTGGTGACCGATCGTTTTCAAAGTCACGTGGGTTGAAGCCTGAAGTCACGTGGGTTGAAGCCTAAAGTCACGTGGGTTGAAGCCTGAAGTCACGTGGGTTAGAACCTGAACTTTTTGGATAACAATTGTGTCTTTTCTTCTATATTTGTGTTCGTTCGTCAGATGTTGCGTTTGAAACAAGTAGCTGCCAACATCAAAAGTGGTGACCGATCGTTTTAAAAGTCACGTGGGTTGAAGCCTGAAGTCACGTGGATTGGAGCCTGGAGTCACGTGGGTTCAAACCTGAACTTTTTGAATAACAATTTCGATATTTTTTTTTTGATATTTGTGTTCGTTCGTCAGATGTTGCGTTTGGAACAAGTAGCTGCCAACTCCAAAAGTGGTGACCGATCGTTTTAAAAGTCACGTGGGTTGAAGCCTGAAGTCACGTGGGTTGAAGCCTGGAGTCACGTGGGTTGAAGCCTGGAGTCACGTGGGTTAAAACCTGAACTTTTTGGATAACAATTGCGTCTTTTCTTTTATATTTGTGTTCGTTCGTCAGATGTTGCGTTTGGAAAGAGTAGTTGCCAACTTCAAAAGTAGTGACCGATCGTTTTCAAAGTCACGTGGGTTGAAGCCTGAAGTCACGTGGGTTGAAGCCTAAAGTCACGTGGGTTGAAGCCTGAAGTCACGTGGGTTGAAACCTGAACTTTTTGGATAACAATTGTGTCTTTTCTTCTATATTTGTGTTCGTTCGTCAGATGTTGCGTTTGGAACAAGTAGCTGCCAACTCCAAAAGTGGTGACCGATCGTTTTAAAAGTCATGTGGGTTGAAGCCTGAAGTCACGTGGGTTGAAGCCTGGAGTCACGTGGGTTGAAGCCTGATGTCACGTGGGTTAAAACCTGAACTTTTTGGATAACAATTGCGTCTTTTCTTCTATATTTGTGTTCGTTCGTCAGATGTTGCGTTTGGAACAAGTAGCTGCCAACATCAATTGCGGTGACCGATCGTTTCAAAAGTCACGTGTGTTGAAGCCTGAAGTCACGTGGGTTGAAGCCTGAAGTCACGTGGGTTGGAGCCTGGAGTCACGTGGGTTCAAACCTGACCTTTTTGGATAACAATTGTGTCTTTTTTTCTATATTTGTGTTCGTTCGTCGGATGTTGCGTTTGGAAAGAGTAGCTGCCAACTTCAAAAGTGGTGACCGATCGATTATAAAGTCACGTGGGTTGAAGCCCGAAGTCACGTGGGTTGAAGCCTGGAGTCACGTGGGTTGAAGCCTGAAGTCACGTGGGTTAAAACCTGAACTTTTTAGATAACAATTGTGTCTTTTCTTCTATATTTGTGTTCGTTCGTCAGATGTTGCGTTTAAAACAAGTAGCTGCCAACATCAAAAGTGGTGACCGATCGTTTTCAAAGTCACGTGGGTTGAAGCCTGAAGTCACGTGGGTTGAATCCTGAAGTCACGTGGGTTGAAGCCTGATGTCACGTGGGTTAAAACCTGAACTTTTTGGATAACAATTGCGTCTTTTCTTCTATATTTGTGTTCGTTCGTCAGATCTTGCGTTTGGAACAAGTAGCTGCCAACATCAATTGCGGTGACCGATCGTTTCAAAAGTCACGTGTGTTGAAGCCTGAAGTCACGTGGGTTGGAGCCTGGAGTCACGGGGGTTCAAACCTGAACTTTTTGGATAACAATTGTGTCTTTTTTTCTATATTTGTGTTCGTTCGTCAGATGTTGCGTTTGGAAAGAGTAGTTGCCAACTTCAAAAGTAGTGACCGATCGTTTTCAAAGTCACGTGGGTTGAAGCCTGAAGTCACGTGGGTTGAAGCCTAAAGTCACGTGGGTTGAAGCCTGAAGTCACGTGGGTTGAAACCTGAACTTTTTGGATAACAATTGTGTCTTTTCTTCTATATTTGTGTTCGTTCGTCAGATGTTGCGTTTGGAACAAGTAGCTGCCAACTCCAAAAGTGGTGACCGATCGTTTTGAAAGTCACGTGGGTTGAAGCCTGAAGTCACGTGGGTTAAAGCCTGGAGTCACGTTGGTTGAAGCCTGAAGTCACGTGGGTTAAAACCTGAACTTTTTGGATAACGATTGCGTCTTTTCTTCTATATTTGTGTTCGTTTGTCAGATGTTGCGTTTGGAACAAGTAGCTGCCAACATCAATTGCGGTGACCGATCGTTTCAAAAGTCACGTGTGTTGAAGCCTGAAGTCACGTGGGTTGGAGCCTGGAGTCACGTGGGTTCAAACCTGAACTTTTTGGATAACAATTGTGTCTTTTTTTCTATATTTGTGTTCGTTCGTCAGATGTTGCGTTTGGAAAGAGTAGTTGCCAACATCAAAAGTGGTGACCGATCGTTTTAAAAGTCACGTGGGTTGAAGCCTGAAGTCACGTGGGTTGGAGCCTGGAGTCACGTGGGTCCAAACCTGAACTTTTTGAATAACAATTTCGTTTTTTTTCTTTTGATATTTGTGTTTGTTCGTCAGATGTTGCGTTTGGAACAAGTAGCTGCCAACTCCAAAAGTGGTGACCGATCGTTTTGAAAGTCACGTGGGTTGAAGCCTGAAGTCACGTGGGTTAAAGCCTGGAGTCACGTTGGTTGAAGCCTGAAGTCACGTGGGTTAAAACCTGAACTTTTTGGATAACAATTGCGTCTTTTCTTCTATATTTGTGTTCGTTCGTCAGATGTTGCGTTTGGAACAAGTAGCTGCCAACATCAATTGCGGTGACCGATCGTTTCAAAAGTCACGTGTGTTGGAGCCTGAAGTCACGTGGGTTGGAGCCTGGAGTCACGTGGGTTCAAACCTGAACTTTTTGGATAACAATTGTGTCTTTTTTTCTATATTTGTGTTCGTTCGTCAGATGTTGCGTTTGGAAAGAGTAGTTGCCAACTTCAAAAATGGTGACCGATCGTTTTAAAAGTCACGTGGGTTGAAGCCTGAAGTCAAGTGGGTTGGAGCCTGGAGTCACGTGGGTTCAAGCCTGAACTTTTTGGATAACAATTGTGTCTTTTTTCTATATTTGTGTTCGTTCGTCAGATGTTGCGATTGGAAAGAGTGGTTGCCAACTTCAAAAGTGGTGACCGATCGTTTTCAAAGTCACGTGGGTTGAAGCCTGAAGTCACGTTGGTTGGAGCCTGAAGTCACGTGGGTTAGAACCTGAACTTTTTGGATAACAATTGTGTCTTTTCTTCTATATTTGTGTTCGTTCGTCAGATGTTGCGTTTGGAACAAGTAGCTGCCAACATCAAAAGTGGTGACCGATCGTTTCAAAAGTCACGTGGGTTGAAGCCTGAAGTCACGTGGGTTGGAGCCTGGAGTCACGTGGGTTCAAACCTAAACTTTTTGGATAACAATTGTGTCTTTTTTCCTATATTTGTGTTCGTTCGTCAGATGTTGCGTTAGGAAAGAGTAGCTGCCAACTTCAAAAGTGGTGACCGATCGTTTTCAAAGTCACGTGGGTTGAAGCCTAAAGTCACGTGGGTTCAAGCCTGAAGTCACGTGGGTTGAAACCTGAACTTTTTGGATAACAATTGCGACTTTTCTTCTATGTTCGTTCGTCAGATGTTGCGTTTGGAACAAGTAGCTGTCAACATCAATTGCGGTGACCGATCGTTTCAAAAGTCACGTGTGTTGGAGCCTGAAGTCACGTGGGTTGGAGCCTGGAGTCACGTGGGTTCAAACCTGAACTTTTTGGATAACAATTGTGTCTTTTTTTCTATATTTGTGTTCGTTCGTCAGATGTTGCGTTTGGAATGAGTAGTTGCCAACTTCAAAAGTGGTGACCGATCGTTTTCAAAGTCACGTTGGTTGAAGCCTGAATGCACGTGGGTTGAAGCCTGGAGTCACGTGGGTTGAAGCCTGATGTCACGTGGGTTAAAACCTGAACTTTTTGGATAACAATTGCGTCTTTTCTTCTATATTTGTGTTCGTTCGTCAGATGTTGCGTTTGGAACAAGTAGCTGCCAACATCAATTGCGGTGACCGATCGTTCCAAAAGTCACGTGTGTTGAAGCCTGAAGTCACGTGGGTTGAAGCCTGAAGTCACGTGGGTTGGAGCCTGGAGTCACGTGGGTTCAAACCTGAACTTTTTGGATAACAATTGTGTCTTTTTTTCTATATTTGTGTTCGTTCGTCAGATGTTGCGTTTGGAAAGAGTAGTTGCCAACTTCAAAAGTGGTGATCGATCGTTTTCAAAGTCACGTGGGTTGAAGCCTGAAGTCACGTGGGTTGAAGCCTAAAATCACGTGAGTTGAAGCCTGGAGTCACGTGGGTTGAAACCTGAGCTGTTTGGATAACAATTGCGACTTTTCTTCTATATTTGTGTTCGTTCGTCAGATGTTGCGTTTGGAACAAATAGCTGCCAACATCAATTGCGGTGACCGATCGTTTCAAAAGTCACGTGTGTTGAAGCCTGAAGTCACGTGGGTTGGAGCCTGGAGTCACGTGGGTTCAAACCTGAACTTTTTGGATAACAATTGTGTCTTTTTTTCTATATATGTGTTCGTTCGTCAGATGTTGCGTTTGGAAAGAGTAGTTGCCAACTTCAAAAGTGGTGACCGATCGTTTTCAAAGTCACGTGGGTTGAAGCCTGAAGTCACGTTGGTTGAAGCCTAAAGTCACGTGGGTTGAAGCCTGAAGTCACGTGGGTTGAAACCTGAACTTTTTGGATAACAATTGTGTCTTTTCTTCTATATTTGTGTTCGTTCGTCGGATGTTGCGTTAGGAACAAGTAGCTGCCAACATCAAAAGCGGTGACCGATCGTTTTAAAAGTCACGTGGGTTGAAGCCTGAAGTCACGTGGGTTGGAGCCTGAAGTCACGTGGGTTCAAGCCTGAACTTTTTGGAAAACAATTGTGTCTTTTTTCTATGTTTGTGTTCGTTCGTCAGATGTTGCGATTGGAAAGAGTGGTTGCCAACTTCAAAAGTGGTGACCGATCGTTTTCAAAGTCACGTGGGTTGAAGCCTGAAGTCACGTGGGTTCAAACCTGAACTTTTTGGATAACAATTGTGTCTTTTTTTCTATATTTGTGTTCGTTCGTCAGATGTTGCGTTTGGAAAGAGTAGTTGCCAACTTCAAAAGTGGTGATCGATCGTTTTCAAAGTCACGTGGGTTGAAGCCTGAAGTCACGTGGGTTGAAACCTGAAGTCACGTGGGTTGAAGCCTGAAGTCACGTGGGTTGAAACCTGAACTTTTTGGATAACAATTGCGACTTTTCTTCTATATTTGTGTTCGTTCGTCAGATGTTGCGTTTGGAACAAGTAGTTGCCAACTTCAAAAGTGGTGACCGATCGTTTTCAAAGTCACGTGGGTTGAAGCCTGAAGTCACGTGGGTTGAAGCCTAAAGTCACGTGGGTTGAAGCCTGAAGTCACGTGGGTTGAAACCTGAACTTTTTGGATAACAATTGTGTCTTTTCTTCTATATTTGTGTTCGTTCGTCAGATGTTGCGTTAGGAACAAGTAGCTGCCAACATCAAAAGTGGTGACCGATCGTTTTAAAAGTCACGTGGGTTGAAGCCTGAAGTCACGTGGGTTGGAGCCTGGAGCACGTGGGTTCAAACCTGAACTTTTTGGATAACAATTGTGTCTTTTTCTCTATATTTGTGTTCGTTCGTCGGATGTTGCGTTTGGAAAGAGTAGCTGCCAACTTCAAAAGTGGTGACCGATCGATTTCAAAGTCACGTGGGTTGAAGCCCGAAGTCACGTGGGTTGGAGCCTGAAGTCACGTGGGTTGAAGCCCGAAGTCACGTGGGTTAAAACCTGAACTTTTTAGATAACAATTGTGTCTTTTCTTCTATATTTGTGTTCGTTCGTCAGATGTTGCGTTTGAAACAAGTAGCTGCCAACATCAAAAGTGGTGACCGATCGTTTTAAAAGTCACGTGGGTTGGAGCCTGAAGTCACGTGGGTTGGAGCCTGGAGTCACGTGGGTCCAAACCTGAACTTTTTGAATAACAATTTGGTTTTTTTTTTTTTGATATTTGTGTTCGTTCGTCAGATGTTGCGTTTGGAACAAGTAGCTGCCAACTCCAAAAGTGGTGACCGATCGTTTTAAAAGTCACGTGGGTTGAAGCCTGAAGTCACGTGGGTTAAAGCCTGGAGTCACGTGGGTTGAAGCCTGAAGTCACGTGGGTTAAAACCTGAACTTTTTGGATAACAATGGCGTCTTTTCTTCTATATTTGTGTTCGTTCGTCAGATGTTGCGTTTGGAACAAGTAGCTGCCAACATCAATTGCGGTGACCGATCGTTTCAAAAGTCACGTGTGTTGAAGCCTGAAGTCACGTGGGTTGGAGCCTGGAGTCACGTGGGTTCAAACCTGAACTTTTTGGATAACAATTGTGTCTTTTTTTCTATATATGTGTTCGTTCGTCAGATGTTGCGTTTGGAAAGAGTAGTTGCCAACTTCAAAAGTGGTGACCGATCGTTTTCAAAGTCACGTGGGTTGAAGCCTGAAGTCACGTGGGTTGAAGCCTAGAGTCACGTGGGTTGAAGCCTGAAGTCACGTGGGTTGAAACCTGAACTTTTTGGATAACAATTGTGTCTTTTCTTCTATATTTGTGTTCGTTCGTCGGATGTTGCGTTAGGAACAAGTAGCTGCCAACATCAAAAGCGGTGACCGATCGTTTTAAAAGTCACGTGGGTTGAAGCCTGAAGTCACGTGGGTTGGAGCCTGGAGTCACGTGGGTTCAAGCCTGAACTTTTTGGATAACATTTGTGTCTTTTTTCTATATTTGTGTTCGTTCGTCAGATGTTGCGATTGGAAAGAGTGGTTGCCAACTCCAAAAGTGGTGACCGATCGTTTTCAAAGTCACGTGGGTTGAAGCCTGAAGTCACGTGGGTTGAAACCTGAACTTTTTGGATAACAATTGTGTCTTTTCTTCTATATTTGTGTTCGTTCGTCAGATGTTGCGTTTGAAACAAGTAGCTGCCAACATCAAAAGTGGTGACCGATCGTTTTAAAAGTCACGTGGGTTGAAGCCTGAAGTCACGTGGGTTGGAGCCTGGAGTCACGTGGGTTCAAACTTGAACTTTTTGTATAAAAATTTCGATAATTTTTTTTTGATATTTGTGTTCGTTCGTCAGATGTTGCGTTTGGAACAAGTAGCTGCCAACTCCAAAAGTGGTGACCGATCGTTTTAAAAGTCATGTGGGTTGAAGCCTGAAGTCACGTGGGTTTAAGCCTGGAGTCACGTGGGTTGAAGCCTGATGTCACGTGGGTTAAAACCTGAACTTTTTGGATAACAATTGCGTCTTTTCTTCTATATTTGTGTTCGTTCGTCAGATGTTGCGTTTGGAACAAGTAGCTGCCAACATCAATTGCGGTGACCGATCGTTTCAAAAGTCACGTGTGTTGAAGCCTGAAGTCACGTGGGTTGAAGCCTGAAGTCACGTGGGTTGGAGCCTGGAGTCACGTGGGTTCAAACCTGAACTTTTTGGATAACAATTGTGTCTTTTTTTCTATATTTGTGTTCGTTCGTCAGATGTTGCGTTTGAAACAAGTAGCTGCCAACATCAAAAGTGGTGACCGATCGTTTCAAAAGTCACGTGTGTTGAAGCCTGAAGTCACGTGGGTTGGAGCCTGGAGTCACGTGGGTTCAAACCTGAACTTTTTGGATAACAATTGTGTCTTTTTTTCTATATTTGTGTTCGTTCGTCAGATGTTGCGTTTGGAAAGAGTAGTTGCCAACTTCAAAAGTGGTGATCGATCGTTTTCAAAGTCACGTGGGTTGAAGCCTGAAGTCACGTGGGTTGAAGCCTAAAATCACGTGAGTTGAAGCCTGGAGTCACGTGGGTTGAAACCTGAACTTTTTGGATAACAATTGCGACTTTTCTTCTATATTTGTGTTCGTTCGTCAGATGTTGCGTTTGGAACAAATAGCTGCCAACATCAATTGCGGTGACCGATCGTTTCAAAAGTCACGTGTGTTGAAGCCTGAAGTCACGTGGGTTGGAGCCTGGAGTCACGTGGGTTCAAACCTGAACTTTTTGAATAACAATTTCGATATTTTTTTTTTGATATTTGTGTTCGTTCGTCAGATGTTGCGTTTGGAACAAGTAGCTGCCAACTCCAAAAGTGGTGACCGATCGTTTTAAAAGTCATGTGGGTTGAAGACTGAAGTCACGTGGGTTGAAGCCTGGAGTCACGTGGGTTGAAGCCTGATGTCACGTGGGTTAAAACCTGAACTTTTTGGATAACAATTGCGTCTTTTCTTCTATATTTGTGTTCGTTCGTCAGATGTTGCGTTTGGAACAAGTAGCTGCCAACATCAATTGCGGTGACCGATCGTTTCAAAAGTCACGTGTGTTGAAGCCTGAAGTCACGTGGGTTGAAGCCTGAAGTCACGTGGGTTGAAGCCTGAAGTCACGTGGGTTGAAGCCTGAAGTCACGTGGGTTGGAGCCTGGAGTCACGTGGGTTCAAACCTGAACTTTTTGGATAACAATTGTGTCTTTTCTTCTATATTTGTGTTCGTTCGTCAGATGTTGCGTTAGGAACAAGTAGCTGCCAACATCAAAAGTGGTGACCGATCGTTTTAAAAGTCACGTGGGTTGAAGCCTGAAGTCACGTGGGTTGGAGCCTGGAGTCACGTGGGTTCAAACCTGAACTTTTTGAATAACAATTTCGATATTTTTTTTTTGATATTTGTGTTCGTTCGTCAGATGTTGCGTTTGGAACAAGTAGCTGCCAACTCCAAAAGTGGTGACCGATCGTTTTAAAAGTCATGTGGGTTGAAGACTGAAGTCACGTGGGTTGAAGCCTGGAGTCACGTGGGTTGAAGCCTGATGTCACGTGGGTTAAAACCTGAACTTTTTGGATAACAATTGCGTCTTTTCTTCTATATTTGTGTTCGTTCGTCAGATGTTGCGTTTGGAACAAGTAGCTGCCAACATCAATTGCGGTGACCGATCGTTTCAAAAGTCACGTGTGTTGAAGCCTGAAGTCACGTGGGTTGAAGCCTGAAGTCACGTGGGTTGAAGCCTGAAGTCACGTGGGTTGAAGCCTGAAGTCACGTGGGTTGGAGCCTGGAGTCACGTGGGTTCAAACCTGAACTTTTTGGATAACAATTGTGTCTTTTCTTCTATATTTGTGTTCGTTCGTCAGATGTTGCGTTAGGAACAAGTAGCTGCCAACATCAAAAGTGGTGACCGATCGTTTTAAAAGTCACGTGTGTTGAAGCCTGAAGTCACGTGGGTTGGAGCCTGGAGTCACGTGGGTTCAAACCTGAACTTTTTGGATAACAATTGTGTCTTTCTCACTATATTTGTGTTCGTTCGTCGGATGTTGCGTTTGGAAAGAGTAGCTGCCAACTTCAAAAGTGGTGACCGATCGATTTCAAAGTCACGTGGGTTGAAGCCCGAAGTCACGTGTGTTGAAGCCTGAAGTCACGTGGGTTGAAGCCTGAAGTCACGTGGGTTAAAACCTGAACTTTTTAGATAACAATTGTGTCTTTTCTTCTATATTTGTGTTCGTTCGTCAGATGTTGCGTTTGAAACAAGTAGCTGCCAACATCAAGAGTGGTGACCGATCGTTTTAAAAGTCACGTGGGTTGAAGCCTGAAGTCACGTGGGTTAAAGCCTGGAGTCACGTGGGTTGAAGCCTGAAGTCACGTGGGTTAAAACCTGAACTTTTTGGATAACAATTGCGTCTTTTCTTCTATATTTGTGTTCGTTCGTCAGATGTTGCGTTTGGAACAAGTAGCTGCCAACATCAATTGCGGTGACCGATCGTTTCAAAAGTCACGTGTGTTGAAGCCTGAAGTCACGTGGGTTGGAGCCTGGAGTCACGTGGGTTCAAACCTGAACTTTTTGGATAACAATTGTGTCTTTTTTTCTATATTTGTGTTCGTTCGTCAGATGTTGCGTTTGGAAAGAGTAGTTGCCAACTTCAAAAGTGGTGATCGATCGTTTTCAAAGTCACGTGGGTTGAAGCCTGAAGTCACGTGGGTTGAAGCCTAAAATCACGTGAGTTGAAGCCTGGAGTCACGTGGGTTGAAACCTGAGCTTTTTGGATAACAATTGCGACTTTTCTTCTATATTTGTGTTCGTTCGTCAGATGTTGCGTTTGGAACAAATAGCTGCCAACATCAATTGCGGTGACCGATCGTTTCAAAAGTCACGTGTGTTGAAGCCTGAAGTCACGTGGGTTGGAGCCTGGAGTCACGTGGGTTCAAACCTGAACTTTTTGGATAACAATTGTGTCTTTTTTTCTATATATGTGTTCGTTCGTCAGATGTTGCGTTTGGAAAGAGTAGTTGCCAACTTCAAAAGTGGTGACCGATCGTTTTCAAAGTCACGTGGGTTGAAGCCTGAAGTCACGTGGGTTGGAGCCTGGAGTCACGTGGGTTCAAGCCTGAACTTTTTGGATAACAATTGTGTCTTTTTTCTATATTTGTGTTCGTTCGTCAGATGTTGCGATTGAAAAGAGTGGTTGCCAACTTCAAAAGTGGTGACCGATCGTTTTCAAAGTCACGTGGGTTGAAGCCTGAAGTCACGTGGGTTGGAGCCTGGAGTCACGTGGGTTCAAGCCTGAACTTTTTGGATAACAATTGTGTCTTTTTTCTATATTTGTGTTCGTTCGTCAGATGTTGCGTTTGGAAAGAGTAGTTGCCAACTTCAAAAGTGGTGACCGATCGTTTTCAAAGTCACGTGGGTTGAAGCCTGAAGTCACGTGGGTTGGAGCCTGGAGTCACGTGGGTTCAAGCCTGAACTTTTTGGATAACAATTGTGTCTTTTTTCTATATTTGTGTTCGTTCGTCAGATGTTGCGATTGGAAAGAGTGGTTGCCAACTTCAAAAGTGGTGACCGATCGTTTTCAAAGTCACGTGGGTTGAAGCCTGAAGTCACGTGGGTTGGAGCCTGGAGTCACGTGGGTTCAAGCCTGAACTTTTTGGATAACAATTGTGTCTTTTTTCTATATTTGTGTTCGTTCGTCAGATGTTGCGTTTGGAAAGAGTAGTTGCCAACTTCAAAAGTGGTGACCGATCGTTTTCAAAGTCACGTGGGTTGAAGCCTGAAGTCACGTGGGTTGGAGCCTGGAGTCACGTGGGTTCAAGCCTGAACTTTTTGGATAACAATTGTGTCTTTTTTCTATATTTGTGTTCGTTCGTCAGATGTTGCGATTGGAAAGAGTGGTTGCCAACTTCAAAAGTGGTGACCGATCGTTTTCAAAGTCACGTGGGTTGAAGCCTGAAGTCACGTGGGTTGGAGCCTGGAGTCACGGTGGGTTCAAACCTGAACTTTTTGGATAACAATTGTGTCTTTTTCTCTATATTTGTGTTCGTTCGTCGGATGTTGCGTTTGGAAAGAGTAGCTGCCAACTTCAAAAGTGGTGACCGATCGATTTCAAAGTCACGTGGGTTGAAGCCCGAAGTCACGTGGGTTGAAGCCTGAAGTCACGTGGGTTCAAACCTAAACTTTTTGGATAACAATTGTGTCTTTTTTCCTATATTTGTGTTCGTTCGTCAGATGTTGCGTTTGGAAAGAGTAGCTGCCAATTTCAAAAGTGGTGACCGATCGTTTTCAAAGTCACGTGGGTTGAAGCCTAAAGTCACGTGGGTTAAAGCCTGAAGTCACGTGGGTTGAAACCTGAACTTTTTGGATAACAATTGCGACTTTTCTTCTATGTTCGTTCGTCAGATGTTGCGTTTGGAACAAGTAGCTGTCAACATCAATTGCGGTGACCGATCGTTTCAAAAGTCACGTGTGTTGGAGCCTGAAGTCACGTGGGTTGGAGCCTGGAGTCACGTGGGTTCAAACCTGAACTTTTTGGATAACAATTGTGTCTTTTTTTCTATATTTGTGTTCGTTCGTCAGATGTTGCGTTTGGAATGAGTAGTTGCCAACTTCAAAAGTGGTGACCGATCGTTTTCAAAGTCACGTGGGTTGAAGCCTGAAGTCACGTGGGTTGAAGCCTGGAGTCACGTGGGTTGCAGCCTGATGTCACGTGGGTTAAAACCTGAACTTTTTGGATAACAATTGCGTCTTTTCTTCTATATTTGTGTTCGTTCGTCAGATGTTGCGTTTGGAACAAGTAGCTGCCAACATCAATTGCGGTGACCGATCGTTTCAAAAGTCACGTGTGTTGAAGCCTGAAGTCACGTGGGTTGAAGCCTGAAGTCACGTGGGTTGGAGCCTGGAGTCACGTGGGTTCAAACCTGGAGTCACGTGGGTTGAAGCCTGAAGTCACGTGGGTTAAAACCTGAACTTTTTAGATAACAATTGTGTCTTTTCTTCTATATTTGTGTTCGTTCGTCAGATGTTGCGTTTGAAACAAGTAGCTGCCAACATCAAAAGTGGTGACCGATCGTTTCAAAAGTCACGTGGGTTGAAGCCTGAAGTCACGTGGGTTGGAGCTTGGAGTCACGTGGGTTGGAGCCTGGAGTCACGTGGGTCCAAACCTAAACTTTTTGAATAACAATTTCGTTTTTTTTTTTGATATTTGTGTTCGTTCGTCAGATGTTGCGTTTGGAACAAGTAGCTGCCAACTCCAAAAGTGGTAACCGATCGTTTTAAAAGTCACGTGGGTTGAAGCCTGAAGTCACGTGGGTTAAAGCCTGGAGTCACGTGGGTTGAAGCCTAAAGTCACCTGGGTTGAAACCTGAACTTTTTGGATAACAATTGCGTCTTTTCCTCTATATTTGTGTTCGTTCGTCAGATGTTGCGTTTGGAATGAGTAGCTGCCAACATCAATTGCGGTGACCGATCGTTTCAAAAGTCACGTGTGTGGAAGCCTGAAGTCACGTGGGTTGGAGCCTGGAGTCACGTGGGTTCAAACCTGAACTTTTTGGATAACAATTGTGTCTTTTTTTCTATATTTGTGTTCGTTCGTCAGATGTTGCGTTTGGAAAGAGTAGTTGCCAACTTCAAAAGTGGTGATCGATCGTTTTCAAAGTCACGTGGGTTGAAGCCTGAAGTCACGTGGGTTGAAGCCTAAAATCACGTGAGTTGAAGCCTGGAGTCACGTGGGTTGAAACCTGAACTTTTTGGATAACAATTGCGACTTTTCTTCTATATTTGTGTTCGTTCGTCAGATGTTGCGTTTGGAACAAATAGCTGCCAACATCAATTGCGGTGACCAATCGTTTCAAAAGTCACGTGGGTTGAAGCCTGAAGTCACGTGGGTTGGAGCCTGGAGGCACGTGGGTTCAAGCCTGAACTTTTTGGATAACAATTGTGTCTTTTTTCTATATTTGTGTTCGTTCGTCAGATGTTGCGATTGGAAAGAGTGGTTGCCAACTTCAAAAGTGTTGACCGATCGTTTTCAAAGTCACGTGGGTTGAAGCCTGAAGTCACGTTGGTTGAAGCCTGAAGTCACGTGGGTTAGAACCTGAACTTTTTGGATAACAATTGTGTCTTTTCTTCTATATTGGTGTTCGTTCGTCAGATGTTGCGTTTGGAACAAGTAGCTGCCAACATCAAAAGTGGTGACCGATCGTTTCAAAAGTCACGTGGGTTGAAGCCTGAAGTCACGTGGGTTGGAGCCTGGAGTCACGTGGGTTCAAACCTAAACTTTTTGGATAACAATTGTGTCTTTTTTCCTATATTTGTGTTCGTTCGTCAGATGTTGCGTTTGGAAAGAGTAGCTGCCAACTTCAAAAGTGGTGACAGATCGTTTTCAAAGTCACGTGGGTTGAAGCCTGAAGTCACGTGGGTTAAAGCCTGAAGTCACGTGGGTTGAAACCTGAACTTTTTGGATAACAATTGCGACTTTTCTTCTATATTTGTGTTCGTTCGTCAGATGTTGCGTTTGGAACAAGTAGCTGTCAACAACAATTGCGGTGACCGATCGTTTCAAAAGTCACGTGTGTTGAAGCCTGAAGTCACGTGGGTTGGAGCCTGGAGTCACGTGGGTTCAAACCTGAACTTTTTGGATAACAATTGTGTCTTTTTTTCTATATTTGTGTTCGTTCGTCAGATGTTGCGTTTGGAACAAGTAGCTGCCAACATCAATTGCGGTGACCGATCGTTTCAAAAGTCACGTGTGTTGAAGCCTGAAGTCACGTGGGTTGAAGCCTGAAGTCACGTGGGTTGGAGCCTGGAGTCACGTGGGTTCAAACCTGAACTTTTTGGATAACAATTGTGTCTTTTTTTCTATATTTGTGTTCGTTCGTCGGATGTTGCGTTTGGAAAGAGTAGCTGCCAACTTCAAAAGTGGTGACCGATCGATTTCAAAAGTCACGTGTGTTGAAGCCTGAAGTCACGTGGGTTGGAGCCTGGAGGCACGTGGGTTCAAACCTGAACTTTTTGGATAACAATTGTGTCTTTTTTTCTATATTTGTGTTCGTTCGTCAGATGTTGCGTTTGGAAAGAGTAGTTGCCAACTTCAAAAGTGGTGATCGATCGTTTTCAAAGTCACGTGGGTTGAAGCCTGAAGTCACGTGGGTTGAAACCGGAAGTCACGTGGGTTGAAGCCTGAAGTCACGTGGGTTGAAACCTGAACTTTTTGGATAACAATTGCGACTTTTCTTCTATATTTGTGTTCGTTCGTCAGATGTTGCGTTTGGAACAAGTAGTTGCCAACTTCAAAAGTGGTGACCGATCGTTTTCAAAGTCACGTGGGTTGAAGCCTGAAGTCACGTGGGTTGAAGCCTAAAGTCACGTGGGTTGAAGCCTGGAGTCACGTGGGTTGAAACCTGAACTTTTTGGATAACAATTGTGTCTTTTCTTCTATATTTGTGTTCGTTCGTCAGATGTTGCGTTAGGAACAAGTAGCTGCCAACATCAAAAGTGGTGACCGATCGTTTTAAAAGTCACGTGGGTTGAAGCCTGAAGTCACGTGGATTGGAGCCTGGAGTCACGTGGGTCCAAACCTAAACTTTTTGAATAACAATTTCGTTTTTTTTTTTGATATTTGTGTTCGTTCGTCAGATGTTGCGTTTGGAACAAGTAGCTGCCAACTCCAAAAGTGGTGACCGATCGTTTTAAAAGTCACGTGGGTTGAAGCCTGAAGTCACGTGGGTTAAAGCCTGGAGTCACGTGGGTTGAAGCCTAAAGTCACCTGGGTTAAAACCTGAACTTTTTGGATAACAATTGCGTCTTTTCTTCTATATTTGTGTTAGTTCGTCAGATGTTGCGTTTGGAATAAGTAGCTGCCAACATCAATTGCGGTGACCGATTGTTTCAAAAGTCACGTGTGTGGAAGCCTGAAGTCACGTGGGTTGGAGCCTGGAGTCACGTGGGTTCAAACCTGAACTTTTTGGATAACAATTGTGTTTTTTTTTCTATATTTGTGTTCGTTCGTCAGATGTTGCGTTTGGAAAGAGTAGTTGCCAACTTCAAAAGTGGTGATCGATCGTTTTCAAAGTCACGTGGGTTGAAGCCTGAAGTCACGTGGGTTGAAGCCTAAAATCACGTGAGTTGAAGCCTGGAGTCACGTGGGTTGAAACCTGAACTTTTTGGATAACAATTGCGACTTTTCTTCTATATTTGTGTTCGTTCGTCAGATGTTGCGTTTGGAACAAATAGCTGCCAACATCAATTGCGGTGACCGATCGTTTCAAAAGTCACGTGTGTTGAAGCCTGAAGGCACGTGGGTTGGAGCCTGGAGTCACGTGGGTTCAAACCTGAACTTTTTGGATAACAATTGTGTCTTTTTTTCTATATATGTGTTCGTTCGTCAGATGTTGCGTTTGGAAAGAGTAGTTGCCAACTTCAAAAGTGGTGACCGATCGTTTTCAAAGTCACGTGGGTTGAAGCCTGAAGTCACGTGGGTTAAAGCCTAAAGTCACGTGGGTTGAAGCCTGAAGTCACGTGGGTTGAAACCTGAACTTTTTGGATAACAATTGTGTCTTTTCTTCTATATTTGTGTTCGTTCGTCGGATGTTGCGTTAGGAACAAGTAGCTGCCAACATCAAAAGCGGTGACCGATCGTTTTAAAAGTCACGTGGGTTGAAGCCTGAAGTCACGTGGGTTGGAGCCTGGAGGCACGTGGGTTCAAGCCTGAACTTTTTGGATAACAATTGTGTCTTTTTTCTATATTTGTGTTCGTTCGTCAGATGTTGCGATTGGAAAGAGTGGTTGCCAACTTCAAAAGTGTTGACCGATCGTTTTCAAAGTCACGTGGGTTGAAGCCTGAAGTCACGTTGGTTGAAGCCTGAAGTCACGTGGGTTAGAACCTGAACTTTTTGGATAACAATTGTGTCTTTTCTTCTATATTTGTGTTCGTTCGTCAGATGTTGCGTTTGGACCAAGTAGCTGCCAACATCAAAAGTGGTGACCGATCGTTTCAAAAGTCACGTGGGTTGAAGCCTGAAGTCACGTGGGTTGGAGCCTGGAGTCACGTGGGTTCAAACCTAAACTTTTTGGATAACAATTGTGTCTTTTTTCCTATATTTGTGTTCGTTCGTCAGATGTTGCGTTTGGAAAGAGTAGCTGCCAACTTCAAAAGTGGTGACAGATCGTTTTCAAAGTCACGTGGGTTGAAGCCTGAAGTCACGTGGGTTAAAGCCTGAAGTCACGTGGGTTGAAACCTGAACTTTTTGGATAACAATTGCGACTTTTCTTCTATATTTGTGTTCGTTCGTCAGATGTTGCGTTTGGAACAAGTAGCTGTCAACAACAATTGCGGTGACCGATCGTTTCAAAAGTCACGTGTGTTGAAGTTTGAAGTCACGTGGGTTGGAGCCTGGAGTCACGTGGGTTCAAACCTGAACTTTTTGGATAACAATTGTGTCTTTTTTTCTATATTTGTGTTCGTTCGTCAGATGTTGCGTTTGGAATGAGTAGTTGCCAACTTCAAAAGTGGTGACCGATCGTTTTCAAAGTCACGTGGGTTGAAGCCTGAAGTCACGTGGGTTGAAGCCTAAAGTCACGTGGGTTGAAGCCTGAAGTCACGTGGGTTGAAACCTGAACTTTTTGGATAACAATTGTGTCTTTTCTTCTATATTTGTGTTCGTTCGTCAGATGTTGCGTTTGGAACAAGTAGCTGCCAACATCAATTGCGGTGACCGATCGTTTTAAAAGTCACGTGGGTGAAGCCTGAAGTCACGTGGGTTGGAGCCTGGAGTCACGTGGGTTCAAGCCTGAACTTTTTGGATAACAATTGTGTCTTTTTTTCTATATTTGGTTCGTTCGTCAGATGTTGCGTTTGGAACAAGTAGCTGCCAACATCAATTGCGGTGACCGATCGTTTCAAAAGTCACGTGTGTTGAAGCCTGAAGTCACGTGGGTTGAAGCCTGAAGTCACGTGGGTTGGAGCCTGAAGTCACGTGGGTTGAAACCTGAACTTTTTGGATAACAATTGTGTCTTTTCTTCTATATTTGTGTTCGTTCGTCAGATGTTGCGTTTGGAACAAGTAGCTGCCAACATCAATTGCGGTGACCGATCGTTTTAAAAGTCACGTGGGTGAAGCCTGAAGTCACGTGGGTTGGAGCCTGGAGTCACGTGGGTTCAAGCCTGAACTTTTTGGATAACAATTGTGTCTTTTTTTCTATATTTGGTTCGTTCGTCAGATGTTGCGTTTGGAACAAGTAGCTGCCAACATCAATTGCGGTGACCGATCGTTTCAAAAGTCACGTGTGTTGAAGCCTGAAGTCACGTGGGTTGAAGCCTGAAGTCACGTGGGTTGAAGCCTGGAGTCACGTGGGTTGAAGCCTGAAGTCACGTGGGTGAAAACCTGAACTTTTTGGATAACAATTGCGTCTTTTCTTCTATATTTGTGTTCGTTCGTCAGATGTTGCGTTTGGAACAAGTAGCTGCCAACATCAATTGCGGTGACCGATCGTTTCAAAAGTCACGTGTGTTGAAGCCTGAAGTCACGTGGGTTGGAGCCTGGAGTCACGTGGGTTCAAACCTGAACTTTTTGGATAACAATTGTGTCTTTTTTTCTATATTTGTGTTCGTTCGTCAGATGTTGCGTTTGGAAAGAGTAGTTGCCAACTTCAAAAGTGGTGATCGATCGTTTTCAAAGTCACGTGGGTTGAAGCCTGAAGTCACGTGGGTTGAAACCTGAAGTCGCGTGGGTTGAAGCCTGAAGTCACGTGGGTTGAAACCTGAACTTTTTGGATAACAATTGCGACTTTTCTTCTATATTTGTGTTCGTTCGTCAGATGTTGCGTTTGGAACAAGTAGTTGCCAACTTCAAAAGTGGTGACCGATCGTTTTCAAAGTTACGTGGGTTGAAGCCTGAAGTCACGTGGGTTGAAGCCTAAAGTCACGTGGGTTGAAGCCTGAAGTCACGTGGGTTGAAGCCTGAAGTCACGTGGGTTGAAGCCTGAAGTCACGTGGGTTAAAACCTGAACTTTTTAGATAACAATTGTGTCTTTTCTTCTATATTTGTGTTCGTTCGTCAGATGTTGCGTTTGAAACAAGTAGCTGCCAACATCAAAAGTGGTGACCGATCGATTTCAAAGTCACGTGGGTTGAAGCCCGAAGTCACGTGGGTTGAAGCCTGAAGTCACGTGGGTTGAAGCCTGAAGTCACGTGGGTTAAAACCTGAACTTTTTAGATAACAATTGTGTCTTTTCTTCTATATTTGTGTTCGTTCGTCAGATGTTGCGTTTGAAACAAGTAGCTGCCAACATCAAAAGTGGTGACCGATCGTTTTAAAAGTCACGTGGGTTGAAGCCTGAAGTCACGTGGGTTGGAGCCTGGAGTCACGTGGGTTCAAACCTGAACTTTTTGGATAACAATTGTGTCTTTTTTTCTATATTTGTGTTCGTTCGTCAGATGTTGCGTTTGGAAAGAGTAGTTGCCAACTTCAAAAGTGGTGATCGATCGTTTTCAAAGTCACGTGGGTTGAAGCCTGAAGTCACGTGGGTTGAAGCCTAAAATCACGTGAGTTGAAGCCTGAAGTCACGTGGGTTGAAACCTGAACTTTTTGGATAACAATTGTGTCTTTTCTTCTATATTTGTGTTCGTTCGTCGGATGTTGCGTTAGGAACAAGTAGCTGCCAACATCAAAAGCGGTGACCGATCGTTTTAAAAGTCACGTGGGTTGAAGCCTGAAGTCACGTGGGTTGGAGCCTGGAGTCACGTGGGTTCAAGCCTGAACTTTTTGGATAACAATTGTGTCTTTTTTCTATATTTGTGTTCGTTCGTCAGATGTTGCGATTGGAAAGAGTGGTTGCCAACTTCAAAAGTGGTGACCGATCGTTTTCAAAGTCACGTGGGTTGAAGCCTGAAGTCACGTTGATTGAAGCCTGAAGTCACGTGGGTTAGAACCTGAACTTTTTGGATAACAATTGTGTCTTTTCTTCTATATTTGTGTTCGTTCGTCAGATGTTGCGTTTGGAACAAGTAGCTGCCAACATCAAAAGTGGTGACCGATCGTTTCAAAAGTCACGTGGGTTGAAGCCTGAAGTCACGTGGGTTGGAACCTGGAGTCACGTGGGTTCAAACCTAAACTTTTTGGATAACAATTGAGTCTTTTTTCCTATATTTGTGTTCGTTCGTCAGATGTTGCGTTTGGAAAGAGTAGCTGCCAACTTCAAAAGTGGTGACAGATCGTTTTCAAAGTCACGTGGATTGAAGCCTAAAGTCACGTGGGTTAAAGCCTGAAGTCACGTGGGTTGAAACCTGAACTTTTTGGATAACAATTGCGACTTTTCTTCTATATTTGTGTTCGTTCGTCAGATGTTGCGTTTGGAACAAGTAGCTGTCAACATCAATTGCGGTGACCGATCGTTTCAAAAGTCACGTGTGTTGAAGCCTGAAGTCACGTGGGTTGGAGCCTGGAGTCACGTGGGTTCAAACCTGAACTGTTTGGATAACAATTGTGTCTTTTTTTTCTATATTTGTGTTCGTTCGTCAGATGTTGCGTTTGGAATGAGTAGTTGCCAACTTCAAAAGTGGTGACCGATCGTTTTCAAAGTCACGTGGGTTGAAGCCTGAAGTCACGTGGGTTGAAGCCTAAAGTCACGTGGGTTGAAGCCTGAAGTCACGTGGGTTGAAACCTGAACTTTTTGGATAACAATTGTGTCTTTTCTTCTATATTTGTGTTCGTTCGTCAGATGTTGCGTTTGGAACAAGTAGCTGTCAACATCAATTGCGGTGACCGATCGTTCTAAAAGTCACGTGGGTTGAAGCCTGAAGTCACGTGGGTTGGAGCCTGGAGTCACGTGGGTTCAAGCCTGAACTTTTTGGATAACAATTGTGTCTTTTCTTCTATATTTGGTTCGTTCGTCAGATGTTGCGTTTGGAATGAGTAGTTGCCAACTTCAAAAGTGGTGACCGATCGTTTTCAAAGTCACGTGGGTTGAAGCCTGAAGTCACGTGGGTTGAAGCCTAAAGTCACGTGGGTTGAAGCCTGAAGTCACGTGGGTTGAAACCTGAACTTTTTGGATAACAATTGTGTCTTTTCTTCTATATTTGGTTCGTTCGTCAGATGTTGCGTTTGGAAAGAGTAGTTGCCAACTTCAAAAGTGGTGACCGATCGTTTTCAAAGTCACGTGGGTTGAAGCCTGAAGTCACGTTGGTTGAAGCCTGAAGTCACGTGGGTTAGAACCTGAACTTTTTGGATAACAATTGTGTCTTTTCTTCTATATTTGTGTTCGTTCGTCAGATGATGCGTTTGGAACAAGTAGCTGCCAACTCCAAAAGTGGTGACCGATCGTTTTCAAAGTCACGTGGGTTGAAGCCTGAAGTCACGTGGGTTGAAGCCTGGAGTCACGTGGGTTGAAGCCTGAAGTCACGTGAGTTGAAGCCTGAAGTCACGTGGGTTGGAGCCTGGAGTCACGTGGGTTCAAACCTGAACTTTTTGGATAACAATTGTGTCTTTTTCTCTATATTTGTGTTCGTTCGTCGGATGTTGCGTTTGGAAAGAGTAGCTGCCAACTTCAAAAGTGGTGACCGATCGATTTCAATGTCACGTGGGTTGAAGCCCGAAGTCACGTGGGTTGAAGCCTGAAGTCACGTGGGTTGAAGCCTGAAGTCACGTGGGTTAAAACCTGAACTTTTTAGATAACGATTGTGTCTTTTCTTCTATATTTGTGTTCGTTCGTCAGATGTTGCGTTTGAAACAAGTAGCTGCCAACTTCAAAAGTGGTGACCGATCGATTTCAAAGTCACGTGGGTTGAAGCCCGAAGTCACGTGGGTTGAAGCCTGAAGTCACGTGGGTTGAAGCCTGAAGTCACGTGGGTTAAAACCTGAACTTTTTAGATAACAATTGTGTCTTTTCTTCTATATTTGTGTTCGTTCGTCAGATGTTGCGTTTGAAACAAGTAGCTGCCAACATCAAAAGTGGTGACCGATCGTTTCAAAAGTCACGTGGGTTGAAGCCTGAAGTCACGTGGGTTGGAGCTTGGAGTCACGTGGGTTCAAACCTGAACTTCTTGAATAACAATTTCGTTATTTTTTTTTTTGATATTTGTGTTCGTTCGTCAGATGTTGCGTTTGGAACAAGTAGCTGCCAACATCAATTGCGGTGACCGATCGTTTCAAAAGTCACGTGTGTTGAAGCCTGAAGTCACGTGGGTTGGAGCCTGGAGGCACGTGGGTTCAAACCTGAACTTTTTGGATAACAATTGTGTCTTTTTCTCTATATTTGTGTTCGTTCGTCGGATGTTGCGTTTGGAAAGAGTAGCTGCCAACTTCAAAAGTGGTGACCGATCGATTTCAAAGTCACGTGGGTTGAAGCCCGAAGTCACGTGGGTTGAAGCCTGAAGTCACGTGGGTTAAAACCTGAACTTTTTAGATAACAATTGTGTCTTTTCTTCTATATTTGTGTTCGTTCGTCAGATGTTGCGTTTGAAACAAGTAGCTGCCAACATCAAAAGTGGTGACCGATCGTTTTAAAAGTCACGTGGGTTGAAGCCTGAAGTCACGTGGGTTGGAGCCTGGAGTCACGTGGGTCCAAACCTAAACTTTTTGAATAACAATTTCGTTTTTTTTTTGATATTTGTGTTCGTTCGTCAGATGTTGCGTTTGGAACAAGTAGCTGCCAACTCCAAAAGTGGTAACCGATCGTTTTAAAAGTCACGTGGGTTGAAGCCTGAAGTCACGTGGGTTAAAGCCTGGAGTCACGTGGGTTGAAGCCTAAAGTCACCTGGGTTAAAACCTGAACTTTTTGGATAACAATTGCGTCTTTTCTTCTATATTTGTGTTCGTTCGTCAGATGTTGCGTTTGGAATGAGTAGCTGCCAACATCAATTGCGGTGACCGATCGTTTCAAAAGTCACGTGTGTGGAAGCCTGAAGTCACGTGGGTTGGAGCCTGGAGTCACGTGGGTTCAAACCTGAACTTTTTGGATAACAATTGTGTCTTTTTTTCTATATTTGTGTTCGTTCGTCAGATGTTGCGTTTGGAAAGAGTAGTTGCCAACTTCAAAAGTGGTGATCGATCGTTTTCAAAGTCACGTGGGTTGAAGCCTGAAGTCACGTGGGTTGAAGCCTAAAATCACGTGAGTTGAAGCCTGGAGTCACGTGGGTTGAAACCTGAACTTTTTGGATAACAATTGCGACTTTTCTTCTATATTTGTGTTCGTTCGTCAGATGTTGCGTTTGGAACAAATAGCTGCCAACATCAATTGCGGTGACCGATCGTTTCAAAAGTCACGTGGGTTGAAGCCTGAAGTCACGTGGGTTGGAGCCTGGAGGCACGTGGGTTCAAGCCTGAACTTTTTGGATAACAATTGTGTCTTTTTTCTATATTTGTGTTCGTTCGTCAGATGTTGCGATTGGAAAGAGTGGTTGCCAACTTCAAAAGTGTTGACCGATCGTTTTCAAAGTCACGTGGGTTGAAGCCTGAAGTCACGTTGGTTGAAGCCTGAAGTCACGTGGGTTAGAACCTGAACTTTTTGGATAACAATTGTGTCTTTTCTTCTATATTTGTGTTCGTTCGTCAGATGTTGCGTTTGGAACAAGTAGCTGCCAACATCAAAAGTGGTGACCGATCGTTTCAAAAGTCACGTGGGTTGAAGCCTGAAGTCACGTGGGTTGGAGCCTGGAGTCACGTGGGTTCAAACCTAAACTTTTTGGATAACAATTGTGTCTTTTTTCCTATATTTGTGTTCGTTCGTCAGATGTTGCGTTTGGAAAGAGTAGCTGCCAACTTCAAAAGTGGTGACAGATCGTTTTCAAAGTCACGTGGGTTGAAGCCTGAAGTCACGTGGGTTAAAGCCTGAAGTCACGTGGGTTGAAACCTGAACTTTTTGGATAACAATTGCGACTTTTCTTCTATATTTGTGTTCGTTCGTCAGATGTTGCGTTTGGAACAAGTAGCTGTCAACAACAATTGCGGTGACCGATCGTTTCAAAAGTCACGTGTGTTGAAGCCTGAAGTCACGTGGGTTGGAGCCTGGAGTCACGTGGGTTCAAACCTGAACTTTTTGGATAACAATTGTGTCTTTTTTTCTATATTTGTGTTCGTTCGTCAGATGTTGCGTTTGGAACAAGTAGCTGCCAACATCAATTGCGGTGACCGATCGTTTCAAAAGTCACGTGTGTTGAAGCCTGAAGTCACGTGGGTTGAAGCCTGAAGTCACGTGGGTTGGAGCCTGGAGTCACGTGGGTTCAAACCTGAACTTTTTGGATAACAATTGTGTCTTTTTTTCTATATTTGTGTTCGTTCGTCGGATGTTGCGTTTGGAAAGAGTAGCTGCCAACTTCAAAAGTGGTGACCGATCGATTTCAAAAGTCACGTGTGTTGAAGCCTGAAGTCACGTGGGTTGGAGCCTGGAGGCACGTGGGTTCAAACCTGAACTTTTTGGATAACAATTGTGTCTTTTTTTCTATATTTGTGTTCGTTCGTCAGATGTTGCGTTTGGAAAGAGTAGTTGCCAACTTCAAAAGTGGTGATCGATCGTTTTCAAAGTCACGTGGGTTGAAGCCTGAAGTCACGTGGGTTGAAACCTGAAGTCACGTGGGTTGAAGCCTGAAGTCACGTGGGTTGAAACCTGAACTTTTTGGATAACAATTGCGACTTTTCTTCTATATTTGTGTTCGTTCGTCAGATGTTGCGTTTGGAACAAGTAGTTGCCAACTTCAAAAGTGGTGACCGATTGTTTTCAAAGTCACGTGGGTTGAAGCCTGAAGTCACGTGGGTTGAAGCCTAAAGTCACGTGGGTTGAAGCCTGGAGTCACGTGGGTTGAAACCTGAACTTTTTGGATAACAATTGTGTCTTTTCTTCTATATTTGTGTTCGTTCGTCGGATGTTGCGTTAGGAACAAGTAGCTGCCAACATCAAAAGTGGTGACCGATCGTTTTAAAAGTCACGTGGGTTGAAGCCTGAAGTCACGTGGATTGGAGCCTGGAGTCACGTGGGTCCAAACCTAAACTTTTTGAATAACAATTTCGTTTTTTTTTTTGATATTTGTGTTCGTTCGTCAGATGTTGCGTTTGGAACAAGTAGCTGCCAACTCCAAAAGTGGTGACCGATCGTTTTAAAAGTCACGTGGGTTGAAGCCTGAAGTCACGTGGGTTAAAGCCTGGAGTCACGTGGGTTGAAGCCTAAAGTCACCTGGGTTAAAACCTGAACTTTTTGGATAACAATTGCGTCTTTTCTTCTATATTTGTGTTAGTTCGTCAGATGTTGCGTTTGGAATAAGTAGCTGCCAACATCAATTGCGGTGACCGATTGTTTCAAAAGTCACGTGTGTGGAAGCCTGAAGTCACGTGGGTTGGAGCCTGGAGTCACGTGGGTTCAAACCTGAACTTTTTGGATAACAATTGTGTTTTTTTTTCTATATTTGTGTTCGTTCGTCAGATGTTGCGTTTGGAAAGAGTAGTTGCCAACTTCAAAAGTGGTGATCGATCGTTTTCAAAGTCACGTGGGTTGAAGCCTGAAGTCACGTGGGTTGAAGCCTAAAATCACGTGAGTTGAAGCCTGGAGTCACGTGGGTTGAAACCTGAACTTTTTGGATAACAATTGCGACTTTTCTTCTATATTTGTGTTCGTTCGTCAGATGTTGCGTTTGGAACAAATAGCTGCCAACATCAATTGCGGTGACCGATCGTTCCAAAAGTCACGTGTGTTGAAGCCTGAAGGCACGTGGGTTGGAGCCTGGAGTCACGTGGGTTCAAACCTGAACTTTTTGGATAACAATTGTGTCTTTTTTTCTATATATGTGTTCGTTCGTCAGATGTTGCGTTTGGAAAGAGTAGTTGCCAACTTCAAAAAAGGTGACCGATCGTTTTCAAAGTCACGTGGGTTGAAGCCTGAAGTCACGTGGGTTAAAGCCTAAAGTCACGTGGGTTGGAGCCTGAAGTCACGTGGGTTGAAACCTGAACTTTTTGGATGACAATTGTGTCTTTTCTTCTATATTTGTGTTCGTTCGTCGGATGTTGCGTTAGGAACAAGTAGCTGCCAACATCAAAAGCGGTGACCGATCGTTTTAAAAGTCACGTGGGTTGAAGCCTGAAGTCACGTGGGTTGGAGCCTGGAGGCACGTGGGTTCAAGCCTGAACTTTTTGGATAACAATTGTGTCTTTTTTCTATATTTGTGTTCGTTCGTCAGATGTTGCGATTGGAAAGAGTGGTTGCCAACTTCAAAAGTGTTGACCGATCGTTTTCAAAGTCACGTGGGTTGAAGCCTGAAGTCACGTTGGTTGAAGCCTGAAGTCACGTGGGTTAGAACCTGAACTTTTTGGATAACAATTGTGTCTTTTCTTCTATATTTGTGTTCGTTCGTCAGATGTTGCGTTTGGACCAAGTAGCTGCCAACATCAAAAGTGGTGACCGATCGTTTCAAAAGTCACGTGGGTTGAAGCCTGAAGTCACGTGGGTTGGAGCCTGGAGTCACGTGGGTTCAAACCTAAACTTTTTGGATAACAATTGTGTCTTTTTTCCTATATTTGTGTTCGTTCGTCAGATGTTGCGTTTGGAAAGAGTAGCTGCCAACTTCAAAAGTGGTGACAGATCGTTTTCAAAGTCACGTGGGTTGAAGCCTGAAGTCACGTGGGTTAAAGCCTGAAGTCACGTGGGTTGAAACCTGAACTTTTTGGATAACAATTGCGACTTTTCTTCTATATTTGTGTTCGTTCGTCAGATGTTGCGTTTGGAACAAGTAGCTGTCAACAACAATTGCGGTGACCGATCGTTTCAAAAGTCACGTGTGTTGAAGCTTGAAGTCACGTGGGTTGGAGCCTGGAGTCACGTGGGTTCAAACCTGAACTTTTTGGATAACAATTGTGTCTTTTTTTCTATATTTGTGTTCGTTCGTCAGATGTTGCGTTTGGAATGAGTAGTTGCCAACTTCGAAAGTGGTGACCGATCGTTTTCAAAGTCACGTGGGTTGAAGCCTGAAGTCACGTGGGTTGAAGCCTAAAGTCACGTGGGTTGAAGCCTGAAGTCACGTGGGTTGAAACCTGAACTTTTTGGATAACAATTGTGTCTTTTCTTCTATATTTGTGTTCGTTCGTCAGATGTTGCGTTTGGAACAAGTAGCTGCCAACATCAATTGCGGTGACCGATCGTTTTAAAAGTCACGTGGGTTGAAGCCTGAAGTCACGTGGGTTGGAGCCTGGAGTCACGTGGGTTCAAGCCTGAACTTTTTGGATAACAATTGTGTCTTTTTTTCTATATTTGGTTCGTTCGTCAGATGTTGCGTTTGGAACAAGTAGCTGCCAACATCAATTGCGGTGACCGATCGTTTCAAAAGTCACGTGTGTTGAAGCCTGAAGTCACGTGGGTTGAAGCCTGAAGTCACGTGGGTTGGAGCCTGGAGTCACGTGGGTTCAAACCTGAACTTTTTGGATAACAATTGTGTCTTTTTTTCTATATTTGTGTTCGTTCGTCGGATGTTGCGTTTGGAAAGAGTAGCTGCCAACTTCAAAAGTGGTGACCGATCGATTTCAAAGTCACGTGGGTTGAAGCCCGAAGTCACGTGGGTTGAAGCCTGAAGTCACGTGGGTTGGAGCTTGGAGTCACGTGGGTTCAAACCTGAACTTCTTGAATAACAATTTCGTTATTTTTTTTTTGATATTTGTGTTCGTTCGTCAGATGTTGCGTTTGGAACAAGTAGCTGCCTACTCCAAAAGTGGTGACCGATCGTTTCAAAAGTCACGTGGGTTGAAGCCTGAAGTCACGTGGGTTGAAGCCTGGAGTCACGTGGGTTGAAGCCTGAAGTCACGTGGGTGAAAACCTGAACTTTTTGGATAACAATTGCGTCTTTTCTTCTATATTTGTGTTCGTTCGTCAGATGTTGCGTTTGGAACAAGTAGCTGCCAACATCAATTGCGGTGACCGATCGTTTCAAAAGTCACGTGTGTTGAAGCCTGAAGTCACGTGGGTTGGAGCCTGGAGTCACGTGGGTTCAAACCTGAACTTTTTGGATAACAATTGTGTCTTTTTTTCTATATTTGTGTTCGTTCGTCAGATGTTGCGTTTGGAAAGAGTAGTTGCCAACTTCAAAAGTGGTGATCGATCGTTTTCAAAGTCACGTGGGTTGAAGCCTGAAGTCACGTGGGTTGAAACCTGAAGTCGCGTGGGTTGAAGCCTGAAGTCACGTGGGTTGAAACCTGAACTTTTTGGATAACAATTGCGACTTTTCTTCTATATTTGTGCTCGTTCGTCAGATGTTGCGTTTGGAACAAGTGGTTGCCAACTTCAAAAGTGGTGACCGATCGTTTTAGAAGTCACGTGGGTTGAAGCCTGAAGTCACGTGGGTTGGAGCCTGGAGTCACGTGGGTTCAAACCTGAACTTTTTGGATAACAATTGTGTCTTTTTTTCTATATTTGTGTTCGTTCGTCAGATGTTGCGTTTGGAAAGAGTAGTTGCCAACTTCAAAAGTGGTGATCGATCGTTTTCAAAGTCACGTGGGTTGAAGCCTGAAGTCACGTGGGTTGAAGCCTAAAATCACGTGAGTTGAAGCCTGAAGTCACGTGGGTTGAAACCTGAACTTTTTGGATAACAATTGTGTCTTTTCTTCTATATTTGTGTTCGTTCGTCGGATGTTGCGTTAGGAACAAGTAGCTGCCAACATCAAAAGCGGTGACCGATCGTTTTAAAAGTCACGTGGGTTGAAGCCTGAAGTCACGTGGGTTGGAGCCTGGAGTCACATGTGTTCAAGCCTGAACTTTTTGGATAACAATTGTGTCTTTTTTCTATATTTGTGTTCGTTCGTCAGATGTTGCGATTGGAAAGAGTGGTTGCCAACTTCAAAAGTGGTGACCGATCGTTTTCAAAGTCACGTGGGTTGAAGCCTGAAGTCACGTTGATTGAAGCCTGAAGTCACGTGGGTTAGAACCTGAACTTTTTGGATAACAATTGTGTCTTTTCTTCTATATTTGTGTTCGTTCGTCAGATGTTGCGTTTGGAACAAGTAGCTGCCAACATCAAAAGTGGTGACCGATCGTTTCAAAAGTCACGTGGGTTGAAGCCTGAAGTCACGTGGGTTGGAGCCTGGAGTCACGTGGGTTCAAACCTAAACTTTTTGGATAACAATTGAGTCTTTTTTCCTATATTTGTGTTCGTTCGTCAGATGTTGCGTTTGGAAAGAGTAGCTGCCAACTTCAAAAGTGGTGACAGATCGTTTTCAAAGTCACGTGGATTGAAGCCTAAAGTCACGTGGGTTAAAGCCTGAAGTCACGTGGGTTGAAACCTGAACTTTTTGGATAACAATTGCGACTTTTCTTCTATATTTGTGTTCGTTCGTCAGATGTTGCGTTTGGAACAAGTAGCTGTCAACATCAATTGCGGTGACCGATCGTTTCAAAAGTCACGTGTGTTGAAGCCTGAAGTCACGTGGGTTGGAGCCTGGAGTCACGTGGGTTCAAACCTGAACTGTTTGGATAACAATTGTGTCTTTTTTTTCTATATTTGTGTTCGTTCGTCAGATGTTGCGTTTGGAATGAGTAGTTGCCAACTTCAAAAGTGGTGACCGATCGTTTTCAAAGTCACGTGGGTTGAAGCCTGAAGTCACGTGGGTTGAAGCCTAAAGTCACGTGGGTTGAAGCCTGAAGTCACGTGGGTTGAAACCTGAACTTTTTGGATAACAATTGTGTCTTTTCTTCTATATTTGTGTTCGTTCGTCAGATGTTGCGTTTGGAACAAGTAGCTGTCAACATCAATTGCGGTGACCGATCGTTCTAAAAGTCACGTGGGTTGAAGCCTGAAGTCACGTGGGTTGGAGCCTGGAGTCACGTGGGTTCAAACCTGAACTTTTTGGATAACAATTGTGTCTTTTTCTCTATATTTGTGTTCGTTCGTCGGATGTTGCGTTTGGAAAGAGTAGCTGCCAACTTCAAAAGTGGTGACCGATCGATTTCAATGTCACGTGG
Organism: Anaspis maculata; assembly: GCA_949128115.1. NCBI lineage: Eukaryota > Metazoa > Arthropoda > Insecta > Coleoptera > Scraptiidae > Anaspis > Anaspis maculata. The sequence goes on from OX421961.1 coordinate 123,287,347, forward strand.
GTTGAAGCCCGAAGTCACGTGGGTTGAAGCCTGAAGTCACGTGGGTTGAAGCCTGAAGTCACGTGGGTTAAAACCTGAACTTTTTAGATAACAATTGTGTCTTTTCTTCTATATTTGGTTCGTTCGTCAGATGTTGCGTTTGGAACAAGTAGCTGCCAACATCAATTGCGGTGACCGATCGTTTCAAAAGTCACGTGTGTTGAAGCCTGAAGTCACGTGGGTTGAAGCCTGAAGTCACGTGGGTTGGAGCCTGGAGTCACGTGGGTTCAAACCTGAACTTTTTGGATAACAATTGTGTCTTTTTTTCTATATTTGTGTTCGTTCGTCGGATGTTGCGTTTGGAAAGAGTAGCTGCCAACTTCAAAAGTGGTGACCGATCGATTTCAAAAGTCACGTGTGTTGAAGCCTGAAGTCACGTGGGTTGGAGCCTGGAGGCACGTGGGTTCAAACCTGAACTTTTTGGATAACAATTGTGTCTTTTTTTCTATATTTGTGTTCGTTCGTCAGATGTTGCGTTTGGAAAGAGTAGTTGCCAACTTCAAAAGTGGTGATCGATCGTTTTCAAAGTCACGTGGGTTGAAGCCTGAAGTCACGTGGGTTGAAACCTGAAGTCACGTGGGTTGAAGCCTGAAGTCACGTGGGTTGAAACCTGAACTTTTTGGATAACAATTGCGACTTTTCTTCTATATTTGTGTTCGTTCGTCAGATGTTGCGTTTGGAACAAGTAGTTGCCAACTTCAAAAGTGGTGACCGATCGTTTTCAAAGTCACGTGGGTTGAAGCCTGAAGTCACGTGGGTTGAAGCCTAAAGTCACGTGGGTTGAAGCCTGGAGTCACGTGGGTTGAAACCTGAACTTTTTGGATAACAATTGTGTCTTTTCTTCTATATTTGTGTTCGTTCGTCAGATGTTGCGTTTGGAACAAGTAGTTGCCAACTTCAAAAGTGGTGACCGATCGTTTTCAAAGTCACGTGGGTTGAAGCCTGAAGTCACGTGGGTTGAAGCCTAAAGTCACGTGGGTTGAAGCCTGGAGTCACGTGGGTTGAAACCTGAACTTTTTGGATAACAATTGTGTCTTTTCTTCTATATTTGTGTTCGTTCGTCAGATGTTGCGTTAGGAACAAGTAGCTGCCAACATCAAAAGTGGTGACCGATCGTTTTAAAAGTCACGTGGGTTGAAGCCTGAAGTCACGTGGGTTGGAGCCTGGAGTCACGTGGGTTCAAACCTAAACTTTTTGGATAACAATTGTGTCTTTTTCTCTATATTTGTGTTCGTTCGTCGGATGTTGCGTTTGGAAAGAGTAGCTGCCAACTTCGAAAGTGGTGACCGATCGATTTCAAAGTCACGTGGGTTGAAGCCCGAAGTCACGTGGGTTGAAGCCTGAAGTCACGTGGGTTGAAGCCTGAAGTCACGTGGGTTAAAACCTGAACTTTTTAGATAACAATTGTGTCTTTTCTTCTATATTTGTGTTCGTTCGTCAGATGTTGCGTTTGAAACAAGTAGCTGCCAACATCAAAAGTGGTGACCGATCGTTTTAAAAGTCACGTGGGTTGAAGCCTGAAGTCACGTGGGTTGGAGCCTGGAGTCACGTGGGTCCAAACCTAAACTTTTTGAATAACAATTTCGTTTTTTTTTTTGATATTTGTGTTCGTTCGTCAGATGTTGCGTTTGGAACAAGTAGCTGCCAACTCCAAAAGTGGTGACCGATCGTTTTAAAAGTCACGTGGGTTGAAGCCTGAAGTCACGTGGGTTAAAGCCAGGAGTCACGTGGGTTGAAGCCTAAAGTCACCTGGGTTAAAACCTGAACTTTTTGGATAACAATTGCGTCTTTTCTTCTATATTTGTGTTCGTTCGTCAGATGTTGCGTTTGGAATAAGTAGCTGCCAACATCAATTGCGGTGACCGATCGTTCCAAAAGTCACGTGTGTGGAAGCCTGAAGTCACGTGGGTTGGAGCCTGGAGTCACGTGGGTTCAAACCTGAACTTTTTGGATAACAATTGTGTCTTTTTTTCTATATTTGTGTTCGTTCGTCAGATGTTGCGTTTGGAAAGAGTAGTTGCCAACTTCAAAAGTGGTGATCGATCGTTTTCAAAGTCACGTGGGTTGAAGCCTAAAATCACGTGAGTTGAAGCCTGGAGTCACGTGGGTTGAAACCTGAACTTTTTGGATAACAATTGCGACTTTTCTTCTATATTTGTGTTCGTTCGTCAGATGTTGCGTTTGGAACAAATAGCTGCCAACATCAATTGCGGTGACCGATCGTTTCAAAAGTCACGTGTGTTGAAGCCTGAAGGCACGTGGGTTGGAGCCTGGAGTCACGTGGGTTCAAACCTGAACTTTTTGGATAACAATTGTGTCTTTTTTTCTATATATGTGTTCGTTCGTCAGATGTTGCGTTTGGAAAGAGTAGTTGCCAACTTCAAAAGTGGTGACCGATCGTTTTCAAAGTCACGTGGGTTGAAGCCTGAAGTCACGTGGGTTGAAGCCTAAAGTCACGTGGGTTGAAGCCTGAAGTCACGTGGGTTGAAACCTGAACTTTTTGGATAACAATTGTGTCTTTTCTTCTATATTTGTGTTCGTTCGTCAGATGTTGCGTTTGGAACAAGTAGCTGCAAACATCAAAAGTGGTGACCGATCGTTTCAAAAGTCACGTGGGTTGAAGCCTGAAGTCACGTGGGTTGGAGCCTGGAGTCACGTGGGTTCAAACCTAAACTTTTTGGATAACAATTGTGTCTTTTTTCCTATATTTGTGTTCGTTCGTCAGATGTTGCGTTTGGAAAGAGTAGCTGCCAACTTCAAAAGTGGTGACAGATCGTTTTCAAAGTCACGTGGGTTGAAGCCTGAAGTCACGTGGGTTAAAGCCTGAAGTCACGTGGGTTGAAACCTGAACTTTTTGGATAACAATTGCGACTTTTCTTCTATATTCGTGTTCGTTCGTCAGATGTTGCGTTTGGAACAAGTAGCTGTCAACAACAATTGCGGTGACCGATCGTTTCAAAAGTCACGTGTGTTGAAGCCTGAAGTCACGTGGGTTGGAGCCTGGAGTCACGTGGGTTCAAACCTGAACTTTTTGGATAACAATTGTGTCTTTTTTTCTATATTTGTGTTCGTTCGTCAGATGTTGCGTTTGGAATGAGTAGTTGCCAACTTCAAAAGTGGTGACCGATCGTTTTCAAAGTCACGTGGGTTGAAGCCTGAAGTCACGTGGGTTGAAGCCTAAAGTCACGTGGGTTGAAGCCTGAAGTCACGTGGGTTGAAACCTGAACTTTTTGGATAACAATTGTGTCTTTTCTTCTATATTTGTGTTCGTTCGTCAGATGTTGCGTTTGGAACAAGTAGCTGTCAACATCAATTGCGGTGACCGATCGTTTTAAAAGTCACGTGGGTTGAAGCCTGAAGTCACGTGGGTTGGAGCCTGGAGTCACGTGGGTTCAAGCCTGAACTTTTTGGATAACAATTGTGTCTTTTTTTCTATATTTGGTTCGTTCGTCAGATGTTGCGTTTGGAACAAGTAGCTGCCAACATCAATTGCGGTGACCGATCGTTTCAAAAGTCACGTGTGTTGAAGCTTGAAGTCACGTGGGTTGAAGCCTGAAGTCACGTGGGTTGGAGCCTGGAGTCACGTGGGTTCAAACCTGAACTTTTTGGATAACAATTGTGTCTTTTTTTCTATATTTGTGTTCGTTCGTCGGATGTTGCGTTTGGAAAGAGTAGCTGCCAACTTCAAAAGTGGTGACCGATCGATTTCAAAGTCACGTGGGTTGAAGCCCGATGTCACGTGGGTTGAAGCCTGAAGTCACGTGGGTTAAATCCTGAACTTTTTAGATAACAATTGTGTCTTTTCTTCTATATTTGTGTTCGTTCGTCAGATGTTGCGTTTGAAACAAGTAGCTGCCAACATCAAAAGTGGTGACCGATCGTTTTAAAAGTCACGTGGGTTGAAGCCTGAAGTCACGTGGGTTGGAGCTTGGAGTCACGTGGGTTCAAACCTGAACTTCTTGAATAACAATTTCGTTATTTTTTTTTGATATTTGTGTTCGTTCGTCAGATGTTGCGTTTGGAACAAGTAGCTGCCTACTCCAAAAGTGGTGACCGATCGTTTTAAAAGTCACGTGGGTTGAAGCCTGAAGTCACGTGGGTTGAAGCCTGAAGTCACGTGGGTTGGAGCCTGGAGTCACGTGGGTTCAAACCTGAACTTTTTGGATAACAATTCTGTCTTCTTTTCTATATTTGTGTTCGTTCGTCGGATGTTGCGTTTGGAAAGAGTAGCTGCCAACTTCAAAAGTGGTGACCGATCGATTTCAAAGTCACGTGGGTTGAAGCCCGAAGTCACGTGGGTTGAAGCCTGGAGTCACGTGGGTTGAAGCCTGAAGTCACGTGGGTTAAAACCTGAACTTTTCAGATAACAATTGTGTCTTTTCTTCTATATTTGTGTTCGTTCGTCAGATGTTGCGTTTGAAACAAGTAGCTGCCAACATCAAAAGTGGTGACCGATCGTTTTAAAAGTCACGTGGGTTGAAGCCTGAAGTCACGTGGGTTGGAGCTTGGAGTCACGTGGGTTCAAACCTGAACTTCTTGAATCACAAATTCGTTATTTTTTTTTTGATATTTGTGTTCGTTCGTCAGATGTTGCGTTTGGAACAAGTAGCTGCCAACTTCAAAAGTGGTGACCGATCGTTTTCAAAGTCACGTGGGTTGAAGCCTGAAGTCACGTGGGTTGAAGCCTGGAGTCACGTGGGTTGAAGCCTGAAGTCACGTGGGTGAAAACCTGAACTTTTTGGATAACAATTGTGTCTTTTCTTCTATATTTGTGTTCGTTCGTCAGATGTTGCGTTAGGAACAAGTAGCTGCCAACATCAAAAGTGGTGACCGATCGATTTCAATGTCACGTGGGTTGAAGCCTGAAGTCACGTGGGTTGGAGCCTGGAGTCACGTGGGTTCAAACCTAAACTTTTTGGATAACAATTGTGTCTTTTTCTCTATATTTGTGTTCGTTCGTCGGATGTTGCGTTTGGAAAGAGTAGCTGCCAACTTCGAAAGTGGTGACCGATCGATTTCAAAGTCACGTGGGTTGAAGCCCGAAGTCACGTGGGTTGAAGCCTGAAGTCACGTGGGTTGAAGCCTGAAGTCACGTGGGTTAAAACCTGAACTTTTTAGATAACAATTGTGTCTTTTCTTCTATATTTGTGTTCGTTCGTCAGATGTTGCGTTTGAAACAAGTAGCTGCCAACATCAAAAGTGGTGACCGATCGTTTTAAAAGTCACGTGGGTTGAAGCCTGAAGTCACGTGGGTTGGAGCCTGGAGTCACGTGGGTCCAAACCTAAACTTTTTGAATAACAATTTCGTTTTTTTTTTTGATATTTGTGTTCGTTCGTCAGATGTTGCGTTTGGAACAAGTAGCTGCCAACTCCAAAAGTGGTGACCGATCGTTTTAAAAGTCACGTGGGTTGAAGCCTGAAGTCACGTGGGTTAAAGCCAGGAGTCACGTGGGTTGAAGCCTAAAGTCACCTGGGTTAAAACCTGAACTTTTTGGATAACAATTGCGTCTTTTCTTCTATATTTGTGTTCGTTCGTCAGATGTTGCGTTTGGAATAAGTAGCTGCCAACATCAATTGCGGTGACCGATCGTTCCAAAAGTCACGTGTGTGGAAGCCTGAAGTCACGTGGGTTGGAGCCTGGAGTCACGTGGGTTCAAACCTGAACTTTTTGGATAACAATTGTGTCTTTTTTTCTATATTTGTGTTCGTTCGTCAGATGTTGCGTTTGGAAAGAGTAAAATCACGTGAGTTGAAGCCTGGAGTCACGTGGGTTGAAACCTGAACTTTTTGGATAACAATTGCGACTTTTCTTCTATATTTGTGTTCGTTCGTCAGATGTTGCGTTTGGAACAAATAGCTGCCAACATCAATTGCGGTGACCGATCGTTTCAAAAGTCACGTGTGTTGAAGCCTGAAGGCACGTGGGTTGGAGCCTGGAGTCACGTGGGTTCAAACCTGAACTTTTTGGATAACAATTGTGTCTTTTTTTCTATATATGTGTTCGTTCGTCAGATGTTGCGTTTGGAAAGAGTAGTTGCCAACTTCAAAAGTGGTGACCGATCGTTTTCAAAGTCACGTGGGTTGAAGCCTGAAGTCACGTGGGTTGAAGCCTAAAGTCACGTGGGTTGAAGCCTGAAGTCACGTGGGTTGAAACCTGAACTTTTTGGATAACAATTGTGTCTTTTCTTCTATATTTGTGTTCGTTCGTCAGATGTTGCGTTTGGAACAAGTAGCTGCAAACATCAAAAGTGGTGACCGATCGTTTCAAAAGTCACGTGGGTTGAAGCCTGAAGTCACGTGGGTTGGAGCCTGGAGTCACGTGGGTTCAAACCTAAACTTTTTGGATAACAATTGTGTCTTTTTTCCTATATTTGTGTTCGTTCGTCAGATGTTGCGTTTGGAAAGAGTAGCTGCCAACTTCAAAAGTGGTGACAGATCGTTTTCAAAGTCACGTGGGTTGAAGCCTGAAGTCACGTGGGTTAAAGCCTGAAGTCACGTGGGTTGAAACCTGAACTTTTTGGATAACAATTGCGACTTTTCTTCTATATTCGTGTTCGTTCGTCAGATGTTGCGTTTGGAACAAGTAGCTGTCAACAACAATTGCGGTGACCGATCGTTTCAAAAGTCACGTGTGTTGAAGCCTGAAGTCACGTGGGTTGGAGCCTGGAGTCACGTGGGTTCAAACCTGAACTTTTTGGATAACAATTGTGTCTTTTTTTCTATATTTGTGTTCGTTCGTCAGATGTTGCGTTTGGAATGAGTAGTTGCCAACTTCAAAAGTGGTGACCGATCGTTTTCAAAGTCACGTGGGTTGAAGCCTGAAGTCACGTGGGTTGAAGCCTAAAGTCACGTGGGTTGAAGCCTGAAGTCACGTGGGTTGAAACCTGAACTTTTTGGATAACAATTGTGTCTTTTCTTCTATATTTGTGTTCGTTCGTCAGATGTTGCGTTTGGAACAAGTAGCTGTCAACATCAATTGCGGTGACCGATCGTTTTAAAAGTCACGTGGGTTGAAGCCTGAAGTCACGTGGGTTGGAGCCTGGAGTCACGTGGGTTCAAGCCTGAACTTTTTGGATAACAATTGTGTCTTTTTTTCTATATTTGGTTCGTTCGTCAGATGTTGCGTTTGGAACAAGTAGCTGCCAACATCAATTGCGGTGACCGATCGTTTCAAAAGTCACGTGTGTTGAAGCTTGAAGTCACGTGGGTTGAAGCCTGAAGTCACGTGGGTTGGAGCCTGGAGTCACGTGGGTTCAAACCTGAACTTTTTGGATAACAATTGTGTCTTTTTTTCTATATTTGTGTTCGTTCGTCGGATGTTGCGTTTGGAAAGAGTAGCTGCCAACTTCAAAAGTGGTGACCGATCGATTTCAAAGTCACGTGGGTTGAAGCCCGATGTCACGTGGGTTGAAGCCTGAAGTCACGTGGGTTAAATCCTGAACTTTTTAGATAACAATTGTGTCTTTTCTTCTATATTTGTGTTCGTTCGTCAGATGTTGCGTTTGAAACAAGTAGCTGCCAACATCAAAAGTGGTGACCGATCGTTTTAAAAGTCACGTGGGTTGAAGCCTGAAGTCACGTGGGTTGGAGCTTGGAGTCACGTGGGTTCAAACCTGAACTTCTTGAATAACAATTTCGTTATTTTTTTTTGATATTTGTGTTCGTTCGTCAGATGTTGCGTTTGGAACAAGTAGCTGCCTACTCCAAAAGTGGTGACCGATCGTTTTAAAAGTCACGTGGGTTGAAGCCTGAAGTCACGTGGGTTGAAGCCTGAAGTCACGTGGGTTGGAGCCTGGAGTCACGTGGGTTCAAACCTGAACTTTTTGGATAACAATTCTGTCTTCTTTTCTATATTTGTGTTCGTTCGTCGGATGTTGCGTTTGGAAAGAGTAGCTGCCAACTTCAAAAGTGGTGACCGATCGATTTCAAAGTCACGTGGGTTGAAGCCCGAAGTCACGTGGGTTGAAGCCTGGAGTCACGTGGGTTGAAGCCTGAAGTCACGTGGGTTAAAACCTGAACTTTTCAGATAACAATTGTGTCTTTTCTTCTATATTTGTGTTCGTTCGTCAGATGTTGCGTTTGAAACAAGTAGCTGCCAACATCAAAAGTGGTGACCGATCGTTTTAAAAGTCACGTGGGTTGAAGCCTGAAGTCACGTGGGTTGGAGCTTGGAGTCACGTGGGTTCAAACCTGAACTTCTTGAATCACAAATTCGTTATTTTTTTTTTGATATTTGTGTTCGTTCGTCAGATGTTGCGTTTGGAACAAGTAGCTGCCAACTCCAAAAGTGGTGACCGATCGTTTCAAAAGTCACGTGGGTTGAAGCCTGAAGTCACGTGGGTTGAAGCCTGGAGTCACGTGGGTTGAAGCCTGAAGTCACGTGGGTGAAAACCTGAACTTTTTGGATAACAATTGCGTCTTTTCTTCTATATTTGTGTTCGTTCGTCGGATGTTGCGTTTGGAAAGAGTAGCTGCCAACTTCAAAAGTGGTGACCGATCGATTTCAATGTCACGTGGGTTGAAGCCCGAAGTCACGTGGGTTGAAGCCTGAAGTCACGTGGGTTGAAGCCTGAAGTCACGTGGGTTAAAACCTGAACTTTTTAGATAACAATTGTGTCTTTTCTTCTATATTTGGTTCGTTCGTCAGATGTTGCGTTTGGAACAAGTAGCTGCCAACATCAATTGCGGTGACCGATCGTTTCAAAAGTCACGTGTGTTGAAGCCTGAAGTCACGTGGGTTGAAGCCTGAAGTCACGTGGGTTGGAGCCTGGAGTCACGTGGGTTCAAACCTGAACTTTTTGGATAACAATTGTGTCTTTTTTTCTATATTTGTGTTCGTTCGTCGGATGTTGCGTTTGGAAAGAGTAGCTGCCAACTTCAAAAGTGGTGACCGATCGATTTCAAAAGTCACGTGTGTTGAAGCCTGAAGTCACGTGGGTTGGAGCCTGGAGGCACGTGGGTTCAAACCTGAACTTTTTGGATAACAATTGTGTCTTTTTTTCTATATTTGTGTTCGTTCGTCAGATGCTGCGTTTGGAAAGAGTAGTTGCCAACTTCAAAAGTGGTGATCGATCGTTTTCAAAGTCACGTGGGTTGAAGCCTGAAGTCACGTGGGTTGAAACCTGAAGTCACGTGGGTTGAAGCCTGAAGTCACGTGGGTTGAAACCTGAACTTTTTGGATAACAATTGCGACTTTTCTTCTATATTTGTGTTCGTTCGTCAGATGTTGCGTTTGGAACAAGTAGTTGCCAACTTCAAAAGTGGTGACCGATCGTTTTCAAAGTCACGTGGGTTGAAGCCTGAAGTCACGTGGGTTGAAGCCTAAAGTCACGTGGGTTGAAGCCTGGAGTCACGTGGGTTGAAACCTGAACTTTTTGGATAACAATTGTGTCTTTTCTTCTATATTTGTGTTCGTTCGTCAGATGTTGCGTTAGGAACAAGTAGCTGCCAACATCAAAAGTGGTGACCGATCGTTTTAAAAGTCACGTGGGTTGAAGCCTGAAGTCACGTGGGTTGGAGCCTGGAGTCACGTGGGTTCAAACCTAAACTTTTTGGATAACAATTGTGTCTTTTTCTCTATATTTGTGTTCGTTCGTCGGATGTTGCGTTTGGAAAGAGTAGCTGCCAACTTCGAAAGTGGTGACCGATCGATTTCAAAGTCACGTGGGTTGAAGCCCGAAGTCACGTGGGTTGAAGCCTGAAGTCACGTGGGTTGAAGCCTGAAGTCACGTGGGTTAAAACCTGAACTTTTTAGATATAAATTGTGTCTTTTCTTCTATATTTGTGTTCGTTCGTCAGATGTTGCGTTTGAAACAAGTAGCTGCCAACATCAAAAGTGGTGACCGATCGTTTTAAAAGTCACGTGGGTTGAAGCCTGAAGTCACGTGGGTTGGAGCCTGGAGTCACGTGGGTCCAAACCTAAACTTTTTGAATAACAATTTCGTTTTTTTTTTTGATATTTGTGTTCGTTCGTCAGATGTTGCGTTTGGAACAAGTAGCTGCCAACTCCAAAAGTGGTGACCGATCGTTTTAAAAGTCACGTGGGTTGAAGCCTGAAGTCACGTGGGTTAAAGCCAGGAGTCACGTGGGTTGAAGCCTAAAGTCACCTGGGTTAAAACCTGAACTTTTTGGATAACAATTGCGTCTTTTCTTCTATATTTGTGTTCGTTCGTCAGATGTTGCGTTTGGAATAAGTAGCTGCCAACATCAATTGCGGTGACCGATCGTTCCAAAAGTCACGTGTGTGGAAGCCTGAAGTCACGTGGGTTGGAGCCTGGAGTCACGTGGGTTCAAACCTGAACTTTTTGGATAACAATTGTGTCTTTTTTTCTATATTTGTGTTCGTTCGTCAGATGTTGCGTTTGGAAAGAGTAGTTGCCAACTTCAAAAGTGGTGATCGATCGTTTTCAAAGTCACGTGGGTTGAAGCCTAAAATCACGTGAGTTGAAGCCTGGAGTCACGTGGGTTGAAACCTGAACTTTTTGGATAACAATTGCGACTTTTCTTCTATATTTGTGTTCGTTCGTCAGATGTTGCGTTTGGAACAAATAGCTGCCAACATCAATTGCGGTGACCGATCGTTTCAAAAGTCACGTGTGTTGAAGCCTGAAGGCACGTGGGTTGGAGCCTGGAGTCACGTGGGTTCAAACCTGAACTTTTTGGATAACAATTGTGTCTTTTTTTCTATATATGTGTTCGTTCGTCAGATGTTGCGTTTGGAAAGAGTAGTTGCCAACTTCAAAAGTGGTGATCGATCGTTTTCAAAGTCACGTGGGTTGAAGCCTGAAGTCACGTGGGTTGAAGCCTAAAGTCACGTGGGTTGAAGCCTGAAGTCACGTGGGTTGAAACCTGAACTTTCTGGATAACAATTGTGTCTTTTCTTCTATATTTGTGTTCGTTCGTCAGATGTTGCGTTTGGAACAAGTAGCTGCAAACATCAAAAGTGGTGACCGATCGTTTCAAAAGTCACGTGGGTTGAAGCCTGAAGTCACGTGGGTTGGAGCCTGGAGTCACGTGGGTTCAAACCTAAACTTTTTGGATAACAATTGTGTCTTTTTTCCTATATTTGTGTTCGTTCGTCAGATGTTGCGTTTGGAAAGAGTAGCTGCCAACTTCAAAAGTGGTGACAGATCGTTTTCAAAGTCACGTGGGTTGAAGCCTGAAGTCACGTGGGTTAAAGCCTGAAGTCACGTGGGTTGAAACCTGAACTTTTTGGATAACAATTGCGACTTTTCTTCTATATTCGTGTTCGTTCGTCAGATGTTGCGTTTGGAACAAGTAGCTGTCAACAACAATTGCGGTGACCGATCGTTTCAAAAGTCACGTGTGTTGAAGCCTGAAGTCACGTGGGTTGGAGCCTGGAGTCACGTGGGTTCAAACCTGAACTTTTTGGATAACAATTGTGTCTTTTTTTCTATATTTGTGTTCGTTCGTCAGATGTTGCGTTTGGAATGAGTAGTTGCCAACTTCAAAAGTGGTGACCGATCGTTTTCAAAGTCACGTGGGTTGAAGCCTGAAGTCACGTGGGTTGAAGCCTAAAGTCACGTGGGTTGAAGCCTGAAGTCACGTGGGTTGAAACCTGAACTTTTTGGATAACAATTGTGTCTTTTCTTCTATATTTGTGTTCGTTCGTCAGATGTTGCGTTTGGAACAAGTAGCTGTCAACATCAATTGCGGTGACCGATCGTTTTAAAAGTCACGTGGGTTGAAGCCTGAAGTCACGTGGGTTGGAGCCTGGAGTCACGTGGGTTCAAGCCTGAACTTTTTGGATAACAATTGTGTCTTTTTTTCTATATTTGGTTCGTTCGTCAGATGTTGCGTTTGGAACAAGTAGCTGCCAACATCAATTGCGGTGACCGATCGTTTCAAAAGTCACGTGTGTTGAAGCTTGAAGTCACGTGGGTTGAAGCCTGAAGTCACGTGGGTTGGAGCCTGGAGTCACGTGGGTTCAAACCTGAACTTTTTGGATAACAATTGTGTCTTTTTTTCTATATTTGTGTTCGTTCGTCGGATGTTGCGTTTGGAAAGAGTAGCTGCCAACTTCAAAAGTGGTGACCGATCGATTTCAAAGTCACGTGGGTTGAAGCCCGATGTCACGTGGGTTGAAGCCTGAAGTCACGTGGGTTAAATCCTGAACTTTTTAGATAACAATTGTGTCTTTTCTTCTATATTTGTGTTCGTTCGTCAGATGTTGCGTTTGAAACAAGTAGCTGCCAACATCAAAAGTGGTGACCGATCGTTTTAAAAGTCACGTGGGTTGAAGCCTGAAGTCACGTGGGTTGGAGCTTGGAGTCACGTGGGTTCAAACCTGAACTTCTTGAATAACAATTTCGTTATTTTTTTTTGATATTTGTGTTCGTTCGTCAGATGTTGCGTTTGGAACAAGTAGCTGCCTACTCCAAAAGTGGTGACCGATCGTTTTAAAAGTCACGTGGGTTGAAGCCTGAAGTCACGTGGGTTGAAGCCTGAAGTCACGTGGGTTGGAGCCTGGAGTCACGTGGGTTCAAACCTGAACTTTTTGGATAACAATTCTGTCTTCTTTTCTATATTTGTGTTCGTTCGTCGGATGTTGCGTTTGGAAAGAGTAGCTGCCAACTTCAAAAGTGGTGACCGATCGATTTCAAAGTCACGTGGGTTGAAGCCCGAAGTCACGTGGGTTGAAGCCTGGAGTCACGTGGGTTGAAGCCTGAAGTCACGTGGGTTAAAACCTGAACTTTTCAGATAACAATTGTGTCTTTTCTTCTATATTTGTGTTCGTTCGTCAGATGTTGCGTTTGAAACAAGTAGCTGCCAACATCAAAAGTGGTGACCGATCGTTTTAAAAGTCACGTGGGTTGAAGCCTGAAGTCACGTGGGTTGGAGCTTGGAGTCACGTGGGTTCAAACCTGAACTTCTTGAATCACAAATTCGTTATTTTTTTTTTGATATTTGTGTTCGTTCGTCAGATGTTGCGTTTGGAACAAGTAGCTGCCAACTCCAAAAGTGGTGACCGATCGTTTCAAAAGTCACGTGGGTTGAAGCCTGAAGTCACGTGGGTTGAAGCCTGGAGTCACGTGGGTTGAAGCCTGAAGTCACGTGGGTGAAAACCTGAACTTTTTGGATAACAATTGCGTCTTTTCTTCTATATTTGTGTTCGTTCGTCAGATGTTGCGTTTGGAACAAGTAGCTGCCAACATCAATTGCGGTGACCGATCGTTTCAAAAGTCACGTGTGTTGAAGCCTGAAGTCACGTGGGTTGGAGCCTGAAGTCACGTGGGTTGAAACCTGAACTTTTTGGATAACAATTGCGACTTTTCTTCTATATTTGTGTTCGTTCGTCAGATGTTGCGTTTGGAACAAGTAGTTGCCAACTTCAAAAGTGGTGACCGATCGTTTTCAAAGTTACGTGGGTTGAAGCCTGAAGTCACGTGGGTTGAAGCCTAAAGTCACGTGGGTTGAAGCCTGAAGTCACGTGGGTTGAAACCTGAACTTTTTGGATAACAATTGTGTCTTTTTTTCTATATTTGTGTTCGTTCGTCAGATGTTGCGTTAGGAACAAGTAGCTGCCAACATCAAAAATGGTGACCGATCGTTTTGAAAGTCACGTGGGTTGAAGCCTGAAGTCACGTGGGTTGGAGCCTGGAGTCACGTGGGTTCCAACCAGAACTTTTTGGATAACAATTGTGTCTTTTTCTCTATATTTGTGTTCGTTCGTCGGATGTTGCGTTTGGAAAGAGTAGCTGCCAACTTCAAAAGTGGTGACCGATCGATTTCAAAGTCACGTGGGTTGAAGCCCGAAGTCACGTGGGTTGAAGCCTGAAGTCACGTGGGTTGAAGCCTGAAGTCATGTGGGTTAAAACCTGAACTTTTTAGATAACAATTGTGTCTTTTCTTCTATATTTGTGTTCGTTCGTCAGATGTTGCGTTTGGAAAGAGTAGTTGCCAACTTCAAAGTGGTGATCGATCGTTTTCAAAGTCACGTGGGTTGAAGCCTGAAGTCACGTGGATTGAAGCCTAAAATCACGTGAGTTGAAGCCTGGACTCACGTGGGTTGAAACCTGAACTTTTTGGATAACAATTGCGACTTTTCTTCTATATTTGTGTTCGTTCGTCAGATGTTGCGTTTGGAACAAATAGCTGCCAACATCAATTGCGGTGACAGATCGTTTCAAAAGTCACGTGTGTTGAAGCCTGAAGTCACGTGGTTTGGAGCCTGGAGTCACGTGGGTTCAAACCTGAACTTTTTGGATAACAATTGTGTCTTTTTTTCTATATATGTGTTCGTTCGTCAGATGTTGCGTTTGGAAAGAGTAGTTGCCAACTTCAAAAGTGGTGACCGATCGTTTTCAAAGTCACGTGGGTTGAAGCCTGAAGTCACGTTGATTGAAGCCTGAAGTCACGTGGGTTAGAACCTGAACTTTTTGGATAACAATTGTGTCTTTTCTTCTATATTTGTGTTCGTTCGTCAGATGTTGCGTTTGGAACAAGTAGCTGTCAACATCAATTGCGGTGACCGATCGTTTCAAAAGTCACGTGTGTTGAAGCCTGAAGTCACGTGGGTTGGAGCCTGGAGTCACGTGGGTTCAAACCTAAACTTTTTGGATAACAATTGTGTCTTTTTTCCTATATTTGTGTTCGTTCGTCAGATGTTGCGTTTGGAAAGAGTAGCTGCCAACTTCAAAAGTGGTGACAGATCGTTTCCAAAGTCACGTGGATTGAAGCCTAAAGTCACGTGGGTTAAAGCCTGAAGTCACGTGGGTGTAAACCTGAACTTTTTGGATAACAATTGTGTCTTTTTTCTATATTTGTGTTCGTTCGTCAGATGTTGCGATTGGAAAGAGTGGTTGCCAACTTCAAAAGTGGTGACCGATCGTTTTCAAAGTCACGTGGGTTGAAGCCTGAAGTCACGTTGATTGAAGCCTGAAGTCACGTGGGTTAGAACCTGAACTTTTTGGATAACAATTGTGTCTTTTCTTCTATATTTGTGTTCGTTCGTCAGATGTTGCGTTTGGAACAAGTAGCTGTCAACATCAATTGCGGTGACCGATCGTTTCAAAAGTCACGTGTGTTGAAGCCTGAAGTCACGTGGGTTGGAGCCTGGAGTCACGTGGGTTCAAACCTAAACTTTTTGGATAACAATTGTGTCTTTTTTCCTATATTTGTGTTCGTTCGTCAGATGTTGCGTTTGGAAAGAGTAGCTGCCAACTTCAAAAGTGGTGACAGATCGTTTTCAAAGTCACGTGGATTGAAGCCTAAAGTCACGTGGGTTAAAGCCTGAAGTCACGTGGGTTGAAACCTGAACTTTTTGGATAACAATTGCGACTTTTCTTCTATATTTGTGTTCGTTCGTCAGATGTTGCGTTTGGAACAAGTAGCTGTCAACATCAATTGCGGTGACCGATCGTTTTAAAAGTCACGTGGGTTGAAGCCTGAAGTCACGTGGGTTGGAGCCTGGAGTCACGTGGGTTCAAGCCTGAACTTTTTGGATAACAATTGTGTCTTTTTTTCTATATTTGTGTTCGTTCGTCAGATGTTGCGTTTGGAAAGAGTAGTTGCCAACTTCAAAAGTGGTGATCGATCGTTTTCAAAGTCACGTGGGTTGAAGCCTGAAGTCACGTGGGTTGAAACCTGAAGTCACGTTGATTGAAGCCTGAAGTCACGTGGGTTAGAACCTGAACTTTTTGGATAACAATTGTGTCTTTTCTTCTATATTTGTGTTCGTTCGTCAGATGTTGCGTTTGGAACAAGTAGCTGTCAACATCAATTGCGGTGACCGATCGTTTCAAAAGTCACGTGTGTTGAAGCCTGAAGTCACGTGGGTTGGAGCCTGGAGTCACGTGGGTTCAAACCTGAACTTTTTGGATAACAATTGTGTCTTTTTTTCTATATTTGTGTTCGTTCGTCAGATGTTGCGTTTGGAACAAGTAGCTGCCAACATCAATTGCGGTGACCGATCGTTTCAAAAGTCACGTGTGTTGAAGCCTGAAGTCACGTGGGTTGAAGCCTGAAGTCACGTGGGTTGGAGCCTGGAGTCACGTGGGTTCAAACCTGAACTTTTTGGATAACAATTGTGTCTTTTTTTCTATATTTGTGTTCGTTCGTCGGATGTTGCGTTTGGAAAGAGTAGCTGCCAACTTCAAAAGTGGTGACCGATCGATTTCAAAAGTCACGTGTGTTGAAGCCTGAAGTCACGTGGGTTGGAGCCTGGAGGCACGTGGGTTCAAACCTGAACTTTTTGGATAACAATTGTGTCTTTTTTTCTATATTTGTGTTCGTTCGTCAGATGTTGCGTTTGGAAAGAGTAGTTGCCAACTTCAAAAGTGGTGATCGATCGTTTTCAAAGTCACGTGGGTTGAAGCCTGAAGTCACGTGGGTTGAAACCTGAAGTCACGTGGGTTGAAGCCTGAAGTCACGTGGGTTGAAACCTGAACTTTTTGGATAACAATTGCGACTTTTCTTCTATATTTGTGTTCGTTCGTCAGATGTTGCGTTTGGAACAAGTAGTTGCCAACTTCAAAAGTGGTGACCGATCGTTTTCAAAGTCACGTGGGTTGAAGCCTGAAGTCACGTGGGTTGAAGCCTAAAGTCACGTGGGTTGAAGCCTGGAGTCACGTGGGTTGAAACCTGAACTTTTTGGATAACAATTGTGTCTTCTCTTCTATATTTGTGTTCGTTCGTCAGATGTTGCGTTAGGAACAAGTAGCTGCCAACATCAAAAGTGGTGACCGATCGTTTTAAAAGTCACGTGGGTTGAAGCCTGAAGTCACGTGGATTGGAGCCTGGAGTCACGTGGGTCCAAACCTAAACTTTTTGAATAACAATTTCGTTTTTTTTTTGATATTTGTGTTCGTTCGTCAGATGTTGCGTTTGGAACAAGTAGCTGCCAACTCCAAAAGTGGTGACCGATCGTTTTAAAAGTCACGTGGGTTGAAGCCTGAAGTCACGTGGGTTGAAGCCTGGAGTCACGTGGGTTGCAGCCTGATGTCACGTGGGTTAAAACCTGAACTTTTTGGATAACAATTGCGTCTTTTCTTCTATATTTGTGTTCGTTCGTCAGATGTTGCGTTTGGAACAAGTAGCTGCCAACATCAATTGCGGTGACCGATCGTTTCAAAAGTCACGTGTGTTGAAGCCTGAAGTCACGTGTGTTGAAGCCTGAAGTCACGTGGGTTGGAGCCTGGAGGCACGTGGGTTCAAACCTGAACTTTTTGGATAACAATTGTGTCTTTTTTTCTATATTTGTGTTCGTTCGTCAGATGTTGCGTTTGGAAAGAGTAGTTGCCAACTTCAAAAGTGGTGATCGATCGTTTTCAAAGTCACGTGGGTTGAAGCCTGAAGTCACGTGGGTTGAAACCTGAAGTCACGTGGGTTGAAGCCTGAAGTCACGTGGGTTGAAACCTGAACTTTTTGGATAACAATTGCGACTTTTCTTCTATATTTGTGTTCGTTCGTCAGATGTTGCGTTTGGAACAAGTAGTTGCCAACTTCAAAAGTGGTGACCGATCGTTTTCAAAGTCACGTGGGTTGAAGCCTGAAGTCACGTGGGTTGAAGCCTAAAGTCACGTGGGTTGAAGCCTGGAGTCACGTGGGTTGAAACCTGAACTTTTTGGATAACAATTGTGTCTTCTCTTCTATATTTGTGTTCGTTCGTCAGATGTTGCGTTAGGAACAAGTAGCTGCCAACATCAAAAGTGGTGACCGATCGTTTTAAAAGTCACGTGGGTTGAAGCCTGAAGTCACGTGGATTGGAGCCTGGAGTCACGTGGGTCCAAACCTAAACTTTTTGAATAACAATTTCGTTTTTTTTTTGATATTTGTGTTCGTTCGTCAGATGTTGCGTTTGGAACAAGTAGCTGCCAACTCCAAAAGTGGTGACCGATCGTTTTAAAAGTCACGTGGGTTGAAGCCTGAAGTCACGTGGGTTGAAGCCTGGAGTCACGTGGGTTGCAGCCTGATGTCACGTGGGTTAAAACCTGAACTTTTTGGATAACAATTGCGTCTTTTCTTCTATATTTGTGTTCGTTCGTCAGATGTTGCGTTTGGAACAAGTAGCTGCCAACATCAATTGCGGTGACCGATCGTTTCAAAAGTCACGTGTGTTGAAGCCCGAAGTCACGTGGGTTGAAGCCTGGAGTCACGTGGGTTGAAGCCTGAAGTCACGTGGGTTCAAACCTGAACTTTTTGGATAACAATTGTGTCTTTTTTTCTATATTTGTGTTCGTTCGTCGGATGTTGCGTTTGGAAAGAGTAGCTGCCAACTTCAAAAGTGGTGACCGATCGATTTCAAAGTCACGTGGGTTGAAGCCCGAAGTCACGTGGGTTGAAGCCTGAAGTCACGTGGGTTAAAACCTGAACTTTTTAGATAACAATTGTGTCTTTTCTTCTATATTTGTGTTCGTTCGTCAGATGTTGCGTTTGAAACAAGTAGCTGCCAACATCAAAAGTGGTGACCGATCGTTTTAAAAGTCACGT
Organism: Anaspis maculata; assembly: GCA_949128115.1. Classification (NCBI taxonomy): domain Eukaryota; kingdom Metazoa; phylum Arthropoda; class Insecta; order Coleoptera; family Scraptiidae; genus Anaspis; species Anaspis maculata. The sequence continues at coordinate 123,305,836 of OX421961.1, forward strand.
GGGTTGAAGCCTGAAGTCACGTGGGTTGGAGCCTGGAGTCACGTGGGTCCAAACCTAAACTTTTTGAATAACAATTTCGTTTTTTTTTTTGATATTTGTGTTCGTTCGTCAGATGTTGCGTTTGGAACAAGTAGCTGCCAACTCCAAAAGTGGTAACCGATCGTTTTAAAAGTCACGTGGGTTGAAGCCTGAAGTCACGTGGGTTAAAGCCTGGAGTCACGTGGGTTGAAGCCTAAAGTCACCTGGGTTAAAACCTGAACTTTTTGGATAACAATTGCGTCTTTTCTTCTATATTTGTGTTCGTTCGTCAGATGTTGCGTTTGGAATGAGTAGCTGCCAACATCAATTGCGGTGACCGATCGTTTCAAAAGTCACGTGTGTGGAAGCCTGAAGTCACGTGGGTTGGAGCCTGGAGTCACGTGGGTTCAAACCTGAACTTTTTGGATAACAATTGTGTCTTTTTTTCTATATTTGTGTTCGTTCGTCAGATGTTGCGTTTGGAAAGAGTAGTTGCCAACTTCAAAAGTGGTGATCGATCGTTTTCAAAGTCACGTGGGTTGAAGCCTGAAGTCACGTGGGTTGAAGCCTAAAATCACGTGAGTTGAAGCCTGGAGTCACGTGGGTTGAAACCTGAACTTTTTGGATAACAATTGCGACTTTTCTTCTATATTTGTGTTCGTTCGTCAGATGTTGCGTTTGGAACAAATAGCTGCCAACATCAATTGCGGTGACCGATCGTTTCAAAAGTCACGTGGGTTGAAGCCTGAAGTCACGTGGGTTGGAGCCTGGAGGCACGTGGGTTCAAGCCTGAACTTTTTGGATAACAATTGTGTCTTTTTTCTATATTTGTGTTCGTTCGTCAGATGTTGCGATTGGAAAGAGTGGTTGCCAACTTCAAAAGTGTTGACCGATCGTTTTCAAAGTCACGTGGGTTGAAGCCTGAAGTCACGTTGGTTGAAGCCTGAAGTCACGTGGGTTAGAACCTGAACTTTTTGGATAACAATTGTGTCTTTTCTTCTATATTTGTGTTCGTTCGTCAGATGTTGCGTTTGGAACAAGTAGCTGCCAACATCAAAAGTGGTGACCGATCGTTTCAAAAGTCACGTGGGTTGAAGCCTGAAGTCACGTGGGTTGGAGCCTGGAGTCACGTGGGTTCAAACCTAAACTTTTTGGATAACAATTGTGTCTTTTTTCCTATATTTGTGTTCGTTCGTCAGATGTTGCGTTTGGAAAGAGTAGCTGCCAACTTCAAAAGTGGTGACAGATCGTTTTCAAAGTCACGTGGGTTGAAGCCTGAAGTCACGTGGGTTAAAGCCTGAAGTCACGTGGGTTGAAACCTGAACTTTTTGGATAACAATTGCGACTTTTCTTCTATATTTGTGTTCGTTCGTCAGATGTTGCGTTTGGAACAAGTAGCTGTCAACAACAATTGCGGTGACCGATCGTTTCAAAAGTCACGTGTGTTGAAGCCTGAAGTCACGTGGGTTGGAGCCTGGAGTCACGTGGGTTCAAACCTGAACTTTTTGGATAACAATTGTGTCTTTTTTTCTATATTTGTGTTCGTTCGTCAGATGTTGCGTTTGGAACAAGTAGCTGCCAACATCAATTGCGGTGACCGATCGTTTCAAAAGTCACGTGTGTTGAAGCCTGAAGTCACGTGGGTTGAAGCCTGAAGTCACGTGGGTTGGAGCCTGGAGTCACGTGGGTTCAAACCTGAACTTTTTGGATAACAATTGTGTCTTTTTTTCTATATTTGTGTTCGTTCGTCGGATGTTGCGTTTGGAAAGAGTAGCTGCCAACTTCAAAAGTGGTGACCGATCGATTTCAAAAGTCACGTGTGTTGAAGCCTGAAGTCACGTGGGTTGGAGCCTGGAGGCACGTGGGTTCAAACCTGAACTTTTTGGATAACAATTGTGTCTTTTTTTCTATATTTGTGTTCGTTCGTCAGATGTTGCGTTTGGAAAGAGTAGTTGCCAACTTCAAAAGTGGTGATCGATCGTTTTCAAAGTCACGTGGGTTGAAGCCTGAAGTCACGTGGGTTGAAACCTGAAGTCACGTGGGTTGAAGCCTGAAGTCACGTGGGTTGAAACCTGAACTTTTTGGATAACAATTGCGACTTTTCTTCTATATTTGTGTTCGTTCGTCAGATGTTGCGTTTGGAACAAGTAGTTGCCAACTTCAAAAGTGGTGACCGATTGTTTTCAAAGTCACGTGGGTTGAAGCCTGAAGTCACGTGGGTTGAAGCCTAAAGTCACGTGGGTTGAAGCCTGGAGTCACGTGGGTTGAAACCTGAACTTTTTGGATAACAATTGTGTCTTTTCTTCTATATTTGTGTTCGTTCGTCGGATGTTGCGTTAGGAACAAGTAGCTGCCAACATCAAAAGTGGTGACCGATCGTTTTAAAAGTCACGTGGGTTGAAGCCTGAAGTCACGTGGATTGGAGCCTGGAGTCACGTGGGTCCAAACCTAAACTTTTTGAATAACAATTTCGTTTTTTTTTTTGATATTTGTGTTCGTTCGTCAGATGTTGCGTTTGGAACAAGTAGCTGCCAACTCCAAAAGTGGTGACCGATCGTTTTAAAAGTCACGTGGGTTGAAGCCTGAAGTCACGTGGGTTAAAGCCTGGAGTCACGTGGGTTGAAGCCTAAAGTCACCTGGGTTAAAACCTGAACTTTTTGGATAACAATTGCGTCTTTTCTTCTATATTTGTGTTAGTTCGTCAGATGTTGCGTTTGGAATAAGTAGCTGCCAACATCAATTGCGGTGACCGATTGTTTCAAAAGTCACGTGTGTGGAAGCCTGAAGTCACGTGGGTTGGAGCCTGGAGTCACGTGGGTTCAAACCTGAACTTTTTGGATAACAATTGTGTTTTTTTTTCTATATTTGTGTTCGTTCGTCAGATGTTGCGTTTGGAAAGAGTAGTTGCCAACTTCAAAAGTGGTGATCGATCGTTTTCAAAGTCACGTGGGTTGAAGCCTGAAGTCACGTGGGTTGAAGCCTAAAATCACGTGAGTTGAAGCCTGGAGTCACGTGGGTTGAAACCTGAACTTTTTGGATAACAATTGCGACTTTTCTTCTATATTTGTGTTCGTTCGTCAGATGTTGCGTTTGGAACAAATAGCTGCCAACATCAATTGCGGTGACCGATCGTTCCAAAAGTCACGTGTGTTGAAGCCTGAAGGCACGTGGGTTGGAGCCTGGAGTCACGTGGGTTCAAACCTGAACTTTTTGGATAACAATTGTGTCTTTTTTTCTATATATGTGTTCGTTCGTCAGATGTTGCGTTTGGAAAGAGTAGTTGCCAACTTCAAAAAAGGTGACCGATCGTTTTCAAAGTCACGTGGGTTGAAGCCTGAAGTCACGTGGGTTAAAGCCTAAAGTCACGTGGGTTGAAGCCTGAAGTCACGTGGGTTGAAACCTGAACTTTTTGGATGACAATTGTGTCTTTTCTTCTATATTTGTGTTCGTTCGTCGGATGTTGCGTTAGGAACAAGTAGCTGCCAACTTCAAAAGTGTTGACCGATCGTTTTCAAAGTCACGTGGGTTGAAGCCTGAAGTCACGTTGGTTGAAGCCTGAAGTCACGTGGGTTAGAACCTGAACTTTTTGGATAACAATTGTGTCTTTTCTTCTATATTTGTGTTCGTTCGTCAGATGTTGCGTTTGGACCAAGTAGCTGCCAACATCAAAAGTGGTGACCGATCGTTTCAAAAGTCACGTGGGTTGAAGCCTGAAGTCACGTGGGTTGGAGCCTGGAGTCACGTGGGTTCAAACCTAAACTTTTTGGATAACAATTGTGTCTTTTTTCCTATATTTGTGTTCGTTCGTCAGATGTTGCGTTTGGAAAGAGTAGCTGCCAACTTCAAAAGTGGTGACAGATCGTTTTCAAAGTCACGTGGGTTGAAGCCTGAAGTCACGTGGGTTAAAGCCTGAAGTCACGTGGGTTGAAACCTGAACTTTTTGGATAACAATTGCGACTTTTCTTCTATATTTGTGTTCGTTCGTCAGATGTTGCGTTTGGAACAAGTAGCTGTCAACAACAATTGCGGTGACCGATCGTTTCAAAAGTCACGTGTGTTGAAGCTTGAAGTCACGTGGGTTGGAGCCTGGAGTCACGTGGGTTCAAACCTGAACTTTTTGGATAACAATTGTGTCTTTTTTTCTATATTTGTGTTCGTTCGTCAGATGTTGCGTTTGGAATGAGTAGTTGCCAACTTCGAAAGTGGTGACCGATCGTTTTCAAAGTCACGTGGGTTGAAGCCTGAAGTCACGTGGGTTGAAGCCTAAAGTCACGTGGGTTGAAGCCTGAAGTCACGTGGGTTGAAACCTGAACTTTTTGGATAACAATTGTGTCTTTTCTTCTATATTTGTGTTCGTTCGTCAGATGTTGCGTTTGGAACAAGTAGCTGCCAACATCAATTGCGGTGACCGATCGTTTTAAAAGTCACGTGGGTTGAAGCCTGAAGTCACGTGGGTTGGAGCCTGGAGTCACGTGGGTTCAAGCCTGAACTTTTTGGATAACAATTGTGTCTTTTTTTCTATATTTGGTTCGTTCGTCAGATGTTGCGTTTGGAACAAGTAGCTGCCAACATCAATTGCGGTGACCGATCGTTTCAAAAGTCACGTGTGTTGAAGCCTGAAGTCACGTGGGTTGAAGCCTGAAGTCACGTGGGTTGGAGCCTGGAGTCACGTGGGTTCAAACCTGAACTTTTTGGATAACAATTGTGTCTTTTTTTCTATATTTGTGTTCGTTCGTCGGATGTTGCGTTTGGAAAGAGTAGCTGCCAACTTCAAAAGTGGTGACCGATCGATTTCAAAGTCACGTGGGTTGAAGCCCGAAGTCACGTGGGTTGAAGCCTGAAGTCACGTGGGTTGGAGCTTGGAGTCACGTGGGTTCAAACCTGAACTTCTTGAATAACAATTTCGTTATTTTTTTTTTGATATTTGTGTTCGTTCGTCAGATGTTGCGTTTGGAACAAGTAGCTGCCTACTCCAAAAGTGGTGACCGATCGTTTCAAAAGTCACGTGGGTTGAAGCCTGAAGTCACGTGGGTTGAAGCCTGGAGTCACGTGGGTTGAAGCCTGAAGTCACGTGGGTGAAAACCTGAACTTTTTGGATAACAATTGCGTCTTTTCTTCTATATTTGTGTTCGTTCGTCAGATGTTGCGTTTGGAACAAGTAGCTGCCAACATCAATTGCGGTGACCGATCGTTTCAAAAGTCACGTGTGTTGAAGCCTGAAGTCACGTGGGTTGGAGCCTGGAGTCACGTGGGTTCAAACCTGAACTTTTTGGATAACAATTGTGTCTTTTTTTCTATATTTGTGTTCGTTCGTCAGATGTTGCGTTTGGAAAGAGTAGTTGCCAACTTCAAAAGTGGTGATCGATCGTTTTCAAAGTCACGTGGGTTGAAGCCTGAAGTCACGTGGGTTGAAACCTGAAGTCGCGTGGGTTGAAGCCTGAAGTCACGTGGGTTGAAACCTGAACTTTTTGGATAACAATTGCGACTTTTCTTCTATATTTGTGTTCGTTCGTCAGATGTTGCGTTTGGAACAAGTAGTTGCCAACTTCAAAAGTGGTGACCGATCGTTTTAGAAGTCACGTGGGTTGAAGCCTGAAGTCACGTGGGTTGGAGCCTGGAGTCACGTGGGTTCAAACCTGAACTTTTTGGATAACAATTGTGTCTTTTTTTCTATATTTGTGTTCGTTCGTCAGATGTTGCGTTTGGAAAGAGTAGTTGCCAACTTCAAAAGTGGTGATCGATCGTTTTCAAAGTCACGTGGGTTGAAGCCTGAAGTCACGTGGGTTGAAGCCTAAAATCACGTGAGTTGAAGCCTGAAGTCACGTGGGTTGAAACCTGAACTTTTTGGATAACAATTGTGTCTTTTCTTCTATATTTGTGTTCGTTCGTCGGATGTTGCGTTAGGAACAAGTAGCTGCCAACATCAAAAGCGGTGACCGATCGTTTTAAAAGTCACGTGGGTTGAAGCCTGAAGTCACGTGGGTTGGAGCCTGGAGTCACATGGGTTCAAGCCTGAACTTTTTGGATAACAATTGTGTCTTTTTTCTATATTTGTGTTCGTTCGTCAGATGTTGCGATTGGAAAGAGTGGTTGCCAACTTCAAAAGTGGTGACCGATCGTTTTCAAAGTCACGTGGGTTGAAGCCTGAAGTCACGTTGATTGAAGCCTGAAGTCACGTGGGTTAGAACCTGAACTTTTTGGATAACAATTGTGTCTTTTCTTCTATATTTGTGTTCGTTCGTCAGATGTTGCGTTTGGAACAAGTAGCTGCCAACATCAAAAGTGGTGACCGATCGTTTCAAAAGTCACGTGGGTTGAAGCCTGAAGTCACGTGGGTTGGAGCCTGGAGTCACGTGGGTTCAAACCTAAACTTTTTGGATAACAATTGAGTCTTTTTTCCTATATTTGTGTTCGTTCGTCAGATGTTGCGTTTGGAAAGAGTAGCTGCCAACTTCAAAAGTGGTGACAGATCGTTTTCAAAGTCACGTGGATTGAAGCCTAAAGTCACGTGGGTTAAAGCCTGAAGTCACGTGGGTTGAAACCTGAACTTTTTGGATAACAATTGCGACTTTTCTTCTATATTTGTGTTCGTTCGTCAGATGTTGCGTTTGGAACAAGTAGCTGTCAACATCAATTGCGGTGACCGATCGTTTCAAAAGTCACGTGTGTTGAAGCCTGAAGTCACGTGGGTTGGAGCCTGGAGTCACGTGGGTTCAAACCTGAACTGTTTGGATAACAATTGTGTCTTTTTTTTCTATATTTGTGTTCGTTCGTCAGATGTTGCGTTTGGAATGAGTAGTTGCCAACTTCAAAAGTGGTGACCGATCGTTTTCAAAGTCACGTGGGTTGAAGCCTGAAGTCACGTGGGTTGAAGCCTAAAGTCACGTGGGTTGAAGCCTGAAGTCACGTGGGTTGAAACCTGAACTTTTTGGATAACAATTGTGTCTTTTCTTCTATATTTGTGTTCGTTCGTCAGATGTTGCGTTTGGAACAAGTAGCTGTCAACATCAATTGCGGTGACCGATCGTTCTAAAAGTCACGTGGGTTGAAGCCTGAAGTCACGTGGGTTGGAGCCTGGAGTCACGTGGGTTCAAACCTGAACTTTTTGGATAACAATTGTGTCTTTTTCTCTATATTTGTGTTCGTTCGTCGGATGTTGCGTTTGGAAAGAGTAGCTGCCAACTTCAAAAGTGGTGACCGATCGATTTCAATGTCACGTGGGTTGAAGCCCGAAGTCACGTGGGTTGAAGCCTGAAGTCACGTGGGTTGAAGCCTGAAGTCACGTGGGTTAAAACCTGAACTTTTTAGATAACAATTGTGTCTTTTCTTCTATATTTGGTTCGTTCGTCAGATGTTGCGTTTGGAACAAGTAGCTGCCAACATCAATTGCGGTGACCGATCGTTTCAAAAGTCACGTGTGTTGAAGCCTGAAGTCACGTGGGTTGAAGCCTGAAGTCACGTGGGTTGGAGCCTGGAGTCACGTGGGTTCAAACCTGAACTTTTTGGATAACAATTGTGTCTTTTTTTCTATATTTGTGTTCGTTCGTCGGATGTTGCGTTTGGAAAGAGTAGCTGCCAACTTCAAAAGTGGTGACCGATCGATTTCAAAAGTCACGTGTGTTGAAGCCTGAAGTCACGTGGGTTGGAGCCTGGAGGCACGTGGGTTCAAACCTGAACTTTTTGGATAACAATTGTGTCTTTTTTTCTATATTTGTGTTCGTTCGTCAGATGTTGCGTTTGGAAAGAGTAGTTGCCAACTTCAAAAGTGGTGATCGATCGTTTTCAAAGTCACGTGGGTTGAAGCCTGAAGTCACGTGGGTTGAAACCTGAAGTCACGTGGGTTGAAGCCTGAAGTCACGTGGGTTGAAACCTGAACTTTTTGGATAACAATTGCGACTTTTCTTCTATATTTGTGTTCGTTCGTCAGATGTTGCGTTTGGAACAAGTAGTTGCCAACTTCAAAAGTGGTGACCGATCGTTTTCAAAGTCACGTGGGTTGAAGCCTGAAGTCACGTGGGTTGAAGCCTAAAGTCACGTGGGTTGAAGCCTGGAGTCACGTGGGTTGAAACCTGAACTTTTTGGATAACAATTGTGTCTTTTCTTCTATATTTGTGTTCGTTCGTCAGATGTTGCGTTAGGAACAAGTAGCTGCCAACATCAAAAGTGGTGACCGATCGTTTTAAAAGTCACGTGGGTTGAAGCCTGAAGTCACGTGGGTTGGAGCCTGGAGTCACGTGGGTTCAAACCTAAACTTTTTGGATAACAATTGTGTCTTTTTCTCTATATTTGTGTTCGTTCGTCGGATGTTGCGTTTGGAAAGAGTAGCTGCCAACTTCGAAAGTGGTGACCGATCGATTTCAAAGTCACGTGGGTTGAAGCCCGAAGTCACGTGGGTTGAAGCCTGAAGTCACGTGGGTTGAAGCCTGAAGTCACGTGGGTTAAAACCTGAACTTTTTAGATAACAATTGTGTCTTTTCTTCTATATTTGTGTTCGTTCGTCAGATGTTGCGTTTGAAACAAGTAGCTGCCAACATCAAAAGTGGTGACCGATCGTTTTAAAAGTCACGTGGGTTGAAGCCTGAAGTCACGTGGGTTGGAGCCTGGAGTCACGTGGGTCCAAACCTAAACTTTTTGAATAACAATTTCGTTTTTTTTTTTGATATTTGTGTTCGTTCGTCAGATGTTGCGTTTGGAACAAGTAGCTGCCAACTCCAAAAGTGGTGACCGATCGTTTTAAAAGTCACGTGGGTTGAAGCCTGAAGTCACGTGGGTTAAAGCCAGGAGTCACGTGGGTTGAAGCCTAAAGTCACCTGGGTTAAAACCTGAACTTTTTGGATAACAATTGCGTCTTTTCTTCTATATTTGTGTTCGTTCGTCAGATGTTGCGTTTGGAATAAGTAGCTGCCAACATCAATTGCGGTGACCGATCGTTCCAAAAGTCACGTGTGTGGAAGCCTGAAGTCACGTGGGTTGGAGCCTGGAGTCACGTGGGTTCAAACCTGAACTTTTTGGATAACAATTGTGTCTTTTTTTCTATATTTGTGTTCGTTCGTCAGATGTTGCGTTTGGAAAGAGTAGTTGCCAACTTCAAAAGTGGTGATCGATCGTTTTCAAAGTCACGTGGGTTGAAGCCTAAAATCACGTGAGTTGAAGCCTGGAGTCACGTGGGTTGAAACCTGAACTTTTTGGATAACAATTGCGACTTTTCTTCTATATTTGTGTTCGTTCGTCAGATGTTGCGTTTGGAACAAATAGCTGCCAACATCAATTGCGGTGACCGATCGTTTCAAAAGTCACGTGTGTTGAAGCCTGAAGGCACGTGGGTTGGAGCCTGGAGTCACGTGGGTTCAAACCTGAACTTTTTGGATAACAATTGTGTCTTTTTTTCTATATATGTGTTCGTTCGTCAGATGTTGCGTTTGGAAAGAGTAGTTGCCAACTTCAAAAGTGGTGACCGATCGTTTTCAAAGTCACGTGGGTTGAAGCCTGAAGTCACGTGGGTTGAAGCCTAAAGTCACGTGGGTTGAAGCCTGAAGTCACGTGGGTTGAAACCTGAACTTTTTGGATAACAATTGTGTCTTTTCTTCTATATTTGTGTTCGTTCGTCAGATGTTGCGTTTGGAACAAGTAGCTGCAAACATCAAAAGTGGTGACCGATCGTTTCAAAAGTCACGTGGGTTGAAGCCTGAAGTCACGTGGGTTGGAGCCTGGAGTCACGTGGGTTCAAACCTAAACTTTTTGGATAACAATTGTGTCTTTTTTCCTATATTTGTGTTCGTTCGTCAGATGTTGCGTTTGGAAAGAGTAGCTGCCAACTTCAAAAGTGGTGACAGATCGTTTTCAAAGTCACGTGGGTTGAAGCCTGAAGTCACGTGGGTTGAAGCCTAAAGTCACGTGGGTTGAAGCCTGAAGTCACGTGGGTTGAAACCTGAACTTTTTGGATAACAATTGTGTCTTTTCTTCTATATTTGTGTTCGTTCGTCAGATGTTGCGTTTGGAACAAGTAGCTGTCAACATCAATTGCGGTGACCGATCGTTTTAAAAGTCACGTGGGTTGAAGCCTGAAGTCACGTGGGTTGGAGCCTGGAGTCACGTGGGTTCAAGCCTGAACTTTTTGGATAACAATTGTGTCTTTTTTTCTATATTTGGTTCGTTCGTCAGATGTTGCGTTTGGAACAAGTAGCTGCCAACATCAATTGCGGTGACCGATCGTTTCAAAAGTCACGTGTGTTGAAGCTTGAAGTCACGTGGGTTGAAGCCTGAAGTCACGTGGGTTGGAGCCTGGAGTCACGTGGGTTCAAACCTGAACTTTTTGGATAACAATTGTGTCTTTTTTTCTATATTTGTGTTCGTTCGTCGGATGTTGCGTTTGGAAAGAGTAGCTGCCAACTTCAAAAGTGGTGACCGATCGATTTCAAAGTCACGTGGGTTGAAGCCCGATGTCACGTGGGTTGAAGCCTGAAGTCACGTGGGTTAAATCCTGAACTTTTTAGATAACAATTGTGTCTTTTCTTCTATATTTGTGTTCGTTCGTCAGATGTTGCGTTTGAAACAAGTAGCTGCCAACATCAAAAGTGGTGACCGATCGTTTTAAAAGTCACGTGGGTTGAAGCCTGAAGTCACGTGGGTTGGAGCTTGGAGTCACGTGGGTTCAAACCTGAACTTCTTGAATAACAATTTCGTTATTTTTTTTTGATATTTGTGTTCGTTCGTCAGATGTTGCGTTTGAAACAAGTAGCTGCCAACATCAAAAGTGGTGACCGATCGTTTTAAAAGTCACGTGGGTTGAAGCCTGAAGTCACGTGGGTTGGAGCCTGGAGTCACGTGGGTTCAAACCTAAACTTTTTGGATAACAATTGAGTCTTTTTTCCTATATTTGTGTTCGTTCGTCAGATGTTGCGTTTGGAAAGAGTAGCTGCCAACTTCAAAAGTGGTGACAGATCGTTTTCAAAGTCACGTGGATTGAAGCCTAAAGTCACGTGGGTTAAAGCCTGAAGTCACGTGGGTTGAAACCTGAACTTTTTGGATAACAATTGCGACTTTTCTTCTATATTTGTGTTCGTTCGTCAGATGTTGCGTTTGGAACAAGTAGCTGTCAACATCAATTGCGGTGACCGATCGTTTCAAAAGTCACGTGTGTTGAAGCCTGAAGTCACGTGGGTTGGAGCCTGGAGTCACGTGGGTTCAAACCTGAACTGTTTGGATAACAATTGTGTCTTTTTTTTCTATATTTGTGTTCGTTCGTCAGATGTTGCGTTTGGAATGAGTAGTTGCCAACTTCAAAAGTGGTGACCGATCGTTTTCAAAGTCACGTGGGTTGAAGCCTGAAGTCACGTGGGTTGAAGCCTAAAGTCACGTGGGTTGAAGCCTGAAGTCACGTGGGTTGAAACCTGAACTTTTTGGATAACAATTGTGTCTTTTCTTCTATATTTGTGTTCGTTCGTCAGATGTTGCGTTTGGAACAAGTAGCTGTCAACATCAATTGCGGTGACCGATCGTTCTAAAAGTCACGTGGGTTGAAGCCTGAAGTCACGTGGGTTGGAGCCTGGAGTCACGTGGGTTCAAACCTGAACTTTTTGGATAACAATTGTGTCTTTTTCTCTATATTTGTGTTCGTTCGTCGGATGTTGCGTTTGGAAAGAGTAGCTGCCAACTTCAAAAGTGGTGACCGATCGATTTCAATGTCACGTGGGTTGAAGCCCGAAGTCACGTGGGTTGAAGCCTGAAGTCACGTGGGTTGAAGCCTGAAGTCACGTGGGTTAAAACCTGAACTTTTTAGATAACAATTGTGTCTTTTCTTCTATATTTGGTTCGTTCGTCAGATGTTGCGTTTGGAACAAGTAGCTGCCAACATCAATTGCGGTGACCGATCGTTTCAAAAGTCACGTGTGTTGAAGCCTGAAGTCACGTGGGTTGAAGCCTGAAGTCACGTGGGTTGGAGCCTGGAGTCACGTGGGTTCAAACCTGAACTTTTTGGATAACAATTGTGTCTTTTTTTCTATATTTGTGTTCGTTCGTCGGATGTTGCGTTTGGAAAGAGTAGCTGCCAACTTCAAAAGTGGTGACCGATCGATTTCAAAAGTCACGTGTGTTGAAGCCTGAAGTCACGTGGGTTGGAGCCTGGAGGCACGTGGGTTCAAACCTGAACTTTTTGGATAACAATTGTGTCTTTTTTTCTATATTTGTGTTCGTTCGTCAGATGTTGCGTTTGGAAAGAGTAGTTGCCAACTTCAAAAGTGGTGATCGATCGTTTTCAAAGTCACGTGGGTTGAAGCCTGAAGTCACGTGGGTTGAAACCTGAAGTCACGTGGGTTGAAGCCTGAAGTCACGTGGGTTGAAACCTGAACTTTTTGGATAACAATTGCGACTTTTCTTCTATATTTGTGTTCGTTCGTCAGATGTTGCGTTTGGAACAAGTAGTTGCCAACTTCAAAAGTGGTGACCGATCGTTTTCAAAGTCACGTGGGTTGAAGCCTGAAGTCACGTGGGTTGAAGCCTAAAGTCACGTGGGTTGAAGCCTGGAGTCACGTGGGTTGAAACCTGAACTTTTTGGATAACAATTGTGTCTTTTCTTCTATATTTGTGTTCGTTCGTCAGATGTTGCGTTAGGAACAAGTAGCTGCCAACATCAAAAGTGGTGACCGATCGTTTTAAAAGTCACGTGGGTTGAAGCCTGAAGTCACGTGGGTTGGAGCCTGGAGTCACGTGGGTTCAAACCTAAACTTTTTGGATAACAATTGTGTCTTTTTCTCTATATTTGTGTTCGTTCGTCGGATGTTGCGTTTGGAAAGAGTAGCTGCCAACTTCGAAAGTGGTGACCGATCGATTTCAAAGTCACGTGGGTTGAAGCCCGAAGTCACGTGGGTTGAAGCCTGAAGTCACGTGGGTTGAAGCCTGAAGTCACGTGGGTTAAAACCTGAACTTTTTAGATAACAATTGTGTCTTTTCTTCTATATTTGTGTTCGTTCGTCAGATGTTGCGTTTGAAACAAGTAGCTGCCAACATCAAAAGTGGTGACCGATCGTTTTAAAAGTCACGTGGGTTGAAGCCTGAAGTCACGTGGGTTGGAGCCTGGAGTCACGTGGGTCCAAACCTAAACTTTTTGAATAACAATTTCGTTTTTTTTTTGATATTTGTGTTCGTTCGTCAGATGTTGCGTTTGGAACAAGTAGCTGCCAACTCCAAAAGTGGTGACCGATCGTTTTAAAAGTCACGTGGGTTGAAGCCTGAAGTCACGTGGGTTAAAGCCAGGAGTCACGTGGGTTGAAGCCTAAAGTCACCTGGGTTAAAACCTGAACTTTTTGGATAACAATTGCGTCTTTTCTTCTATATTTGTGTTCGTTCGTCAGATGTTGCGTTTGGAATAAGTAGCTGCCAACATCAATTGCGGTGACCGATCGTTCCAAAAGTCACGTGTGTGGAAGCCTGAAGTCACGTGGGTTGGAGCCTGGAGTCACGTGGGTTCAAACCTGAACTTTTTGGATAACAATTGTGTCTTTTTTTCTATATTTGTGTTCGTTCGTCAGATGTTGCGTTTGGAAAGAGTAGTTGCCAACTTCAAAAGTGGTGATCGATCGTTTTCAAAGTCACGTGGGTTGAAGCCTAAAATCACGTGAGTTGAAGCCTGGAGTCACGTGGGTTGAAACCTGAACTTTTTGGATAACAATTGCGACTTTTCTTCTATATTTGTGTTCGTTCGTCAGATGTTGCGTTTGGAACAAATAGCTGCCAACATCAATTGCGGTGACCGATCGTTTCAAAAGTCACGTGTGTTGAAGCCTGAAGGCACGTGGGTTGGAGCCTGGAGTCACGTGGGTTCAAACCTGAACTTTTTGGATAACAATTGTGTCTTTTTTTCTATATATGTGTTCGTTCGTCAGATGTTGCGTTTGGAAAGAGTAGTTGCCAACTTCAAAAGTGGTGACCGATCGTTTTCAAAGTCACGTGGGTTGAAGCCTGAAGTCACGTGGGTTGAAGCCTAAAGTCACGTGGGTTGAAGCCTGAAGTCACGTGGGTTGAAACCTGAACTTTTTGGATAACAATTGTGTCTTTTCTTCTATATTTGTGTTCGTTCGTCAGATGTTGCGTTTGGAACAAGTAGCTGCAAACATCAAAAGTGGTGACCGATCGTTTCAAAAGTCACGTGGGTTGAAGCCTGAAGTCACGTGGGTTGGAGCCTGGAGTCACGTGGGTTCAAACCTGAACTTTTTGGATAACAATTGTGTCTTTTTTTCTATATTTGTGTTCGTTCGTCAGATGTTGCGTTTGGAATGAGTAGTTGCCAACTTCAAAAGTGGTGACCGATCGTTTTCAAAGTCACGTGGGTTGAAGCCTGAAGTCACGTGGGTTGAAGCCTAAAGTCACGTGGGTTGAAGCCTGAAGTCACGTGGGTTGAAACCTGAACTTTTTGGATAACAATTGTGTCTTTTCTTCTATATTTGTGTTCGTTCGTCAGATGTTGCGTTTGGAACAAGTAGCTGTCAACATCAATTGCGGTGACCGATCGTTTTAAAAGTCACGTGGGTTGAAGCCTGAAGTCACGTGGGTTGGAGCCTGGAGTCACGTGGGTTCAAGCCTGAACTTTTTGGATAACAATTGTGTCTTTTTTTCTATATTTGGTTCGTTCGTCAGATGTTGCGTTTGGAACAAGTAGCTGCCAACATCAATTGCGGTGACCGATCGTTTCAAAAGTCACGTGTGTTGAAGCTTGAAGTCACGTGGGTTGAAGCCTGAAGTCACGTGGGTTGGAGCCTGGAGTCACGTGGGTTCAAACCTGAACTTTTTGGATAACAATTGTGTCTTTTTTTCTATATTTGTGTTCGTTCGTCGGATGTTGCGTTTGGAAAGAGTAGCTGCCAACTTCAAAAGTGGTGACCGATCGATTTCAAAGTCACGTGGGTTGAAGCCCGATGTCACGTGGGTTGAAGCCTGAAGTCACGTGGGTTAAATCCTGAACTTTTTAGATAACAATTGTGTCTTTTCTTCTATATTTGTGTTCGTTCGTCAGATGTTGCGTTTGAAACAAGTAGCTGCCAACATCAAAAGTGGTGACCGATCGTTTTAAAAGTCACGTGGGTTGAAGCCTGAAGTCACGTGGGTTGGAGCTTGGAGTCACGTGGGTTCAAACCTGAACTTCTTGAATAACAATTTCGTTATTTTTTTTTGATATTTGTGTTCGTTCGTCAGATGTTGCGTTTGGAACAAGTAGCTGCCTACTCCAAAAGTGGTGACCGATCGTTTTAAAAGTCACGTGGGTTGAAGCCTGAAGTCACGTGGGTTGAAGCCTGAAGTCACGTGGGTTGGAGCCTGGAGTCACGTGGGTTCAAACCTGAACTTTTTGGATAACAATTCTGTCTTCTTTTCTATATTTGTGTTCGTTCGTCGGATGTTGCGTTTGGAAAGAGTAGCTGCCAACTTCAAAAGTGGTGACCGATCGATTTCAAAGTCACGTGGGTTGAAGCCCGAAGTCACGTGGGTTGAAGCCTGGAGTCACGTGGGTTGAAGCCTGAAGTCACGTGGGTTAAAACCTGAACTTTTCAGATAACAATTGTGTCTTTTCTTCTATATTTGTGTTCGTTCGTCAGATGTTGCGTTTGAAACAAGTAGCTGCCAACATCAAAAGTGGTGACCGATCGTTTTAAAAGTCACGTGGGTTGAAGCCTGAAGTCACGTGGGTTGGAGCTTGGAGTCACGTGGGTTCAAACCTGAACTTCTTGAATCACAAATTCGTTATTTTTTTTTTGATATTTGTGTTCGTTCGTCAGATGTTGCGTTTGGAACAAGTAGCTGCCAACTCCAAAAGTGGTGACCGATCGTTTCAAAAGTCACGTGGGTTGAAGCCTGAAGTCACGTGGGTTGAAGCCTGGAGTCACGTGGGTTGAAGCCTGAAGTCACGTGGGTGAAAACCTGAACTTTTTGGATAACAATTGCGTCTTTTCTTCTATATTTGTGTTCGTTCGTCGGATGTTGCGTTTGGAAAGAGTAGCTGCCAACTTCAAAAGTGGTGACCGATCGATTTCAATGTCACGTGGGTTGAAGCCCGAAGTCACGTGGGTTGAAGCCTGAAGTCACGTGGGTTGAAGCCTGAAGTCACGTGGGTTAAAACCTGAACTTTTTAGATAACAATTGTGTCTTTTCTTCTATATTTGGTTCGTTCGTCAGATGTTGCGTTTGGAACAAGTAGCTGCCAACATCAATTGCGGTGACCGATCGTTTCAAAAGTCACGTGTGTTGAAGCCTGAAGTCACGTGGGTTGAAGCCTGAAGTCACGTGGGTTGGAGCCTGGAGTCACGTGGGTTCAAACCTGAACTTTTTGGATAACAATTGTGTCTTTTTTTCTATATTTGTGTTCGTTCGTCGGATGTTGCGTTTGGAAAGAGTAGCTGCCAACTTCAAAAGTGGTGACCGATCGATTTCAAAAGTCACGTGTGTTGAAGCCTGAAGTCACGTGGGTTGGAGCCTGGAGGCACGTGGGTTCAAACCTGAACTTTTTGGATAACAATTGTGTCTTTTTTTCTATATTTGTGTTCGTTCGTCAGATGTTGCGTTTGGAAAGAGTAGTTGCCAACTTCAAAAGTGGTGATCGATCGTTTTCAAAGTCACGTGGGTTGAAGCCTGAAGTCACGTGGGTTGAAACCTGAAGTCACGTGGGTTGAAGCCTGAAGTCACGTGGGTTGAAACCTGAACTTTTTGGATAACAATTGCGACTTTTCTTCTATATTTGTGTTCGTTCGTCAGATGTTGCGTTTGGAACAAGTAGTTGCCAACTTCAAAAGTGGTGACCGATCGTTTTCAAAGTCACGTGGGTTGAAGCCTGAAGTCACGTGGGTTGAAGCCTAAAGTCACGTGGGTTGAAGCCTGGAGTCACGTGGGTTGAAACCTGAACTTTTTGGATAACAATTGTGTCTTTTCTTCTATATTTGTGTTCGTTCGTCAGATGTTGCGTTAGGAACAAGTAGCTGCCAACATCAAAAGTGGTGACCGATCGTTTTAAAAGTCACGTGGGTTGAAGCCTGAAGTCACGTGGGTTGGAGCCTGGAGTCACGTGGGTTCAAACCTAAACTTTTTGGATAACAATTGTGTCTTTTTCTCTATATTTGTGTTCGTTCGTCGGATGTTGCGTTTGGAAAGAGTAGCTGCCAACTTCGAAAGTGGTGACCGATCGATTTCAAAGTCACGTGGGTTGAAGCCCGAAGTCACGTGGGTTGAAGCCTGAAGTCACGTGGGTTGAAGCCTGAAGTCACGTGGGTTAAAACCTGAACTTTTTAGATAACAATTGTGTCTTTTCTTCTATATTTGTGTTCGTTCGTCAGATGTTGCGTTTGAAACAAGTAGCTGCCAACATCAAAAGTGGTGACCGATCGTTTTAAAAGTCACGTGGGTTGAAGCCTGAAGTCACGTGGGTTGGAGCCTGGAGTCACGTGGGTCCAAACCTAAACTTTTTGAATAACAATTTCGTTTTTTTTTTTGATATTTGTGTTCGTTCGTCAGATGTTGCGTTTGGAACAAGTAGCTGCCAACTCCAAAAGTGGTGACCGATCGTTTTAAAAGTCACGTGGGTTGAAGCCTGAAGTCACGTGGGTTGAAGCCTGGAGTCACGTGGGTTGCAGCCTGATGTCACGTGGGTTAAAACCTGAACTTTTTGGATAACAATTGCGTCTTTTCTTCTATATTTGTGTTCGTTCGTCAGATGTTGCGTTTGGAACAAGTAGTTGCCAACTTCAAAAGTGGTGACCGATCGTTTTCAAAGTCACGTGGGTTGAAGCCTGAAGTCACGTGGGTTGAAGCCTAAAGTCACGTGGGTTGAAGCCTGGAGTCACGTGGGTTGAAACCTGAACTTTTTGGATAACAATTGTGTCTTCTCTTCTATATTTGTGTTCGTTCGTCAGATGTTGCGTTAGGAACAAGTAGCTGCCAACATCAAAAGTGGTGACCGATCGTTTTAAAAGTCACGTGGGTTGAAGCCTGAAGTCACGTGGATTGGAGCCTGGAGTCACGTGGGTCCAAACCTAAACTTTTTGAATAACAATTTCGTTTTTTTTTTGATATTTGTGTTCGTTCGTCAGATGTTGCGTTTGGAACAAGTAGCTGCCAACTCCAAAAGTGGTGACCGATCGTTTTAAAAGTCACGTGGGTTGAAGCCTGAAGTCACGTGGGTTGAAGCCTGGAGTCACGTGGGTTGCAGCCTGATGTCACGTGGGTTAAAACCTGAACTTTTTGGATAACAATTGCGTCTTTTCTTCTATATTTGTGTTCGTTCGTCAGATGTTGCGTTTGGAACAAGTAGCTGCCAACATCAATTGCGGTGACCGATCGTTTCAAAAGTCACGTGTGTTGAAGCCTGAAGTCACGTGGGTTGAAGCCTGAAGTCACGTGGGTTGGAGCCTGGAGTCACGTGGGTTCAAACCTGAACTTTTTGGATAACAATTGTGTCTTTTTTTCTATATTTGTGTTCGTTCGTCGGATGTTGCGTTTGGAAAGAGTAGCTGCCAACTTCAAAAGTGGTGACCGATCGATTTCAAAGTCACGTGGGTTGAAGCCCGAAGTCACGTGGGTTGAAGCCTGGAGTCACGTGGGTTGAAGCCTGAAGTCACGTGGGTTAAAACCTGAACTTTTTAGATAACAATTGTGTCTTTTCTTCTATATTTGTGTTCGTTCGTCAGATGTTGCGTTTGAAACAAGTAGCTGCCAACATCAAAAGTGGTGACCGATCGTTTCAAAAGTCACGTGGGTTGAAGCCTGAAGTCACGTGGGTTGGAGCTTGGAGTCACGTGGGTTCAAACCTGAACTTCTTGAATAACAATTTCGTTATTTTTTTTTTGATATTTGTGTTCGTTCGTCAGATGTTGCGTTTGGAACAAGTAGCTGCCAACATCAATTGCGGTGACCGATCGTTTCAAAAGTCACGTGTGTTGAAGCCTGAAGTCACGTGGGTTGGAGCCTGGAGGCACGTGGGTTCAAACCTGAACTTTTTGGATAACAATTGTGTCTTTTTCTCTATATTTGTGTTCGTTCGTCGGATGTTGCGTTTGGAAAGAGTAGCTGCCAACTTCAAAAGTGGTGACCGATCGATTTCAAAGTCACGTGGGTTGAAGCCCGAAGTCACGTGGGTTGAAGCCTGAAGTCACGTGGGTTAAAACCTGAACTTTTTAGATAACAATTGTGTCTTTTCTTCTATATTTGTGTTCGTTCGTCAGATGTTGCGTTTGAAACAAGTAGCTGCCAACATCAAAAGTGGTGACCGATCGTTTTAAAAGTCACGTGGGTTGAAGCCTGAAGTCACGTGGGTTGGAGCCTGGAGTCACGTGGGTCCAAACCTAAACTTTTTGAATAACAATTTCGTTTTTTTTTTTGATATTTGTGTTCGTTCGTCAGATGTTGCGTTTGGAACAAGTAGCTGCCAACTCCAAAAGTGGTAACCGATCGTTTTAAAAGTCACGTGGGTTGAAGCCTGAAGTCACGTGGGTTAAAGCCTGGAGTCACGTGGGTTGAAGCCTAAAGTCACCTGGGTTAAAACCTGAACTTTTTGGATAACAATTGCGTCTTTTCTTCTATATTTGTGTTCGTTCGTCAGATGTTGCGTTTGGAATGAGTAGCTGCCAACATCAATTGCGGTGACCGATCGTTTCAAAAGTCACGTGTGTGGAAGCCTGAAGTCACGTGGGTTGGAGCCTGGAGTCACGTGGGTTCAAACCTGAACTTTTTGGATAACAATTGTGTCTTTTTTTCTATATTTGTGTTCGTTCGTCAGATGTTGCGTTTGGAAAGAGTAGTTGCCAACTTCAAAAGTGGTGATCGATCGTTTTCAAAGTCACGTGGGTTGAAGCCTGAAGTCACGTGGGTTGAAGCCTAAAATCACGTGAGTTGAAGCCTGGAGTCACGTGGGTTGAAACCTGAACTTTTTGGATAACAATTGCGACTTTTCTTCTATATTTGTGTTCGTTCGTCAGATGTTGCGTTTGGAACAAATAGCTGCCAACATCAATTGCGGTGACCGATCGTTTCAAAAGTCACGTGGGTTGAAGCCTGAAGTCACGTGGGTTGGAGCCTGGAGGCACGTGGGTTCAAGCCTGAACTTTTTGGATAACAATTGTGTCTTTTTTCTATATTTGTGTTCGTTCGTCAGATGTTGCGATTGGAAAGAGTGGTTGCCAACTTCAAAAGTGTTGACCGATCGTTTTCAAAGTCACGTGGGTTGAAGCCTGAAGTCACGTTGGTTGAAGCCTGAAGTCACGTGGGTTAGAACCTGAACTTTTTGGATAACAATTGTGTCTTTTCTTCTATATTTGTGTTCGTTCGTCAGATGTTGCGTTTGGAACAAGTAGCTGCCAACATCAAAAGTGGTGACCGATCGTTTCAAAAGTCACGTGGGTTGAAGCCTGAAGTCACGTGGGTTGGAGCCTGGAGTCACGTGGGTTCAAACCTAAACTTTTTGGATAACAATTGTGTCTTTTTTCCTATATTTGTGTTCGTTCGTCAGATGTTGCGTTTGGAAAGAGTAGCTGCCAACTTCAAAAGTGGTGACAGATCGTTTTCAAAGTCACGTGGGTTGAAGCCTGAAGTCACGTGGGTTAAAGCCTGAAGTCACGTGGGTTGAAACCTGAACTTTTTGGATAACAATTGCGACTTTTCTTCTATATTTGTGTTCGTTCGTCAGATGTTGCGTTTGGAACAAGTAGCTGTCAACAACAATTGCGGTGACCGATCGTTTCAAAAGTCACGTGTGTTGAAGCCTGAAGTCACGTGGGTTGGAGCCTGGAGTCACGTGGGTTCAAACCTGAACTTTTTGGATAACAATTGTGTCTTTTTTTCTATATTTGTGTTCGTTCGTCAGATGTTGCGTTTGGAACAAGTAGCTGCCAACATCAATTGCGGTGACCGATCGTTTCAAAAGTCACGTGTGTTGAAGCCTGAAGTCACGTGGGTTGAAGCCTGAAGTCACGTGGGTTGGAGCCTGGAGTCACGTGGGTTCAAACCTGAACTTTTTGGATAACAATTGTGTCTTTTTTTCTATATTTGTGTTCGTTCGTCGGATGTTGCGTTTGGAAAGAGTAGCTGCCAACTTCAAAAGTGGTGACCGATCGATTTCAAAAGTCACGTGTGTTGAAGCCTGAAGTCACGTGGGTTGGAGCCTGGAGGCACGTGGGTTCAAACCTGAACTTTTTGGATAACAATTGTGTCTTTTTTTCTATATTTGTGTTCGTTCGTCAGATGTTGCGTTTGGAAAGAGTAGTTGCCAACTTCAAAAGTGGTGATCGATCGTTTTCAAAGTCACGTGGGTTGAAGCCTGAAGTCACGTGGGTTGAAACCTGAAGTCACGTGGGTTGAAGCCTGAAGTCACGTGGGTTGAAACCTGAACTTTTTGGATAACAATTGCGACTTTTCTTCTATATTTGTGTTCGTTCGTCAGATGTTGCGTTTGGAACAAGTAGTTGCCAACTTCAAAAGTGGTGACCGATTGTTTTCAAAGTCACGTGGGTTGAAGCCTGAAGTCACGTGGGTTGAAGCCTAAAGTCACGTGGGTTGAAGCCTGGAGTCACGTGGGTTGAAACCTGAACTTTTTGGATAACAATTGTGTCTTTTCTTCTATATTTGTGTTCGTTCGTCGGATGTTGCGTTAGGAACAAGTAGCTGCCAACATCAAAAGTGGTGACCGATCGTTTTAAAAGTCACGTGGGTTGAAGCCTGAAGTCACGTGGATTGGAGCCTGGAGTCACGTGGGTCCAAACCTAAACTTTTTGAATAACAATTTCGTTTTTTTTTTTGATATTTGTGTTCGTTCGTCAGATGTTGCGTTTGGAACAAGTAGCTGCCAACTCCAAAAGTGGTGACCGATCGTTTTAAAAGTCACGTGGGTTGAAGCCTGAAGTCACGTGGGTTAAAGCCTGGAGTCACGTGGGTTGAAGCCTAAAGTCACCTGGGTTAAAACCTGAACTTTTTGGATAACAATTGCGTCTTTTCTTCTATATTTGTGTTAGTTCGTCAGATGTTGCGTTTGGAATAAGTAGCTGCCAACATCAATTGCGGTGACCGATTGTTTCAAAAGTCACGTGTGTGGAAGCCTGAAGTCACGTGGGTTGGAGCCTGGAGTCACGTGGGTTCAAACCTGAACTTTTTGGATAACAATTGTGTTTTTTTTTCTATATTTGTGTTCGTTCGTCAGATGTTGCGTTTGGAAAGAGTAGTTGCCAACTTCAAAAGTGGTGATCGATCGTTTTCAAAGTCACGTGGGTTGAAGCCTGAAGTCACGTGGGTTGAAGCCTAAAATCACGTGAGTTGAAGCCTGGAGTCACGTGGGTTGAAACCTGAACTTTTTGGATAACAATTGCGACTTTTCTTCTATATTTGTGTTCGTTCGTCAGATGTTGCGTTTGGAACAAATAGCTGCCAACATCAATTGCGGTGACCGATCGTTCCAAAAGTCACGTGTGTTGAAGCCTGAAGGCACGTGGGTTGGAGCCTGGAGTCACGTGGGTTCAAACCTGAACTTTTTGGATAACAATTGTGTCTTTTTTTCTATATATGTGTTCGTTCGTCAGATGTTGCGTTTGGAAAGAGTAGTTGCCAACTTCAAAAAAGGTGACCGATCGTTTTCAAAGTCACGTGGGTTGAAGCCTGAAGTCACGTGGGTTAAAGCCTAAAGTCACGTGGGTTGAAGCCTGAAGTCACGTGGGTTGAAACCTGAACTTTTTGGATGACAATTGTGTCTTTTCTTCTATATTTGTGTTCGTTCGTCGGATGTTGCGTTAGGAACAAGTAGCTGCCAACTTCAAAAGTGTTGACCGATCGTTTTCAAAGTCACGTGGGTTGAAGCCTGAAGTCACGTTGGTTGAAGCCTGAAGTCACGTGGGTTAGAACCTGAACTTTTTGGATAACAATTGTGTCTTTTCTTCTATATTTGTGTTCGTTCGTCAGATGTTGCGTTTGGACCAAGTAGCTGCCAACATCAAAAGTGGTGACCGATCGTTTCAAAAGTCACGTGGGTTGAAGCCTGAAGTCACGTGGGTTGGAGCCTGGAGTCACGTGGGTTCAAACCTAAACTTTTTGGATAACAATTGTGTCTTTTTTCCTATATTTGTGTTCGTTCGTCAGATGTTGCGTTTGGAAAGAGTAGCTGCCAACTTCAAAAGTGGTGACAGATCGTTTTCAAAGTCACGTGGGTTGAAGCCTGAAGTCACGTGGGTTAAAGCCTGAAGTCACGTGGGTTGAAACCTGAACTTTTTGGATAACAATTGCGACTTTTCTTCTATATTTGTGTTCGTTCGTCAGATGTTGCGTTTGGAACAAGTAGCTGTCAACAACAATTGCGGTGACCGATCGTTTCAAAAGTCACGTGTGTTGAAGCTTGAAGTCACGTGGGTTGGAGCCTGGAGTCACGTGGGTTCAAACCTGAACTTTTTGGATAACAATTGTGTCTTTTTTTCTATATTTGTGTTCGTTCGTCAGATGTTGCGTTTGGAATGAGTAGTTGCCAACTTCGAAAGTGGTGACCGATCGTTTTCAAAGTCACGTGGGTTGAAGCCTGAAGTCACGTGGGTTGAAGCCTAAAGTCACGTGGGTTGAAGCCTGAAGTCACGTGGGTTGAAACCTGAACTTTTTGGATAACAATTGTGTCTTTTCTTCTATATTTGTGTTCGTTCGTCAGATGTTGCGTTTGGAACAAGTAGCTGCCAACATCAATTGCGGTGACCGATCGTTTTAAAAGTCACGTGGGTTGAAGCCTGAAGTCACGTGGGTTGGAGCCTGGAGTCACGTGGGTTCAAGCCTGAACTTTTTGGATAACAATTGTGTCTTTTTTTCTATATTTGGTTCGTTCGTCAGATGTTGCGTTTGGAACAAGTAGCTGCCAACATCAATTGCGGTGACCGATCGTTTCAAAAGTCACGTGTGTTGAAGCCTGAAGTCACGTGGGTTGAAGCCTGAAGTCACGTGGGTTGGAGCCTGGAGTCACGTGGGTTCAAACCTGAACTTTTTGGATAACAATTGTGTCTTTTTTTCTATATTTGTGTTCGTTCGTCGGATGTTGCGTTTGGAAAGAGTAGCTGCCAACTTCAAAAGTGGTGACCGATCGATTTCAAAGTCACGTGGGTTGAAGCCCGAAGTCACGTGGGTTGAAGCCTGAAGTCACGTGGGTTGGAGCTTGGAGTCACGTGGGTTCAAACCTGAACTTCTTGAATAACAATTTCGTTATTTTTTTTTTGATATTTGTGTTCGTTCGTCAGATGTTGCGTTTGGAACAAGTAGCTGCCTACTCCAAAAGTGGTGACCGATCGTTTCAAAAGTCACGTGGGTTGAAGCCTGAAGTCACGTGGGTTGAAGCCTGGAGTCACGTGGGTTGAAGCCTGAAGTCACGTGGGTGAAAACCTGAACTTTTTGGATAACAATTGCGTCTTTTCTTCTATATTTGTGTTCGTTCGTCAGATGTTGCGTTTGGAACAAGTAGCTGCCAACATCAATTGCGGTGACCGATCGTTTCAAAAGTCACGTGTGTTGAAGCCTGAAGTCACGTGGGTTGGAGCCTGGAGTCACGTGGGTTCAAACCTGAACTTTTTGGATAACAATTGTGTCTTTTTTTCTATATTTGTGTTCGTTCGTCAGATGTTGCGTTTGGAAAGAGTAGTTGCCAACTTCAAAAGTGGTGATCGATCGTTTTCAAAGTCACGTGGGTTGAAGCCTGAAGTCACGTGGGTTGAAACCTGAAGTCGCGTGGGTTGAAGCCTGAAGTCACGTGGGTTGAAACCTGAACTTTTTGGATAACAATTGCGACTTTTCTTCTATATTTGTGTTCGTTCGTCAGATGTTGCGTTTGGAACAAGTAGTTGCCAACTTCAAAAGTGGTGACCGATCGTTTTAGAAGTCACGTGGGTTGAAGCCTGAAGTCACGTGGGTTGGAGCCTGGAGTCACGTGGGTTCAAACCTGAACTTTTTGGATAACAATTGTGTCTTTTTTTCTATATTTGTGTTCGTTCGTCAGATGTTGCGTTTGGAAAGAGTAGTTGCCAACTTCAAAAGTGGTGATCGATCGTTTTCAAAGTCACGTGGGTTGAAGCCTGAAGTCACGTGGGTTGAAGCCTAAAATCACGTGAGTTGAAGCCTGAAGTCACGTGGGTTGAAACCTGAACTTTTTGGATAACAATTGTGTCTTTTCTTC
The DNA here is from genome assembly GCA_949128115.1 of Anaspis maculata. NCBI lineage: Eukaryota > Metazoa > Arthropoda > Insecta > Coleoptera > Scraptiidae > Anaspis > Anaspis maculata. Next base: position 123,331,004 of record OX421961.1, read on the forward strand.
TATATTTGTGTTCGTTCGTCGGATGTTGCGTTAGGAACAAGTAGCTGCCAACATCAAAAGCGGTGACCGATCGTTTTAAAAGTCACGTGGGTTGAAGCCTGAAGTCACGTGGGTTGGAGCCTGGAGTCACATGGGTTCAAGCCTGAACTTTTTGGATAACAATTGTGTCTTTTTTCTATATTTGTGTTCGTTCGTCAGATGTTGCGATTGGAAAGAGTGGTTGCCAACTTCAAAAGTGGTGACCGATCGTTTTCAAAGTCACGTGGGTTGAAGCCTGAAGTCACGTTGATTGAAGCCTGAAGTCACGTGGGTTAGAACCTGAACTTTTTGGATAACAATTGTGTCTTTTCTTCTATATTTGTGTTCGTTCGTCAGATGTTGCGTTTGGAACAAGTAGCTGCCAACATCAAAAGTGGTGACCGATCGTTTCAAAAGTCACGTGGGTTGAAGCCTGAAGTCACGTGGGTTGGAGCCTGGAGTCACGTGGGTTCAAACCTAAACTTTTTGGATAACAATTGAGTCTTTTTTCCTATATTTGTGTTCGTTCGTCAGATGTTGCGTTTGGAAAGAGTAGCTGCCAACTTCAAAAGTGGTGACAGATCGTTTTCAAAGTCACGTGGATTGAAGCCTAAAGTCACGTGGGTTAAAGCCTGAAGTCACGTGGGTTGAAACCTGAACTTTTTGGATAACAATTGCGACTTTTCTTCTATATTTGTGTTCGTTCGTCAGATGTTGCGTTTGGAACAAGTAGCTGTCAACATCAATTGCGGTGACCGATCGTTTCAAAAGTCACGTGTGTTGAAGCCTGAAGTCACGTGGGTTGGAGCCTGGAGTCACGTGGGTTCAAACCTGAACTGTTTGGATAACAATTGTGTCTTTTTTTTCTATATTTGTGTTCGTTCGTCAGATGTTGCGTTTGGAATGAGTAGTTGCCAACTTCAAAAGTGGTGACCGATCGTTTTCAAAGTCACGTGGGTTGAAGCCTGAAGTCACGTGGGTTGAAGCCTAAAGTCACGTGGGTTGAAGCCTGAAGTCACGTGGGTTGAAACCTGAACTTTTTGGATAACAATTGTGTCTTTTCTTCTATATTTGTGTTCGTTCGTCAGATGTTGCGTTTGGAACAAGTAGCTGTCAACATCAATTGCGGTGACCGATCGTTCTAAAAGTCACGTGGGTTGAAGCCTGAAGTCACGTGGGTTGGAGCCTGGAGTCACGTGGGTTCAAACCTGAACTTTTTGGATAACAATTGTGTCTTTTTCTCTATATTTGTGTTCGTTCGTCGGATGTTGCGTTTGGAAAGAGTAGCTGCCAACTTCAAAAGTGGTGACCGATCGATTTCAATGTCACGTGGGTTGAAGCCCGAAGTCACGTGGGTTGAAGCCTGAAGTCACGTGGGTTGAAGCCTGAAGTCACGTGGGTTAAAACCTGAACTTTTTAGATAACAATTGTGTCTTTTCTTCTATATTTGGTTCGTTCGTCAGATGTTGCGTTTGGAACAAGTAGCTGCCAACATCAATTGCGGTGACCGATCGTTTCAAAAGTCACGTGTGTTGAAGCCTGAAGTCACGTGGGTTGAAGCCTGAAGTCACGTGGGTTGGAGCCTGGAGTCACGTGGGTTCAAACCTGAACTTTTTGGATAACAATTGTGTCTTTTTTTCTATATTTGTGTTCGTTCGTCGGATGTTGCGTTTGGAAAGAGTAGCTGCCAACTTCAAAAGTGGTGACCGATCGATTTCAAAAGTCACGTGTGTTGAAGCCTGAAGTCACGTGGGTTGGAGCCTGGAGGCACGTGGGTTCAAACCTGAACTTTTTGGATAACAATTGTGTCTTTTTTTCTATATTTGTGTTCGTTCGTCAGATGTTGCGTTTGGAAAGAGTAGTTGCCAACTTCAAAAGTGGTGATCGATCGTTTTCAAAGTCACGTGGGTTGAAGCCTGAAGTCACGTGGGTTGAAACCTGAAGTCACGTGGGTTGAAGCCTGAAGTCACGTGGGTTGAAACCTGAACTTTTTGGATAACAATTGCGACTTTTCTTCTATATTTGTGTTCGTTCGTCAGATGTTGCGTTTGGAACAAGTAGTTGCCAACTTCAAAAGTGGTGACCGATCGTTTTCAAAGTCACGTGGGTTGAAGCCTGAAGTCACGTGGGTTGAAGCCTAAAGTCACGTGGGTTGAAGCCTGGAGTCACGTGGGTTGAAACCTGAACTTTTTGGATAACAATTGTGTCTTTTCTTCTATATTTGTGTTCGTTCGTCAGATGTTGCGTTAGGAACAAGTAGCTGCCAACATCAAAAGTGGTGACCGATCGTTTTAAAAGTCACGTGGGTTGAAGCCTGAAGTCACGTGGGTTGGAGCCTGGAGTCACGTGGGTTCAAACCTAAACTTTTTGGATAACAATTGTGTCTTTTTCTCTATATTTGTGTTCGTTCGTCGGATGTTGCGTTTGGAAAGAGTAGCTGCCAACTTCGAAAGTGGTGACCGATCGATTTCAAAGTCACGTGGGTTGAAGCCCGAAGTCACGTGGGTTGAAGCCTGAAGTCACGTGGGTTGAAGCCTGAAGTCACGTGGGTTAAAACCTGAACTTTTTAGATAACAATTGTGTCTTTTCTTCTATATTTGTGTTCGTTCGTCAGATGTTGCGTTTGAAACAAGTAGCTGCCAACATCAAAAGTGGTGACCGATCGTTTTAAAAGTCACGTGGGTTGAAGCCTGAAGTCACGTGGGTTGGAGCCTGGAGTCACGTGGGTCCAAACCTAAACTTTTTGAATAACAATTTCGTTTTTTTTTTTGATATTTGTGTTCGTTCGTCAGATGTTGCGTTTGGAACAAGTAGCTGCCAACTCCAAAAGTGGTGACCGATCGTTTTAAAAGTCACGTGGGTTGAAGCCTGAAGTCACGTGGGTTAAAGCCAGGAGTCACGTGGGTTGAAGCCTAAAGTCACCTGGGTTAAAACCTGAACTTTTTGGATAACAATTGCGTCTTTTCTTCTATATTTGTGTTCGTTCGTCAGATGTTGCGTTTGGAATAAGTAGCTGCCAACATCAATTGCGGTGACCGATCGTTCCAAAAGTCACGTGTGTGGAAGCCTGAAGTCACGTGGGTTGGAGCCTGGAGTCACGTGGGTTCAAACCTGAACTTTTTGGATAACAATTGTGTCTTTTTTTCTATATTTGTGTTCGTTCGTCAGATGTTGCGTTTGGAAAGAGTAGTTGCCAACTTCAAAAGTGGTGATCGATCGTTTTCAAAGTCACGTGGGTTGAAGCCTAAAATCACGTGAGTTGAAGCCTGGAGTCACGTGGGTTGAAACCTGAACTTTTTGGATAACAATTGCGACTTTTCTTCTATATTTGTGTTCGTTCGTCAGATGTTGCGTTTGGAACAAATAGCTGCCAACATCAATTGCGGTGACCGATCGTTTCAAAAGTCACGTGTGTTGAAGCCTGAAGGCACGTGGGTTGGAGCCTGGAGTCACGTGGGTTCAAACCTGAACTTTTTGGATAACAATTGTGTCTTTTTTTCTATATATGTGTTCGTTCGTCAGATGTTGCGTTTGGAAAGAGTAGTTGCCAACTTCAAAAGTGGTGACCGATCGTTTTCAAAGTCACGTGGGTTGAAGCCTGAAGTCACGTGGGTTGAAGCCTAAAGTCACGTGGGTTGAAGCCTGAAGTCACGTGGGTTGAAACCTGAACTTTTTGGATAACAATTGTGTCTTTTCTTCTATATTTGTGTTCGTTCGTCAGATGTTGCGTTTGGAACAAGTAGCTGCAAACATCAAAAGTGGTGACCGATCGTTTCAAAAGTCACGTGGGTTGAAGCCTGAAGTCACGTGGGTTGGAGCCTGGAGTCACGTGGGTTCAAACCTAAACTTTTTGGATAACAATTGTGTCTTTTTTCCTATATTTGTGTTCGTTCGTCAGATGTTGCGTTTGGAAAGAGTAGCTGCCAACTTCAAAAGTGGTGACAGATCGTTTTCAAAGTCACGTGGGTTGAAGCCTGAAGTCACGTGGGTTAAAGCCTGAAGTCACGTGGGTTGAAACCTGAACTTTTTGGATAACAATTGCGACTTTTCTTCTATATTCGTGTTCGTTCGTCAGATGTTGCGTTTGGAACAAGTAGCTGTCAACAACAATTGCGGTGACCGATCGTTTCAAAAGTCACGTGTGTTGAAGCCTGAAGTCACGTGGGTTGGAGCCTGGAGTCACGTGGGTTCAAACCTGAACTTTTTGGATAACAATTGTGTCTTTTTTTCTATATTTGTGTTCGTTCGTCAGATGTTGCGTTTGGAATGAGTAGTTGCCAACTTCAAAAGTGGTGACCGATCGTTTTCAAAGTCACGTGGGTTGAAGCCTGAAGTCACGTGGGTTGAAGCCTAAAGTCACGTGGGTTGAAGCCTGAAGTCACGTGGGTTGAAACCTGAACTTTTTGGATAACAATTGTGTCTTTTCTTCTATATTTGTGTTCGTTCGTCAGATGTTGCGTTTGGAACAAGTAGCTGTCAACATCAATTGCGGTGACCGATCGTTTTAAAAGTCACGTGGGTTGAAGCCTGAAGTCACGTGGGTTGGAGCCTGGAGTCACGTGGGTTCAAGCCTGAACTTTTTGGATAACAATTGTGTCTTTTTTTCTATATTTGGTTCGTTCGTCAGATGTTGCGTTTGGAACAAGTAGCTGCCAACATCAATTGCGGTGACCGATCGTTTCAAAAGTCACGTGTGTTGAAGCTTGAAGTCACGTGGGTTGAAGCCTGAAGTCACGTGGGTTGGAGCCTGGAGTCACGTGGGTTCAAACCTGAACTTTTTGGATAACAATTGTGTCTTTTTTTCTATATTTGTGTTCGTTCGTCGGATGTTGCGTTTGGAAAGAGTAGCTGCCAACTTCAAAAGTGGTGACCGATCGATTTCAAAGTCACGTGGGTTGAAGCCCGATGTCACGTGGGTTGAAGCCTGAAGTCACGTGGGTTAAATCCTGAACTTTTTAGATAACAATTGTGTCTTTTCTTCTATATTTGTGTTCGTTCGTCAGATGTTGCGTTTGAAACAAGTAGCTGCCAACATCAAAAGTGGTGACCGATCGTTTTAAAAGTCACGTGGGTTGAAGCCTGAAGTCACGTGGGTTGGAGCTTGGAGTCACGTGGGTTCAAACCTGAACTTCTTGAATAACAATTTCGTTATTTTTTTTTGATATTTGTGTTCGTTCGTCAGATGTTGCGTTTGGAACAAGTAGCTGCCTACTCCAAAAGTGGTGACCGATCGTTTTAAAAGTCACGTGGGTTGAAGCCTGAAGTCACGTGGGTTGAAGCCTGAAGTCACGTGGGTTGGAGCCTGGAGTCACGTGGGTTCAAACCTGAACTTTTTGGATAACAATTCTGTCTTCTTTTCTATATTTGTGTTCGTTCGTCGGATGTTGCGTTTGGAAAGAGTAGCTGCCAACTTCAAAAGTGGTGACCGATCGATTTCAAAGTCACGTGGGTTGAAGCCCGAAGTCACGTGGGTTGAAGCCTGGAGTCACGTGGGTTGAAGCCTGAAGTCACGTGGGTTAAAACCTGAACTTTTCAGATAACAATTGTGTCTTTTCTTCTATATTTGTGTTCGTTCGTCAGATGTTGCGTTTGAAACAAGTAGCTGCCAACATCAAAAGTGGTGACCGATCGTTTTAAAAGTCACGTGGGTTGAAGCCTGAAGTCACGTGGGTTGGAGCTTGGAGTCACGTGGGTTCAAACCTGAACTTCTTGAATCACAAATTCGTTATTTTTTTTTTGATATTTGTGTTCGTTCGTCAGATGTTGCGTTTGGAACAAGTAGCTGCCAACTCCAAAAGTGGTGACCGATCGTTTCAAAAGTCACGTGGGTTGAAGCCTGAAGTCACGTGGGTTGAAGCCTGGAGTCACGTGGGTTGAAGCCTGAAGTCACGTGGGTGAAAACCTGAACTTTTTGGATAACAATTGCGTCTTTTCTTCTATATTTGTGTTCGTTCGTCGGATGTTGCGTTTGGAAAGAGTAGCTGCCAACTTCAAAAGTGGTGACCGATCGATTTCAATGTCACGTGGGTTGAAGCCCGAAGTCACGTGGGTTGAAGCCTGAAGTCACGTGGGTTGAAGCCTGAAGTCACGTGGGTTAAAACCTGAACTTTTTAGATAACAATTGTGTCTTTTCTTCTATATTTGGTTCGTTCGTCAGATGTTGCGTTTGGAACAAGTAGCTGCCAACATCAATTGCGGTGACCGATCGTTTCAAAAGTCACGTGTGTTGAAGCCTGAAGTCACGTGGGTTGAAGCCTGAAGTCACGTGGGTTGGAGCCTGGAGTCACGTGGGTTCAAACCTGAACTTTTTGGATAACAATTGTGTCTTTTTTTCTATATTTGTGTTCGTTCGTCGGATGTTGCGTTTGGAAAGAGTAGCTGCCAACTTCAAAAGTGGTGACCGATCGATTTCAAAAGTCACGTGTGTTGAAGCCTGAAGTCACGTGGGTTGGAGCCTGGAGGCACGTGGGTTCAAACCTGAACTTTTTGGATAACAATTGTGTCTTTTTTTCTATATTTGTGTTCGTTCGTCAGATGTTGCGTTTGGAAAGAGTAGTTGCCAACTTCAAAAGTGGTGATCGATCGTTTTCAAAGTCACGTGGGTTGAAGCCTGAAGTCACGTGGGTTGAAACCTGAAGTCACGTGGGTTGAAGCCTGAAGTCACGTGGGTTGAAACCTGAACTTTTTGGATAACAATTGCGACTTTTCTTCTATATTTGTGTTCGTTCGTCAGATGTTGCGTTTGGAACAAGTAGTTGCCAACTTCAAAAGTGGTGACCGATCGTTTTCAAAGTCACGTGGGTTGAAGCCTGAAGTCACGTGGGTTGAAGCCTAAAGTCACGTGGGTTGAAGCCTGGAGTCACGTGGGTTGAAACCTGAACTTTTTGGATAACAATTGTGTCTTTTCTTCTATATTTGTGTTCGTTCGTCAGATGTTGCGTTAGGAACAAGTAGCTGCCAACATCAAAAGTGGTGACCGATCGTTTTAAAAGTCACGTGGGTTGAAGCCTGAAGTCACGTGGGTTGGAGCCTGGAGTCACGTGGGTTCAAACCTAAACTTTTTGGATAACAATTGTGTCTTTTTCTCTATATTTGTGTTCGTTCGTCGGATGTTGCGTTTGGAAAGAGTAGCTGCCAACTTCGAAAGTGGTGACCGATCGATTTCAAAGTCACGTGGGTTGAAGCCCGAAGTCACGTGGGTTGAAGCCTGAAGTCACGTGGGTTGAAGCCTGAAGTCACGTGGGTTAAAACCTGAACTTTTTAGATAACAATTGTGTCTTTTCTTCTATATTTGTGTTCGTTCGTCAGATGTTGCGTTTGAAACAAGTAGCTGCCAACATCAAAAGTGGTGACCGATCGTTTTAAAAGTCACGTGGGTTGAAGCCTGAAGTCACGTGGGTTGGAGCCTGGAGTCACGTGGGTCCAAACCTAAACTTTTTGAATAACAATTTCGTTTTTTTTTTTGATATTTGTGTTCGTTCGTCAGATGTTGCGTTTGGAACAAGTAGCTGCCAACTCCAAAAGTGGTGACCGATCGTTTTAAAAGTCACGTGGGTTGAAGCCTGAAGTCACGTGGGTTAAAGCCAGGAGTCACGTGGGTTGAAGCCTAAAGTCACCTGGGTTAAAACCTGAACTTTTTGGATAACAATTGCGTCTTTTCTTCTATATTTGTGTTCGTTCGTCAGATGTTGCGTTTGGAATAAGTAGCTGCCAACATCAATTGCGGTGACCGATCGTTCCAAAAGTCACGTGTGTGGAAGCCTGAAGTCACGTGGGTTGGAGCCTGGAGTCACGTGGGTTCAAACCTGAACTTTTTGGATAACAATTGTGTCTTTTTTTCTATATTTGTGTTCGTTCGTCAGATGTTGCGTTTGGAAAGAGTAGTTGCCAACTTCAAAAGTGGTGATCGATCGTTTTCAAAGTCACGTGGGTTGAAGCCTAAAATCACGTGAGTTGAAGCCTGGAGTCACGTGGGTTGAAACCTGAACTTTTTGGATAACAATTGCGACTTTTCTTCTATATTTGTGTTCGTTCGTCAGATGTTGCGTTTGGAACAAATAGCTGCCAACATCAATTGCGGTGACCGATCGTTTCAAAAGTCACGTGTGTTGAAGCCTGAAGGCACGTGGGTTGGAGCCTGGAGTCACGGGGGTTCAAACCTGAACTTTTTGGATAACAATTGTGTCTTTTTTTCTATATATGTGTTCGTTCGTCAGATGTTGCGTTTGGAAAGAGTAGTTGCCAACTTCAAAAGTGGTGACCGATCGTTTTCAAAGTCACGTGGGTTGAAGCCTGAAGTCACGTGGGTTGAAGCCTAAAGTCACGTGGGTTGAAGCCTGAAGTCACGTGGGTTGAAACCTGAACTTTTTGGATAACAATTGTGTCTTTTCTTCTATATTTGTGTTCGTTCGTCAGATGTTGCGTTTGGAACAAGTAGCTGCAAACATCAAAAGTGGTGACCGATCGTTTCAAAAGTCACGTGGGTTGAAGCCTGAAGTCACGTGGGTTGGAGCCTGGAGTCACGTGGGTTCAAACCTAAACTTTTTGGATAACAATTGTGTCTTTTTTCCTATATTTGTGTTCGTTCGTCAGATGTTGCGTTTGGAAAGAGTAGCTGCCAACTTCAAAAGTGGTGACAGATCGTTTTCAAAGTCACGTGGGTTGAAGCCTGAAGTCACGTGGGTTAAAGCCTGAAGTCACGTGGGTTGAAACCTGAACTTTTTGGATAACAATTGCGACTTTTCTTCTATATTCGTGTTCGTTCGTCAGATGTTGCGTTTGGAACAAGTAGCTGTCAACAACAATTGCGGTGACCGATCGTTTCAAAAGTCACGTGTGTTGAAGCCTGAAGTCACGTGGGTTGGAGCCTGGAGTCACGTGGGTTCAAACCTGAACTTTTTGGATAACAATTGTGTCTTTTTTTCTATATTTGTGTTCGTTCGTCAGATGTTGCGTTTGGAATGAGTAGTTGCCAACTTCAAAAGTGGTGACCGATCGTTTTCAAAGTCACGTGGGTTGAAGCCTGAAGTCACGTGGGTTGAAGCCTAAAGTCACGTGGGTTGAAGCCTGAAGTCACGTGGGTTGAAACCTGAACTTTTTGGATAACAATTGTGTCTTTTCTTCTATATTTGTGTTCGTTCGTCAGATGTTGCGTTTGGAACAAGTAGCTGTCAACATCAATTGCGGTGACCGATCGTTTTAAAAGTCACGTGGGTTGAAGCCTGAAGTCACGTGGGTTGGAGCCTGGAGTCACGTGGGTTCAAGCCTGAACTTTTTGGATAACAATTGTGTCTTTTTTTCTATATTTGGTTCGTTCGTCAGATGTTGCGTTTGGAACAAGTAGCTGCCAACATCAATTGCGGTGACCGATCGTTTCAAAAGTCACGTGTGTTGAAGCTTGAAGTCACGTGGGTTGAAGCCTGAAGTCACGTGGGTTGGAGCCTGGAGTCACGTGGGTTCAAACCTGAACTTTTTGGATAACAATTGTGTCTTTTTTTCTATATTTGTGTTCGTTCGTCGGATGTTGCGTTTGGAAAGAGTAGCTGCCAACTTCAAAAGTGGTGACCGATCGATTTCAAAGTCACGTGGGTTGAAGCCCGATGTCACGTGGGTTGAAGCCTGAAGTCACGTGGGTTAAATCCTGAACTTTTTAGATAACAATTGTGTCTTTTCTTCTATATTTGTGTTCGTTCGTCAGATGTTGCGTTTGAAACAAGTAGCTGCCAACATCAAAAGTGGTGACCGATCGTTTTAAAAGTCACGTGGGTTGAAGCCTGAAGTCACGTGGGTTGGAGCTTGGAGTCACGTGGGTTCAAACCTGAACTTCTTGAATAACAATTTCGTTATTTTTTTTTGATATTTGTGTTCGTTCGTCAGATGTTGCGTTTGGAACAAGTAGCTGCCTACTCCAAAAGTGGTGACCGATCGTTTTAAAAGTCACGTGGGTTGAAGCCTGAAGTCACGTGGGTTGAAGCCTGAAGTCACGTGGGTTGGAGCCTGGAGTCACGTGGGTTCAAACCTGAACTTTTTGGATAACAATTCTGTCTTCTTTTCTATATTTGTGTTCGTTCGTCGGATGTTGCGTTTGGAAAGAGTAGCTGCCAACTTCAAAAGTGGTGACCGATCGATTTCAAAGTCACGTGGGTTGAAGCCCGAAGTCACGTGGGTTGAAGCCTGGAGTCACGTGGGTTGAAGCCTGAAGTCACGTGGGTTAAAACCTGAACTTTTCAGATAACAATTGTGTCTTTTCTTCTATATTTGTGTTCGTTCGTCAGATGTTGCGTTTGAAACAAGTAGCTGCCAACATCAAAAGTGGTGACCGATCGTTTTAAAAGTCACGTGGGTTGAAGCCTGAAGTCACGTGGGTTGGAGCTTGGAGTCACGTGGGTTCAAACCTGAACTTCTTGAATCACAAATTCGTTATTTTTTTTTTGATATTTGTGTTCGTTCGTCAGATGTTGCGTTTGGAACAAGTAGCTGCCAACTCCAAAAGTGGTGACCGATCGTTTCAAAAGTCACGTGGGTTGAAGCCTGAAGTCACGTGGGTTGAAGCCTGGAGTCACGTGGGTTGAAGCCTGAAGTCACGTGGGTGAAAACCTGAACTTTTTGGATAACAATTGCGTCTTTTCTTCTATATTTGTGTTCGTTCGTCAGATGTTGCGTTTGGAACAAGTAGCTGCCAACATCAATTGCGGTGACCGATCGTTTCAAAAGTCACGTGTGTTGAAGCCTGAAGTCACGTGGGTTGGAGCCTGAAGTCACGTGGGTTGAAACCTGAACTTTTTGGATAACAATTGCGACTTTTCTTCTATATTTGTGTTCGTTCGTCAGATGTTGCGTTTGGAACAAGTAGTTGCCAACTTCAAAAGTGGTGACCGATCGTTTTCAAAGTTACGTGGGTTGAAGCCTGAAGTCACGTGGGTTGAAGCCTAAAGTCACGTGGGTTGAAGCCTGAAGTCACGTGGGTTGAAACCTGAACTTTTTGGATAACAATTGTGTCTTTTCTTCTATATTTGTGTTCGTTCGTCAGATGTTGCGTTAGGAACAAGTAGCTGCCAACATCAAAAATGGTGACCGATCGTTTTGAAAGTCACGTGGGTTGAAGCCTGAAGTCACGTGGGTTGGAGCCTGGAGTCACGTGGGTTCCAACCAGAACTTTTTGGATAACAATTGTGTCTTTTTCTCTATATTTGTGTTCGTTCGTCGGATGTTGCGTTTGGAAAGAGTAGCTGCCAACTTCAAAAGTGGTGACCGATCGATTTCAAAGTCACGTGGGTTGAAGCCCGAAGTCACGTGGGTTGAAGCCTGAAGTCACGTGGGTTGAAGCCTGAAGTCATGTGGGTTAAAACCTGAACTTTTTAGATAACAATTGTGTCTTTTCTTCTATATTTGTGTTCGTTCGTCAGATGTTGCGTTTGGAAAGAGTAGTTGCCAACTTCAAAGTGGTGATCGATCGTTTTCAAAGTCACGTGGGTTGAAGCCTGAAGTCACGTGGATTGAAGCCTAAAATCACGTGAGTTGAAGCCTGGACTCACGTGGGTTGAAACCTGAACTTTTTGGATAACAATTGCGACTTTTCTTCTATATTTGTGTTCGTTCGTCAGATGTTGCGTTTGGAACAAATAGCTGCCAACATCAATTGCGGTGACAGATCGTTTCAAAAGTCACGTGTGTTGAAGCCTGAAGTCACGTGGTTTGGAGCCTGGAGTCACGTGGGTTCAAACCTGAACTTTTTGGATAACAATTGTGTCTTTTTTTCTATATATGTGTTCGTTCGTCAGATGTTGCGTTTGGAAAGAGTAGTTGCCAACTTCAAAAGTGGTGACCGATCGTTTTCAAAGTCACGTGGGTTGAAGCCTGAAGTCACGTTGATTGAAGCCTGAAGTCACGTGGGTTAGAACCTGAACTTTTTGGATAACAATTGTGTCTTTTCTTCTATATTTGTGTTCGTTCGTCAGATGTTGCGTTTGGAACAAGTAGCTGTCAACATCAATTGCGGTGACCGATCGTTTCAAAAGTCACGTGTGTTGAAGCCTGAAGTCACGTGGGTTGGAGCCTGGAGTCACGTGGGTTCAAACCTAAACTTTTTGGATAACAATTGTGTCTTTTTTCCTATATTTGTGTTCGTTCGTCAGATGTTGCGTTTGGAAAGAGTAGCTGCCAACTTCAAAAGTGGTGACAGATCGTTTCCAAAGTCACGTGGATTGAAGCCTAAAGTCACGTGGGTTAAAGCCTGAAGTCACGTGGGTGTAAACCTGAACTTTTTGGATAACAATTGTGTCTTTTTTCTATATTTGTGTTCGTTCGTCAGATGTTGCGATTGGAAAGAGTGGTTGCCAACTTCAAAAGTGGTGACCGATCGTTTTCAAAGTCACGTGGGTTGAAGCCTGAAGTCACGTTGATTGAAGCCTGAAGTCACGTGGGTTAGAACCTGAACTTTTTGGATAACAATTGTGTCTTTTCTTCTATATTTGTGTTCGTTCGTCAGATGTTGCGTTTGGAACAAGTAGCTGTCAACATCAATTGCGGTGACCGATCGTTTCAAAAGTCACGTGTGTTGAAGCCTGAAGTCACGTGGGTTGGAGCCTGGAGTCACGTGGGTTCAAACCTAAACTTTTTGGATAACAATTGTGTCTTTTTTCCTATATTTGTGTTCGTTCGTCAGATGTTGCGTTTGGAAAGAGTAGCTGCCAACTTCAAAAGTGGTGACAGATCGTTTTCAAAGTCACGTGGATTGAAGCCTAAAGTCACGTGGGTTAAAGCCTGAAGTCACGTGGGTTGAAACCTGAACTTTTTGGATAACAATTGCGACTTTTCTTCTGTATTTGTGTTCGTTCGTCAGATGTTGCGTTTGGAACAAGTAGCTGTCAACATCAATTGCGGTGACCGATCGTTTTAAAAGTCACGTGGGTTGAAGCCTGAAGTCACGTGGGTTGGAGCCTGGAGTCACGTGGGTTCAAGCCTGAACTTTTTGGATAACAATTGTGTCTTTTTTTCTATATTTGTGTTCGTTCGTCAGATGTTGCGTTTGGAAAGAGTAGTTGCCAACTTCAAAAGTGGTGATCGATCGTTTTCAAAGTCACGTGGGTTGAAGCCTGAAGTCACGTGGGTTGAAACCTGAAGTCGCGTGGGTTGAAGCCTGAAGTCACGTGGGTTGAAACCTGAACTTTTTGGATAACAATTGCGACTTTTCTTCTATATTTGTGTTCGTTCGTCAGATGTTGCGTTTGGAACAAGTAGTTGCCAACTTCAAAAGTGGTGACCGATCGTTTTCAAAGTTACGTGGGTTGAAGCCTGAAGTCACGTGGGTTGAAGCCTAAAGTCACGTGGGTTGAAGCCTGAAGTCACGTGGGTTGAAGCCTGAAGTCACGTGGGTTGAAGCCTGAAGTCACGTGGGTTAAAACCTGAACTTTTTAGATAACAATTGTGTCTTTTCTTCTATATTTGTGTTCGTTCGTCAGATGTTGCGTTTGAAACAAGTAGCTGCCAACATCAAAAGTGGTGACCGATCGATTTCAAAGTCACGTGGGTTGAAGCCCGAAGTCACGTGGGTTGAAGCCTGAAGTCACGTGGGTTGAAGCCTGAAGTCACGTGGGTTAAAACCTGAACTTTTTAGATAACAATTGTGTCTTTTCTTCTATATTTGTGTTCGTTCGTCAGATGTTGCGTTTGAAACAAGTAGCTGTCAACATCAAAAGTGGTGACCGATCGTTTTAGAAGTCACGTGGGTTGAAGCCTGAAGTCACGTGGGTTGGAGCCTGGAGTCACGTGGGTTCAAACCTGAACTTTTTGGATAACAATTGTGTCTTTTTTTCTATATTTGTGTTCGTTCGTCAGATGTTGCGTTTGGAAAGAGTAGTTGCCAACTTCAAAAGTGGTGATCGATCGTTTTCAAAGTCACGTGGGTTGAAGCCTGAAGTCACGTGGGTTGAAGCCTAAAATCACGTGAGTTGAAGCCTGAAGTCACGTGGGTTGAAACCTGAACTTTTTGGATAACAATTGTGTCTTTTCTTCTATATTTGTGTTCGTTCGTCGGATGTTGCGTTAGGAACAAGTAGCTGCCAACATCAAAAGCGGTGACCGATCGTTTTAAAAGTCACGTGGGTTGAAGCCTGAAGTCACGTGGGTTGGAGCCTGGAGTCACGTGGGTTCAAGCCTGAACTTTTTGGATAACAATTGTGTCTTTTTTCTATATTTGTGTTCGTTCGTCAGATGTTGCGATTGGAAAGAGTGGTTGCCAACTTCAAAAGTGGTGACCGATCGTTTTCAAAGTCACGTGGGTTGAAGCCTGAAGTCACGTTGATTGAAGCCTGAAGTCACGTGGGTTAGAACCTGAACTTTTTGGATAACAATTGTGTCTTTTCTTCTATATTTGTGTTCGTTCGTCAGATGTTGCGTTTGGAACAAGTAGCTGCCAACATCAAAAGTGGTGACCGATCGTTTCAAAAGTCACGTGGGTTGAAGCCTGAAGTCACGTGGGTTGGAGCCTGGAGTCACGTGGGTTCAAACCTAAACTTTTTTGATAACAATTGAGTCTTTTTTCCTATATTTGTGTTCGTTCGTCAGATGTTGCGTTTGGAAAGAGTAGCTGCCAACTTCAAAAGTGGTGACAGATCGTTTTCAAAGTCACGTGGATTGAAGCCTAAAGTCACGTGGGTTAAAGCCTGAAGTCACGTGGGTTGAAACCTGAACTTTTTGGATAACAATTGCGACTTTTCTTCTATATTTGTGTTCGTTCGTCAGATGTTGCGTTTGGAACAAGTAGCTGTCAACATCAATTGCGGTGACCGATCGTTTCAAAAGTCACGTGTGTTGAAGCCTGAAGTCACGTGGGTTGGAGCCTGGAGTCACGTGGGTTCAAACCTGAACTGTTTGGATAACAATTGTGTCTTTTTTTTCTATATTTGTGTTCGTTCGTCAGATGTTGCGTTTGGAATGAGTAGTTGCCAACTTCAAAAGTGGTGACCGATCGTTTTCAAAGTCACGTGGGTTGAAGCCTGAAGTCACGTGGGTTGAAGCCTAAAGTCACGTGGGTTGAAGCCTGAAGTCACGTGGGTTGAAACCTGAACTTTTTGGATAACAATTGTGTCTTTTCTTCTATATTTGTGTTCGTTCGTCAGATGTTGCGTTTGGAACAAGTAGCTGTCAACATCAATTGCGGTGACCGATCGTTCTAAAAGTCACGTGGGTTGAAGCCTGAAGTCACGTGGGTTGGAGCCTGGAGTCACGTGGGTTCAAGCCTGAACTTTTTGGATAACAATTGTGTCTTTTTTCCTATATTTGGCTCGTTCGTCAGATGTTGCGTTTGGAAAGAGTAGTTGCCAACTTCAAAAGTGGTGACCGATCGTTTTCAAAGTCACGTGGGTTGAAGCCTGAAGTCACGTTGGTTGAAGCCTGAAGTCACGTGGGTTAGAACCTGAACTTTTTGGATAACAATTGTGTCTTTCCTTCTATATTTGTGTTCGTTCGTCAGATGATGCGTTTGGAACAAGTAGCTGCCAACTCCAAAAGTGGTGACCGATCGTTTTCAAAGTCACGTGGGTTGAAGCCTGAAGTCACGTGGGTTGAAGCCTGGAGTCACGTGGGTTGAAGCCTGAAGTCACGTGAGTTGAAGCCTGAAGTCACGTGGGTTGGAGCCTGGAGTCACGTGGGTTCAAACCTGAACTTTTTGGATAACAATTGTGTCTTTTTCTCTATATTTGTGTTCGTTCGTCGGATGTTGCGTTTGGAAAGAGTAGCTGCCAACTTCAAAAGTGGTGACCGATCGATTTCAATGTCACGTGGGTTGAAGCCCGAAGTCACGTGGGTTGAAGCCTGAAGTCACGTGGGTTGAAGCCTGAAGTCACGTGGGTTAAAACCTGAACTTTTTAGATAACAATTGTGTCTTTTCTTCTATATTTGGTTCGTTCGTCAGATGTTGCGTTTGGAACAAGTAGCTGCCAACATCAATTGCGGTGACCGATCGTTTCAAAAGTCACGTGTGTTGAAGCCTGAAGTCACGTGGGTTGAAGCCTGAAGTCACGTGGGTTGGAGCCTGGAGTCACGTGGGTTCAAACCTGAACTTTTTGGATAACAATTGTGTCTTTTTTTCTATATTTGTGTTCGTTCGTCGGATGTTGCGTTTGGAAAGAGTAGCTGCCAACTTCAAAAGTGGTGACCGATCGATTTCAAAAGTCACGTGTGTTGAAGCCTGAAGTCACGTGGGTTGGAGCCTGGAGGCACGTGGGTTCAAACCTGAACTTTTTGGATAACAATTGTGTCTTTTTTTCTATATTTGTGTTCGTTCGTCAGATGTTGCGTTTGGAAAGAGTAGTTGCCAACTTCAAAAGTGGTGATCGATCGTTTTCAAAGTCACGTGGGTTGAAGCCTGAAGTCACGTGGGTTGAAACCTGAAGTCACGTGGGTTGAAGCCTGAAGTCACGTGGGTTGAAACCTGAACTTTTTGGATAACAATTGCGACTTTTCTTCTATATTTGTGTTCGTTCGTCAGATGTTGCGTTTGGAACAAGTAGTTGCCAACTTCAAAAGTGGTGACCGATCGTTTTCAAAGTCACGTGGGTTGAAGCCTGAAGTCACGTGGGTTGAAGCCTAAAGTCACGTGGGTTGAAGCCTGGAGTCACGTGGGTTGAAACCTGAACTTTTTGGATAACAATTGTGTCTTTTCTTCTATATTTGTGTTCGTTCGTCAGATGTTGCGTTAGGAACAAGTAGCTGCCAACATCAAAAGTGGTGACCGATCGTTTTAAAAGTCACGTGGGTTGAAGCCTGAAGTCACGTGGGTTGGAGCCTGGAGTCACGTGGGTTCAAACCTAAACTTTTTGGATAACAATTGTGTCTTTTTCTCTATATTTGTGTTCGTTCGTCGGATGTTGCGTTTGGAAAGAGTAGCTGCCAACTTCGAAAGTGGTGACCGATCGATTTCAAAGTCACGTGGGTTGAAGCCCGAAGTCACGTGGGTTGAAGCCTGAAGTCACGTGGGTTGAAGCCTGAAGTCACGTGGGTTAAAACCTGAACTTTTTAGATAACAATTGTGTCTTTTCTTCTATATTTGTGTTCGTTCGTCAGATGTTGCGTTTGAAACAAGTAGCTGCCAACATCAAAAGTGGTGACCGATCGTTTTAAAAGTCACGTGGGTTGAAGCCTGAAGTCACGTGGGTTGGAGCCTGGAGTCACGTGGGTCCAAACCTAAACTTTTTGAATAACAATTTCGTTTTTTTTTTTGATATTTGTGTTCGTTCGTCAGATGTTGCGTTTGGAACAAGTAGCTGCCAACTCCAAAAGTGGTGACCGATCGTTTTAAAAGTCACGTGGGTTGAAGCCTGAAGTCACGTGGGTTAAAGCCAGGAGTCACGTGGGTTGAAGCCTAAAGTCACCTGGGTTAAAACCTGAACTTTTTGGATAACAATTGCGTCTTTTCTTCTATATTTGTGTTCGTTCGTCAGATGTTGCGTTTGGAATAAGTAGCTGCCAACATCAATTGCGGTGACCGATCGTTCCAAAAGTCACGTGTGTGGAAGCCTGAAGTCACGTGGGTTGGAGCCTGGAGTCACGTGGGTTCAAACCTGAACTTTTTGGATAACAATTGTGTCTTTTTTTCTATATTTGTGTTCGTTCGTCAGATGTTGCGTTTGGAAAGAGTAGTTGCCAACTTCAAAAGTGGTGATCGATCGTTTTCAAAGTCACGTGGGTTGAAGCCTAAAATCACGTGAGTTGAAGCCTGGAGTCACGTGGGTTGAAACCTGAACTTTTTGGATAACAATTGCGACTTTTCTTCTATATTTGTGTTCGTTCGTCAGATGTTGCGTTTGGAACAAATAGCTGCCAACATCAATTGCGGTGACCGATCGTTTCAAAAGTCACGTGTGTTGAAGCCTGAAGGCACGTGGGTTGGAGCCTGGAGTCACGTGGGTTCAAACCTGAACTTTTTGGATAACAATTGTGTCTTTTTTTCTATATATGTGTTCGTTCGTCAGATGTTGCGTTTGGAAAGAGTAGTTGCCAACTTCAAAAGTGGTGACCGATCGTTTTCAAAGTCACGTGGGTTGAAGCCTGAAGTCACGTGGGTTGAAGCCTAAAGTCACGTGGGTTGAAGCCTGAAGTCACGTGGGTTGAAACCTGAACTTTTTGGATAACAATTGTGTCTTTTCTTCTATATTTGTGTTCGTTCGTCAGATGTTGCGTTTGGAACAAGTAGCTGCAAACATCAAAAGTGGTGACCGATCGTTTCAAAAGTCACGTGGGTTGAAGCCTGAAGTCACGTGGGTTGGAGCCTGGAGTCACGTGGGTTCAAACCTAAACTTTTTGGATAACAATTGTGTCTTTTTTCCTATATTTGTGTTCGTTCGTCAGATGTTGCGTTTGGAAAGAGTAGCTGCCAACTTCAAAAGTGGTGACAGATCGTTTTCAAAGTCACGTGGGTTGAAGCCTGAAGTCACGTGGGTTAAAGCCTGAAGTCACGTGGGTTGAAACCTGAACTTTTTGGATAACAATTGCGACTTTTCTTCTATATTCGTGTTCGTTCGTCAGATGTTGCGTTTGGAACAAGTAGCTGTCAACAACAATTGCGGTGACCGATCGTTTCAAAAGTCACGTGTGTTGAAGCCTGAAGTCACGTGGGTTGGAGCCTGGAGTCACGTGGGTTCAAACCTGAACTTTTTGGATAACAATTGTGTCTTTTTTTCTATATTTGTGTTCGTTCGTCGGATGTTGCGTTTGGAAAGAGTAGCTGCCAACTTCAAAAGTGGTGACCGATCGATTTCAAAGTCACGTGGGTTGAAGCCCGATGTCACGTGGGTTGAAGCCTGAAGTCACGTGGGTTAAATCCTGAACTTTTTAGATAACAATTGTGTCTTTTCTTCTATATTTGTGTTCGTTCGTCAGATGTTGCGTTTGAAACAAGTAGCTGCCAACATCAAAAGTGGTGACCGATCGTTTTAAAAGTCACGTGGGTTGAAGCCTGAAGTCACGTGGGTTGGAGCTTGGAGTCACGTGGGTTCAAACCTGAACTTCTTGAATAACAATTTCGTTATTTTTTTTTGATATTTGTGTTCGTTCGTCAGATGTTGCGTTTGGAACAAGTAGCTGCCTACTCCAAAAGTGGTGACCGATCGTTTTAAAAGTCACGTGGGTTGAAGCCTGAAGTCACGTGGGTTGAAGCCTGAAGTCACGTGGGTTGGAGCCTGGAGTCACGTGGGTTCAAACCTGAACTTTTTGGATAACAATTCTGTCTTCTTTTCTATATTTGTGTTCGTTCGTCGGATGTTGCGTTTGGAAAGAGTAGCTGCCAACTTCAAAAGTGGTGACCGATCGATTTCAAAGTCACGTGGGTTGAAGCCCGAAGTCACGTGGGTTGAAGCCTGGAGTCACGTGGGTTGAAGCCTGAAGTCACGTGGGTTAAAACCTGAACTTTTCAGATAACAATTGTGTCTTTTCTTCTATATTTGTGTTCGTTCGTCAGATGTTGCGTTTGAAACAAGTAGCTGCCAACATCAAAAGTGGTGACCGATCGTTTTAAAAGTCACGTGGGTTGAAGCCTGAAGTCACGTGGGTTGGAGCTTGGAGTCACGTGGGTTCAAACCTGAACTTCTTGAATCACAAATTCGTTATTTTTTTTTTGATATTTGTGTTCGTTCGTCAGATGTTGCGTTTGGAACAAGTAGCTGCCAACTCCAAAAGTGGTGACCGATCGTTTCAAAAGTCACGTGGGTTGAAGCCTGAAGTCACGTGGGTTGAAGCCTGGAGTCACGTGGGTTGAAGCCTGAAGTCACGTGGGTGAAAACCTGAACTTTTTGGATAACAATTGCGTCTTTTCTTCTATATTTGTGTTCGTTCGTCAGATGTTGCGTTTGGAACAAGTAGCTGCCAACATCAATTGCGGTGACCGATCGTTTCAAAAGTCACGTGTGTTGAAGCCTGAAGTCACGTGGGTTGGAGCCTGGAGTCACGTGGGTTCAAACCTGAACTTTTTGGATAACAATTGTGTCTTTTTTTTTATATTTGTGTTCGTTCGTCAGATGTTGCGTTTGGAAAGAGTAGTTGCCAACTTCAAAAGTGGTGATCGATCGTTTTCAAAGTCACGTGGGTTGAAGCCTGAAGTCACGTGGGTTGAAACCTGAAGTCGCGTGGGTTGAAGCCTGAAGTCACGTGGGTTGAAACCTGAACTTTTTGGATAACAATTGCGACTTTTCTTCTATATTTGTGTTCGTTCGTCAGATGTTGCGTTTGGAACAAGTAGTTGCCAACTTCAAAAGTGGTGACCGATCGTTTTCAAAGTTACGTGGGTTGAAGCCTGAAGTCACGTGGGTTGAAGCCTAAAGTCACGTGGGTTGAAGCCTGAAGTCACGTGGGTTGAAACCTGAACTTTTTGGATAACAATTGTGTCTTTTCTTCTATATTTGTGTTCGTTCGTCAGATGTTGCGTTAGGAACAAGTAGCTGCCAACATCAAAAATGGTGACCGATCGTTTTGAAAGTCACGTGGGTTGAAGCCTGAAGTCACGTGGGTTGGAGCCTGGAGTCACGTGGGTTCCAACCAGAACTTTTTGGATAACAATTGTGTCTTTTTCTCTATATTTGTGTTCGTTCGTCGGATGTTGCGTTTGGAAAGAGTAGCTGCCAACTTCAAAAGTGGTGACCGATCGATTTCAAAGTCACGTGGGTTGAAGCCCGAAGTCACGTGGGTTGAAGCCTGAAGTCACGTGGGTTGAAGCCTGAAGTCATGTGGGTTAAAACCTGAACTTTTTAGATAACAATTGTGTCTTTTCTTCTATATTTGTGTTCGTTCGTCAGATGTTGCGTTTGGAAAGAGTAGTTGCCAACTTCAAAGTGGTGATCGATCGTTTTCAAAGTCACGTGGGTTGAAGCCTGAAGTCACGTGGATTGAAGCCTAAAATCACGTGAGTTGAAGCCTGGACTCACGTGGGTTGAAACCTGAACTTTTTGGATAACAATTGCGACTTTTCTTCTATATTTGTGTTCGTTCGTCAGATGTTGCGTTTGGAACAAATAGCTGCCAACATCAATTGCGGTGACAGATCGTTTCAAAAGTCACGTGTGTTGAAGCCTGAAGTCACGTGGTTTGGAGCCTGGAGTCACGTGGGTTCAAACCTGAACTTTTTGGATAACAATTGTGTCTTTTTTTCTATATATGTGTTCGTTCGTCAGATGTTGCGTTTGGAAAGAGTAGTTGCCAACTTCAAAAGTGGTGACCGATCGTTTTCAAAGTCACGTGGGTTGAAGCCTGAAGTCACGTTGATTGAAGCCTGAAGTCACGTGGGTTAGAACCTGAACTTTTTGGATAACAATTGTGTCTTTTCTTCTATATTTGTGTTCGTTCGTCAGATGTTGCGTTTGGAACAAGTAGCTGTCAACATCAATTGCGGTGACCGATCGTTTCAAAAGTCACGTGTGTTGAAGCCTGAAGTCACGTGGGTTGGAGCCTGGAGTCACGTGGGTTCAAACCTAAACTTTTTGGATAACAATTGTGTCTTTTTTCCTATATTTGTGTTCGTTCGTCAGATGTTGCGTTTGGAAAGAGTAGCTGCCAACTTCAAAAGTGGTGACAGATCGTTTCCAAAGTCACGTGGATTGAAGCCTAAAGTCACGTGGGTTAAAGCCTGAAGTCACGTGGGTTGAAACCTGAACTTTTTGGATAACAATTGTGTCTTTTTTCTATATTTGTGTTCGTTCGTCAGATGTTGCGATTGGAAAGAGTGGTTGCCAACTTCAAAAGTGGTGACCGATCGTTTTCAAAGTCACGTGGGTTGAAGCCTGAAGTCACGTTGATTGAAGCCTGAAGTCACGTGGGTTAGAACCTGAACTTTTTGGATAACAATTGTGTCTTTTCTTCTATATTTGTGTTCGTTCGTCAGATGTTGCGTTTGGAACAAGTAGCTGTCAACATCAATTGCGGTGACCGATCGTTTCAAAAGTCACGTGTGTTGAAGCCTGAAGTCACGTGGGTTGGAGCCTGGAGTCACGTGGGTTCAAACCTAAACTTTTTGGATAACAATTGTGTCTTTTTTCCTATATTTGTGTTCGTTCGTCAGATGTTGCGTTTGGAAAGAGTAGCTGCCAACTTCAAAAGTGGTGACAGATCGTTTTCAAAGTCACGTGGATTGAAGCCTAAAGTCACGTGGGTTAAAGCCTGAAGTCACGTGGGTTGAAACCTGAACTTTTTGGATAACAATTGCGACTTTTCTTCTATATTTGTGTTCGTTCGTCAGATGTTGCGTTTGGAACAAGTAGCTGTCAACATCAATTGCGGTGACCGATCGTTTTAAAAGTCACGTGGGTTGAAGCCTGAAGTCACGTGGGTTGGAGCCTGGAGTCACGTGGGTTCAAGCCTGAACTTTTTGGATAACAATTGTGTCTTTTTTCCTATATTTGGTTCGTTCGTCAGATGTTGCGTTTGGAAAGAGTAGTTGCCAACTTCAAAAGTGGTGACCGATCGTTTTCAAAGCACGTGGGTTGAAGCCTGAAGTCACGTTGGTTGAAGCCTGAAGTCACGTGGGTTAGAACCTGAACTTTTTGGATAACAATTGTGTCTTTTCTTCTATATTTGTGTTCGTTCGTCAGATGATGCGTTTGGAACAAGTAGCTGCCAACTCCAAAAGTGGTGACCGATCGTTTTAAAAGTCACGTGGGTTGAAGCCTGGAGTCACGTGGGTTGAAGCCTGAAGTCACGTGAGTTGGAGCCTGAAGTCACGTGGGTTCAAACCTGAACTTTTTGGATAACAATTGTGTCTTTTTCTCTATATTTGTGTTCGTTCGTCGGATGTTGCGTTTGGAAAGAGTAGCTGCCAACTTCAGAAGTGGTGACCGATCGATTTCAATGTCACGTGGGTTGAAGCCCGAAGTCACGTGGGTTGAAGCCTGAAGTCACGTGGGTTGAAGCCTGAAGTCACGTGGGTTAAAACCTGAACTTTTTAGATAACAATTGTGTCTTTTCTTCTATATTTGTGTTCGTTCGTCAGATGTTGCGTTTGAAACAAGTAGCTGCCAACATCAAAAGTGGTGACCGATCGTTTTAAAAGTCACGTGGGTTGAAGCCTGAAGTCACGTGGGTTGGAGCCTGGAGTCACGTGGGTTCAAACCTGAACTTTTTGGATAACAATTGTGTCTTTTTTTCTATATTTGGGTTCGTTCGTCAGATGTTGCGTTTGGAAAGACTAGCTGCCAACTTCAAGAGTTGTGACCGATCGTTTTCAAAGTCACGTGGGTTGAAGCCTGAAGTCACGTGGGTTGAAGCCTGAAGTCACGTGGGTTAAAACCTGAACTTTTTGGATAACAATTGTGTCTTTTCTTCTATATTTGTGTTCGTTCGTCAGATGTTGCGTTTGGAACAAGTAGCTGCCAACTCCAAAAGTGGTGACCGATCGTTTTAAAAGTCACGTGGGTTGAAGCCTGAAGTCACGTGGGTTGGAGCCTGGAGTCACGTGAGTTCAAACCTGAACTTTTTGGATTACAATTGTGTCTTTTCTTCTATATTTGTGTTCGTTCGTCAGATGTTGCGTTTGGAACAAGTAGCTGCCAACTCCAAAAGTGGTGACGGATCGTTTTAAAAGTCACGTGGGTTGAAGCCTGAAGTCACGTGGGTTAAAGCCTGGAGTCACGTGGGTTGAAGCCTGAAGTCACGTGGGTTAAAACCTGAACTTTTTGGATAACAATTGCGTCTTTTCTTCTATATTTGTGTTCGTTCGTCAGATGTTGCGTTTGGAATAAGTAGCTGCCAACATCAATTGCGGTGACCGATCGTTTCAAAAGTCACGTGTGTGGAAGCCTGAAGTCACGTGGGTTGGAGCCTGGAGTCACGTGGGTTCAAACCTGAACTTTTTGGATAACAATTGTGTCTTTTTTTCTATATTTGTGTTCGTTCGTCAGATGTTGCGTTTGGAAAGAGTAGTTGCCAACTTCAAAAGTGGTGATCGATCGTTTTCAAAGTCACGTGGGTTGAAGCCTGAAGTCACGTGGGTTGAAGCCTAAAATCACGTGAGTTGAAGCCTGGAGTCACGTGGGTTGAAACCTCAACTTTTTGGATAACAATTGCGTCTTTTCTTCTATATTTGTGTTCGTTCGTCAGATGTTGCGTTTGGAATAAGAAGCTGCCAACATCAATTGCGGTGACCGATCGTTTCAAAAGTCACGTGTGTGGAAGCCTGAAGTCACGTGGGTTGGAGCCTGGAGTCACGTGGGTTCAAACCTGAACTTTTTGGATAACAATTGTGTCTTTTTTTCTATATTTGTGTTCGTTCGTCAGATGTTGCGTTTGGAAAGAGTAGTTGCCAACTTCAAAAGTGGTGATCGATCGTTTTCAAAGTCACGTGGGTTGAAGCCTGAAGTCACGTGGGTTGAAGCCTAAAATCACGTGAGTTGAAGCCTGGAGTCACGAGGGTTCAAACCTGAACTTTTTGGATAACAATTGTGTCTTTTTTTCTATATATGTGTTCGTTCGTCAGATGTTGCGTTTGGAAAGAGTAGTTGCCAACTTCAAAAGTGGTGACCGATCGTTTTCAAAGTCACGTGGGTTGAAGCCTGAAGTCACGTGGGTTGAAGCCTAAAGTCACGTGGGTTGAAGCCTGAAGTAATGTGGGTTGAAACCTGAACTTTTTGGATAACAATTGTGTCTTTTCTTCTATATTTGTGTTCGTTCGTCGGATGTTGCGTTAGGAACAAGTAGCTGCCAACATCAAAAGCGGTGACCGATCGTTTTAAAAGTCACGTGGGTTGAAGCCTGAAGTCACGTGGGTTGGAGCCTGGAGTCACGTGGGTTCAAGCCTGAACTTTTTGGATAACAATTGTGTCTTTTTTCTATATTTGTGTTCGTTCGTCAGATGTTGCGATTGGAAAGAGTGGTTGCCAACTTCAAAAGTGGTGACCGATCGTTTTCAAAGTCACGTGGGTTGAAGCCTGAAGTCACGTTGGTTGAAGCCTGAAGTCACGTGGGTTAGAACCTGAACTTTTTGGATAACAATTGTGTCTTTTCTTCTATATTTGTGTTCGTTCGTCAGATGTTGCGTTTGGAACAAGTAGCTGCCAACATCAAAAGTGGTGACCGATCGTTTCAAAAGTCACGTGGGTTGAAGCCTGAAGTCACGTGGGTTGGAGCCTGGAGTCACGTGGGTTCAAACCTAAACTTTTTGGATAACAATTGTGTCTTTTTTCCTATATTTGTGTTCGTTCGTCAGATGTTGCGTTTGGAAAGAGTAGCTGCCAACTTCAAAAGTGGTGACCGATCGTTTTCAAAGTCACGTGGGTTGAAGCCTAAAGTCACGTGGGTTAAAGCCTGAAGTCACGTGGGTTGAAACCTGAACTTTTTGGATAACAATTGCGACTTTTCTTCTATATTTGTGTTCGTTCGTCAGATGTTGCGTTTGGAACAAGTAGCTGTCAACATCAATTGCGGTGACCGACCGTTTCAAAAGTCACGTGTGTTGAAGCCTGAAGTCACGTGGGTTGGAGCCTGGAGTCACGTGGGTTCAAACCTGAACTTTTTGGATAACAATTGTGTCTTTTTTTCTATATTTGTGTTCGTTCGTCAGATGTTGCGTTTGGAATGAGTAGTTGCCAACTTCAAAAGTGGTGACCGATCGTTTTCAAAGTCACGTGGGTTGAAGCCTGAAGTCACGTGGGTTGAAGCCTAAAGTCACGTGGGTTGAAGCCTGAAGTCACGTGGGTTGAAACCTGAACTTTTTGGATAACAATTGTGTCTTTTCTTCTATATTTGTGTTCGTTCGTCAGATGTTGCGTTAGGAACAAAAAGCTGCCAACATCAAAAGCGGTGACCGATCGTTTTAAAAGTCACGTGGGTTGAAGCCTGAAGTCACGTGGGTTGGAGCCTGGAGTCACGTGGGTTCAAGCCTGAACTTTTTGGATAACAATTGTGTCTTTTTTTCTATATTTGGTTCGTTCGTCAGATGTTGCGTTTGGAAAGAGTAGTTGCCAACTTCAAAAGTGGTGACCGATCGTTTTCAAAGTCACGTGGGTTGAAGCCTGAAGTCACGTGGGTTGAAGCCTAAAGTCACGTGGGTTGAAGCCTGAAGTCACGTGGGTTGAAACCTGAACTTTTTGGATAACAATTGTGTCTTTTCTTCTATATTTGTGTTCGTTCGTCAGATGTTGCGTTAGGAACAAAAAGCTGCCAACATCAAAAGCGGTGACCGATCGTTTTAAAAGTCACGTGGGTTGAAGCCTGAAGTCACGTTGGTTGAAGCCTGAAGTCACGTGGGTTAGAACCTGAACTTTTTGGATAACAATTGTGTCTTTTCTTCTATATTTGTGTTCGTTCGTCAGATGTTGCGTTAGGAACAAGTAGCTGCCAACATCAAGAGTGGTGACCGATCGTTTCAAAAGTCACGTGGGTTGAAGCCTGAAGTCACGTGGGTTGGAGCCTGGAGTCACGTGGGTTCAAACCTGCTTTTTGGATAACAATTGTGTCTTTTTTTCTATATTTGTGTTCGTTCGTCAGATGTTGCGTTTGGAAAGAGTAGCTGCCAACTTCAAAAGTGGTGACCTGGTGACCGATCGTTTTCAAAGTCACGTGGGTTGACGCCTGAAGTCACGTGGGTTGAAGCCTGAAGTCACGTGGGTTGGAACCTGAACTTTTTGGATAACAAGTGTGTCTTTTCTTCTATATTTGTGTTCGTTCGTCAGATGTTGCGTTTGGAACAAGTAGCTGCCAACATCAAAAGTGGTGACCGATCGTTTTAAAAGTAACGTGGGTTGAAGCCTGGAGTCACGTGGGTTGGAGCCTGGAGTCACGTGGGTTCAAACCTGAACTTTTTGGATAACAATTGTGTCTTTTTTTCTATATTTGTGTTCGTTCGTCGGATGTTGCGTTTGGGAAGAGTAGCTGCCAACTCCAAAAGTGGTGACCGATCGTTTTCAAAGTCACGTGGGTTGAAGCCTGAAGTCACGTGGGTTAAAGCCTGAAGTCACGTGGGTTGTAGCCTGAAGTCACGTGGGTTAAAACCTGAACTTTTTTGATAACAATTGTGTCTTTCCTTCTATATTTGTGTTCGTTCGTCAGATGTTGCGTTTGAAACAAGTAGCTGCCAACATCAAAAGTGGTGACCGATCGTTTTAAAAGTAACGTGGGTTGAAGCCTGGAGTCACGTGGGTTGGAGCCTGGAGTCACGTGGGTTCAAACCTGTACTTTTTGGATAACAATTCTGTCTTTTCTTCTATATTTGTGTTCGTTCGTCAGATGTTGCGTTTGAAACAAGTAGCTGCCAACATCGAAAGTGGTGACCGATCGTTCTGAAAATCACGTGGGTTGAAGCCTGAAGTCACGTGGGTTGAAGCCTGAAGTCACGTGGGTTAAAACCTGAACTTTTTTGACAACAATTGTGTCTTTTCTTCTATATTTGTGTTCGTTCGTCAAATGTTGCGTTTGGAACAAGTAGCTGCCAACTCCAAAAGTGGTGACCGATCGTTTTAAAAGTCACGTGGGTTGAAGCCTGAAGCTACGTGGGTTGAAGCCTGAAGTCACGTGGGTTGAAGCCTGGAGTCACGTGGGTTAAAACCTGAACTTTTTGGATAACAATTGTGTCTTTTCTTCTATATTTGTGTTCGTTCGTCAGATGTTGCGTTTGGAACAAGTAGCTGCCAACATCAAAAGTGGTGAACGATCGTTTCAAAAGTCACGTGTGTTGGAGCCTGAAGTCACGTGGGTTGGAGCCTGGAGTCACGTGGGTTCAAACCTGAACTTTTTGGATAACAATTGTGTCTTTTTTTCTATATTTGGGTTCGTTCGTCAGATGTTGCGTTTGGAAAGACTGGCTGCCAACTTCAAGAGTTGTGACCGATCGTTTTCAAAGTCACGTGGGTTGAAGCCTGAAGTCACGTGGGTTGAAGCCTGAAGTCACGTGGGTTAAAACCTGAACTTTTTGGATAACAATTGTGTCTTTTCTTCTATATTTGTGTTCGTTCGTCAGATGTTGCGTTTGGAACAAGTAGCTGCCAACATCAAAAGTGGTGACCGATCGTTTTAAAAGTCACGTGGGTTGAAGCCTGAAGTCACGTGGGTTGGAGCCTGGAGTCACGTGAGTTCAAACCTGAACTTCTTGGATTACAATTGTGTCTTTTCTTCTATATTTGTGTTCGTTCGTCAGATGTTGCGTTTGGAACAAGTAGCTGCCAACTCCAAAAGTGGTGACCGATCGTTTTAAAAGTCACGTGGGTTGGAGCCCGAAGTCACGTGGGTTGAAGCCTGAAGTCACGTGGGTTGAAGCCTGAAGTCACGTGGGTTAAAACCTGAACTTTTTGGAAAACAATTGTGTCTTTTCTTTTATAATTGTGTTCGTTCGTCAGATGTTGCGTTTGGAACAAGTAGCTGCCAACATCAAAGGTGGTGATCGATCGTTTTTAAAGTCACGTGAGTTGAAGCCTAAAGTCACGTGGGTTGAAGCCTGGAGTCACGTGGGTTCAAACCTGAACTTTTTGGATAACAATTGTGTCTTTTTTTCTATATTTGTGTTCGTTCGTCAGATGTTGCGTTGTAGCATTCCAAAATCTAATATAGAATAAATTTACTAAGTAGGCACATTAGACGTCATGAGGAGAGTGACAAAAGTCAAGTATTTATTTCGAGGATTTTTCATCAAAATTTAGGTAGGCGATGCGAAAAGTTTTGATGGGAAATAATAAATAAGAAAAATTAGATACGTCAGATTTGGAACTTTCGAGCGTTTTCGAGACTTTTTGTGCAACCCATCCCTCTGTTCGAGGTATGTACATTTTAAATTACTTAGGAAATAACTTATTAGTACAATTTTAGGGTGCATGGTATGGGACATGATATGCCAGGCCATTGATGTTGAGAAAGTAACGCACATGGCTCTGTTTCTGCCACAAGCGAACGTCTAGAACGAAACCGCAAAGTAACTTGCCCAGCGTTCGGCGTGAATTGGCGCTGTTTCTTCTTTACCTCTGTTATCTCTTCGGCTACCGTTAACGTCAGCAGCTGCGCTGCATTCTGCCTTGATCTCTTGGTGATCGTCCCGTGATCTACCGTTTATCATCAGCAGTGTAGGCCAGTCAAATTAGAACAAATTTTTCCGTTTGAGGGAAAAAACTGTTGGAGTTTTGGAAATTTGACAGTTATGTCCGGTAAGGTGTACTGTTAAACATACTAAAAGTCCCCAACTCTACCTATTGAGCTCGAGCCGCCATCTTGGAAAAATGGTCCTTCGATCCAATTTTCTGCTCATATTCCGCTAATCATCAGAGATATTCAATCAAGTTTCATAAAAAATCAAGGCTATAAAATTGCCCACAAAAATTGTTTCATACCGATTTTTTTGTCGTATATGTTGATATTAATAAAATAACTTAACAAAAAAAAAATCAAAAATTTAGCGATTTTTTGCCTATGGCTAAAGATATTGTCTTCAAAATTTGTGAAGATGTTGGCAGTCTACATCAAAGCTAAACGTGACAGTTGAGATAGAAAAAAAAAATTGCGAAAATATTTTTTAATTTTTTTTTTCAAATTAAGCAAAATATTGATTTTCGAGTTTGACATTTCCAACAGAGCGGAGTGAAGGTTTCAATCGAACATGAATCAGTTTTGATATTTACATATTGTAAGACAAGATTTCATCAGTATTGTGCCTTCACGAGCTTCTGGGATGCTCGATATGAATTAAACTAAAAGAATAATAGCTAGGTCCAAAAAGTGTTGTCGATTGGTTATGAAGGAAACATTTTGGAACTAAAGACATCAGCAAAGGATATACAGGAGGTCCAAAGGTTATTCAACTGTATATGAGCCCCATATTGATGTGCCTTATCCAAAATAGTACAAATGAATTAATGAAAATGTTGAAATCCACCCTGTATAACAAAAAGTAACGATACAAAATAGAAGTAGTAAAGCATACATGGTGTCAAAAATACAGCCTTCACATTGCTGGAAAAAAGAACAAAATTGATCGATTTATTTGGAAGTTATTAGTCCTCAAACTTGACTTTACAAATTTCAGCCAGTGAAATAGGGAAAAGTAGAGAGAAGTAACTGTCGGAGTTTCAGAAATTTGACAGAAATGTTCGCTAAGGTATACTAATAAACATACTAAAAGTCCCCGCCAGTACCTGTTGCGCTTGAGCCGCCATCTTGGAAAAATAGTAATAAATTTGATCGAAGGACCATTATTTCAAGATAGCGGCTCAAGCGCAACAGGTACTGGCGGGGACTTTTAGTATGTTTATTAGTATACCTTAGCGAACATTTCTGTCAAATTTCTGAAACTCCGACAGTTACTTCTCTCTACTTTTCCCTATTTCACTGGCTGAAATTTGTAAAGTCAAGTTTGAGGACTAATAACTTTCAAATAAATCGATCAATTTTGTTCTTTTTTCCAGCAATGTAAAGGCTGTATTTTTGACACCAGGTATGCTTTACTACTTCCATTTTGTATCGTTACTTTTCGTTATACAGGGTGGATTTTAACATTTTGATTGATTCTTTTGTACTATTTTGGATAAGGCACATCAATATGGGGGTCATATACAGTTGAATAACCTTTGGACCTTCTGTATATCCTTTGCTGATGTCTTTTGTTTCGAAATGTTTCCTTCAGAACCAATCGACAACACTTTTTGGACTTAGCGATTATTCTTTCTGTTTAATTCATATCGAGCATTCCAGAAGATCGTGAAGGCACAATATTGATGAAATCTTGTCTTACAATATGTAAATATCAAAACTGATTGATGTTCGATTGAAACCTTTACTCCGCCCTGTTGGAAATGTCAAACTCGAAAACCAAATTTTTGCTTAATTTAAAAAATAAAATAAAAAATATTTTCGCAATTTTTCTTTCTATTTCAACTGTCACATTTAGCTTTGATGTAGACTGCCAACATCTTCACAAATTTTGAAGACAATATCTCCAGCCATAGGCAAAAAATCGCTTTTTTTTTATTTTTTTTTGTTAATTTAATTTAATTAATATCAGTAGATACGAAAGACAAATCGGTATAGAGCAATTTTTGTAGACAATTTTATAGCCTTGATTTTTAATGAAACCTAATTGAATATCTCTGATGATTAGCGCAATATAAGCAGAAAACTGGATCGAAGGACCATTTTTCCAAGATGGCGGCTCGAGCTCAATAGGTAGAGCTGGGGACTTTTAGTATGTTTATCAGTACACCTTACCGGACATTACTGTCAAATTTTCAAAACTCCAACAGTTTTTTCCCTCCAGCTTTCCCTATTTGACTGGCCTAGTGCATGCAATTGATAATTATCGTGCCACTGGACTACCGTTGCCGTCGGCCGTGCCGTATTCTTTTGACGGTGAAACCAAACTGATAATAATTATTGTACATAATCTTTTCTTCAAAATTCTCCTAGACGTCCGTTTCATCCTTTTTCATCATTTTTTTATCTGTACAAATTCATAAAATCATATTTAGGTATTTATCCGAGAACAGGTATCAATTGGTTGGAAGAAGGTAAGTCCAAAGCTCAGCTATTAAAAGGTAAACCGATATTATCGATCGATCAATAATAATAAGTCAAAATACCTTAAGAGTTAAGTTACCTGGTGAACTCTGCCTAAATCCCATCAATTTAAGCCTAAACTATATCTTGGTTTTTACCTACCTCTCATCATTCATCCTTTTGTAATATAGTTCCTGAAACTTATTCCTGTAAATATTTGTCATACGTTTCATAAACAACAATTATTTATTGTATAAAGTATCTTTTGTAACAAACACCAAATCCTACCATCATGAAAAGGTTTTCCTGATTACACCAAAAATAAAGAAATCAGGTGGCGCCCAGTTTAAAGACTATACATTATCTGACGGTAAGTACCTACAAAAATAAACACTAATATCCACGACCCCTCTACACGACGAAAAGCTGCCGCGCTGAACCTTTTTTTTAAATTTCAACAGAGAAAACAAAAAAAAGGCTACAAAAAATGGCGCACAACGTGCTGGCCCGAGTGTTTATTCTTTAAGTCAGGAAATGTATACTACTGAATTTTCTTGTAACTTCCCTAACTAGTCAAATCTTTAAAATTTTGTAGGAATTTGTGTTTGTTATCAGATCATATTTGAAATAAGTTTCAACATGGATGAACATTTTCAAATAAGACATCTTTTGATTGAAGAAATCGATTATGAACTCAAAATTAGAAAAATAATAACAACAAAGCCGCGAGCAGACAAAAACAAAATTTTGGCAAGACTTTTAGAGAAAGAAGAAAAAGGGGCTAAGAATATTATTGACCTAGAGTTGTATCTTGCTGATTTTGATATCGATGAAGAACGCGAAGCGATCACGAAGACTATTGAAAGTATTGCTACAGCGATAATAGATTTCGAAGGCGACCTAGCAGATTCTCTTTTTGCAAGAATAAAGTCACGTCTAGCTCACGTTACCGGTCGCGTCAATCGTTTGCCTGAAGTTGACGACGAGGATTTAAACAGACAAATTCAAGAGTTTAAACTCGAACAATATGCTACGTGCCTGCATCTTGACGCTGAAATCCATTTGAAAGTTCAGGTCGTTCCTTTAAGTCAGGTACAGTCAAACGTTTCAATTCCTTCCAATTCCGCTACTCCCAATCCACAACCACCTGTAATTGTGACGTGCTCCCGAAAACCCAAAATACATGAATGGGGAATCAAATTCAAGGGTGAGTCTCGTCATGTCTATGATTTCCTAGAAAGAGTTTCAGAGCTTGCACTTGCACGAAAAGTTAGTGACGATGATCTCTTTGATTCCGCTACAGAGTTATTTGAAGGTGATGCCTTGATGTGGTTTCGCAGCATCAAAACAATTGTCAAAGATTGGCCAACTTTAGTCACTCAAATCAAAGTTGATTTCCTACCACCAAACGCGGAAGATGACGTTTGGGAACAAATAAGGGGTAACAAACAACGTAAAGGTGAGCCCATCACGATTTTTGTAGCTAAATTTCAAAACTTGTTTTCAAGATTACCTCGTGCGGTCTGCGACGCTACCAAAATCAAATATATTCGTCGTAATTTATTGCCTGAATACGTGACCCAACTTGCTCTTTCGGAGGTGCAAACCATAAATGAACTAATTGTGTTAGTAAGAAAATTGGAAGAAGCCAATTATCAATTGAACAAGAAAAGTTCTCAGACACCTGTTCGATTGAATGAAACGTACCTGCCTGAAGTCAATTTCATTGCTTCACAATCACGACCTTCCGGCCAAAACAGTTCCTACAGTGACAAAAAACCAAGTTCGCATCATCAAAGTAATGAAAGCAAACCAGTTGTTGTTCTTTCCAATTCCTCAAATCCTACTGTCACCTGTTGGAATTGCAATAAGAAAAATCACGTGTTTTCTGAGTGCCGTCAGTCACGGAAGAAATTTTGCTATCGGTGTGGTTTACCAAACGTCACAGTAAAAACGTGCACCAAATGTTCAAAAAACTAAATTATCGCAGAGTCCGAAATGGCCAACGAACTCGCGTTTTCATTCAGGCCAATAAAACAAGAAAATCTTTGTCTCCTGAACAAATATCGCATATCCTTTTTGTCAAAAATTATTTTAAAAATTCAACAGAAAAACAACCAATTCGCGAAATAGCACCTTTCTTTACTAAACATAATTTCGACAGTCGACCTTACGTTTCGGTGAAGTTGTTTGATTTAGAGATCAATGCTCTTTTAGATTCAGGTGCCACCACATCAATAGTAGGTAAAGGTGGTGTTGAAATTTTAGAAAAGCTCCAGATAAGAATCAATCCTTCAATTATAAAAACAGTAATTATCGCAAATGGTGATCCACAGACTGTAAAAGGAATCGTAGATTTACCAATAACTATTAACTCTTGCTGTCGAGTCATACAGGCTTTAATCGTTCCATCACTACAACACAATTTTATTTTTGGAATTAATTTTGCCAGACAATTTGCTCTTTTGATTGATTTTGCTAAAGACACTTGGACCACCCAAAATAAACAGTCACCTGTAGACACCGTCTTTTCTAAAGTTAATTTAGCCTCACTGAATTCCTCAGAAGACTTTACCTCTAGTCAAAAACAGTCCGTTGACAGAGTGATCAAATCATTTCATGACATTTCCAGTGTGACTATGGGTTTAGGAAAAACAGATAAGATATCAATGCGGATTGATACGGGTACTTCGGTTCCTTTCAAGAAGAAACAATATTTATTGTCGCCATACATGTTGAAAATCTTGAACTCTGAGCTTGAGGAAATGATCAATTTAGATGTCGTCGAACCGAGTAATAGTCCCTATTGTTCACCAGTCCTTTTGGTTAAGAAATCCAATAATGAATATCGATTCTGCTTCGACGGCAGAGCACTGAATGAAGTTACGGTCCACGACTCGTATCCTTTGCCAAACATTGATCGTATTATCAATATGTTGCGTGATGCTAAATACATTTCATCGATAGACCTACGAAAAGCTTTCTGGCAAATTCCGTTAGACGAGGAATCACGCCCAAAGACTGCGTTTAGTGTAGCTGGTCGCGGATTATTCCAATTTACTGTCGTTCCGTTCGGTCTTTGTAATTCCGCTCAAGTCCAACAACGTTTGGTTGATTCTATATTTGGTCCCCGATTTGAACCAAAAGTCTTTACATATCTCGACGACATAATTATTACGTCCAGTATTTTCGAAGAACACATTGCCCTTCTGAATGAAGTAAGAGATCGCCTAAAAGAAGCAAAGCTTACAATTAACATCGAAAAATGTGAATTTTTCAAAACAAATTTAAAATTTTTAGGGTTTATAGTCGGCGAGAATGGTTTAAGAACCGACCCGGATAAAGTGTCCGCGATGATTAACTATCCCCGTCCAACAAACACCACAGAAATAAAAAGATTCATCGGAATGTGCTCGTGGTACAGGAGGTTTATTAAAGACTTTTCCACTTTGTTGTCGCCCATCAATGATTTGCTTCGGGGCAAACGAAAAAAAGAAAGTATCGTATGGAATGTTCAAGCGGAAGAATCGTTCATCAAAATAAAACAGGCTCTTGTTTCAGCTCCTATTCTTTGCCAACCTGATTTTACGCAACCATTTGTAATTCAATGTGATGCCTCAGACACAGGTTTAGGCGGTGTTCTGACCCAAGTTCTCGAGGGCGAGGAAAAAGTTATAGCTTACGCGAGTCGCTCGTTGACGAGAGCCGAACGTAATTACAGCGTGACACAAAAAGAATGTTTGGCCTTGTTGTTCAATTTAGACCGTTTCCGAGCTTATATCGAAGGTATTAAATTTACGGTGATCACGGATCATTATTCACTATTATGGTTAAATAACCTAAAAAATCCAACCGGAAAATTAGCGCGTTGGGCAGTAAAGTTGAGACAGCATACGTTCGATTTAGTTCACCGCAAAGGGAAGCTTAATGTTGTACCTGACGCTTTGTCTCGCATCCCAAGCGCCGAAGTAGCTATGATCGACATCTCTTTAGAACAGCTTGAACCATGGTATCAAACTTTACGAGAAAAAATTCTAACGAGTCCAGAATCATACCTCCAGTGGAGAGTAGAAGGTGGAGTTATCTACAAGTTCGCACCTTCGCGGTCGCCTGTCAAAACAAACATTAACGACTGGAAAATCGTAGTTCCAAAGTATCTTCGGAAAAACGTAATCAAAGAAGCACACGATCCTCCTACCTCTGGACATTTCGGGTTTTTTAAAACTATAGCGCGTATATCCGAAAATTACTATTGGCCAAAATTAAAAAATGACGTCCTAGCTTATATTAGATCTTGCGAAGTATGCGGTTCGCAAAAATTATCCAATACTGCTAGAATGGGACTCATGGGTAAGGAGAAAGTAGTGAAGTTTCCATGGCAAACCATAGCGATTGATATTATCGGTCCATTTCCTCGATCTCGTCATGGCAATTCATATTTACTCGTTGTCGGAGATTGGTTCACTAAATACACTCTAATTCACCCGCTACGTAAAGCAAAGGCCGAGCCTATCGTTAAATTTTTGGAAAACGAAGTATTCCTGACGTATGGTGTTCCTGAATTCGTTATATGTGACAACGCCACACAGTTTACTAGTTCAATCTTTAAAAACTTAGTTAAGAAGTACGATTCACGAATTCGGTTTTCTCCCCGTTACGCGCCACAGTGTAATTTTGTTGAACGCAACAATAAGACTGTTGGTCAAGTTCTTAGATGTTACATGAGGGAACACAAAGATTGGGATAAAGAGTTGAATAAAATTCGCCAAGCAATCAATACCGCAAAACATGAGATAACTGGTTATTCACCAGCATTTCTAAATTTTGGACGCCAAGTACCACTTTCCGGACGGTATTATAACAATCTGACTTCTACCGAAAGTTTGGAATTAACTCCCGGAAATCGAGATGAGTACGTAAATGACCTTAAGGGTTTAAAGGAAATTTTCGAAGATGTTCAGAAAAAGTTGCACAATGCATACGAACGTAACGTCAATACCTATAATCTACGTAAACGTGATGTTACATTTGAAGAAGGTAATATGGTTTGGCGACGCAATAAAATACTCTCGAATGCAGCAAATCAATTTACTTCTAAATTGGCACCGAAATTTATACCTTGTACAGTTGTTAAGAAAATTTCTAAGTTAGTTTATTCGCTTCGAAATGCTGATGGTTCTGACGCAGGCCAATGGCATATTAAGGATTTAAAACCTTATTTTAACTCAAGCGAATAGTTTATACAGTTAGTGTTGTACATATTTCTCTAGGTTTTAGCATCTTATTAGCATAAAATAAGTCGTTTAGTCCCTACTTATGTTCCTATTTCATACCTTACAGAGAATTAGGTCCACAAAAGCCTAACTCTTTGAGTTTTCTTTCGATCATGTTCTGGTATAAGTCATTCCTGATTTTGACATTTCACGATTTTAACTTTACTGATTATGACCCCTTCCTGGGCGTTTGATACGCGTAGATATCATAAAATCCAGAATCATTGTGTTGTACCTATTGATGTTAATAAGTTCTTTGTAAGTTATGAATACTGAAGCTAAGAAATAAACTACTGTGTAGTTTATTTATTTTTTCGAAGGGGGTATTGTAGCATTCCAAAATCTAATATAGAATAAATTTACTAAGTAGGCACATTAGACGTCATGAGGAGAGTGACAAAAGTCAAGTATTTATTTCGAGGATTTTTCATCAAAATTTAGGTAGGCGATGCGAAAAGTTTTGAAGGGAAATAATAAATAAGAAAAATTAGATACGTCAGATTTGGAACTTTCGAGCGTTTTCGAGACTTTTTGTGCAACCCATCCCTCTGTTCGAGGTATGTACATTTTAAATTACTTAGGAAATAACTTATTAGTACAATTTTAGGGTGCATGGTATGGGACATGATATGCCAGGCCATTGATGTTGAGAAAGTAACGCACATGGCTCTGTTTCTGCCACAAGCGAACGTCTAGAACGAAACCGCAAAGTAACTTGCCCAGCGTTCGGCGTGAATTGGCGCTGTTTCTTCTTTACCTCTGTTATCTCTTCGGCTACCGTTAACGTCAGCAGCTGCGCTGCATTCTGCCTTGATCTCTTGGTGATCGTCCCGTGATCTACCGTTTATCATCAGCAGTGCATGCAATTGATAATTATCGTGCCACTGGACTACCGTTGCCGTCGGCCGTGCCGTATTCTTTTGACGGTGAAACCAAACTGATAATAATTATTGTACATAATCTTTTCTTCAAAATTCTCCTAGACGTCCGTTTCATCCTTTTTCATCATTTTTTTATCTGTACAAATTCATAAAATCATATTTAGGTATTTATCCGAGAACAGGTATCAATTGGTTGGAAGAAGGTAAGTCCAAAGCTCAGCTATTAAAAGGTAAACCGATATTATCGATCGATCAATAATAATAAGTCAAAATACCTTAAGAGTTAAGTTACCTGGTGAACTCTGCCTAAATCCCATCAATTTAAGCCTAAACTATATCTTGGTTTTTACCTACCTCTCATCATTCATCCTTTTGTAATATAGTTCCTGAAACTTATTCCTGTAAATATTTGTCATACGTTTCATAAACAACAATTATTTATTGTATAAAGTATCTTTTGTAACAAACACCAAATCCTACCATCATGAAAAGGTTTTCCTGATTACACCAAAAATAAAGAAATCAGGTGGCGCCCAGTTTAAAGACTATACATTATCTGACGGTAAGTACCTACAAAAATAAACACTAATATCCACGACCCCTCTACACGACGAAAAGCTGCCGCGCTGAACCTTTTTTTTTTAATTTCAACAGAGAAAACAAAAAAAAGGCTACAGCGTTTGGAACAAGTAGCTGCCAACTTCGAAAGTGGTGACCGATCGTTTCAAAAGTCACGTGGGTTGAAGCCTGGAGTCACGTGGGATGAAGCCTGAAGTCACGTGGGTTGGAGCCTGGAGTCACGTGGGTTCAAACCTGAACTTTTTGGATGACAATTTCGTCATTTTTCTTGATATTTGTGTTCGTTCGTCAGATGATGCGTTTGGAACAAGT
Source organism: Anaspis maculata (assembly GCA_949128115.1). Classification (NCBI taxonomy): domain Eukaryota; kingdom Metazoa; phylum Arthropoda; class Insecta; order Coleoptera; family Scraptiidae; genus Anaspis; species Anaspis maculata. Next base: position 123,369,513 of record OX421961.1, read on the forward strand.
AGCTGCCAACTCCAAAAGTGGTGACCGATCGTTTTAAAAGTCACGTGAATTGAAGCCTGGAGTCACGTGAGTTGAAGCCTGAAGTCACGTGAGTTGAAGCCTGAAGTCACGTGGGTTGAAGCCTGAAGTCACGTGAGTTGAAGCCTGAAGTCACGTGGGTTTAAACCTGAACTTTTTGGATAACAATTGTGTCTTTTCTTCTATATTTGTGTTCGTTCGTCAGATGTTGCGTTTGGAACAGGTGGCTGCCAACTTCGAAAGTGGTGACCGATCGTTTCAAAAGTCACGTGGGTTGAAGCCTGGAGGCACGTGGGTTGAAGCCTGAAGTCACGTGGGTTGGAGCCTGGAGTCACGTGGGTTCAAACCAGAACTTTTTGGATGACAATTTCGTCATTTTTTTTTATATTTGTGTTCGTTCATCAGATGATGCGTTTGGAACAAGTAGCTGCCAACTCCAAAAGTGGTGACCGATCGTTTTAAAAGTCACGTGGGTTGAAGCCTGGAGTCACGTGAGTTGAAGCCTGAAGTCACGTGAGTTGAAGCCTGGAGTCACGTGGGTTGAAGCCTGAAGTCACGTGAGTTGAAGCCTGAAGTCACGTGGGTTTGAACCTGAACTTTTTGGATAACAATTGTGTCTTTTCTTCTATATTTGTGTTCGTTCGTCAGATGTTGCGTTTGGAACAAGTAGCTGCCAACAGCCAACATCAAAAGTGGTGACCGATCGTTTTAAAAGTCACGTGGGTTGAAGCCTGAAGTCACGTGGGTTGGAGCCTGGAGTCACGTGGGTTCAAACCTGATCTTTTTGGATAACAATTGTGTCTTTTTTTCTATATTTGTGTTCGGTCGTCAGATGTTGCGTTTGGAACAAGTAGCTGCCAACTTCGAAAGTGGTGACCAATTGTTTCAAAAGTCACGTGGGTTGAAGCCTGGAGGCACGTGGGTTGGAGCCTGAAGTCACGTGGGTTGGAGCCTGGGGTCACGTGGGTTCAAACCTAAACTTTTTGGATGACAATTTCGTCATTTTTTTTTTGATATTTGTGTTCGTTCGTCAGATGATGCGTTTGGAACAAGTAGCTGCCAACTCCAAAAGTGGTGACCGATCGTTTTCAAAGTCACGTGGGTTGAAGCCTGAGGTCACGTGGGTTGAAGCTTGGAGTCACGTGGGTTGAAACCTGAACTTTTTGGATAACAATTGTGTCTTTTCTTCTATATTTGTGTTCGTTCGTCAGATGTTGCGTTTGGAACAAGTAGCTGCCAACTCCAAAAGTGGTGACCGATCGTTTTGAAAGTCACGTGGGTTGGAGCCTGAAGTCGAGTGGGTTGAAGCCTGAAGTCACGTGGGTTAAAGCCTGAAGTCACGTGGGTTAAAACCTGAACTTTTTGGATAACAATTGTGTCTTTTCTTTTATAATTGTGTTCGTTCGTCAGATGATGCGTTTGGAACAAGTAGCTGCCAACATCAAAAGTGGTGACCGATCGTTCTAAAAGTCACGTGAGTTGAAGCCTGAAGTCACGTGGGTTGAAGCCTGGAGTCACGTGGGTTCAAACCTGAACTTTTTGGATAACAATTGTGTCTTTTTTTCTATATTTGTGTTCGTTCGTCAGATGTTGCGTTTGGAACAAGTAGCTGCCAACTTCGAAAGTGGTGACCGATCGTTTCAAAAGTCACGTGGGTTGAAGCCTGGAGTCACGTGGGTTGAAGCCTGAAGTCACGTGGGTTGGAGCCTGGAGTCACGTGGGTTCAACCTGAACTTTTTGGATGACAATTTCGTCATTTTTTTTTTATATTTGTGTTCGTTCGTCAGATGATGCGTTCTGAACAAGTAGCTGCCAACTCCAAAAGTGGTGACCGATCGTTTTGAAAGTCACGTGGGTTGAAGCCTGGAGTCACGTGGGTTGAAGCCTGAAGTCACGTGAGTTGAAGCCTGAAGTCACGTGGGTTTAAACCTGAACTTTTTGGATAACAATTGTGTCTTTTCTTCTATATTTGTGTTCGTTCGTCATATGTTGCGTTTGGAACAAGTAGCTGCCAACATCAAAAGTGGTGACCGATCGTTTCAAAAGTCACGTGGGTTGAAGCCTGAAGTCACGTGGGTTGGAGCCTGGAGTCACGTGGGTTCAAACCTGAACTTTTTGGATAACAATTGTGTCTTTTTTTCTATATTTGTGTTCGTTCGTCAGATGTTGCGTTTGGAACAAGTAGCTGCCAACTTCGAAAGTGGTGACCGATCGTTTCAAAAGTCACGTGGGTTGAAGCCTGGAGTCACGTGGGTTCAAGCCTGAAGTCACGTGGGTTGGAGCCTGGAGTCACGTGGGTTCAAACCTGAACTTTTTGGATGACAATTTCGTCATTTTTTTTGATATTTGTGTTCGTTCGTCAGATGATGCGTTTGGAACAAGTAGCTGCCAACTCCAAAAGTGGTGACCGATCGTTTTAAAAGTCACGTGGGTTGAAGCCTGGAGTCACGTGGGTTAAAACCTGAACTTTTTAAATAACAATTGTGTCTTTTTTTCTATATTTGTGTTCGTTCGTCAGATGTTGCGTTTGGAACAAGTAGCTGCCAACTTCAAAAGTGGTGACCGATCGTTTCAAAAGTCACGTGAGTTGAAGCCTGGAGCACTTGGGTTGAAGCCTGAAGTCACGTGAGTTGAAGCCTGAAGTCACGTGGGTTTAAACCTGAACTTTTTGGATAACAATTGTGTCTTTTCTTCTATATTTATGTTCGTTCGTCAGATGTTGCGTTTGGAACAAGTAGCTGCCAACATCAGAAGTGGTGACCGATCGTTTTAAAAGTCACGTGGGTTGAAGCCTGAAGTCACGTGGGTTGGAGCCTGGAGTCACGTGGGTTGAAACCTGATCTTTTTGGATAACAATTGTGTCTTTTTTTCTATATTTGTGTTCGTTCGTCAGATGTTGCGTTTGGAACAAGTAGCTGCCAACTTCGAAAGTGGTGACCGATCGTTTCAAAAGTCACGTGGGTTGAAGCCTGGAGTCACGTGGGTTTAAGCCTGAAGTCACGTGGGTTGGAGCCTGGAGTCACGTGGGTTCAAACCTGAACTTTTTGGATAACAATTGTGTCTTTTCTTCTATATTTGTGTTCGTTCGTCAGATGTTGCGTTTGGAACAAGTGGCTGCCAACTTCGAAAGTGGTGACCGATCGTTTCAAAAGTCACGTGGGTTGAAGCCTGGAGTCACGTGGGTTGAAGCCTGAAGTCACGTGGGTTGGAGCCTGGAGTCACGTGGGTTCAAACCAGAACTTTTTGGATGACAATTTCGTCATTTTTTTTTATATTTGTGTTCGTTCATCAGATGATGCGTTTGGAACAAGTAGCTGCCAACTCCAAAAGTGGTGACCGATCGTTTTAAAAGTCACGTGGGTTGAAGCCTGGAGTCACGTGAGTTGAAGCCTGAAGTCACGTGAGTTGAAGCCTGGAGTCACGTGGGTTGAAGCCTGAAGTCACGTGAGTTGAAGCCTGAAGTCACGTGGGTTTGAACCTGAACTTTTTGGATAACAATTGTGTCTTTTCTTCTATATTTGTGTTCGTTCGTCAGATGTTGCGTTTGGAACAAGTAGCTGCCAACAGCCAACATCAAAAGTGGTGACCGATCGTTTTAAAAGTCACGTGGGTTGAAGCCTGAAGTCACGTGGGTTGGAGCCTGGAGTCACGTGGGTTCAAACCTGATCTTTTTGGATAACAATTGTGTCTTTTTTTCTATATTTGTGTTCGGTCGTCAGATGTTGCGTTTGAAACAAGTAGCTGCCAACTTCGAAAGTGGTGACCAATTGTTTCAAAAGTCACGTGGGTTGAAGCCTGGAGGCACGTGGGTTGGAGCCTGAAGTCACGTGGGTTGGAGCCTGGGGTCACGTGGGTTCAAACCTAAACTTTTTGGATGACAATTTCGTCATTTTTTTTTTGATATTTGTGTTCGTTCGTCAGATGATGCGTTTGGAACAAGTAGCTGCCAACTCCAAAAGTGGTGACCGATCGTTTTCAAAGTCACGTGGGTTGAAGCCTGAGGTCACGTGGGTTGAAGCTTGGAGTCACGTGGGTTGAAACCTGAACTTTTTGGATAACAATTGTGTCTTTTCTTCTATATTTGTGTTCGTTCGTCAGATGTTGCGTTTGGAACAAGTAGCTGCCAACTCCAAAAGTGGTGACCGATCGTTTTGAAAGTCACGTGGGTTGGAGCCTGAAGTCGAGTGGGTTGAAGCCTGAAGTCACGTGGGTTAAAGCCTGAAGTCACGTGGGTTAAAACCTGAACTTTTTGGATAACAATTGTGTCTTTTCTTTTATAATTGTGTTCGTTCGTCAGATGATGCGTTTGGAACAAGTAGCTGCCAACATCAAAAGTGGTGACCGATCGTTCTAAAAGTCACGTGAGTTGAAGCCTGAAGTCACGTGGGTTGAAGCATGGAGTCACGTGGGTTCAAACCTGAACTTTTTGGATAACAATTGTGTCTTTTTTTCTATATTTGTGTTCGTTCGTCAGATGTTGCGTTTGGAACAAGTAGCTGCCAACTTCGAAAGTGGTGACCGATCGTTTCAAAAGTCACGTGGGTTGAAGCCTGGAGTCACGTGGGTTGAAGCCTGAAGTCACGTGGGTTGGAGCCTGGAGTCACGTGGGTTCAACCTGAACTTTTTGGATGACAATTTCGTCATTTTTTTTTTATATTTGTGTTCGTTCGTCAGATGATGCGTTCTGAACAAGTAGCTGCCAACTCCAAAAGTGGTGACCGATCGTTTTGAAAGTCACGTGGGTTGAAGCCTGGAGTCACGTGGGTTGAAGCCTGAAGTCACGTGAGTTGAAGCCTGAAGTCACGTGGGTTTAAACCTGAACTTTTTGGATAACAATTGTGTCTTTTCTTCTATATTTGTGTTCGTTCGTCATATGTTGCGTTTGGAACAAGTAGCTGCCAACATCAAAAGTGGTGACCGATCGTTTCAAAAGTCACGTGGGTTGAAGCCTGAAGTCACGTGGGTTGGAGCCTGGAGTCACGTGGGTTCAAACCTGAACTTTTTGGATAACAATTGTGTCTTTTTTTCTATATTTGTGTTCGTTCGTCAGATGTTGCGTTTGGAACAAGTAGCTGCCAACTTCGAAAGTGGTGACCGATCGTTTCAAAAGTCACGTGGGTTGAAGCCTGGAGTCACGTGGGTTCAAGCCTGAAGTCACGTGGGTTGGAGCCTGGAGTCACGTGGGTTCAAACCTGAACTTTTTGGATGACAATTTCGTCATTTTTTTTGATATTTGTGTTCGTTCGTCAGATGATGCGTTTGGAACAAGTAGCTGCCAACTCCAAAAGTGGTGACCGATCGTTTTAAAAGTCACGTGGGTTGAAGCCTGGAGTCACGTGGGTTAAAACCTGAACTTTTTAAATAACAATTGTGTCTTTTTTTCTATATTTGTGTTCGTTCGTCAGATGTTGCGTTTGGAACAAGTAGCTGCCAACTTCAAAAGTGGTGACCGATCGTTTCAAAAGTCACGTGAGTTGAAGCCTGGAGCACTTGGGTTGAAGCCTGAAGTCACGTGAGTTGAAGCCTGAAGTCACGTGGGTTTAAACCTGAACTTTTTGGATAACAATTGTGTCTTTTCTTCTATATTTATGTTCGTTCGTCAGATGTTGCGTTTGGAACAAGTAGCTGCCAACATCAGAAGTGGTGACCGATCGTTTTAAAAGTCACGTGGGTTGAAGCCTGAAGTCACGTGGGTTGGAGCCTGGAGTCACGTGGGTTGAAACCTGATCTTTTTGGATAACAATTGTGTCTTTTTTTCTATATTTGTGTTCGTTCGTCAGATGTTGCGTTTGGAACAAGTAGCTGCCAACTTCGAAAGTGGTGACCGATCGTTTCAAAAGTCACGTGGGTTGAAGCCTGGAGTCACGTGGGTTTAAGCCTGAAGTCACGTGGGTTGGAGCCTGGAGTCACGTGGGTTCAAACCTGAACTTTTTGGATAACAATTGTGTCTTTTCTTCTATATTTGTGTTCGTTCGTCAGATGTTGCGTTTGGAACAAGTGGCTGCCAACTTCGAAAGTGGTGACCGATCGTTTCAAAAGTCACGTGGGTTGAAGCCTGGAGTCACGTGGGTTGAAGCCTGAAGTCACGTGGGTTGGAGCCTGGAGTCACGTGGGTTCAAACCAGAACTTTTTGGATGACAATTTCGTCATTTTTTTTTATATTTGTGTTCGTTCATCAGATGATGCGTTTGGAACAAGTAGCTGCCAACTCCAAAAGTGGTGACCGATCGTCTTAAAAGTCACGTGGGTTGAAGCCTGGAGTCACGTGAGTTGAAGCCTGAAGTCACGTGAGTTGAAGCCTGGAGTCACGTGGGTTGAAGCCTGAAGTCACGTGGGTTTGAACCTGAACTTTTTGGATAACAATTGTGTCTTTTCTTCTATATTTGTGTTCGTTCGTCAGATGTTGCGTTTGGAACAAGTAGCTGCCAACATCAAAAGTGGTGACCGATCGTTTTAAAAGTCACGTGGGTTGAAGCCTGAAGTCACGTGGGTTGGAGCCTGGAGTCACGTGGGTTCAAACCTGATCTTTTTGGATAACAATTGTGTCTTTTTTTCTATATTTGTGTTCGGTCGTCAGATGTTGCGTTTGGAACAAGTAGCTGCCAACTTCGAAAGTGGTGACCGATTGTTTCAAAAGTCACGTGGGTTGAAGCCTGGAGGCACGTGGGTTGGAGCCTGAAGTCACGTGGGTTGGAGCCTGGGGTCACGTGGGTTCAAACCTAAACTTTTTGGATGACAATTTCGTCATTTTTTTTTTGATATTTGTGTTCGTTCGTCAGATGATGCGTTTGGAACAAGTAGCTGCCAACTCCAAAAGTGGTGACCGATCGTTTTCAAAGTCACGTGGGTTGAAGCCTGAGGTCACGTGGGTTGAAGCTTGGAGTCACGTGGGTTGAAACCTGAACTTTTTGGATAACAATTGTGTCTTTTCTTCTATATTTGTGTTCGTTCGTCAGATGTTGCGTTTGGAACAAGTAGCTGCCAACTCCAAAAGTGGTGACCGATCGTTTTGAAAGTCACGTGGGTTGGAGCCTGAAGTCACGTGGGTTGAAGCCTGAAGTCACGTGGGTTAAAGCCTGAAGTCACGTGGGTTAAAGCCTGAAGTCACGTGGGTTAAAACCTGAACTTTTTGGATAACAATTGTGTCTTTTCTTTTATAATTGTGTTCGTTCGTCAGATGATGCGTTTGGAACAAGTAGCTGCCAACATCAAAAGTGGTGACCGATCGTTCTAAAAGTCACGTGAGTTGAAGCCTGAAGTCACGTGGGTTGAAGCCTGGAGTCACGTGGGTTGAAGCCTGAAGTCACGTGGGTTGGAGCCTAGAGTCACGTGGGTTCAAACCTTAACTTTTTGGATGACAATTCCGTCATTTTTTTTTTATAATTGTGTTCGTTCGTCAGATGATGCGTTTGGAACAAGTAGCTGCCAACTCCAAAAGTGGTGACCGATCGTTTTAAAAGTCACGTGGGTTGAAGCCTGGAGTCACGTGGGTTGAAGCCTGAAGTCACGTGAGTTGAAGCCTGAAGTCACGTGGGTTTAAACCTGAACTTTTTGGATAACAATTGTGTCTTTTCTTCTATATTTGTGTTCTTTCGTCAGATGTTGCGTTTGGAGCAAGTAGCTGCCAACATCAAAAGTGGTGACCAATCGTTTCAAAAGTCACGTGGGTTGAAGCCTGAAGTCACGTGGGTTGGAGCCTGGAGTCACGTGGGTTCAAACCTGAACATTTTGGATAACAATTGTGTCTTTTTTTCTATATTTGTGTTCGTTCGTCAGATGTTGCGTTTGGAACAAGTAGCTGCCAACATCAAAAGTGGTGACCGATCGTTTCAAAAGTCACGTGGGTTGAAGCCTGAAGTCACGTGGGTTGGAGCCTGGAGTCACGTGGGTTCAAACCTGAACTTTTTGGATAATAATTGTGTCTTTTTTTCTATATTTGTGTTCGTTCGTCAGATGTTGCGTTTGGAACAAGTAGCTGCCAACTTCGAAAGTGGTGACCGATCGTTTCAAAAGTCACGTGGGTTGAAGCCTGGAGTCACGTGGGTTGGAGCCTGGAGTCACGTGGGTTCAAACCTGAACTTTTTGGATGACAATTTCGTCATTTTTTTTGATATTTGTGTTCGTTCGTCAGATGATGCGTTTGGAACAAGTAGCTGCCAACTCAAAAAGTGGTGACCGATCGTTTTGCAAGTCACGTGGGTTGAAACCTGGAGTCACGTGGGTTAAAACCTGAACTTTTTGAATAACAATTGTGTCTTTTTTTCTATATTTGTGTTCGTTCGTCAGATGTTGCGTTTGGAAAGAGTAGCTGCCAACATCAAAAGTGGTGACCGATCGTTTTAAAAGTCACGTGGGTTGAAGCCTGAAGGCACGTGGGTTGGAGCCTGGAGTCACGTGGGTTCAAACCTGAACTTTTTGGATAACAATTGTGTCTTTTTTTCTATATTTGTGTTCGTTCGTCAGATGTTGCGTTTGGAACAAGTAGCTGCCAACATCAAAAGTGGTGACCGATCGTTTCAAAAGTCACGTGGGTTGAAGCCTGAAGTCACGTGGGTTGGAGCCTGGAGTCACGTGGGTTCAAACCTGAACTTTTTGGATAATAATTGTGTCTTTTTTTCTATATTTGTGTTCGTTCGTCAGATGTTGCGTTTGGAACAAGTAGCTGCCAACTTCGAAAGTGGTGACCGATCGTTTCAAAAGTCACGTGGGTTGAAGCCTGGAGTCACGTGGGTTGGAGCCTGGAGTCACGTGGGTTCAAACCTGAACTTTTTGGATGACAATTTCGTCATTTTTTTTGATATTTGTGTTCGTTCGTCAGATGATGCGTTTGGAACAAGTAGCTGCCAACTCAAAAAGTGGTGACCGATCGTTTTGCAAGTCACGTGGGTTGAAACCTGGAGTCACGTGGGTTAAAACCTGAACTTTTTGAATAACAATTGTGTCTTTTTTTCTATATTTGTGTTCGTTCGTCAGATGTTGCGTTTGGAAAGAGTAGCTGCCAACATCAAAAGTGGTGACCGATCGTTTTAAAAGTCACGTGGGTTGAAGCCTGAAGGCACGTGGGTTGGAGCCTGGAGTCACGTGGGTTCAGACCTGAACTTTTTGGATAACAATTGTGTCTTTTTTTCTATATTTGTGTTCGTTCGTCAGATGTTGCGTTTGGAACAAGTAGCTGCCAACTTCGAAAGTGGTGACCGATCGTTTCAAAAGTCACGTGGGTTGAAGCCTGGAGTCACGTGGGTTGAAGCCTGAAGTCACGTGGGTTGGAGCCTGGAGTCACGTGGGTTCAACCTGAACTTTTTGGATGACAATTTCGTCATTTTTTTTTTATATTTGTGTTCGTTCGTCAGATGATGCGTTCTGAACAAGTAGCTGCCAACTCCAAAAGTGGTGACCGATCGTTTCAAAAGTCACGTGGGTTGAAGCCTGGAGTCACGTGGGTTGAAGCCTGAAGTCACGTGAGTTGAAGCCTGAAGTCACGTGGGTTTAAACCTGAACTTTTTGGATAACAATTGTGTCTTTTCTTCTATATTTGTGTTCGTTCGTCATATGTTGCGTTTGGAACAAGTAGCTGCCAACATCAAAAGTGGTGACCGATCGTTTCAAAAGTCACGTGGGTTGAAGCCTGAAGTCACGTGGGTTGGAGCCTGGAGTCACGTGGGTTCAAACCTGAACTTTTTGGATAACAATTGTGTCTTTTTTTCTATATTTGTGTTCGTTCGTCAGATGTTGCGTTTGGAACAAGTAGCTGCCAACTTCGAAAGTGGTGACCGATCGTTTCAAAAGTCACGTGGGTTGAAGCCTGGAGTCACGTGGGTTCAAGCCTGAAGTCACGTGGGTTGGAGCCTGGAGTCACGTGGGTTCAAACCTGAACTTTTTGGATGACAATTTCGTCATTTTTTTTGATATTTGTGTTCGTTCGTCAGATGATGCGTTTGGAACAAGTAGCTGCCAACTCCAAAAGTGGTGACCGATCGTTTTAAAAGTCACGTGGGTTGAAGCCTGGAGTCACGTGGGTTAAAACCTGAACTTTTTAAATAACAATTGTGTCTTTTTTTCTATATTTGTGTTCGTTCGTCAGATGTTGCGTTTGGAACAAGTAGCTGCCAACTTCAAAAGTGGTGACCGATCGTTTCAAAAGTCACGTGAGTTGAAGCCTGGAGTCACTTGGGTTGAAGCCTGAAGTCACGTGAGTTGAAGCCTGAAGTCACGTGGGTTTAAACCTGAACTTTTTGGATAACAATTGTGTCTTTTCTTCTATATTTATGTTCGTTCGTCAGATGTTGCGTTTGGAACAAGTAGCTGCCAACATCAGAAGTGGTGACCGATCGTTTTAAATGTCACGTGGGTTGAAGCCTGAAGTCACGTGGGTTGGAGCCTGGAGTCACGTGGGTTGAAACCTGATCTTTTTGGATAACAATTGTGTCTTTTTTTCTATATTTGTGTTCGTTCGTCAGATGTTGCGTTTGGAACAAGTAGCTGCCAACTTCGAAAGTGGTGACCGATCGTTTCAAAAGTCACGTGGGTTGAAGCCTGGAGTCACGTGGGTTTAAGCCTGAAGTCACGTGGGTCGGAGCCTGGAGTCACGTGGGTTCAAACCTGAACTTTTTGGATAACAATTGTGTCTTTTCTTCTATATTTGTGTTCGTTCGTCAGATGTTGCGTTTGGAACAAGTGGCTGCCAACTTCGAAAGTGGTGACCGATCGTTTCAAAAGTCACGTGGGTTGAAGCCTGGAGTCACGTGGGTTGAAGCCTGAAGTCACGTGGGTTGGAGCCTGGAGTCACGTGGGTTCAAACCAGAACTTTTTGGATGACAATTTCGTCATTTTTTTTTATATTTGTGTTCGTTCATCAGATGATGCGTTTGGAACAAGTAGCTGCCAACTCCAAAAGTGGTGACCGATCGTTTTAAAAGTCACGTGGGTTGAAGCCTGGAGTCACGTGAGTTGAAGCCTGAAGTCACGTGAGTTGAAGCCTGGAGTCACGTGGGTTGAAGCCTGAAGTCACGTGAGTTGAAGCCTGAAGTCACGTGGGTTTGAACCTGAACTTTTTGGATAACAATTGTGTCTTTTCTTCTATATTTGTGTTCGTTCGTCAGATGTTGCGTTTGGAACAAGTAGCTGCCAACATCAAAAGTGGTGACCGATCGTTTTAAAAGTCACGTGGGTTGAAAGTAGATAAAATAGGGGCTAGTAGTCGGAGGTGGGGGGAGTGACCTTGACCTTGACAGGTCATTGACCCCTGACCTTGACCTTGTCAGGTCATTGACCCCTGACCTTGACCTTGACAGGTCATTGACCCCTGACCTTGACCTTGACGGGTCATTGACCCCTGACCTTGACCTTGACGGGTCATTCACCTGACCTTGACAGGTCATTGACCTTGACGGGTCATTCACCTGACCTTGACAGAGGTCATTCATCTCAACCTTGACAGGCCGGAGGTGGGGGGAGTGACCTTGACAGATCATTGAACTCTGACCATGAACGTGTCTGAACGTGTCTGAACGTGTCTGAACTTGTCTGAACTTGTCTGAACTTGCATACTGAAGGAACGACCTCAGGGGGTCGTTAACCTCAATTTGACCGTGACCTTGACCTTGAAAATTTTTTTTTGGGGGGCTGCGCCCCCCAAAACCCCCCCCTTGCTCCGGGGGGCTGCGCCCCCCGGGCCCCCCCTTGGAAGTTTCCCCAACTTGAGCTGGGGCGTACCTCAACGGTCAGGACATTAAACCCGGGAACGAAGGAGTGGACTCTTGACCTTCATAAAAGCTGAATAGTGGGGGAATCAATAGGTATATATAGGTTTCATCCTTACTGTAGCTCTAGTACGATCATCAAACCACCATGTCTTCCGAAACTAGTGAATTTTGCACTCCAGTGCCCTGCCCTATGCCACAGTGTTGTGAGATAACGAAAACTGAGACACCGAAAATGCTGGTGCAAAGTAGGTCATTGTTATTATAGCCATACCCCAGTTGTCATTTCATAATTCTAGCTGATCGGGATTTACTGCCCCGTCGCCGTCTGAATTTTGTTGATACAGAAGGTAAGTCAGTAATTTAAAATGAAAATATACTACTATTGTGTTGTTTTAGAAATCGATGAAGAGTGTTGGGGAGAGGATACTTTTGAGACCTTCACACCGAAGCCGGATTTGAAAATCATTCGTAAAATTCCTCCGAGGATCGCGAAGAAACAGAAGCAGAAAAAGCTATTCAAGGATGAGCAAATGGCCATCCATCGATTATTTCTGGAGCTGGACAATTTCTTTGAATTGAAAATACAGCAAGCGTTGCAATTACTTTGAAAAATAAAAATTTATTTTACATAAATTTGTGTTTATCTTTTTTGGCAGAGAGGCTGCTACCACTCCAAAACAATTTTATTATATAATAGCAATCCTTTGCAATTCCACTCAGTTGAGAATATGAAACTGGAAAAGCAAAACCTTGTCCTCCCTGTTACAAACTATGATGAGGTTTCAAATACACAAAATTTCAACAAACATGGTGCGCTATTGGGAGGGTGTAAACGTGGTTTGATAGTTGGTGGAAGTGGTTGTGGCAAAACAAATTTAATGCTCACTTTATTAGCACATCCTAACGGTTTGCGATTTCAAAATATTTATTTATACTGCAAAACTCTTTTCCAACCAAAATATTTGCACTTAAAAAAAATTCTAAACCCAATTAAAGAAATTGGATTTTTTGAATTTCAAGATGGAGCCGACGTTATACCACCAAATCAAGCAAAAGAGAATTCAATAATAATTTTCGATGATGTTATATCTTGCAATCAAAACATTATAAGGGACTACTTCAGTTTTGGCAGACATAGAAATATTGATTGTTTCTATTTAGCACAAACATATTCCTCAATACCAAAGCAATTGGTGAGAGACAATGGAAACTTCATAGTCCTTTTCAAACAAGACGCATTAAACTTGGATCACATATTTAACAATCATCTCGGGGCGGACATGAGCAAAGAACAGTTTAGACATATGTGCGCACAGTGTTGGCAGGAACCGCACGGCTTTTTAACAATAAATAAAGATTCACCTATAAATAACGGGAGGTATCGCAAAGGACTTGATTGTTTCATAACAGACATCTAAGAAGCAACATCATCGTTAGTACAATGAATGAACAGATAGCACGCCAGTTGATTAAGAGTCGTGCGGCAGTTAGAAAAAAACTCCACAGTTTACGCTCCGATATAACGCGTATGACTTTTGAACGAGAAAAAAATTTGGCACCTATCACAAAACCGTTGAAGGATTTATTGAGTAATATCAAATCAGAAGTGAAAACCCCTCCAACCCCCATAAAAAATGAAATAAAAAATGAAATAAAAAGTGAAATTAGTTACAAAGAAAAGTTCCCCGGTCGCAAAAGTGCTCCTTCATTCTCGGAAGATGTTTTTACCAACGATGATGATGATGATGCTGTTGGCAGCGATATGGAAACTCAGGAAGATGATCAATATGTGTCATTGCATGAAATATCCAAACATGAAGAAGTAATGAATGAATATTTAGAGCAGTATAGTGGTTTAGCTAAAGAATATATCAGGAATATGATTGGAGATACTGAAAATCAATTTGATCATCAATATGGAATTCGACTAGATCGCTCTACAGAAAAATTCTCTATTGGTAACAAAATAGTACAGTTTATTGGTGATGATGTTAAAATTGATGGTGTGACATATAAAGGAACACCCGGTCTGTATGAGTTCCTTTTTAAGAAGGAACCTGGAAACTATACACTCGAAGACGAAAGAAATTATAAAGCAATTATGGAAGTCTCTAGTGCGGCAAGACAACACTATGATCCTACACATCGCCTAGCCGGAAACGGTGGAAGAAAGTATTCCATAGTAAAACGAATTTTATCTCAACCAGACATGACACCACGACGTTTCACAACACCCACATCTCTAAACAAACGCTCACGTACCAAGTCAGGTGCAGGAGCATTTCTTCATTTGAATAATAAAGAAGTAGAATTCATCCCATGGAAAAACCCGAATAAATTGGTCAACAGATTGAGATTGCTGATTGCTGCACAGCATGCTGGCAATACAGCAGTGGATAATGAAATATTACATATAGTGCAAGAACTCAAACAATCACGCATTATAAAATGAAGTGAAAGCTCAATCAACACGCAGTTATATCAGAGACAGTTAACATGATTGACAAGTTTGGCAGATCACTGGTGCATAAGAAAAAGAGTGATGACTCAGAAAAAGCAATGAAAAACTTAGAACAAAAGATATCACATCACCAAACTACTACAGATCAATATTTTTATGTAACACTGAATTTTTTTAGTAATACCCTAGGATTTACGGATCCAGATAAAAAATACTTTTTATATAAATTATACAATATTCCTGGTTTCAACCATTATGAAATTCCTTTTGAAGTGGTTGAGCTCGTTGACGCAAGCATAACTGCAAAGGTAGGAGTTGCAACGCTCAATCCAATAACCAACACAATAAGTTTTTACGAAGATATCAAAAAGGTTCCGTACGAAAGACGATTCAAATTTTCATTCTATTCTACTAGTGTTAAAAGTCCACCAACGCTAGTTGCAACTCTTGTATTTAAATGTAAAAAATAATGTCGGTGAAAAAAGACATTGTTGATGAATTACATAGACCAGCGAGAAAAAACTTTAAACGCAGACGAGTGATTGTTAAGGGTCTGAATGATTTATTACAATGTGACCTCGTGGAAATGATACCCTATGCAAGAGTTAACAAGGGTTATAGATACATACTTGTTTCAATCAATGTATTTTCAAAGTATGTTTGGGCGATACCTGTGAAACGCAAAACCGGTGCGGATGTGGCTGATGCACTAAAGAAAGTTTTCAAGACATATATTCCAGCTCATGTGCATACGGATATGGGAAAAGAATTCTATAATCAAAGTGTGAAGGACTTATTTAAAAAACACAACATCAATCATTACAGCACATATTCAACGATGAAAGCTTCCGTCGTAGAAAGGGTGAATAAAACCCTTAAGGGTCTCATGTGGAAACAGTTTAGTTTGCAGGGAAATTACAAGTGGCTGAATTTATTACCGAAAATTGTCAAAAAATATAATGAAACGAAACATGGAACAACAGGCTTCAAACCAATTGATGTAAAAAAAAGCAACGAGAAGAAAATTTTAAAAAACTCATATAGTTTTATAAAGACCGTGGATGTGAGAAAACCCAAGTTTCGAGTTGGCGATAAAGTTAGAATAAGCAAGCATAGGGAAGCGTTTAATAAAGGATACCGTCCAAACTGGTCTAACGAAATATTCACTGTTGCTAAGATAAAGGAGACTAACCCTCGGCACTACATGCTGAAAGACGATAAAAATGAAGAAATATTAGGCGGATTTTACTCATCGGAACTCCAGTTAGTGAAGCATGCAGACGCTTATTTGGTTGAACGCATCCTCCGTCGTAAAGGTCCTAATATTTTTGTGAAGTGGTTAGGGATACAACAACCTAGCTGGATTGATAAAAATGCCCTTGTATAGGTAGTTTAAATAAATGAATATATTTTTTTTTAAAAAGCTGTTTTATTTGATATCACAATAGAAGCGGTAAGTTTCATGGTTTTCCAACTTTACCAGTAACATTTTTTCAAATCTGAATTCATCACTGCTTGAGCACAAAACCGTTATTTCTGAACGTTTTCGATCGAATGAATATTTCATCTTCTCGAAACCCCTCGAGTTCATTGACTTAATTTGACCTCGATCACCAAAGTTCAGTAACCTTCAGGTTCATTATCTTTGCATGGCCTTGAAAGTTCATTCACTCTTGACCTTCACAGTTCATTGACTGTATGCAAACTCGAAAGTTCATTCACCTTATTGACTTAAATTGACCTTGATCACCAAAGTTCAGTAACCTTCCGGTTCATTATCTTTGCATAGCCTTGAAAGTTCATTCACTCTTGACCTTCACAGTTCATTGACTGTACGCAAACTCGAAAGTTCATTCACCTTATTGACTTAATTTGACCTCAATCACCAAAGTTCAGTAACCTTCAGGTTCATTATAATATTTACATGACCTTAAAAGTTCATTCACCCTTCGCCTTTAGAGTTCATTCACTCTTGAAGGAGGTGGGGGAAGTGTCTTTCATAAGAAGATGTGGCGGTCGGAGAGCATTAGTAGCTCATACACTGTGCCAACAACAACAACAACGCTCCCGCAGTTTCTCTCAGTTATAGTAGTGTGTACTCCAGTTATCAAAAATGTGCGAAAATGGTGAAAGTTCTAACAGACAACAACAACAATCTAAGGTACAAATCTTGAGCCATTATGTTTTTCCTCCTCCGGTCATTAATTCCAACGCTTCCGTTTTGAAACAATACCTTGAGAATTGGGGAAAGTCCAGTGCATTTGGACTGGTGGTTGAAAACCAAACAAAAGATGACGTAATAGACCTAACTAATACGACTAACACTCCATATTCTCAAGGGATTGAAGACATTTCAATTACCCAATTGTTTCGTCCGTCAGAAGCAGTTGAGTATGATATACAAGATTTGGAACATGATTTGAACGTTTTTTGTAAACAAATGCCAAGTGAATCAACATCCGTGGAAACTGAATTTTCGCAGACGGATGATGATCTGTTTGTGCAATGTGCTGAAGCGGAGGAAAGGCGACAAACGGAAAATTTGGATAAAATTTTAACTATTTCAAGAGCAAGAGCTCTAAATATAAAAGAATTGAGAAATTTGGAGAGCCGGGTCAAAAAATTAAAAACAAACATTAATTTTCAACAACATGAGCTACTAAAATTGAGGAAAAACTAAACTCAAGGTACCTGCACCATTACAGACTGACTTTACCGATGAGGTTTCACCAAACCGCTGCACTGTATGCACGAAAAAATTTTCATCAAGCTGGAATTTGAAACGTCACCTGGAGCAAAGTTGTAGTCATCCGGCCAAACGAGTTCGGAAAGCAGGTAATACAATTGGCAGTCAACTTGGAACACCATAAATTAATTTGTCAATTTTAGATGGAAGATTTTGTGAACAATGCAACCGCAACGTCATCGATTTTCACAGTCATCAAAATTCCATAGAACACAAAAACAACTGTTGTGCGCCTATGGGAGACAACGTCCACATCATTACGTCTCTTTTCAAAAGCCGCATTATATCATACAGGCTAACATCCCCTCAACAACACATAATCGTGCGAGAGTTCATGAACGATATATGGGATCAATTTAATCGGTTAATTCGAGAGCAGCTCGAGAAATTGATTAGCATCAAAGTAAACACGGAACTATTTGGGAGCTATATTCTTCAAAGCAAAGATATCACTGATGTCAAATCCTTTCGCACAAAAAATTTGATAATCACGAAATCAACCGATTTAAGGCAGTATTATGAGAACCTGATCCAAGTACTAGACGAAAAATTATCTGAATTTTTGGAGCGGGATAGCGGTAAGTTTCAAAACAATTTTAAGCGGTATATTATTATTATTAATTATTGGTATTTACAGGCTGGAGTCTGCAAAACATTGAATATTTAGAACTGAACATCAACAAATACACCCCGCTTCGAGGTTCTTCATTCATTGATTTGCCGGTGGATATCAAACGAAGAAAAGCTGTTGTAAACGTGAGAAATGCAGATCAGTTTTGTTTCCTCTGGAGCATCATGTCATCTGTTTTTCCCCCAAAAGGTGATCCATCAGTTACTTATTCATATCCAAAGTTTTCTTCTTGTTTTAATTTGGATGGATTCGAATTTCCAATGAAACTTACTGACATAGCGAGATTTGAATCCAGCCACAACCTGTCTATCAACGTGTATGGCTTAGAAAAAAAATATATTAATGACAAAGTTCAACACCTGATTATAGGACCTTTACATTACACCTCATGTAAGCAACTTGTGCATGTAAATTTATTATTAATTGATGATGATGAGGGCAATCAGCATTACACATGGATCAAAAATTTTTCTAGACTTGTCTCTAAGCAATTATCCAACCATCATTGCACTAAATACTTTTGCGATGGGTGTATTCAATATTTCGCGAGCTCTGAAAAATTATATAGACACATAGAGCATGACTGTGATTATGTTTGCGTGCAGTTACCTACTTCTGACTTAAAAATTAATAAATTTGGCGAAAGTATTCCTGAAAATATTTTGAAGTTTGAAAATTTTGAAAAACAGCTTGTTGTACCTTTTTCGGTCTATGCTGATTTTGAATCATACCTTTCTCCAATTCAATCACCTCTTTCAAACGATAAGAACTCTTATACGGTGGATGTTCAAGAACATATTCCATATGCGTTCGCGTATTACATAAAATGTTCCTTTGATGATACGTTATCGAAGTTTGAATTGTATCGAGGTGCAGATTGTTCCCAAGTATTTATTGCAACATTGAAAGCAGATGTTAGAAGACTTTATCATTCTCATTTAAAACATGTGAAACCCATGATTATAACACCTCAGCAAGAAAGAGAATTCGAAAATTCAATTACATGCCATATTTGTGACAAACCATTCAACGTAAACGATGTTAAGATAAGGGATCACTGTCACGTCAGCGGACTCTATCGCGGATCGGCTCACGTCAGTTGTAACTTGAATTACAAAATTCCTTATTTTATACCAGTGTTTTTCCATAACCTCAGCGGGTATGATAGCCATTTATTTATTAAAACTCTGTGTCTAGACAAGGAAAAAGTCGATGTCATTCCCACAAGCACCGAGAAGTATATTTCGTTCTCAAAACATATTTATGTGGGTACAAGGCAAAGAACAGGTTCTGATGGTGTAGAAGATGTATATCTTAAATTGAGATTTCTAGACTCTTTTCGGTTTATGTCGTCATCACTTGATGAGTTATCTAAAAATTTAAATTCTGACCAATGTTCAGCAGTGAGAAAATTTTTCCGTGACACTGACAAGTTCGATTTGATTCGACAAAAAGGTGTTTTCCCGTATTCATATGTCGACAATTTAAATAAATTGGATGATACAAAATTACCATCCATAGATAAATTCACCAATAACCTCACTGAAGAAATAATAACAGATGAAGATTATGCTAGAGCAGTCACTGTCTGGAATTTGTTTGAATGCAACACCTTAGGTGAATATTCAGATCTGTACTTAACCTCAGACGTTTTACTTTTGACCGATATATTTGAAAATTTCAGGAAGGTTTGTCTGGAAGCATATCAATTAGATCCTTGTCAATTCTTCACAAGTCCCTCTCTCAGTTGGGCTGCCATGCTTAAAAAAACCGGTGTTGAGCTAGAACTTTTAACAGACCTTGAAATGCTCCATTTTTTCAAAAATTCCATCAGAGGAGGGGTTTCTCTTTGTTGCAAAAGAGAAGCCACCGCTAATAATAAATTTTTAAATGATTTTGATGCTTCTAAGCCAGAATCACATATCTTGTACTTAGACGCAACGAATCTATATGGGAAAAGTCAATCAGAATTTTTACCTACCGGTGGTTTTAAATGGCTTGATTGGGAGGAAATTGCCAAATTGGACATTGTAAATATTCCTGATATGTCAGAGAGTGGATACGTATTTGAAGTAGATGTCGAGTACCCTAAAAGTCTACACAAATTACACAATTGTTTACCTTTTCTCCCGCAAACCTTAAAACCTGAAAATTCAAATGTACCTAAATTAATTCCAAATTTATACGATAAAACAAAATATGTTGTGCATTATCGAGCTTTAAAACAAGCGATGTTACATGGACTAATTCTTAAAAAGGTTCACAGAGTTCTAATGTTTAATCAATCACCATGGTTGAAAACGTATGTGGATTTAAACACAATGCTTAGAAACGCAGCTCTTACTTCTTTTGAAAAGGATTTTTTCAAACTAATGATAAATAGCATTTTCGGGAAATTTTTGGAAAATTTGGACAAAAGAATGGTTATGCACCTGGTAACACATTGGGAAAATCAGCGAAAACGATGTGGAGCTGGTAGTTTAATTGCAAAACCTAGTTTTGAAAACGTGACAGTTTTCTCTGAATCATTGTGTGCCATTAAGATGAAAAAAACCAAAATATTCTACAACCGCCCTCTTTATGTGGGATTTTGTATACTGGAAATTGCTAAATCAATCATATATAGCTTTTTATATGATTTCATAAAACCTTTGTACAAAGACAATGTGGAGCTTTTGTATACCGACACGGACAGTTTGATTTTGGAAATTTTTACTCCTGACGTGTACCAGGATATAAAAAAATACAATTGCAAATTCGACACCAGTAATTTCAAGCCAGACAATCCGCATGGTATTCCAATTTCACCACCAACAATCGGCTTGATGAAAGACGAATATGCAAATAAGTACATTAAACAGTTCCTAGGTCTTTGTGCAAAGACGTATATGATATTGGTGGATGGGGATGATAAGGTGGATGGGGATGATAAGGTGGTCAAAAAAGCAAAAGGAGTTCCTTATTCGGCAGTAAAAACAAAAATTACACAGGAAGATTATAAAAATGCTGTTTTAAACGATATTCCTAAATTTTGCAAGACTGTCAAATTTCGGTCAAAATTACACACGGTTTACACCCAATTGCAATATAAGCTTGCTTTAAGCACTACTGATAACAAACGAATAAAAAAATACAATTCCATGAGCACATATGCTTTAGGGCATTGTGACATCATAGTAGATAAAAATTTAGATTTATTGATAAGCATGTGTGAAGAACTGATTTAATTATCTATTGTTTTCAATCAAGTACGCGCATTGTAAAAGATTTTGTGTAGTCTAGTTGCTAAGTATTTCTAATGTAACAATTATTTTTTATGTAATAATTGTAAAATGTGTATTGATTTTGTATAGTCTTCAGTTGCTCAGTGTTTCTAAGGTTACATCATTTATTATGTAATTGATGACGTAAATTGTAGAAATTTGTAGTGGTTGTTATTGTTGTTGTTGAGTGTTTTAATTGTTAAATATATACCATTTATCTAGCTTACCTGATTGTATCATTTTCCCTGACTTATTCTACAATGATAAATAGATATATCCAGACAGTGTTGTATTTAAAGAAAGTTTAGAGTAATTTGAATTTGTTGAGTTAGTTGTCAAGTCATCCGCCAGTATATATTGTAATGTTGATGTGAATGATTGTGCATTGTTCACAAACATTTTGTTGAGCTCACTTGAATACAAGACAAAAGACACTGTAATAAGTAATATGTTAATTTTGGACGTTCAATGTTTTAAAAATGACAAAAATAGTTTTTTGGCTAAAGAGTTAGCGGCATATGATGGACATAGAATTGGACATTACGTGTTCAAACCACCATTCCCTATGGATCATCTACCATTGGCGCAACAGAAAGAGGCTCGCTGGGTAATGAGCAATCACCATACAATTGATTGGATTCAAGGTCACACACCTATGCATCGCTTTGGTGAGATAGTGGAAAAACTTACGCGTCTTGAAGAAGCAGTCTACATAAAAGGGCAGGAAAAGGCGGAGTACTTGCAAAAATATACAAAGACTCCAATTTTACTACTACCTGATCAACCAACCATTACAGCTGGCAAACCTGCATGCTTTTATCATACAAGTACACCTTCTGTTTGCGCTTTATCAAATGTATTTTTTTTACATGATTATTTTAAAATGGAATAAAAGGCATTGCTTCATACAAGTTTTTATTTTTAGTACCTACCTACATATTAAGGTATTAAATATTTTGGCAAATAGTTTGCCAAGTCAAGTGTACACATTTGTTTATATAAACACATGAAACAGATCTCGCCATCAATATATAAACAACACAATTTTGCTGCTTTTCCAAATGTTATGGCTTGTTCATAACAATACTGAGAACTGAACAGCCGGTCCATCCCATAGACGGCTTCATGCATGTAGTTTTGTTCCAGCTGCATCAATTCCGAATAAACAGCTTCAATACTTTGCATGTCACACTGTACTTCCGGTATGATGTATAATTCTTCCCAGGTTGATGGATTAGATGTTTCTTGCGGTTCAGGATTAATCTTCTTCATCTTCGTCTTCTTCTTCATCTTCGTCTTCTTCTTCTTCTTCTTCTTCTTCTTTAGGTATGAACTGCTCCACTTCTTTCAAAAATATTGATAAGTTTATTCCCGACAGCAATTTATGCAAACGAAGCAGGGATATCTTGTTTTCAAGATATTTTGTGCAGTACTCTTCTCCTTGACGATGTCTTATAGATTCGTCAAAGTTTAGTTTCTGTTCATCGACGTCACAATATCGAATGATGGCGTCTTCCAGAAATTCTAGTCGCAAGTCATACAGCTCAGACCGTACAACTCTGATGCAATCACTCACAAACTTCCAGTCTACATCACACATTATGAGTCTTTTAGTACCCACAGTTTCGTACTTATAGCTTTATAACAATCCCCCTACCACCAGCTAGAGCTCGCCCCCGGTTCTTCAAGGTTATCCCTACCATTACTACCTGTATAAAAGATTTGTTGCAACAAAAAAACAACATTTCCGTAACAAACACAGTTTGACATGTGTCTTGAAGACCATACTACTGAGTTGTATGCATATCATAATCGACTGAAAACTTTTAACAACTGGGAAGGCCCGCTGACGTCAGAATCTTTAGCGTTTGCAGGATTCTTTTACACAAAATATGGAGACATGGTGGCTTGTCCTTTCTGTCGAATTGAAGTATTCAAATGGAGACGTGACGATTTACCGTTGAGGGAACATGAAAAATATTCAAAAAATTGCAAATTTGTTATTATTGCTATGAATAAAAAGTTACAATGAATAATATTGTTTTGTTGTTTTCGCACACGATGGCGCTCCCATCGGGGCACAAAACTACAGTTCGGTCAAAAGTGTATATATAGCCGGGTAAAGAGCGAATTATCTACACAAGTTTAGATAATTTACGGAAATGAGTTCTGTAAAGATTGACACCCGAACGAAAATAAGACGTAGAAAACATCGTGGAAAAAAATATGTTGGTGGTGTTTTCAGTTTTAACAAAGCCGTTGCTGCAGTACGGAAACGTCTCAGAGGAAAACCAAATAACAATTTGTTGACTTCGGTTCAAGACGCATTGCGTTCTATGAAAAATAGAAAAGTCTTACATCCCAAGCAACGCATCATTCCCATACCAAAAATTGGTGGTTTTCTACCTCTCATTCCGATTTTTGCTGCATTGTCTGCCCTGGGGGCTTTAGGTGGTGGAGCCGCAGGAATTGCCAAGGCAGTCAACGATGCAAAAAATGCTACCGAACAACTCAAAGAATCCCAGAGACATAATCAAACAATGGAGTCCATAGCACTAGGAAAAGGTTTACGTGTGAAATCGCATAAGAAAGGTTTCGGGCTGTACCTTGCTCCGTATAAAAAAAACTACCAATAAAGCTACCATCACGTGCTCTAACAGACTTGGACTTGAAATATTTTGCAAAGGTGTTACAAATTCCTCATTTTCGTGGTGTCTACATGCGCAACAACCTTCCATCCAAACCACGTAAAAACGAGTGTGCAATCCTCAATTTGGATGATAAAAATAATCCTGGCACTCATTGGACAGCCTTTGTCATAAACGGGAAAAGTATAAAATATTTCGATAGTATGGGCAGTTTGAAACCTCCTCTAGAGGTAATCAAATATTTTCGGAGTGTTGGTAGCCCTAACATAATTTATAACTATAACAGATATCAAGATTTTAATTCTTATGAATGTGGCCATTTATGTCTAAAATTCCTATATTTAAATTCACATCAGTAAAATTTGTCAGTTGAGTCTTGACTTTGGCGTGAACAAAATGTCAACTTTTTTGACGCTCTCTGGGAAAAATTCCATTTTAACTTCAAAGTTCACCCCACCCATTGTTTTACCAAAAAACGAAACATACGTGATAGGTTTGACTGATTTTGAGTCTTTTAATTCCATCGCGAACGTTACCAAAGAAAACAATGTTATCTTGATTGGGAAAACAAAACTGAGCATACCCGTCGGCGCATACGAAATTAGCGATATATCCGACTATGTGAATAAAGCTATGAAAGAGAAGAAATTTACTAATCCTCAGTTTGAATTACTTGGCAATAACAATACGATGAAGACACATTTATTCAGTTCGGAAACCGTCGATTTCAACGTAGAAAATTCGATCGGACCACTCTTGGGATTTGATAGTGAAAAACTTCAACCACCCAATATTACTCACCAATCTTCAAATCAAAGCAATATTTTGAAAATTAATTCTCTATGTATAGATTGTAACATTGCCACAGGATCCTATCATAACGGACAAGTTGTTCACTACATTCACCAATTTTTCCCTCGCGTTCCTCCGGGATATAAAATTATCGAAGTGCCAAAAAATATTATTTATTTACCAATCACAACCAACATAATTTCTGATATAACCATTAAAATATTAGATCAAGACGGTGATTTGGTCAGTTTTGGGGAAGAAGTCGTAAGTGTAGGACTACACCTAAAACGCGATGGGTATTATTTTTAAGGTAATTTCCCGCCGACCTACACGTTGTAATAAAGTTATGACTTTAACTCAAACGAATCGTAAATTTTTAAGATCTTTAGGATATGTAGTATTAATATGAAAATAATCGTGAATAGCATCAGTTGGATACAATCAGTTGAGCGTAATGGTCGATGTACTAAACATAACAGAAAAAGTGATCTCTGATGATTCCATTATTTCATGGGATTATCACGAGCATCAAGCGTACACGCAAAAATTCAACAACAATGATGAAATTCGAATTCCAATTGCCGAAGATTTGTGCACGTTACCGTCTCAAAGTTATATTTATGTAGAAGGGAGAGTTTTGGATAAAGATGGTTCCGTCAGTAAAGATACTAAATTGGTAAATAATTTTTTCGCACACTGTTTGAGTGAAATTCGTTATGAAGTAAACGGTATACCGATCGATTCTACTATCAAGCCGGGACTGGCAGCAACTATTAAGGGTTATTGCGCATTTACGGAAAATGATCTTAAGGGATTGGAAAATGCGGGGTGGGGTAAAGAGTTTACTGACAAATATCATGGGAAATTCAATATTTGCGTACCACTCAACACGTTGCTGGGTTTTGCGGAAGATTATAAGAAAATTATGTTAAACGTAAGGCAGGAACTCGTACTCATAAGAAGCAATACGGATCATGATGCGGTTTTGAATATGACCACCGGAGCTGAACCTAAGATTGCTTTCGACAAAATTTACTGGAATGTACCCCACATCACACCTAATCTTGCTCGAGAATTGGCTCTTACAAAATACATTGGTAAAAATGTTGACACCGCAGTTGCTTTCCGTTCATGGGAAATGCACTATTTACCATCAGTACCCCAAACCAGAAGTCATACGTGGCCCATCAAAACAACCACTGCAAGCGAGGCTCCCAGATACGTTATCCTTGTGTTCCAAACAGATCGCGAGAAAAAGTTCAACAAGGACATGAGTAAATTTGATCACATAAGTTTTCAAAATATTCGAGTTTATCTAAATTCCCAACGTAAACCGTACTCAAATTTAAATATAGATTTTGGAAACAATTGTTACGCTGCATTGTATCAGTTATATTTAAATTTCCAAAAGTCCTATTATTATCACGATTCATCACACCCTGCACTGAACACCGATGAATTTAAGAACGCTCCCATGGTTGTCATAGACTTTTCAAATCAAAGAGAAAGTCTTTCCAATTCAGTGGTTCTTAGGATAGAATTCGACACCAAGGATACAGTTCCTGCAGATACGGCAGCCTATGCCTTGATTCTGCATGATCGGAGATTCACCTACAATGCGTTTACAAAACAAATCAAGCAAATTTAAGTTCGCGAATAATATTTTGTAATATGGAAATTTACATGGAATAAATATATTTTTTTTTAAACACCTGTTTTTAATAAATACATTAGGCTATAGGATATATTTTCAGGAATTATACCAGTTGAACTACTCATAGCCAGATTAGCCGAGTGGTCTAAGGGGCTAGATTTAAGCTCTGGTCCCCTCGGACTCGTGGGTTCAAATCCCACATCTGACATTTTTAAATAATAATACGCATTATTTGATATATACTTTTATTTTAAAATAATTTATAGAGTATAATTAGATCATAAGATAGATATGGTTCTAGCTTATATAAGTATTTTCTATAACTATTACAGTTGAAATGCTCACAAAGATATTCTAATGTTATTCTAGATTCCAGATAACTTAAACACAAATTAAAACCTAAACTATAAATTATAAATTCATTTTGTTTGTTGATGCTGTGAGATGCGTTGAATAACAGATATTCACATTCTTCGCTTATCCCAATAACAACTTCTCTCAAATCATTTGAACTATTGAAATTTAAGATTTTCATAGTCCATACGTATTACAATTGGACAGTGGTGTAGCATAAACAACAAACAATTAGCATTTTCCGAATATGTTTGCAACAATGGAGTTAACACGCAGTACACATTTGAAATTAAGTCGCCATTCAGCTTCCTCAGACCTTTCAGTAAGTTGAAGTAGAAACTGTTGAACTCCTGATGTTTGAGGATGTTCAATCTATTGTTGATGATTTCACATATGGCGCGCCATTCTGCAGCTGTTTCTCTTGCCAAAAACACCTGTTGATGGTCCTTAATAATTTGAATAACTCGAACGTTGTTTACTTCAGCGAAGTGAGTGCTTATGTTTTTCAGATGTAGAGGCATCGGTTTATCAGAAGGAGATTGGTGTTGCAGGTAATCGCGCAGCCCCCCCGGAGCAAGGGGGGGGTTTTGGGGGGCGCAGCCCCCCAAAAAAAAATTTTCAAGGTCAAGGTCACGGTCAAATTGAGGTTAACGACCCCCTGAGGTCGTTCCTTCAGTATGCAAGTTCAGACAAGTTCAGACAAGTTCAGACACGTTCAGACACGTTCAGACACGTTCATGGTCAGAGTTCAATGATCTGTCAAGGTCACTCCCCCCACCTCCGGCCTGTCAAGGTTGAGATGAATGACCTCTGTCAAGGTCAGGTGAATGACCCGTCAAGGTCAATGACCTGTCAAGGTCAGGTGAATGACCCGTCAAGGTCAAGGTCAGGGGTCAATGACCTGTCAAGGTCAAGGTCAGGGGTCAATGACCTGTCAAGGTCAAGGTCAGGGGGTCAATGACCTGTCAAGGTCAAGGTCACTCCCCCCACCTCCGACTACTAGCCCCTATTTTATCTACTGTTGAAGCCTGAAGTCACGTGGGTTGGAGCCTGGAGTCACGTGGGTTCAAACCTGATCTTTTTGGATAACAATTGTGTCTTTTTTTCTATATTTGTGTTCGGTCGTCAGATGTTGCGTTTGGAACAAGTAGCTGCCAACTTCGAAAGTGGTGACCGATTGTTTCAAAAGTCACGTGGGTTGAAGCCTGGAGGCACGTGGGTTGGAGCCTGAAGTCACGTGGGTTGGAGCCTGGGGTCACGTGGGTTCAAACCTAAACTTTTTGGATGACAATTTCGTCATTTTTTTTTTGATATTTGTGTTCGTTCGTCAGATGATGCGTTTGGAACAAGTAGCTGCCAACTCCAAAAGTGGTGACCGATCGTTTTCAAAGTCACGTGGGTTGAAGCCTGAGGTCACGTGGGTTGAAGCTTGGAGTCACGTGGGTTGAAACCTGAACTTTTTGGATAACAATTGTGTCTTTTCTTCTATATTTGTGTTCGTTCGTCAGATGTTGCGTTTGGAACAAGTAGCTGCCAACTCCAAAAGTGGTGACCGATCGTTTTAAAAGTCACGTGGGTTGGAGCCTGAAGTCGAGTGGGTTGAAGCCTGAAGTCACGTGGGTTAAAGCCTGAAGTCACGTGGGTTAAAACCTGAACTTTTTGGATAACAATTGTGTCTTTTCTTTTATAATTGTGTTCGTTCGTCAGATGATGCGTTTGGAACAAGTAGCTGCCAACATCAAAAGTGGTGACCGATCGTTCTAAAAGTCACGTGAGTTGAAGCCTGAAGTCACGTGGGTTGAAGCCTGGAGTCACGTGGGTTCAAACCTGAACTTTTTGGATAACAATTGTGTCTTTTTTTCTATATTTGTGTTCGTTCGTCAGATGTTGCGTTTGGAACAAGTAGCTGCCAACTTCGAAAGTGGTGACCGATCGTTTCAAAAGTCACGTGGGTTGAAGCCTGGAGTCACGTGGGTTGAAGCCTGAAGTCACGTGGGTTGGAGCCTGGAGTCACGTGGGTTCAACCTGAACTTTTTGGATGACAATTTCGTCATTTTTTTTTTATATTTGTGTTCGTTCGTCAGATGATGCGTTCTGAACAAGTAGCTGCCAACTCCAAAAGTGGTGACCGATCGTTTTAAAAGTCACGTGGGTTGAAGCCTGGAGTCACGTGGGTTGAAGCCTGAAGTCACGTGAGTTGAAGCCTGAAGTCACGTGGGTTTAAACCTGAACTTTTTGGATAACAATTGTGTCTTTTCTTCTATATTTGTGTTCGTTCGTCATATGTTGCGTTTGGAACAAGTAGCTGCCAACATCAAAAGTGGTGACCGATCGTTTCAAAAGTCACGTGGGTTGAAGCCTGAAGTCACGTGGGTTGGAGCCTGGAGTCACGTGGGTTCAAACCTGAACTTTTTGGATAACAATTGTGTCTTTTTTTCTATATTTGTGTTCGTTCGTCAGATGTTGCGTTTGGAACAAGTAGCTGCCAACTTCGAAAGTGGTGACCGATCGTTTCAAAAGTCACGTGGGTTGAAGCCTGGAGTCACGTGGGTTCAAGCCTGAAGTCACGTGGGTTGGAGCCTGGAGTCACGTGGGTTCAAACCTGAACTTTTTGGATGACAATTTCGTCATTTTTTTTGATATTTGTGTTCGTTCGTCAGATGATGCGTTTGGAACAAGTAGCTGCCAACTCCAAAAGTGGTGACCGATCGTTTTAAAAGTCACGTGGGTTGAAGCCTGGAGTCACGTGGGTTAAAACCTGAACTTTTTAAATAACAATTGTGTCTTTTTTTCTATATTTGTGTTCGTTCGTCAGATGTTGCGTTTGGAACAAGTAGCTGCCAACTTCAAAAGTGGTGACCGATCGTTTCAAAAGTCACGTGAGTTGAAGCCTGGAGTCACTTGGGTTGAAGCCTGAAGTCACGTGAGTTGAAGCCTGAAGTCACGTGGGTTTAAACCTGAACTTTTTGGATAACAATTGTGTCTTTTCTTCTATATTTATGTTCGTTCGTCAGATGTTGCGTTTGGAACAAGTAGCTGCCAACATCAGAAGTGGTGACCGATCGTTTTAAAAGTCACGTGGGTTGAAGCCTGAAGTCACGTGGGTTGGAGCCTGGAGTCACGTGGGTTGAAACCTGATCTTTTTGGATAACAATTGTGTCTTTTTTTCTATATTTGTGTTCGTTCGTCAGATGTTGCGTTTGGAACAAGTAGCTGCCAACTTCGAAAGTGGTGACCGATCGTTTCAAAAGTCACGTGGGTTGAAGCCTGGAGTCACGTGGGTTTAAGCCTGAAGTCACGTGGGTTGGAGCCTGGAGTCACGTGGGTTCAAACCTGAACTTTTTGGATAACAATTGTGTCTTTTCTTCTATATTTGTGTTCGTTCGTCAGATGTTGCGTTTGGAACAAGTGGCTGCCAACTTCGAAAGTGGTGACCGATCGTTTCAAAAGTCACGTGGGTTGAAGCCTGGAGTCACGTGGGTTGAAGCCTGAAGTCACGTGGGTTGGAGCCTGGAGTCACGTGGGTTCAAACCAGAACTTTTTGGATGACAATTTCGTCATTTTTTTTTATATTTGTGTTCGTTCATCAGATGATGCGTTTGGAACAAGTAGCTGCCAACTCCAAAAGTGGTGACCGATCGTTTTAAAAGTCACGTGGGTTGAAGCCTGGAGTCACGTGAGTTGAAGCCTGAAGTCACGTGAGTTGAAGCCTGGAGTCACGTGGGTTGAAGCCTGAAGTCACGTGAGTTGAAGCCTGAAGTCACGTGGGTTTGAACCTGAACTTTTTGGATAACAATTGTGTCTTTTCTTCTATATTTGTGTTCGTTCGTCAGATGTTGCGTTTGGAACAAGTAGCTGCCAACATCAAAAGTGGTGACCGATCGTTTTAAAAGTCACGTGGGTTGAAGCCTGAAGTCACGTGGGTTGGAGCCTGGAGTCACGTGGGTTCAAACCTGATCTTTTTGGATAACAATTGTGTCTTTTTTTCTATATTTGTGTTCGGTCGTCAGATGTTGCGTTTGGAACAAGTAGCTGCCAACTTCGAAAGTGGTGACCGATCGTTTCAAAAGTCACGTGGGTTGAAGCCTGGAGTCACGTGAGTTGAAGCCTGAAGTCACGTGAGTTGAAGCCTGGAGTCACGTGGGTTGAAGCCTGAAGTCACGTGAGTTGAAGCCTGAAGTCACGTGGGTTTGAACCTGAACTTTTTGGATAACAATTGTGTCTTTTCTTCTATATTTGTGTTCGTTCGTCAGATGTTGCGTTTGGAACAAGTAGCTGCCAACATCAAAAGTGGTGACCGATCGTTTTAAAAGTCACGTGGGTTGAAGCCTGAAGTCACGTGGGTTGGAGCCTGGAGTCACGTGGGTTCAAACCTGATCTTTTTGGATAACAATTGTGTCTTTTTTTCTATATTTGTGTTCGGTCGTCAGATGTTGCGTTTGGAACAAGTAGCTGCCAACTTCGAAAGTGGTGACCGATTGTTTCAAAAGTCACGTGGGTTGAAGCCTGGAGGCACGTGGGTTGGAGCCTGAAGTCACGTGGGTTGGAGCCTGGGGTCACGTGGGTTCAAACCTAAACTTTTTGGATGACAATTTCGTCATTTTTTTTTTGATATTTGTGTTCGTTCGTCAGATGATGCGTTTGGAACAAGTAGCTGCCAACTCCAAAAGTGGTGACCGATCGTTTCCAAAGTCACGTGGGTTGAAGCCTGAGGTCACGTGGGTTGAAGCTTGGAGTCACGTGGGTTGTAACCTGAACTTTTTGGATAACAATTGTGTCTTTTCTTCTATATTTGTGTTCGTTCGTCAGATGTTGCGTTTGGAACAAGTAGCTGCCAACTCCAAAAGTGGTGACCGATCGTTTTAAAAGTCACGTGGGTTGGAGCCTGAAGTCACGTGGGTTGAAGTCTGAAGTCACGTGGGTTAAAGCCTGAAGTCACGTGGGTTAAAACCTGAACTTTTTGGATAACAATTGTGTCTTTTCTTTTATAATTGTGTTCGTTCGTCAGATGATGCGTTTGGAACAAGTAGCTGCCAACATCAAAAGTGGTGACCGATCGTTCTAAAAGTCACGTGAGTTGAAGCCTGAAGTCACGTGGGTTGAAGCCTGGAGTCACGTGGGTTCAAACCTGAACTTTTTGGATAACAATTGTGTCTTTTTTTCTATATTTGTGTTCGTTCGTCAGATGTTGCGTTTGGAACAAGTAGCTGCCAACTTCGAAAGTGGTGACCGATCGTTTCAAAAGTCACGTGGGTTGAAGCCTGGAGGCACGTGGGTTGAAGCCTGAAGTCACGTGGGTTGGAGCCTGGAGTCACGTGGGTTCAACCTGAACTTTTTGGATGACAATTTCGTCATTTTTTTTTTATATTTGTGTTCGTTCGTCAGATGATGCGTTCTGAACAAGTAGCTGCCAACTCCAAAAGTGGTGACCGATCGTTTAAAAGTCACGTGGGTTGAAGCCTGGAGTCACGTGGGTTGAAGCCTGAAGTCACGTGAGTTGAAGCCTGAAGTCACGTGGGTTTAAACCTGAACTTTTTGGATAACAATTGTGTCTTTTCTTCTATATTTGTGTTCGTTCGTCATATGTTGCGTTTGGAACAAGTAGCTGCCAACATCAAAAGTGGTGACCGATCGTTTCAAAAGTCACGTGGGTTGAAGCCTGAAGTCACGTGGGTTGGAGCCTGGAGTCACGTGGGTTCAAACCTGAACTTTTTGGATAACAATTGTGTCTTTTTTTCTATATTTGTGTTCGTTCGTCAGATGTTGCGTTTGGAACAAGTAGCTGCCAACTTCGAAAGTGGTGACCGATCGTTTCAAAAGTCACGTGGGTTGAAGCCTGGAGTCACGTGGGTTCAAGCCTGAAGTCACGTGGGTTGGAGCCTGGAGTCACGTGGGTTCAAACCTGAACTTTTTGGATGACAATTTCGTCATTTTTTTTGATATTTGTGTTCGTTCGTCAGATGATGCGTTTGGAACAAGTAGCTGCCAACTCCAAAAGTGGTGACCGATCGTTTTGAAAGTCACGTGGGTTGAAGCCTGGAGTCACGTGGGTTAAAACCTGAACTTTTTAAATAACAATTGTGTCTTTTTTTCTATATTTGTGTTCGTTCGTCAGATGTTGCGTTTGGAACAAGTAGCTGCCAACTTCAAAAGTGGTGACCGATCGTTTCAAAAGTCACGTGAGTTGAAGCCTGGAGTCACTTGGGTTGAAGCCTGAAGTCACGTGAGTTGAAGCCTGAAGTCACGTGGGTTTAAACCTGAACTTTTTGGATAACAATTGTGTCTTTTCTTCTATATTTATGTTCGTTCGTCAGATGTTGCGTTTGGAACAAGTAGCTGCCAACATCAGAAGTGGTGACCGATCGTTTTAAAAGTCACGTGGGTTGAAGCCTGAAGTCACGTGGGTTGGAGCCTGGAGTCACGTGGGTTCAAACCTGAACTTTTTGGATAACAATTGTGTCTTTTTTTCTATATTGGTGTTCGTTCGTCAGATGTTGCGTTTGGAACAAGTAGCTGCCAACTTCGAAAGTGGTGACCGATCGTTTCAAAAGTCACGTGGGTTGAAGCCTGGAGTCACGTGGGTTTAAGCCTGAAGTCACGTGGGTTGGAGCCTGGAGTCACGTGGGTTCAAACCTGAACTTTTTGGATGACAAATTCGTCATTTTTTTTGATATTTGTGTTCGTTCGTCAGATGATGCGTTTGGAACAAGTAGCTGCCAACTTCAAAAGTGGTGACCGATCGTTTTAAAAGTCACGTGGGTTGAAGCCTGGAGTCACGTGGGTTAAAACCTGAACTTTTTAAATAACAATTGTGTCTTTTTTTCTATATTTGTGTTCGTTCGTCAGATGTTGCGTTTGGAACAAGTAGCTGCCAACTTCAAAAGTGGTGACCGATCGTTTCAAAAGTCACGTGAGTTGAAGCCTGGAGTCACTTGGGTTGAAGCCTGAAGTCACGTGAGTTGAAGCCTGAAGTCACGTGGGTTCAAACCTGAACTTTTTGGATAACAATTGTGTCTTTTCTTCTATATTTATGTTCGTTCGTCAGATGTTGCGTTTGGAACAAGTAGCTGCCAACATCAGAAGTGGTGACCGATCGTTTTAAAAGTCACGTGGGTTGAAGCCTGAAGTCACGTGGGTTGGAGCCTGGAGTCACGTGGGTTGAAACCTGATCTTTTTGGATAACAATTGTGTCTTTTTTTCTATATTTGTGTTCGTTCGTCAGATGTTGCGTTTGGAACAAGTAGCTGCCAACTTCGAAAGTGGTGACCGATCGTTTCAAAAGTCACGTGGGTTGAAGCCTGGAGTCACGTGGGTTTAAGCCTGAAGTCACGTGGGTTGGAGCCTGGAGTCACGTGGGTTCAAACCTGAACTTTTTGGATAACAATTGTGTCTTTTCTTCTATATTTGTGTTCGTTCGTCAGATGTTGCGTTTGGAACAAGTGGCTGCCAACTTCGAAAGTGGAGACCGATCGTTTCAAAAGTCACGTGGGTTGAAGCCTGGAGTCACGTGGGTTGAAGCCTGAAGTCACGTGGGTTGGAGCCTGGAGTCACGTGAGTTCAAACCAGAACTTTTTGGATGACAATTTCGTCATTTTTTTTTATATTTGTGTTCGTTCATCAGATGATGCGTTTGGAACAAGTAGCTGCCAACTCCAAAAGTGGTGACCGATCGTTTTAAAAGTCACGTGGGTTGAAGCCTGGAGTCACGTGAGTTGAAGCCTGAAGTCACGTGAGTTGAAGCCTGGAGTCACGTGGGTTGAAGCCTGAAGTCACGTGAGTTGAAGCCTGAAGTCACGTGGGTTTGAACCTGAACTTTTTGGATAACAATTGTGTCTTTTCTTCTATATTTGTGTTCGTTCGTCAGATGTTGCGTTTGGAACAAGTAGCTGCCAACATCAAAAGTGGTGACCGATCGTTTTAAAAGTCACGTGGGTTGAAGCCTGAAGTCACGTGGGTTGGAGCCTGGAGTCACGTGGGTTCAAACCTGATCTTTTTGGATAACAATTGTGTCTTTTTTTCTATATTTGTGTTCGGTCGTCAGATGTTGCGTTTGGAACAAGTAGCTGCCAACTTCGAAAGTGGTGACCGATTGTTTCAAAAGTCACGTGGGTTGAAGCCTGGAGGCACGTGGGTTGGAGCCTGAAGTCACGTGGGTTGGAGCCTGGGGTCACGTGGGTTCAAACCTAAACTTTTTGGATGACAATTTCGTCATTTTTTTTTTGATATTTGTGTTCGTTCGTCAGATGATGCGTTTGGAACAAGTAGCTGCCAACTCCAAAAGTGGTGACCGATCGTTTTCAAAGTCACGTGGGTTGAAGCCTGAGGTCACGTGGGTTGAAGCTTGGAGTCACGTGGGTTGAAACCTGAACTTTTTGGATAACAATTGTGTCTTTTCTTCTATATTTGTGTTCGTTCGTCAGATGTTGCGTTTGGAACAAGTAGCTGCCAACTCCAAAAGTGGTGACCGATCGTTTTAAAAGTCACGTGGGTTGGAGCCTGAAGTCGAGTGGGTTGAAGCCTGAAGTCACGTGGGTTAAAGCCTGAAGTCACGTGGGTTAAAACCTGAACTTTTTGGATAACAATTGTGTCTTTTCTTTTATAATTGTGTTCGTTCGTCAGATGATGCGTTTGGAACAAGTAGCTGCCAACATCAAAAGTGGTGACCGATCGTTCTAAAAGTCACGTGAGTTGAAGCCTGAAGTCACGTGGGTTGAAGCCTGGAGTCACGTGGGTTCAAACCTGAACTTTTTGGATAACAATTGTGTCTTTTTTTCTATATTTGTGTTCGTTCGTCAGATGTTGCGTTTGGAACAAGTAGCTGCCAACTTCGAAAGTGGTGACCGATCGTTTCAAAAGTCACGTGGGTTGAAGCCTGGAGTCACGTGGGTTGAAGCCTGAAGTCACGTGGGTTGGAGCCTGGAGTCACGTGGGTTCAACCTGAACTTTTTGGATGACAATTTCGTCATTTTTTTTTTATATTTGTGTTCGTTCGTCAGATGATGCGTTCTGAACAAGTAGCTGCCAACTCCAAAAGTGGTGACCGATCGTTTTAAAAGTCACGTGGGTTGAAGCCTGGAGTCACGTGGGTTGAAGCCTGAAGTCACGTGAGTTGAAGCCTGAAGTCACGTGGGTTTAAACCTGAACTTTTTGGATAACAATTGTGTCTTTTCTTCTATATTTGTGTTCGTTCGTCATATGTTGCGTTTGGAACAAGTAGCTGCCAACATCAAAAGTGGTGACCGATCGTTTCAAAAGTCACGTGGGTTGAAGCCTGAAGTCACGTGGGTTGGAGCCTGGAGTCACGTGGGTTCAAACCTGAACTTTTTGGATAACAATTGTGTCTTTTTTTCTATATTTGTGTTCGTTCGTCAGATGTTGCGTTTGGAACAAGTAGCTGCCAACTTCGAAAGTGGTGACCGATCGTTTCAAAAGTCACGTGGGTTGAAGCCTGGAGTCACGTGGGTTCAAGCCTGAAGTCACGTGGGTTGGAGCCTGGAGTCACGTGGGTTCAAACCTGAACTTTTTGGATGACAATTTCGTCATTTTTTTTGATATTTGTGTTCGTTCGTCAGATGATGCGTTTGGAACAAGTAGCTGCCAACTCCAAAAGTGGTGACCGATCGTTTTAAAAGTCACGTGGGTTGAAGCCTGGAGTCACGTGGGTTAAAACCTGAACTTTTTAAATAACAATTGTGTCTTTTTTTCTATATTTGTGTTCGTTCGTCAGATGTTGCGTTTGGAACAAGTAGCTGCCAACTTCAAAAGTGGTGACCGATCGTTTCAAAAGTCACGTGAGTTGAAGCCTGGAGTCACTTGGGTTGAAGCCTGAAGTCACGTGAGTTGAAGCCTGAAGTCACGTGGGTTTAAACCTGAACTTTTTGGATAACAATTGTGTCTTTTCTTCTATATTTATGTTCGTTCGTCAGATGTTGCGTTTGGAACAAGTAGCTGCCAACATCAGAAGTGGTGACCGATCGTTTTAAAAGTCACGTGGGTTGAAGCCTGAAGTCACGTGGGTTGGAGCCTGGAGTCACGTGGGTTGAAACCTGATCTTTTTGGATAACAATTGTGTCTTTTTTTCTATATTTGTGTTCGTTCGTCAGATGTTGCGTTTGGAACAAGTAGCTGCCAACTTCGAAAGTGGTGACCGATCGTTTCAAAAGTCACGTGGGTTGAAGCCTGGAGTCACGTGGGTTTAAGCCTGAAGTCACGTGGGTTGGAGCCTGGAGTCACGTGGGTTCAAACCTGAACTTTTTGGATAACAATTGTGTCTTTTCTTCTATATTTGTGTTCGTTCGTCAGATGTTGCGTTTGGAACAAGTGGCTGCCAACTTCGAAAGTGGTGACCGATCGTTTCAAAAGTCACGTGGGTTGAAGCCTGGAGTCACGTGGGTTGAAGCCTGAAGTCACGTGGGTTGGAGCCTGGAGTCACGTGGGTTCAAACCAGAACTTTTTGGATGACAATTTCGTCATTTTTTTTTATATTTGTGTTCGTTCATCAGATGATGCGTTTGGAACAAGTAGCTGCCAACTCCAAAAGTGGTGACCGATCGTTTTAAAAGTCACGTGGGTTGAAGCCTGGAGTCACGTGAGTTGAAGCCTGAAGTCACGTGAGTTGAAGCCTGGAGTCACGTGGGTTGAAGCCTGAAGTCACGTGAGTTGAAGCCTGAAGTCACGTGGGTTTGAACCTGAACTTTTTGGATAACAATTGTGTCTTTTCTTCTATATTTGTGTTCGTTCGTCAGATGTTGCGTTTGGAACAAGTAGCTGCCAACATCAAAAGTGGTGACCGATCGTTTTAAAAGTCACGTGGGTTGAAGCCTGAAGTCACGTGGGTTGGAGCCTGGAGTCACGTGGGTTCAAACCTGATCTTTTTGGATAACAATTGTGTCTTTTTTTCTATATTTGTGTTCGGTCGTCAGATGTTGCGTTTGGAACAAGTAGCTGCCAACTTCGAAAGTGGTGACCGATCGTTTCAAAAGTCACGTGGGTTGAAGCCTGGAGTCACGTGAGTTGAAGCCTGAAGTCACGTGAGTTGAAGCCTGGAGTCACGTGGGTTGAAGCCTGAAGTCACGTGAGTTGAAGCCTGAAGTCACGTGGGTTTGAACCTGAACTTTTTGGATAACAATTGTGTCTTTTCTTCTATATTTGTGTTCGTTCGTCAGATGTTGCGTTTGGAACAAGTAGCTGCCAACATCAAAAGTGGTGACCGATCGTTTTAAAAGTCACGTGGGTTGAAGCCTGAAGTCACGTGGGTTGGAGCCTGGAGTCACGTGGGTTCAAACCTGATCTTTTTGGATAACAATTGTGTCTTTTTTTCTATATTTGTGTTCGGTCGTCAGATGTTGCGTTTGGAACAAGTAGCTGCCAACTTCGAAAGTGGTGACCGATTGTTTCAAAAGTCACGTGGGTTGAAGCCTGGAGGCACGTGGGTTGGAGCCTGAAGTCACGTGGGTTGGAGCCTGGGGTCACGTGGGTTCAAACCTAAACTTTTTGGATGACAATTTCGTCATTTTTTTTTTGATATTTGTGTTCGTTCGTCAGATGATGCGTTTGGAACAAGTAGCTGCCAACTCCAAAAGTGGTGACCGATCGTTTCCAAAGTCACGTGGGTTGAAGCCTGAGGTCACGTGGGTTGAAGCTTGGAGTCACGTGGGTTGTAACCTGAACTTTTTGGATAACAATTGTGTCTTTTCTTCTATATTTGTGTTCGTTCGTCAGATGTTGCGTTTGGAACAAGTAGCTGCCAACTCCAAAAGTGGTGACCGATCGTTTTAAAAGTCACGTGGGTTGGAGCCTGAAGTCACGTGGGTTGAAGTCTGAAGTCACGTGGGTTAAAGCCTGAAGTCACGTGGGTTAAAACCTGAACTTTTTGGATAACAATTGTGTCTTTTCTTTTATAATTGTGTTCGTTCGTCAGATGATGCGTTTGGAACAAGTAGCTGCCAACATCAAAAGTGGTGACCGATCGTTCTAAAAGTCACGTGAGTTGAAGCCTGAAGTCACGTGGGTTGAAGCCTGGAGTCACGTGGGTTCAAACCTGAACTTTTTGGATAACAATTGTGTCTTTTTTTCTATATTTGTGTTCGTTCGTCAGATGTTGCGTTTGGAACAAGTAGCTGCCAACTTCGAAAGTGGTGACCGATCGTTTCAAAAGTCACGTGGGTTGAAGCCTGGAGGCACGTGGGTTGAAGCCTGAAGTCACGTGGGTTGGAGCCTGGAGTCACGTGGGTTCAACCTGAACTTTTTGGATGACAATTTCGTCATTTTTTTTTTATATTTGTGTTCGTTCGTCAGATGATGCGTTCTGAACAAGTAGCTGCCAACTCCAAAAGTGGTGACCGATCGTTTAAAAGTCACGTGGGTTGAAGCCTGGAGTCACGTGGGTTGAAGCCTGAAGTCACGTGAGTTGAAGCCTGAAGTCACGTGGGTTTAAACCTGAACTTTTTGGATAACAATTGTGTCTTTTCTTCTATATTTGTGTTCGTTCGTCATATGTTGCGTTTGGAACAAGTAGCTGCCAACATCAAAAGTGGTGACCGATCGTTTCAAAAGTCACGTGGGTTGAAGCCTGAAGTCACGTGGGTTGGAGCCTGGAGTCACGTGGGTTCAAACCTGAACTTTTTGGATAACAATTGTGTCTTTTTTTCTATATTTGTGTTCGTTCGTCAGATGTTGCGTTTGGAACAAGTAGCTGCCAACTTCGAAAGTGGTGACCGATCGTTTCAAAAGTCACGTGGGTTGAAGCCTGGAGTCACGTGGGTTCAAGCCTGAAGTCACGTGGGTTGGAGCCTGGAGTCACGTGGGTTCAAACCTGAACTTTTTGGATGACAATTTCGTCATTTTTTTTGATATTTGTGTTCGTTCGTCAGATGATGCGTTTGGAACAAGTAGCTGCCAACTCCAAAAGTGGTGACCGATCGTTTTGAAAGTCACGTGGGTTGAAGCCTGGAGTCACGTGGGTTAAAACCTGAACTTTTTAAATAACAATTGTGTCTTTTTTTCTATATTTGTGTTCGTTCGTCAGATGTTGCGTTTGGAACAAGTAGCTGCCAACTTCAAAAGTGGTGACCGATCGTTTCAAAAGTCACGTGAGTTGAAGCCTGGAGTCACTTGGGTTGAAGCCTGAAGTCACGTGAGTTGAAGCCTGAAGTCACGTGGGTTTAAACCTGAACTTTTTGGATAACAATTGTGTCTTTTCTTCTATATTTATGTTCGTTCGTCAGATGTTGCGTTTGGAACAAGTAGCTGCCAACATCAGAAGTGGTGACCGATCGTTTTAAAAGTCACGTGGGTTGAAGCCTGAAGTCACGTGGGTTGGAGCCTGGAGTCACGTGGGTTCAAACCTGAACTTTTTGGATAACAATTGTGTCTTTTTTTCTATATTGGTGTTCGTTCGTCAGATGTTGCGTTTGGAACAAGTAGCTGCCAACTTCGAAAGTGGTGACCGATCGTTTCAAAAGTCACGTGGGTTGAAGCCTGGAGTCACGTGGGTTTAAGCCTGAAGTCACGTGGGTTGGAGCCTGGAGTCACGTGGGTTCAAACCTGAACTTTTTGGATGACAAATTCGTCATTTTTTTTGATATTTGTGTTCGTTCGTCAGATGATGCGTTTGGAACAAGTAGCTGCCAACTTCAAAAGTGGTGACCGATCGTTTTAAAAGTCACGTGGGTTGAAGCCTGGAGTCACGTGGGTTAAAACCTGAACTTTTTAAATAACAATTGTGTCTTTTTTTCTATATTTGTGTTCGTTCGTCAGATGTTGCGTTTGGAACAAGTAGCTGCCAACTTCAAAAGTGGTGACCGATCGTTTCAAAAGTCACGTGAGTTGAAGCCTGGAGTCACTTGGGTTGAAGCCTGAAGTCACGTGAGTTGAAGCCTGAAGTCACGTGGGTTCAAACCTGAACTTTTTGGATAACAATTGTGTCTTTTCTTCTATATTTATGTTCGTTCGTCAGATGTTGCGTTTGGAACAAGTAGCTGCCAACATCAGAAGTGGTGACCGATCGTTTTAAAAGTCACGTGGGTTGAAGCCTGAAGTCACGTGGGTTGGAGCCTGGAGTCACGTGGGTTGAAACCTGATCTTTTTGGATAACAATTGTGTCTTTTTTTCTATATTTGTGTTCGTTCGTCAGATGTTGCGTTTGGAACAAGTAGCTGCCAACTTCGAAAGTGGTGACCGATCGTTTCAAAAGTCACGTGGGTTGAAGCCTGGAGTCACGTGGGTTTAAGCCTGAAGTCAC
This sequence comes from Anaspis maculata, assembly GCA_949128115.1. Classification (NCBI taxonomy): domain Eukaryota; kingdom Metazoa; phylum Arthropoda; class Insecta; order Coleoptera; family Scraptiidae; genus Anaspis; species Anaspis maculata. Next base: position 123,410,024 of record OX421961.1, read on the forward strand.
GTGGGTTGGAGCCTGGAGTCACGTGGGTTCAAACCTGAACTTTTTGGATAACAATTGTGTCTTTTCTTCTATATTTGTGTTCGTTCGTCAGATGTTGCGTTTGGAACAAGTGGCTGCCAACTTCGAAAGTGGAGACCGATCGTTTCAAAAGTCACGTGGGTTGAAGCCTGGAGTCACGTGGGTTGAAGCCTGAAGTCACGTGGGTTGGAGCCTGGAGTCACGTGAGTTCAAACCAGAACTTTTTGGATGACAATTTCGTCATTTTTTTTTATATTTGTGTTCGTTCATCAGATGATGCGTTTGGAACAAGTAGCTGCCAACTCCAAAAGTGGTGACCGATCGTTTTAAAAGTCACGTGGGTTGAAGCCTGGAGTCACGTGAGTTGAAGCCTGAAGTCACGTGAGTTGAAGCCTGGAGTCACGTGGGTTGAAGCCTGAAGTCACGTGAGTTGAAGCCTGAAGTCACGTGGGTTTGAACCTGAACTTTTTGGATAACAATTGTGTCTTTTCTTCTATATTTGTGTTCGTTCGTCAGATGTTGCGTTTGGAACAAGTAGCTGCCAACATCAAAAGTGGTGACCGATCGTTTTAAAAGTCACGTGGGTTGAAGCCTGAAGTCACGTGGGTTGGAGCCTGGAGTCACGTGGGTTCAAACCTGATCTTTTTGGATAACAATTGTGTCTTTTTTTCTATATTTGTGTTCGGTCGTCAGATGTTGCGTTTGGAACAAGTAGCTGCCAACTTCGAAAGTGGTGACCGATTGTTTCAAAAGTCACGTGGGTTGAAGCCTGGAGGCACGTGGGTTGGAGCCTGAAGTCACGTGGGTTGGAGCCTGGGGTCACGTGGGTTCAAACCTAAACTTTTTGGATGACAATTTCGTCATTTTTTTTTTGATATTTGTGTTCGTTCGTCAGATGATGCGTTTGGAACAAGTAGCTGCCAACTCCAAAAGTGGTGACCGATCGTTTTCAAAGTCACGTGGGTTGAAGCCTGAGGTCACGTGGGTTGAAGCTTGGAGTCACGTGGGTTGAAACCTGAACTTTTTGGATAACAATTGTGTCTTTTCTTCTATATTTGTGTTCGTTCGTCAGATGTTGCGTTTGGAACAAGTAGCTGCCAACTCCAAAAGTGGTGACCGATCGTTTTAAAAGTCACGTGGGTTGGAGCCTGAAGTCACGTGGGTTGAAGCCTGAAGTCACGTGGGTTAAAGCCTGAAGTCACGTGGGTTAAAACCTGAACTTTTTGGATAACAATTGTGTCTTTTCTTTTATAATTGTGTTCGTTCGTCAGATGATGCGTTTGGAACAAGTAGCTGCCAACATCAAAAGTGGTGACCGATCGTTCTAAAAGTCACGTGAGTTGAAGCCTGAAGTCACGTGGGTTGAAGCCTGGAGTCACGTGGGTTCAAACCTGAACTTTTTGGATAACAATTGTGTCTTTTTTTCTATATTTGTGTTCGTTCGTCAGATGTTGCGTTTGGAACAAGTAGCTGCCAACTTCGAAAGTGGTGACCGATCGTTTCAAAAGTCACGTGGGTTGGAGCCTGGAGTCACGTGGGTTGAAGCCTGAAGTCACGTGGGTTGGAGCCTGGAGTCACGTGGGTTCAACCTGAACTTTTTGGATGACAATTTCGTCATTTTTTTTTTATATTTGTGTTCGTTCGTCAGATGATGCGTTCTGAACAAGTAGCTGCCAACTCCAAAAGTGGTGACCGATCGTTTTAAAAGTCACGTGGGTTGAAGCCTGGAGTCACGTGGGTTGAAGCCTGAAGTCACGTGAGTTGAAGCCTGAAGTCACGTGGGTTTAAACCTGAACTTTTTGGATAACAATTGTGTCTTTTCTTCTATATTTGTGTTCGTTCGTCATATGTTGCGTTTGGAACAAGTAGCTGCCAACATCAAAAGTGGTGACCGATCGTTTCAAAAGTCACGTGGGTTGAAGCCTGAAGTCACGTGGGTTGGAGCCTGGAGTCACGTGGGTTCAAACCTGAACTTTTTGGATAACAATTGTGTCTTTTTTTCTATATTTGTGTTCGTTCGTCAGATGTTGCGTTTGGAACAAGTAGCTGCCAACTTCGAAAGTGGTGACCGATCGTTTCAAAAGTCACGTGGGTTGAAGCCTGGAGTCACGTGGGTTCAAGCCTGAAGTCACGTGGGTTGGAGCCTGGAGTCACGTGGGTTCAAACCTGAACTTTTTGGATGACAATTTCGTCATTTTTTTTGATATTTGTGTTCGTTCGTCAGATGATGCGTTTGGAACAAGTAGCTGCCAACTCCAAAAGTGGTGACCGATCGTTTTAAAAGTCACGTGGGTTGAAGCCTGGAGTCACGTGGGTTAAAACCTGAACTTTTTAAATAACAATTGTGTCTTTTTTTCTATATTTGTGTTCGTTCGTCAGATGTTGCGTTTGGAACAAGTAGCTGCCAACTTCAAAAGTGGTGACCGATCGTTTCAAAAGTCACGTGAGTTGAAGCCTGGAGTCACTTGGGTTGAAGCCTGAAGTCACGTGAGTTGAAGCCTGAAGTCACGTGGGTTTAAACCTGAACTTTTTGGATAACAATTGTGTCTTTTCTTCTATATTTATGTTCGTTCGTCAGATGTTGCGTTTGGAACAAGTAGCTGCCAACATCAGAAGTGGTGACCGATCGTTTTAAAAGTCACGTGGGTTGAAGCCTGAAGTCACGTGGGTTGGAGCCTGGAGTCACGTGGGTTGAAACCTGATCTTTTTGGATAACAATTGTGTCTTTTTTTCTATATTTGTGTTCGTTCGTCAGATTTTGCGTTTGGAACAAGTAGCTGCCAACTTCGAAAGTGGTGACCGATCGTTTCAAAAGTCACGTGGGTTGAAGCCTGGAGTCACGTGGGTTTAAGCCTGAAGTCACGTGGGTTGGAGCCTGGAGTCACGTGGGTTCAAACCTGAACTTTTTGGATAACAATTGTGTCTTTTCTTCTATATTTGTGTTCGTTCGTCAGATGTTGCGTTTGGAACAAGTGGCTGCCAACTTCGAAAGTGGTGACCGATCGTTTCAAAAGTCACGTGGGTTGAAGCCTGGAGTCACGTGGGTTGAAGCCTGAAGTCACGTGGGTTGGAGCCTGGAGTCACGTGGGTTCAAACCAGAACTTTTTGGATGACAATTTCGTCATTTTTTTTTATATTTGTGTTCGTTCATCAGATGATGCGTTTGGAACAAGTAGCTGCCAACTCCAAAAGTGGTGACCGATCGTTTTAAAAGTCACGTGGGTTGAAGCCTGGAGTCACGTGAGTTGAAGCCTGAAGTCACGTGAGTTGAAGCCTGGAGTCACGTGGGTTGAAGCCTGAAGTCACGTGAGTTGAAGCCTGAAGTCACGTGGGTTTGAACCTGAACTTTTTGGATAACAATTGTGTCTTTTCTTCTATATTTGTGTTCGTTCGTCAGATGTTGCGTTTGGAACAAGTAGCTGCCAACATCAAAAGTGGTGACCGATCGTTTTAAAAGTCACGTGGGTTGAAGCCTGAAGTCACGTGGGTTGGAGCCTGGAGTCACGTGGGTTCAAACCTGATCTTTTTGGATAACAATTGTGTCTTTTTTTCTATATTTGTGTTCGGTCGTCAGATGTTGCGTTTGGAACAAGTAGCTGCCAACTTCGAAAGTGGTGACCGATTGTTTCAAAAGTCACGTGGGTTGAAGCCTGGAGGCACGTGGGTTGGAGCCTGAAGTCACGTGGGTTGGAGCCTGGGGTCACGTGGGTTCAAACCTAAACTTTTTGGATGACAATTTCGTCATTTTTTTTTTTGATATTTGTGTTCGTTCGTCAGATGATGCGTTTGGAACAAGTAGCTGCCAACTCCAAAAGTGGTGACCGATCGTTTTCAAAGTCACGTGGGTTGAAGCCTGAGGTCACGTGGGTTGAAGCTTGGAGTCACGTGGGTTGAAACCTGAACTTTTTGGATAACAATTGTGTCTTTTCTTCTATATTTGTGTTCGTTCGTCAGATGTTGCGTTTGGAACAAGTAGCTGCCAACTCCAAAAGTGGTGACCGATCGTTTTAAAAGTCACGTGGGTTGGAGCCTGAAGTCACGTGGGTTGAAGCCTGAAGTCACGTGGGTTAAAGCCTGAAGTCACGTGGGTTAAAACCTGAACTTTTTGGATAACAATTGTGTCTTTTCTTTTATAATTGTGTTCGTTCGTCAGATGATGCGTTTGGAACAAGTAGCTGCCAACATCAAAAGTGGTGACCGATCGTTCTAAAAGTCACGTGAGTTGAAGCCTGAAGTCACGTGGGTTGAAGCCTGGAGTCACGTGGGTTCAAACCTGAACTTTTTGGATAACAATTGTGTCTTTTTTTCTATATTTGTGTTCGTTCGTCAGATGTTGCGTTTGGAACAAGTAGCTGCCAACTTCGAAAGTGGTGACCGATCGTTTCAAAAGTCACGTGGGTTGAAGCCTGGAGGCACGTGGGTTGAAGCCTGAAGTCACGTGGGTTGGAGCCTGGAGTCACGTGGGTTCAACCTGAACTTTTTGGATGACAATTTCGTCATTTTTTTTTTATATTTGTGTTCGTTCGTCAGATGATGCGTTCTGAACAAGTAGCTGCCAACTCCAAAAGTGGTGACCGATCGTTTTAAAAGTCACGTGGGTTGAAGCCTGGAGTCACGTGGGTTGAAGCCTGAAGTCACGTGAGTTGAAGCCTGAAGTCACGTGGGTTTAAACCTGAACTTTTTGGATAACAATTGTGTCTTTTCTTCTATATTTGTGTTCGTTCGTCATATGTTGCGTTTGGAACAAGTAGCTGCCAACATCAAATGTGGTGACCGATCGTTTCAAAAGTCACGTGGGTTGAAGCCTGAAGTCACGTGGGTTGGAGCCTGGAGTCACGTGGGTTCAAACCTGAACTTTTTGGATAACAATTGTGTCTTTTTTTCTATATTTGTGTTCGTTCGTCAGATGTTGCGTTTGGAACAAGTAGCTGCCAACTTCGAAAGTGGTGACCGATCGTTTCAAAAGTCACGTGGGTTGAAGCCTGGAGTCACGTGGGTTCAAGCCTGAAGTCACGTGGGTTGGAGCCTGGAGTCACGTGGGTTCAAACCTGAACTTTTTGGATGACAATTTCGTCATTTTTTTTGATATTTGTGTTCGTTCGTCAGATGATGCGTTTGGAACAAGTAGCTGCCAACTCCAAAAGTGGTGACCGATCGTTTTAAAAGTCACGTGGGTTGAAGCCTGGAGTCACGTGGGTTAAAACCTGAACTTTTTAAATAACAATTGTGTCTTTTTTTCTATATTTGTGTTCGTTCGTCAGATGTTGCGTTTGGAACAAGTAGCTGCCAACTTCAAAAGTGGTGACCGATCGTTTCAAAAGTCACGTGAGTTGAAGCCTGGAGTCACTTGGGTTGAAGCCTGAAGTCACGTGAGTTGAAGCCTGAAGTCACGTGGGTTTAAACCTGAACTTTTTGGATAACAATTGTGTCTTTTCTTCTATATTTATGTTCGTTCGTCAGATGTTGCGTTTGGAACAAGTAGCTGCCAACATCAGAAGTGGTGACCGATCGTTTTAAAAGTCACGTGGGTTGAAGCCTGAAGTCACGTGGGTTGGAGCCTGGAGTCACGTGGGTTCAAACCTGAACTTTTTGGATAACAATTGTGTCTTTTTTTCTATATTGGTGTTCGTTCGTCAGATGTTGCGTTTGGAACAAGTAGCTGCCAACTTCGAAAGTGGTGACCGATCGTTTCAAAAGTCACGTGGGTTGAAGCCTGGAGTCACGTGGGTTTAAGCCTGAAGTCACGTGGGTTGGAGCCTGGAGTCACGTGGGTTCAAACCTGAACTTTTTGGATGACAAATTCGTCATTTTTTTTGATATTTGTGTTCGTTCGTCAGATGATGCGTTTGGAACAAGTAGCTGCCAACTCCAAAAGTGGTGACCGATCGTTTTAAAAGTCACGTGGGTTGAAGCCTGGAGTCACGTGGGTTAAAACCTGAACTTTTTGAATAACAATTGTGTCTTTTTATCTATATTTGTGTTCGTTCGTCAGATGTTGCGTTTGGAACAAGTAGCTGCCAACTTCAAAAGTGGTGACCGATCGTTTCAAAAGTCACGTGAGTTGAAGCCTGGAGTCACGTGGGTTGAAGCCTGAAGACACGTGGGTTGAAGCCTGAACTTTTTGGATAACAATTGTGTCTTTTCTTCTATATTTGTGTTCGTTCGTCAGATGTTGCGTTTGGAACAAGTAGCTGCCAACATCAAAAGTGGTGACCGATCGTTTCAAAAGTCACGTGGGTTGGAGCCTGAAGTCACGTGGGTTGGAGCCTGGAGTCACGTGAGTTCAAACCTGAACTTTTTGGATAACAATTGTGTCTTTTTTTCTATATTTGTGTTCGTTCGTCAGATGTTTCGTTTGGAAAGAGTAGCTGCCAACTTCAAAAGTGGTGACCGATCGTTTTCAAAGTCACGTGGGTTGAAGCCTGAGGTCACGTGGGTTGAAGCTTGAAGTCACGTGGGTTGAAACCTGAACTTTTTGGATAACAATTGTGTCTTTTCTTCTATATTTGTGTTCGTTCGTCAGATGTTGCGTTTGGAACAAGTAGCTGCCAACTCCAAAAGTGGTGACCGATCGTTTTAAAAGTCACGTGGGTTGGAGCCCAAAGTCACGTGGGTTGAAGCCTGAAGTCACGTGGGTTAAAACCTGAACTTTTTGGATAACAATTGTGTCTTTTCTTTTATAATTGTGTTCGTTCGTCAGATGTTGCGTTTGGAACAAGTAGCTGCCAACATCAAAGGTGGTGACCGATCGTATTCAAAGTCACGTGAGTTGAAGCCTAAAGTCACGTGGGTTGAAGCCTGGAGTCACGTGGGTTCAAACCTGAACTTTTTGGATAACAATTGTGTCTTTTTTTCTATATTTGTGTTCGTTCGTCAGATGTTGCGTTAGGAACAAGTAGCTGCCAACTTCGAAAGTGGTGACCGATCGTTTCCAAAGTCACGTGGGTTGAAGCCTGGAGTCACGTGGGTTTAAGACTGAAGTCACGTGGGTTGGAGCCTGGAGTCACGTGGGTTCAAACCTGAACTTTTTGGATGACAATTTCGTCATTTTTTTTTATATTTGTGTTCGTTCGTCAGATGATGCGTTTGGAACAAGTAGCTGCCAACTCCAAAAGTGGTGACCGATCGTTTTAAAAGTCACGTGGGTTGAAGCCTGGAGTCACGTGGGTTGAAGCCTGAAGTCACGTGAGTTGAAGCCTGAAGTCACGTGGGTTTAAACCTGAACTTTTTGGATAACAATTGTGTCTTTTCTTCTATATTTGTGTTCGTTCGTCATATGTTGCGTTTGGAACAAGTAGCTGCCAACATCAAAAGTGGTGACCGATCGTTTCAAAAGTCACGTGGGTTGAAGCCTGAAGTCACGTGGGTTGGAGCCTGGAGTCACGTGGGTTCAAACCTGAACTTTTTGGATAACAATTGTGTCTTTTTTTCTATATTTGTGTTCGTTCGTCAGATGTTGCGTTTGGAACAAGTAGCTGTCAACTTCGAAAGTGGTGACCGATCGTTTCAAAAGTCACGTGGGTTGAAGCCTGGAGGCACGTGGGTTGAGGCCTGAAGTCACGTGGGTTGGAGCCTGGAGTCACGTGGGTTCAAACCTGAATTTTTTGGATGAAAATTTCGACATTTTTTTTGATATTTGTGTTCGTTCGTCAGATGATGCGTTTGGAACAAGTAGCTGCCAACTCCAAAAGTGGTGACCGATCGTTTTAAAAGTCACCTGGGTTGAAGCCTGGAGTCACGTGGGTTAAAACCTGAACTTTTTAAATAACAATTGTGTCTTTTTTTCTATATAATTGTGTTCGTTCGTCAGATGTTGCGTTTGGAACAAGTAGCTGCCAACTTCAAAAGTGGTGACCGATCGTTTCAAAAGTCACGTGAGTTGAAGCCTGGAGTCACGTGTGTTGAAGCCTGAAGTCACGTGGGTTGAAGCCTGAACTTTTTGGATAACAATTGTGTCTCCAGTTTTTTGATATTTGTGTTCGTTCGTCAGATGTTGCGTTTGGAACAAGTAGCTGCCAACTTCAAAAGTGGTGACCGATCGTTTCAAAAGTCACGTGAGTTGAAGCCTGGAGTCACTTGGGTTGAAGCCTGAAGTCACGTGAGTTGAAGCCTGAAGTCACGTGGGTTTAAACCTGAACTTTTTGGATAACAATTATGTCTTTTCTTCTATATTTATGTTCGTTCGTCAGATGTTGCGTTTGGAACAAGTAGCTGCCAACATCAGAAGTGGTGACCGATCGTTTTAAAAGTCACGTGGGTTGAAGCCTGAAGTCACGTGGGTTGGAGCCTGGAGTCACGTGGGTTCAAACCTGAACTTTTTGGATGACAAATTCGTCATTTTTTTTGATATTTGTGTTCGTTCGTCAGATGATGCGTTTGGAACAAGTAGCTGCCAACTCCAAAAGTGGTGACCGATCGTTTTAAAAGTCACGTGGGTTGAAGCCTGGAGTCACGTGGGTTAAAACCTGAACTTTTTGAATAACAATTGTGTCTTTTTATCTATATTTGTGTTCGTTCGTCAGATGTTGCGTTTGGAACAAGTAGCTGCCAACTTCAAAAGTGGTGACCGATCGTTTCAAAAGTCACGTGAGTTGAAGCCTGGAGTCACGTGGGTTGAAGCCTGAAGACACGTGGGTTGAAGCCTGAACTTTTTGGATAACAATTGTGTCTTTTCTTCTATATTTGTGTTCGTTCGTCAGATGTTGCGTTTGGAACAAGTAGCTGCCAACATCAAAAGTGGTGACCGATCGTTTCAAAAGTCACGTGGGTTGGAGCCTGAAGTCACGTGGGTTGGAGCCTGGAGTCACGTGAGTTCAAACCTGAACTTTTTGGATAACAATTGTGTCTTTTTTTCTATATTTGTGTTCGTTCGTCAGATGTTTCGTTTGGAAAGAGTAGCTGCCAACTTCAAAAGTGGTGACCGATCGTTTTCAAAGTCACGTGGGTTGAAGCCTGAGGTCACGTGGGTTGAAGCTTGAAGTCACGTGGGTTGAAACCTGAACTTTTTGGATAACAATTGTGTCTTTTCTTCTATATTTGTGTTCGTTCGTCAGATGTTGCGTTTGGAACAAGTAGCTGCCAACTCCAAAAGTGGTGACCGATCGTTTTAAAAGTCACGTGGGTTGGAGCCCAAAGTCACGTGGGTTGAAGCCTGAAGTCACGTGGGTTAAAACCTGAACTTTTTGGATAACAATTGTGTCTTTTCTTTTATAATTGTGTTCGTTCGTCAGATGTTGCGTTTGGAACAAGTAGCTGCCAACATCAAAGGTGGTGACCGATCGTTTTCAAAGTCACGTGAGTTGAAGCCTAAAGTCACGTGGGTTGAAGCCTGGAGTCACGTGGGTTCAAACCTGAACTTTTTGGATAACAATTGTGTCTTTTTTTCTATATTTGTGTTCGTTCGTCAGATGTTGCGTTAGGAACAAGTAGCTGCCAACTTCGAAAGTGGTGACCGATCGTTTCCAAAGTCACGTGGGTTGAAGCCTGGAGTCACGTGGGTTTAAGACTGAAGTCACGTGGGTTGGAGCCTGGAGTCACGTGGGTTCAAACCTGAACTTTTTGGATGACAATTTCGTCATTTTTTTTTATATTTGTGTTCGTTCGTCAGATGATGCGTTTGGAACAAGTAGCTGCCAACTCCAAAAGTGGTGACCGATCGTTTTAAAAGTCACGTGGGTTGAAGCCTGGAGTCACGTGGGTTGAAGCCTGAAGTCACGTGAGTTGAAGCCTGAAGTCACGTGGGTTTAAACCTGAACTTTTTGGATAACAATTGTGTCTTTTCTTCTATATTTGTGTTCGTTCGTCATATGTTGCGTTTGGAACAAGTAGCTGCCAACATCAAAAGTGGTGACCGATCGTTTCAAAAGTCACGTGGGTTGAAGCCTGAAGTCACGTGGGTTGGAGCCTGGAGTCACGTGGGTTCAAACCTGAACTTTTTGGATAACAATTGTGTCTTTTTTTCTATATTTGTGTTCGTTCGTCAGATGTTGCGTTTGGAACAAGTAGCTGTCAACTTCGAAAGTGGTGACCGATCGTTTCAAAAGTCACGTGGGTTGAAGCCTGGAGGCACGTGGGTTGAGGCCTGAAGTCACGTGGGTTGGAGCCTGGAGTCACGTGGGTTCAAACCTGAATTTTTTGGATGACAATTTCGACATTTTTTTTGATATTTGTGTTCGTTCGTCAGATGATGCGTTTGGAACAAGTAGCTGCCAACTCCAAAAGTGGTGACCGATCGTTTTAAAAGTCACGTGGGTTGAAGCCTGGAGTCACGTGGGTTAAAACCTGAACTTTTTAAATAACAATTGTGTCTTTTTTTCTATATAATTGTGTTCGTTCGTCAGATGTTGCGTTTGGAACAAGTAGCTGCCAACTTCAAAAGTGGTGACCGATCGTTTCAAAAGTCACGTGAGTTGAAGCCTGGAGTCACGTGTGTTGAAGCCTGAAGTCACGTGGGTTGAAGCCTGAACTTTTTGGATAACAATTGTGTCTCCAGTTTTTTGATATTTGTGTTCGTTCGTCAGATGTTGCGTTTGGAACAAGTAGCTGCCAACTTCAAAAGTGGTGACCGATCGTTTCAAAAGTCACGTGAGTTGAAGCCTGGAGTCACTTGGGTTGAAGCCTGAAGTCAAGTGAGTTGAAGCCTGAAGTCACGTGGGTTTAAACCTGAACTTTTTGGATAACAATTATGTCTTTTCTTCTATATTTATGTTCGTTCGTCAGATGTTGCGTTTGGAACAAGTAGCTGCCAACATCAGAAGTGGTGACCGATCGTTTTAAAAGTCACGTGGGTTGAAGCCTGAAGTCACGTGGGTTGGAGCCTGGAGTCACGTGGGTTCAAACCTGAACTTTTTGGATAACAATTGTGTCTTTTTTTCTATATTTGTGTTCGTTCGTCAGATGTTGCGTTTGGAACAAGTAGCTGCCAACTTCGAAAGTGGTGACCGATCGTTTCAAAAGTCACGTGGGTTGAAGCCTGGAGTCACGTGGGTTGAAGCCTGAAGTCACGTGGGTTGGAGCCTGGAGTCACGTGGGTTCAAACCTAAACTTTTTGGATGACATTTTCGTCATTTTTTTTTGATATTTGTGTTCGTTCGTCAGATGATGCGTTTGGAACAAGTAGCTGCCAACTCCAAAAGTGGTGACCGATCGTTTTAAAAGTCACGTGGGTTGAAGCCTGGAGTCACGTGGGTTAAAACCTGAACTTTTTGAATAACAATTGTGTCTTTTTTTCTATACAGGGTGTCCCGTTTTTCAACGCTCACTATTGGTATCTCGGAAACGGTAAGAGATACAGAGTCGGTTAAATTACAAAAAAGTTGCGCAATTTTATGACTATTTCAAAAATTTCAAAATATCAAAGATATCTTCGTTAATTTTTGAAATATCCCAAAAAAACTGAAAAATGCCGAATTCCTAAAATTCAAATAACTTTTTTATTATGGCAGCTATCAATTTGAAAATTGGTATTCTGACATTTTTGAAGGTCCCTAATCGACTGACGTTGATAATTTTTTCCTACATTCACTAGTTTTTGAGATATGACAGTTACTTTAATTTTTTCTTATGGACACCATATCATTTATCGACTCCATAAAACTCATATTTTCTTTCCTTTCACAAAGATCTAAAACACTCGTAGAATTTTTGTCATTATAACCTGTAAAAATTGAAAAGACCATTTCTGGGGCGAATAAATCTAGTTACCGGTTCGGTTGCCATGCTCTCTTGGCATAATAACAATGGCATTCGGTTGCCATGGTCTGTTGATTTTGGAAAAAGTTGAGTTTCATTCCGTTCTTATGTATTTGATAATGATAATAGATGATGATAAAACAAATACAAAACCAAGTATAACACAAAATAACATCGCAATAGCAATAAACATTTATGATTTACAATTACTCGAAATGGGGTCCATTTTGCGGGGAACGCTCAAAGATCGAATTTATGGTTTATGACAGAACATCACACAAAGCAACCAAGAGCTGGAATCAAGGAGCTGATGATGCGTTTCAGTCAATTAATAATCCGCACGATATCCGCGCAGCCGTTGAAAACATGGCTAAAAGGCACACAACTCGCATAGAGCAAAATGGACTCCAATTCGGACAATTGTAAATTATGGATGTTTATTGCTATTGCTATGTCATTTTGTGTTATACTTAGTTCTGTATTTGTTTTACTGTTATTCATCATCATTATCATTATCAAATACACAAAAATGGAATGTAACTGAACTTTTTTGGAAATCAACAGACCATAGCAACCAAATGCCATTGTTTATATGCCACAAGAGCATGGCAACCGGAGCGGTAACTCGATTTTTTCGCCTCAGAAACAGTTTTTCCAATTTTTACAGGTCATTTTGACAAAAATGCCACAAGTGTTTTATATCTTTGTAGAGAGGAAGAAAAGATGAGTTTTATGGGGTGGATAAATGATATGGTGTCCATAAGAAAAAATAAAGTTAACTGTCATATCTCAAAAACTAGTAAGCGCAGGAAAAAATTATCAACGTCAATCGATCAAGGACCTTGAAAAATGTCAAGATACCAATTTTCAAATTGATAGCTGTCATAATAAAGAAATGATTCGAAATTTTCGAATTCGGCATTTTTCAGTTTTTTTGGGATATTTCAGAAATGACAAAAGATATTTAGGATATCTTGAGATATTTGAAATAGTCATAAAATCGCGCAACTTTTTTGTAACTTAACCGACTCTGTATCTCTTACCGTTTCCGAGATACCAATAGTGAGCGTTGAAAAACGGGACACCCTGTATAGAGTCACAGTACAGTAGTAAGTGTGGCAAACCGAGCCTTATTTGCTTGGTTTCCCCTACTCGGGATTTATCTTCAATAATAATTGCTGAAGCTTAATTTTTCTTGTTGTTTCCCAACTGCTATTTTTCTATAGTTAATTCGAATTATGAGAGAGATTCGGAACTAAATTACGACCGCCTTATCCCCTGCTAAACATTCCGATGTTTCAATGTGATGAATGAGTCAACCAGACGGCTGAATTATTTCCTTCGGAAACTCGAGCTTATCATATATTTCCAGACTATACATTTCACAGGCCAACGTGCAGACTTCAGCGTCGCACCAGAAAGGCCAGACCACCTAAGAAGGCCGCTCTTATTGGTCCGCAAGACCATGCGGTAAAAAGATAACCCAAGTTGATGAATGGGTCCCACTTGATTTTCTCAAGAAGACTTCCGACCCAACGTTGAACCGAGCTGCATTGTCGTTGCAGGCCGCGCCGCAGTTAAATTCAATTACTAAATTATTCATGGCTAAGTAACTAAAGTCGCTAAATTTTTAAGCCTCGGATGTGTCGGCGGAACCGTCAAGATTTGATGGTTCCTCCCAGTAAAATTCCCGAATTTTAAGTGGTCAAAGTGCCACAATTCTACTGTTAAAATCACGCGCGAGTATTCAATTGAATTCCGTTCCTGGTACTACACAGGAAATCGACGCGTTATAATATTTACGTTTTTCTAAGTTACGCGAAAACGCGTTCCTTCGTAACGTGCAACCTCTCGCCCTAAAGACATGACCCCTGTGTTCTTCGCGAGTGAACTCTGTTGGAACCCAGAGTGGAACGTAAAAATTAGAGTCCTTATCAGTGTGACGTCACCGTATATAAGGTAAAAATCTATTAAAATAATATCCTCACGGATGAAGATTGAGTCACCCGTAATAATGATCACCTGCTATAACTATGTATCTCATGCTAGTGAAACCTCTCTCTCTTGTATTCCCACTTACGTCATGTGCACGAGCTGTGACGAATAAACGCCCAGAGCAGCGTCGCGACGGTTGTTGCATTTCTCTCTCATATCCAGGGCCGATTCTGAGTGGTGTGCTGGGTGTGCCCCTGCACAGGGGCGGCCAAAATTCAAGGGCGGCGAAAAGTCGCCAATTTTTTCTAACGAAAAATTGAGTGTCGAAAAAGGAACTGATGTTATGATTTTCGAGACCGACGGCAGCCGCCCTGCGTAAATTGTGATTTTTTATCGCCGAAAAAATACAACAGGTTGTCAAGAATGAAGGCGAGGCGGCCGCCCTGCGTCAACTATTATAGATATCAGACTTCTTTCTCAGATAAGTATCTGAGGAAGGGCAAGAATTCTCATCTCTTGGTAACATTTCGGATAGTCTGTTTGAAATCGGATCGGCGTGAAAAAATGCGGTGTAGTACAAAAAAAATTCACAACTTTCAAAAAAACCGCACTACGATCAACATTCGAAAACCGTTTAGAGATATTGATATGTGCTTTTCAGAACTGCACTCAGAAAAAATCCTGGATCTTTTTCACAGAAGCGGGGCATTGAATATTGTGGACCGGTTTTGCACTTCTTCTGTTTTCACCCTGTATAGCTCACTCAACGTCGTTGAACCTTTGTACTATCCAAGTATCTTACAGCCAAAAGAACACGCTATCCAGCATGACCACGATGTTCAAAATCGATCCATTTTTACCTGAGATATTCACATTTGAAGTGAGGCAAAATTTTCCAGTGAATCAGTTCAATTGTTGCCCAGTTTATTTGAACAGCTTTATCTGATTCCATCCAACTACAAAATCAATATGCTCACCCATGAATTGGTATAAGTGCCTAAAAACTCATCTATAGGTCGCGGGAACATAACCGTCACCTTGGCACCCGCTATGGCAACGTTGCAAGTATGCCTGACGTGGCAACTGCGCAATGCGCATCCTTTTCGTCGTTAAATTGACATGAAACGCTCGCGCAAGCGCAGACAGGGTGCCAAGGTACCGCTGTAGAGACTCGTTTGTTTTCAACATTTCTCAGACAAATCTTGAGTTCAGCACAATTATTTTTTTGATAAAGTGGCAATTGTTCAATAAATCATCTATATAATTTATTACAACTTAAGAAAACGGTATTCACAAGTACTAGTGACAATAACATTATACCATATACCCATCTTTAGCACGCGATTTTTGCTCCCGCGACCTATAGGGTGTGCCGAGGCGTGACCGGACAATTCGTCCCGCGGACAATTCGTAGCGGACAATTCGTCGCGGACAATTCGTCCCGCGGACAATTCGTCCCGCGGACAATTCGTCCCGCGGACAATTCGTCCCGCGGACAATTCGTCTCACGGACAATTCGTCGCAAAATAATGTTTTGCACTTTAACAAGTCCCTTTGTCTTTCCTCGTTGCTTTTCGAACTTTGGTAAGTCCCCTTATTCCTTTTTGTAGTATTTGGAGCCCTACTGCGCACCCTGGTTTCTTCATGTCTTTGGAGCTCTGCTTAGTCCCCTTGCATCATTCCGAGAATTTTTGCTAGTACACCAAGCTTTGGGAGCACCCACTGACGGGAGCACCAGTAAGCCCCCTTATACTTTCATGAGATATTTGGTCCCTATTGAGCCCCTTATCTTCTCTAGTGTAATTTTTGAGCTCTAATCAGTCCTCTTATGTTTTTCATTGCTTTCAGATTTCCATACGGCCCCTTTTGCAGTCTTGTGTTATCAAGAGCTTCACTGGGCCCCCTTATTCTATATTCAACGTAACTTGAAGCCCTGCTGAGCCCCCTCGAATTTTCCATGAATTCCGGAGCAGCAAGCAGCGTTATGCCGCCATGGCATGTTGAAGCCCTATCGGGCCCCATTGTGCCTTCAGGTGTAGTTGGAGCCCCGTTGAGCCTCCTTATGTTTTTTCATGACTTTCGGAGTAGGTATCAGTAAGCCCCATTTCGCGTTATTTTGTTATACAGAGCTCCATGGGGCCCCCTTGTCTCTTCAATACCGTTTAAAGTTCTGTTGGGCCCCCTTGCACTTTTCCTATAGGCTTTTGGAGCAGTAGTAAGTCCCTTGTGCCTTTATGTTATATTCGACCCCTTATCCCTTGTTTCTTATATAAATATAATTTGGAGCCCTAATGAACCCCCTTAGATCCCCTTGAGCCCCCTTGTGTCACCAATATCATTTGAAGCCCTACTGAGCCCCCTTGCATTTTTCCGTGACTTTCTGATTTTTATTGAGCCCTGCGTCATTTAGAGCCCTAAGGAGCCCCCTTGTGTGTTTTCGTGGCTTGTGCGTTCTTGCATTGCTGGAAGCCCCAGTGTACCTGGGTCTCTTGTGCCTTCATGTGATATACGGAGTCCTATCGGACATCTTAGTGTCCGTAAGAGTATAGTTTGGCGCCTAGTGAGCCCTCTTGTTTTTTGTCTGGCTATCAGAAATCCAGTAAGCCCCTTGTTGCCTTCTTGTGTTATTCGGAGCTCCATTGGGCCCCTTATTTCCTCAACGTTTTTTGAAGCCCTGCTGAGCCCCCTTACATCTTCCCGCGACTTTCGGAGCAGTAGCAAGCACCTTCTGCCTTCAGGTGATATTCGGAGCCCTATCTGGCCCCATTGTGCAAGCAGATAAGCTTGATTATAAAGAGCTTCATTGGGCCCCCTTGTCGTATTTCCGTGGCTTTTGAAGCTCTATCGGGTCCCCTTGTACCCTTATGTGTAGTTTGGAGCCCTAAGCAGTCCATTTTTGTTTTTATTGGCTTTCAGTACTATGCAGTAAGTCCCCTTTTGCCTTTTCTCGTTATAAAGAGCCCCTTGTGTCACCAATATCAGATGAAGTTCTACGGAGCTCCCTTGCACTTTCCCGTGATTTCTGGATTTTCCATAGGCCCCTTCTGCCCTATGTGTCCATTGGAGCCCTAACGAGCCCCCTCATGTGTTTTCGTGGCTTTCAGAATTCCAGTAAGCCATCTTGTGCGCTTTTGCATTTCTGGAAGCCTTAGTGTAAGTCCCTTGTGCCTCCATGTGATATAAGGAGTCCTATCGGACCCTCTTGTGTCCGCAAGTGTAGTTTGGAGCCCTAGTGAGCCCCCTTGGGTCCATAAGTATAGCTTGGAGCCCTAGTAAGCCCCCTTGTGTCCATAAGTATAGCTTGGAGCCCTAGTGAGCCCCCTTGTATTTTTCCATGACTATCAGAATTCCAGTAAGCCCCTGTTGCCGTCTTATGTCATCCGGAGCGTCAGTGGGCCCCCTTGTTTCTTCACACGTCTTTTGAAGCCGTGCTGAGCCCCCTTACATCTTTTCGTGGCTTCCGGAGCAGTAGTAAGCACCTTGTGCCTTCATGTGATATTCAGAGCCCTATCGAGCCCCCTTGTGTCTTCAAGTGTAGGTAGTATAGAGCCCTAATGAGCCCCCTTGTGTTTTTTCGTAGCTTCCGGAATTCCAGTGAGCCCCTTTTGCCTTCTGTTGTTATATAAAGCTCTTTGGGCTCCCTTGTGCCTTTATGTGATATGCGGAGCCCTATCGGACCCCCTTGTGCCGGTTAGTGTAGTTTGGAGTCCTAGTGAGCCCCTTTAGTTTTTTAATGGCTTCCAGAAACCCAGTCACCCCCCTTTTGCCTTTTTTGATTATACAAAGCTCCATTGGGCCCCCTTGTTGTATTTCCATGGTTTTTGGAGCTCTATCGGGTCCCCTTTGTACCCTTATGTGTAGTTTGGAGCCCCAATCAGTCCACTTGTGTTGGCTTTCAGAGTATCATACAGTGAGCCCCCTTTTGCCTTTTCTTGTTGTGAAGAGCCCCTCGGGCCCCCTTGTGTAACCAATATTATATGAAGTTCTACGGAGCCCACTTGCATTTTCCCGTGATTTCCAGATTCTTGTTAAGCCCCTTGTGCCCTATGTGTCGTTGAGAGCCCTAATGAGCCCCATTATGTGTTTTCGTGACTTTCAGAATTCCAGTAAGCCATCTTGTGCGCTTTTAAATTGCTGGAAGCCCTAGTGTAAGTCCCTTGTGCCTTCATGTGATATACGGAGCTTTATCGGGCCCCCTTGTGCCCGCAAAAGTAGTTTGGAGCCCTAGTGAGCCCCCTTGTGTCCATACGTGTAGCTTGGAACCCTAGTGAGCCCCCTCGTTCCCATGAGTGTAGTTTGGAGCCCTAGTGAGCCCCCTTATGTTCTTCAATGCGACTATCAGAATTCCAGTGAGCCTCCTGTTGCCTTCTTGTGTCATCCGTAGCTGCCGTGGGCCCCCTTGTTTCTTCAACGTCTTTTGAGCCCTGCATGCTGAGCCCCCTTACATCTTTCCGTGGCTTTCGAAGCAGTAGTAAGCACCTTGGGCCTCTATGTGATATTCGGAGCCCTCTCGAAGCTCCATAAGGCCCCCTTATGTTTTCAATATCGTTTGAGGCCTTGCTGAGCCCCGTTGCATTTTTTCGTGGCGTTCGGATCTCTGTCGGAGTCCCTTGTGTTTGCTCATGATTTTTAGATCTTTTTATTGAGCCCCCTTGTGTCTTCATGTGTAATATAACCCCCTTACCTTCCGAAGCCTTCACTTGCGACGAATTGTCCGCGGGACGAATTGTCCGTGAGACGAATTGTCCGCGGGACGAACTGTCCGCGGGACGAATTGTCCGCGGGACGAATTGTCCGCGACGAATTGTCCGCTACGAATTGTCCGCGGGACGAATTGTCCTAGCACCGTGCTGAGGGATATGTTGAAGTGAGGTGGCCATGGACGCACCTTGATCCTCAGCGGAAAATAGATTATAATTGTTCATAATTTTGTTTAAAATGAGGGGGGGGCTTTGGCGGTTTTAGGCCCGCAACAGTGAAAAAAATCGCCTGCGGTGCAATTTCTAGAGAGCCCAGACACCCCCGCTAGAAAATTGCTGCGGGGTTACAGCTGGCGGGCGGCCAAATATTTTTCGCACAAGGGCGGCCGGCGAGCCAGAATCGGCCTTGCTCATATCTCGTTCTAAATGTATTGTTATTGTTAACCATGGAAATGGTACCGTCGGGTACAGCAGTGGGTAACGCCCTCTGGCTGTTCGAGCGCCAGTCAGAGCGCAGGACTCTGTTTCACCGGCGCTGTCACTGAAATGTCAATTACGGCATTCAAACGTCACAGTGTCTGAGTTTGTTTGTTTATAATTAATGTTTAAAGTCACGTGGATGGCTTTACCACTAAATATTGTTAATACTAGTTTTGATAACAACCTTGCAGTATTTGTATTTTTTAATTTTGTTAATTTTTTTTAATATATAATGTTTTGTTTGAAGAATCTTTGGTTCATGTCCCTTCACGTAGACAAATAATTATAAGCTGGAAGTTCCTACTCGATTCAAATGCCTCGTCTGCCGGACTCAACATAAACGCCTTTCTGATGAGTTGAAGCCAGAAATAGATGCACGCTACCCCAACCTAGATCAAAACAGTAAGATGCACCCAGATGGTCTGTTCCCCTCCCCCTATGGATCTGTCTCTCCATATAAAACAACTGAGAACAGTGGTGGCAGCACACGTTACTACCTTAGATATAAACAACCCCTATTCTAACGACCATATAGGGTCATTGACCTACTATAGTTCCCCCAAACTGTACATAAGGTACAGGAACTCGTAATACTTATTATCATACACACCTACTTTATTGTGTTTACATTGTTTAGTTTATTGGAACACCAACCACCCCTAGTTTTGCAGTTGGTGGTATTTTAATATCAATTAATACTTTGGAAATGTCTTGGACATATTTCAATTGCGTCGATCGTAAACCGCAATTTCATATTGAAATTAACCCCCTTAATACTAAAATCGTGTCATATTATAATAGGTAACCCCCAATCCCTTGAATAAAAGTTATCTTTAATATTTTTATCCTGTTTGTTACGAGTGCGGCAAATGGTAGGATCTTTTCGTTCTAATACATAAATACTTTTATATTACCAATACAACCCTCTTAATCCCCTTATAGTTTTCATAGATCCTAGTTTTATTTACATCCCTGCGTGTTACATAAGTGTGTGTATGTACAACCTACTATACATACACACACATACAAACAGATATCATTCTGGAAATGGTCTTAATCGTCATAGAAAACCACAAAACGGATATATTCGTCGAAATCTCGTTTTTTTTTCAACGCGTCCAGAGAACTCCCTCTTCTTGTTGGGTGGTGAGTCGGGGAAGTGAAGTGAAATTTCCAAAAGTAATGCGGGCTACTGCTACTGCAGAAAATATCGATTCAAAAAAACAAGTAATCGGAGGATAGTAAGTGAGAAGGGTAATAGCAAAGTCGGTATAGCAAAAAATGCTTATATTTCTTTGAATTCGAGAAAAACGAAGAAGGATAATGACAATATTTCAGACACGATGTCGAAGTGAATGTTTAGTGTAGTTATATTTAAGATTTTTGGTGCCATATACATTTATCCAATATTCAACTTTGTCACACTATGTTCAAAACCAACATAATGTATTTCATTTATTTTTTACAATACCTAATCATATAGCCCCCGGTTGTACTAAAGAATTTAATTTGGGGATTTTCCCTGATGAATTCTGGACAATTCTGGTTGGTTGACCACAGGAAAAACAGGCTGTTGCGAAGCAAACATTTTTCTCAATCTTTCGCAAAACCACGTTTTTCATTGGCCACTTTTCTGACATTCACCAAAGAAAATGATCAGTCATCTGTTTCAAGGTTAAAAAAATGTTCGGTGCAACCGGGGGTGAATAATACAGGTGGTCCAGGTTCCAGTCGACAAACTTTGCAGGCTGATGGAGGATGGAAAAAGAAATCGACTCACTCCAAAAAATACCTCGAAAAATACATATCTAAAATGCATGTCAACAAAGTTACAAACCCTCAAAGTTGCGGAAAAAAATTGTTTTTTTCTTGATAACTTCTGGACAGCTTCACCGATTTCGCTCAAATTTTGCACAGATGATCAAGAAACACGTCCCCAGTGATTTCTAGAAAAAAATCTGTCAGAATGACGCAGTGCCGTGGATATGGGGGGTACTCACTCTCTTACCCCCTCAATTTCTACGCCAATTTCGGCAAGTTCTGAAGTTTTGATTCATTTACTTCAAACGAGACCTAAACTTTTTTGTTAATTCAAAGTTCATTGATCCATAGTTAGGCTCATAAGAAATTGAAAATTGGTTGTAAAAGTTCATAATTTTTGCAACATGACCAATTACCATATCCAGTGGCGTAGAAAGTATGGGGGTGAGAGGGTGAGTACCCGGCTAAATCTACGGCACTGCGTCATTCAGACAAACTAGATGCTGTGACGGACGGACGGACAGACGGACAAAGCGAGGACAAAAGCGCCTTCCCGTTTGGAGAAGTGCGCTAAAAAGGAAATCACTGGGGACGTGTTTCCGAACCATCTGTGGAAAATGTGAGCGAAATCGGTTTATCTGTTCGAAAGTTATCAAGAAAGAACAATTTTTTTCCGCAACTTTCAAGGCCTGTTACTTTGTTGATATGTATTTTAGATATGTACTTTTTGGTGTGAGTCGACTTCTTTTGTCATACTCTATCAGCATGCAAAGTTTGTCGACTAAAACCTGGACCATCCTGTATAATGTATCTAGAATGTAATATGCAGTTGCTTCGAGACTCATATTATTAGAAGAATATACTTGAATGCCCAATGGGGTGTTTCGCCACTGAAGAAGACGATAGATGGCAGCAGGGGCCAACCCGGGTTTATCACTAGGTTACTGTTGGTTGGTAAGCCTACCTGCTCCATGTTGGTATCTCGTACACATCTCGTATCTCTTCAGCCCGTTTGTGTGTCTGTCAGGGATGTGTCTGTGTGTGTATGCGTAACGCTATATTGCCTAGCAGCATCATACTACACCAAGCACTTTGTCACCTGCCACTGATCACTCCAACAATGAAGATGACAGCAACGACCATATGACTGACATTTGCTGAAAAAAATATTGAACGTGGGGTTGTACTGGTCGGTTTTGGTGATTTTCGAGGGCTGAAAGGGCCTATAATGACCGTGCAAATGTTTGCCAGAGGGACCGTCCGGTAGACAGCACTCGAAGAGCAGTTCGCGGGCACGCCGGCGCTGGCCGATTTGAAACCTATTGGATTGCAACCTTCCTGCCACCGTGCGGTGTGCCCCACTGTCCATGTTCAAGAATACAATCATGCTCTTCTTCAAAAACATCTATACTAAAGACCTCTACTCTGAAAGCCAAGTGTACGTAGTTTTTTCCATCTAATTCCTTCCTCACCTCTGACGACACACATCCATACTTGACTTGACATGACAGCCGACCCGGCAGGCAGACACCAAAGTCAAAAGGAAAACCCCCTCCATGAGAGAACCGTTCAAAAAGTAGTGGGAAAATAACCCGGGTTGGCCCCTGCTGCCATCTACTTGACAACTTGACAACTGCAGAGAAAACACCCCATTGCCCATCCTCGGTTGAGGTGTATGTGTAGGCCCATTCTGCTCACCTACCACTCTCCTTCCTATTGCCGATATGTACCGCAGCAAAAATTTAAACCTCGATTTAATGATTTCAACAAACACTTTCGATATATTGCCCAGAAGTGACAGGCCTGTCGGATCACCTTTGCAAAACATCTACATCTTAGCCAATTGCATGGTAGCAATCACTGAAAAGATAGAGTAGATTCCTCTAATGATCTAGAACAAACAACAATCGTTGTACAAAAAATTCAAGGAGCTTACATATTCTTCTGTCACCCAGCATTATTCACGATTTAAATTATTTTTCCCGACACAAGATGGCTGCTAAAACGGAATGCATTTTTGATGATTGGCTGCCACTTCCATTTTACTTTGATGTCACTGGCAGCTTTGTTGTCACTACTCAGTACCTACTCACTGCAGTCTAGAGTCCGCATTTGGCAGCCATCTCGTGGCGGGAAAAACAATTTAATTAGCGAATAACGTTGATTAGATTGTGGATGCTAAGACAGTTTGCATAAAGCCTGATAGTCTACCCGCTAGCTACTTATCTGTATTTTTCAAGAAGTCGAAAAGTCTTTTTTCAAATCCAATCGGTCAAGGTCTTCGGAATCAGATTTTTTTGGTGGCATGGTGGCAACGCCCAATAGCGGTGCGGCTACCCCCAGCACGCCCTTGGAGGCTAGCCCCCCATTGATTGGATTTCAGTTCTGAACCTTGTACGATACAGAACTGCAAAAGAGATAAAGATGACATGAAAAAACTTTCTTGATCTACAATATACCGGGTGGGCCATAAAAAACCGTGTTCGGAATTTTTTCTTCTGGAATTTTTGAAGAAAATGGCCATTATGTCAAAATTCAAGATGGCGGAAACTATTGAAAATGGGCCTTATTCGTCCTTGTTGGAATAGGAAAACGGAAAGTAGGCTTCGCTTGAACTGGCCGTAGCTCCTCAGCAGATGACCCGATTTGATTGGTTGGTCTTGAATTGTCGAGGAAAGTCTATTCCTTCATAATAATTATTGGCTTCGACTTTCTAGTAACTTTCAATAAAAAGCAACGAGAACAAAAGAAGGCCTGTTTTCAATTCTGTACCTCAGAGCCAAAGTATGGCAAGTCCAAAATTTCGCAAAATGAGTTGATTATGCCAAGTTCAGTGATTATATGTCTAGAATCAATTGCCATTAGTTTGAATTCGTAGACTCCATTATCAAAAAAAATAGTTGATCATGAACTCGATCAAGTCCTTGATCGTAAAGAAGTGAGACAAAGTCAAGTCCCGATAGCATAGTCTGCCTCTATTGATCACTATACCGATCTATATGGCAAGTCCACACTCCACCGTAAGTTGGAGCTATTGTGCATGCGCGTTGCAGTCGTTGGTGTTCACTGATTGTTGATAACAGTGTGGTATGTAAAGTGATAATAATTGTGACTTGACTGACTAGATTAATTGATATTT
This sequence comes from Anaspis maculata, assembly GCA_949128115.1. Lineage (NCBI taxonomy): Eukaryota > Metazoa > Arthropoda > Insecta > Coleoptera > Scraptiidae > Anaspis > Anaspis maculata. Next base: position 123,433,748 of record OX421961.1, read on the forward strand.
TATATAAGCGTGGCGCGGAGCGTCGGATATCGGGAGAGCGATATCCGAAGCTAAGCAACGCCAGGCGCAGTCAGATTTCTGGATGGGTGACCTACCAGAAATTCAACTATCAGCTAGCCTATACCGTACCTCGGAGAGCACGTTAAGCTGTCGGTCCACGGTTAAGTAGAGTAGCCATTGGCTAGACTTCGCCGTAACAAAGACGAAATTATTTTATTTCTTTGTTTCATACTGTATTCCAAAAAATTTCATGAAATCAGTTGATTGAAAAACTATTTTTTGTTGATGCACTACTTTTCTTATGATACCAAATAAAGGGCAAGTCCACTTACAATATTTCTTATGGACTTGGAATTGTGGCAAGTCCAAGAAAAAAAAAATCTCCACAGGCAGATCATGGCAAGTCACTTAGCGAAAAAACTGCTCAATATTAATTCTGGATACCATGATTGATGGTGAGTATCAAAAAATATGATGATATTCTGTGAGTTTCAAAGAAATTGAGCTTTAAACAACAATGCAAAGACAAAAATAGGGCGTTTCAAATCTTTAAACGGCTCTCCTTCAAATTCAGGTTTTTGGACTTGCCATACTTTGGCTCTGAGGTACAGAATTGTTTTTGCCATCTTGAATTTTGATATGTCGGCCATTTTGAAATACGCAAATGATAGCCTATTCAATTGGCTATCATGGCTATTCAATTGATTTTCTGCTAATTTTTATTAAAAAGCAATGAGGACAAAAGAAATTCTATTTTCAATTGCTTCCACCATCTTGGATTTTGCAAGGTCGATCATTTTCGCATATGAAAAAGATAGCCTATCCAATTGCCCAGCCATTGATATCAAATTTGAGAAAATCGGTTTAGAATTGAGCATATTATGGCGAATTGGCTGGCAGGTGGCTGGACACCTAAATCTGGGTCAATTCTGCGGAAATGAAAAAAACCGAAAGTAGGCTTCGCTTCAACTCGCAATAGCTTCTCAGCAGGTGACGCGATTGCATTGGTTGTGGTCTTGAATCGACAAGAAAGGTCTATTCCTTCATAATACATTTATTGGTTTTGACTTTCTAGTAACTTTCAATAAAAAGCAACGAGAACAAAAGAAGGCCTGTTTTCAATTGTTTTTGCCATTTTGAATTTTGATATGTTGGCCATTTTGAAATACGCAAGTGATAGCCTATTCAATTGGCTATCCAATGCTGAAAAGTTTGATAAAATCAGTGGCAGAATAAAAATTTTAAAAGGAAAAATTCCGAACACGGTTTTTTATGGCCCACCCGGTAGATACACCCCTAGCCGTGGTAAGAGGTAAAATAAACCTATCACGAATGTTGTACCGTGTGATCCAAACCATTCCAAATTGGGGTAGGCTGTGACATGGTCAAATTTCAGGCTGTAAAGCTGCTTTTCGCCAGGGCACATCCTACCCCAATTTGAAATGGTTTGGATCACACGGTATTACAACAAGTTCAATAATGATGTATTTGATCTTTAGTTACAACAAATTCCTGATTTCGCACAAGCAGAAAGTGTCGCACTCCCTGAGGAAACGGCATATCAATTCGTACTCCAAATGATCTTATTGTAAAAATCGTCAATTAAGGCTTCACTTTGAGCTCCATCATTCAAGTCCGGTCTCGAAAACCCAAGCCAGTTTCACACTGTCAAAAAGAGAATTCCCAGAAAATTGGAAAAAACATTGTTGGAAGATGTTTAAGAACCAGTTACTTCTTGTTGAAGAAAATGGTGAAAATCTGTTCACAGGATAAAAACTTGGAGCAGTTTTTCAAGAGAGAAAAACTCGAAAACCGTGAGTCCGATTCCAAAAGTTTTTCCCTCAAAAAACCTTGATCTTTTCTGCAACTTCCATTCCAAACACGTCTGCATACCTCAAATGAATATTTCGTAGAGCTCACCGCATGTCGAAGTTTGCACGGCAGCTTTTTAAATTTACGTCATGAGCAAATTTCATTTCGAAAAATGTACTGTCAGAAAACCGGAACCGTGTCGATTTAGAAAATGGGTCTACACGACGCCCAATCCAATCTATACTTTCGATATCAGTTGCAATTATCTGAAGGAAGTTGATCCCCGAGCAGCAATGAATTTTTGAGTGAAGTCCTGCATCAAAAGCAAGTCGTTCTGGTCAAAACCCGGGTGAGAAAGGCTCTCTTGGATGGCAACGTCTAGGAGAAATTCTGAAAACTCATAACGCCCGACTGGAAAATAGTAGGTAACTGGAACTGCACACTTGGATCGATTTTGTTGTTGTGTTGCTTCTTGTCAAATTTGGTTTCAATCCGTCGCATAGATTTTGAATAATTGAATGGTGAAGTTTTCAACTTTGACACTTTCTATTTTTTGACTGATGACAGATAGGGCAATACTTTCAACTGTTCTGAACAGATCTGAATATAGTTCTTCAAGGGCTTTCAAATGATGAATTGCAAGTCAAGTTCCGTGAGACATAGCTTCTGACATTTGTTGATAGTGACACTTATGTTTGACAGATCACAGCCAAAAACTAGTGGGCTCATTCCAGAGAAAATCCACGTTCGCATACCAAATTTCAAAGTCCATCAGAAACAGTTCGGCAGTTATCATGAAAGATCACAGACAGACACACACATACAGACAGACAGAGCAGTGGCGGACTAAGGGGGGGCGGCGGGGGCGGTCCGCCCCGGACCTCGGGGCCTCAATCATCTGACGGGGCCTCCAATTCCTCTTGTTTGTAAAAAATACCACAAAAAAATTGGGTCAAGATCCAAAAATTTCATTTTCTTCCCTCAATGGTAATTTTTTTTTGAATATTACTTGGGTGAGTAACATTGTTTCCCTTTTTTATTTATTTTGAAGTTACCTTGGCAGGCCCCATAACAACAGGTTTGGGGGCCTACACATCGGCAATAGAGGTGTGTCTGTATCACGGAATCTCTAAGAATTATTTTCACTTTAGGCTTCAGGGGCCCCGGCCTCGGAAAGCATAGGACAGGGGCCTCAAGCCTTCAGAATTTTGATTTTTTTTTCATAAGAGGGAAGGGACAAAACAACAAAATTATCTTTTCTGCGCCCTGCAGGTAGTAGAAATTCATATTTTGCTGACTTTGTACATACGAGTAGGTTTTAGCATTGAGTCAACAGTTCAAATCCAATTCAACATCCTAAGCTGGAACCAAAAAATTCTCTGTAGGTGCTGGTGGTCAGTGGCATAGCCAAGAGGGGCGAGAGTGGGCGAATGACCCCACTCTCATACCTCCCAAACGCCTACGGCACTTCATCCCACACTAAACCGATAGAGAAAAAATTTCTGGCGAAAATTTTCAAGAAGCGCAAAATTTCTTAGGAAAGAAAGTTTGATTATCAAGGAATTTTGGTGAAAACGTCAAAAACGGAAATCGCAGAACGCATGAAATATACCGATTATCATCAGCATTATTATTATTATGCGCCAAAAATTTCGCCTGCGGCGCTACCTCTCGTCGACTTGCACCTTCGTCGTTGCCTTTACCCTCAAACTCTGACTACGCCACTGTGATTTATAGTCAAATTAACAACTCACTTTCTTTGTTTCTTAGGCTTTTGCTTAATCACGGCAGGGCAGGGCGGGCCAAAAAGTCTGCCGGCCCTCCTTTTCATCCTCAACTTTCACTCCTTAAGGGGCCCCATCTCACAATTCCGCCCAGGGCCCCCAATTCCCTTAGTCCGCCACTGAGACAGAGAGACAGATATCATTCTGCAGATGGTCTTAATCGTCTTAGGGGAACTCAAAATGGATATACAATACTTTCCCATTCCCTCCCATGTTGGTGGGGGGTTGAGAAAGTAAAAAGACGATTTTAGTGGAGGCACATTTTTCACAATGATTTCTAACCGATTTCGCTGACAGTTTGATTAGGCAGCTTAGTAATGAACATCTAAAATGGAAATTACACAATTTCAGGCTGAGCTGTCCACTACAAGAGTTTCGACGTAATCCCGTACCCCCGATTACTCAAGTCCCTGGATAACTTGCCACTTTTGAGCGTTGTCACAATCAAAAGCTGATTCTGTAGACCTTGACCAATTGGGACTCAAAAAAAACCTTCTTGTCCTCAGGTAGACTATAAACGTACCCGAATCCCAAGATCGTAATTCAGTGCTACACCATCTGTGAGGTAGAGTCTGGTTGGATGCATTGAGGTCTGAATCATTATCATCATTTTCATCTTGTTATTTTTATCGAACGTGTAGTATTCCGAGTTGAACAATTCAGCAAATATGTCGTCAGCCTGAAAAATACAATTTTGGAATATAATTATAAGAACTGTGGATGAGCAAATATCCAAAAACTGGGATAGGTATTCTAAAATTTTTACGGCGTTCGACAAAGGGCCAAAGGCATGATGTTGGTTCAGCTTGTCATGAGTCATGACACACGATTTGGCGATTTGCAATACCCATTGATAAACCTTAAGTCCCCAGGTGGCACACGGCGCCGCAAGCGCCCCCTACATGCAATCGCCCTATGAGGTGTAATGTGTATAGATAATAATTTCACAGACGTTAAATGTTCACTGACCGTGCTTCACTTTCAATTTTGCTGGTAGCATTTTCCTCAGCACGGTCAGTAATAGGCCGGTCAAATTAGAACTAATTTTTCCGTTTGAGGAAAACAAAACTGAGTTTTGGAAATTTGACAGATAAGTTCGAAAAGGTGTACTAATAAACATACTTGAAGTTCCCAGCTTTACCTGTTGCGCTAGAGCCGCCATCTTGGAAAAAGGTATTTCGATCCCAATTTTTTTTAAAATATATTTCGGAGGACAGTGAAATAGACCGTGGCGTGGGTCCGTGAAATAGGTGCAAAACCAACAAAAATCAGTACAATGACATCGATGGTGTAGTGCGCAGAGGTCGAGGTAGGTTTGCTGTGACAGCCTGTGACACTTTAGCTGATGCCACCAAGGTATGTTCCAGCGTTGCCAATCCTGACCCTCAAGGAAGGGCTGAACATTATTAGTAGTTATGGTCACAGAACTAGATGGGGCGGACCAAAGCTCGACCAAAAAATACGATTTGACCATGTATTGAACCGTAGACGTGATTATGTAAAGAAGCGATATGACAAATTCATTCTCGAAGAACAAAGTAACCCAACAGTGCAAAATTTCTGGAATCGGTCACCCAAGCTCCCAAATTTGGTAATTTTTTTGCCGACCCACTTTGATTGACGACCAATTTATATTGTCGAACGCAGTGTTGTAGTACGTGTAGCGTTTACGTGACAATTATTTTCATTAATACTTGCCAGGTCCGCTATTTCTTGCCCGTTCCAAAAAATTCCCACAAAAAATAGAGCAAAACCTGTCAGTTCAAAAATTATGAGCCAGTTATCAACCATTTTAGCGTGGTACACGTCTATGTGCAACTGGAAAATGACCGTTTAATTAGGAAAACAGCTGCTATTGCTTCAGAGTAAACACTTGCCCCGTAGCCAATCATGACGAAACTTAATCCCATTGCAAACCCGGAAAGAACAATGGGCGGAAACACTGGTTTGACGATATCCCTGTTGATGGATCTGAGAAATCTGAAATTTTCAGGGAGGGATATAGACCTATAGAATCTTTCTTGCATAGTCCAGTCACTTCTGTACCTATTGGTCTATACCATAATTGTAATAAACCGGTCAAAAGGCACCTGTGGACGGAGCCTAACTGCGCGAACTTAGTGGCGCCCCTGGATTTGCAGTAGGATTTTAGGTCCGCCTATAGTTCGTCTAGCTGACGGTGTTGCTAGAGAGGCTGGTGTTGCTTCCCCTATTTCAACACATGGACTCGTACGAAACGATTTTGTTTTTTCTCTTCAGCTCCGCCCACAGGTCCCTCTGGTGTGCCGTCAACTCTAAAAATATCCCAACATCTTCGTTAAAATTAAGCGCGCATTCCCAAGTAAGTATCCGTCAAACTTAGACAATTTTCGAATGAATCAATCCGATCAATAATAATATCCGAACGCGGTTTCAACCAAGCTCAAGCGACTGGACCACTGTATCTGATGAGTTTTGACGAACCTTGTCAATTCAACGTGCCACTTGGCACAAAAAACCAGCCGTTCGTGAATCGCCCTTTGGTAATCCCTGTCATTGAACAGGGCATTCTCATCTTCGTCTTCGTAATCCCAAGCCAGTTTCTTGATGTGTTCGATCAGCATCATAGCTTGGAACATTATTTGCTGACAAGAATAAACTATCATGAACGGATAGTACGCCATGCAACAGGCTATCGGTGTGCTGACGATGTTGTAAAAGAAACTGAAAACCAAAAATGGCGGGCCGGTCACTTGCCAGCGGTTGTACAACAAGTTCAAGATGTAGTGGAATTCTGTGGCGCTCTGCATTTGGAGCATCATGCAAGTCGCAATCAGTGCCAAAACCGTTAGGCAGATTGCGAGGTAGATGTTGGTTTGTCTGGCCCGCTGGTAGATCAAAGATCTAACTTCGGGTCCTGCAGAATGTACCGACCATCTCCATCCTTGGTCATCTTCTTTGGACATGTATCTCTCCAGATCTTCTCGATAGAGTAGCATTAAAATCGATGCCACCATAGCCTAAACATTAGGATGTTTCGAGGGATGTCTTGATTTTCTGCTAAGAGCGATCACCAATAAGCAGACAACCAGTTATGCAATGTCCCGATTTTTCAACATTCTTATTATAAAGCAAGATAGCAAATTAGCAAACTGAGTTTTCCGCAAGTAATCTGGCGGCATAGTGTCAAAATAGCTTTGCCGTGTGTAGCACCGTAAAGATAAGCTATATGGTGATTAGTTTAGATCAGCAAAGAATTCTTTGGGGGGGATTGGTGATTTTCTTGAAACACGAAGGTGATTATTTCAGTCAGTTGCTGTTATTTTTATCAATACAATGGGTAGTATTAATAAATATAAGCATAAACATTTGCTTAGATTTTTGAGGAGTTGCTAAGCAGACTTTCCCTAGCAGGGGGGGGGGGTCGCCTTTGACGCAGCTCGCTTCGCTCGCGTTCGTTAGCCCCCCCCCCATAGCTTAATCTTGGCTGCGCCACTGCTATCTCGTTATAATATCTAACTAATCAGCTATCAGAAACGGTTATGATGTTGTTCTCACATAAACAAATCCAAGACCTGCTGGTGCGAATTGCACCATCTTTAGGAATGATGCGTTTTCCCAAAAATAGTAAAATTCAATTACGCGAATTACAGAGTTTACAACTAAACTACAGACGATACTCCAGCGGACCAGTCTGAATTGGAGCAAGTCGATGCAAATCAACCGTAGGTATGGTAGAGGATTCTCTGCACAAAGAATCAGATACCTGAGGATGAGTTCTTATGCGTAATCAGATTCACGGCTTTTTTCATCAGAGTATGCTATGGCAAAAGTGTGTTGTGTTGTAACAAACGGTACGATGCTACCTTGAGGCTAATGTCTTGGCAGCTAGTTGTCTACATGTGCTTTTGATGATGTACTTGCCTAACATTATTTTTTGTCATTTGGTTTGCAACTGCAGTTGGTGACAGCCTTATAGCCCAGTCAACGAAGAAAAAATTGCGGAAATAAATAGTGCAGTTTTGAAAATTGGTAGAGATGTTCTTGAAAGCTTGCTAATTACTGTGTAAAAAGTCCCCATCGATAGGTGGTGTGGAATCGCCGCCATCTTGGATTATTGGTACATTCTAAGTTTTTTTTGCACTTATCTCGATAGATTGCGATTCCATAAAAAAACCGCTCGATTCAAATGAAAGGCCATGAAATTGTCTGCAAAAAAGTTGCGTATCACTTTCACGTATCTGTCATAACTTCAGAGAAATTGGCCTGTGAGCGTCAGGTGTGAGTCGTGGAGGAGATATTCCATTTCTCACGGTGTTTTTGAAGAATTACGCAAAACTACAATGCAATTCTGTTCAGTTATTCTTCGTTAATAGATGATAAAATAAAAAAATTGCCCTCCATTTCAAAAAATATGGGGGGGTCAAGGGGAAAAAATGTAACCTCTCGTATTTCGGTTATTCAAAAAAAAAATTCAAAAAAAGGTTTGGGAGAAACGATGAGTGATTATTTGATGCTACAAGGTGCAAAAGACAGACCAATCATTGTACAGGGTGAGTCTGTACCCCGCATTTTTTCAGACCACGCGTAAACCTGCAAGGCGCATCTCAACACCTGAAAATGTCCGTAACCAACACTACGAGAATCAGAAGAATGGGTAACCTAAACTGGTTTGTCTGTCACTCATTGTTCTGATTTTGGTAGTGTTGGTTACGATTATTTTCAGATGTTCAGATGCTGCTTAGCAGATTTACGCGCCGCCTGAAAAAATCCGGGGTACAGACTCATCCTGTACAACGATTGGTCTGTCTTTTGCACCTTGTATCGTAAATAGATTACTCATAATTCCTCCCAAAAATGTTTTCAAAATTTTCTTAAATAACCGAAATTTTGGAGGTTCAATTTTTTCCCTTTGACCCCTCCATATTTTTTGAAGTGGAGTCCAAAAAATTTTTTTAAATTTTATTACTCATCAACGAAGATTAACTGAACAGCACTGCATTGTAGTTTTTCGTGATTCTTCAAAAACACCGTGGGAAATGAAATATCTCCTCCACGACTCACACCTGACGCTCACAGGCCAATTTCTCCAAAGTTATGACAGATACGTGAAGCGATACCCGTTTTTTTTCAAGACAATTTGATGGCCTTTCATTTGAACCAAGCCGTTTTTTGATGGGATCGCCTCAAATCGAGATAATTGCAAAAAATACTTCAAATGTACCAATAATCCAATATGGCGGCGATTCCACACACCCAATCGATGGGGACTTTCTACACAGTAATCAACAAGCTTTCGAGAACATCTCTACCAATTTTCAGAACTACCTACACTATTTATTTTCGCTATTCTCCTGAATTATGCTTTCATTGACTGGGCTATTACCGAAAAGCCACTAACCAGCGAAATTTTCCCATAGCTTACTCCAATGGAAAAAACCCTGGAATTGATCTTACACATTCGATTTTAAGTACATGATGTAACTAGGCCGTAGAGGTATAATACCTATCTACCTACCCACTCACCTTGAAAAGCCATTTTGTTGTCGAAATCTATAGCAGGCGGCATTTTAGTAACGTTGTTGAGAGCTGTGCTCTCTAGACAAAAATGTCCAGTGAGGTCAAGTTTCAGGGTGGTATGTACGATTGACTTGATTAGGTGGGATGACTCAGATGTACAGGGTGTTCACGATAAAATTCACCCCCCTCTAGGAGATTCCCCTTCGAGATATTTTGGAACACTAAAAACTTTTTTCCAACGATTTTTCCCAGGGATTTTGAATCGATTGTCTAAAAGTTTTCAATTGGTACCGTATACGGAGTGTGACATGTAACTTTTTTATTTTAAATGCAACACCCTATATTTTATTGCTTCACATGATGAAGCCTTTCTTTCTGATTACAAAAATATATAACATTGATGATTTATCTTGACAAGGAACCTGTCAAAAAAAATTATAAAATAGGTAGTCTAATAAATTAAAAATTGAAAATCACGCGACACCCTGTATTAGGAACGAATTAGACCATTTATCAACGCAGAGTCGAACTCTGCAGACAAAATGTTGCAAAAATAAAAAAAAATTAAGTGAACTGTAGAAACCAAAGCCATCTTGCCGCGAAACAAAATTATTTGACTACCTATTTTATTATTTTTCCGACAACTTACTTGTCAAAATAAATCATAAGTGTCATATATATTTATAATCAGAAAAAAAAGGCTCCACCAAATAACAGAATAAAATATAGGGTGTTGCATTTAAAATAAAAAAGTTACATATCACAATTTTTAGAGGATCGATCTGAGGTCCCTGGGAAAAATCGTGGAGAAAAAGTTTTTAGTTCTTCGAAATATCTTGGAGGGAAATCTACTGGACGGGGGTGAATTTTATCGTGAACACCCTGTATCTAGTGATTGCTTGTAATTGATACGAAGGATATTTTCACGTTTCGTTACCTCATTATCATTACGTTACGATAAGTAGATGCTTACAATAATTTTATTGGTTCGATATTAGCAGCAAGTAGATAATCATTTTCTCATGTGCCTACCTATCTACTACTCGTTATTACTCAACATAAACGGGCTGAAATCAATCAGGGTGAAATGAACAGTGGAAAGTCTGGTCGCAAAAACAACAATAGGGCACTTGAACTGACGATGCGCCTGTCATCCGCGAAAGCTTCGTACGCTTTGTGCGAAATACCAAGCAGAACACGCAACCAAAGATATGCCTCCAAAGCTTTGGCGTATTTTTACGTATTTGGGCGTTAACGGGTTAAGGTTGGCGATTTTCTACAGTTTCAGCGTTACCAATGCTTCAAAAACATGTGGAAATCCGGACTTATTATGAATGATTTCTTAACCCGGCGTTGCCCAGGTGGAGTGTGACATACCCAAGCCGTTTTGTAACTGGTGCCATTTTCAGCTGTTGCCATGTACAGACTTATCGTTTCCTATAGCTTCCTGAAAAATATCGATGTTCACAATCACGGTGTGATAATTATTGAAAACTTCATCTGAAAACTTCTATAGGCCCTGAAAACTGTTACGGGTGTGTCATACCCCACCTGGGTCACAAAGTCTCAATTTTTTTCACAAGGTATGTTTTGATTTTTGTTTGTGAATAATTTTTAAAAATTCTTGACATTTTTGGCGAAACGGTCTGACCTCAACCACAGCAGCAAAACAATGAGTATGCGAGGTGTCAAACATGTCCTAATAATCGATATAGAAAAACAAAATACCGTTGTCAACATTGTGATCGCTATATTTGCCTGAAACATTCTAATTTTTCTTGTGATGATTGTATGTGATTGACACACTTTTTTTCCGATTTTGTCATTTCGTTCTTGTTTTTTTGGCCTTTATCAGATGTTTTTTTATGAAATTGCCATCCTAGTGCTATTTACTTTTTGAAGTAAAACTTCTATTCTCGCGCCTAGATCACAACACACAACTAACGCAGAACCACACATGGAAGTGAAATTGGTTCATAGCATCAGTGGTTGTAACGAACGCCTGTAACGTTGTCTTGTCTGACCTTGGGGTGACCAGCGTCGTCCCAGGAAATTGAAGAATAAGCTGTTGCGGCGTTCGCCGCGTTCAGTTCTATTTTTTACTAACCACCGACACTGGACTGCTCTTCGTGTTGTCGTACTGTTGGCCCGACAGGAATGGTTCTCGACTTGGCTTGAATAGATTCGAGCGGATGTGATTTATTATAGGGATAGGGAGGTATATTCAGGGCCGGGCCTAGCAGGCGTGCAGTGCGTTCTGGCGCGCAGCCGAGTACGGCAGGCGGCAAGTCATAGGGGCGGTAATATAACAATCAAGCTGAATTTCGAAGGATTCTTTTCATTCTCGCATTCGGTAGGGCTCTCCACTGCCGGTGAGGGAGGCGGCAATTTTTCGGTGGCACGCAGGCGGCAAATAGGCCAGGCCCGGCCCTGGGTATATTCCCCACACCCAAATGTAGACACAACGTTCAGGTACCTATGTACCTATTCAGCAGGAAAGCAGGGGTGGATGATTAAAGCCTAGAGGAGAAAAAGAATTTTCGACAATTGAGGCTGAAACAGTTGCTTAATGTTCTAGATGTCAGCTGATTGTATAGCGATGATATTATACTGGTTTGATAATCAAATTTTTATGTTCGGAAATTGATTTTTGACATTATTCTTCGTTAATTTTTTGAATGGTTTGATTTCACCTCAATTAAATGTGACATTCTAAATATAAGTACGGTGGCGAGCACATAACTGGAAATACTCATATCAATTCTGTCAATATTTCAATTTAACCTACGGCCTTATCTTGATTGGAGAAGATAATATCGTAGGAACTCTAGTTAACCACGTAGTTACCTCAAATCACATTCACGAGGTACCTACCTACATACCTATGTAAATACCTATGTATTTTATATTCTTTCAATTAAAATTAATACCGGATCCAGTTTTCCAAACGACATTCTTATAATTTGTGGAGATTATTAGATTGCCATGCTGTGCCTGCCAGAACACAGTTTCCACCGTGCTGTAATATAACGGGGAAAATCGTACAGTAAGAAAATCCGTCACGATGTCACATTCGCATAATTATTTGTGGAGAATATTATTGATGAAAATAGATATTTATTGTATTAGGGGTATGAGTGAGACTCCATGTGACGGAGAATGGGAGTTTAAGCGCCGAGCGCAGCGAGAAAAGAAACAAAAGAAGTCTAATCGTGGAAAAGTCATGTCAAAAGTATTCTGCCCTTCGAGTGACTCATAGTATTAACAATAATAATAATAAGATTGATAATAAGAAAAACAAGATGATACAAACCGTTAGGGAGCGGAGCGGGAGTACGAAAAAAACACCTCTTCGAACGTTGTTTGCTGATTGATTCATATCTATAGACGTTTTTTTTGTTAAAAGCATTTTTGTTCGTTTGTGCAATAATCATATGTTTCATTTTCCTTTGTTTTCTCATAGAATGAATTCTTTTATGTGCAACAAACTGTATTGTTATCGATGCCTATGGTTACAGTATTCCTAATTTAATGTTGAAAAACCTAAAATCAAATTGCTGTTCCAATAAAAAAAATGTCTTCCGGGTATTACACACCCCACCTGGGTTATCACGTAATGTTTTTCACCTGGGTAACGCCGGGTTAAGCGCCGTCTGTTTGAGTTTAAATTTGAAGACTATCATCGTGTTATCAGAGAATAATATGATTTGTAAACACGATATGCACGTCTAATATCACGCGCTCTCTCGCTGACCATGGGACGCAGGCGTGCCGGAGCGATTTCATGGTTCTCCCAAATGTACAAGTGCTTCAAATTGGCTTTACTTTTCTCTTTCTGTTTGGCCAATCTTTCTTTCAGGTTAGACTAGCAATAGTTAGTGCGTGAAATTGTGATCTTAAAAGTAATTAGGAGTAAGACCTAAAACGCGCGGGAAAAGGTTCAACCAGGTACGGCATTGCAAATTGCAAAATAAACAAACACACCAACTTGACGTCACGAGCGTACGAACCAGACGCTCTGGCTTCACAAACAACGTGGTAACATAGCACCATAAACTCTGCGAAGCCAAAGCAACCATTACACAAACAAAAGAAGTTATGAACAGGTGGTTCTCATAGACAGGACGGACTAGACTCGAGCCGCCTGGAAAGACGCTTGATGGTCAAAAACTCATTTGTCCGTACCCTGGTCAACGAACAACTCGACGCGATAGCAATCGGTGCGGTAATGGGGTGTTATATTGGGAAAAAAGTAGTCATTTTTATTGAGTAATCCAATAGTTCATGATCTAATTAGGTCAAGGGGCAAACTGCGAAGGAAATCTGGTGTACATCAAAGAGGAAATCACAGGAAATCAAAGGAAATCTTGAGAAAATCACAGGAAATCAATAGAATCTTGAGGAAATCAAAGAAAATCAGAAGAAATCACAGGAGATCTTGGGAAAATCAAGGGAAATCTGATGGAAATCTTCAATGCGCGCATGCGCATTATAATTTCAAGCTCACAGAGTGCGTATGGAATGGATATTGTAATCGCAAGGTATAGGTACTTGGTACTTATCATATCGCCGACGTTGTTTACCTATTGTTCTTTGTATAGAGGGTGAATCAGTTTTAACCTATCAAACTTTGGGATAAGATTCTTCTCATCCTCCTGATCCAGAAAAATATAACATACGTGCCTCTCACTCGTTTCCTAAAAAAGATGCAGGGATTGCAGGGTGTGAAAGTTCACTTTTTTCGATCTTCAAAAATTCCCAACTTTCGAACTATCGAACTAAATCAGCTCTAATTCAGCATAGACTTTCGCCAGAATCATCTGCCTGCTTGCAAAATTTCGAAAGAATCCAATCAGTAGCGTAGGAGTTATGGGGGTCATTAATTTGGAAGCATTTGAAGAACCTTTAGAATAGATGTTCCACCCAGAACTCCTATGCCACTGATTGGATTCCTTTGACATTTGGCGGATAGGCGGATAATTCCGACAAACCAGCCTGTGCTGAATTTCAGCTAATTTGATTGAATAGTTCGCAAAGTTACAAATTTTTAAAAATCGGAAAAAGTGAGCTACGACTTCCTTTATCTTTCTTGGGGAGCAAGTGGGAGGCACGTATATTATATTTTTCTGAATCAGGAGGATGAGGAAAACCTTATCCCAAAGTTTGATTGGTTCAAACTGATTCACCCTGTATAGGTTGGCGAGTAGGTAGGCTCTTTTTGGAACCTAATTTTGATAAAATATTACGAAGTATTTTTGAAATGTGTACCTAATGCCAGTTGTCGAGTTGTCCAAGATTCATCCATGCTCTCAACGGTACATAGTACATACCTACCTACCTATTTGTTATTTGTTCAACTTCCCGCTCCTTATTGAATAATGAACTCTTGACTCCACTGATGTAAATTATAAATTAAAATTATTCTTAAAATTTTTATCTCGAATTTGATGGAAAGATGTTCGCAAGGATATTCCACAAGGAAGCGTGAATTATCTCTTTATCGCATCGCGCAGTAAAATGTACCTACCTACCCGAGTACCTACCCATTTGTAGCGTTTGTATGGAAATATTATGAATTTATAGGAAAACTTGAAAAAATCATGAAATTTACAAAAAATTGAAAGAAATCATTCAAGTTACAGGAAATCTTGAGGAAATCACAGGAAATCACAGGAAATCACAGGAAATCAAAGGAAATGAGAGGAAATCATTCAACTTGCAGAAGATCATAGGAAATCACAGAAAATCTTCATGAAATAAAGGAAATCATAGGAAATCAAAGGAAATCAACACACAGGAAATCATAGGAAATCTTGAGGAAATCACAGGGAATCTCGAGGAAATCACAGGAAATCACAGGAAATCGCAGGAAATCGCAGGAAATCTTGGTGAAATACGGGAAATCGCAGGAAATCACAGGAAATCTTGCGAAAAGAGGAAATCTGGTGTACAAAATCCAGCCCGCGGTTTGACCCTCAAATTAGGTCTTCCATGTAACAGGCACATTAATCTTGCCTCCAATTTTGTAGGAAAAAATTATTTCTTATTAATCATGACGTCACTCGGTGAACCTCGCGCGCAAACCAAACGTGACCTACTTTACCGACATTTGAGCGTCTTCAACGTTTAATCGCGTTTTGTCACTTTTGACGTGTAACGTGTAATTCAAAACCACAAATCACATGTCATTTGTCACATTTATCTCAATTGAAAATGACTGCACCAACACGAAAAACAACCGCCCACTTCACTCGAACCAAGCAGCAGACCAGCAGACTTCAAGCTACTCAAACTTGACCCAGGCTACCGATGAATGAGACCTCTTGGTGTTTAACGTTAATGATGGAGTTTGTTGTCGTCTGTGAGTGGCGTTTTACTACGTTTTTCTGCATGAATAACAACTACAATACTACCTATCTCAATCGATAGGCTAAAATGAGAAATATGTACCTTTAACCTTCCACGCCACGTCAAGCACATGCAAAATGCAGGATTGGCAACAAGCAACCGGAACATTCTTGAATTTTTCTGTGGACATCCCCAAGGTTCGAGTTTGGCTGAATCACTTTACTTTCTTTCTACAATACCAGGGAAGTTTGGAATTATTTGAGTGCTTTATTATTGCGCCCAAATTGTTTATCTCTGCCCACATTTCAACACAAAACAGTCAAAACACGTCAACACGTCAGTTTTTTCTCAGAACAGCTGATTGTCGATGCGCTCTTCCACTGCCTACCTAGCGCCATCTGTTAACGTATCTGGGTGTCAATTTGCATGACGTCACACGAAATTTTCTTTATTTTTTTTCGGGGCCTAAATGAACGAAAAAAAAAAGTGAGCTCTACGAAGGCTGTAAGTATTTAAATTAATTTTTCCCAAAACCCGTGGAACATCCCGTTGCGGTAGCCAGAAAAATGAAAAGCGCAAGTAATCTCCCACGCAGAACCTGAGAAAGCCAAGTCATTTGAGACTATCTGGATACATGGTTCGAACTAAAGTGCCCTTTGGAAGGGCCTATTGAAGAGCTTTAACTATCAAAGGTCAAAAAGGTCAACTTATGACTGTAACACTTGTAATCAAACCACCAACGTATTATCTGGGTGGAATTTATGGTGTGAACTGAGGACATAGGAATGTAATTATGGAACGACCAAAGTTGGTAATCATTGCCAGTATGGCGCGATGTGACGGAGAAAAAGTGTCTGCCCTGAGCAGGACTCGAACCTGCGTCTTCCATTTGCCGGATGGACACTCCAACCACTAAGCTATCAAGGGAGACAACAGTTCCTCCGTCACATGCCCATATGAGAGCCGTCACAATATGATGAATTCGACTGTAAAATTCACTGAGAACAAAACACTCAATCTTTATTCAAGTGAAATAAAGTTCATTGTGGTTATTGACATGATTGTTTATATGTGGGAAATGGGTTAATTTGGTCCTACCGCATATAGAACCTGGTTGTCACTAGAAGAGGGTGGGTGAATCAATTCGCAGGGAACCAAAGGGTTGGAATATTCACAACGTAGAAAGATCACGGGTCTTGATTGCCACAATACAGGATGAATTATATTTTGCTTCCACTTTTGTTGTGCGAGGAGTTGCTAGGGAAATCGTCCTTGGCAACTCCTTGCACAACCAAAATCGAAAAAAATGATCAGTGTAACAGTAGCCGGCAGTCGCAGTGATATTGCAGAAATGTGACTGTTCAATATGTGCTCTAGGCTCTCCATTGAAAGGGATAAGATTGTCATCCGAATTATTGTGGCCCAAAAAAAAAGAAGAATGTTTCACCCTTTACGTCATGTTTTCGTCGTTTGAGGAGGTCACAGGGATCAGGGATGTGCCTGTGCGTTTGACATGGTTAACAGGTGGGGATGAACCAACCATAGGTTGAGGATCGAAATCGTAACTCTGGCATGATTTCTTTCAGTGAAGATGAAGCACCCGCTCATATTTTCACGTTTTGAAGTAATTATTACCTACGTTTTGCAGTTTTGCACACTATACATTACAATACCAGTGTCACCTCTAAGCCCTCTGCTCCGTATATCCTACCCGCGAATTTCCCTTGGAGCTCCGCGCTGCGTCTTCTTAACATTTCCTCTCGAGCAACCCCAGAGTCCCGAAATTAAATACATAAATTATGTCAACTTGTGCTATTGTATGTACCTACTACATACAATTCCATTCATAACAATATTTATACTGATGATAACGCGCGCTACGCCGAGATTTCCCTAATAACGGAGTCTATCTGCGCTGCGCCTCCCCTTCACATTTAACATGGAATTAACGCTTGCGATAATTGGATTTTCAACAACGCGGCCGAAATACGTCTCGGGATTGAGAAAAATCACGTCTCAACGCATGCGAAAATAAAATTCACCTCGTGCACGTCATCCGCCGTCATACATGCTCGTCTCATGTAATGACTAGAGGGAATGTTTGATGCTCAGATAAATATTAGAGGAGGCATGCACGTCGGTTTCAATAATGTCACTAGCATGAACTTGCTGCAAGGATCCAGATACGGATTATTCAGCAGATTGTCTTCGCGCTAAAAAACCAGAAAAGGGAACGTATTATAAGGTCAGTTGTTTCGCTTGTGTACCTTACATTGTTCAACCACCATTATTATGTATTATGTAGTTTCGCTTGGGGCTTCCAAGTATATTCACACATCTATAATCAATTTCACGACTGTTTTCATCAGAGTAAGCTATGAAAAAGATATGTTGTGTTGGTATCAATACCAACATTATTTATTTTTTTTATATTTTTTCTCCAAGATTCTTCGAGTGTCCAATTGAATATTTCCGACCTCTAATTCTCTTCAATGTAGTCAACGTGATCCTGTATAGCATCGAGAGAAGAGAATTTCCAGTGGAAAAAGTGCTATCTACAATCACTCCTTCGCCCCCCCCCCCCCTAACTTCAAAATTCAAAATTGTAGCACCTACTTTGTGACACATCAGACTGAAGGGAAATGACTCATCTTTCTGAAAATGACGGTCTCAAAACTTCAAACTTCTTCCCTAGTTAATTGGGCATTTGGAGAAGTTTAGAAAGAGTCGAGGAAAGAGTTTTGGTGGGGGTAGCGGAGAGGTGAATTCAGGTAGCAATTTTTCTATTGAAACTTCTCTTCTCTCGATGCCATGCAGATCACGTTGTCTACACTAAAGAAGGTAAAAGGTATTATTGTAGAAAGTTAAAAATGTCTCTTCACTTGTATATAAGGTAAGGTAAAAGGGTTGAAAAAATGACATCGGACATAATTTTCAGACATTTTCGTTTTTTCTGTGCATTCCTAAACTGCTCAAATAGTCCGGGAATTTTAGCTGTTTAAATCGCAAATAGCGAACAAAAATGAAAACTAGCCGAATTTTTGTATCTAAGCTCAGTTAAGCATGTTCAAGTTCAACATACTAAAAGTCCTCAAGAATCCGGTGTGAGCTTCGGCCGTTGTGGCCTCGAGAAGAACTTAAAGGTCAGTTTTTCGCGTATATCTCGTGAACAATAGCACTTGGGAAAGAAGTTCCTGGAAAGAAATTATTGGAAATTTTATTGTCTACAAGAAAGGCCCTTACATATTTCATCGTCAGTCATCTCCTTCTTTGTCAAAACACAAGGAAATAAAAATAATCCAGATGCTCGATGCTGAAGACTGGTATGGACCTTGAGTTTTATGATGACGGAGTGCCACTTCGTAGAGGTGTTGTTTGATCCACTCTCTTTTGGTTGAAACTTGAAGCCATCAAGACGACCTATGCCGGCGAAATATACAGGGTGAAATAAAAATAAAAAGTTGAACATTTGTACCCCGAGAACCAAAATAGATGAAGACATGTGAATCGCCGTAAATAATTCTTAATTCTTCTTCAACGACTTCAAGGGGGCTACTCCAGTGGACGTTAGCAACTTCTTTAGGGATGAGTTGAAATGGAGCATGTTGTGGCGGTTACCATGAATTTTTCAAATCAGGATTCTTGACGTAACATTAGTAACTTTATGTCAAATCATAATTACAATCATGGTTACCATATCAGCCCCCTTTTGGTCATTTTTGAACAGGGTGCTCGCGCGAGAGATATACCTCCCTATCAAAAACTTTCTTTTCATGATAATTCAAAAAAGATAAAACTTCCATGGGACAATTTTTTCTGTAGTTTCTGAATATGTCAAGTATAATTTTCCATTCCGTGCCATATACACTTATACAGGGTGTGGCATTTTTTTTGCATTTTTTCGAAACACCTGTATATCATCACCACAATTATTGCACACTGTTATCTTAATTAGAAAAATGCAAGACACTTCTGGAAAAATTCCTGGAAAAATTGAAAAATTCACGAAAATTTCATTTTTTCAAATGATGGATCCATTTCAGGATTCAAATATGTTCAGAGTATTCTGTTTTACTTCTTAATGGCATGGAATCACATAGAATGACTAATAAAATATCCGGGACATATCTGATTTCTAAAATGCATTCATCATTCTGGAAAAAAAATTTGAAATGCCATTGTGAATTTTTGATTTTTTTTTTAAACTTTAGGAGTGTCATGCATTTCTGTAATCAGGTTAAGAATGTGAATTGACTGTGATGCTGATGACGAAATACAGGGTGTTTGAAAAAAAAGCAAAAAAAATTGCGACACCCTGTATTTGGCACGAAATGGAAAATAATACTTGAAATTTTCAGAAACAACGAAAAAATTTGTTCCAGTTTTTTTTCAAATAACACGAAGGATAAGTTTTCAATGAGGATGTATCCGTCTCGCGTGAACACCCTGTACAAAAATTTCCAAACTGGGGCTGATATGGTAACCATGATCGTAATTATGGTTTGAAATAAAGTTACTGACGTTACGTCAAGAGTCCTAATTTGAAGAATTCATGATAAACGCCACAACTTGCTTCATTTCAACTCATCCGTAAAGAAAGAGGTTGCTGACGTCCACCAGGGGTAGCCCCCTTGGGGGTCGTTGGGGGTAGAATTTTGTCGTGGGAAGGTATATCAAGTGAATTCATGCATATCTGCCACATTTATGTCGATAATATGGCCAATGAGAGAATCGCAATAAAAAACTGTAAATTTTAGAAAAAATCACGTAGCCTTTGAAATAAGAGGAATATCCGTGAAACCGAAAAACCGTTTCGAGATATTAATGCTACTTTTCCAAAAATGACATTAGAAATAATGTACAATTTTTTTTCGAAAAATGGCACAACGTTGAAAATTGACCCTTTGGACACTCCCTTGTTTGACACCCTGTATATCATGTACATTTGTAACAATGGAATTATCCTATTCATCACCACGTAGCTGAAAAAAGGCCCTATCTGGCGTCGCCTTTCTTTCTGAAATCGGGTAATTTTTTTTCGAGATATTCCTATTTTGAAAATCGCGAAATTTTTGATTACCCCTATTCACTTTTGAGCAGTTTAGTTCAAGTCTTAGAATGTCTTACTCACCTAGCACCCTAGTTCGTTTCCTGGTCCCGTGTTTTCATTCATTTTCTTACTGATTTTCGCCTGATTTTCTGTGTTTTTTTTTTAATTTTTCGCCTGCTTAGCACCCCAAGTTGCTAAGTAGTCCCATAATTTTATTTATTTTCTTGGTTCTCAATAATACACTTCCCACAGTAGACCAGACTTAGATGATGGAGCCTTAAGTGAAGCCCCAATTGACAATTTTTACAATAAGATGATTTGGAAAAAAAAATCGAGGTTTTCCCGGAAAATTCAAATTTCCCTGACAAAATTTCCAATTTATTTTCAATTTCCTGCAAATCATTTCCATTCTTCCTCTCTAATTCCAACTTCTCACCCGAAGGGACGTTTCGAACAAAAATTTCCAGAGGTTCCTGGATACCAGTCAGGAAAGTTTTGGGGTGACACAACTGATTTTTTGTATCTCCATTCCTGACACCGTTATAAGTCCATTTCTTTAGAAGAAGGTGGGAAAAAAGAACTACTGAAGGACCTCAGGGAAACTCCAAAGGACCTCCGGGGAACTCAGTCGCAAAAGGGACTTCTCTTGTACAAATTTCTTCGGCGGGTTATCCCTCGTTACGAGCTAGAGTGAGATCATGAACAGGTCTACAAGCACTTTAGGACGGTCCTGAATTATCGGAAACTATACTTTCAACTTTTTGCAAAATCATTAATTCATGGTTATTTCTACAAAACACCCAACATGTGACTAGCAGAATGGACAAAACGAACAAAAACAATGTCACAAGAGAACATAAAAGCAATACCATGAGAAATTGACAACATCACAACAAAATATGTCAAACTGTAAAGTCAGAGAAAAGGGAGAGTGACGGGTTCGGCAAAGAGGCACTCAGTGGAAGAACCCGGCAAAGAAACCACTGAGTATTGCCCGAAGCATAGGACTCTCAGATATGTTGGACAAGTGACAAAAAAACTCACTGCTATTTTTCTTAATAAACTCACTCGGACACTCAAAAAAAAAACTGGAGACACAATAGTAGACAGGGCATACTAAAACAATACAAAACAATACAAAATACTACCAACAATGTAAACTGGTGGTGTTAGTTGCGCACCCCGTGAACACGAGGTGCTAAAACAGAACCTACACCAAATAGCTGACATGTTCCTCGCTAAAAGTTGACAACAATCTCGGCATATCCATCATTGCTGACACCCGGCGGTAAAGTAATGGAATTTCCTTCACCTCTCGCCCACAGGGTGCGTCCATGTGTTTTTCAAATACATGTTCAGTTTCGGCTGCATTTTTATACTTTGACCTCGCAAATACATGTGGGGGTTTAAAACTACGCGGTTAACGGCGCAACTAATTTTTTTTTTCAATCAAACCTGGTTTCCTACAATAGTTGACGATAAAAGTTGAATGCATCGGCTGAGTAGACAGAAAAACCGCTGGTTTCCAACAAGTGTTGTCGGATCTTCTTTTGGAAGAAAACTTCGAAGGAAATTTTGTCTGAAGCGTTGCTGTACCAACAAAATAAGTGTGAAATTGTGTGTTGCATGGTTTTCGTTCCTTTTTTCTATAAAATTGAAAATTTTCTCTTCAATAAGATTATATTAATGCCATGCATTCAATTTTCTGAAAAATGATCTCCTTTAATAAGTGGGTGATCAGAATCACTGATCAGCGTTATTATTATTTCCTAAATCTGTCTGTTATTACATTGTAATGGGTGGCTGAGAATTTAAAAAAAAAGGGAAAATTATAATTTGGAACAAATTAGTCTTGGTTAAGGAATGCGAAGAATATCCGGTTTTTGCTGGCTGGGGTGTCACCCCGGTGTCTCGGGGTGACACCGCATGCCGGCGCATCGGTTTTGTGGGTCAGGGGTTTACACACTTAAGACGGAGGGTTAGGAACAAGAAAAGAATCGGTCCGAGAATAGGGACGGGGGTGAATGACTGGCGTCGTGGCAGTCGACAACGCTAAGTGTGGAAAAAGAGAAAATCGATATTCCTCAAAAAAAAAGCGACGAGAGTACTAAAACATCGTTATAGTAGTTGTAGTGCATCAGTTACGAGAAAAGAAGGTATTAAGGCAAGTCTGATTTCCATTGTAATCAAATGCTAATTGTCAAATGGGGTTTGAATCAATTGTTTTGTTTCTAAAATGATAGTAGGTTTTTGACGTGGATACGTCTATGTTTTCGATCCATAAGGAGGGTCATTTCATGAAAAGGAGTATATGCACGAGCGTCATCTGTTGGTGCAGTTGTGAACGAAGCCGGTAAATAATTATGAAATCTACTAGAATAAAGTGGCGTCAAATTGGTTGTATACCTACATACCTTCATGTCTGTTCCTGTCTATGTAAAGTAAGGTAATCTACCTTTCTACCTATCGACAATATTCAATATCAATATAAATAAATAAATAAATAAATAAATAAATAGATAAATATGCTCTATTGTTCCTTCGGCCTTTTCGGCCATGAACAAGTAAATTAAAAATAAAAGAAATTACAAAATTTATGGAATTCTCTGTTCCCGTAACATCAAAAAAACATAAATAAATTACAGACCATATACCTACAAATAGCAAAACTCAACGCACAACGCTAAAAATAGCAAATATCTCAACTTGATCATCTATCAAGGACCGTATCCTTACCACATGACTCAAAAAGGAGTGGACATAGCCCCAAACGTGTAAACTTGTGGAGGAAAGGATAGAGTGGACGTCCATTAGGTTTTTTGATTTTTTTCTACATTCACCATAGATAGGACACTCAAACAACACATGTGAAAGAGTTTCATCCTTTCCCAGGCAGCAGTACGAACATTTCTCCCGAATTTTCAACTTGTGTACAGCTCGACCGACAAAGAAAGTACAGTATTCACTACTCGTGGTACGGAGTTGCAAAGCTAGCACTCTCAGATGGTGAGGAAAATCGTAGAGTTCACTTGTAGAGCCTAGACGTTCGTAAAATTTGAATTCAGGGAAGTGGACAGATAAAAGCATTGAATCTTCATCACTCGTTCTTTGCGCTTTCTGAATTTTGTTCAAGACGTGATCCACCGCTGCGTCATCCACCTCAACCACCGTGTCCAAATCCATACCCCACCCGTTCATCAACTCCTTCATCTGAGAGTACCAGTTCAGCCTAATATCGTTTGTCGGTGTCCCGTCCAGGTATTTCAGGTGACGTAAAGCCCTCGCTGGCAGCCTGTTGGATTTCATTCTGAGAATTCTATTCAGCAAACAGAGTGAATCCCTCACAACATAATAAGAAAGTTTAGTTGTGTTGAATTCTAATCTCAAAATGTGATTTGCCGTGGTCCTTTGGAGAAAATTGCAGTTCTTGAGGAATTTACCTTGGACCACCTCCATATTTTCCAAATAACGAAGTCCCCAAATGCCTACACAGTAGTGTAAGGTTGGCATCACAACAGCCTGAAACAGTTTCCTGTAGCTCACCCAGCTATGAACCCTATTCCTCAGTAAAATTCTTCTTACAAGTCCCGAACTTTGATTCGCTTTGTTAATCTTTTGTTTGCAGTTTTCATAAAAAAGGCCATTATACAGTATGTTCATTAAAAAATTCAATAATGGGAGGCCGTGGACCGATGATAACCTGGCCGTTTTCGGATCGAATGGCCTGCGTCACAGCCTCCCTTTATTGAAGTTTTTAATGAACATACGGTATTTGAAACAAACCCCCAGGTATTTGAAAGAGTTTACAATCTCCAAGTCAGTACCATTGTACACAAATTTTGCTCTTGTATAGTTCGGGCTATTTCTAAATATCAGGACCTTACTCTTTGCTGTGTTCACTTCGAGCTTATTCATCACGTTATATTGATGTAAGGCATTTAGACTACGTTGCAGAGAATTAGGGGAATCCGCGAACAAAATCAAGTCATCGGCATACAGCAATACAGTCACATCGTCTCCACTATCTATTGGAATTCCCTTGACACCCGCTCTCAGTAGGAACTTCTCTAGGTCTGCCAAAAACAACCCGAATAGCAAAGGACTAAGGCTGTCGTCACCTTGGAGAACGCCCCTTGTGATCGTTACTTCCGCGTACTGACCATCCCCCACGTTTAGTTTTATGGCAGCTTTGCTATACAGATTTTTCAAAATTCTAATAATTTTTGAACTTATTCCCATATCGAATAATTTCTGCCATAAAATATGATGGTTAACATTATCGAAAGCACGCCTGTAATCAATAAAAGCCGTGTAAACTTTCCTGTGCTTCAATTTAATGTTACTGCCAACAATGGAGCTCAACACAATTCAATATCAATATAAGGATATAAAAAATACTAATGTAAAAACTAAGGAGGTTCCCGGTTTTCCTGGAGAGCGTGCTCTTGACGACGCAAGGGCTTAAAGTTTCGCCCCTAGAAATTTCTAGAGCAGTCCAGAACATTCGAGCGTATTCGAGACCATTCCGCAACATTTCTGGATGTTCCGATATGTTCTGGAATATTCGGGAATAGTCTGAACATTTGTCCAGAACGTTCGAGAGTATTCGAGATTATTCCAGAACATTTCATTTCAGTATGTTCTGCAATGTTCGGGAATGGTCTGGAACGTTCGGAAACATCCCGGAACGTTCCAGATTATTGTGTAACATTTGAGATCATTCCACGGCACTCCAGAATGCTCCGGTATGCTCTGGAATGTTCGGGAACAGTCTGGAACGTTCGGAAACATCCCGGAACATTCCAGATCATTGCGGAACATTCGAGAGCATTCCACAACATCTCAGAATGTTCCGACATGTTCTGGAATACATGGGAACAGTCAACATTCGTTCATAGGCCTTTCCAAGGCCTATGATACCTTAAATCATTCTACACTATTGCACAAGCTGGAAGCCTATGGAATAAGGGGAGTGGCCCATCGGTGGTTTAAATCCTACTTTTCGGGAAGGAGGCAAAAAGTAGAAATAAAAAAGGATAATCTATCACATCGATCAGACGCTATCAATTCTATTCTGGGCGTACCGCAAGGTAGTGTAATTGGTCCTGTACTGTTCATAATTTACATCAATGATTTGGTTACTGTAATCGAGAACACAGAACACTGCCTGACAAATTTCGCGGATGATACTAACCTCCTAACAACTGCCGCATCTTACCAGAAATTGGTGGCTGAGAGCAATTCCTTGCTTTTGAAAACTTCAGAGTGGTTCAAACAAAATAATCTCGTTGTTAATGCTGAGAAAACCTGCTTTATACTATTCAAAACGTTGCAATCAAAGTTTGATACACCGGATAATGTATTTTTGGGCGGTCATTCACATAAGGTCAAAGAGAGCACAAGGTTTCTTGGTGTCTACATAGATGAGACTCTTAGTTGGGATGCTCATATAGAGTATGTTACTGGCAGACTGGGGTCAGTATGTCATAGTGTCAGAGTTTTCTCAAAATATCTCAGCCACGGTGCGCTCAGGACTGTGTATCATGCCAACTTCGCGTCTCTACTGAGATTCGGCATTATCTTCTGGGGCGGTAACCGGGAAGGATTGGAGCAGGTGTTTGTTTTGCAGAAGAGGATCATGCGTACCTTATTTGGGAGAAACGTGAGGGAGTCCTGCAGGGGTTTATTCAGGGCTAACAGTATGCTGACGGTCAGTGCAGTATATGTGTTTGAGTGTGTGATGTTTTTGTGGAACAACAGACATTTATTTTCGGGTTACGAGGCAAAACATTCGGTCAATACGCGAAACGTCAACTATGTGTACCCGCACCACAGACTGTCAAAGACGGAAAAAAGTACCTTATACAGATCCATGAAATTTTTTAATGTTTTGCCCAATAGATTAAAGTTGATAAAAGAAAAAAATATTTTCAAACGAGAAATAATGGATCTGTTGGTGCGTCTGGAGCCATATACTGTTGATGAATTTATAAGCAACTGTGCTGGATAGTTTTATTTATATTGTGTTTGTTGACGTATTTTCATTTCTATGTTTTACAATGGTGGAGCTTTTTATGGAAATAAATTTATTCTGATTCTGATTCTGATTCTGATTCAAAACATTCGAGAGTATTCGAGATTATTCCACAACATTCCAGAATGTTCCGGCAGGTTTTGGAATGTTCAGAAATAGTCTTGAACGTTCGGAAAAATCCTGAAACGTTCCAGATTATTGTGTAACATTTGAGATCATTCCACAGCACTCCAGAGTGCTCCGGTATGTTCTGGAATGTTTGGGAATAGTCTGGAACATTCAAAACATCCCAGAACATTCGAGATCATTCCACAGCATTTCGGAATGTTCGGATATGTTCTGGAATGTTCGGAAAGTCCTAGGAATTTTTAGGACCGTCTAGAACATTCGAGAGTATTCGAGATTATTCCACAACATTCCGGAATATTTCGGTATGTTCTGGAATGTTCAGGAATAATTTACAACGTTCGGAAACATCGCGGAACATTCCATATCATTGTGGAACATTCGAGATCATTCCAAAACACTCAAGAATATTCCGATGTGTTCTGGAATGTTCGGGAATAGTTTGGAACGATCGGAAATATTCGGGACGATTCCAGATCATTGTGAAAAAACATTCCAGATTGCATTATAAAGTTTTCTCTCATCCATGAAGAAAGTTCCCGGTTTTACCTGAAAAGCGTTCCATTAAAAATTCAAGGGCTGGAAGTTTCACCCCCTGAAAATTTCTAGAACCGTCCAGAACATTTGTCCAGAACATTCGAGAGTATAAGAGATAATTGCACAACATTGCAGAATGTTCCAGTAGACTCTGGAATGTTCGGAAATAGTCTGGAACGTTCGGAAACATCCCAAAACATTCCAGATGATTGTGGAACATTTGAGATAAATCTACAACATTTCAAAAGGTTTTGATATGTTCTAGAATGTTCAGGAATAGCCCGGAATATTCAGAAACATTCCGGAATATTCCAAATCTTTGTGTAACACTCGAGATCATTCCACAACATTCCAGAATGGTCCGGTATGTTTTGGAATGTTCAAGAATAGTCTGAAACATTCGGGAACATTTCGAAACATTGCAGATCATTCTTTCAATCTAGAATGTCGCCAGACTCACCCCACAACTCTGGCCAATACATACCTTGATTTTACCTTCACATGTAGGTAATTTGAATGTCAACCTATTTCGTTACATTCCATACTTTTCTTATCATCGACCGGTGCTCAATAAACTTACTTTGAAACAATAATTTGTATTGTTCTTCCAATTGCCCCAATACCCCTCTTACACATAGACGTATCCACGTGAAACTTGCAGCTGTATCTAGATACAGCTGGTGCCCGAGCGTAGCGAGGGCACTGTTTTGTTCTTGATATTTCGAACAGCCATAGTAAGCGTCAAGCCGATTCAATGCCCTGTAATTGCTATGAGCTTTTAAATAGGTGCCTTGTTTTCAGCTGCCTACCTTCAAGACGCCAGAAAATGGTAAAAGCTTCAGTACCCCTTTAGAAAGATCTCGTTTCCGGCAGGTTTATTCCATCAGTAAGTTCTGCTGAAAATCCAGCGCTCTCGACATATATTTGGGTCAATTCTGGGCGAAATCTCGACCACGCGTTATTTTCCCCCATGGAATGAAATGTTCAACCCTTTTCGCACGACAAGGAGTTAATGAGCATTAAAAATAAGCTAGCGTTCCAAAACCAAAGAGAACCTCTTTCTAAAATGCCCAGAAAATTCAGTGTCGTTTCGAAAACACTTCAAGACAGAAAGGAACATACATCATTTTTGCAGGCTGCTTAATTAGAGGCTCACCGCGATAAATTGTACACCTGATTGCAGATTTGCGTGAAGTTATTTAACCCAGCGTGAAATAGAGCTGCTGGATAAGTGTGTAAGTTCCAAACTACAGCACCAGCCGGATAAAATTTATGAAATGTCAACACTCAATTTTTATGTAAATTATTTGATCGATAATTAAAATAATGGCTATAATTTCGGAATACCAAGACAAAACTCAGTGAACAACAATCTCTCTCTAAGTACAATTGAATAATCGAGATTTCTTTTCGTACAAATGAAAAATGGGCGAGAAGGAAGAGAGGGTTGAAATTAAAACTCAAAGAAGTATCAATTAATTATGCTGGGAATTAAACTCAAGTGCGTTAGAAAACGGGTTCACCAATGGGTCTGAAAATTAGGAAAATGCGAAACGGAATTTATTTGAAAGGGTTGGGTAATTAGTCGCAGGGTTTTCGCACGTAATTCGGGTGTACTTTTCTTTCAGAAATCGAATGTAAACTCAACTACTTCCTAACGCGAATAATTAAGATGAACTTAATTAAATTGGCGATGATTGATTAATTCGTGATAAAGACTAGGTGTGGTGTTAAATGACTTTGTTTATTCTTCAAAATTTATTCAATTCATCCTCTTTCATAGAACTGAGGTTACTAGCATGACAGGGTTACTAGTATGACTGAGGTATTAGCACGACGTGAAATTCAGGTAGGTGGAAAATTTATTCAAAAGACTTAGGTAAAGGTAATTGAAAATCTACGGCAATGAAAAACACAACGTAGGGTCGATCATAGAATTACAGCTGATTAATTTAATTATAGAGAAATGGGTTTACTTACAACATGTAAGGAAGAAAGACATGGTTTCTCGTTTAACTGAATAATAATACCTATACCTAAGTAAGTGTAAAGTATGGACTGTGAGAAGCGAGGTGAGAAGTGTTTTCTTTGGGACTTTCTATCTCACACTTCTACCTCACACCACTCCTATCTCTTGAGGTCTTGAACAGAAGCCACTTTTTGCTTAGATCAGATTTTCAAACATCTACATGTGTGAATATATTGAGAAACCCTCAACGAAATATGATAAATGGATTGAGCTTCTTCAAGCTAAGTGGCTCAATCCATTAATTGAAGGATAGCGATCGGGATAAGGAGGTAGGTACAGAGGTAAGTTACGTACAATCGTAAAATAAAGAGCACACAGCGAAATTAAATGTTTGGCATGCAGCGAACAACAATAGAAATATCCTGATGCAGCGTAAAAGAGCAAATAAAGGTGGAGATAAAAGCCGTTCCATTTGTGGATATATCTGACTATTCACGTTTGCAGCATCACGTTCGCCTTTATACGCCCGTGATGTTCTCGATAAGTCCTTACGCCTAGCTGACGCGATAAAGGAGACGACGCACGAGCTTGAGAAACGATGGCAAAAATTCGCAGCCATTTGCGAAAACAACACTGTTATTGGACGTGTATACTCCCGTTGTCGGTGGGTAGGTACTCACCGGGCTAAGAGCGCAATTTTTTTCGCACAAAGGCTGTTTACCCCAGCGTCTGGATAATCGCCGGCAGCTTTCTTCGCCCTTCAGCCGATCATCTTGCGCGGTTTAGTAGGCAGATGATGGGTATTGGGTAATTTCAAAACATATTTTGGAAATATTGACATTGGCGTGTGATTTAAACGGCTTTTGCTTTGGGGGAAAAAGTTCACGCCCCCAGTTTTGAATTTGAACATCGAAATTTCTTGAGCGCAATGAAGTGGAATGAATTCCTTCAGCGTGCAGAGGCTGATGCTCTCTGGCGAGGAAAAGTAAATAAATGTGTTTTTGCCTTTGGCGCGAATCAAATGTTTTTTCATCTGAGAAGTGGTGAAAATGCCAACACCACGGTGCGGCTCCCCTTGCGTTTTGTTTCAGTTTCAATGGGAGTTTCAGAATTCAGAGAGCTACCTACTCCCGTTGAAAAAGCGCGCTTGAGAAGTCGACGCTCGCTTCTTCCCAGGCATCTTGTTCAGGTGTAGTAAATAAGCATCTGAAAATGCTCGGGAGTATTACTGAGCAACAAATAAATGGTTCAGCTGATGAGTCATAGGTGTAGGTAGGCAGAAATCTGCAGAAGCTCAGCTCCAGATTACCTCTTTCGGTCAGTTGATTTCTCAGACTGCTTTTCACCGTCTGAACACATTGTTCCGCTCGACCGTTGGTAGCCGGGTGATACGGAGCCGTAACTTTGTGATTTATGCCGTTAGATCTCAGAGACACGTCGGATTCGTCCGATTTAAAGTTCGTGTCGTTTTCAGAAACATTGGTGAAAGGGAGTCCAAATCGTGCAAAAATTTCACGCAGAATCCTGATGGTAGCTGTGGACGTTGTGGACTTCGTTGGAACTACCTCCAGCCACTTGGAGTATGAGTCGCCCAAGATCAGTTAAGGAGTAAAAAAAAATTATTATTGTGGTATAATCAAGAAGTTGATGACAACAACTTCTTATTGTTCTATCTATCTACATTTTTATATAGGATTTTTATGCTAGAATAAAACACTTCAGTTTCAACTATGGTCTTGTACTTACCTTACAAATCAATAACGCTCTAATAAATAATCAATTAACAATGTAATATACGACAATTGGCGACGAAGAAGAGGATAAGGGAAGAAGTACAAGTAATAGATGTACAAGTAAGATGGCAACAATTGGAAGAATAGAAGAATTCCAAGCCGAGAAGAACTGGTACAGTTACATCGCCAGGCTAAAACAATACTTTATCGCAAATGAAGTCACAAATGGAAAAAAAAGTTGGCACACTTCTAACCGTGGTAGGTGAGCAAACCTACGAGTTAATGTGTGACTTGTGCAGCCCAAAGGCACCAGAAGAGCTACAATTTGCGGAGTTGGTCAAAGTGGTACAAGATCTTACACTTACACTTACTTACTTACACCCGGCGCCATCCATAATAGCTGAGCAGTGGCGGCTGGTGAGGGAGGGCTCAAGGGCGGCGCCCCCCCAACGCTAAAGGCGGCAAGAGATTTTTATCGGTAGGAAGACATGGAATACATTTGATTAATTATACTTATTCCAAAGATTTGGTTTAGTGCAAAAACGTTCAGTCATTGGTCAATTAATATTTTAACAAAAAAATTCTAAGCGATCGCACGGTCGAAGAAGTTCGTCTTGGGCTCCGCATTCGGCGCCCACCGCCGATGCGGTGATGCCGGGGTGCACCCGCGCAAAACATGTGCTGTAACCATGGCAACGCGAGACGCGGCTCCCGCTCTATACTGCAGATATGGGCTCCGTTTCTCGAGCCCCCAGCCGATTGAAATAATCGATGTAATTATTTATGTACTCTTCGATTAGTCAACAGTTTGCAAACATGAAGATAGCTGACCTAAAAAAGTTACATTTAGGTCATCAAGCCTACAAGAAGAAATAAATGCAAAAAAACAACGGACGTCCGATTACAGCATTGATTTACTGAATATAAAGCAAATCGAACCCGCAAGAATAAATTCGTGGTGCATCAACTCACACGTAATTTTGACAATACAGTAAATGCTAAAACTCCATATGGTTGTGATGTGGATACGACAAAAAAGTTTTTGTCTCGAGTTTCGTCATTTCGCAAACTGAGAACTGTTCTATATGCACTCTTTGTAAAAAATGTTTTTCGAATTTCGAACCAACAAAACATGGACGAAATGTTTCATGATTTGAACAATTAGATCAGAAACGGGAAAGGAATAAAAGCCTCTTTTTCTAGTTTCTGATCTAATATTGTTTATATTAGGGAACATTTTGTCCATGTTTTGCTGGTTCGAAGTTCGAAAAACATTTTCTACAAGAAGTGCAGATAGAACAATATAGTTCTCAGCTCACGGATTTGTTATTAACTTGAGCCCTCCTTGCAAAAAACTCACGAGCCGCCACTGTAGCTGAGTGATACAAATCCCGCCAGCGGAAACAAGGAAACGGCGAATCCATCTCCGACTACATGGCAGCACTGAAATGCTTGGCAAAGACTTGCAAATTTGGCAAGCTTTCACAGACAAAGAAGCCTTAGAAGAAAATCTTCGGGATCAGTTTGTTTCAGAGGCTGTTCACCGCAAAGAACCTCGATATGTGAATGTGAAAGGCATTCGACATCGCCCGAAGTTTGGAAACAGCTGAAATAGGAGTTCTGGAAGTCGAAAGCAAGCAAGTACCGGTCCAGAAAATACAGAATTTCAATGAAGGAAGAGCGTCAACGGAAGCGAAAAGGTCATCAAAGCGCAAAAAGACATTGTACGGCATGCGGTAGAAATAGTCATTTTACCAATGATTGTTTTTTATAAAAATGCTACTTGTAATAACTGCAAAAAAATTGGTCACTTGAAATTCGTTTGTGAAGAAAAAAAGTCAAAGGTCCTAAAAGAAATTACAAGGTCAATAAGCTAGATAACGATAATGATTTTTCCAACAGTTCGCCAAGTGTGAAGAGCGATGACAATACATTTTCAAATTCGGATTCTTCCGAAAAATTGTTTATTATAGTGAACGAAGGATGTGAACCAATAATGACACAAATTGTAATCAATGAAATTAATATTTCAATGGAAATAGATACAGGTTCACGTTTTTCGTTTATTTCCGAGGATCTTAATAAAAAGCACTTTTCCAATTTGCCTATCACCAAGTCAAAAGTCAACCGTGGGTTCCACAAAACAGATAATACGAGATTAGTTGATTCGCGATTTTTGTTTGTCAATTTGTAGCCGACTGATCAGTGGGAACGCTGGTTTATTTATCAATAATGAAAAGATGATGGGTCTAGTACAGATTTCAGGCATTTTTTGTGAGTAATCACCTAGCATTCAGCAGAAAAAAGTCCAGTTAATCTGCAATCAGCCTTGATCGCTGATCATATTTTTTGTGGAACTGACGGTTAAAGTCTGAAGTTGAATTCAGTTTTTATACAGGCGAATCAATGCGCACTGTGGGATTTGTGAAGGTCAACGTAAAGTTTCGGAAAAGGTTGGTCACCGACGTGGAATTTTTCATTGTACCTCATGGGACATCTTCTCTGTTGGGGCGAAATTGGTTTACAGCTTTGAGGATGAACATAATCGAGAACACAATCTTGAATAATATTTGTTTGGAGAACAATGATAAAATTTCCAACTTGGTCGAGGAATTCAAAGTCATTTTTGACAAGAAGCCAGGAAAATGTAAAAATTTCAAAGCCAAACTATTCGCAAAGCCGGACTCGACGCCTGTTTTTCATAAAGCTCGCGCTTTGCCATTTCATTTGAGAAATAAGGTGGAGAACGAATTGAATCGGCTCCTAGGCGAAGGGGTAATTTCTCCAATTGAATTTAATGAGTGGGCCACTGCTATCGTACCAGTAGTTAAAAAAATGGCAATATAAGAATTTGTCCAATTTTGATCGGTTTATTGTCCTTCTTTATGTATAATACTGTGGCGCTTTTCTTGAAAAAACAGGACGAAATTAGACTATTTTTTTATTAGAAAGCAACAATACGCAATAAAAATATTGCGCCTCTTTGGGCCATGAAGCGGGCACCTCGCATTTTTTTAAATAAAACAAAGCTCTCCGACTACCACGACATCAGACGATCGGACAAAAACTGCACAGACACGTGTTTCACCCCTACTGGGGGCTCATCAGTGCGCAGGCGTTCCGTCAGACCATTCGATGCTGTGGCAGCCGGAGAACTCATGGTATTATACACCTAGGAGGACTCATAATATGTGAGTCCTCCAAGCGGCGCCATCTATCAAGGCATTCCGCAGATGCTATATTTAGAGGCATCAGGCAGGCGAGGGAATTAAAAAAAATTCCACGTAAAGCCAGCCGTCACCAAGAGAGCATCGATTGGTAGGTGTACCACATGTATACTTGGCAAGTAGAGTGATGTTAGAAAGCAACAATACGCAATATAAATATTGCGCCTCTATGGGCCATAAAGCGGGCACCTCGCATTTTTAAAATAAAACACAGCTCTCCGACTACCGCAACATCTGACGATCGGACAAAAACTGCACAGACACGTGTTTCACCCCAAATTATCTCCATATTATGCCTTTGACTTTGCAATTTTGTATTTTGGTAAGTCCTTCCACATCTTGTTTGTGATTGTTAATCTGTTTGTTCATTTTTAGCCTAATGAAGCCCTTAATTAGGGCGAAACGTTGCATTATACGACTATAATAAAAAAATAGTTTAATTTCGTCCTGTTTCCTCAAGAAAAGCGCCACAGTACTATAAGAATTTGTGGGGATTTTAAAACAACAGTAAATCCAAACCTGAAAGTTCCGAAATATCTAATTCCAAATATAAATACACTTTTTGCTTCACTGGCAGGAGCTCAATTATTTTCAAAGTTAGATTTGACTCAAGCATATGCTCAGTTAGAACTTGACGAGGTTCCAAAACAAATGGTAGTGATAAACACACACAAGGGGTTATTTCAATACAAAAGGTTAGCTTACGGACTGGCTCCAAGCCCAAGTATTTTCCAGAAATTAATGGACGAGATTTTTGGTGGAACAAATGGAGTTACAGTTTTCATGGATGATTTGTTTGTGTCAGGATTAAATGAAGAAGATCATTTAAGTAACTTGAGAAAAGTTTTTGCTAAACTACGAGAGAGAAGTTTAACAATAAATTCAAATAAATGCAAATTCATGCAAAAGTCAATCAAATATTTGGGTCATTTAATCGATGCTGAAGGGTTGCATCCGACCAATGAAAAAATCGAAGCTATTTTGAAAATGAGTGAACCAGAAAATAAAACGGAACTCAAGTCTTTTTTAGGAATGGTCAATTTTTATGGAAAATTTTTGAGTAATTTGAGTTCTGAACTGAGTAATTTGCATAATTTGTTGTGCGATAACGTCAAATGGAAGTGGAATGCAGAGTGTCAAAATGAATTTGAGAATATGAAAAGGGAAATTGCATCAAAAAAGGTCCTAGTTCATTTCAATCAGGAATTACCGGTTGCATTATTTTGTGATGCAAGCTCGAAGGGAATCGGATGGCGCCCACACTTTACATCAGTACCCGCCGCAAAGAGCTCCCAACGCTGCGGCATTCCCCAGTAGGGTGGGCCGAAAAATCATATTTTCGATTTTTTCATTCTAATAGTGCGGAAAAGATGCATAATCAGATTACAAAAAAAAATCGTTACAGCATTTTTGAAAAAAATCATCACTTCAGGGTCCGCAATGACGTTGAAATTTCTATATTTGGAAAAAAAATCGCAAATTTTTATTTGGCCAGAAAATGTTCAAAAGTATATTTACAATAAAAAAATATGGAATTTAACAGTCAGGCACAAAAAACCCGTGTTCCAGTATTGTTTTTCCAATCACAAAAAAACAAATGAAATTGAATTCACCGAAAAAGCCCAATTGCCTTGAAGTTGCAGAAATAGTCGCATTGAAAATTGAGCAACTTTGGGCGAAAACTTCAATTTCAACTGTTTCTCATACAAGAGTTTTAGCAATGATAAAATATCATACATCAATCGAAACGTTATTGAAATTGTTGAAAGAGACCACCCAAATGAAAAAAAAACTTCAAAATGTCAAATAGCATTACCTAACTTGTAACACATCAAACTGAAGATAATAGAATTCTCTTTCTGACAAACAAATTTTAAATTTTTCAAGTCACCTCCCAACCCTTGCGAAAATTCTCTCATCCCTAATCAAAGGAAAGCTTTTATCGATCCTATCAACTATCCCTATTCTTGGAAAAAATATTTTTAAACGAAAACAGGTCGGTTCTTATTTCGAGGGTGGCATGTTGTCACAGTTTTATTTTCAACCCTTTCGGCCCCATCCTAGCCTACTTCAATAATTCTCATAGCAATAAATTATCTACCTTGTGATACATCAAATAGAAAGTATGAAAATTCCCTTTATGCAAAAATAATTTCAAATTGCCTAAATCACCCTCTAATCCTTTTCAAAAATTGTCTTTTTTGGGGAGAGAATGCAATGAAGATAAAAATTTGGCAACACATGTCTCAGATGGTCCTCTCGAAATAAAAATCGCTCTGTTTTTGCTGGGGAATCTATTTCTCAAGAATCTGCAGGTAACAAAAAAACATTCCTTTAATCAACAATGAAAGAATTTTTAAAAGGGTTGAGAGGGTAGTTTAAAGATTTCAGAGTATGTTCAACGGAAACAATGTCATTGCGTTCAATTTGGTGTATCACAAGATAGGTAATGCAATTTGAAATTTCAAACTAGGGTAAAGAGTGGGGGCAAATGGATTGAAGATGAGAATTTGGCAATACGTGTCCCAAATGTCCTTTTCAAAAAAAAATCGAGGTGAGTCCTTTCCAGAAAACCACCACGTATGTCGGATAATGAACTAAAAGAATTACATGGAATTACTGAATGTTAACGATATAATTCATTTATTAGAATTTCCACGTTTTCCCTGTTATACCCAATCAGTAGAGCGATTTGTGAAAACAGTTTTAGAAGCAGCATCAGCAGTTTGTGGAGCTGAATCAAGATATGGTTCTATTTACAGCAAGAATGAATCTAGGGAACTGATGCCCATATTGGTAAGTCAGAAATTTTTTAACCCAAAGTGACCTAAAACAAAAAATATTGATAAAATATTGATAATTGGAGTCTTATCATTTAACTTCTGTCAAATAAAAAGTTTTATCTATTTTTTCACTAAGGTATTTCAACAGTTTTCTCCATAACTCAATTCGTTATCTTGCAAAAACTGAATGTTGAGATATTTCTGAAAGACACGTCTTGCGGAGGCTGAGGACGAAAACTTGGGACAAAAAGCTTCTAGATATTTGAAAAGTATATGAAACTGCAATTTTTCCGCGCTATTAGGAGTCCGTATTATGAAAACAAAAAAACACACCTATAGCAGCGGCCCACCCTATTCCCCAGGTCAGTATGCAGAGGCCGAGGCTCCGTCAGGCTGGGCTTCTTCTGCGGTAGGCCTAGGAATTAACCCACCGCAGTACTCGTAGCCTTCATCGTCGATCCTGGATGAGTTATACGTTTTGATCCTAGTTTATTCTCACATTATATTTATTTACGTAACACACATTCTTTCAAAATTCGATTGTATACGTACACTGCTCGCCACGTCATCGAATATATTTGTTAAATTGTTCAAATGGCTTTCACCTTTCCTAGCCCAATTTCACACCCATCTTTCTCCAAACAACAACCCTCTGCTCCACGCTTCTAGCCGGCAACGAGTCCAGGGCTTGTGCCTAGGTGGTGGTCATAAGCGGCCACCCCCCAGCTCTTCTCCCATGGAGAGAACCGCTTCACAATCACCTTCTGGAGTGGAAAGATTACAACTTTCATGTGTAAGTAACCACTTGCTATGTCCAAGGTACAGAAAAACTTTCCTTATGGAAAATGTCCCCGATTCTGGGAATTGGATAGCAGTCGTTCCGTAGAATTAGGTTGATTGTAGTATCATAGGTGGCATAAAGTCGGATTTGTCCATCTTTTCGTGAAATTGAAACAATTGGAGTACCCCAGGTAGAGTGTATAACTTTTTCAATCATGCCTAGTAGCTCAAGACGTTCGAGTTCGTCTTCGATTTTGTATTTTCGAGATGTAGAAGAACCAGAAACCGCTAGCTATTTGGCCGACGATGAGCGAAAAATTGAATAGGCTACTGGACATCAATCGCATTTCAGTATAAAAGTATCATAAATCTGATGAATATCTGAATGACAAATTTGTAGTTGGAAAAGTTTTCCGAAATATGATTTCATTTTGGTAAAAAATCAATTTGAAAGTGGATTTGTTCAAATCAGGAATAATATGCTACGTCACAGCTTGAAAGTAGGCTAGGAGGTGGGAGGAAGGAAGGAGAGGGGAACGCGTTTGACATTCGACCTAATCATTCGTTCTGGATCCATTACGTAGTGGTGTATTTTCACGTGCGAGCACAGCTTTATTACAAGGAACTTGTTTTTGATGCCATTGCATGGAGTTATTATGTATTATAAACAGAGCTGGGCCGGGTACTGATAAATTGTACTCGAGTACCGGGTACCGGGTACTTGTCATAATTGGAGAGAGAGTACAGAGTACCGAGTACATCACTCATTGCACATCCTGTCGAGTACAGTACTCCGAGTACAAGTACTCGAATTTCACGAGTACTTTTTCCGAGTACATATTTTCCACCCTTACTTTTACACCAAATTGTATAAAGCAAGTCCAAAAACAATGTATAAACACATATTTTGAGAATGATCATGAGCGCACTAACCAAATTTTGAAATAAACACACGAAACAGTTCCTATTAGATATTTCGAGGGGTTGACCACCTAGGAAAAATGTGTACACCACATTTGACATTTACCACATTTACCAGACATTTACCACATTTACCACATTTACCAGACATTTACACATTTACCAGACATTCACACATTTACCAGACATTTACACATTTACCAGACATTTACACATTTACCAGACATTTACTAGACATTTACACATTTACCAGACATTTACCACATTTACCGACATTTACACATTCACCAGATATTTACCTGACGGTAACCAGACGGATTTTCAAAGCTCAACTTTGAAGGGCTTTATTTCCCTCAGGAGGTGTTCTTGAAAAAATAAAATAATCCACGTCGACTTATTTTTCGATTGACCATCCCAGTGGTGAATTATTGCTACCATAACCTGGACCATCCTGTAGAAACCGGAACAAAATTTCTAATGAAGGTCCGGAAGGGGGTTTGTAAGGAAGGGTTCCTTAAGAAAAGCGTCGCAACGCTTAAAATAATTTCAAGGTACGGGGTACGGGCGGCTATACCTACCTTGATGCTATTGATGATATCACCTAAGTACCTATTTGATGTTCAAGAGCAACAAATAGCAAAAGCCGAGGCAAAAGCTCAGTGGAAAAGCAAATTCTTCCGCTCCGAAAAAAAAAGCAATTTCTTTATTAATTGATATTCCCCTTGATCGGCGCCGAAGAGCGACGCCCTCCCTGCCCTCCCCATAAAGGATAGGTACCTACCCACGCAAGCCTGAAGGTACGCCACTGCCAATTTGAATGGCGCTTTCTTGCTAAAGCCTATATTTATTTATAGCAGGGGAGATGTGCCTGAGCTGGCATACCATGTCAATCGCAACGTGACTTGACGGAAGAGTACCCACGTTATTTATAAAACAAGAAAATTTAGGCTTCAACGTTTTTCTGGTAAGTAAATGTCATAGTCTTTCTTTATATTCAAAATGCCCCTCTGAATCAATTCAACAAATTGATGTACGATTTCTGGTATTATGAGCTCTTGTTCTCATCATGACCTTCAAGTGTTGGCCAAAGAAATGAATCGGCGGGAAATATAAACTTAACACAGTGCGTTTTAGGGCTAGTTGGCAAACCAGGGACTTGGGCGAGATGGCATATACTATGCAGAGTGTACTGGCGTCTCCAGCGCGTTAACAAATCTCATTTGTGATATCTGCTCATAACAGGTAGAGCTCTTACCAAAAATGCCAACAAAAAAAGTTTCTCTTTCAATACACAATATTGCGCGGAAGTGGCGCTCCGGCACGGATGTCATGCGAACTAAGAAAACAGTGAGAAGTCATCACCGCGCATGTTCAAAATTCGACAGTGAAATTGACCTCTGTGTTTGACGTTGATGTTCTGTTGTCTGTTCAGTTTCATCAACAAGTTGTGAAGTCTTCCGATTCAAAATGGATATTCGCCGGTCGAAAAAGTGTGTGCCACTCAGAGAACCGACTGTCGTCACACCATAGTCTTTTTCGAGCGAATAACTTTTCATGACCGGTTACACTTTGTTATAGAATTTGACGTTTGAGCGAGGATTGGGTATAAGCGGTAGAGGAAGTGCCGCCATTTTGATATCATCATCGGTTATAGGTCGCGGGAACAAACATTGCGTGCTAAAGATGGGTATATGGTATAAAGTTATTCTCACTAGTACTTATTGTGAATACCATTTTCTTTAGTTGTAATAAATTATATAAATGATTTATTGCGCAGTTGCCACGTCAAGTATACTTGCAACGTTGCCATAGCGGGTGCCAAGGTGACGGTTATGTTCCCGCGACCTATACATTTCATAACCTGGCCATGAGGCTGGTGATTGTTATGGTGGGGGAACAAATTGTGACGGCAACAGGTTTGAATTTGAAAAAAAGCAGCGGTCCAGAATTTCCAAACGTCAGGCGTACTTAACCTAACCTCAAAAACTTGACTTGGCGACGAGGAAAGAAGAATCGAAGACGATGGACTCTGCGATGGACCCACAAGAACATCAGGCCATCAGTCCGATGGCCGCCTATGGTTAACCCCTATGGTTCAAGTTTTGAACGGATTCTACAGAGTGTTGCCAAGCTGGTGTTACAAACTTCAAGGGGGGATTCTCTTTGCGTAAAAGTGCCATCACGCCGTTTTTAAATTGTAGCTTTTTTACCAAGATATCACCCTTCAAAGTTGAAGTTTTTAAATTGTTTTTTAACCGTACCTTAGATTTATTAGGGGTTTCACATAAGGATACCAATATTTCAGATAAAAACAAAAAGTTTCCAGGAAATTGAATTTCTATTCCCTTGCCCGGTACCGCCAAAGTACCGCAGAATTTTCTCCGTCAATTAAATTCACTGTTTTCCCGCCAAATGCTGATAACCATGCCAAGTTATAACCGCAACGTTTTAGCGAGAAATTTCAGATGTCAAAAAAATGACAGTAGGTATCTGTCAATCTAATGTCAACCGCTAATAACCAACCGGTTATAAAAAGTTATTAGCTCGAAAAAGACTCATGCTGTCATCAATACAGTGCAGCACTGATTAGATAAAATATCCCCATACAACTTCGCGGTAAATGTGAATGTTATGGTTGAAGTGTTCAATTTTTTTTTATTCCATAATTTGGGGCATTTGGGAATGATTCCTCACATATAATGTGCTTTCATGAATAGGTTGCGGGGCTTACTTTGATTTTTCTATGTAATCACTTCTACTTGAAAACAACGCATAGTCCGTTGAGGTTAGTTTGAGAATCATATATTTTACAGCGTAACATACGGGAGACCCAGAACGAATCACCTCGTTATTTAGCGCATGCGCTAAGCGGTTGGGCAAAATTGTGTATTGTGAACTTTTTTTTTCAGTGAAGTTTGGAAATTTTATCACACATTCTCCTTTTTGGAATCTTTTCCAACTTGAATGAGATTTTTGTATGGCATTCTATTATTCTTCAATAAAGTACACTTCGTGAAATAGTAAAGTGAAGTGGTAAAGTAGTCGTTGCTAAAGACGAGAACATGATGAATGTCAACTCACCTGCACAAAGTCAGGACAAGATGGTGTTGGCATATTATGAGAATTTGATAGGAAATAAAAACAAAAAATCAAAAGACATAGGCCTAGAAATTTTTAATACAAAATATTGGGCTTCAATTCAATGCAAATAGAATTGTTTTCTGTGCGTTAAGAAACAAAATATAAGCCTGAACACAAAATGTATGCCAACTCAGGCACATCTCTCCTACCTACTACTACTTATACGGGGTGTTTATAAAAATCTGTGATCGCGGCAGGCATGGGTCAGGCCAAAAAACGCAGTAACAGGCGCAATTGTAGGGATTGAAAGCGGATTCCAAAGGCGATGCGATCACCGACATTTATAAACACCCGGTACCTACCTACTTATGGTAAGATTCTTTGAAAAATTACATTCCATAATGGCTCTGTTGCGTTGTTATTTCCTAGGCAACAGCCAATGGCCGACAGGAATTTTTACATAACAGAGCGTTTATCTAATGTTATTTTTTACAGTGTAGCCGCTCTGCACATTTTGAATATCCCGCCCGTTTCAGCACCCTCATGCGGCCGTTGCCAACAAATGTGTGAAGAAAATTGTCAATATATTGAAGTTTATGAATTGTTGAAGTTGACATTCGCATGTGGTATGATTATTCCAAATGGCATTGTTGTTATGGAAACAGAGAACTTCCTACAGGAATTGCAAAAAACTCGCTACCTGCAGTGTGTTTAATAGGAAGCCGCGCCAGAAATGTGCTACTTGAGGGTCTACTACTATCTACCTTGTTTCAAATGGATTACTGGAAAACGCGCTAATTGGTTGTTGACAATTTGTTTACCTATGTTATCAGTGATCACCCCTCAAATGCCTCAGGTTGGAGACCCCTAGTCCCATTGAAGATTTTAAAAAGGGCAGCCCCTGCCTATATAGTAAGGTGAAACAGCAAGATTGAAAATATGCTGGTTAGATGTCCCCTCAAAAACAAAACTTATGAGTTTTGGCTTTTTTGCAGGAAAAATTTGTGCGGGAAAATATCGGAGGTGAAAACTTTTGATAAAATCACCCTGTATTGGTTTTTATATGGACGCAAATTTTGTGTTTGGCGCTGGAGAGTAGCATTTTTTATTATTTTTTATCACCACATTTACCAGACATTTACCAGACATTTACCACATTTACCAGACATCTACCACATTTACCACATTTACCAGACATTTACACATTTACCAGACACTTACACATTTACCAGACATTTACACATTTACCAGACATTTACCACATTTACCACATTTACCAGACATTTACCACATTTACAGACATTTACCACATTTACCAGACATTTACACATTTACTAGATATTTACCACATTTACCGACCCTTGTACACCACATTTACCAGGTGGTTAACCCCTCGAGATATTTTACAGATTTACTATGATGGTTTGTGATGATTCTTCATCGCTACAGGAACGCCAGTGTTAGCTCAGAGGGCAAAATCGCAAAAAAAATTACTTATGCTCTTTTCAAAAACAAAAGTGGTTCAAATGAAGAATATTGGACCTGTTGGATTTTCTTCATATCAGACATGAAAATATCTAGTTGATTATTATATATTTCATAACTAACATTAGCTATTCTGTTGCATTCTACCAACTTTCACTACTTTTGCACCCTGTAAAAAAAACGAACTCGCACATAACGGTTGTTTTTTTTTAAATCTGGCGCCCAAGTATGCTGTGCTCCAGCCGAGCATAGAGCACAACATGCTTGGACGCCAGATTTCAAAAAACACCCCTTACATAAACAAGTCCAGACTTGTGTAAAGTATTTGGAAAATGTACTCGCATGGGAGATACGAGTACCAGGTACTTTTACCAAATATGTTACGGGTACGAGTACCGAGTACTTTATTGGAAATGTACTCGGGTACCGGGTACAGAGTACCCAAAATGTACTTGAAGTACAGTGTTCGAGTACTTTTACTCGAGTACTGCCCAGCTCTGATTATGAAGCGAAATTGTATTCAAAAAAGCTAGATTATTTGACGTGGGCTTGACATATGGCATGCGACACTCGCAGTACTGCCACTCATATGGCACTAATAACACTGTGGTGACATTAATCCGAAGCTTGCACGAGCAAAAATTAGTGAATTTTTAGGAAGAATCGAACAAAATGTGAGATCAAACAATAGCACTCCAGCATTTCATTTTATTTTGTTTGATATAAATCAGTTCAAAATGAGAAGGTGTTCTTCAGTTATTGAATGGCCA
Source organism: Anaspis maculata (assembly GCA_949128115.1). NCBI lineage: Eukaryota > Metazoa > Arthropoda > Insecta > Coleoptera > Scraptiidae > Anaspis > Anaspis maculata. The sequence goes on from OX421961.1 coordinate 123,477,687, forward strand.
ACTAGAGCTTCTATTGGCCCTTCAAAATGTGACGTCACGCACTTGCCGCGCCATTCAAACAGACAAATCTTTTCATGGTTTTTTTATACAGGGTGTCCGTTTTTCGAGGCTAAGCATGGGTATCTCGCTTATCTTTAGAGATATAGAGTCGGTTAAATTAGAAAAAAGTTGCGAATTTTCATGACAATCAATGATCCAAAAAGATATTTGACTTGTCATTTTTAGTTTTCGAAATATCGAGAAAAAACAGAAATTTGTAATTTTTGTTTTAATTTTTTATTTGAAAAACGGTCGAAGGTAGCCTTTTCTAATTAAGACATTGTGCAGGCACTTTTCCAAGGGAAATCCATTGTTGCCAAAATCTTTATTCTAGCTTTCAAAACAACCGAGATATGACATTCAACTTTTTTTTCTCTTATGGGCGCCATATTGGATTTTGACATTTTTTAATACAATATTTTTTTCTGGTTACAACGATGTGTCACATGTCACTGTTGAATTCATGCTTTTGAGCAAAAAATAATTTTTTTATTTTTCAAAGAGTGCTTTGGAAACAAAATCAGCACCGACAATAAAAAAAACGTTAATGTTCAACATTTATTCAACAGTGACATGTGGCACATCGTTGTAACCAGAAAAGAATACGTAATTTAAAAATATCAAAATCCAATATGGCGCCCATTAGAGCAAAAAGTTGAATGTCGTATCTCGGTTGTTTTGAGAGCTAGAATAAAGATTTTGGCAGCTTTGAATTCCCTTTGAAAAAGTGCCTTGACAATGTCTAGATTAGAAAAGGCCACCTTCAACCGTTTTTTGAATAAAAAATATAAATAAAAATTCAAATTTCAGTTTTTTCACGATATCCCAAAAACCAAAATCGATACGTCAAATTGCTTTCTGGATCATTGATCGTCATGAAAATGCGCAACTTTTTCCTAATTTAACCGACTTTGTATCTCTCTAGATAAGCGAGATACCCATGCTTAGCCTCGAAAAACGGACACCCTGTATGTACAAAAACTTTTTAAAACAAAATCATCTTGCCAATGCAACAATTTTGGGAGGATCTTTCATAAAAAGAAATAAAAAACCGGGGAAATATATTTTACTGACTACTGACCGGTCAGTAAATTGTGGCTATTTTACTGATCAACTGACTATTGACCAGTCAGCAAAATGCCGAGGAAATCTATTTTCGGTCCCGTTTTTCATACCTGTCTATTTCAGGTAAGTACTGACCAGAAATAAACCCTTACTGACAGGATACTTACGAAGTCTCATGAATTTGAAATTTTGTGGATAGACTAACAAAAATAGGCTCCACATTTTGTCTGAGAAATATTCGCCCTTCATCCCCTTTTTCATACACGGCTATTTTACTGACCGGAAATAAAACCTCACTGACCGGACACTCACGGAAATCTCAGGAGCTTGAAATTTTGTGGATAGACTAACAAAAATAGGCTTAACATTTTGTCGAAGAAATATTCGCCCTTCATCCCTTTTTTCATACATGGCTATTTTACTGACCGGAAATAAAACCTCACTGACCGGACACTTACGGAAGTCTCAGGAGCTTGAAATTTTGTGGATAGACTAACAAAAATAGGCTCAACATTTTGTCGAAGAAATATTCGCCCTTCATCCCTTTTTTCTTACATGGCTATTTTTTACTGACCGGAAATAAAACCTCACTGACCGGACACTTACGGGAGTTTAAGGAACTTGAAAGTTCGTTGATAGACAAACAAAAATGGGCTCCACATTTTATATGTAAAATAATGTATGTTACGCGTAAAATATACAATTTCACTGTTTTTTACCATCCTGCCCAAAAACCCCAAAATAAAAGAATTTTACATACAAAATTTAGAGCATATTTTTGTTGGTCTATCCACGAAATTTCAAGTTCCTGAGACTTTCGTAAGTGTCCGGTCAGTGAGGCTTTATTTCCGGTCAGTAAAATAGCCATGTATGAAGGAGAGGATGAAGAGCGAATGTTTCTTCGACAAAATGTAAAGCTTATTTTTGTTAGTCTATCCACAAAAGTTCAAGTTCCTGAAACTTCCGTAAATGTCCGGTTAGTGAGGTTTTATTTCCCGTCAGTAAAATAGCCGTGTATGAAAAAGGGGATGAAGGGCGAATATTTCTCAGACAAAATGTGGAGCCTATTTTTGTAAGTCTATCCACAAAATTTCAAGTTCTTTAGATTTCCGTAAGTGTCCGGTCAGCAAGGGTTTATTTCTGGTCAGCACCTAAAATAGACAGGTATGAAAAGGGGACCGAAAATAGATTTCCCCGGCATTTCGCTGACTGGTCAATAGTCAGTTGGTCAGTAAAATAACCACATTTTACTGATCTGTCAGTAGTCAGTCGATCAGTTGGTCAGTATAATATCCACAATTTACTGACCGGTCAGTAGTCAGTCGGTCAGTTGGTCAGTAAAATAGGCACACCCTACAGCATTGGTTGCCTGCTCATTGGCTAAAATTCTTGGTATTTGACGAGAACAAGTGAAAATGTTCGCATAATAAAATTAAAATGAGATAAGAATGATCATTATAAAACACGATGATAATCTAATAAGTAGGTAGGTATAGTAGGTTCACTTGTACCTCGACTTGTACCGTGATTCTAGTTGGCTGTGAGATTTTGTTTCTAAGTTTTCAAATCTGATATTCGAAAACTCCCTAGAACTTGGCAGTTGGTTGCATTGATCTTTGAAAGTTTAAGCTTGACGACAAGAGCCGCTTTCTTTTGCTCAGGATCACGGATCATGATCCGGAAATCCGCTCACGGGGTTGGTTGACTGTGTCACGTGCAACCAATCCAACCAATCCAGTCAGCGGATTTCCGAATCATGATCCGTGATCCTGACCGAAAGAAAGCAGCTAAGATCAACAACTTTACCGTTTGTCAAATCGAGTGTCAAATAGACTGAAAATCACGAGTTTCACGAAAATTGTGGTGGAATTATGCCCATTACTGTGAAAACTGTGTTTGCGCCTCAGCTTGTGTGTCTTGAACAATAACGTCCAGTGCCCATTTCAAAGCCATCGAGAGTGCCATCAAGAACTCGCTTCTGGGAGAAAAAATGGGCGGAATAGGTGCTGGGCATGTACCCCATAACGTTCAGCTTTGCGGAGAAGACGTGAATCTATTTTCAAAAACCACATAATATGGAAGCATTGTGAACTATTCCTGGTTTTTAAAAGAGGTACCCACACTCTGGAAGGCTGGAAACGATGGGAAGCTGAACCCTTCTAATTTTTGTGGGGATGGGATTCATCGGCGCTAATACTTGATTTCACTGCTCAGGACATCGTACTGGAACAAGAAATTTGCGGAACTTGTGAAAGGTGAACTACATCCACTCCATATTTGCAATTTGCAAAGTTGATTTCGGTAAATTTTTCATTTTTGACAGCAACAGTCAACACACCATCACACCAACATAACCTATCTTTCGAAGCCAGACGCTCAGGCGCACACTAGGCAGTTGGACGTGAAGTCTACAATGCCAAACTGTGAAATTTGCCCAGCCTACTAGAATCACGGTACAAGTGAACCTACTATACCTACGAGATAAGCCGTCTGTTTCGTTATAGCACAGAGAGCAGGGGGGCGCTCGCCCGGAAGTGGCCCCGAAGTATATGCAAATGAGATAAGTGAAACGTCCGGACTTGACGCTATTTAAGATAAAAACGTCAAGTCATCAAAACTTTCTTATACCAAAGAGATTCAAATATACGCTGTACTTACGCGTAATCCTCGGACCATTTATGATATTAAAATTTAAAATTAGTGTATTCAAATTAGGCCGCGGGCCGGCGGCTAAACGCGCCAACGCTCAATTAATTAAAATGGCGATAAAGAGGCGGTGAGTCGTTAAGTCAAAAAATTTACGACGGTCCCGAACGGGGGGCGCCGCGTGAAACTAGAACATGGCATTTTTGCGTCGTCCTGATGCATCGAGCACGCCGGGAATTTATCGGAAGCCATTATAATGTGTGCACATCGGGCAAAAACGCGCTGCTGCAGACCCGGCTGATGATGGCCATCATCGGGACGGCGTTGGCGCGCGCCAACAGCAGGAATATGCAGTTTTGCAAGAACGGACATGTCTTGTAAACAGCCAGCGTTCCGGAATTATTGCACCGTACACAAGCATTTCGCCGAGTATCTGCATACCTGGATTTCTGCTCTGAATTTTAATGGTGAATAAGCATTGTTGTTGCTCCCCTCTCTCCTCTAGACACATACCTATCGCTTCTTCCGTTTCAAAACCACCCGGTCGTCTTTACACCGTCAAAAACTACGTTAAAACACGGCGTGTTTCGGTGCTTCGGCAATACACTTGAAAAGTTTATCTTCTGCCCTTCCAGCCTAGGGCCAGAAGAACAGTTCCTCTCAGCCCAGCTGGGAGAGGGCAACGCCGGTGTTAATAATTTTGTTAACGCGCCAAAATTTTGTTCATTTGCGCAAGCGCGAAGCCAGCCGCGCCATGTTGTTATGTGAGCAAGTCATATTGAGTAAAGAGCATACGAACAAGCAACCAGCGTTTCCTTATCGAAGTATAAAAATCATGAAATAACACAACAATTATTGGTCCTTCGAGCCGGATGATTCAGCAAACAAACGTCCCAAGTTGTGCGGCATCCTGCATCAACTTCAGTTCGGATCTCCATTTCAATCTCAGTGAGTTATTCTTCAATTTTGCATTGGCTTCTCCGAGGTCATCGTTCGTCCATTTCTGGGCGTCAACGGCAAGCATCGATGCGACCTACCACGCCATCTGTCATCAAAACTTCGCAGCAGTGACGGTAACAGCCTATTTTACCGGCTCAACATCAATGACAGCACCATCATTGTCAGCTGATTGTCATTGAAAAGCGCAAAACGTCATCTGTCATCAAGACATCGATCAAAGATCAAGAGCAAATCAACAGCGTGCAGCTTCAGTTCGACTCGGCAGGTAGTGTCCAAACAATTGTTTCTTCCTTCTTCTCTCCTTCACGCTTCTTTTATTTTTCCGTGTACAGACGTAGCTCAATTTGAGCTGAGAGCCAACATATTCATTGCCAAACCAGAAATAATCGTCACGTACAGTTTACAGCACGGTGCTACTGTGGTTTCCAGTCACTGGGTTGCTTACAGTGGGCCTCCTGGTGTGGTACAGATTCAGTTATATTACTTGCAGTTTTAAATCCAAATTCCAGAAAATTTCCAGTTGATTGTTGCTCAGCCAAGTTTTTTCTTCCTTCTTTCACAGTAATTCATTAACAGCCGCACTTGGCGTACTAACGTGTTTCAAAAGTGGCTTTTTAAGCTGATTTCAAGCGTCGGCAAACTTCGCGTTGTGTAGCATTCTTCAAAAGTCATTTTCCTTGCAGTTTTACAGTAAAAACCGACATAATGACAAACAAATCCAAGAATGTAAAGGCGCTTTTGGCCAAGTTCGAGATAACCTTGTCCAAAATGGATGATTTTGAAGATCAGTTGACCTTTATTGAAAGCTCAGAGACCCTCGATGAGGTTACCCTTTAAGTTTTTCAGAAATATTCCACTGCGTTTGAACCGGTCAGGGATAAATACGTGGAACAGTGGTACAAAGCAATCTTTCGTCGTTTCATTTCAAAATTCCTGCATCCTGTGTAAAAATGATCATAAAATCTTTTCATGCCCAAATTTCTTATCATTGTCAATCAAGGACAGATTCAATAAAATTTCCGAATTGAAAACGTGTAAAAATTGCCTCAAGCATAGTAGTGATTTCAAATGCAATTCAACCTCATCCTGCAAACACCGTCAAAAATATCACAATAGCCTTCTCTGCTTCGAGAAAGCTAAAAGTGAAGAATCACAAGGTTTGGTTCCAAGCTCCAAAACGGACAATCAGAAAAACGAGTCCAAATCAACCAAAACAGATGTGACTGAAATCGAGTCAGTGACTTCAACATCTTGTACTTCCAACACATGCCAGGTTTTGCTCTGTACTGCAAATGTGCGAGTGAAATCAAAGGATAATAAGTGGTTCAAAGCACGCTGCCATTTAGACAGCGGCTCTCAGTCGAATTTCATTACAGAAGATCTACGACGTAAGCTCAACCTTAGCACAAAAAAGGTAAGATCAACAGTCATTGGTAGCGGCTCCAAAACAACACAAGTACAAGAAACGACTTCAATACGAATTTCGTCAATGCATAACAAATATGAAACGGAAATAACATGTCTCGTTATTTCAAAAATCACCGACAACTTACCCATTACCAGTTTTTCCAAAAACGAAATAAACATACCCGATAATATTGTGTTGGCCGATGACAATTTCAATTTATCATCTCCAGCCGACATCCTTTTAGGTGCATCCCATTTTTACACCCTACTTTACATAGGACAAATTAAACTTGGTAAAAACAAACCATCACTGCAGAAAACCCTGCTCGGGTGGGTAATCTCCGGTTATCTGCCTTCCGTAGTGAATGATTCCCCGGCTACAATGTTTATTCTAATTTCGTAACAGAAGATCATTCCGCTGTTTCCAGTGATGAATTGAACGAATCCTTGTCAAAATTCTGGCAAATTGAAGACATACAGCCCAAATGTAAAACTTCACTACTTTCACAAAGGGAAAAATTTTGCGAACTCCATTTCCAGGAAACCGTAACACGCGATCGTGACGGAAAATTGATTGTCCACATCCCATTCAATAACAACCTTTTGCATTTAGGTGATTCCAAGGAACAGGCCTGTGTTGCCTTGGGCCTTGTTTTCCGTGTTATTGCGTTTTTGAGAAAACGAGGTAGCATTGACGGGTGACTGCGAAAAAATGTACAGAATGATAAAAATTACACCACCTTTGAGAACATTCCAGAAGATACTATGGAGGGACAATCTCTCGAATCCAGTAGATACCTACGAATTCAACACCATCACGTACGGAACTAGCAGTGCTAGTTATCTTGCAACGAAATGCTTACAATACATTTCAGAAACTCAACACGAGAATTATTCTCAAAGTGCTCCCATAATTCAGACGAACTTCTACATGGATGACTTTCTTCATTCGGGTAAAAACGTGGAAGATGTTTCCAAAGTCAAAAAAGATATTGCAGCCATGCTTGCTAGTCACGGCATTCCACTCAGGAAGTTCTTGTCAAACAGACCAGAAGTCCTTTTGGATACAATCGATACAGGCCAATCCTTTCAGACCATTCCCGTCGGAGAAAGGTCAAACGCAAAGGCGTTAGGTTTGTCTTGGAATTCTATCACTGATTCTATTTTCTGTGATCCACAGATCAAAAACCAAGGTCCTTCGAATACAAAACGAACCATGCTATCGATCATTTTCCAGTTATTCGATCCTTTGGGTCTTTTGTCACCAATAATCATCAAAGGCAAAATACTCATTCAACAACTGTGGCAGATTCAACTAGCCTGGGACGAAGGCGTTCCTGCGCACATACATTCTCAATGAGAAGATTTTGAAAAACAGATATCCTTTCTTGGTTCCATTTCTATTCCCATGTGTCCAATTCCTGCTTCCACTCAGAAGGTACAGCTACGCGGTTTCGCCGATAGCAGTTCTATAGCTTACGGTGCATGCATATATGTCAGAACTGTCAATCTGGAGGGTCAGATCTTCTCAAGGTTGCTGTGTTCAAAGTCACGTGTGGCGCCCCTCCGCACAACATCAATTCCACGTTTGGAGTTGTGCGCAGCTGTTCTTCTTTCACAGCTGATGAAAAAGGTCCAGCAATCATTAAGCGAGCAGTGTGAGTTGTATTTGTGGTCGGACTCCACAGTAGTGTTGAGCTGGTTGAAATCCGCTCCCAATAAGTATAAAACTTTTGTTGCGAATCGCATCGCCGCTATACAGGAATTATATCCAGCCCAGTTTTGGAGGCATGTCAAATCAGAGCCAAATCCAGCTGATCTCATATCTAGAGGAAAATCTGCTCCCGAGATCATAGTAAGTGGTCTTTGGTGGAATGGCCCACAGTTCTTACTTCACCATGACGAATTCTGGAAACTCTCTTATCCAGTTTTAGGCACAGTCTCAGAAGACTTCTTGTTTGATTCCCTCTACCACAGAATCCTCTACCGTCCGCATTCCCAGTGCAGCCCTGAAAAAGACGCCAACGACAGCACGCTTCAATTTTGTAGGGCTTTTTGCCATGCCGGCTGTTGTGTTATTTTATGATTTTTATACTTCGATAAGGAAACGCTGGTTGCTTGTTCGTATACTCTTTACTCAATATGACTTGCTCACATAACAACATGGCGCGGCTGGCTTCGCGCTTGCGCAAATGAACAAAATTTTGGCGCGTTAACAAAATTAATAACAATACCCGCAACCTTGAAATGCCACGGCATTTCAACAAAGTATTCATATTACTTGCAAGCTTGACATAGGAGCTTCAATAAATAAATAAATAAATAAATAAAAAAATAAAAAAATAAATAAATACATTTATTTCAACAGGTCAACAACCCAATTATAGGAAACATAAAGCAGTGAAAGTAACAAAACAAAAATAAGAAATAAAGATGTATGCAATAGGAATGTAGAAAAAAGATTTTTGGTCCCAATTCTGAAAATAAAATTATTGATTAAACTCAAGATAACAGGAGATCACAACGTTCATCGAATCAAAATTGATGTCACAGACTTTCGGAACTTTATTAAATTCGTAGCACATAATGGAAATGGGGGAACTGAATAGGATGTTGGTTCTGGAGCACTGAGAATAAAATGTTATCCGTTGCCTCGAACTGCATCGCGGAACAAAAAAGTTAATTTTTGATAACAAATAGAGACAGTCGATGTCGCCATGTAAAAGGCGGTATGAACATTTGATAGCTAGAGTAGCGCGACGAGATTTTAATGAGAGGAACTCAAATCCTCCTCGGGAAGCTAGAGCCTTGGAACTTCTTCCGATGGATAGCTGATGTCCCCAAGGATGGCCAATGGGCTTTTTTTTATACATTCATAGTTATCATTATTATTATCACAAAACAAAGATTTCCTGTGCACTTCTAAGAAGTTGAACTCCTCCTCGGGGAATGAATCTAGAGCCCTGGAACTTTCTCCAATGGATAGCTCAGGTTCTCGTGGGTGACCAGTGGGCAGATTGGATTTCATGGTTGCGCCGCCATCTTGGCCGCCATATTGAAATTTCTTATTAGTGAAACGATTTCCATGAAACTTGGAAGTTATCCTTGTCTTGTATGATCATTCTTATTTTTGAGCTAAATTTTACGATTTTGCCGCTATGGTGACCGCCATATTGGAATTTCTTGCTAGTGAATTTGATGGATTTTCATGGAATTTGAACTTACCGTTGTCACGTATGAACATTCTTACTTTCATGCTAAATTTCATGATTCCGCCGCCATCTTGGCCGCCATATTGAAATATCTTATTAGTGGAAGGATTTTTTTTGAAACTTGGAAGTTACCCTTGTCTTGTATGATCATTCTTATGTTCAAGCTGAATTCCATGATTCCGCCGCCATCTTGACCGCCATATTGAAATTTCTTACTAGTGGAACGATTTTCATGGAACTTGAAACTTACCATTGTCACGTATAATCAGTAGTAATACAATGAGTTGTACGATTATTGTCGATAATTTTTTAGTAATATTATGAGTTATAATCCCAAAGCTGAAAATACAACGAGCCCATAGGGCGAGTTGTATTTTCTTGCATTGGGATTATAACGAAATGATATTATTAAAAAATTATCTGACGATTAAGCGTACAACGCATTGTATTTGATAAGACTATACCGGGTGATCATTTGAAAACTATCCACCTGCAATAACTCCCGATTCCTAGTGAATATTTTCTCGAGCAAAAACAGGTCGATTTTTATATTGAGGGGGACATCTAAAACATACATTGGCAAATTTCTATATTCACCCCCCTCGCCCCCACTCACCCCAACTTTGAAATTTCAAATGACACTACCTACCTTGCGATACATCAAATTGAAGAGAAATTAATTTTCTTTCTGGAAAAAATATTTCCAAAATTTTTGACCCCACTCCCTTTTCCCTAAAAATTCTGACTGTCCCATTTTATATTCTGGACCCCTCATTTTTCTCTCAATTTAGTCGGCGTCATCCTAAATAGCATTGAAGAAGAAAATTTTTGGTGGGAGAAGTGCTACCCAAATTCACCCCTTTGCTCTCCCCCACCTCAACTCCCAAATTTAACAAAACACCACCTACTTTGTGATACATCAAATTGAAGGGAATTGAATTCTCTTTCTGAAAAGAATTTTTTCGAAATTTTCTACTCCTCCCCCAATAAATTGGTCATTTGGAGTATTCTAGGGGGAAAATGGGGGGCTTTAAAAATTGTGAAAAATCTTTTCCAGTAAGAGAATTCAATTTCCTTCAATTTGATGTATTGCACCCTATTTTTCACTGTGGCGTCGGCTAGCGGCTCAGTGGCGCGATGGGTCGTGGGTTTCATGAAAGGGTTACAAAGGAAAAATACATGAACTACTTCTTTTGATCAATCACTAGCTAGGTAAAATTTAGATGTAGAATACGTGTCAGGCGCCAATCCGTTATTTTATTGGTAGCCAGCTAGTAGTTTTGAATAAACAGAAATAACGGATAATTTCTAATTACTATGATCTATTGAGAATGAATTTAAATAATTTAGGCAGAGAGACTTGATTCGTTTAGTATAGATTTATTAAAAGGACGATGTTGATTTGACTAAATGCATGTTCCACAGACGATAAGTAATTGACTATTCGGAACTGTACACCGGTTCAGATTAATTTGAATTGAAAACTATAATAAAAAAATTATGAAAGATAAATTATGAAATAAAACTACGGAGTCGATTCCCATGCGTGAATCCACACCATTGTAGATTTACTACAGCATGGCCGGTTTCCAGCGGAACGGCGCTAACGATTTAAAGAAAAGGAACGGGACACGTTGACTAACCTTGAGCTCAAGTTCAGGCGCATCTAAACCGCGAAAATCATTTGATGGAAATATACTGTAGGGCGACCTCAAAAGCGGGACAAACACAATACGAATCTCACTCAATAATGATGGACGTTATAGGTTGGGCCGGTGCAGCACCCTGTAGTCTACGAAGTCTGGACTTTGTGGATTTCAAAACTGCCGCGTACTGTCGTGAACTGGGCAGCGTACTGTTGTGTACTGGGCAGCGTACTGTTGTGTACTGGGCAGCGTACTGTTGTGTACTGGGCAGCGTACTGTTGTGTGATCTGGTTTGTTTGGCGGTGTGTGAAGCTAATCAGCGAGCCTACAATATAAATTTGCTAAGTATGACTTCTTCCCTTATCTGTTTAAGCCTACCCTGTGATGTTGTGCGGGCTCAAAAGTCGATGAGGACATATAAGCGGCGGCGTATGGTTTTCTCCATTTTGTCTTTCAGCGGCGCGATTTTCTAAAAAAACTAACATGACGTCGGCGTCTCTGAATGATTCAATAAACTCACCAGGGGTCCGATTAAACAATTCTTAAGGTGAGTATTCTCTACTCGTATGTACCCACTTGGTAATACATTATAAATCTCAACAATCGGCCTCGTATGTAATTTAGGTGTTGCTCGCCCAACGCCTCGACTTCACTGACCCTTTTTACTATTTCTTATCTTACCGGCTCTTTTTAAACTCCGCCACAAAAAGCCTGTCCAAACCCCGCCGCACGGAAATTTAAAACGCTACAGTATTACAAAGTGGGTATTGACATTTTAGATTTTCAAAGTCAGGTGGGGGGAGCGAAGGGGTGAATTTGGGTGGCACTTTTTTTAAAGAAAATTTTCTCTTTCGATGCTGTGCCGGATGACGTTGACTGTATTGAAGGTAAATGGAGGTCAAGAATATTAACTTGGACACTCAGAGAATTTCAGAAAGAACGGGGGGTAGGGTTGAAAAATTTCAAAATATTTTTTTTAGAAAGAGAATTTAATTCTCTTTAATTTGATGTATCGCAAGGTAGGTAGTGTCATTTGAAATTTCAAAGTTGGGGTGAGTGGGGGCGAGGGGGCTCAAGAAATAAATTCTCCAATGTATATTTTAGATGTCCCCCTCGATATAAAAATCGACCTGTTTTTGCTCAAAGACATTTGCACTAGGAATCGGGAGATATTGCAGGTGGATAGTTTTCAAATGATCACCCGGTATAATGAATTGACAGAGCGCTGCCCAAGGTTCTGGTTCTACCAGTGTTGTTCAAATGGTTGAAATTTTACAAAGAACTTTGTGGTGTACACTGATTAATCAGGGTAATCCCATTCTTTACTTAAAATGGTTTTTAATATTCACTTATTCATCATCATAATAAACTGCGTTTTTATTAGCGCAGTAGTGCTTTTTTCTTAACGTTGGCAACGGAAGAGATCGAGATGCTGCGTCGGTAAATTAGTCAAGTTGGAAACGTCATTGTTTGACGTTCGCGTTCGACGTTCGAGTTTGCAGGTTAGTTGCAGTTGGAAATCGGAAGATGAAAAACGCTCTCACACAAAAAGTGCAGTAGACTTATTCAGAATCAGAAGTGGCTTTCATGCCATAACCAGCTGCACTGGAATTTCTTACCAAATTCAGGGTGCTACTGCGAAATGGACAAATCAGAGGATATTATACCTGAGAATGGACAAGACGGGCGTAGGTTATACAAGGTTAAGCTATGATTGATTCTATCGAAATAACTGAAGGTTTTTTTTCTTCAGCATGAAGGGATCCTTCGACTCATCTTGGAAAGTGCAGAAGCTTTCAGAAATTCTCTAAATGAACCAATGGAGATGGAACGCTTTGATCGATTGACACTTTTCGACATACAAATTATTTGTAAAAGGCAATTGAGTAAAATGCGTTATAACTGTACTGAATTTGTTTTAATAATTAATTGAAACAATACGGAAGTAAGACAAAGTTTCAAGTCGAGGAACATACTCAAAAAACATGATTATTACATGAACAAGTAGTGACACGAAGCTGAGACACATACTTCAGTAAAGCATGCATGGACAAATGAAAAAACTATTGCCTACACTTTATGTTATCACAATAATTCACTCAAATATTGTAACAGGCTGGGGAGAATCTTCACATGCAAAGTTGTATCTTGATTCAATGTTTTTAATGAAACCGAAGGACATTTTTCTTCGATGTAGCCAAAGCGTCTGCTTGTGTAAATTTGAAAGCCGTTGTCTCTGTGGGAAGTAAGCCATTTTTGGTGCAGGCCGTGAGTAGATAAAATTGAGATTCCTCTTGGTAAATTAATCAACGTGTGTCCTGTTTCCAGTTCAACAAAACTTGACTTCTTTTTCTCTTCTCCTATAAATCAGAAAGCACAAAATTTAACAATTAACGGTGTGGAATGAAAATTCACTAGGAAAGTGGGAATACTTATACCTTTAAATGGTAGAAAATGATCTATAATGCATGGAAAACGTTCTTGCTATGTTCAGTTTCATACATTTTGATTGTGACAACTGACAGTACTTACATTGCGTAAATGCGCTCCAAATGACAGTCACTGCCCTGGTCTGAGAGAGGGGGAAGGACCACGGTACCACAGCGATAATATTTACGTCAAGGATGGCGCCTGTATTGCCGGGGTGGTACGCGTACAGACGTGCTGATTGGCTGCCTATTCGCATTTTAAGAGTTTTGATTGGTTCTTGTTTAATGTATTATATAGTCATTCTTATTTTCAAGCTAATTTTCATGATTCCGCCGCCATCTTGGCCGCCATATTGAAATTTTTTGCTATTGGAACGATTTCCATGGAACTTGAAACTTACCCTTGTCACGTATGATCATTCTTATTTTCATTTTTTTCTGCATGAGGTCAAATACCAAAGAAGCTAATAATTGTGTTATTTTCACTCTGACAGAAAGTTGCACTAATGATTTCTTGTAGCCCATTAAATTGTGAACAATTTGATATATAAACAGTCTCTCTACAACATTATGGTTGTCAAAATGAAGCGTCTGGAAGTAAGAGCATTTTTCGTAACAGCATCGTGCCGTTTGCTCTGGAAACTACAGTTACCGTAGCGACAAAAAAATTTCAACTGAAGATATCTATTGAATGCTTCACGCTAGAACTGTATCAGAAACTATATTAAAAAATAACTGACCCGTATTTTTTATTCAGCCAAAAATCGTATCGTTTGGCCGCAATAAATAAACGAAATTCCTATATTCTGCCTATTTCTGACGTCATTTACACAGGCAGTATAGGCGGTGACTGGCTGTGACGTCAGAACTAGTTGATGTTATTTATTTATTGCGCCCAAACGGTACGGTTTTTGACTGAATAAAAAAACACGGGTCAATTACTTTTTCAATGTAGTTTCCATTTCAATCAAAAATTTTTTTTAGTATAATACTCCATTGAGAAAGCACTCACCTAGGCATATACAGGGTGTACCGTAGAAACGAACGGAGCTCTCTGAGAATAAACACATTTTTGCATGTTTCCCTGGGAAAACCTTCAAACACAAATGTTACGCCCAAAAACGATATGCATTTATTCACTAAGCTCAAATGAGTTCATCAATGGCAGTTTCAACGTCACAGCCCACATCTTAGATGTCAAGTGAGTTCTACAAAATCGTTGATTTTTACGTTCAAGAGGATGTAAGAGCGAATGTGGGATAATTGGCACCACGGGAGGGTTGCGACAGTGACTTTTTTCAGTATTTTACGATAGTCAATATCAGATCTACAATCTTACGCTAAAATAAGTCACTCTTCCAACATTTCCGTGGCATCAGACCTTCTATATTCCTCCTAGTATCCCGCTACTGTAACAATCAACGATTTTGTGGTACCACCATATCATCCAAGATGTGAGCTATGAATCCAAAGCTACATTCAATAATCTCATTTGAGCTTAGCAAACAAACGGATGTCGTTATTGGGAGTAACGTTTGTCTTCGAAGGTTTTCCCAGGCATAAATTAAGAAATGTGCTAGTTTTTGGAGACCTTCGTTCGCTTCTTTGGTATACCCTGCATATGCACTAGAAGAGGGTTTTTAAAAACTATGCTTTTGAATCCGTAGTTGAAGACGGAGAGTTTGAAACTATTTGTACAAATCTGGCTTGGAGCATTCAATAGATATCTTCAGTTGAAATTTTTTTGTCGCTACGGTAAGTGTAGTTTTCAGAGCAAACGACACGACGCTGGTACGAAAAATGCTCTAACTTCCAGACGCTCCATTTTGAGAACCATATGTTGTAGAGAGACTGTTAATATATCAAATTGTTCACAATTTAATGGGCTACAAAAAATCACTCCTGCAACTTTTTGTCAGAGTGAAAATAACACAGTTAAATTCTTCGGTCTTTGACCTGCATGCACAAAAAAACCTACAAGGGAATTTTTGGGGATTCAAGATATAATGCGGAGCATCAAATTCCCAATTCAAAACAGTCACAAAATTGCTGCGACGAATTTGTTCGACCTCAAAAACTTTTTTTTCTGGGTTAGAAGCGCAGGTCGAAAGGTATACTTTTATTCGCGCTAATTTGGCATTACCTGCCCCAGAAACAGCAGGCAACCCGGTCAGGCATGACAAACGGTTACTGTAAGATAATTCTGTGAGACTCACTCTCACTAATATCATGATCCAATCAAAAATCAGCGTCAAAATCGAATGAATAGCGTGATTTTTTGGAAATTGCCCCTGGTGAGTAGACAACCCGCCGCCCTGGGGCCCTGCATGGGATCCCGCGATTGCTCTATATCTCAAAGTGAAGGTATTGGTATAGACAACTTTCGTACCAAACGGCATCGCGGTATCACGATTTGCAAGGTTCGATCCATATATTGCTGTTAACATCAGCACTAACGTGTTATGGAAATGGAACATGAACAAAGTGTACGTCACCCGCGTCACCGAGGTCCTTTTTAAGATGGAAAATCTGCTCGGTGTGGCTCCTGTGTTCCCCAAGAACGCCGGCGGCCGGGTCCCGCCGCCTGCCATAGCGAGTGGCATCCAAAATGATTTCCGAGTTTCGACTAGCTCACTTTTGCCGTCGAGGTGCCACCGCTGGAGAGGGCTGGTGTTGCACCTCTTAGCCAATTATTGATCTCGGCATAGTAGATAGCGACCGTCGTTACCATCGTATCAATAACTTATAATTTATGAATTTCCCCCGTATGCAAATGTCACCGTCAACATGAAAGCTGTCGTCGGTAGAGAGTAACGATGTCCGATATCGATTTATTGTATGTATTTCAAGTGATTTTTTTCCTAAATTTATACCGCGTGGCGTATCGAACAAAGACCCTCCTGAAACGTGTGAACGTGAACCTGATCCAGCATGTGTTGAAAGAAACCATTGAATAGGCACCCAACTTCTACTAAACAAGCTGATTGACCTTCACGTGGCCAAATCACTGTCACCAACAAGTGAACCTCTAGGTGCATCGTGCGGAGCCTTTGGAGGGAACACTCACCCGTTACCGTTGCTCTGATCTTGGATACCTATACCAGAGGGTACGTAACGACAGTGTTATGAACGCGGCACACGGTGCATTAATTTCTGCATGCAGGTTTTCCAGCCAGGGTTTCTCGCATGTTTTATTGCATGTTTTTGTACAGGTTTTGGCATCACACGAGGCAGGAAGCAGTTTTGGATTTTTGACGAACGCTGTCAAACCGATATCTGTTTAGGTCTAAACGGGCTTATTAGATCACTTTAGTGAGAGCTAGCAGTGATGAAAGAGAATATTTCAGAAGGTGGGAACCCCCCGTTCATCCCTTAACGGGGGTGTGAATTGCGCCAGGAGCCTGTCCCGCAAAGTGAGAAACGGGCAAACCGTGTGGGTTGTTTTTTCAACAGAAACTCATCAGAGACCTTGCTTGTGATGGAAAATAATATATCGCTCTGAACCCGAAATGCGATAATTTTGACAGCCTTTATCAAAAATTACTAAATTACTGAAAATTTGTTGCGTTATTTACAATATTTACAATTATTTATAGGCGACGCAGGTTACCCACTGGAGCCCTGGCTGTTGACACCCTTGGCCAATTATCCAGACGGGACAAGGCAATTTCAATTCACTAAAGATCTCTGTGTCGCCCGCAACATTGTGGAAAGATTTTTTGGTGTCTTCAAGGGGGAGTTCAGGTGCCTGTCTTATCAAAGAGTGTTGATGTATTCCTCCGCCTTTGCTGGACGAGTTGAGAATGCATTGGCAATCCTGCACAATATGAGGATCCATGCAAACTTGACCCAGGAGGATGTTTGTAGGGGTTTGTAACTTTATTCCTTGACAGAATCTTACCATTTTGATCTCTTTTGAAAGCTACAAGGATGTACTTTGGTTTGAGCCCATTGGTATCCGTCAAGGAATAAACCCACAGGGATTGATTTCGCAACGCTTATTTTACCAATTCAACACCGTCCTTAATCACTTTATAACTTTTTTTAGATGACCAAATTCCACCTCCCAGTGGAACAATTCATATGGTGGAGGGAGCATTGGCGCGGGATGATACAAGAAGGCACGGGCAAGAGATCCAAAGAACACTAATGGTTCCTCGGTATCCAAACTTGCCCGATGGTGCTCTTTTGTAAAGTGTTGACTATCAAGAACAGAGTGCAAAAATTTTTCCATTTTGACACATTTTCGCTCGATTCGTTGTCCAAAACAGCAGAACGACAGGTGCTAACATCTCATAAAAAAAGTGCACGACTACTTGCAATGAAACACGAATTGCGCTGAGATGTTGCGCTGATGTCTATGCAGCCTGATTCAATGTTGGAAAGCGCCTTAATTTGACATCCAGAGGCTCCTTATAGCTTCTATACCAGAAGGATGATCATAACTGCACTGACATTCAACAACTCGTTCAACTGGCACCAAAAACTTTGGGAGCCATTAACATCGAAGAGCGTAGGGAAAAGTTTGGAATTGGATTGGAAGCGTACAACATGGCCGGAAAAATGAGATTCTATAAAATGAAAAGGCGCAATAAGAGATTCAGATAAGAAATGACAGTGGCTCTGGAAAAAGGTGTAGAGATGGGATGTTGCAATGAATTTACAATAATTGTGCGCAAAATCTTCATGCCCAAAGAACTATCAAGAGAGTTTGTCAACGCATCAGATTGTAGTACGAAGGCCAATATTGATACAACATAGGTACTCCAAAAGAGACAGTTGTAAACACCCTTATGCAATCAATATCTGGAATGACTTGTCCAATGCGGGAATTGAATAAAGCACTCGGACCGTCTACTTGTTGAGCTTCCTGTACAACAGGAATACACAGCCTTGGCTTTCTGGAGTGCTCCCGACCTCACTGGTACCATGTATTTCCGAATTATCATTTCAAAACCTCTGGTCCTAACAAGTTCTGCTCAGTGGGAGTGTTCCCTCCAAAAGCATCCCATTATGTTGTACCTGATGCTTTCCTACCTATGAGGTTCACTTGTTGGCGACAGTGATTTGGCCACGTGAAGGTCAGTCATCAGCTTGTTTGGTAGAAGTTGGGTGCCTGCTCAATTTTTTTCTTGAAGACATGCCGGTTCAGGTTCACAATCATGTTTCAGGAGAGTACATAGCTCGATAAGCCGCATATATGCGCAATGTCAAGACGAATCCAGTTGGGCAGCGCAGTATAGGGTTCATCCCGGCAAGCGCTCATTAAATTTAGGGACTAGCTGTCACCGGCGCCGGCAAGCCGTCGCCTGGGTGACAGCATTGGTTGAAAAGTAGCCAGGGAATTTGTTCCACTGACACCGGACAAGTGGAAAGGGAATTGTATACATGATGTTGATTTTCTGTTGTTTTAGGCAGATGTCAGGTTTTCCCTTGACGAGTTTAGTAATTTTATGCATGTCCGTCGATAGTGTTTTGGTCAGATGAAGTTTTCCAAGAGGCGTAAGCAACTGACTGTGTAAGAGTAACATGAATTCGAAAAGATGTTTGTTTTTCGCGTGTTTTGAAATTTCTGCACCGACTTGTAGGGTTCTATCGTGAACGAAACGCATGTCAGTGGGTGGTGTCTGGTCAGTGAAGAGTTGTCGGGAAAAATCGATACACCATTATTTTGTTTATTAATTTATGTATTTCTACTTTTGTTCAAGGTAACTACTAAAAATACTGGAAGCATGATAAAGCTTTGAAAATAAAAGCGACGATATGTGTTATGCAAACCTGAACCGTGGAGAAGATACTGTCGTGGAAGATACCGTGTGGTGAAAGGAAAAGCAGAACCGTGTATTTGTATTATTTAGGAGCCTTTCTGAATATTTGTAGAAGAAATTGAGATGAAATAAAAATACGTGCAAAATTCCAAATTTGACAGTTACGTTCCAATTGTTCATTTGAACCAAGTCTAGGTTTGAAAACTCAATGAACTCGGTTGAAAAAAGCAAGAGTTCAATACGGCGGCTTCAAATTGCGAAAATGTCGAATTTGACAAATGCGTTTCGATCATCCATCTTGACTAAGTATTTGTTCAAAATCTCAATATAATCTGTTGAAAAATACAAAAGTTCAATATGGTAGCCTTGCAAATGTCACAATGGCAGATTTGACAGATGAATCTCAATTGTCTATTTCAAGTAGGTAAAGGCTTGAAATATCAATCGGATACGGATAAGTTGAAAAATACAAAAGTTCAATATGGCGCCCTCTTGAAACGTCAAGAATCAAAATTTGACAGATGCATTTCCATTGTCAACCTCAAGTGGGTATGGGTTTGAAATCCCAATCAGATAGGTTAGGAAATGCAAAAATTTCATATGGCGGCCTCTGAAACGTCAAAAATCAAAGTTTGACAGATGCATTTTGATCGCCAACCTCAAGTGTGTGTAGATTTGAAATCTCAATCAGATCGGTTGAAAAATGCAAAAGTTCAATATGGCGGTCTCTGAAACGTGAAAAATCAAAATTTGACAGATGCATTTTCATTGTCAACCTCAAGTGGGTGTGGGTGTAAAATCTCAATCAGATCGGTTGAAAAATGCAAAAGTTTAATATGGTGGCCTCTGAAACGTCAAAAATCAAAATTTGACAAATGCATTTTGATCGCCAACCTCAAATGGCTGTTGGATTGAAATCCCAATCAGATCGGTTGAAAAATTCAAAAGTTCAATATGGCGTCCTCTTGGCAGATGCATTTAGACTGTCTATTTCATGTTGGCATGAGTTCAAAATACCAATCGGATCTTGCTGTAATGATGATAGAAATGACATGTAACTACGAGAAGAGACTGTTAATAATGTCACTTGGACGAGTCGCGAAAATGGGCACCGTTATAACATAAAGTAATTCTCTTGTCAAGACCAATTTATTCACAAACAAAAAAGTGACTTCAAAGTGAAAGACATGCACTGAGAAATCAACAATCACAAATGACAAATGCATTTCGATTGTCCATCATGACCGAGTATTTATTCAAAATCTCTATATAATCCGTTGAAAAATACAAAAGTTCAATACTCGGAGCAACATGGCGCGATTTCCGCATACGTCATTAGATTTACTCGCGAAAATGTCCATAACTGTCAACATCATTGCAAATTGCAACGTAACCAAGAACCAAGAGCACCCGCGAAAATGTGCTTGCTTAACCGCTAGGCAAAAATCGCCCAATATGAGTGCTGTGACAAATGTGACAATTGACATTTGCCCATTCCACAAGTGCAGCGCCAGCAAACGAAGCCGATATTGTAAGTAAAATTTTGAAAAATTGGACAATAAAAGGTCCGAAATAAGCATGCCAATCAAAACATGGATCCTTTCTGGAAGTGCAGCCACAAAATCCCCTGGGATCAACTCGGATTTTCTACAAAACAAGTCGTGGCAAGATAGTTGTGCAACTCGCCACGGAAAGTGTTATAGACACCGAGAGAACCCTTCCTCGAAATGTGGAGCCTTTAAAAACCGGCCCCCAGTGTGAAAGCTGTGAGTACCTTCCCCATTCGCCTTTTTGTTCCCCCAACTCGCCTGTATCGCTGAATTTACCCCGTCAACACCGGAGCCGGCCTGCGAAATTTAATCAAAGTGCCGTCGAATTTGAAGAATTCTTTGGTTTTTGGTGTCTGATGGACGCTCAAAAGTCCCCTCGAGACCACGGTTCATCTCGCACGCTGATACGGTACGTTTTTTCCAAAAACACTGTTCAAATGCCCCAAAGTGTTGAGTTTCCCAAAACCCAGAGCGTCAATTGACGTTCCTCTCACTTTGGCCGTGCCGTGGTCGAATTTGATCAATTATACGGCGAAATTTCAAGAAAAACGCCACCGCATGGCCCGCACCGGACGACACTAGGTCCCCTAAACCCCCCGGTCGGCATTTCACACCAAATTTCTCAAAATTCTGCCCGAAAAGCCGAATTTTTGCCGCGAAAACCTGCCAAGATGTCTGGAACGAATTATCCAAACTTCAGTTCCCTTGTAAAATTTTGAATAAATTATGAATTTTCGAAAAAATCCCTCAAATTCAGCAGAAATTTTGGAAATTTCCCATCGTCAACTTGCACTGCGGTTCGTTTGCGAAAATTAAAAAAAAAATAACCCCGCCAAAGCCGACGTCTGGTCTTCACAAATTTCGTTCAGCCGCCGTTTGGTTTTCACACCGATCACATTAGGCTGATACATTAGGCTGAAGAGGAAAGGCCTCTTGCAACACAGTAGGAGCCCAGTCACATGGGCCTTCACTCGCGCTCACTTAAAATAATACAATAAATCGATATCGGACATCGTTACTCTCTACCGACGACAGCTTTCATGTTGACGGTGACATTTGCATACGAGGGAAATTCATAAGTTATCGATACGTAACGACGGTCGCTATCTACCATACCGAGATCAATAATAGGCCTGCAGGTGACCTAATCCTGTGCAGCGGACACTGGAGTGAAGAAGGCAGGAGAGGGCCCCCCAACCGACGTCCTGGAACAACACAAGGCACCGACAGATTATTGGGCCTCGACAAAAATGTAAAATAAAGGTAACAATGAATTTACTTCGAGGTCAACGACCTCGATCAGCTGTGGACACACAATGTTTTTACAATTTCCCTTGAATTTTTATGTTGGAAGTGTAAAACCGGCCTGGGTTTTCGAAACCGAACTTGATTGATGGAGCTTAAAGTGAAGCCTTAATAATTGACGATTTTTACAGTAAAATGATTTAGAAAAAGATTTCAGGTGTTCTCGGAAAATTCAACTTTTCCACAACACAATGTTCAATTTTCTGTAATTTTTTTTTAATCTGTCTATATAATTCCAAGTTCCCACCCGAAGGGACGTTTCGAACAAAAAATTCCATAGGTTCCTGGATGCTAGTCGGGAAAGTTTTGGAGTGACACAATCGATTTTCTTCCCTTCTTGAAGCTGAAGAATCCTCAACGGTAGGGAAAACCCGCCGATGATGGCATACTTAATTATGAAGCTCGGTCATCACTTGATCCTTAGCTTCATTACCAATTGCATAAGCTATTTCAATGAACAATTATAGATATATTTTGAAAGTAAATTAGGAATTTGACTTAATTTTGTAGTTTTTCGTGAAAAAAAATTAATATAAAAAATCGAAAGTATTCCATCATAGGCACTATCCTTCCTATGATGGCATATAGTAAAAAATTGAGTCATTTTGAGGTTTTTCTACTTTTGAATTAATACAAACGGGATGAATTGACAATTTTATGATAAGAGGATGGAAATCGATGGTAGGAGCCGAGGTAGGAGCAAAAAAGGGGTTGAGAATAAAATACCTGGAATTTTTTCCCTGAAAACAAGTAATTTTGAAAAAACTTCACCCAGAAAGTTTGCAAATGAAAACTTTTGACACAATACCGCGAATGGACGTCTTTAAAAGTCAAGGACAAACCGTTTCAATTTTCCAAGTAGTCAAGGACTCATGTCTGATGTCATAACACCTATGCCATCAAAGGAACGGCTGAGGTATGCCATCATATGAAATTTTGACATTTCCATAAAATCACCTTAATTTTTTTTAAGTGAGAATGTAGACTGAAATGGAACTAAAATTGAATTACACTATAGTATATCGATTATATATGGGAAAGAAGACACTTGAATTCAGCTTATCAAGAATGTAATTGAATGTTTACTTTTTCTGGAAATTAGATCAAGGTTTACCAAAATCTATATATTTTTACATGGATCGTTCAATATGTCTGTCTATCACACATGTAACACCTACAATTATCCCTTTGGTCAGCTACGAGGGTGGATCACTATGATCGAGGGTGTCCCGCTGCTCAGAAGGCTGGAGGGGTGGGTATTGTTCGAAATTGAAATTCAAGGGGGCGCCACACTCTTAGTTACACCCGTCGATCGGTCAAGAGTGAGACCTGTGACCGAACCTCGCACCGTACCGACCAAATTCAGGATTTAAAACTTACTCGATTAGAAGAATACTCACTAGGTATTTCGGGGTTGCAAAGGGGTTGTTCAATAAAACTTGAGTTCCCAATTATGGATTTATTCCCGCAGATATTTCAGACCGGCACAGTAAATAAAGAAAAATAACAGTTTGTAATTCGAGGGAAATTTGATAAGTGTAAGTCGAAGTTAAGTAATTATTTATACACAAGTGATGTTTATTAAAATAATTTAAAAAAAGGCACACTAATTGTCAATCCTAATACACAAGGGAGAAGGGTACTCTTTTATTTTATCTTAACGTAGTTACCTACTTCCAAAACTGGAAGTCAAAAATGTTTACCTTGCAAACTAACTGAACCCCGTGACGTCACGTTCTTCACCTGAAATTTGCGCAATGACTACCCTCGAGTCACAAAATCATATGGACTAGCGAAGATAAAAGAGGTACCTGACCCTGGCGTAGGCAAGTGATAATTAAATATTATTATTGATAGAACGACAAATTAAATGATATTTTCACAACGAAAACACTGTAACTACACGACGAGTATTAATTACTGGCGTTTTCGACTGGGACTGCTCTGGAACCGTTCCAGTTCCGAACTTGCTTCATACCGAGCTGCTCTTGAACCGAATTGCATTCGTTCCATTCTGTCCTCCTCGGCTCGGCTCCATCACAGACGGCTCCATTCCGTTTCTTTTCTCTCTCCCTCTCATCAATTTCAAAGCATTCATACCTTCATCACTGCTTGATTCGAATAGGAATTCATGAGGAAATTGTGAGAAGGAATGCACCGCCACAAATTCATCCCCTTTGGTATTACCACGACTCATCCTCAGCACCAAAATCGACACTGATACATCAAGTTGACAGTAGAACTGACTACCAAGACAGATCTAAAATTCGGAGCTGGTTCCGTGCAAATGACGTAGGAATATTCCCAGTCGAACACAGCAAAAGTAGCACGGGAGCAATGCTACTTCCAGCCGAACACGCCGAAAAGTTGCTCTGATGAACTGCGCATGCTTAGTCGGAATGGAACCGGCTCGGTTCTAGCCAGTCGAAAACGCCATTAATGATTTTCCAAATTAAATCGGTGGAATACACAATAAAAACAATAAATTTTAGCATGAGGTACTCAACACTTCTTCTTGCTGGTTATCCAAGCTGCAGATTTCTCGCACGAGAAAACACGGCGTTGACGTCACGAATTGACACGTGGTGTTGATGTTGACTTGACCATCGGAAAAAAACACAGGGTGGTGAGTCGCTGACGTCACCGGTCACTTAACTTCCACAGGAAAGACGATTTATCAAAGTCGGATGAAGAAATAGACAAAGCGGATGAGGTAGAACGGCGTGAATCACATAAATGGGAGCCTCGAAGGTGGTGTGAAAATCAGCTCACACGACGCACTTTTCTTCAGGAAAATCGGGAAGTAAAACACCCACTCTGGAGACTGTGGGTAATAAAAGAAATTGTAGGTGGCGAAGAAAATAGTGGACGCAAAATAGCTTACCAGAAGAGCCTGTAATTTTGCTTTCAATTTTCGGTTTCGAAGATAACGAGAAGCGGTAGCTACAAGATGGAAAACGTCGGTGCTCGAGCGTAAAAATCCGCAATACTTGCGTAGAAAATCGGACCTTTTGCCAGGTACCGTTCCAATAATAAAATTTCGTAGCCGTGGAATCCCAGAAGACCTCTCTGGTAGGAAAATAACAAATCCTTTTGGCTTCGGAAATTTTTCAACGCTCTCAGCACGACTTTAAAACTAGCTTCCACTATCTAACTTTTTTTGAGAAATTCACTAAGAAGTGGCGCGATAAGGCCGGTTCTCTCCTTTTTGTCCTATCTATTGATTTCAAGTTCCTGGTGCGAAAATTGAACGTTACACACAAGTCTGTATGTCAATACTTGGTGATAATGGGTGCCTACCAAAGAGGTCATTTGGCCGATGAATTCAAATGTACAAAAAATATTGACAGTATGCCATCATCGGCACCATGCCATCATGGGCGGGTTTCCCCTAAGCCTGCAGAAAGATGTAGCAGGGTATGATACGAGTATGTTGATGATTTTTTCACGAACACGGAGCCGGAGCTCACTTGTAATGAGTCATGATTAGTGCGAAAAAGACTAATAATAGCCAGTTCCACCAGCAAATCTAATCATTGTTAACTAATTGAGATATTTTCTCTGGTGAATATTTGGCTCAGTGACCACAGAAAACACAAGTTTCACGAAAGATTATGGAAAAATGTTTAGACCACAACAGCTTGTATGCATTTTCCGTGGTCATTCAACCAGCACTGACCTAGAATCCATCAGAGAAAATGTCTCAATCAGCTAACAATAATTAAATTCGCTGGTGGAACTGGATGTTATATCTTGTTTATTATTTATTTCACGAATAGCTATTTATCTCCCATCAGAAATTTGAAATTTTTATTATTGAACTTTTTACGCGTAAATCCTTCTGCTACGCAGAGTGCCGTGCCGGGACGTTCTCGTTTTCCCATTAATTCTAGTGGACTTGGGGCGTATTTTTGACTAGAGTAGGCCAAAGGGTCGGTGCCTCCTTCCATTGCGACACTTTCTTTGGAGCGACGGCATCACGTTTTTTTAAATGAAAATTCAAAAAATTGAAGTCGTTTCAAAGACATTAAGAAACTGTCGAATGTCACAGGCTATTTAATTCTCTTCGTTGAACAAAACTGAAAGCAGGTCGGAAAATCACGTCATTTTCCAGTCAAATGAAAAAGAGCATCACACTGAGAGAAAAGATTTCGAATATTTATTATGGAAAACACAGACTCGTTTATTGTTAACAAATGCCTTATTAAAATACGGCTTAATAAATATTTATTTGCATCCACCAAGCGGATTGTTTTGATAGCGTTGAAATACCTTGTTTCCTGTTATTTAATATTTGGTTATAATTACAAAACATCAGTTTGATGATGTTTTATCAATAAGAAACGTGAATAATAATAAGCAATTCGATTATTGAGTGGTAACGATAGAATATTAGCTATGAATAATATGATCTAAATTAGTTTTTATAGGTAATTTTATGCATTATTGCTGGCTACAGATTTTCTGCCAAATCATCATAAAACATATCAAATCCATTATCAATAGTTAATAATCCGTTTAATAAATACAGGGTGATTCAAAGTGTCGGACCACCTTGAAGGTGCATGATATGCAGGTATAGTACAGTACTGGGAAGTTGTTTTAAAGATTCTAGGCTTTTTAATTTTGAAGTTATGGAGGTACAAAATTTGATTTTTCGATTTCTTCTATTTTCGTTGTTTCAAAAGATTTTAGCAAAGACTCCATTAGTTACATATAGTGAAATAATGGATTCGAAAAATCAACCTCTGAATCTGTATTGAATTTCTGTTTTCTATGGGAGCGATTAAAATGCAGAACGGTCTGCAATCTGCAGAATTCTGCAGAACGACAAAAAATTTCTCAAAAAATTGCCAGAGCTTGCTGAAACTTCGCACTAACAACCAAAATGAATACACCATATTATATATTTATACGTGTCCCCCCCCTCCTCCCTTCCCCGTTCGTTCTGCAGATTGCAGAATGGACATAAAATGCTGCAGACCAGGTCTTTAGAGTGGCACTAGAAGATCGAAACTTGGCAAACGCAATCAGCCAGTAATCCCACACATAACGAAGAAGACGGAATTCCGATACCTCCCCCCCTTTTCCGTTCTGCAGATTGCAGAATGGACATAAAATGCTGCAGATCAGGTCTTTAGAGTGGCACTAGAAGATCGAAACTTGGCAGACACTATCAGCCTGTGATCCCACACATAACGGAGAAGACGGAATTTCGATACCTCCCCCCCTTTTCCGTTCTGCAGATTGCAGAATGGACATAAAATGCTGCAGACCAGGTCTTTAGAGTGGCACTAGAAGATCAAAACTTGACAAACACAATCAGCCAGTGAATCCACACATAACAGAGGAAACGGAATTTCGATACCTCCCCCCCTCTTCCGTTCTGTAGATGGCAGAATGGACATAAAATGCTGCAGACCAGGTCTTTAGAGTGGCACTAGAAGATCGAAACTTGGCAAACGCAATCAGGCAGCGATCCCACACATAACGGAGAAGACAGATGTCCGATACCTCCCCCCCTTTTCCGTTCTGCAGATTGCAGAATGGACATAAAATGCTGCAGACCAGGTCTTCAGAGTGGCACTAGAAGATCGAAACTTGGCAGACACTATCAGCCAGTGATCCCACACATAACGAAGAAGACGGAATTCCGATACCTCCCCCCCTTTTCCGTTCTGCAGATTGCAGAATGGACATAAAATGCTGCAGACCAGGTCTTCAGAGTGGCACTAGAAGATCGAAACTTGGCAGACACTATCAGCCAGTGATCCCACACATAACGAAGAAGATGGAATTTCGATACCTCCCCCCCTTTTCCGTTCTGCAGATTGCAGAATGGACATAAAATGCTGCAGACCAGGTCTTTAGAGTGGCACTAGAAGATCGAAACTTGGCAGACACTATCAGCCAGTGATCCCACACATAACGAAGAAGACGGAATTCCGATACCTCCCCCCCTTTTCCGTTCTGCAGATTGCAGAATGGACATGAAATGCTGCAGACCAGGTCTTTAGAGTGGCACTAGAAGATCAAAACTTGACAGACACAATCAGCCAGTGAATCCACACATAACAGAGGAAACGGAATTTCGATACCTCCCCCCCTCTTCCGTTCTGTAGATGGCAGAATGGACATAAAATGCTGCAGACCAGGTCTTTAGAAAGGCACTAGAAGATCGAAACTTGGCAGACACTATCAGCCAGTGATCTCACACATAACGAAGAAGATGGAATTTCGATACCTCCCCCCCTTTTCCGTTCTGCAGATTGCAGAATGGACATAAAATGCTGCAGACCAGGTCTTTAGAGTGGCACTAGAAGATCGAAACTTGGCAAACGCAATCAGGCAGCGATCCCACACATAACGGAGAAGACAGATGTCCGATACCTCCCCCCCTTTTCCGTTCTGCAGATTGCAGAATGGACATAAAATGCTGCAGACCAGGTCTTCAGAGTGGCACTAGAAGATCGAAACTTGGCAGACACTATCAGCCAGTGATCCCACACATAACGAAGAAGACGGAATTCCGATACCTCCCCCCCTTTTCCGTTCTGCAGATTGCAGAATGGACATAAAATGCTGCAGACCAGGTCTTCAGAGTGGCACTAGAAGATCGAAACTTGGCAGACACTATCAGCCAGTGATCCCACACATAACGAAGAAGACGGAATTCCGATACCTCCCCCCCTTTTCCGTTCTGCAGATTGCAGAATGGACATAAAATGCTGCAGACCAGGTCTTTAGAGTGGCACTAGAAGATCGAAACTTGGCAGACACTATCAGCCAGTGATCCCACACATAACAAAGAAGACGGAATTCCGATACCTCCCCCCCTTTTCCGTTCTGCAGATTGCAGAATGGATATAAAATGCTGCAGACCAGGTTTTTAGAGTGGCACTAGAAAATCGAAACTTGGCAAACGCAATCGGGCAGCGATCCCACACATAACGAAGAAGACGGAATTCCGATACCTCCCCCCCTTTTTCGTTCTGCAGATTGCAGAATGGACATAAAATGCTGCAGACCAGGTCTTTAGAGTGGCACTAGAAGATCGAAACTTGGCAGACACTATCAGCCAGTGATCCCACACATAACGAAGAAGACGGAATTCCGATACCTCCCCCCCTTTCCGTTCTGCATATTGCAGAATGGACATAAAATGCTGCAGACCAGGTCTTTAGAGTGGCACTAGAAGATCGAAACTTGGCTATCAGCCAGTAATCCCACACATAACGAAGAAGACGGAATTTCGATACCTCCCCCCCTTTTCCGTTCTGCAGATTGCGGAATGGACATAAAATGCTGCAGACCAGGTTTTTAGAGTGGCACTAGAAGATCGAAGCTTGGCAGACACTATCAGCCAGTGATCCCACACATAACGAAGAAGACGGAATTCCGATACCTCCCCCCCTGTTCCGTTCTGCAGATTGCAGAATGAACATAAAATGCTGCAGACCAGGTTTTTAGAGTGGCACTAGAAGATCGAAACTTGGCAAACGCAATCAGGCAGCGATCCCACACATAACGGGGAAGACAGATGTCCGATACCTCCCCCCCTTTTCCGTTCTGCAGATTGCAGAATGGACATAAAATGCTGCAGACCAGGTCTTTAGAGTGGGACTAGAAGATCGAAACTTGGCAGACACTATCAGCCAGTGATCCCACACATAACGAAGAAGACGGAATTCCGATACCTCCCCCCCTTTACCGTTCTGCAGATTGCAGAATGGACATAAAATGCTGCAGACCAGGTCTTTAGAGTGGCACTAGAAGATCGAAACTTGGCAAACGCAATCAGCCAGTGATCTCACACATAACAGAGAAAACGGAATTCCGATACCTCCCCCCCTTTTCCGTTCTGCAGATTGCAGAATGGCCATAAAATGCTGCAGACCATGTCTTTAGAGTGGCACTAGAAGATCGAAACTTGGCAGACACAATCAGCCAGTGATCCCACACATAACGGAGCGGACGGAATTCCGATACCTTCCCCCCCTTTTCCGTTCTGCAGATTGCAGAATGGACATAAAATGCTGCAGACCAGGTCTTTAGAGTGGCACTAGAAGATCGAAACTTGACAGACACAATCAGCCAGTGAACCCACACATAACAGAGAAAACGGAATTTCGATACCTCCCCCCCTCTTCCGTTCTGTAGATTGCAGAATGGACATAAAATGCTGCAGACCAGGTCTTTAGAGTGGCACTAGAAGATCGAAACTTGGCAGACACTATCAGCCAGTGATCCCACACATAACGAAGAAGACGGAATTCCGATACCTCCCCCCCTTTTCCGTTCGGCAGATTGCAGAATGGACATAAAATGCTGCAGACCAGGTCTTTAGAGTGGCACTAGAAGATCGAAACTTGGCTATCAGCCAGTAATCCCACACATAACGAAGAAGACGGAATTTCGATACCTCCCCCCCTTTTCCGTTCTGCAGATTGCGGAATGGACATAAAATGCTGCAGACCAGGTTTTTAGAGTGGCACTAGAAGATCGAAGCTTGGCAGACACTATCAGCCAGTGATCCCACACATAACGAAGAAGACGGAATTCCGATACCTCCCCCCCTGTTCCGTTCTGCAGATTGCAGAATGAACATAAAATGCTGCAGACCAGGTTTTTAGAGTGGCACTAGAAGATCGAAACTTGGCAAACGCAATCAGGCAGCGATCCCACACATAACGGGGAAGACAGATGTCCGATACCTCCCCCCCTTTTCCGTTCTGCAGATTGCAGAATGGACATAAAATGCTGCAGACCAGGTCTTTAGAGTGGGACTAGAAGATCGAAACTTGGCAGACACTATCAGCCAGTGATCCCACACATAACGAAGAAGACGGAATTCCGATACCTCCCCCCCTTTTCCGTTCTGCAGATTGCAGAATGGACATAAAATGCTGCAGACCAGGTCTTTAGAGTGGCACTAGAAGATCGAAACTTGGCAAACGCAATCAGCCAGTGATCCCGCACATAACGAAGAAGACGGAATTCCGATACCTCCACCCCTTTTCCGTTCTGCAGATTATACAGGGTCTTATACCAGGTTAGATGAAGTGTTTATTAAGTTTTTTGTGATTGAGCTACAGATCCCTTCAGTTGAACAATGTGGGTCGGAAGAAATACACATGACTGAGTTATAGCTAATGTTTATTCCAACTCAAATAAATTTCACTGACAAAAAAAGTAATATACATAATAAGTAGGTACCTACCGTAAGTTTTTTCTCGGCATATGAGTGACTATTGTTTTCAAATTTCAGGTTCAAATAAGATGGGTATGAAAAATTTAGGTAGGTAGTTACTCAATTCATTCATCACTAAATACCAGATATCAACAAAAAAAAAATAGAAAAAGGACCGCATGAAAATCGATCGTCTGTTTCATTTCATGCAACTTTCGCAAGTGAAGTCGTCATCGTCGTCGACTTTTCCGTCAATACAGGAAATGTGGTACCAGTGGTCGCAGTCGCTGCAAAGAACCAGTTTTCCTCCGACATTAGTACACTTGTTTTTCAAGAAACAGACAGATCCTGTGTCTTCGTCCCAATACGATCCAATGATTCCGGTGAGGAAAGACGCCAGCCTTCCGTTGGTCATGTTCGGTGTCTCTAATTTAAGGTCGTTTACTGCGAGTGTTGGAAGAATCAACTTGGTTCCTGTCTTTTCTTCCGTCTTCTCTGGAAAATTGCTGATAGTGTCTGCCAAGTTTCGATCTTCTAGTGCCACTCTAAAGACCTGGTCTGCAGCATTTTATGTCCATTCTGCAATCTGCAGAACGGAAAAGGGGGAAAGGTATCGGAATTCCGTCTTCTTCGTTATGTGTGGGATCACTGGTTGATAGTGTCTGCCAAGTTTCGATCTTCTAGTGCCACTCTCAAGACCTGGTCTGCAGCATTTTATGTCCATTCTGCAATCTGCAGAACGGAAAAGAGGGGGAGGTATCGGAATTCCGTCTTCTTCGTTATGTGTGGGATCATTGGCTGATTGCGCTTACCAAGTTTCGATCTTCTAGTGCTACTCTAAAGACCTGGTCTGCAGCATTTTATGTCCATTCTGCAATCTGCAGAACGGAAAAGGGGGAAAGGTATCGGAATTTCGTCTTCTTCGTTATGTGTGGGATCACTGGTTGATAGTGTCTGCCAAGTTTCGATCTTCTAGTGTCACTCTAAATACCTGGTCTGCAGCATTTTATGTCCATTCTGCAATCTGCAGAACGGAAAGGGGGGGGGGAGGTATCGGAATTCCGTCTTCTTTGTTATGTGTGGGATCACTGGTTGATAGTGTCTGCCAAGTTTCGATCTTCTAGTGCCACTCTAAAGACCTTGTCTGCAGCATTTTATGTCCATTCTGCAATCTGCAGAACGGAAAAGGGGGGGAGGTATCGGAATTTCGTCTTCTTTTTTATGTGTGGGATCACTGGTTGATAGTGTCTGCCAAGTTTCGATCTTCTAGTGCCACTCTAAAGACCTGGTCTGCAGCATTTAATGTC
The DNA here is from genome assembly GCA_949128115.1 of Anaspis maculata. Lineage (NCBI taxonomy): Eukaryota > Metazoa > Arthropoda > Insecta > Coleoptera > Scraptiidae > Anaspis > Anaspis maculata. The sequence continues at coordinate 123,510,211 of OX421961.1, forward strand.
CATTCTGCAATCTGCAGAACGGAAAAGGGGGGGAGGTATCGGAATTCCGTCTTCTTCGTTATGTGTGGGATCACTGGCTGATTGCGCTTACCAAGTTTCGATCTTCTAGTGCTACTCTAAAGACCTGGTCTGCAACATTTTATGTCCATTCTGCAATCTGCAGAACGAACGGTGAAGGGGGGAGGGGGGGTACACGTATAAATATATATGGTGTATTCATTGTGGTTGCTAGTGCGAAGTTTCAGCAAGCTCTGGCAATTTTTTGAGAAATTTTTTGTCGTTCTGCAGAATTCTGCAGATTGCAGACCGTTCTGCATTTTACGGAGTCCCGTTTTCTATACAGGTTGAGTCATGAATTATTCTGTTTTCTATACAGGTTGAGTCATAAACTACAGAAATTCAGTTTTCCTAAGAAACCAGAACCAAAAATTTTTATAAAATTGAATTGTGTTTTATTGTGCTCTACATAGGATATGGGACTGTTTGCAGGCACTTTTTGAAAAAAATAATTCCCAAGATTCATGACTCATCCTTTATACAAAAGAGAAATTCATCACAGATTTAGAGGTTGATTTCTGGCGCTCATTGTTTTTCCATAAACAGTTCACCAAAGTCTTTTGAAACAACGAAAATAGAAGCGATCGAAGAACCAACTTTTGTTCCTCCACAACTTTAAAACTGGAAGACATTAGAATCTTTTCAACAACTTTTCAGCACTCTACCACACCTCTACATTACGCACTTTCAAGATGGTCCGACATTTTTGACCGCGACATGGGATGATACGACACTAATGACACCATGCACGAATAATGGCGCCGCGCCGGGTGGAAATCTCTCACCCCACCAACGCATTACATTGGCAATAATAAATAATAAAATCCGAAGATACTCTAGTGATTAAATTCATTGAGGGTGACTTAGCGATTGTTTATGAATAATGCACAGTTATTATTGGGGAATAAATTGTGCCAGAGTGAAGTGAACACAGGTATATTGTTGGTTAAGAACAGGTGATTGTCCGCCAATATGTATTTGTTTATAGTGATCAAACCGGTTCAATCACAAACAAAATGTGCAATTTGGATGTAAGAAATCATTTTGTGGGAAAGTTTGACTAATATTTGATACGGAATAATATATTTATTGAATCTTATGAACTCTTATGAACAACTGGCATAATAAGCCCCTTGGTTATAATGAATAAGTGATTTTAAAATAATTATTTGATGTAAACGACATATGGTGACATATACTTTGTTATAGTCTTTGTTATTAAATTGGTACGAAACAAATATTTTTTTTTAAAAGTTTGTTTTCCTCCTTATCGGCTCCTTCAACGCCATAGGAGTTATTTGCGTTTATTTAATTTAGTATACATTTGAAAAAACCTTAATTAACGCAAAATGTGGACAGCACAAAACACCCAGACCTAGGAATCGAACCTAGGACCAACCGTACCACAGGCCGATGCACTACCACCTGTGCTACGGGGCCGTCTAAACGAAACAAATATTTATTACCTATAAATGAAACTTTTCTCTCAGTGCAGGCATCGCTTTCCGCAAAAATTGTCCGTCCATCTTTAGCGGAAATGTGCAAAAAATGCGTTCCACGTGCAATCAACCGCAGTTTTTCGAGGATTTTAAAAACGAAATCTCTCGAATTACAGTTAGGCTGGAAGGCTCACATTAACAGTATTAACACCCAACACCTGAAAGCGGCACGGCCCCATTGAAATTTTAAACCGTCATCATAATACATAATTCGTAACTGTTTACGCTGTTGTTATCATACGCAACAAGGGCTCGTGTGTACGCGTCCACGTTGATTCGTTTAAAATTAAAAATATCGACCTTATTTCAAATTTAATTAGGAAGCTTCAATTATAATTTAATTTTTCTCGGTGATGTATAAAAACCCAATTAGCCTCCCCTCATTCGTTCGCAGAGAGAGGTTCCACGAGACACCACGAAAGAGTGAATTTTGGCGACGAAAACCGTAAATTCCATTATAAATGGACGGCGGCGTTGATGGCGGCGACTTTCAGCCAGTGCCCGACTGGGATAAACACGGCGATTTTTTGCGACAAGTCGTCGACATACTGTTCAAAAACGTGGTGTTTGTTTCCAACCAGAGCAAGGTTGTGTTGTGGCAGCCGCCGCAGAAACTGGAAGAGTCGTTCGATTTCTCGCTGGCCCAGACCGGCGTGTCGCAGGAAAAACTGCTCGTCTTGCTGAAAAACACGATCAAATACAGCGTGAAGACCGGACATCGGTATTTCATCAACCAGCTGTTTTCTGGGTAAGAATAAGGACTGGCAGTTTAGAAGTCGAGAACTTTATTGTAAGTTTGCTCTGTTGCCGTTCAATTCATTGCTGGCGATCGGGGCATTTCTTGCTGCAGGGGAATAATAGACGTAGGTACCTACATTTCATGATTACCGCTGTCATTTCTCTTCCGCCTAAAAAAAAATCGGTTGTGTCACCCCAAAACTTTCCCGGCGAGTAGGTAGGAACGGATGGAGATTTTTTTACGGGACGTCCCTTCGGGTAGAAAGTGAAAATTTGAGAGAAGGATTGAAAGAAATTGAAAGGATCTTCCATAATGATTAGGATTACCTAAACAAAATATTGAAAAAAAAAATCGGGAAGATTTGTATTTTCCGGAAAACCTTGAAGCTTTTTCCAAATAAACTCATTCTAAAAATCGTCAATCAGAGCTCCATTGTAAGCTCCATCATTTTAGTCTTTGTCAAGTGGAAAACTCTCGGGAAATTTGTAATTCGCAGTTGACGGCTCAGGTTGAAAACTTCACCGGGCTGGTATGTGAAATGATGAAGAATTTGAGAAATGTCTAGACTAATTTGAGCGTTTTTGACATAATGAACACCAGACAGTGTTCTGTTTTCACTGTGCTCAGGAATGGTATTAAATTTGGTTAGACCTGGTTGGTAGTTTCCGGAAAAACAGCGTCGCCAATTATTAAGGGCAACGTAACGGCACGAAAGTACAATACTTCGCAGTTTTGGAGAACTCTACGCCAATTCGGTTCCGGCCCACGTTGGGCGCCAATATAACTTGCTGCACCGCGGAGCTACTCTTAAGCTCAAAGACGAGGAATACAAGTTACAACTTAACACGAACAACGAGAGTGAATTTTATCAAATACAATTATATTTTGGATCTTGGTACAAACTTCGGTATATTCTATTCTCCTCTATTGTTTCACGGGGGAAAATTATGAGATGTTCCTTGAAAATAAATTTTGAAACTGATCCCCACTTTGTTGTTCGGGGAAAGAATAATAGAATTTTTGATGATAAAAGCAATACTCAATAAGGTTTCTTTACCTTTATTTTAATACTTGAAAGTATAAATACTGGTTGGGGCTTGAGTAGAAAGAAGTCTAAGGATGCATTAAGGGGATTAGTTAGGAGAAAAGGCTTGCCGTGAACCGGTTTCGCTCTAAGTATTATTGATATTCTCTTGGGTTTAGGTTCGTACCCCTTGCACTAAAACAACAGTTTATTGTGCCTCTTGGATGTTTACTGCATAAGCCCCGTTGCCTCGGAGAAGTTGAGTACGCGACTTATGGGTTTGGTTGTTATCTCCTCTGTACGAAGGCGCAGAGCGGACATCAGAGTTTTTTTTATGATTTCGAAAAAAAAAACACGAAATTATGGGGATAAAGTCAGAATTCTGAGTTTAAAGTCGGAATTCTGAGTTTGAAAGTCAGAATTCTGAGATTAAAGTCGAAATTCTGAGTTTGAAAGTCAGAATTCTGAGTTTAAAGTCGGAATTCTGAGTTTGAAAGTCAGAATTCTGAGTTTAAAGTCGGAATTCCGAGTTTAAAGTCAGAATTCTGAGTTTAAAGTCGGAATTCTGAGATTAAAGTCGGAATTCTGAGTTTGAAAGTCAGAATTCTGAGTTTAAAGTCGGAATTCTGAGTTTGAAAGTCAGAATTCTGAGTTTAAAGTCGGAATTCCGAGTTTAAAGTCAGAATTCTGAGTTTAAAGTCGGAATTCTGAGTTTAAAGTCGGAATTCTGAGTTTAAAGTCGGAATTCTGAGTTTGAAAGTCGGAATTCTGAGTTTCAAACTCGGAATTCTGCGCGCGCACAATTCCGAGTTTCAAAGTCAGAATTCTGCGCGCGCATCGGCAGGAATCGAGCCGGTTGATTAAATAGTGATTAGTGATTGACAAGTTGACGACCCTAACGATACCTACTTACTCGCTAGGTATTTAATAAAATCTTCGAGAGATGTAACAACTTGTGCCTTTTCTAAACCCGAGTCTAAACCCTTTTTTCCCTTAACACGATACGAACATTCCACACAGCCGAACTGGTTAATTCTCTGTCCGTAGCGTGCGTCATCATGTGCTTCTTCATACACCTCTTCTTCGCGCAATACGAACACTTGGTACAATCGATCCAGTCGATGGCGTCGGCGGCGACATGGCTCCACCTGAATGAAGTTCCTTTGTGCTTTGAACGATAAGCCTCGATAAGAACACTCGGCGCATTGTAGGTACAATAGCAGCAATAGCATATTATTACATAGGGTTGTGAAAAATGCTATATGCTACCTATTATAGCTGCGGCGCCTCTTTAAATCCCGAAGCGCAGCGCAGTAATGTTTTCGTTGGGCTGGCAGTATCGTGGCTGTCAAGCGCATAGCTGGGGCACGATTTGGTGCCACTGACAAATTCCGACCAACGTGATTAGGTAGGTACCTACTAACAACCCAAATTGTGGACACGTCCAACTGTTCGCAATGTTCGCATCGGACTGACTGAATTCTTCTTCCAACTCAACCAACACGTCCAAAGGAATTACAAAAATGTTCATGCAGCCGAACTGTACAATGCCATTGTCGAACCGGAACAGTTCTCTTGCATCTACTGCAACTACAAGAGCCATAAGCGTTTCGACTTATACGAACATTACAGACAAACACATGGATACCTACAATGATAATTTCGCGCCGTCCCCTCCCACCTCCACCTTTGCGTTATAACGTGACACTAGGGTTACCATAAGCCTTTTTCAGTTTCCAGGACAATAGATCCTTGAAGTCCGGACAAAATCCGGACATACTTACGTAGGTGCACATAGCATGACCTTTTTTATTTTTTTATTTTTTTTCTCACTTTTTTTATGAAATTATGAGACATACTGCAAGGTTAGCAAAAGAAATCGTGCCACAAGGATTAAAAGATCAAAATAAGAAATAAATTGAGGACTTGCCGACTTGATCATTATCGGTTATGGTGGTACGACTGCTGTAATAAGTTACTGCGTGCAACGCGATGCGCAAAATTCGGAATAGCAAAATCAGCTGTTGGGTACGGCCAGCCAGCGTTGTCCGATAGGCAATAACCCGATGAATGCGTGATAATTTAATTTTTCCGGACGCTATCTACTTTCCCGGCCGGACTTCCCCAGACGCCTCAAAAACCCAAACATGTCCGGGTAAATCCGGACGTATGGTAACCCTACGTGACACAGCTGTAATAGCATACCTATAGCATTATTCACAACCCTATGTAATAGGTATGCTATTGTTATTGTTGCTTTTGTACAATGCGCCGAATGCTCTTATCGAGGCTCATCGTTCGAAGCCGAGTTCAAAGCACAAAGGAACTTCATTCGGGTGGAGCCATGTCGCCGCCGACGCCATCGAGTGGTTCGATTGTACCAAGTGTTCGTATTGCGCTAAGGAGAGGCCATTTAATCAACCGGCTCGATTCCTGCCGATGCGCGCGCAGAATTCTGACTTTGAAACTCGGAATTGTGCGCGCGCAGAATTCCGAGTTTGAAACTCAGAATTCCGACTTTCAAACTCAGAATTCCGACTTTAAACTCAGAATTCCGACTTTAAACTCAGAATTCCGACTTTAAACTCAGAATTCCGACTTTAAACTCAGAATTCTGACTTTCAAACTCAGAATTCCGACTTTAATCTCAGAATTCCGACTTTTAAACTCAGAATTCCGACTTTAAACTCAGAATTCTGACTTTGAACTCGGAATTCCGACTTTAAACTCAGAATTCTGACTTTCAAACTCAGAATTCCGACTTTAAACTCAGAATTCTGACTTTCAAACTCAGAATTCCGACTTTAAACTCAGAATTCCGACTTTAAACTCAGAATTCTGACTTTAAACTCGGAATTCCGACTTTAAACTCAGAATTCTGACTTTCAAACTCGGAATTCCGACTTTAAACTCAGAATTCTGACTTTCAAACTCAGAATTCCGACTTTAAACTCAGAATTCTGACTTTCAAACTCAGAATTCCGACTTTAAACTCAGAATTCCGACTTTAAACTCAGAATTCTGACTTTAAACTCGGAATTCTGACTTTCAAACTCGGAATTCCGACTCTAAACTCAGAATTCTGACTTTCAAACTCAGAATTCCGACTTTAAACTCAGAATTCTGACTTTCAAACTCAGAATTCCGACTTTAAATCACAGAATTCTGACTTTATTCCCATAATTTCGTGTTTTTTTTTTTCGAAATCATGAAAAAAACTCTGATGTCCGCTCTGCGCCTTCGTACCTCTGGTTCTATATACACTGATCGTTTTTTGAAGTGGTTCGCCTAAAAAGTTGTCCTACTTTGATGGGTTGTAACTTTTGATAGGATGAATGTATTTTGTTGAGTTTCTTTTTGTCAGAAAGGGCGTTTCTTTGGCAACAAGTGTGCTCAACTGCATTCGTTTGTAATCATTATGATAGTGATTTTACAGGGTGATTTGTAAAGATATGATTTTTATATCAAATTAACTGATGTGCATAAGGTAAATGGGTCACCCTGTATATTTCATTTTAAAGTCATCATAGAGCCTTATGCCTTAGTGCTGCATGTTTTTTTGGATTCTGGTTTAACTCAATAGGCTTTGAAGATATCAATTTTTAATTCACTGCATGTTTATTTGCGTGAAAAAATCGAGATATCTTTAGTTGTAATAATGTTCTGACATGTATGTCAATTGAATTGTTTGTAAAAATGACGCCTCTACAAGATGCAATTCTTGAAAGAATAATCGAAATGGTTTCGGCTGGTGTCTCTCGCAGGGAAGTAGCACGACGCTCCAATATTGCATACAACATAGTCAATCACGCTTCGAGCCAACGGCAACGTAGTAAATGAATTTTTCCAACATGAGAATATCACCAGAATGGAATGGCCGGCGCTTTCACCGGACCTCAATCCAATAGAAAACGCGTGGGATGCGCTCCAATGAAAGATATTAGACTGCGAAATTGAACCTCATGGAAATGAAGGGCTGAGAAATGTCCTTCAACAAGCAAGAATGGGAAGCCATGCGGGTGACCTTATCAATAATATTATCAGAAGTATGCCATGAAGATGTCAAGACATGATAAAGAGTTGAGGTGGTCCTAACCCGTTATTGATTATTTTTAATTTTTATTCCCAATTACATATTAGTTATTCATTGTTATGCGTTGAAAAATTAGAAGAGAACTTGTTGACGTTTTCGTATTTTTCTGTCTTATTATGTTTAAAAAAATTATATCTTTTGACACAAATGACGTAAGACCAAAATCCAAAAAAGTATGCAGTGCTAAGACATGAGGCTCTATGATGACCTTGAAATGAAATATACAGGATGACCCATTTACCTCATGCACATCAATAAATTTAATTCATAGTTTTTCAAGTCACCCTGTGAAATCACAATCAATGATGACAAATATTTGCGATTATGCAGACTTGCTGCCCAGGAAACGCTTTTTTTGACAGAAAAAAAATCAACACGATACATCCATCAATTCAAATGTTACAACCTATCAAAGTGGTACCATTTTTTGGGTGAACCACTTCAAAAAAACGATCAGTGTACATAGCCCCAAAGTACGAATGTTTGACTGCTCGAAGAGCAGGGTACTGACATAGTATGTGGAGAGGAGTTTCCTCTCTACATACTAAGTCAGTACGTGAGAGAGAGTAAAAATTGCAGGTAAAATGGAGGGGATGGAACCCGTCAATCCATTGGATGCGAATATATTATAGTCCGACGTATCATATCCCCTTGATACCATTTTGGCACAAAAAGTGTCCATCATTGTTAAAGGGGAGTAGTGGGGGGGCGAAGCTCTGCTAGGTGGTCCATTTTGTTTTTCTGGCCATGTAGAACCGATCACGACAAGTTTGGTATCTTTTCCGACTGAATTTAATCTCCTGAACTCGTATTCGATGTGTAAATTCGAATGAAAACAAGTTTGAACAAGTTAACTTGAGAAAACTTGTTTTTTCTTTGACAATTTTGACGATTTTTTTTTACTGTTGGAGGTGCTCATTTTCAGAAAGTTTTCAGGGACCATTGAATTGAAGTGTATTCTCCACAAAAATCATCCACTCGATGTATAATTTTGTTTCTCAAGTTTAAAAAATCGATTTGAACTTGAGTCGGCTAGGCGCGTCGTCTACTCTGACCAGAACACTACAGCATGCACCTTCAAATGAAAACACCTCAAACTATTGAAGAAATGACAACTTTTCTTTAAAAATTGGAGGATTTGTGCAGAACTGAATTCCCTATAACATGAACAAAATCGCCATGAATCGCAATGCAGGATTTTGAGTTATTCGAGGAGGAGGAGGATAACACTTTGACAGGATTCATACTCTATGAGCTGTTACCTCTCCACTTGAATAACTCAAAACCCTGCAGTGCGATTCATGGCGATTTTGTTCATGGGATAGGGAGTTCAGTTCTGCACAGATGCTCCAATTTTCAAAGATGAGTTGTTATTTCTTCAATAGTTTGAGGTGTTTTCATTTAAAGGTGCATGCTGTAGTGTTCTGGTCAGTAGTAGATGACCCGCCGCGCCGGCTCAAGTTCAAATAGATTTTTTAAACTCGAGAAACAAAATTATACATCAAGTGGATGATTTTTGTGAAGAATACACTTCAATTCATTGGTCCCTGAAAATTTTCTAAAAATGAACGCCTCCAACAGTAAAACAAAAATTCAAGTTAACTTGTTCAAACTTGTTTTCATCCGAATTTACACATCGAATTTGAGTTCAGGAGATTGAATTTAGTCGGAAAAGATACCAAACTTGTCGTGATCGGTTCTACATGGCTAGAAAAACAAAATGGACCACCTAGCAGAGCTTCGCCCCCCCCCCACTACGCCCCTTCAACAATGATGGACACTTTTTGTGCCAAAATAGTATCAATGGGATATGATACGTCGAACTATAATGTATTCGCATCCAATGGATTGACGGGTTACATCCCCTCCATTTTTACCTGCAATTTTTTACCTCCCCCCCCCTCCAATAACTCAAAACCCCCGGGTGCGATTTTTGCCGATTTTGGATATGTTGTAGAGCACTCAATTCTGAAAGAAATATAAAATTTTCAGGACGTCCATATTTTTTCCGAGATTGAAATCTATCTTTCTTGTACTACTGGTTACGTTGCCCAGTGAGCTCGTAATTTTCCTGTCTTCTATCACAGAGCCGATCCAATCCGCGACAGATCGACCAACTCTCCGATTTACAACAGCTTTTCGAGTGGAGTTGAAAGAGGTATTGTCGAAAGCTCCCTCTATATCCAGAAAAGCTCACCGAGCAACCTCTTGGTTATCTAAGGATCTTTCTATCCTGTGTGTGAGTTCATGTTCACTCAATTCGCAGGATTTTGCTGCTTGGTATGCGTACTGATGTCAATGTAAAGGTGTTTTGCCCATACATCGTCTCTGATATACTTGTCTACCAGTTTCTCTATTGTCTTGAGCATAAAAGATATCAAGCTTATTGGACGGAAGGCTTTTCCCTGAGCGTATGAATCTCGCCCTGGCTTTGGTATAAAAACTACCTCTACTGTCCGCCGATTTTGTAGCACATAGCTCATGACCAAGCTGGCCCTAAACAGTGTACACAGGGTTGAGGCCAGTTTTTCAGTGCCCTGTTGCAGCATTACTGGTAGTATCCCATCTGGGCCCACAGATTTATATGGTGCGAATGACTTCACAGCCTATACGATCTTGGTTATGTCGACCAGCTTGTTGGCAAGTCTCAAGTCTTCTCTGGACCCCCCTTCACGGTGAGCCTGTTGAGGTAGACTGTTTGTTTTGTTTGCAGGGATACGTTTGCACCCTGGGAAGTGTGTCTCCAGTAACAAGTCCAGTGTCTCCTCCCCAGATGCAGTATAGTCTCCCTGTGGTTTTTGCAATGAGACCAGTTCGCCCTGGTTTTCCTTTTGCAAGGCCTTTTGGAGACTTCCCAATCTCTGCACAGTACCTCCTCCAAAATTCTTCTTTTGCCTTTTTGATGGCATTTACATATTTCAGACGGATGAATTTGTATTCTTCCCATTCGCCAGTCCTTTTGGCCCTGTTGAAGCTCTTCCGAGTTGCTGCCCTCAGTGAGGAAAGTTCCGGATTCCACCATAGGGTCTCTCGTTTGAACCCTCTCACTTTTATTGGGCAGCTGTCTCGTAGGCATTCAATATGGCTGATTTGATAGTATCATTCATCAGTTCTACGTCCACTGGGGTTTGAAGTTTTGACGGGCATTCATCCAGCCCCTGCTTTAGCCTCTCCCTGAAGAGAGTCCAATAATTACAGGTTTTTAAATGGAGTATTATACTTTTAAAAAAATTTCTTTTTTTTGATGGAATCAGAAACTGTATTGAAAAATAACTGACCCGTATTTTTTTTATTCAGCCAAAAATCGTATCGTTTGGCCGCAATAAATAAACGAAATTCCTATATTCTGCCTATTTCTGACGTCATTTACACAGGCAGTATAGGCGGTGACTCGCTGTGACGTCAGAACTAGTTGATGTTATTTATTTATTGCGCCCAAACGGTACGGTTTTTGACTGAATAAAAAAACACGGGTCAATTATTTTTCAATGTAGTTTCCATTTCAATCAAAATTTTTTTTTTGTATAATACTCCATTCCTGTACGTGCTTACCTCCCCCAGCCCCAGTGGAGAATCTAGTTTAAATTTTACATACCCATATGGTCTGAGAGTGTAGGTTCCATTGACACATGCCACTCACTTATCTCGCTGCATACTTTTGGTGTGCCGATCGTTACGTCGATTACTTCCTTCCTTGTCTGTGTGACAAAGATAGGTTCGTTTCCCCTATTTGCTACTTCTAGTTCATTATTTATAATAAATTCTAAAAGTGACTCACCTCTTCTGTTGTTGTTCGTGCTTCCCCATATTGTATGGTGTGCATTCGAGTCGCAGCAGAGCACTAGTTGTGTTTTTCTTTTCTCGCAGAAATTTACCAGTTCCTTCACCTCTGAAGTCGGTGGTTGTCCTGGTTGGTCGTATGGGAGGTTGGCTGAACCTATTATCAGATTCCGTTTGCTCCCTTCCATGTTGGTATTCGACTTTGCTACCATCAGGTCTCTCGTTCTGAGTCCCCACATTGGCAGCAAGTGACGATTCTTTTTTGCTAAAATGCAAGCTCTGGGATGATTTCCGCCTGGGCTGATGAGTTCCCAGACTCCTGCCATCCCTAGCCCTCTGATAGTCCCCCTATGGACCCAAGGTTCTTGTATCAGCACAATGTTTATGTTGTTGGATCTACCATATTGTTGTAGAGCAGCTGAGGCTGCTTTACAGTGATGTAAGTTTACCTGTAAGACTGTGAATTGTACTTACTTCAAACTTGGGGCTCTGCCCCTGTCGACGCTGATGGCTGTTCCATTGTCCCTTCTTCGCAGGTTTCCATCTCCTCTGTTCCTCCGTCCCTCTTTTTGCCAAGGTGCTTCAAGGTCACCCTGGTAAGTCCGAGGTAGGGTCTACATTGAAGACTCTCAATTTTTTTCCATGAGGTTCTTTTTTAGGTCCCGGAACCCATACCATAGCTCTGATTGGTTTTGGAATGTCCTTAGCATCCCGTATGCTAAAGTTTACTCCTCACCAGCGTTTTTCCTCATGATGACCTGCCCCAACCAGTCGCTGGTGGTCTGGTCGGCACAGGACGCCAGGAGAAATCCTTCTTTTAGGTTTACTCCGAAGAATCTTGAAGCAGATTCCCCTTCTGTCAAGCTATCCAGAGCTTGAAGTTATGCAGTCTTTATGAGGCCCGCCTGTTTCTCGCTAAGGACAGTGGTTGGGTAGTTCTGTGGAAGCACTGCTACCCGGATGTCCGAAACAGCTGCCGCATAGGACGCAGAGGGTCTCACGCTTCTGTTCGTCCTTTTCAGCAGCGGTTTCGCTGGTCCACTTGGGGGTACTTCCGTCTGATTGGTTGCGTTTCACGCCTCCTTTCTTCAGTTGCTGCCCCTGTGGCGTTGTGTGGTGTGTTGTTTACGATTTTGTGTTTACATTACTAGGTTCCATGTTTAGTCCCACGAGTAAGGAGGGAATGAGGTCATCATGCGCAGTGCCCCTATACGCATGAAAGGCTATGTACAACGGGGTGCGCCTGGTGTCCCGCGGTTTGCCGCTGGAGGCCAGATTTCTTTCTGGTCATGCATCTCTTTGGCGCGCGCAATATCGTGGGATTTAAGAAGTTTTTATTGTGGTACTTCATCCACTTTGGTCCAGGCAATGAAGCAATAGTAAGTAACGCTCCAAGTAACTCAAGGCTCAAATTCTCCAATATTTGTACACTAGAACGTGTCTTCCCACTCAGCAAGAAAACATCTCTGTGACATCACTTAGATGTTCAAGTCACAACTGCGATGTTAACAAAAAAGTCTCTGCGATGTTAAGTGGACATCTCTGTTACTTCTTATGTCCGGGTAATTAGAACATGAATGAGATATCTCAAAGATGTCCAAATGTGACATACTATCTACATCGCTATTCCACATCTCGTAGATATCACTTTTTGACGTACATGATACGTCGCATTTTGGATGTGTATTTTTAAATAAAAATTAATTTTTCACCACTTTTCAACATAGTTTTATGTCACAGGAGGTTCCGCACCTATTTTTACTAATTTTTACAATCTATACAGCACGTTTTTTCCCTAAGAAAAGTTCTTCTTCTATGGCGTCCTCCGCAGGATTCGAACCTGGATCCCCACAGGTGATGGTTAGAGGCACTGCTGCCGATTCGTCTAAGCTACCAAATTGTCTACTACAGTATATTTAAACAGCGTACTTGATGTTCAGGGATGTTTCTCGGAATATTTCCATTAGGACTCCAAACGATACACCGAGCCCAAAAAGCCTCGCTGGGGCTCGAAACGTTACAGCAAGGCACAAGGGACTCCGTTGGGGCCCCGGACATTACAATAAGACATGAACGGGAGTCATCAAAGTATTCGAAAGCACAATAAAACAAAAAGGGGCCCATTTTGGGGTTCCGAATAACGCAAAAGCAGACACAAGGGTTCACTAAAGGTGCGAAAGTTACGACAAAATGCAAGAAGGCCCAGTAGGCTTTCGAAGAACACAAGGAGACACAAATGAAGCACACTAGTTCCGAAAGTCACAAGCACAAGAAGACACAAAAGTTGTTCCAAACGACACTTGAAGACATAAGAGGGGTCGCAGGGCCTCACACTAAACATGAAGACATAAGGCTGTTCTGGCATCACACACATGGAATAGAGGACAAAACTATTTATTAAATATTTCTCGACACACAGAGCTTAACGATGACAGCCCGCGAAATTTGAAAAATCTCTCAGTGACTACATCTCATTGACGTCAGTGAGATGTTACACTTCGGCAAGTTGAAAGCAGTAACAATGTGATGTCCGGTAGATGTCTTATGTGTGATGTTCAATTTAAGTTTATTTCGAAACATCTCTCAGACATTACATCGTATAACATCGCGGATGAACATCACAGAGATGTGGAAGTAACGTTCATTGTGATGTTATTTTGTGACATGATTGAGATCATCTCATTTATGAAACATGACATGCTATGCTGAGTGGGTAGGGCCAAATTTCAAGTCCAAGTTGCAACTTCCGCAGCGTGGCGCAAGTAGTCACGTGATCCAATAATGGCATGCTCATTGGCAAAGAGGGATCACGTGAATACTTACGCCACGCTGCGCGGGTTGCTACTTGAACTTGAAATTTAGCCCTTGGAGCGAACGAGCTAAAAGGGACTAATTATAAGATATGTCCAAAGTATAGATATCATGTCTTGAAGGGCTCAAAAGCCAGATTTAGGCACTGGTGTAAAAGGGTACAATATTATAATCTACAAAAAATATTTCTTCTCTTATATGCAAGAATCTACTAAATTTTAGGGTATGAAGATAATTTGACTGCTTTGCGACTTGGTGAGTGGAGAAGAAGACTTCCGTCACTCGTCTACCGTTTACTGAAGTGGACATTTCCCTTAGTGAAAAAGGTCCTTTACAATGTTTAAATTTAGATTAACAAAATCTAAGGGATGTTGGGGGTTGATAATTACCGCCAAAACCGCAGAATAGCTGATGCGTTTTAATGAGAGGAATTACGGAGTATTAAGCTTAATTTGTTCAACATATTCCGATGACTTCTCAAGGTCAACTAGCTTAAATTGAAAAGGGTAGCTCTGCTGTCTTATTGGAATGCTTATGAACTTAAAAAAGGTAACGTGTAGCTGCCAGCACGGCCCAGGAGGGTGTACTCCGCTTTACCTATGGTTCGAATCAGAAGGGCAGAGGGAGAGGGGGTGATCAGAGCGTAACTTAGGTTGTAGCTTTTTATAGGTAGTAGGTATGTACTCTTGTACTGATCCCCTCATTTGGTCTCCTGGCTGTGATTGTCGTTACCCCCCCCCCGCTTGGACCTCTTACTTGCGTTTTGCTTACGTTGTTCGGTTCACGTAGCATCTATACTCGCGACGAGAACGGAACTTTGGGGATGAGGATTGTATTGAAAAGTTGAAAAGTTGAACAGAAACACGAATTGACAGCAAACAAAATGATTTTTTTTATTGAAATCATCAGCAAAATTTGAATGAATCAGATTCTTTTCATAAAACACCTAACACAGGACTGAAAGACTTGCAAAATGACACACAATAGACATAATAAACAAAAACAATCAAAACACAACAACAATGTCATACTGTCAGTTTAGAAAAAAACAGAATAGTGACGGATTCGGAAAAGGGCACTTAGGGGAAGAACCCAGTCAAACAAACCCCCGAGTTGAGTCCTGAGAAGAAGATTCTCACACATACATGACAAATGAATGAATAAAAACTCACTGATAAATTTCGGTATTCAGTGTAAGTGAAATTAGTGAGACAAAATCGCAGAAAAATCAGTAAACAAATGTAAAAATACATCAGTAAACAATGCATCAAATCAACAAATCAACAATGCAGATAAAGTCATCAACAATGCATAAAAACCCAAAACAAGACAAAATAGGTATGATTAGTAGGATCCTGTGAAAGACCTACATTGAATATCTGACAAACATAGCAGCGAGCATAAAAACATGACATAAAAAATATGAGAGTCATAAAAGCGGCGGACAATGACATTAAATGAAAATCAAATCATGACACAAACAAAAATAGGACAGACAAAAATTACAGTCAAGTAAATACATGACAATCAAATCACACACAAAGTCAATTGAAATGGTCATAAAAATATTGACATGAAATTCATAAGTTTACAAAATTCGTGAGACACCAAAAATCACATTAAAAATCAAAACGTAAAACAGACTCATACACGAAATCAATCTAAGCCCTGACCTCAACCTGAAAACAATTACCGTATACGCACTTGAGCTCGAGCGCGAAACAAAGAAATCCCAACGCGTTATTTTTAGAATCTAAAATTCTTCGCGCGCGGCGACGATGTGTCGTGGTTCCTCGAGAACGCAATGCAATCCAAACACGAGTATGACATCATCCATGGAAAAAATGCGTAACTAGCGTCAACAGGGCCGTTGGCATCCCCGCTAATCAGTGAAGTACACGAGACGTGTAGTGTGCCTCATCCATCCTTGCTTCAAACTGGGCTGCAAAAATCGCGAAAACCCCTCTCGGTCCTCGAATTTCCGGAAACATGATGAAAGATGCGATTTTGGAAACAAAAATTGAATCACTCAAAAAAACTGATGCAGTGACACCAAAAGCGATTGCGTTTTTGTACGTTACGTCACCAGGTACGTTTGGGTGAACTGAATAATAATAAATTTTAGCGATGTAATTTCCGCATTGCTACACCATATCACTATAACGAACTTTCCTGACAAAACCGCACAGAACCAAAGTTACTGGTTCAATCGCCACACGTTCTCACGGCCACGATGCTGGCTGCCTACTCTTGCATCCGTTATAGAAAACGTAAGTGTCAAAAAGTGATATCGATATCTGACAGACACGGAAAAGTTTGACATCCGGTTTGCGATCGCCCTCGCCCTTCCTGTGTCAGATTTTGGCTGACCCCCCCCCCTCATTCACATAGATGCGATCTATTACCGCTTTTACTTGTCAAAGTCAATGTCACATGACGCAGGGCAAAGTAAATCAAATCGGCGGCGGCATCCCGTCCGCAGAAATAAATAATAGATTGTAAAACTTTGTGTTACGCTTGGAATTCTAAGCGCAACCCCACTGCGGGATACACCGCCACCGACATTAACCTTAATTTGGGTTAATAAAACATCAAGTGAATGAAAATTTCAATCTTTCTCCGTGGATTCTGCTGATGCTGTAGCTTTTCACTCTTACATATAGCCCTTTCTCGCGTGCCTAATCGATGTTTTCCGTTAAAATATTTGTTTACCAAATCCCCTGGCTGGTCGTTCTCCGCGTTAAAAAGCCTCGTCGTAAGGTAAAGAGCCGCGTCTGAGCCGCGTCTCTTTGATGTGAATATGGATTTTGTGAGATTACGGGGAAAAAACCATTAGGTAGTAGGTAGGTAGCAAGTGCGCGTTCAAGGTTCGACTAAAAATATGTTGTTGACCTAATGATCAAACTCGAACGGTCAGAGTTATGGAAAAGACTTTTCCATAACTTTTCCACACATGAATAAGTAAGAATTTGACCGACCTCGTCGATGGTCCAAAGCTTCGCCTCGCTTGAAAGCCTCGCAGGGCTCGTGAGAGTTCTGCGGGCAAGTTGCCCCCGCGTTCCTGTACTATTATACAATATTACGTTTTATATTATTGTGAATTTGATATCTGCAGCTTGGATCCTTACGGCCTGGCCGGACAATGGCTGACGGACGCCCTAAATGCCAGCGTTTACACATACGAAGTGGCTCCGGTTTTTACCCTAATGGAAACACACATCATACGAGAAGTTTGCCGAATGATAGGGCCGCAATGGGGCGATGGCATGTTTTGTCCAGGAGGGTCCACCGCAAATGGCACGGCCATCAACTTGGCGAGGTTCCACTATTGTCCGGATGTTAAGGTGCGAAATTAAATTAATTGAATGCTGTAAAACAACCCAATGAACGAATGAATTGGGCTCCTGGCCGGCAACGACAAAAAAGCCGTTGCATAGATGGCCATTTTGTATCGCCATTTTCATCTGATGTAAATTTGCACACAAGACTTTCCACTACTTATTTCCATATACAGCTTATTTCCTGTAATTTTCTCAGTTGAGCTGACCGGTCCTCTACCGTCATTTCATTCCCTTTAGGTGAGCCTCCCTTCATGATTCGTCTAGCCCTATTCAATTCTCGTTCAAAATTCAAAAATGCTGGTGAGTGGATGGTCTGATGCAGTGACGTTTTTATTGTGAAAATCAGGTCTGTAGAGATTTATCCCACAGTTTTTGGTCTTCTGCACAGTAATAGGCGATGGCCGTTTTCAATGCTTTATTCACTCTTTCAACCGGGTTCGCTTGGGGCGTATATGGGGCTATGTCAATCTTTTAGATCCCGTATTATTTCACCAGTTTTTGAAATGTCTCATCAACTGCCGTCCGTTGTCTCTTATGATGGCGATTAGGCATCCAAATCTCAATAATTTTTAACCGAATCCTCTTTCTACACAGAAAAAAGGATTCTCTGCAATGCCAACTTGCGTGGTCTTCACCTCCGAAGAGTGCCACTACTCCATCGACAAGTTCGCCGGCTTCATCGGCATAGGCGAGGACAACGTCGTGCACGTGGCCACCGACGACATGGGTCAGATTTCACCGGAGGATCTGACCAAGAAAATCGACACCGCCATCGGCCAAGGCAGCGTTCCTCTGGCCGTCATTGCGACTTTGGGTAGGTACGGCGCGGAGGCTTTCGAGTTTATTTCCAATCAAATAAATCATCCTGTCCGGAACGAGAGAAAGGGTTCTTACTTGTATACTGGCTAATTAGAATTTAACTGAAGAGGGGAATTCCGGGAAGGCAATTAAAAAATAAACGGGAGGCAATCGACCTTCTTCGGGAAAGGACCGTCGTCGCTTATCGTTGTGTGGGAGCGGGGTTGACTCGGTCGTGTTTTCTCCGAATTAAACTTTCAATGCGAACTTGAAATTTGAACTCTTCTTGGCTGTTTGAAAGCCGTCTGGGTCTCATTGCAAAATATACAGGGTGTTGCATCCAAAAACCGATATAGCTAAGAGTTGAGTACAAGGACATGTTGGTACCCAAACTGGAAGGCTGATCGCCATACCAAGCTGGATAATAGATGTCTCCGACATGGAGGCTGATATGATTGATGGAACAGCAGCGGTTCTCAAAAGTTTGGGATTGGGAGAAAAAGTATAGATTTAACGATTTTCAGAAAGTTTCCTTTATCAGTGAAGTGTTCATCACGTAAGCAAGGGGAGCCAGGGTGGAACTCAAGATTGATGGAATACAGGAAGAAGTGAGAATGATCAAGAAGAAAAATCGTATGAAACAACGAATAGGTACTAATAATCCAATTGCTATTATTGAAACAACGAATAGGTACTAATAATCCAATTGCTATTATAGCATAGATTATTTCTAAGGTTCAAAAGGCTCCCTTTTATCCTGAAAGTGTGAAAAAGGACAACACAGAACTGAAGGTAAAGGTGAAAGGTCAGGACGAAAGAATAGAGCTCCTAGAGAGAGAGATACGGAACAAAGAACTGAACAACGAAGTTGTCGGTATCGGAAAAATGGTCCGACTTTGGAGGTCAATATCTCTCGATTGCCAATTGCGATTTCCATTTTGTTTGTTGCGTTAACTAGCTCAATCTTGTGATTAATGTGAGGAGATTAATCACATATCTTGTCCCACGCTCGGAGGTCAGAGAAACGTCTTTCTTTCATAAAGGCATCGACACTAATTAGCTTAATCTTTCCGTAACTCATCCTATAACAGTGAATGTTGAGAAACTCCATGTGAATTTTCCACAGGGTGATACGTAAAATGATGCAACTTCATCGTACCCCCATTTGTCGAAAACAATTTTATGGATTCTCATACAAAAATTGTGAAGTGTGGTGTCTTATCTCGAAACGGTTTTGGAATTTCCCGGATTGGAAGTCCAACATTGACGATGTAAATTTTTCTGTTGAATGTTGCAGATTCAATAACTCAGGCATAGCACAAGCACCAAAAGTATAACGTCCAGGGGGGCTTTACTCCACTCGGACACTGAAGTTTCACATCGTTACCATGTTCAGGGGCTCAAATCTGCAAATAGAACATGTTCCATATCTAAAATTCTGATGAAATTCTGACGAAATCCAACGTACAAAAAACAGGCAGGGACAACCACTTGGAAAAGTGCCTCCTGCTTGGCCCCACACCAAATATTCGGGTTGTGTTGAAAGTTAAATTGTTCTCTGCCGTCTGTGGTGCGGATGGCGCGGGTTCGAATCCCGGTCAGTCATGGATGTTTTGTGTTTGTTCAAAAATTTGCGTATATTGTAATTCATATGTAATAATTTACTGTTATCAATAAAAGGCGCAAAAACTGCTATGGCGCTGATAAGCCGAGAAGGAGGAAAACATTTGTTATATTTTTATTTTATTTATTAAATTGTTCTGGACTGTTGTACGAACAATCTTGCTCAATGTCAACATTCATTCATCAGAAGTGACTTAATCTCGCGTGCCAACAAGACAAATCTGTAACATTCAAAATAAAAATTCATATCTTCGATGCTAGACTTCCAATCCGGATAATTCCAAAACCGTTTCGAGGTAAGACACCACAATTCATGATTTTTGTATTAGAATACATGAACTTTTTTTTTCGACAAATGGGGGTACGATGAAGTCGTCACAACTTTGCAGCATTTTACGTATCACCCTGTAGAAATTTTACATGCAGTTTCTCAACATTCACTATCATAGGATGGGTTACGGAAGCATTAGGCTAATTAACACAATAAACAAAACGGAAATCGCATCCGCCAATCGGAAGTTATCGGTCTTCAAAGTCGGACCATTTTTCCGATACAGACAACTTCGTTGTCCAGCAGTTTATATGGAATCGAAGAAAAGGATCAGGAGGGCGACAAAGTACTGAAAGGAAAGGTTCAAAGGATTTTCAACAGAATTGGTGTTGAACTATCAATGAAAGATGATGCGCAGGAAGTTAAGAGATTGGGAGAATACGTAGATAATCACAGTATAAGACCAGTCCTCACAGAGATGGAGAGTTGGAACCAGAAAAAACAGATTTTAAAGTCGATCATAAACCAACTCAAGAGAAGGAACATTTATATAAGCGAAGATTTCACAAGAGAAGTGAGTAAAGGAGCAAAGGAGAACACTGGTGAAACACATGATGGGAGCGAGAAAATCTGGTTAAACTATATCTCACAACAAATTGTTTATAGATGGGAAATTGATTACACATGAACAACTTATAGAAGGAAACTGTGGGAAGAAGGAAATGAGCAGGGAGGAACCGACAACGCCGACAACAAACACCTCGGGATCAGATAAAAGGAAGATGGACAAGAGGTCACCGGATGAAACAATTGAAAAGGAAAGAGACAAGATGCTCAAGCAGACCAAGTACGAGCTGCAGAGAAACATTGAATTGAAAAACTATCAATAGCAAGAGCTACATAAAGGAACAATCAAGAAAAGACAAAAATTGCGATGAAAAAGGCGAAAGATATGGACAAGGGGAAACGCACAATACAAGAGAGGAGAAATATCAAGGAAGAACGAAGGGAGGCAGGTTGAAACGCTGAGGTTCTTTATTGGAATGTTTGGGATATTGGAATGGAATGTTTCAAAAGCCCACTTGCAACTTGAACGTTATTGCTACCAAGGAAAACTCTGAATAGGTCTTGGAACTAATTTCCAAAATTAGTCCGGAAAATAGACCTGGAACCAGTAAGACCACAAGGCAGGTGGCAAATATCGCTGGTACGCACTTGATACTTGATCAATTTTTGTATAAGAACATTCAAGATTTAGATGTTTAGATAGTTCTGCGTCAGTTTGGCTTGTGTATTGTAAGAAATATGTTCCTGATCTGGACAGAATAACTCACCAACCCGTGTATCCCTTTAGGATAGTGCACCTGCCCAATACCCATACAGCAGCTACAACTGTTGACTACCTGAGAAATGGTGACACAAATTTCACTGAGTCAAAAAGCTAGCCACCTTGTAGGCCGGAACTTATTCCCTTAAATTAATTACCTCGTGTGGTTCTATTTTATTCAGCGCTCACATAACAATGAACGTAATCAGTTCAGAGACATTAAGGAGCTGCGAGAATAAGTATTCTACTATTGGGAAGAATTTCCCCGAATTCCAATTTTGAGCGGTGGTTCTAATTCTCCATTCCTTTGCAACGCGTCAGCCGATTTTTCCCATTTTTGTCCTTAAATGTTGCCAAGAGCCTATTCTATCGAAATGTATCATTGAATTTCTTATTTTTACAATTCCCAATTAAAAAAAGACGAGCTCTTCAGCTGACTTATTTTCAACTGCATCCGCCATCTTGGCTTTTTGAATAGCGGCCATTTTGAACTCCGGTGTTTAAAGCCGATTTCATTGGCTATCCAGTGACATCCAACACGATAATATCGGACTCGAAACAGAAATCCAGCAGTGCAAATACCGAAATGATGTTCTCACTGCTCGCGCTTTGAAAACGCCAAGCAGGCCGTTTTTCAATCTGCTAACTCTTTGCAACCCGTCGGCCGATTTTTTTCATTTTGGTCTTAAAATGTTGCCAATAGCCTATTTTATTGGTACGTACCATCGGCTTTCTTATTTCCACAATTTCCAATTTAAAATAAAGAGCTTTTCAGTTGACCTATTTTTAACTACGTCCGCCATCTTGGATTCTGGAAAAGCGGCTATTTTGAAAATTGGAGTTAGAAGCCTATTTTTTTTTTGGCTATCCATTCGATCGTCGAAATCGGAAGAGAAATGAAAATTTTACAAGGGAAAAATTTTAGTGCAATTTTTTTTGGCCCACGCGGTATATACATCAATAAAGAAAGAAACACCAAAAGAAGAACACCAGAAGAAATCGATATGAAATAATGGAAGGGACATTTTGAAGGGTTGCTGGGAGAAAGAAACGAAAGAAGTAGTGGTATCAATACACTTCACCAAGGAAATGTTGATCCAGAGACAGATAACAGTAGAGGAAGTAGAAGATCAAATCAGAAGACTGAAGAAGTCGGCAGGAACGGACGAGATAACCAATGGAGCATGGTTATATGCAACAGAAAATGTATTACAAAAACTCACAGAAGTCTTCAATAGAATATGGGAAAAATAAATGCCGGAGCAATGAAGAAGAAGAATAATTGTTCCAATACACAAAAAGGGTGCCACACGGGATGTCAAAAACTACACAGGAATCACAAGCAATGGTTTTGAAAGAGCGATTAAAAGAACAGACAGAAGCAAAAGAGGTGATACCAGATACCCAGGCTGGCTGCAGGAAAGGAAGAAGCACTACAGATAACATATACCGGGTGATCATTTGAAAACTATCTACCTGCAATATCTCCCGATTCCTAGTGCAAATGTCTTTGAGCAAAAACAGGTCGATTTTTATATCGAGGGGGACATCTAAAATATACATTGCAGAATTTATATCTTGAGCCCCCTCGCCCCCACTTACCCCAACTTTGAAATTTCAAATGACACTACCTACCTTGAGATACATCAAATTAAAGAAAATTAAATTCTCTTTCAAAAAAAAATATTTTGAAAGGACCCCGCACAAAAAGTAGGCAAAAGTGGTCTCGGTGAATTTTGCTGAAAATCGGCACACTCGTACATCTGCACTTTCTGATCGAATACTCAAAATTACAGTCACTTTCTATGTACAGTTTTTTAGCTATACAGGGATTTGTACAGGATGTGCGGAAAATTGGAACCCCTTTGGGGGCTTAATTTTTGTGATAATTTGAAGGTTGAAAAACTTATCCAAGACAGTTTTTCACATAGAAATCAAATCTCTCCTCTGGAATTTTCTATATCTCACGGTATACAGGGTGTGCTTTTTTTTCAATTTTCAACAACGAATTTTTTATCGACAGTTGATTGGATATCTTTTAAGCGCATTTTCCTTGGGAATGGCACTTATATGGCCAGTTTGTCTGTCTATCTGTCTGTCTGTCTGTGTGTCTGTTTGTCTGTCTGTTTTTTCGTGTATCAACTAGAAATCTGTACTCCTCTTCGGAGAATAAAGCTAGAGCCCTGAAACGTCTTCCAGTTGATAGCTTATGTATTCAAGGGTGGCCAAGGGCCAATTTGAACAAATCTATACATAGTTATCATTGTTATTACAGTGGTGTCGCGATAATCCGGATCAATTAAAATCAGGACGACCCGAATTATCAAATAATCCGGATTACCAAATCATTATGTTTTTGAAGTATTGTTAAAGCTCTTACACCGTACTTAAAAGCTTACGCTTCTTCTAGTGATTCCTTTCTTCAACTCATCAATAATGGTTACTTTCTTAAAGATTAGAGTTTTACGAGTTCCTTCCTATATGAGGAGCCATTATATTATGTACCTACACGTCTGCCTCCCTACTTGCTCAGTGCAACGAAAATTGCGTTGCAAATAACCCTCAGAAAACGAAATCGCTTATGAGATTTCAGGAAAGCCAATAAAACACGACTGAAGCAAGTGCGACGCGCAATTTTTTCCGTGATTTTCTGAATCCGGGCTACCGAATCAAGGGAAATCCAGATTACAACGTACATAATGGGAAGCTGAACCTAATGTGGACTATGGGGACATCCGGACTAACGCAGGTATACGGACTATCGCGACACCACTGTATCATCAAAAACCAAAGTTTTTCTTTACAGTAATAAGGTAAACTCTTTTTCAGGGAATAAACGTAGATATCTGTAACTTTCCCGACAAATAGAACTGATGTCTTCGATGATGGCCAATGGCTGGATGGTATAGTTGCGCCGCCATATTCTCCACCATATATGTTGAAATCTCTTATTAGTGAAACGATCTTCATGGAACTTGGAAGTTACTCTTGTCGTATAAACATTCTTATTTTGAGACTGGACTTCATGATGGTGTTGCCATCTTGGCCTTGCATCATAGATACATCTTTCAGCGACGTAAAAGTCGCCATTATTATAGTCAAACTGTGTTAATTGTTGCTCCAGGTAGTACCCAATATTTAGGTGCTTTTTTTCAAGATACACCCTGTAGATAACTTGGTTTCTCATATCCCACGGAATTGATCGTATGAGGCGATAACTATTATCTACTTTTTATTGATCCAAAAAGCAAACTACTCACCTTTTTCTGATGTTAAATCTATAATGTTTTATTCACACCCACCCACAAAATATCTTTGCTCAACATGAAATTCTTGCGGTTATATAGTTTCACCAATTTTAGACAGGTTGTAGCCGAGATTATAGCTAAACGAGGAAAACCAAAGTGTATTTTGCTAATCAGAATAAACTCGACTGTCGATGGGAAAATCGATACATACTCAATTAAAATTGACACTCAGACAGACACATGAACAGTCAGACAGGGAGACAGACAGACAAACTGGCCATATGAGAACCATTTCCAAGGAAAATGCGCCTTAAAGATATGCAATCAACTGTCGATAAAAAAATCGTTGTTGAAAATTGAAAAAAAAGAACACCCTGTATACCGTGAGATATAGAAAATTCCAGAGGAGAGATTTGATTTCTATGTGAAAAACTGTCTCGGATAAGTTTTTCAACCTTCAAATTATCACAAAAATTAAGCCCCCAAAGGGGTTCAAATTTTCCACACATCCTGTACAAATCCCTGTATAGCTGGAAAACTGTACATAGAAAGTAACTCTAATTTTGAGTATTCGATCAGAAAGTGAAGATGGACGAGTGTGCCGATTTTCAGCCAAATTCACCGAGACCACTTTTACCTACTTTTTGTCCTTTTTCAACCCTACCCCCCGTTCTTCCTAAAATTCTCTAAGTGTCCAAGTTAATATTCTTGACCTCCATTTCCCTTCAATACAGTCAACGTCATCCGGCACAGCATCAAAATCAGAAAATTTCTATGAAAAAAGTGCCACCCAAATTCACCCCTTCACTCCCCCCACCTGACCTTAAAAATCTAAAATGTCAATACCCACTTTGTAATACATCAAATTTAAGGAAATTGAATTCTCTTCATGAAAACGATTTTTCACAATTTTTAAAGCCCCCCATTTCCCCCCTAGAATACTCCAAATGACCAATTTATTGCGGAAGGGGTAGAAAATTCCAAAAAAAAATCTTTTCAGATAGAGAATTCAATTCCCTTCAATTTGATGTATCACAAAGTAGGTGGTGTTTTGTTAAATTTGGGAGTTGAGTTGGGGGAGAGCAAAGGGGTGAATTTGGGTAGCACTTTTCCCACCGAAAATTTTCTTCTTCGATGCTATCTAGGATAACGCCGACTAAATTGGGAAAAAAAATTAGGGGTCCAGAATATAAAATGGGACAGTCAGAGAATTTTTAGGGAAGAGGGGGTGGGGTTAAAAATTTTGGAAATATTTTTTCCAGAAAGAAAATTTGATTCTCTTCAATTTGATGTATCGGAAGGTAGGTAGTGTCATTTGAAATTTCAAAGTTGGGGTGAGTGGGGGCGAGGGGGGTGAGTATAGAAATTTGCCAATGTATGTTTTGAATGTCCCCCTCAATATAAAAATCGACCTGTTTTTGCTCGAAGAAATTTTGACTAGGAATCGGGAGTTATTGCAGGTAGATAGTTTTCAAATGATCACCCGGTATACAGGGTGTCCCGAAATTAGGCCGCAATATTTTGCCAGCGTGTTCTACGTCCAAAAATAGGAAGAAATGTTCCAAACAACATGGCTCTAAAAATGCTTCCTAAGGGAGCTACAGCGCTTTAAAGGTGGAAACCGGTAGAAGGTTTTTTCTACATATCTCCGAAACTAGCCGAGATAAAATAACGCAATTTGGTGTGACGTCGACATGTTTGACTGCCAACCTGATGTTGTGAACAGCATTGCCAAATTTCTATGAGGAGTGCCCCAAAGAGAGGGGGTGTGGGGTAAATGTTACCCTAACTTTTTTGTGCATGTTTATTCAAATTTTGACAAAAGAACTTGAATGGACAGAGCCTTTTGCATAAAAAAGGTCCTTCTGTCTCATTTCGATAGGACGCACCGTTTTCGAGATGAATCACTTTAAAGGAAACGTTGCCTGAAATTCCCCGAAATAAAGCTGAATACTTGAGTGCCGCAATCAGACGCAATATCCCAACAGTGCGTTCTAGGACTAGTAATAGGAAGAACTTTTCAACAAACCCGGGTCATAAATGCGTCCTGAGGGAGCTAGAGCCCCGTAAAAAAGGAACGGGGCCTGAATATCTCCATAACTTGCCGAGATCAAATGACGAAATTTGGTATGGAGTCGTGGTGTTGATAAGAGCTCAAGCTGAATCTTTCAACACGATTCCCGAATTTTCAACAGGGGCGTCCAAAGGAGGGCAGCCTTGGAGTAATCATTTTTAGCAAATTGTGAGAACCTTCATGATGTAGTTTGGTGGAAAAGAGATTTATTTGAAAAGTTTACAGTAATTGTTCGAACAAATTTCCGTTTTGTTCAATGCAAAGAACCGATCGTCGCCTGATTAGATTGCCCGGAAAGGACGCAAAATTTCGAACGGTTGCTCCCGAATTTCGTTGATGGCTAGATTGATTCTCTGCTGCAGAACCTCTCGAGAATTGACTTCAACGGCATAGACGAGGTCCTTCATTCGTTCCCAACAATAATAGTCGAGGGGATTTAGGTCGGGTGATTGAGGTGGCCAGGGACCACCTCTCCCTATCCACCTCCCAGGAAACCGTTCATCAAGCCAATTTCTGACATTACGTCCGTAATGAGCAGGGGCTCCGTCATGCTGAAAGTACATCGCTAAACGGGTGTTTAGTGGTACATCGTCCAGTAGATCATATAGCTGGTTCTGTAGGAAGTTTAGATAACTTTGTGAATTCAGACGTGGTGGAAGCTCAGTTGGACCAATTAATTGATCTCCGACAATGCCGGCCCATAAATTGATGGCAAATATCTCTTGGAAATGAGTGCGGCGTATCACGTGCGGATTTTGGTTTGATCAAAAGTGGTTATTATGGATATTAAATGTGCCGTCTCTTGTGAACATGCATTCATCGCTCCACAAAATGTTTGGGACAATGTTTGGATGGTCGACAATCCACTGACAAAAATGCACCCTCGGAAGAAAATCTCCTTATTTCAAATGCTGGACCCTCGGCTGGACCCGTTGGAAATGATATGGATGGAGGTTCTATCTCCTCACTGTTCTTCCTACCTAAAAGGAAAATTTGTGATCATAAGAATTGTTGCATAGGGTGCCTGAATTGTAATTACTATTGTCCGAGGTACATTGGCAATTCTGGCAACGGTCCGAATGCTTCTTCGGGGATCTTCTTCGAAGAGATTTAAGATGTTCCCTACATCATGACCATCCGGCCTGCCTTGTCCTCAAGCTCTCCGGAAACTACCGTTATCCACTAGGTTCCTGTGAACGCTTACAAACACCCCACGATCCGGTACTCGGCGTTGAGGAAAACGCTTGCGGTACTCTTGAACTGCAGCCAACGCACTTCCGTTGCAGAACCAATAAATAAAATGAATATCTGCAAGTTTTCGATGAGTATACCCTTCCATTTTCGATTACAGAATTTAGCCTCCCAGTAAAAGAGTCGACCTGACCTCAACTGGTAGGTCAAAAACCGTAGAACGCAAAAGAAAGAACTTATCAGGTTGTTTTTAAGTAGGCAACTGTTTTACTTTTTCACATCAGTCATATTAGAAAAGGGACAAAATTGCTCGATGCAAGAACCGATCGGTTTTTTTTCAAAATAGTAATTGGCTGATATTCTGTAATTGAAAATGGAACGGTATACTCATCGAGAACTTGCAGATAATTCATATTCACCACCTCTTAACACCACGACTCCATACCTAATTTCGTTATTTGATCTCGGCAAGTTACGGAGATATTCAGGCCACGTTCCTTTTTTTAGGGGGCTCTAGCTTCCCCAGGACGCATTTATGACCCGGGTTTGTTGAAAAGTTCTTCCTATTTTTAGTCCTAGAACGTACTGTTGGGATATTGCGTCTGATTGCGGCACTCGAGTATTCAGCTTTATTTCGGGGAATTTCAGGCAAAGTTTCCTTTAAAGTGATGTATCTCGAGAACGGTGCGTCCTATCGAAATGAGACAAGAGGACCTTTTTTATGCAGAAGGCTCTGTCCATTCATGTTCTTTTGTCAAAATTTGAATAAAGTCACGCACAAAAAAGTTAGGGTTACATTTACCCCACACCCCCTCTCTTTGGGGCACTCCTCATAGAAATTTGGCAATACTGTTCACAACATCAGGTTGGCAGTCGAACACGTCACACCAAATTGCGTTATTTTATCTCGGCTAGTTTCGGAGATATGTAGAAAAAACCTTCTACCGGTTTCCACCTTTAAGGCGCTGTAGCTCCCTTAGGAAGCACTTTTAGAGCCATGTTGTTTGGAACATTTCTTCCTATTTTTGAACGTAGAACACGCAGGCGAAATATTGCGGCCTAATTTTGGGACACCCTGTATAAACTGCTGGACAACGAAGTTGTCCTTATCGTGAAAATGGTTCGACTTTGAAGATCAATAACTTCCGATTGCCGAATGCGATTTCCATTTTGTTTGTTGTGTTGATTAGCCCAATGTTTCTGTAACATATCCTGTTAGAGTGAATGTTAAGAAACTCCCTGTAAAATTTCTACAGGGTGATAAGTAAAATACTGCAAAATTGCACCGATTTCATTGTACCCCATTGTCAAATTTTTTTTTTATGCATTCCAATACAAAAATCATGAAGTGTGGTGTCTTATCTCGAAACGGTTTTGGAATTACTCAGATTGGAAGTTTATCTTTGAAGATACAAATTTTTATGTTGAATGTTACAGATTTGCCTTGTTGGCACGCGAGATTAAGTCACTTTTGATGAATGGATGTTGGTATTGGGCAAGATTGTTCGTACAACAGCCCAGGACAATTCTACTCTCAACACAACTTGAATATTTGTTGTGGGGCCAAGCCGGGGGCACTTTTTTGAGTGGTTGTCACTGCCTGTTTGTCGTACGTTGAATTTCGTCAGAATTTCATCAGAATTCCAGATGTGGAACATCTTCTATTTGCAAGTTCAAGCCCCTGAACATGGTAACGAAGTAAAACTACAGTTTCCGAGTGAAGTAAAGCCCCCCTGGATGTTGTACTTTTTGTGTGTAGCCCAGGCGCCAGGGAAAACAAAAAGGAAATAATTGTTTTCTGGCTGGAAACTAGCTTAAAACGATCTGTGTAGCTTAGGTTTCGACATACTAGTTTCCCCCCTTTCGAAAATATCGGCGTCATGTCGCCATCATCAACAAGAAGTGCACCAGCGTGGATTTTGCCGAATATCTTAATTTTGGGTCATCTGACAGTAAAAGATGTGAGGAGTCATTTTGAAGCCTATGAAATTTCCTACAGTTTGATTTTTCAATCAGTTTTCTGCGACCTATGGTCTTTGAGATAGAGCTTCTGGAAGCGAGAGTCATTGTCGTGAAAGCTCCATGGCCACTTGACTCAAAAAACTAAAATGTCGATGTGACAAAAAAAAATTCAAAATGAGATTACTCGAGAATTCTTCATGCTATAGTTGCGGTGACAGTCTTAAACTCTTCCTCTTGAACCGTAGATTACGAATATTGAAAAGTCAAAAACGTCACATTCGAGGTCACATTGTACATATACAGGGTGTAGTACGGGAATCAAATCAGAACAGAGAAATTTGACATATTTCTTCGATTTAGCCTATGCGAAACTCTAAGCACTTATCACGAGTCCAATACGAATATGCATTGCTCTGTGAGCTTCACTTGATACACTTAAGAAGTGGTCAGCTCACAGCCTTTCTGTAAAATGTTTTGAAGGCCCTCTGAAATCATCAAAATTTACAGTAGCAAGAAATGTATGTAACAGTATATTATATACCAAGGAACCAAAGTGAATTTTTGATCCCTTTGGTGAAGTTTGTTGCATGAGGGCCCTTTGGGTCCAAATCCCCAAATTAAAAATTCACTTTGGTCCCTTGGCATATAATACACTGTTATATACATTTCTTGGTACTGTAAACTTTGAATATTTTGATGATTTCAGAGGGCCTTCAAAACTATTTACAGTAAAGCTGTGAGCTGACCACTTCTTTAGTGTATTAAGTGAAGCTTATAGAGCAAATCCATATTGATATTGGACTCGTTTTAGGTGCTTAGAGTGTCGCATAAAGGCTAAATCGAAGAAATATGTAAAATTTCTCTGATCTGATTTATTGATTCCCTCAGTACACCCTGTATATGTACAATGTGACGTATTTGTCTTTTCTATATTCGTAATCAACGGTTCAAGAGAAAAAGTTTAAGTCCATCATCGTAACTATAGCATGAAGGATTCTCGAGATATCTCATTTTGAATTTTTTTTGTCACATCGACATTTTAGTTTTTCGAGTCAAGTGACCATGGAGCTTTTACGACAATGCCTCTCGCTTCCAGAAGCTCTATCATAAAAACCATAGGTCGCAGAAAGGTCACTTAAAAACCATTCCGTAGGGAATTTCATTGGTTTCAAATTGACTTCCTACATCTTTTGCTGTCAGATGGCCCAAAATCAAGATATTCGGCAAAAACCACGCTGGTGCACTTATTGTTGATGATGGCGACATGACGCCGACATTTCCGAAATGGGGGAAATTAATATGTCAAAACCTAAGCCACACAGATCGTTTTAAGCTAGTTTTCAGCCAGAAAACAATTATTTCCTTATTGAGCTGATTTTTGCTCCCTGGCGCCTGGGCTAGTGTGTGCTATACGTGAGTCTAGCAAATCTGCAAAATTCAACATAAAAATTTATATCTTTGATGTTAGACTCCCAATTTGGGTAATTCCAAAACCGTTTAGAGATAAGACATCACACTTCATGATTTTTGTGTTGAAATTATAAAAAAAATGTTTTTATGAAAAATGGGGGTCCGATGAAGTCGTTGCAATAGACCATTTCCACATGACGTCACACGCACGTGTCGAACGACTGATTCGGGGCAACGTCAACATGATGTCAACTATACGTGTCAGTTTGTCAAAACTTTGTGTCACCGGTGACTTTCACACACCGACACCGACTGACAGATTGACATATCACCAATCTGACTGACGCACATGACTGACGTAGCCCACGTGCCCCGTGACAGATAAGGCACATCTGACTGACGTTGCCCCGAATCAGCTGTTCAAGACGGATCTGCGTGACGTCAGTGGAAATGGTCTATTTTGCACCATTTCACGTATCACCTTGTAGAAAATTCACATGAAGTTTCTCAACATTCACTACTACACGATGAGTTACGGAAAGATTAAGCTAGTTAACGCAATAAAAAAAAAATGGAAATCCAATCGGCAATCGGAAGATATTGGCCTCCAAAGTCGGACCATTTTTCCGATCACGATTTCCGACCATTCTATTACGTGATAGAAAGATATACACGAAAAGACAAATTAAAACTGTGGATGCCATTATCAGCCTGGTTTAGGTACCTACGGTTTTATAGTTGAGTTTGATAACCGTGAAAAGAGACTGTAGCACCTATAAACCGGGCCGTAACCCTATTATTTTCATAAAATACATATTTTGACGAGTCCATTTCTCTCAGTGTCCGGAAAACATAACGTCCCACAATAATGCGCTAACAGCGGTCGGTTTGTGTTAACAGGAACGACCGTGAGGGGAGCCTTCGATCCAATAAACGAAATAGCTGATATTTGCAAAAAGCACAACATATGGCTGCACGTCGACGCCGCATGGGGCGGCGGTTTAATTTTCTCGCAAAAACACAGGGCCCGGCTTAATGGAATCGAAAGGGCGAACTCGATTGTCATTAACCCGCACAAGTTGCTGGCCGTTCCTCAGCAGTGCTCCCTGCTGCTGGTCAGAGACGAGGGCATTCTGCATAAATGCCACTCCAGAGGGGCCGAATACCTCTTCCAGAAGGACAAATACTACGATAAATCTTACGATCCCGGCGATAAATATTTGCAGTGCGGAAGGAAGTGCGACGTCTTCAAGTTTTGGTTCATGTGGAAGGCCAAGGTGAGAGATTCGAGCGATTTATTTTTTCCAGGCGCGCGCACGGTTTTGTCGGCCGGATCGTCATCGCGATTGTCCTCGGCAAACACTTGTCCGACTTTCAGTTATACCGTCCACCAAGCTCTGTTCAGTTTTATCCCCCCAATTCCTAATTTTTATATCCTGATTTCATAATCCTGACTGCATTGATTGTAAGCAGAATTGCTATTATTGACCAAATCAATTAGGAGTGCAAGTCAAAATATTACTGACCGTATCTGGACATATCGTTCTGCTTGTCCATTTGTTGCTGGATGATATGGTGCTACCTTGTCGTGAATTCAATTGTTCTTGAGTAAACATTGGAACTCAAAGGATTTGAAACGAGATTTGAAGTTACTTTTATTATCTGTAACCAATAGTAACTATGGTTGAAGACAGTCCAGATCTTGCGAAAATGTCTTGTACTTCTTTGATGGTCCTTTGTGACGTGATGGATCGCATCGGTACGACTTCTTACCATATAAAATAACCTACAACGATTAAAAGGTGTACATTCCCAAATGGTCCTGCGAAGGGCTAGGTAGTATCCTAATGCACGCAAGCCGTAATTTTTTCAACTTTCATTTCCCTATGTTCTTATTAGTCGTTCTTATCGTCCAAGCTAATCTATTTCATCCAATGAATATTACAATGGCAATAATGGCCACAAAGTGTTTCTCTTTTTTCAAATCAATTTAGCAATCACGCGACTGTCCACTTTTACATAATCCTTTCACTTATCGCAGCCCAAAACAGGCGATAAATCACCAGATAAAATCAGACATTCTTTCTCTCGCCGGGGAGAATATCAATTTCCTTGTCTTTTTCCGGCTTCCGCAACTATTTTTGGAAACTGTCTCGCGGTGCCGTTTATCCTCCAACCACTGCCTCCACAGTCCCTCGCGTTCAATAATCAAGATTGAGTCGAATCTGTATCACTACACGTATCCGCCGCCCACCACCGAAACTCCACCGCCGATGCCTGTCTCTGGGAGAAAAACTTCGGAATTTGATTTGAAAACAAAACGTTCCTTTATATTGTCACGTCCCTCTTTATTACGTAATGCCCGGGATATGAGGCATCGCAGGTGTAGGCATGGTGCGTGTGCGAAACCCCAAAGTGCGAGATGTCCCGTGCCTATATACGCGCAACTTCCTTATACCTTATTTCCTCTCTTATGTTTGTTGTTTTTTAGGGCTCTTCCGGGTTTGCGAATCACATCGACACTTTAATGGAGTTGGCCGAGTATTTCGAAGGGCAAATCCACGAGAGACCCGAGTTTATGTTGGTCTCGCAGCGTCAGTATATGAATGTTTGCTTTTGGTATTTGCCGAGGTATCTGCAGGGAAAGCATAACGTCTTGGATTACGGCGCCCAATTGCACAAGGTAAGGAAAAATTTACAATTTTCTTTTCGCGTCCGGAAGCTCTTTTCAGAGAGTATTTACCTCGTTTTATGCGTCGCGGTCGATCACCGCGAGTTCTACTACCTGGGGCCAATCCATTTAGCGTTGGCATCTAACCCCGTTTATTGCTTGACGCGCTCTGGAGTCTCGAGAGACCTGACTTGACGCTGATCCAATCATGCTACTGACACGTAAACAAAAAATCTCGACAAAAATCAACGAAGATCTCGAAGTAGGTAGGTATGTGAAGAGCAATTAAGTTGTCGGAGTTCAAAATGTCGTTGAAGCCAAAGAACTTCTGATTATGTATCAATAAGGTGAGTAAAATATGAGTACAATATGAGCAAAAGGTGAGTGATAATGCGTATGGTTTGTGTTTTTGTGAGGTGGGTCTCTTGCGCTCCGTACAGACGTCGGTCGAGACACGATGCCCCATCGGATCGGGGATTTTTCTGCTCGGGTTGCAGGGGTTTGCCTCCTTGAACTGGGAAGGCCAGGTAGGCCGTAGGCTTTACAGGAGCATCAATTATTTGTGTTTTTCGGAGCTGGTTATGACTCGTTAGCTGACCAATGAGTTTTTTACAATTCCGACCACCGTGCGTAGTGTTGATAAAAATTCCATTACCCATACACACACAGTTTACTGATGTGACGGTGTTACAAACTGACTGTTTGCAATCTGATTCCCCATTGAAAAACAAGCAAGAAAGTAATAACTGAAAATATTCTATGATGGTTTGTTGTTGTTGAGGAGATATAGACCGTCAAAATTGAACTTTGAAAACTGATTTTCTTCACTTCTAGGTTTCTTGTTCGATTTTGACCAAATTCACTACTAGTAATTTGAAAACAATAGTATATTGTGTGGTTAGCACAGAAAGTGCCATATTCCTGGCCGACGACGGAATGTTGCAGTCGCCGAGGCGCTAGCCGAGGCCTGCAACCGGCGGAGGCCTGGAAGTCACTTTCTGTACGAACAGCACATACTATTTTTTAGACGATCTAATGAGAAGTAATAAAACCTAATGCTGAGTGACTTGTCCTGAGTCCTATCGTGAAATCAAATTGAAATAGTTATCACAGTAATCTTCTTCTAGAGCATAAAAAATCTAGCATTGTTATGGAAACCTAATGTTGTTTGAAAATTTCTTTCTGCGTTGTGCTGTGGTTGTGCCTACAATTGAAAATAATATGGACGGCGAAGAAGTTAGTGAAGATACGGACAGTCGAGAAGGCCAGTGTACACCTCCAGACGTTGTCAAAAGTGCCAATTTGGCAAAGACGCAGTTACTATAATTCATTCCAAGCTTAAAAAAAAAACTACAGCTTGCCATGAAAAATTCGAGTTTTGTTGGTGTCCTTGATTTTTGATGTTTAATGTCATCTTGATACACGATGCAGGCGTGGTCAAAAAGACCTTCCCAACTTTTCACTGAAGCAGACATCGTGAGCAACGTAAAGGGCCTGCGTAGACTTTATATCTCAGTCATGCCGCCCATAGCACCTAGTTCGAAGCCTGGGCAAGTCCGACTGCACCGGCCTTCCAACAACTGACATCTGTCAAACATAACTGCAACACATTTCTCCAGTTCCGGTGTAAAGTTAGCCCGCCTCCTCGCGGTGCACCATGGATTCAAACTAAATGGACTAACAAACTTGGCGGCCAGACAATTCGCGGAATGTAGATCTCGTGGCCAATACTGTATCATGAAAACTGTATTTTCGTATCGATATCAATGTGCCATACGCTGAATAAGATAAATCTTGATTCAAGGGAGGTTACGTTGAAATTTGTGACCCAATGACATGCTATGTTGTCAAATTGTCATTCTAGGCACTCTGTCGCCGACAGGTCACCGGTTTGCTCACTGGCCTGCGGCGCTTTTTTTCGGCGAGGATCACAGATCACGATCGTCTGGAACAGTGAGTGAATTAACGTACATAGTACTGACAGGGCGCAACGAGCTTAGGTCACGAGATCACTTGCGACGAAATCACACTCCAGCGATAAAACTATGTCGTCCTCGGTCATTTTTCAAACTATATATTTTTTCTGCAACTCCCAACACTTTTTACTATTGAAATAACGTGCCTAACGACGTTTTCAAAGCAAGATTGGATGAAAATAATGTGTCAGTCTCAAAATCTGATCCAACAATTGAATTAAAACGGAAATTCAGCAGGAGCAAACATCACTTCGACAAATTTGTTTAGAACCGTCTGACTTTTTCAATCCATCCACTTATCTGATTGTCTAACTGGAAGAATAAATATCACAGGCAACTGTAGTTTTCAAGCCTCGCCAGATCAGACGTAGTGGCGGAGGCTATTTGTGGCCGCTTTTTTTTTTTTCGTGATTATTTTTTTCCCTAGTTCCTCGTTCCTCGTTTCTCAAAAAAATTCACCTAAATCTTTCTTATCTCTTGAACGGTTCAATATATCCAGTTCATTCTTTCGCTAATCGAATCTCAACTATTGCAGGTTGATACCGACGACGTTTAAAGATGATCGGTCGAACATAAACAATCTTTAACAACAATAAAGAATGCACAACTCGTGAAACTCATTCAAAATAGAGAAAACGCATGGATCCCAGCCTTTCCATCATCATATCTTTGGATCTAATGAAGCTTTGTGCCAATTTTTTTTTTAATTGAAGTACATATCCAGACCTTTGTACAGTGTGACAGCAATTGAGAAACAATGGTTTATTATTCACTTATAAGGTTCATAAACATTTTCATCGGCTATGAATGCAGCATGATTTTCAATCAGCGAGGAAAATTTTTATTTTCACAGTTTTCTATATACAACCAGCGAAGCGATTGGAGCCAAAGTATTGCAGAATTTTTTAAAAGACAAAATTTTGATCTAGGACTTATAGTTTTTCAGATATGATTTTTTTTTCTGACGCAACCAAAAACTGTAAAGAAGTGGTGCGCGCATGCCACTCATATTTAATATGCAAAATGCTGTACATTACTAGTGAGGTGGGCATTTTTTGTATAAAGCTGAGCTTTCACAGAAATAATCAGATATTCGCTTTCTCTTAAAAGACATGGAGGGTGGACATCTGACAAGGTACCTCAGGCTTATATAGATGAATCCATAACAATCAAAAAAGAAGTTGCGTACAAGATTTTCAACGGTAATAGCGAACGTCAGCCACCTAAACGAGGCGATTTTACCACGAGTAGTGAACATCAACTAGTTAAAAGAAGTGACGTTCTAGAACTTCGGATGTCATCAACTCATCAGTGACTCGCTTTTGAACGAACTTTTTCTACCCAGCAATTTTGTAACCAATAAATTACCTCAAGGCATGTTTAGTAATGCCACGAATTGTACATTTCATGTACAATATTGTAAATAACAATAATTAAACGTGTTCTTTGAACGCTCCACACTGCTTGCTCTTTCAATTTAGTTCAATATAGAAGGTAATTATACTTATCAAAATGATGAATTTCAAAGCCATGCATTTCATTCAATTCAATAATGACATTGATCTATCGAAGTATCTGACACTTTTTTCTGGCCAGCGGCCGTAAATATACAATATTCCTGGCCGGTGGCCAGACAGTTCTTTCCCGTACTGTTATTTTTTTTCGTTACTGCATGGGCTCACTGAAGCAATCGTTCATTTTGTGGCCTGGTAGTAGACTCGAAAATCACATATTTCTGTCTAAGTTATCTAAGTTTTCTCAGAACTGTTCAGTTGTGTAGATATTGGAGAAGGTAAATGGGGTGTTCTTGTCTTTTTCACCTATTGCCTACCCCACTAAAGATTTTTCCAAACTTGTGACATTTTTAGATTCTGCATTCAATTTGGGAGGAAAAGCTACTCGTACAAAATTTTGATTGCAGCCTTCGTTTCCGAGATATCTAAGACAAAATGTTGAGAAACATTTCAAAAAAGCTGACTTTCGAAGGCCGGAAGATTTTGTGTCTTTTGAAAACTGGTTGTTTCTTAGCCAAAGTGATGGTTACCTAGCTTGAAAATAGGGGCTAAAAACCAACTTCATTGAAGAAATCGTGAACCTCTTTGTATGCTATATTTTTAATTCTTTAAAATTGAGGATTTTGACATGTTCTTTGACATTCAAACTTGAGGCTGTCACCTGTAGTTTCCTGACAGAAGTAATTTTTTTTGGCTGTAATTTGAATGTTATTGAAACCGACACAAAACTGAATACCTACAAGCTAGATAGGTGTTGGTCATAGCTCTAATAATTATCGAAGCCCTCCAGTATCGAAGCTTCATTTCGTATTTTTCGACAACTGACGAAAAGGCTGTTTGAACCATTTTTACCAACAATGTAATCTCTGCGGGAAAACCTACGAATGGCCGCCTTGAAAATCTCGAAAACAACCTTCTGATGAGAAGTTTGCAAGATTATATTTTTCTCCTGTATTGAATGCAGAATCGAAGAATGTCATGGTGCCAGAAAAACATTGAGTGGCGTGAGAAATAGATGGAAAAAGAGTGCCATCCTTCCACTGGACAATTTCGAGGGAAGATTTTGTTGATTGGATAACAGGTCAAAAAACCTAGAAATTATCACAAAAAAATTAAATTTCAAACTCCAGCTTTGATGAACTATATCTTTTCAACGAGACATCGTAGAATATTTTCAGTAATTACTTTCTGGCGTGATTTTTGATAAGAAATCTAGTCTCGGAGCTTTTAGCGCCACCACTAAAACACCTGTGTATGTATTTGGAGCGTTCGGAAGATTTTTCACCCAATATACAGAATGATCTCAAAATGGCTCACCAGAACAGTACCGTAAAACCACATAACTTTGAACAACGACAGCCACTTTGAACATTTTCTAAATTTCGTTTCGCGTTGTTGTAGCGCATCTATTTTTGAAAATATCATGAAACTGTAAAGCGCATTTGAAAGTAGGGACATTTAGCTTTATAATAGTGGCAACTCTGCTTGTCGTCTCAACATCTATCACAGATTGGCGCCCATTCAGTATTTTTCGGCAAAACGATTGTCAAGAGCAGTGCGTCAACTTCAAGTCGGAAAGTAAGTAAAAAAGCACTTTATGGCTAAAAATCTTCAACATGTGATACATTCACATGTACCGACTATTGTGAAATTTGTTCCAAGTCGATATCTTATATTCAAGTTGAGTAATTATTTTAAAACCTAAAAAACCTTACTTTAAAACGATGCAATAATGTTCTTATTTTTCCTAGAAATGGCAGAATTGGGCCAATTTTTTTTCAATTTGAAGTTTACGTATTCATGTTTAAAAATATCACAGTGAAGTTTATTAAAATTTATTGACACCATCTAAATGTTTCATAGGGTTTTACTCTCGTAGATTTAGTAAAAACCCTCGTAGACTTAGTGAAAATTGGAATATCGGCGTAATTTTTTTTTAAAAAGACCTTGGTGTTCAATGTTGCATGTATGAAGAAACAACTTTGGAGAAGAGCCAGGAACACCCTTGTTCAAAGTTGCCGTTTTTGACGACAACGTTGAACACCATGTTTTTATTTTTTTTTTTATATTTTATCAAAAAAACATCAATTTTTTTTTAATACATACAATCGATTCGGTACAGACAAGCCCCTATAATGCAATTTTTGTTTTTGGAATATCTCTTCTGGTTATCGCGTTATGGACAAAAGTATGTTGAAAAGTGTTCAATGTTGTATGGTTTTACGGTACCTACTACGCTTTATTTATAATGTGATTCAGTGATGCGTTATAAACTTCAAGGGTAATTTGCCCATCAATAACCAAAATACATATAGGTACCTACCTTATAGGGCAATGGAAAAATGTCGTACCAAAACAATGAACGACAAGTCACAATCCACAAGAAGTATTTAAAAAATTATTGGACTTCCATTTTTGAAGTTATGAAGGGTCGAAATGTGGTCCTTCGAACCATTCTACAGGGTGTCCGTTTTTCGAGGCTAAGCATGGGTATCTCGCTTTGTATCTTAAGAGATACAAAGTCGGTTAGATTAGGAAAAAGCTGCGCATTTTCATGACGATTAATGATCCAAAAAGAAATTTGACGTATCATTTTAGTTTTTGAGATATCGTGGAAAAACAGGAATTTGAATTTTTGTTTTAATTTTTTATTCAAAAAACGGTTGAAGGTGGCCTTTTCTAATCTGGACATTGTCAGGGCACTTTTTCAAAGGAAATTCAAAGCTACCGAAATCTTTATTCTAGCTTTCAAAGCAACCGAGATACGACATTGAACTTTTTTCTCGAATGGGCGCCATATTGGATTTCGATATTTTTGAATACGGTATTCTTTTCTGGTTACAACGATGTGCCACATGTCACTGTTGAATAAATGTTCGACTTTTTTTTTTAATTGTCGGTGCTAATTTTGTTTCCAACGCACTCTTTGAAAAATGAAAAAATCTTTTTGCTCAAAAGCATGAATTCAACAGTGACATGTGACACATCGTTGTAACCAGAAAAAAAAAATTGTAATAAAAAATGTCAAAATTCAATATGGCGCCTATGAGAGAAAAAAAGTTCAATGTCATAACATTAAATTCCCCTTGAAAAAGTGCCTTCACAATGTCTTATTAGAAAAGGCTACCTTCAACCGTTTTCCAATTGAAAAATAAAAACAAAAATTACAAATTTCTGTTTTTTCTCGATATCTTGAAAACTAAAACTGACAAATCAAATATCTTTTCGGATCATTGATCGTCATAAAAATTCGCAACTTTTTTCTAATTTAACCGACTCTGTATCTCTAAAGATAAGCGAGATACCCATGCTTAGCCTCGAAAAACGGACACCCTGTATTTTCGTTATTTCAACAAAATTTAATAAACTCTTGGTGCAAGAATTTATGAATGAAAAATATCAACTAGAGGGTACTGGGTGTGTACTAGATTTCCATTAACTGTAAATAATGGGGTGATTTATGAAGTGAAAAATTCAATGTCTTAAAAAAATTACATGAAAAAATTCTTACAAAACCCTTTGTTCATTGAAATTCTTCAATAAAGTATGTACAGGGTGTTCACGATAAAATTCACCCCCCCCCCCCTCTAGGAGATTCCCCTTTGAGATATTTTGAAAAACTAGAAACTTTTTCACAACGATTTTTCCCAGGAATCTTGAATCGATTGTCTAAAAGTTTTCAAATGGTACCGTATACAGAGTGTGACATGTGTAACTTTTTTATTTCAAATGCAATACCCTATATTTTATTACGTCATTTGATGAAGCCTTTCTTTCTGATTACAAATGTATATAACATTTATGATATCATTTTGACAAGGAATAATAAAATAGGTAGTCAAATAAATTAAAAATTAAAAATTACGCGACACTCTGTGTTCGGAACGAATTAAACCATTTATCCATGCAGAGATGAATTCTGCAGACAAAATGCTACGAGACTAACTTTATTTCAAGTGAGTTGTAGAAACCAAAGCCATCTTGCCGCGAAACAAAATTATTGGACTACCTATTTTATTATTTTTCCGACAACTTACTTGTCAAAATAAATCATAAGTGTCACATATATTTGTAATCAGGAAAAAAAGCTCCACCAAATAACGGAATAGAATATAGGGTGTTGCATTTAAAATAAAAAAGTTACATATCACACCCTGTATACGGTACCAATTAGAAACTTTCAGAGAATCGATTTAAGGTCCCTGGAAAAAATCGTGAAGAAAAAGTTGTTAGTTCTTCAAAAAATCTTGAAGGGGAATCTACTGGAGGGGGGGGTGAATTTTATCGTGGACACCCTGTACCTAGGTATTTTGACAATGATTATTCTTCAAAAATGCCTTCAAACCATTCGGTTAAACCCTCAGTCGATGTGA
This sequence comes from Anaspis maculata, assembly GCA_949128115.1. NCBI lineage: Eukaryota > Metazoa > Arthropoda > Insecta > Coleoptera > Scraptiidae > Anaspis > Anaspis maculata. Next base: position 123,551,993 of record OX421961.1, read on the forward strand.
TGCAGGTGGTCACACGGTTTTCCACCAAGAAAGAAATAAGATTTTCTTCGTCTACACGACTCACCAGTCACCCTGTACTACTTACAGTAAATGGAAATCTAGTAAACGCTTACACACCGCCAGTCGTAGGTCGTAGGTATCCGTAGTACCAGTACCTACCTACTCAAGCTTGGTGAACCATTTCGGTATAATCATCCCTGTAGGTTAGGTATACCCACCGGCCCACCGCTGGCTATAGGATACATTATGAATTTTATTCCGGACTTTTGAATAACCCTGTAAAATTATTAATTACGCTACTTATTTGTATTAATTTCAAAATGTACATACAATATTAATCCTTCACATGAGAGGGAATAGCTGGATATTATTATAATTATATTCAGCGTAAATAATTTCTGCATGAAATCTAGTGCGCTGCGTCGTACAGTCGCGCCATCTAGACCTACCCAACAAAAGATGAACTTGAGAATCGCCCTCTGCAATCGAGTGGGTACTAGAGAGCGCGGCGCGAACTAAAGCGCAGGGTTTCTGCAGCACGGCCGTTTTAAACTTGGCTTCTGCTTCACAGGTGGCGCCACAGATCAAGGCGATGATGGTGCAGCACGGATCCGTGATGCTCGGATATCAGCCGCTCAAGGATCTGCCGAACTTTTTCCGATTCGTATCGCAAAATTCGGCTCTCACCAAGAAAGACGTCGACTACATTCTGGATCACATATCGGAAATAGGCTCTGCCATTTTTAAAGCTTGAGTTGAAAACAACAAATATAACCATAATATGCAGAATTATGATTGTGTACCTAGGTATACTAAGTTTTATACTCTTACCTATTAATAATTATTGCAGTAGGAATTTAATGTATCTTGTAGGTATAGACAATACAAATAGAGAAGACCATATGTTTATCACCACCGTCGTCACGGATATTGGGGCATCAAAAATCAGCCAACCTTTTTTTGAATGATGGACTCGCCTGGTTCCTACGCAACCATAAAAATTCGAGACGACATTATGGTCTTTTCTATTTGTATTGTCTATACGTACCTACTTAATAAATCGGAGTGGAGATATAAAAAAGGGGTATTTTGAAAATCGCTATAAAATTCTTGAAAATCACTCGAAGAAAATTGTAAATTTTTTCATGAACTCCTGAAGTCTTCGTCAATGGATGGATGTCTAATACGGGGTGATGAAAAAAGTCGTTTAGTTGTGTTATTTTTACTATCGAACTATCGTGCAGGTTTAGAACGGTTTTTTCCACAGGTTTCAAATTTTTTTCTGTGCTCTTGACCTTGGATAGGTTTCAAAATTAAAAAGAGCATTTATTATTCTCTCATCATCTGATGCATACAATACAGGGTGTCGCAAAAAAACATTTATGAGACAGCCTATATTTTTTACAACTGATGTAGTTTTTCAGTCTGAATATACCTAAATTATATGACACTTATTGTAGTTTCTCTTCAAGGCAAAACGTCAAACAATTTAAAAAGTCGCATTATTAAGCTGCAAAGCCTGTAGCCACTGTAGGTACCAGTGGGCTGGTCATTTGACCGCTGCTAATAAAGTAATGTCAAAATAATCAAGAGCAAGGTGTCGTTGCAATGATTAACTGCAGGTCAATTCAAAAATATCGTGGCAAATCTCTTGCGGAATGGTACAAGGCAAGGACAAATTGTCAATTCGCTGAACGTGTCACAAAGTGTCATCAGTAGGGCAAACCTGTGCCTCCAGGCCATTGGCAGTGCCCCAATCGCACATGAAGGAGAGGTCGCCCGAGAGTAGAAGTAACTTCAGTAGGTAGGTGGAAGATCGTTTTCTTGTTACGTGGGCGAGAACCAATCGTAATAAAAGCAGGTTTGGTCTGTATGAGTTAGATGGACGTGTTCTCGTTTGAAAAGAGCCTGGAAGTCGTTGCCAGGAACAGAATATGGTACCATAAGAACCATTTAAAGGTGGATCAGTGGATCAGTGATGGTCTGGGGTGGCATCTCGCACAGCAGCCTTACTACATTGATCTTCTGGTGCTTATTCACATCATGATGAATTGCAAAAAATATTGAGATGGTATCGTAATTGAACCGATTGTTGTCTCCCCCACCCCTAATTATTCAGGAGCATGAGCAGGAGATTTTGTTCTCATAGATGATAATGCCCGTCCGCATAGAGGAGCTCTATATGTAAATTAGGCGATCGTGGGCCACCACATTGTACGAATGAATTGGCCTGCGAGATCACCTGATTGTAACCCAATAGAGCATTTCTGGTACTGCACAGTGGGCCAAGTGCCGTAAAGAGCGGCCAAAAGTCGAGCAAGGTCATTTCAATATTTCGGTACAAATTTTTGCTACCTTTTAGAGAAATATTCAGTTGATTTATAAGTTACCAAAGTTTTAAGATTCCAAGGCAATTGATAACTTTTGTGTGATGCCTCCAACATAGGACTTTGAAATAGGTTTACTGATAATTTTTCCATATAGCATTTTGTGACGAAAGTGCTATTGCCGACTGTGCTTTTCAGAAGCCAGATATCATTCTATAAAGTTTACCATAGCTCATACTTGAAGTTTTTTAGAAGTAAGTCATACTTCACACAGGATATTTGTTCCTTGTTTCAGTAATATAAGATTCCAAGAGTTCCATTTTTGAAATGACTTACAAAAAAATGTTCCACCTTGCTCCAGCCTACAACTTTTTTCACAAAAAGCTACAGCTTTTTCAAGTTGATTTCAAACGAAATTGTATGCGTTCACGTGCGTCCCCGTGATTAATTTTTTTTTCAAATACAGGGTGATTCAAAAAAAGCGGATTCTCTTTCGGGCACGTTGTAGTAGACGTTAACGGAGCATGGGAAAAACAATGAAAAAAATTAATCGGCTTCGATTTACAAGTTAATAACAAAAACGAATCTGTTTAATCTGGCAGCATCGTATTAGCAGGTACCTACCTGGCACTTTCAGATCGAAGAGGTACATTATAATAGCATAATTGAATTGTTACCCTGGAAACTCCGTGAAACCTGCCAGGCCATACCAATCATACTTGCCAAATGTATTTTCACAGCACTTTTGAGGTGGAAGACGAATTTTTAAATTTAAAAATACAGCTCAAATCTCAATCGCGAAAGAAATTTTCATTCGGGAACTACTAACGACATGTGATTCCTCGCAAGTGACGATGCTTAGCTCCAAAATCATGCAAACTGAGAAAGTTGAAACCTCAACTTCACCTCTTCATAACTCAAAGAATAAATGAGCAATTTTTTTTACAATTTTTTTCGTGCTCCGTCAACGTCTCCCACAATGTACAGGGGAGGAAATGCTCCGTTTTTGAATCACCCTGTATAGTAGGGTGGGCCGCTGCTATAGGTGTGTTTTTTTTGTTTTCATAATACGGACTTCTAATAGCGCGGGAAAGTTGCAGTTTCATATGCTTTTCAAATATCTAGAAGCTTTTTGTCCCAAGTTTTCGTCTTCAGCCTCCGCAAGACGTGTCTTTCAGAAATATCTCAACATTCAGCTTTTGCAAGATAACGAATTGAGTTATGAAGAAAACTGTTAGTGAAAAAATAGATAAAACTCTTTATTCGACAGAAATGGAATGATAAGACTTCAATTATCAATATTTTATCAATATTTTTTGTTTTATCTCACTCTGGGTTAACAAAATTTTGACTTACCAATATGGGCATCAGTTTTGTAGATTCATTCTTGCTGTAAATAGAGCCATATCTTGATTCAGCTCCACAAACTGCTGATGCTGCTTCTAAAACTGTTTTCACAAATCGCTCCACTGATTGGGTATAACAGGGAAAACGTGGGAATCCTAATCGAGGAATTATACCGTTAACATTCAGTAAATCTTTTAGTTCATCATCCGACATACGGGGTGGTATTTTGAAAAGGACTCACCTCCAATTTCTCGCTGCACAATTTTTTTCTGAGAAAAAGCTGACAAGTCGATTCTATTTTTGAGAGGGACATCTAGGACACGTATTGCCAAATTCTTATTTTCAATCCCTTTGCCCCCACCCCCTACCCTAGTTTAAAATTTCAAATTGCATTACTTATCTTGTGATACACCAAATTGAAGGCAATAACATTGTTTCCGTTAAACATACTCTGAAATCTTCGAACTACCCTCTTAACCCTTTTAAAAATTTCTTTCATTGTCGATTAGAGGAATGTTTTTCTGTCAACTGCAGATTCTTGAGAAATAGATTTCCCAGCAAAAACAGGGCGATTTTTATTTCGAGGGGAACATCTGAGACATGTGTTGCCAAATTTTCATCTTCATTGCATTCTCTCCCCAATTAAGACCATTTTTGAAAAGGATCAGAGGGTGATTTAGGCAATTCGAAATTATTTTTGCACGAAGGAAATTTTCATACTTTCAATTTGATGTATCACAAGGTAGATAATTTATTGCTATTAGAATTGAAGTAGGCTAGGATGGGGCCGAAAAGATTGAAAATGAAACTGTGACAACATGCCACCCTCGAAATAAGAACCGACCTGTTTTCGTTTAAAAATAATTTTTTCCAAGAATCGGGATAGTTGACAGGATCGAGAAAAGCTTTCCTTTGATTGAGAATGAGAGAATTTTCGCAAAGGTTGGGAGGTGACTTGAAAAATTTAAAATTTGTTTGTCAGAAAGAGAATTCTATTATGTATCTTCAGTTTGATGTGTCACAAGTTAGGTAATGCTATTTGACATTTTAAAGTTTTTTTTTTTCATTTGGGTGGTCTCTTTTAATAATTTCAAGAACGTTTTGATGGATGTATGATATTATGTCATCATTGCTAAAACTCTTGTATGAGAAACAGTTGAAATTGAAGTTTTCGCCCAAAGTTGCTCAATTTTTAATGTGACTATTTCTGCAACTTCAAGGCAACTGGGCTTTTTCGGTTGAAAAAACAATACTGGAACACGGGTTTTTTTGTGCCTGACTGTTTAATTTCATATTTTTTTATTGTAAATATATTTTTGAACATTTTCTGGCCTAATAAAAATTTGCGATTTTTTCTCCAAATATAGAAATTTCAACGTCATTGCGGACCCTGAAGTGATGATTTTTTCTCAAAAACGCTGTAGCGATTTCTTTTTGTAATCTGATTATGCATCTTTTCCGCACTATTAGAATAAAAAAATTGGAAATATGATTTTTCGGCCCACCCTACTGTATAGGATCGTTGTATACATTCAGAGATGTGTTCTCTGAACCGAAAGCTGTTGTCAATAAATATTCCCAGAATTTTTGCTCTTTCAGTGACTTCCAGAGTACAGTTTCCAATTTTAAGATTAATGATGTTATTCAGACGGTTGCAGGTACCTACGCTTGCTGCCAAAGAGTAACACTGTGGTTTTTGCAGAATTCGAGGTGAGCTTGAGATCCGTAGACGCTGTATAATTCGGTTCAGGTCGGCGTTTTTCCTGTTTACAGCAAGTTATAAATCACTGGAGTCGAAGGAATAGTAGATCATCTGTGTATCGTCTGCGTATTGGTGAAGTGTGCAATGATGACAATTGAGCCTAGAATGGTGTTTGAGATCAAATAGTTATCAACTTATCTTATCAACTTATCAACAATATTTCTTATTTAGTAGATTGCGAGGTTGGTTGTTGATTTTTATCCAAAACAATTTTTACCCATTATAAAAATCTAATTGTCCCATTCCTCCGCCATTGTCGAGGCCAGCCTTTTTAAGAAATCTGTAAATTCTTTGTGCAACGCTCCTTCGTATACGCTTTTAGTACATTTATCAGCCTTCAGCATTGCTTGAGGGACAACGTTGGTCAACGTTGATACTCACAGTACTTTCTTCTGAACTACAGCAAGAGTTTATCTGATTTGGCGGCACTTACTTCTTTCTTGTCCAAAAAAAAAACTATGTTCCGCACACTTGTTGGACCGGAGCTTTTAGTATGTTGTTCAGCATTGGTCAAAGGCCGTTTGTGGAAAATTTCAAAAGGGACATATTCATCTCAGGGTCAAACCCTAAAATGCCTGGGCTCACTGGCGGCTCCGGCATTTTTGAACAGGGGGTACGGTTTACCGGCCAGGCGCCCTAAGGCTCAAGGTGAGGGCTACGATCAAAATAAGCCTCATGGTTCTCTGCAGTGGCGTACCCAGATTTATGGACAAATAGGGGGGGGGGAATCAAGGAGGTTTTGTGTATATTTCAAAGATCGAGTCTGTACTGGGCGATCGCAGCTACCAAAAACTAGCGCCGCAGGTGAAAATTTTTGGGCATAATGATTAATTTTGTTTTCTTCCCTTCGTGGTTGTCAAAACTCAAAAGTGCAAAACCATTCGAAAAACATAACCCAAATTCTGTCCAGTAGGTATCAATTAATCAATCAAATGATAATAGAGCCGCCTTGGAGCCTTGGCCAGGTTTTGAAAAGTTTGCCAGGGGATAGGTGTGAACGTCAGGGGACACATCATACATTCTTTTTTGTAATGCGCATGAAGTCTTTGGGGGATGCTGTATCTGATTTTTTCCTGTTAGTTGAAGCCTTAGAGGGGGGATTATACCCTTCATCCCTCCCTCGTGAGTACGCCCCTGCTTCTCTCTATGATTTCACTGGAGCTCCCTATATGTAGTTGATTCAGGAGCAGTTTTCAAAGAAAAACGATCATGACAACAGATTGGTTTTAATAGTATAAATTGAACTCTTCTTTTCGTATCTAGTCAACTAAACTAAACTTCAGGATGCAATCTTCAATTTTTATGGATTTACACCTATATGACTCTACTGTCATTGTCATTACTAACAGGGTATTTAGTCATTCTCCAGTCATAGTAGACCAGCTTTTGGTTCTGTCGGAGCCTGGAGGCTCTAGCCCTCGGCAGTATTGAGCTACATATTTACTGAGTTGGCAGTACATATATACTATTTTACTCATAACCATGTACCTACCTAGCTTATAGGATTATGGTGTTCAAAAATTGAAATTAGAAAATATTTTTTTGCCATATTTTCCAGATCGGCGAATAAATTTTTCTGAAACTTGACTCAGGAATACGGATTTACCCACTCATTGTTTGGTTGGATGCATTATTCTGGAATTTATCTTCTGAAGTTACCATTTCTTCTTTTTCCCGCGGAGTAGGTAATGAGTTACTTCCCGCCCTCTTAACAGAGTATGTAATGAATCAATTGCCATATTGGTTGTGAGTGATAGTACATGACATACCGAGACGGAAAGAGGTTCATTACAGATAAGAGCCAAGGTAGCTGCACAACGCGCTGCAAGCCGATAGTTCGTAATGGTTCATTTTCCAACTTTTTAAAAAGCCAGTAATGATCAATTATTATGGTGGTTGTGAGTAAAAGTTCTTTGCACCTCCACAAATGTTATGAGAATAGTTCCAATAAGATTCTATCGCGCGACGCCCAAAGCGAATTTCCATACGTAACATTATCTATCAATTTCATTGACAAGCTTTTATTACGTTAATCGCAATGAAAATGAGTTCTTTTGTTATGGGAGAATAAAACTTGTTTTTCTATATTTTCATACCAGCTCACTGATGTAAGTACCATCTCTCTATGATTGTGTTATGTTCTTTTTTCTATTCTCATCTTTGGAGAATTCATTCATTTAAGGATAGGAGCCTATGGATTTGTATATACTGTTTTTAGCGCACTTCTCCAAACGGGAAGGCGCTTTTGTCCTCGCTTTGTCCGTCCGTCACAGCATCTAGTCCTAGACGAAAAGGTTTTTGCGAAAAATTTTTACTAAAATGGGTAGCCCATGACCTTGTTTCCCGAACCAAGAGAAATCTCGACGAAACAATAATAAACAATTACAATAATAACAATTTAGTGTGGCGCGGCATCGCCGTTGAATGCTGCATTTCAGAAGCCGGCCTGATCTCGAAAGTTATCACATGCGAGGAAGTACCCGATCTTATCATTTTACCATAATACATATGCGGAGTTATATTTAGAGGATGATTTGAACTTTATTTTAATGAAAATTTCACATCGGTGCGAGGTGCAGGCCAATAGTTATTAATTTTTGAAAATGACTCCGAAACTACGGCTCGGCCGCAAATGATTTATTCGTTGCTTGCTGGTGCTTGATATCCTTTCCTCCGAACAAAACGAAATTCAATACAGAAAATATTTCAACTCGAATGGGTAACTCATGGCCTTGGTACGCGAATCAAGAAAAATTTTGTCGAAATGATCATGAACAATTACAAAAATGACATTTTGGTGTAGGGCGGCTTCGCCGATCAAGTGCTGGCATTCGCGGTAAGATGTAGAAAGTTGCGATATGCAGGCAACTACAATTTCTTGATGAAATACATCACTGCATGTACGGCATTATATTTAGAGAACAATTTGAACTTTCTTTTGACAAAAACCCCACTTCGATTCGACCGTCGGGTCAATTGTTATCAATTTTTGAAAACGACCGCAAAGCCACGGCTCGGCGCATATTACACGACCCTACAAATTTAAAATCAGACGTGCCGAAATAGTAATTGACCATTTTGAAATAGCCAATACTAAGTACCTAAAGGATAATGGCACTCAAATTACGAAACATGTTCGCTCAATAACAAAAAAAAGTAGGTAGGTATCACTAAAAATCATATGACAGGCTACCATTTTTCGGTTTTTCGATAAAAAAGAAATGTTCCAATTCAAAACTGAACCCGATATTCGTGTTCAGGAGGTCGAAATCAGTTGGAGAACATTTTTTTATATAAGTAACAGAATGACGCTTATGTGGCCGGTTTGTCTGTCTGTCTGTCTGTCTGTCCGAGTCCGTGCAGAAATTAAGACGCTGTACTCCTTCTCGAGAATTGAAACAAGAGTCTTGGAACTTTTTTCCGATTAATAGCTGATGTCCCCAAGGGTGGCCAATGGGCACTATTTTTGTTATCCATACATCGTTATCATTATTCTCAAAAAACAGAGATCTCCTGTGCACTTTGATGAAGTTGAACTTCTTCTCGGGAACTAAAGCTACAGCCCTTGAAGATTGAACTTTATCCGGTGGATAGCTTAGGTTCTCAAGGACCAAATAGGCAGAATGGCTTTCATAATTCGGCCGCCATCTTGGCTGCCATATTGAAATTTCTTATTAGTGGAACGATTGTCATGAAACTTGAAACTTACCCTTGTCTAGTACGATCATTCTTATTTTCAAGCCAAATTTCATGATTGCCCCACCATCTTGGCCGCCATATTGAAATCTCTTATATGTGGGAGGATTTTCATGAAACTTGAGAGTTACGCTTGTCTCGTACGATCATTCCTATTTTCAAGCTAAGTTTCATAATTCTGCCGCCATCTTGGCCACCATATTGAAATCTCTTATTAGTGGAACGATTTTCATGAAACTTGGAACTTACCCTTGTCTAGTACAATCATTCTGATTTTCAAGCCGAATTTCATGATTCTGTCGATATTTTAGCCGCCATATTGGAATTTTTTGCCCAAGACGGTAGAACCCTAATTACTTAACATCTTGCGTTCACTAATCCTCCAAAAAGGAAGTGCGCTACTGAGCCTCATGCCCATGAGGCGTATTCGCTTGTTTTTTCCTGTTTTGTGATACTGTATTGTATCAAAGAAAACAATAAAGATTTATTTGATTTGATTTGATTTATTACGTTAATTATTTTTCACAAAGAGTAATCCATCGGTACAAGTCGTGGATTTTTTTTTCAAAATTGATGTTTGGCGCCCCTGATTTGCGACAGGGGGTACGGCCGTACCGTCGTACCCCCCGTGGAGCCGCCAGTGCCTGGGCTATAAACATTTTAGAATTAGACAAAATCAAAGCTACTTTCACCATAATTATTATACTTCCATTCCCTACCGAGAAAGCAATTCATCAAAAACAACCTATATTTCCCACTTTTTACTCACCATAAGCAAGTGTCAAGAATTCCAAACCGATGAGCTTCAGAATTCTATACCTGTCCAGAAAAATTATCCAGATTGTGCCATACAGGGTCACATTATTTTCTATCTAAAAGCTGGAAAAAATTGTTTCGAAGTGAAATTATACTTTACCGCTCAATTCTTTAGATTGGTTTTCTTGACTTGAACCGGCAATTAACCGCCTGTACCTATTTGTAAACCCATCAAATAACTGCATTTTTATCGTATTGTAGATACCTACCCAAATAGTCCAGTAAAATGAGGCGATTTTTAGGCCAAAGTTGGAACAAATTAGGGGCAAGATGAAAAAAATATGACGATGTAGAGAATGAAAAACTGAATGAGAAAAACCAAACTTCCATTTCCAGTTGTCCCGGAAACCATGGAAAAAAAATGGAGAAAATGGAAAAACATGCGCCGCGATCTTTCTTTTGAAACGGTGAGAAAACGGTGAAGATGTGTAAAAACTGTCAGGGACAAAGTTGTAGGGAATTCAATAATCCACAAAAAAGTCCCTGGAGGCATATGTCTAACTTCTTTGATTGAGCAGTTTATCGCAGTCAAAGTTGCGCGCCGGTCTAGTGAAGTGGAAAAACTGTCTGCGTGACCTTCCTTCTTGGATGCTGTGAGAACGACAAGAGATATCAAAAAATTGTGAGCGACAAAGTTGTAGAGAATTGAATGCTTCACTAGAAAATCTTCAAGGCCAATTATTATCACTTCTAGTTCAGCCGTGAACCACGTTCGAAGTTGCGTGACAATCCTGTTGATAAAGTGGTTCTTCTGGAAAACTTACAAAAACCCTAGACTCGATGAAAAAACTATGACAATGTAGAGGATGAAAAACTGGATCTAAAAAACCAAAGTTTCATTTCACACCGTTGTGGAAAATCTAAGAAAAAAAAAGAAAATGTTGGAAAATAGTGATTTGCACTCCCAGCTTCCTTATTGAATACTGAAATAAACGTAATGAATATGGGAAATCTGAACAAACTAGCTTGTAGAGGATTAAATCATCTATAGAAAATGCCGTGATGACATGTATGCATCTTTGTCGACTTAGCTGCGGAGCGCTATCAAAGTTGGGTTACATGACTAGTGACGCGTCGCATATGTGGTCAAACTGGCACGACGTTGCGGTCATTGTTCAATTGATTATAAAACATGATTGAATGATTTGAAAAAATTGCGTGCTTTGTTGAACGTCTGGTAACTATTGTTGGAAATGTAACTCCGCGGATGAACGCTGTGTTATGTATAAAGTTTCTTGTTTGACAAAATTGAAGTCGTGAGTGTCACTGTACTATTTTCGTCATATTTTCATTCTAGAAATCTAGGACGAGAGACTAGGTTTCTAGGGAATTTCTGAATTTGTCGTTTCTAATCATATATTTATAGAATCGAAATAGTACGAAAATAGTATCGTGGCACTCAGACTTAAAATTGAGAAAGTACTTGTATTTTGTAACATAATATGTATAATAATTGAAAAACGTGATTCACGTTAGATGATGAGATGTTTTTCAACTGATTTCTGATGAACAATGATCATTCAACAACAACAACTGTCCACCTGAGCAATTGTTGGAAATTAAACATTTCTCTGTTGATGCCTATTAGAACCCAGGATAACGTAGCTCTCGAAAATCTGCTACGGCTGATTTCCTGCAGATGCTTTAAAAACTGCGAGAAGCTTTATGGATGCAGAAAAGCTGACCTCAAGTGTACCAAGTTTTGCCTCCACTGCCGTGGAACCACCTGTTGTCACGCTTCCTGCATTGTCGTTTCGGAAGACGATGATGATGACTACAATGATGATTCTAACAATAAGTAGCTACCCGGACGTAAACAAAGTACGCAATTTTTTCAAATCAATTAATCATGTTTTATAATCAATTAAACAATGATCGCAACGTCGTGCCAGTTTCACCACATATGCGACGCGTCACGAGTCATGTACCCCAACTTTGATAGCGCTCCGCAGCTAAGTCGACAAAGATGCATACATGACATCACGGGATTTTCTATAGATCATTTAATCCTCTACAAGCTAGTTTGTTCAGATTTTCCATATTTATCACGTTTATTGCAGTATTCAATGAGGAAGCTGCGAGTGCAAATCACTATTTTTCATTTTTTTCTTCTTTTTTTAGGTTTCCCGAAACGGTGTGAAATGAAACTTTGATTTTTTAGATCCAGTTTTTCATCCTCTACTTTGTCATAGTTTTTTCAACGAGTCTAGGGTTTTTGTAAGTTTTCCAGAGAAACCACTTTATCAACAGGATTGTCGCGCAACTTCAAACGTGGTTCACGGCTAAACTAGAAAAGATAATAATTGGTCATGAAAATTTTCGAGTAGAGCATTCAATTCTCTACAACTTTGTCGCTCACAATTTTTTGATATCTCTTGTCGTTCTCACAGCATCCAAGAAGGAAGGTCACGCGGACAGTTTTTCCACGTCACTAGACCGGCGCGCAACTTTGACTGCAATAAACGGCTAAACTGAAGGAGTTAGACATATGCCTCCAGAGACTTTTTTGTAGACTATTGAATTCTTCACAACTTTGTCCCTGACAGTTTTCACACATCTCTTACCGTTCTCTCACCGTTTCAAAAGAAAGATCGCGGCGCATGTTTTTCCATCTTCTCCATTTTTTTTCCATGGTTCCCGGGATGACTGGAAATGGAAGTTTGGTTTTTCTTATTCAGTTTTTCATTCTCTACATCGCCATATTTTTTTCATCCTGCCCCTGATTTGTTCCAAGTTAAATCCTTATTTTACTGGACTAAAAGTTTCATACGCTTAATACCAGCTTAAGGACGGAGTCATATTGGTGAAATAAGCGTTGCGAAATCAATCTGTGTGGGTTTATTCCTTGACGGATTCTGACCATTTTGGTCTCTTTCGAAAGCTACAAGGATGCACTTTGGTTTGAGCCCATTAGCAGTTCCAAAATCCAAGAAAAATTTTTAAATTTTGACATTTGAGAAAATTATTTTTGGATTTTGGAAATGCCAATGGGCTCAAACCAAAGTACATCTTTGTAGCTTTCGAAGTGGACCAAAATGGTAAGAATCCGTTAAGGAATAAACCCACACGGATTGATTTCGCAACGCTTATTTTACCAATATGACTCCGTTCTTAACCTCCTGGAGCTCTAATCCTAATTGAATTTGCCATGTTGCTGTACAACAATAATTGTACATGACCAATTTCCGTGTTTGCGTAAAAATGTTGAACGGAGACCGAAAGAGAAAGATAGATTGAAGTCCAGCACACACCCCTGTAGGAGGGAAGTATTGCGTGATTTCATGAGCGTGGCTGGTGTTTCATTTTCTTGATCTCAATCTTTCGGCTGCCACGTCTCAAAATTTATGTACAATTTTAAGTGAGCTGTACTTACCTGATAATTATTGTTCCTGTTTCTGACCTTCACACTTCACATACAAATTTAAAAATTAAAATTATATAAAATATGCCACAGAAACTTTTTAGTGAAGGTGAAAAATAATTGTTGTAGTAAAAAAGAGAAACGTAGTGGTATATCCCGTCCACTTTTTATTTTCGGTAGAATTGCTCTTTGGAGAAAAAATAAAGTGACAAGCTGGAGCGCTGGGACGATACGGCTGATGATGGCCGCTGATAGTTTCGCTCCAAAATTTTGCAGGTGCCATCAGCCGTAGCCGTAGCCCCTTAGCTTGTCACTTTATTCTTAATTCAAGAAGTCATTCTACTGAAAATAAAAAGTGAACGGGATATGAGTACCTACGTAGATACACTTGTCATGTCAACAGTAAGTTTTTATAGCTCACACATCTATCTTGTACTTCCTACCTGTCTTACATACCTAATGTAGGGGAAGAGAGGCGAATATCGACCAGTGGTCTAATATCGACCACACCACTGTGGCCCACCCTGTAAGTTTTTTGAAATCATGACACAGAGTGCCATGTAGCATTTTACAAGTGAACTCAAGCACAGCTGTCAGTCAGCCATTTATTCGAAGTGCTTGACTGACAGAAACGGATTATTGTTTCGAGCCGATATGATTCAAGTTCAGGAGTGTTCATGATAAGGTATTGCAGACTTTTCATTGTAGTTAGACTTGGGTCTCCTGGTGCAATGTACCAAGGATTATTGATAGTAACTTTGTGTAGTAGGCCTAGTTCCATAATCTTACCATGTTCTTCATCATCAAAGAATTGTTTTCTGCTTTTGTTGTCGGCCAATATCCATCACGATGGTCGATATTGTACAAATGAAGTTTTATACATCATTTTAGATGCCTCGCAAAAAATATCGGCGAAGAACGAATCGTGCCTCGTGTGGTGCGAAGATCACCTGATGAGGTTCTTGAGAGTACTTACACAAAAATTATTTTTAATTTTCTCTGTTATTCTTTTAGGTTCCTATCATGGGCGCCGCTCTTGGTTAATGTTAGGAATAGGGAGGCAAAATCAAAATAAAACTAGATTTTTTTTGAAAACAGATGTTTCGACTTGTATTTCTGCGCTTTTGCTAAGCATGCAGACTACAAAATGGCAAAGAAAACGTGTGATCGATATTATCCGACCTGGTGGTCGATTTTATCCCACTGGTCGATATTACCCGCTAAAATTTTACCTTTGCTTTTGAATTTTTTTCGCAAAAATGTTTCTACTTAGTGAGTGACTATTCAAGGTTTTGGGTAGTTAAATGATTGGGGAATATGGTACAAAACGTACAGCCTCGACAGTGCACATGGCGACTGGTTTTGAATTTTTTGCCTTAAGTGGTCGATATTCACCTGCTCTCCCCTATTTACTTATTAGGGTTTTTTTACGTAGATACTATTCATTGTGCGTCGCAACTTTATTTTTCATCATTCTAAAATGGGAGAAATATGGCATGGAAGATTAATTCTTTAGAATGAAATACTTATGAATGATATTTCTTCATTTTTTGTAGGCTAGCGTGCAATAGCCAAAATTGAACACTTTTGGTGGAGGAGTGGCCATTATTTGCGTATATAACAACGATTCTTTTGCAATCGTGAAAACTCATCGTAGGTCGACCTACATGTCCCAGAAACGATTTTTTTTGAAAATTCATCCTTGGAAACCCGCCGATTTGGCTTGAAGATAGCGGAGTGGCGCATTTCCAGAGGGCATAAAAGGATAAGAACCAAGCACTAATATGCCTGTAGCGCTTTTAAATGTTCATTGTATTTTTCCTTCTTTTGAACCAGCAATCTCAATTTTTGCCGGTTCTTCGTCGTACAGTAACAGATTTTTCTTTGATAAATTGAAAAAATTCTTCCATCCTTCTCAAAGTGGTGTTGTGACAGTCTAGGTTTTTTATTTTTCTCTAAATAACGAAAGAAGCCAAAGAAATCCCAATAATTTGTGGTGTAATTTGAAGAAAGATAAAAAAACACCCAGATTGAAAAACCAAATGTAAAAAGTCTCTGGGGAGAGCAGGGATGGTTTGGACAATAGGCTACTTCGTTTGGGCAGGTGCGCATGTGTGAAAGCGCCAGATTTTGAAAACTTTCGTACACCTGTCAGTGTGAATATGGAAACTTGGCAACGCTGCATGCTCTGTCTAGCCGCCTGACCAACTACTGGTTCCTGGCTGTCACTTTCACACACACCGTAAATGCATCTGTGCTTCGTAGCTTCTTTGAACTTCCTGCTCGGTACAGCCATTTTCAACAAGTTGTGTTCTTTCGTCAAAACATGAGCATATGAAATGAGGTCAGGTAGAAACGAGAAGTGTCATCATAATTGTCACAAGTGACAGTTGGCGCCGATGTCTTGTTGTTTTGAGCGCTGTTGCCATTTTCGTTGTTCCTGAACTTCCACATAGGTATGATCATTGAACTTGATTTCAATGAAATATTTTTTTGAACATAAAAATGGTATCTAACATCCAACCAAATTATTTGTGGAAGTTCAAGTGCACTGCAATATTTTTGTGTGTTAATTTTCAATATCGGTGTACGGAACTATGAAATTCGCGCCACACATGCTCACTCAAAAAACACCGAAACGAAGGGACCTATGGTTGTTCTTGCAGCTTAGAGTTTCCCGTAAAACTTGATTGGTTTACTCGAGGGTTTACTCGTCCAATCTGTCAATTCAGCCATATTGCGAACGCAAAGAAGTTATTTGTTTACGGTTTTGTTAAGTAAGTTGGAAAAACGCATTTTCATGGCTTTTTACATTGAATTTCACTTAAAAAGAAGGCTATATAATTGCGGAAACAGCCGCCTGTCAATACTCCTCTTAAGTGATCGCCAATAATCCCTGAAGTTTGTGATTTATACTTTCCTGTAACTGAAAACATTGTCAAACAATCTATTTGGCCACACATTCGCCAAACCATCCTGCATGGTGATTTTTTCAATTATTCATGGTCAAAAAAATAATAAAATAAAAACAATGGATATTGAAGGAGTACAGGCATTCGATCATCGCCGTTGATCGCCTCTGGATATGCGCGCGATTCTGCCATATTCAAGAAGCCAAATCGGAGGATTTCCATGAAGAGATTCTCAAAAAACTCGTTTCTGAGACATTTTGTCGGAATTTGCATTACGGCGCACCCGGTATGTCTCGGTTTAACTGACTCAACGTCAACGTCACACCTGGTAAATTCATCATGGATGCACAGATATGCACATTCTAGCTTCGTCCAGTCCCTTCAAGCGCAAATGAACTCTGAAACGGAAAATTTCCATAAAAACTGCAGAATTGCAAAAACACATGTGCACTTCCGGCGCAAAGCGCGAACTACACCGTACATCGGCCCAAAAGGAAAATCAAATCACAGAAACTGCTGACAGCTGATGGTCGATTAGAAGGCTTTGGTCGATAGACCAGGGCCTCTTTTGATTCAAACAAGTTTGATGTGCGGTTGTGGGGAGCATTGGCTCGAATCATTTCATATGCGCTAGAAGGGACTGCATCTATGTGCAATGTGCATCTATGATGAATTTACCGGGTGCGCCGGCCGTTAAGTCGGTTAAACAGAGACATACCGGGTGCGCTCAATTACAAGGAAAACTAATTTACAAAAATTAAAATCGAATGAGAAATAAATACAAAACGTAGCAAATAGCATATTCAGGAAAATACACAAGAAAATGAACAGCAGTGGAAATGATAGGGAAAGGTGCAATAGAAACGTAGAATGTGCCTAAAATTGAAAAATTAAGAACTTTATTGAAGCCATTTCAAGAATATTTACGACGTTTCACCTACCTTTCTTCCACAGCTTGTTTGCTCGGCTCTGGAGAGTAGTACCTACCATTATTGTGTAGTACGTTATGGTTTATTGTCGGTTGCTTAAATACTAGGGGCAGATCGTATGTTACCTTCTCCTGGATATGTGTACGGTCGCTGTGAACCGTTAAACTTGTGTTTTCAATAAGAATCTCCAAAAATTCTTGATCAATTTTGAAAACAGAGCCGCTATAACTATTTTAAGCAGAATTTGCCAATCTACCCATATATTTTTGACGTGCGCAGATTATCTGAATCGCTTTTATTTAAATCTAGGTAGGTATGTGGACTAATTACGAATTTTATGTCAAACTTTTGCTGCCATCGGACGTTTGAAACGGGCAGCGGGAGCAAATAAAACGAAAATTCGATCTCCGTCCGGATTTTATACCATCAAAAGGGGTTCATGGCGCGCGCTCTAGCCTCGCAGCGGAAAATCGCTCGGTAAGGTGGATCAGATAGTTTTATATGAAATCCATAAAAGCTGCTACTTTAAATTAAAACAAGTAAAGATACTTACCTTGATACCCGAGATATGCTATCCACTGACAGACCTACCTACATTTAAAGGTTTTACGACTGAAAATTTATCGGTCATAAACCAATTTTATTGGCTAAGTTTTATTATTTAAGTTCTTGTATTTTCATGTCAGCAATTGAAAGAGCCGTGTTTTTCTTATTTTGTGATAAAATATTTTCTTTCTTGAGACCAGCGCGAAAATAATAGTTTTTCTGGCTAGATGAAGATATAAATGATGAATTTTATACCGTTATGCTCCTTTTTACGGGCCGAAATATTAAAACTTGCGCCATGTCCGGAGTTTAGCAAATGTTCCATAAAAGCGCCCATTTTTTTTTGCAATGTAATTGCATAATATATTATTATGTATAACAGCTGGGAAGGTAGAAAGAAAACAGCATGCTTAGTAAACATAACTATGTATATTGAACTATACACTTAAAGAGATATCCATGATGCTTAAGGGCTATATTTATAATGCATTTTTAAATTTATAATTTTAGGATAGTTAAAGTATTGATTAAATACATGTCATAAATAACCTGCTTTGCATTCATTCACGTATCATACAAAACTGAACCTAGTGTTCAAAACCTCAGATAAAAGTATTCCTTTGAAAATATCACCACAGAAAAACTTCTTGTGCTCTCCTAATCCTACCTCACCAAAATCGGGTGTGTTTTATTCAATAAGATTGCGGCAAAATTTAAAGGACTTCGCCAAGTTTTCCCTTAATTTTAACAATAATTCGGATAGTTCTAGTTTATGATTTAATATCACTAAGTTTTCGTACACAATCGAGTTTCACTCATCCACGTTTCTCGGTTTTCTGCCTGTTCACTTCGTCGTCTCACTACTACTGACCGAACGTGTCACTTAACTTAAACTCAACTCTTGACTTGACGTCACAACTTAATCCTCAACTTGATTTTTAACTGTGCAAAGTACAGCGATAGGTTGACCCTCGGGTTGACCAACCCTACATTTTCCGAAACATAACGTAGCAAAATTGTATTATTTTCTAAAACTGGTTAAATGAAGCTGTTCTATTTATAAAAGCGATTGAACAAAATATTATTTCTAAATTGCCTGCTGCTAGCCGTAGGGTGGACAGAGCTTTTTTTTTGAATTTACTATAATCAAGCAACTTTTCGGCTAAAGTTCAGTTATATAAAATGAAAACTTCGTGGATAGTGCGTATGAAGCCACCTAACATAAAATCTGATATAATCACAAAAGATCACAATCGACAATCTGTTTTTCAATTGAAATACCACTAGATATACTCCATAAATTAAGAGCTGTTTGAACTTAGATATTATTACTGACAGTAGTTGAGGTCCAATGTAGCCACTAGAGTAAATGTTTCTCAGTGACGTTAGTTGACATTTTATCGTTTTGGTTCATCTGTCATGTCCACTAGTTATTCTCAAAAACTAAGAAAAAAAAATAGCGCCGAAAATAGATTTACCTGATGGCTTTTCTATAAGTTGAAACACCGGAAGGTTACAGCGTAATTCATGATGTTAGACTGGACAACTGCATGTGACTTTATCTCATTATATCTCCCACTATAATCATTAATCTGTATTTAAAACCACTGATCAAGATGCTTCAAAGAAGCCAATCAAATGGCAATAAGTTGACACTTGTGAGGTCACTGATTAGTGTCAGATTGAGATTGAATACATCGATTGCCAAACAACGGCTTCGGTTGAGTACCCTAAAAAAACATGTACATCATTCGGAACATTGAACAGCGCCGTTGTTATTTCTTCTGGATCAGAACAATGCAATGAGAAAAACATTTTCTCAAAATATCGCAGGTTAAAACTAAATCACCCTATAGAGCAAAGTGAACCTGAGTGAATCGAGAAACGTGGTGATGATTGATTATAAAACTCAACGCATGCACAAAGTACAAAAAGTAGTAAGTCATTTGTATCACAAGGTCCTGAAAGAACCACATAATAATATACTTAAATTTAATAACATTCAATGACAATAATGCGGCATCTCGACGAAACATTTTTTTTAACATCTAGTTTATGTGATGGATCAAAAAAGGTGTACCTGGCTCTAAAAAGTTATTTACATGGTTCTAATTACATGCAGGTACACAAGTATTTTGAAGGAATTCTTTTGGACGATATCGCTACACAACGTTTTTTTTTTTGAACAATAATAACAAACTTCGACGAAATTGCAAGAGTACTTTTTGCTGCCAATAACGGACTAGTTAACAACAAAAAATCTCGTTTCCATAAGTACATCGATATCAAAAGAATATGTTTTTTTTTCGTTTGTAAATATTTGAAATGGCTCTCGTTTGAAGAGTTATTATTGCTACGAATTACATGAAGATTATTGTTACTACGAGGACGAATATACAGCTTCAGAAGAGACGGATTGACTTCGAACGATTACATTATGATTATAACACTTAGATTTTGTGAAATTCGTAAAACTGTCCAATGCCCGACACTGATCAATGCTGGTTAATATCACATCTGAAATCTGCAACAGAAACAAGTATTAGAATTGTAGTAATGGTGTATAAAAATATGATTAATGTAACGGGGGATATAAGAAAAGTGATCATATTTTTTTTAATGACAAAGCCAGATGAATGCGCTGTAAAACAGCGCTTGACACCTGATGGATCTGGTTTCATGATGGTTTCAGGCATCAGAGCTAATTCAAAAGACATGCATTTCCGTCACCTTGAGAACTTATTACCTCTGCGATGCGAATAGGTTCCCGGGCTACTAATTAATAAAAACTCATTAAACTTTTATTATTGCAGCGTTGGCAATACTTAATTTGTATAATTGCCCACAAACTAAAAACTTTTATGGCGCCATAAAGTGCTGCGGAATAAATAATATGTTCGTAACATAGGTACATAATACCTGATGTAGAGCTGTTTTCTTTTTTATTGCAAAATGGCGGTTACATTTTGTCATTTATGCATATTTTCATTTATATCAGTTTTATTTACGGTCCTTTAATGGCTATTGTTAAAGTGAAAACGTGCTCGGTGGGGTATTGTTTGGCATTTTTTCTCCATCCTCTTCCTGTGGACAGTGCTGAAATTACAGGTGAGTTAACACACCAAACATGTTCGGCCGGGTTTATGGCCAAAGCGAGGTCTGACGATCCGACAGGGATAATAACAGGGTGGATGATGGTATCTGGTGGCTTGTACTGATTACGACACGAGATAATATGGCAGGCATGTTGGTGAAATATCGCCTGACCTCAACACAAAAACCTGTAACAAGTGTAGTCATTTCTACTTCTTACTCCGCCGTTTTGACACGACTGCAAGAAATACTGTCTCGGCTAGATGCTGGTCAAGTCTTATATACCCAGCATGAAAGCTTCTCCAATTTCAACCAAGGGTCTAAAATCTACATGTCCTGTAAACAAGAGATTATTTTGATCGAAATTAGTACTGGCAACCGATTCGGTTTTCAAAGCCTGGCTCCAAAAACCGGCTCCAAAAACCGCGGTTTCAATGACAGTTGGAAACCGGCTTTCCGAGCCGGCTTTTGGAGTCGGTATTTCCAAGTCGAAATTTAAAGATAAAAGTCGGATCTTTTTGCGTTTGAAAACGAAGTTTGAATGTTAAAGTCAAAATTTCATGGTTTAAATTAGAATGTCGAGATAAATGTCGAAGCTTGTCTCGTTCAAATCAAAGTCGCAGTTCAAGTGCTTGAAATCTGTATTTTGTGTTTGAAGCTGAAGTTTTCCGTGTTTAAAGTCGGAATTTCGAGATAAAAGTCGAAGATTTGCGCAGTTGAATTCGACATTTTGAAAAAAGTTATTGTGTTGAAGATTGTGAAAAAAATTTGCAGCTCAAGCAAGAATGTAGAGATTAAAATTTTTCTAGTTCAAAATGTTCCTATGTTTATTCCCATGTTTCTAATGCTCGAAGTCGACATTTCTTGATTGACGTAATATGTCTAAAAAAAGTCAAAGTTTTCTTGAGTAAAGTTTCAGTTTTCTGTGTTTAAAGTCTGATATTTACATTTCAAGTCACAATTTCGAGATAAAAGTCTCGTTGAAGTCGAAATCTCGAGATAAAAGCCGGAGCTTTTTGTGTTTGAAGTCTAAATTATTTTGATCAAAGGTCGAAATTTTTGTGTTAAAGTCGAAATTTCATGATTCAAATTAGAATGTCGAGATGAAAGTCGAAGCTTTTCTTGTTCAAAGTCGCAGTTTTCGTGCTTGAAGTCTGAATTTCGTGTTTGAAGCTAAATTTCTCAATGTTAAAAGTCGAAGTTTCGAGATAAATGTCGAGGCTTTGTGCGTCTGGAGTCGACATTTGAAAAAAAGTCAAAGTTTTTGTGTTCAGTCGAAATTTCGTGATTAAGTGGAATATCGAGATTGAAGCCGAAGGTTTCTTTTTTATTCAAAGTTGCAGTTTTTCTGTGTTACAAGTCTGAATTTTACATTTCAAGTCACAATAGTTCAAGTTAAAAGTCTTGTTAAAACTCAAAATTTTGTGATAGAAATTAAAATATCGAGATGAAAGTCGAATTTATTGCATTCAGAGCCAAAAGTTTAAGATAGAAGTCGTATCTTTTCGCGTTTGAAATTGGAATTCTGGAATAAAAGTAAAATTTGTCGTGTTGAAGTCAAAATTTCGTGGTTGAAGTCAAGATGTCGAGATAAAAATCGAAGCTTTTTTTGTTTAATGTCGTAGCGTCACCGTTTGAAGTCTGAATCTCGTGTTTGAAGTCGAAATTTCGAGATAAAAGTCGAAGTTTTTTTTGTTCAAGTGACGAAACTTTGAGATAGATATTGAATCGACATTTCGTAGTTGAAGTGGAATATCCAAATAAAAGTCGAAGTTTTTCTCGTTTGATGTCGCAGTCTTCCATGTTTAAAGTCTGAATTTCATTTTTTTTTGGAGTCTAAATTTCGAGATAATCGACTTTTTCGAGTTCAATCAAAATTTTTGCGTTCAAGTCGAAATTTCGTGAATCAAGCCGGAAGTCAAGGTTCAAGATGAAAGTCGAAGCTTTTCCTGGATAAAGTCGCCGTTTAAAGTCTGAATCTCGTGTTTGAAGCCGAAATTTTGAGATGAAAGTCGAAGTTTTTGTGTTTAAAAGTCGAAACTTCGGGATAATTTTTGAACATTTTTTGTCTATAATCGCAGTTTTTCGTGTTTGAAGTCGATTTTTCGCAGTTGAAGTGGAATATCGAAACAAAAGTCGAAGTTTTCCTCGTTCGAAGTCGCAGTCGTTCATGTTTGACATATACTTACTTGTTCAATAACTAACCATGTTTGAAATCTGAATTTCTTTGTTTGGAAGTCGAAGTTATTCGTGTTGAAAGTCGAAACTTCGAGATAATCGACTTTTATTTACGTATTTGGAGACGAATTTTTTGTGTTTAAAGTCGCAGTTTTTCGTGTATGAAGTCGATATGTCGATATGAAAGTCGAAGTTATCCATGTTTGACGTCGAAATGTGGTTTTTGAAGTCAAAATGTCGAGATAAAAATCGAAGCTTTTCTTGTTTGAAGCTAAAATTTCAGGATGAAGGCCAGATATTTTTACGTTCGGAGTCGGAATTTGTGAATAAAAGTCGAAATTTTTTAGTTAAAATCAAAATTCCATGGTCTCAGTCGAGATGAACGTCAAAAGCCTTTCTTGTTCAAAGTCGCAGTTTTCGTGCTTGAACTCTGAATTTCGTGTTTGAAGCCGAAGTCTTCAATGTTATTATGTTGTAAAGTCGAAATGTTATTCTTGAAGTCGAAATGTCGAGCTGCAAATCGGAGCTTTTCTTGTTTAAAGTCGCGATTTGTCGAGTTTGAAGTCGAAATTTCGTGCTTGAAGTGGAATATCGAGATTAAAATCGAAGGTGTTTTTTATTCATAGTTGCAGTTTTTCGTGTTACAAGTCTGAATTTTACATTTCAAGACACAATTTCGAGATAGAAGTCTTGTTTAGTCAAAATTTTGAGATAAAAGTTAAAATTCTTGTATTCAGAGTCAAAATTTTGAAACACAAGTCGTATGAAATTGGAATTCTGAAATAAAAGTCAAATTTGTCGAGTTGAAGTTGAAGTTTCCATGTTGAAGTCAAAATTTCGTGGTTGAAGTCAGGATACCAAGAAAAAAATCGAAGCTCTTCTTGTACAAAGTGGCAGTTTTTGGGTTTCATATCTAAATTTCGTGTATGAAGTCAACAAGTCGATATGAAAGTCAAAGTTTTCCGTGTCAAAGTGGAAATTTTGTGATTGAAGTCGAAATGTCGAAATAAAAATCGAAGCTTCTCTTGTTTAAAGTCGTAGCATTTCGTGTTTGAAGCCTGACCTAGGTTTCATAAAAAGAAAGTTTGTCGTGTTGAGTCGAAATCTCTTGATAAAAGTCAAAGGTTTTTGCGTTTAAAGTCGAAATTGATAGAATCAAAATTTTTGTGTTTGGGTCGCAATTCGTGGTTTAATGATGCGATTCTCTAAAAAATTCCATTCCATAAACGCTCTGTTATGCTGTTATTATCTAGGCAACAGCCAACGGCCGACCGGATTTTTTACATTTCCAGTCAACGTTTGAAGTGTGAATCTCGTGTTTGAAGTCGAAATATCGATATCGATAGATATCGAATCGATATTTCGTAGTTGAAATGGAATACCTAAATAAAAGTCAAAGTTTTTCTCGTTTGAAGTCGCAGTCTTTCATGTTTGAAGTCTGAATTTCGCTTTTTTTGGGAGTCCAAATTTCGAGATAATCGACTTCTATTTATGAACGTATTTGAAGACGAAGTTTTTTTTGGGTTCAAAGTAGCAGTTTTCCGTGTTTGAAGTCGACATGTCGATATATGAAAGTCGATGTTTTCCATGTTTTTGAGTTAGAAGTTGAAGTTTTCCGTGTTAAAAGTCGAAATTTCGAGATCAAAGTCGAAGCTTTGTTCGTTTGAAGTCGACAATCGACATTTTCAAATAAAGTCGAAGTTTTTCGAGTTTGAAGTAAAAATTTCTTGGTTGGACTGGAATACCGAGATTAAAGTCGAATGGTTTTTTTCAAAGTTGCAGTTTTTGTGTTACAAGTTTGAATTTTACAT
This sequence comes from Anaspis maculata, assembly GCA_949128115.1. Lineage (NCBI taxonomy): Eukaryota > Metazoa > Arthropoda > Insecta > Coleoptera > Scraptiidae > Anaspis > Anaspis maculata. Next base: position 123,576,771 of record OX421961.1, read on the forward strand.
TTCAAGAAACAATTTCAAGATAAAAGTCTTGTGAAAAGTCAAAATTTTGAGATAGAAGTAGAAATTATTGTATTCAGAGTCGAAATTTTAGGATAAAAGTCGTATCTTTTTGCGATTGAAATTGGAATTCTGAAATAAAAGGCAAATTTGTCGTGTTGAAAACGAAATTTCCGTGTTGGAGTCGAAATTTTGTGGTTGAAGTCAAGATGTCGAGATAAAAATCGAACCTCTTCTTGTTCAGAGTCGCAGTTTTTATGTTTCATGTCTGAATTTTGTGTTTGAAGTCGACAAGTCGATATGTAAGTCGAAGTTTTCCGTGTTCAAAGTGGAAATTTTGTGGTTGAAGGTTGAAGTCAAAATGTCGAGATAAAAATCGAAGTTTTCTTCTTTAAGGTCGTAGCGTTTCATGTTCAAAGCTTGACCTTGGTTAATTGAAAGGAAAGTTTGTCGTGTTGAGTCGAAATTTCGAGATAACAGTCAAAGGTTTTTGCGTTTGAAGTCGAAATTGATAAAATAAAAAATTTTGTGTTTGGGTCGAAATTTCGTGGTTTAATGGTGCGATTCTCTGAAAAATTCCATTCCATAAACGCTCTGTTATGCTGTTATTACCTAGGCAACAGCCAATGGCCGACCGGATTTTTCACATTTACAGTCACCGTTTGAAGTCTGAATCTCGTGTTTGAAGTCTAAATTTCAAGATAAAAGTCGAAGTTTTTTGTGTTCAAAAGTCGAAACTTCGAGATAGATATCGAATCGATATTTCGTAGTTGAAGTGGAATACCTAGATTTAAGTCAAATTTTTTCTCGTTTGAAGTCGCAGTCTCTCATGTTTGAAGTCTGAATTTCGTTTTTTTTTTGGAAGTCGAAAGTTAGAGATAATCGACTTCTATTAATAAACGTATTTGAAGACGAAGTTTTTGGGGGTCAAAGTAGCAGTTTTCCGTATTTGAAGTCGACATGTCGATATATGAAAGTCGATGTTTTCCATGTTTTTGAGTTAAAAGTTGAAGTTTTCCGTGTTAAAAGTCGAAATTTCGAGATGAAAGTCGGAACTTTGTGCGTCTGAAGTTGACAAATCGACATTTTCAAATAAAGGAAGTTAACCTTGTTTAAACTCGGAATGTTTTGTTGAAGTCAAAATGTCAAGATCAAAATCGAAAGTTCTCTTGTTTAAGTCGCCGTTTTTCGAGTTCGAAGTCAAAATTTCGTGGTTGGAGTGGAATATCGAGATTAAAGTCGGAGGTTTTTTTTATTTCAAGTTGCAGTTTTCAGTGTTACAAGTCTGAATTTTACCTTTTAAGTAACAATTCTGAGACAAAAGTCGAAATTGTATTCGGAGTCAAAATTTTAAGTTAAAAAACGTAACTTTTTGCGTTTAAAATTGAAATTCTGGAACAAAAGTCAAATTTATCGGGTTGAAGTCGAAATTTCGTAATTGAAGTCGGGATGTCGAGATAAAAATCGAAGCTCTTCTTGTTCGAAGTCGCAGTTTCCATGTTTTATGTCTGAATTTTGTGTTTGAAGTCGATATGAAAGTCGAAGTTTCCCGTGTTCACAGTGGATATTTCGTGGTTAAAGAGAAAATGTCGAGATACAAATCAAAGTCGTAGCGTTTCGTGTTTGAAGTCTGAATTTCGTTTTTTCAAGGGAAAGTTTTTCGCTTTGAGTCGAAATTGAGACATAAAAGTCAAAGCTTTTTGAGCTTGAAAATTTTTGTGTTTAAATCGAAATTTCGTGGTCTAAGTCGGAAGTCGAGATGAAAATCGAAGCTTTTTCTGATCAAAGTCGCCGTGTGCGGTCTGAATCTTGTGTTTGAAGTCAAAATTTCGAGACAAAAAATGTCGAGGTTTTTTGTGTTCAAAATTCGGAACTTCAAAGTAGTTTTCATGTTGTCTATAATCGCAGTTTTTTGTGTTTGAAGTCGATATTTCTATGTAAAGGTCGAAGTTTTCTCTTTTGTAGTCGAAGTTTTTGTGTTCAAAGTAGTACATACTGGCAATCGAATCGGTTTTAGAAGTCCGGCTCCAAAACCGGCTTCGGAATCCGAAAACCGCTGGATAGCTGAAAACCGGCTTCCAGAATCGGCTTATTCCATTGCCGGTTTTCGAAGCCGGTTTTCAAAGTCGGTTTCCGAAGCTGGTTTTTAATATGTACCGGTTTTCGTAGCCGATTTTCAATATCGTTTTTACCGGAAGCGGTATCTAGTCGACAAAACCGATACACCGGTTTCCATTCTTCCCGGTTTTTGCCAGAACCAATCGAAATACAACTGATTTAACGGACGTCACTATCATCACGGAGATGAAAGAGTATTACAAAATTTGTACAAAGAACAAACGGCAGTAATCGATTTGGGATAGCAATGTAGAGAAGTAGATACTAGATATTAGGAAAAACTCGCGAATTTCTGATATTTGGGCACTTGGACAGTCAAATAATCACTCGGATGGTAGGAGTAGGAGGGACATCAAGCAAAGAATAGCACAAAGCCGATTCGCTTCTAACAAAAAAGAAACCACTCGTATGTTCAGGAACGATAAATTTAAGTATAAGTATTCCTGTTCTCGTCCATCAGATCTATTAGTTTGAAGGTGGTTGTTTTCTTGGTTTTTTTTGGACTTCGTTGAAAAAAAAACTATTTTTTCAAAATGCCGACGTTTCGTCTTTAATTCAGACTTTTTTAAAACTATAAAAACAATGTAAATCTAAGTAACAATTACATATTTTCAGGATGGTAAGCTCCACACTTTTATTTAAATCAATTGTTATTAATTGGTGATTGTTACTTAGATTTACATTGTTTTTATAGCCTCAAAAAAGTCTGGATTAAAGACGAAACGTCGGCATTTTAAAAAAATAGATTCTTTTGAACGAAGTCCAAAAAAAACCAAGAGAACAATCACCTTCAAACTGGTGAATTCAAGCAGTTCAAAAAGACTTTGGTATATGTATGGAGCACGACGTTGTACGGATTTGAAACATGGACGGTGCGAGAGGCAGATGAGCAAAAATTGGAGGCGTTTGAAATGTGGTGCCACAGGCGCATGATGAAAATACCATGGATAGATAGGATCAGGTCAGGTCAGGACAGGTCAGGTCAGGACAGGTCAGGTCAGGACAGGTCAGGCAATAGGGAAGTACTAAAAAATAGGGGAAGAGAGGGAAATATGGAAAATAGTAAAGAAAAGAAGAAACAGGATGGTAGGACATTTACCGATAGAGGACTAGTGTCTTGAAGCGAAGCTGGAGCCGATATACTCGAGGCGGGAGGTAGGAAGAAGGAGACGCAGAGGTAGAACCAATTTGGATTACTGTTCCCAGATAGTTAGGGATGTAGGATATTCGACCCTTAGAAAAACACGCAGGTTGGCACAGGATAGGAAGGGTGGAGGTACGCATCCAACCAATCTTAGGACTTGAAAACTGTTCTACTGTTCTTTATTCAGCGTTCAGCGATCTTGACACCACATGAGTGTGTTCTGTTAATGAAGCTTTACAGTCCATTGCATTGGCACAAATACTTCATTGGTTTGAAGTTTGAATCGATTCTAGGACTGTGGCTGACCGGCTGCCCTTGTTGCTCAAACCGGTTGCGGTTCAGTACCCACCCTGTATAAATGTTTACTATCCCCGTCCTCTGCCATCACGTGTGTAATATCGGCATGGTTTAAGCTCAAATCCCTATAAATACCCCCAAGAATGGCTTCGAAATTCGTGCAGAGCGCCGCTAGCTCTGCTCCGCACCATAACTCGAAATTTAACGACCGCCGGCCATTCTTCTCCAGCCATGCAATTATTTTCACGAAACTTTACGATTTTTTAAGGAATTTTCATTGAAATGATACCACGTCAGACAAGCAGAAAGCACGGGCAATCAAGTTCCGATAAAAAAAATCATAAATTTTGCACTCATTATTATCATCATTATTATGGGGATCCGTGCACCGTGTGATGCACCATCCCATGCGAGAAGAAAACCAGAGCCTCGCGGAGCCGGCTCATTGTAATAATTGCATTGTATAAAGGATGCAGACAAAGTTTTATGGGTTTCAAAGTTGACGACGACGGCGAAATAACGCGGGCGAGGTCCTGGCTGGGCTCTTCTCCGATGCTCCTCGCCGCGCCGGTATAAGCCAAGCCTGACTGTGTGTGGTGGTGAAGCTATATGGAAGATTCGACAGCGCAGAGCAGAACTGAAATTTATGAGGCGTTATTCACATCGGAATTGTAATAAAGCCCATCTTGAAATGTAATTAAAATTTTGCCACCCCGAATAATGACCGGCGACGTAAAATTAGTTTTTATTCGCGGAGGAATGGATCTCGCGCGACGCGATTCACAAAGTCTTGTCTTTTTTTTTATTACTTCTCCCGAGTTTTATGGACCGTTCCAACCATGTTACTACAAGCATTCAAGCTCCTGTTCTGTTCCAAACATTATTAGTACCCACCTACCTACGTTACATTTTTCTTCGCGATGACGATTTGATTTTAATACCAGTATTCCCAGTCCTGTGAATATCTAAGACCCAGCTTAAGTGAGGCCAGGAAAAATCTTCAATAGGTGAGTCTTCAATCTCCAATAAATGTTATGAGTATTCAGTCATGCATTGGTAAGCAAAATAAATGTTACTGTTTCTCACGAGAGCAAAACGAGATTAGAACTGCGAGTCTCGATAAAACCAAAAGTGTCGGTGTACGATAATGGGGTCTTGTACGAAATCACAAAATACGATTCTACTGGCCTAGATCGATGCCTGGGTGAATAAAATCAACTACTGCCTAGTTGGAACAATATTTAAAAAATCGTTGGCACCAAGTAAGGAAATGAAAATTCAGCTCATCACAGTCCATCTGTTCAAATTGAGTGAATAAGCGCGACAAAAACCTCACCGGGTTGCCGCATGAACGTCTGGGAACAGTCAACGTGAGTCGATCAACATCAATATTTGTTGTTTGGTGTAAGAAACGATGCTGCTGCCAAATAATCAGGTTTAAGCAGGATGAATCCCCCAGAGGACCCCGAGATCGTGGTGCGGACGTGGTCCGTAATTTCTGTCTGAGAAATGACGATTGCTCGCAGACCTGTGATGTCAGGTTTCCGCTTGTGCCGGTGACGCGGACAAGAAGATTCACTTTGCTCAATTCGTAAGAAGAACACCACCAGAAGATTCATTAGAACGGCATTTTGTTGGCAGTAATTTATTGAGCAATTCGTTCAATGCGTGATGTTCAACGTACGTGAAAGTTGAGTGCCAATTTTGAAAGGGTCGTTTTTCGACAGGACCTTCAGCTGAGGCTCTCGACTTACGATAGGGCATGGTTTGAAATTACCGGCGCCAAGCGAACTGACCAAAGGAGATTCAGCGAAACTACAATTAATTTATCACTTTTGTTTCTATATTATGCAGATTAATCATTGATCAGATTGATCTCACTTGCAAAAAGGCTGTTATAAAGGGTTGACGCGACCCGCTAGAGGGTCACAATGTCAAGTCTCGGGATTCAATCTTCGAAAGAAGGCTGATCGCGTAGGCGCCCGCCGAGGCCGAACCATCATCAAAAGGTTGTTTTATGCATGACTAATTAACTTAACAACAACGGTGCTACAAAAAAATGGTTCACAGCGTCCAAATACTTTAGTGTACTGTGTCAATTTTGTCCATCGTTTTGTCTTTTTGCAATCTGTCATGATCAGAACAATGGCGGGTTCAACTAGCTAACCATTTTAAGCTGAGATAAAAGATCTACCGTATCTTTTATAGCTATAAATCAAGTTGAAATTAACATTAATAATTGTGCTCATGAGCAAAAGCAGTCACAAAATGTGCGAGTCTGACTGTCTCAACTTTCAAGAGCAACTCTCACTTTAACTCGGCAATCACTGGATTGCTGAGTTAAATTGAAGGATTAATTGTTACAAAGGCCAGGCCAAAAATTTGGCGTGGGAAAGAATTGGGAATTCTCTAATGGAAACTCCTTGCAGTGTATGATAAAAATGTGTTTTTTATCTAAATGTACTTATCTAATGCGCTTTCAGCTCAAAATCATAATCACTATTTTGTTTCAAGCTCATTTTACCATTTATTTTCTTTCAATTAACAGGTGATTAAGCTGCCAAAAGAATCAAAGCATTGAGGGACACTTTTGTAAGAGAAAGAAAAAAGATCGTCGACGCAGCCCCTGCATCTGGTGCGGCGGGACCAAGTTGCCAGAACGAAGACGACGAGTGGGAGTATCACCAGGACCTCCTGTTTCTTAGTGAACATATTGTAGCTCACCAGTGAGTTGGTACTCAAGTATTATCACGAGTGAAGCTATTCTGGAAAACAGCTTTCAGACAGTTCTAGTAGTAATAACAACTGGAAACAACTCCGGTTGCACCAAAGAGTCTAACTCGTCAGTATCCTCAGTTTTGCGAGCAAATGTGGAATGCCTAATGCTCAGTTCACAACAGCTAGTATGCATTTCCGCAAGGGGATAGGCAAGGCGGACAGTAACATAATTACTAGCCACTTGATTGCATTCGTTGCGTTGCTGTGCATCACATTGAAATTGTATGTTCCATTTAGGTCTTCATTTTTGTGTACCGAAATGATGTAGATATTGTTATGTAGTATTTTAGGTGAAGCGGTGCAGGTAAAGACACAATCATGTGTATACTATGAGATGTTCATTTAAACTGTTCATTACAACGAAGGGTCTCCTTTTATAGGGAACAGGTAATAATGTTTTGAAATTACTTATATGATATGTATAATTAACCTATTACACTCAAGATCTAAATAACTATAAATATTTACATATCTAAACGCTTCGGCGGTTTGACAATTCTCCCGCTGGAAGTTCTATTTATTTCCTTATCTTTATTGCATAGTTTTTCCAATCACTCGGTCTTCATCACTTTAATCACTTTACTTTTTTCTAAATTATTTAGCGCCTTTTCGAGAGGGTCAAGTAAAGCAAATGGTACTTTTCTTATTGAGGTGATGACCGGTTGTGTAATTATTTAATAACACAACCGCATCACCACATTAACACATTTAATAACAATTGAATTTTTTTTTTCATTTTCAATTGAACAAATTAATTCACATGTTCCAACTACAGTGATTTGATTTCCTGTGTATGAAGTTAGTTTTAATTTAGAAGTTAGCAATGCATTCATTGGCAATTTCAAAACGTTTTTGTACATATTTATAGGCATTAGATTCACTGAAGCTCCGCTATCTATTTTGAATTTGAATTGTTTGTCTTCAATTGCTAACTTTGTTATCCAGGAACATTTTTAATTTGAGTATGCTCAAATTTGTGACTATTTATACTACCCACATAGAATTATGTCGTATCATTTGAATTATTATGACTTAAAACTGATGATTTGATTTTTTCTTTACGACCTACATATTGAGGCGAAATGATTTGTTTTTTTTTACACTTCATACACGTTTTTGAATACGCTGGACACTTGTTAATTTGATGTGACGATCCACATCTAGTACAGTTGTTGATTACATTGTCTGACCTTGATACCTGATGTCTTCTGTTTGAATTACTCCGTCTCCTAGTGCTACTGGAACGATTTCCAGTAGGTTGTCTGGTATGTGGACGCCTGTTCATTGTTTGTTTGATGGAATGATTTATGGCACCAACTGATGGGTTTTCGCTCAGGTATTGATGGTTGTTGTCCTTTTCAATTTTCTTTGACTGCTTCCTGGCTTCCTGGCGTGAATCGCGCATATTTTGATTGCTTCCTCAAGCTTTAACTCTTCCTGCTGTAGTAATTTTTCTCGGATTTCGGAGTTGTTGCTACCACTGATTAGCACGCAAGTTATCAAGTCGTCATTTAATTTTTCGAATTTGCACAGTGGGGTTTGTTTCTTCAAATCTGTGACAAATTGCTCGAGGGTCTGCTCTCCTTGGTGCGACTGGAAGAATTTATAACGAAGAAAACATAAATTCTCTCTTGGCTTGAAGTATCTGTTGAACTTTTCGATCACGGGTTCTAATTTGTCTTTTTCTTCCTCGTTGAATTGAAAAGTTTGATGAATTTTCTGCAGCTCTGGTCCAGCAAAGTGAAGTAAAGTGCTCGTCAATTGAAATGGTCCACCCAAAAAATACAGTCACATTCAAAGTGTCATAACTTTTGAATAAATAAACTATTTTGAATCGTTTCTAATTAGCTCACGTATTGGACTACAACATGTCATGGACTATTTTTGGTACAAGTGTTTCGTATCAATTATACAGGGCCCTCAATCAGGTACGGCAAAAAATGGAAAAGTTTGAACAGGTCCCATTCACAAAAAATGGTTTTTGGTTCTCTCCAAGTGTTTCAAAGGAGTTATAACCATAAGTCGAATCGTTTCTAATTTTTTTTTGCCTATCTGCTTAAATTACAGGGTGATCTCAAAAATGTAACCTTTTAGTTTTGCAGTAATAACTTTATTCGTTGTTGACCGATTTTGGGAAATGAGGGCTCTTGTTGAAGCTGAAGGCTCAGGTCAGAAGGATCAAGGATCAGAATTGACTTGGGATAAAAAAATTTAAAAAGGGATTGAATTAAAAGTGACTCAAATGACAAACTTGCTAGAGATCCGGTTTAAGGAAGGTATTGAACGAATAACAACTTGTCTTCAAACAAACCATTCTTTCTGAACATTTTAAGGTGTTTTCCATTTGTATGGGGAAAAAATTGTGGCAATTAATCCAAATCAGAAATGGATGCTTCCAACGAAGAATACTGGACGTTTTTCACCTAAAAATAGACGTAACCTGGGTTACGAAGATCAGAACTGGTGCTCATCTCTTTAAATGTGGAGGAAACGTTCGATATTAAGAAGGTAACCTAGGTTACGTGCATTTTCAGTCGAGGAAGGTCCGGTATTATCTTCTGAAAAGTGAATTTGTAAAATGGGTCCCGCATCGATAATTTTCATCACTCAAAATCGGAAAATACCTCAAAATGTTCGGAAATAAAAGTCTGTTTGAAGGCAAGTTGATTTTTATTTAGTTCTTTCCCTGAACCTGATTTCTAGGGTGCTTCATATTTAGGTCACATTTGATTCCTTCGTTTTTTCAAAATTTTTGTCTTCAGTCTGCCTTTTTGTCCATTTCCGTTGCCGTTAGGTAAATCTTGTCTTGTAGATAAGGTGTACCGAATGTGCAGAGATTTGAACTTTCTTCATCAAGCGGTATTTGACGAAACGCTTGATTTGCATCTAATTTACTAAAAATTTTAGCTCCGGACATACGACTTGTTATTTCTTCAAAAGTTGAAAATCTGCTTTGTTCTCTCCTAATTGATTTGTTTAGATGAAACGGATCAAGGCAGATTCTCAATGAATTGTCGGGCTTTCTGACAAGTACCAATGGATTCATCCAATCATTTACAGAAACACAGAAGATATATTCCCAGATAGAAAAAGAAATGTTTGCAGTTTTATACGAGTTGCAAAAATTTCACGATGTTTTGGGAGACAAGTCATAGTGGAAAGTGACCATGAACCACTTTTAGCCATAATTAAAGAACCAATCGATAAATGTCCGCCCAGACAACAACGTTTGCTGCTACAATTACGAAAATACCAATTAACTTTAAATTACAGAAGAGGCAGCGAACTGATAATTGCAGACGCATTGTCGCGAGCCTATTTGCCTGAAACGGACTCAAATGACAGAAAAAATATGTCAATAAATGCAAACGAACAAATATGCGTAATTAATTCAGGTTCAAATATTACAGATGAATATCTCGAAAAAATGAAAATTGAAAACGAAAACGAAAACGCTATATAACTCATATGTCTGGTACACTTCTCCACAAAGCATCTAGTACAACAGCCAAGAAAAAAACACGCGAAGGCGCTACACCTGTCACCACACAATCGGTTCCACAATTCGCGGAAAGTCCCGAAGAGGATGCTGGAGATGAGGAGGGTGAAGATTCTATAGATGAAACAGCGGAGTCTCAAGACCCACAAACATCGGGCAGCATTCGACAGAGGGCCGCTGAATTTCCAAAGACGACCCCCTTCCCATCTTCATCCAAGAAGAGGGCGAAGGACACGGTGTCATCAGAAGAGCAGTCGAGACTTGAGTTCACCCTTATCGAAAAGCTGGCAAAAACGATACAGAGCCTCTGTGACCGTATGAAATCTTCAGTGAAGCAACAGCAGACCTACGGCTCGGCCCAGCTTTCCTTCTGATGTCATAACGAAATTAAGTTATGTAACACACCAGGGCTTCAACAGTACTAATACTGGTAGCATTCTGAGGGTTACTGTAGATCGCGCCTTATTCAAAATCTGCTATCGGATATATAATATTTGTTCTCAATTGTCCCTCTCGCTTGAGACAATCCATACTTCAAATGGAAAAAATCCTCTTCCTTTGGGCTCTCCATTGATGTGTGGCTGATGTCTGCCCCTGGTCCAGTGAGCCAGATATTCTGTCTTACAGTCCAGCAACCACAATAATCGGAGTTCATGACGTCACTGATCACACACTTGTTGATTTTTGGTAGAGCCACAAAAAAAAAATCTTTCTCGATATAATGCCTTACGTTTACGTATTCGTATCTTCGTACGAACAATCTTTGATTTATTTACTATCACTGACTTGTACTTCAAAAACTGAACAATGTATTTCAAATGAAATGGTGAAAGTCAAACAACATTTGTTTATTTTCGAAATTACAGGGTGTCCCAGCTAAAAAAATCCAGCGCGATTTTCTTAGGAAATATCAAGGCAACAAAGAATGTTTTTTGATTGGGGGGAAGCCTGATCTTTTAGCTTTCTTTGAAGGGGGCGCCGATGCTTGTAGGTGCTCTAGTTTCCAAGAAAATGCAATTTGAATCGGGCAAGTCACAAGAATTCGAAAATTCATGACCGACAAAACAAAATACTTCAGATGAAAAAAAAATTTCTTTCTCTGAGCTTTCCATTGATGTGTCGCCGATGTTTGTACCTGGCCCAGTAAGCCAAATGTTCTGCCTCACAGTCCAGCAACACAATAATCAGAATGATGACGTCAGCGATCACACACTTGTTGACTGTAACACTAGTCGTTACTAGGACTTTTTCACTTCACTTACCATACCTAAATTCACCATAGCAATGAATACTGGCTGATGTTAAAATCAACAAGTGTGTGATCGGTGACGTCGTCATGAATTCCGATTATTGTGTTTGCTGGGCTGTAAGGCAGAATATCTGGCTTACTGGAACAGGTACAGACATCGGTTACACATCAATGGGAATCCCAGAGAAAGAGGATTTTTCTTCCTCTAAAGTATTTTATTTTGTCGGTCATGAATTCTCGAATTCTTGTGACTCGCCCGATTAAAACTGCATTTTCTTGGAAACTAGAGCACCCACAAGGATCGGCGCCCCTCTCAAAAGGAAGCTAAAGGGTCAGGCTCCCCCCCAAATTGAAACTTTTTTTTTGGTTGCCTTGATATTTTCTGAGAAAAAGGGTTGTTTTAGCTGGGACACCTGTATTTCCGTTAATTTGGTCTAGAACTTTGATATGTTGGAAAGCGGTCCACAAATCCCTGGCGCAAATCTGATCCATCTATCATCAATATCATCATCCTCTGGCAAAAAACAAAGCAGCGGAAAAGATTGGTCGGCCGCTACGAAATATAAAAGTTTTTATTTCTTGATACAGTAGCGTGAAGCGAAAAAGAGACATATGCTTGCAAAAGGTCCCATAGTTTTTTTTTTTAGATCAGTTTACTTAGGAGTCCTAATGAAGAATTCAAATTTGTGACCCTTTGTGACCTCCGGAACCATGGTAAAAAAAAATTAAGAAGTTGAAAATTCGTGAAAATTGACGGTTTTTCTTGAATAACTCGTAAACGGTGATTTTACGAACTGAATGTTTCGCAGTCAAATCAAAGATCGTTGTATTTTGAACAATGGAAGGAAACAATTCAAGTGTGTGCAGAAAAAGGTTTCACTCACATTCTATTTCACAGCTTACACCTTACTACCTAAGAGTAATGCTACAAATTGCTACTTAGTTTTCTGTTAGGATTTATTATTTTTGGTACCTAACCTACTGATGAATACTGTTGTCTAACAAATTCAGAGAAATATAATTGTACTTATATTTTCCAATAGCAAATTATTAATACTGACACAGGAAGGGTGTAAGTAAGAAATAGGCAGGTACTGAACAATAAATTACATCAGGTAATGTGAGTATAACGTGAAAATATACCCACATTTAATAGCTTCCATCCGAGTTTTTCTAAAACTTCATTGCATATTATATTCTTATTAACTATTTAAACATAATGTTCATTAATACTACATTATGGTATGATAAGTAAGTAGGTAGTACGCACGCTTTTTCTTTTCATTATCATTACCAAGACATGAATTCACATTTCTCATTAAAAGTCTAACACAATATGTAATTTGAACCCCATAAACCTTATTCTTTTTATTCTACTTATTCTATGTAATAAAAGTATGAATTTTTAATTGCTTAATTCAGTTAGTTTCTTTGTTCTTGCTTGCGCACACATTGTGATTTATGTGATGCCATTTCGTAGCGCTAAAATACGTGATGAATCACCACACCACTACACACAGGTTGTAATTTTATGTTTTATGCATACGATTGTGAGGTTTCGTAGGCAGGTTTTACTAATTTCCGGCGTTATGGTTATGAACTTACAGGGTGCTGTAATGCAAATGGCGCAACGAACGAACCGAATCCGTGGACCGGGGAGGCGTGTCCTGACATTGTTTTTTGTAGGTACATAATAATACACATTTACGAAACCATTCTCCTGAGCCTGGCCTGACCTAAACCTAGCCGAAAATAAAAATTTTGGGCAGAGGTACAAATGAGCAAGCTCTAGGTATATCCAGTTGAAGCATAACTCTTGAGGAAAAGTGCCGTCTACAAGTAGTGATCAGCTTATTGTTGAGATTTCATTCCCATCAGCAGCAAGAGTTTGAAATTTATAGGAGTTGAAGAAGTAAAATATTTCGTCTCAAAAGCCCAAAAGCCCAACTTTTTTTTAGAAAAATATGTTGAAAATTTGGGCGTCAATGCTCTGACGAGGAGGGACCGAGGCCCTTGAAACCGGTCAGTAGAAATGAACATCTTCACAAAAAACTTTTGGGAAGACTGAAAAAATTGAAAATATTACGCAATAGGAAGAGTTTGAACTAGAAGGCTGATGACGTAGTAAACCTGTTCTGCGCTTGCGTACTAAACTGATGGACAACGAAGTTGTCGGTATCGGAAAAATGGTTCGACTTTGAAGACCAATAACTTTCGATTGCCGAATGCGATTTCCATTTTGTTCATTGTGTTGATCAGCCTAATGTTTCCGTAACCTATCCTGTAAAAGTTTATGTTAAGAAACTTCATGTAAAATTTCTACAGGGTGATGAGTAAAATGCTGCAAAATTGCACCGACTTCATCGTACCCCCATTATTGTCAAACTTTTTTTTTGTGTATTCTAATACAAAAATCATGAAGTGTGGTGTCTTATCGCGAAACGGTTTTGGAATTACTCAGATTGAAAGTCTAACATTGAAGATATAAATTTTTACGTTGAATGTTACAGATTTGCCTTGTTGGCAAGCGAGACTGAGTCACTTTTGATGAATGGATGGTGACATCAAGCAAAATTGTTCGTACGACAGTCGAGACAATTTTAATCTCAACACAACCCGAATATTTGGTGTGGGGCCGAGCAGGGGGCCCTTTATAAAGTGGCTTTTCCTACCTGTTTTTCGTACGTTGGATTTCGTCAGAATTTCATCAGAATTTTAGATGTGGAACATGTTATATTTGCAAATTTAAGCCCCTGAACATGCTAACGATGTAAAACTTCAGTTTTCGAGTGAAATAAAGCCCCCCTGGACGTTATACTTTTTGTGCTTGTGCTATGCCTTAGTTTCGTGAATTTGCAACCTTCAACATAAAAAAATTATATCTTTACTGCTAGACTTCCAACCTGGGTAATTCCAAAACCGTTTCGAGATAACACATCACACTTCATTATTTTTGTATTAGAAATGGCGGTACGATGAAGTTGTTGCAATTTTGCACTATTTTACGTATCACCCAGTAGAAAATTTACATGAAGTTTCTCAACATTCGCTATTATAGGATAGGTTACTGAAAGATTAAGCTAGTTAACGCAACAAACAAAACGGAAATCGCAATTGGCAATCGGGAGATATTGGCCATCAAAGTCGAACCATTTTTCCGACAACTTCGTTGTCCAGCAGTTTAGGTAGGTCATCGTTCATATGCATTGACCGTTGTTGTCAAGTTGTGTCTGACAGGCAGTCTATAGATCATGAATATTTACTTATACTTGTGATTGAAAATCACGGAAGAACCAAACAACACAATGCAGCTTTTTTTGTATATTGTGGATGCATTATGAAAATGATTGCATTATCTATTTGTGATGACAGTTCATTATAAATGTTGTATATTCTCTGTCCTTTGATTTATTTGTATAAGATTCTTCTTTTGGGTTTTTGGGCAGGATGATAAAAAACAGTTGTATATTTTACGCAACGTTTCGCCGATTACTTCGTCAAGCTAAAATTTATTATATAATAAATTTAAAACAATAATCAATGAACATTAACGAGAGCTTACCAAATAATATGTATAAAACTTGAAAAATGTGTAAAATGTCAAAAAAAAATTGAGTTGTGGATAATTGAAAGATATAGCAATGAAAAATTCCTATGATGATGAAATGAAGATGAAAACTTGATAATAAGGTATAAAGGTGATTTTAAATGATGCAAAAATTTCATGACCTAATCATAACACCTCTCAAGAATAAATTCTTATATACATCACTTAAATTTTGCGTGTCAATTCAAAAATTAACAGAAACATTATGTTTTTGAGTGAAAATCATTTCAGGAACTAATCTTTTTTCATAATTAATCTCTTGGTCTAAAATTTCAACATTTTCAAAATTAAAATTATGGCCTAAATCTTTTTTATGGTTCGTTAAAGCTGTCAAATTATTTTTATGTAAATTATGTGTTTTGCAATCATTTTTAATTCCAGATTTACTTTATTTCACAATTATTACTTTATATCATTTTTATGCTTATTTATACGTTTAATGAGTTTTTGTTTGGTTTGACCAATATAACATTTAGTACAATCAGAACAATTGATTCTATATATCAAACTTGATTTATCATGATCTTGTATTTTGTCTTTTAATCTTCTGTAAAAATTACTTATTGTTTTTTTGTTATAAAACGTAATTTTCAAATCATCTTTTTGTAAAAATTTTCGTAAATCAAAAGACAAATCATTAACACCGATTATTGAAAAATAAGAGGTGTCAATTGTATTAGGTGTTTGAACTCTCCTTATATCATTATTAATATTACTATTATTATATAAAATTCTATTAATTAATCTTTCAGGATGGCCATTTTCTTTCAGAATATTTTTAATGAGATTGAAATTTTTTAACCAAAATTGTTCATGACTAAGTTTTTTAATTTTTGTTTTCATCATTTTGATAATATCAATTCTTTGTCTGAAATCATGATTTGATTGAAAATGAAGTAATCTATTTGAAGCAATTGGTTTTTAATACCAATCTGTAACTAAATTATTGTAACTATTTTTAACGACTCATGTATCTAAAAAAGGTAGTTTATTTTCATTTTCAAATTCAATCGTGAATTTCAAACTATAATAGTATTCATTGAAAATATCAAGTGTCGTTTGTTGTTGATCATTTAGAATGACTGTAAAAATGTCATCAACATAACAGTATCGAAATGGAACTGAAAATGGTAGTTTCTTAACAACAGATGTCAGTAGATCATGCTTAGCTAAATTGCTAAAATTGGACAAACTGGATTACCCATTGCAGTTCCAAAAATTTGTGAGTCAAATTTACCGTCGTATGAAAAATAGCTTGAATTAAAAAGATAATGGATTATATCTTTGAAAAATTAAAATCAATTTTGGTGAATTCAGAAATAAGTTCCCAGTTTTTCTCAATTAATGATTGGATCAATTCTGCTGTTACATTAATAAATAAAGATATTACATCCAAAGAGATTAATATGTAGTTAGGTGGAAGTACAACATCAGTAACTTTATCAACAAAGTTTTCAGAATTTTGTATATTATATGAAAAATGAGGTAGAAGACCATTAAGAATTTTTGTTCACCTGATACAATTGACACTTCTTATTTTTCAATAATCGGTGTTGATGATTTGTCTTTTAATTTACGAAAAATTTTACAAAAAGATGATTTGAGAATAATGTTTTATAACAAAAAAACAATAAGTAATTTTTACAGTAGATTGAAAGACAAAATACAAGATCATGATAAATCAAGTTTGATATATAGAATCAATTGTTCTGATTGTACTAAATGTTATATTGGTCAAACCAAACAAAAACTTATTGAACGTATATTAGCCAAAAAATGATTGCAAAACACATAATTTACATAATAATTATGTAAATTATATAATTTGAAGTAAAATAAAAATAATTTGACAGCTTCAGCGAACCATGAAAAAGATTTAGGCCATAATTTTGATTTTGGAAATGTTAAAATTTTGGACCAAGAGATTAATTATGAGAAAAGATTAGTTTCTGAAACGATTTTTATTCAAAAACATAATTTTTCTGTTAATTTTTGAACTGACACGCAAAATTTAAGTGATGTAAACTGCTTGACAATTGAACTGCAACACCTAAAAATTAGGTGCGTTTTCAAATTGAGATAGCTCGGAAAATATTGGACGGATTCCAGAAATTTAGGCATGTGAGGAAAGATCATTCCTTTGACTATCGAGTGCTGGTATTGATGATAAGTTTGATTGCACAATTTGTCATATACAGGGTGCCAACGTAGAGCGTGCAGATATCGGCAATCTTTCACCTTGTACAACTTTCGAAAAAAAAAAACGAGATTTTTTCTATCGCCTGCTTTTGAAAGGTTGTATCATTATGCCAAAACGGTTTTGGAATTTTGACCCTAACTTTCTTTTTCAAAAAATTGTGCTCAATTTTCTGAAATATGCACTTTCTGATTAAGAAAAAGAAATAGAGACGTTGTTTGTTTTCAAACGGCGTCCATATTGAATTTGCTTACGAAGATTTTCATTTGAGCCTCCACATCCCCTAGAAACTACCCCTTTTGGGACACCGTCTCACAGCAAGATATGCAATGCTTCATTTAAAAGGCATAAGGAAAGTACTCATCAATAATTGAATTAAAATAAGGATACTGCAATGACCCCACACGTACAGCTCCTTGAAAACCACCCCTTGACTTCAAGGGACAGGGTTGGTATGATAAGACATGCAATACTTACATGAAAATTCCAAAAAACGTCTTTTTCAACTGTTCCACTAAAAAAGTGATGCTACACGATGACCCTTTGCTTAGGTCATCCCAACAGTAGCTACCCTCTCGGAAAAAGAACTACCCTTTAAAAACCAGTACTTCCGCAATACCTCATTTGTTGGAATTTTTTCAAAATCTGTCGCAATAGTTTGCTGCTACGATGATTTCATTCACATATCTACCCAAAACTACCCCTTCAACTACCCCTTCAATATCGCATAGCCTTCACCTTGATGCGTGTAAGGTCATCGCGAAATCATTTTGAACTTATTCAATCGCACCTTCTCTGAGCTTCCAAATGAGGTATTGCATACCTTCCACTAAAGGGGTGATTTCTAGGGGTAGTTTCAGGAAAGGTTTTGTACTATCATCGTAGAAAATATCATCATTTCAATGAAACGGTTAGTAGGCAAAAGTTCTTTCAACTCGTGAATAACGCATCAAGGTGGAGGCTATGCGATATTGAAGGGGTAGTTTCGGGTAGATATGTGAATGAAATCATCGTAGAGGCAAACTATTGCGACAGATTTTTAAAAAATCCTAACAAATGAGGTAGGTATCGCGGAAGTACTGGTTTTTTGAAGGGTAGTTCTTTTTTCGAGAGGGTAGCTACTGTTGGGATGACCTACGTGAAGGGTCATTGTGAAGCATCACTTTTTTCAGTAGAACAGTTGAAAAAGACGTTTTTTGGAATTTTCATGTATTGCATGTCTTATCATATCAACCCTGTCCCTTGAAGTCAAGGAGTTGTTTTAAGGGAGCTGTACGTGTGGGGTCATCGTAGTATACTTATTTCAATCCAATTATTGATGAGTACTTTTCTTAGGCCTTTTAAATGAAGCATTGCATATCTTGTTGTGAGACGGTGTCCCAAAAGGGGTAGTTTCTGGGGGATGTGGAGGCTCGAATGAAAATCTCCGTAAGCAAATTCAATATGGACGCCGTTTGAAAACAAACAATGTCTCTATTTCTTTTTCTTAATCAAAAAATGCATATTTCAGAAAATTGAGCACAATTTTTTGTAAAAAAAAGTTAGGGTCAAAGTTCCAAAACCGTTTCGGCATAATGATTCAACCTTTCAAAAGCAGGCGATAGAAAAAATCTCGGACTTTTTTTTCGAAAGTTGTACAAGGTGAATGGTTGCCCATATCTGCACGCTCTCCGTTGGCACCCTGTATATGACAAATTGTGCAATCAAACTTATCATCAATACCAGCACTCGATATTCAAAGAAGTGATCTTTCCTCACATGCCTGAATTTCTGGAATCCGTCGGATATTTTTTGAGCTATCTCAATTTGAAAACGCACCCAATTTTTAGGTGTTGCAGTTCAATTGTCAAGCAGTTTATATAAGAATTCAATTTTGAGAGGTGTTATGATCAGGTCATGGAATTTTTGCATTATATAAAATCATTATTATACCTTATTATCAAGTTTTCATCTCCGTTTCATCACCATAGGAGTTTTTCATCGTTATATCTTTCAATTATCTACAACTCAAATTTTTTTTTTGACATTTTACACATTTTTCAAGTTTTATACATATTATTCGGTAAGCTCTTGTTATTGTTTATTTTTTATTGTTTTCAAATAATTATATAGTAAATTTTAGCCTGACGAAGCCGTTGTTAATCGGCGAAACGTTGCGTAAAATATACAACTGTTTTTTATCATCCTGCCCAAAAACCCAAAAGGAGAATCTTATTCATTATAAATATGGAAATCTAGCAATTATGCATTAGAGAACCAGGAAATGTTGCCAGAGAGTTGCCATGTCAAATTTTGTTTATGTCGTGTAGTTATGTCCACATGACATCTCCGGCAGACTCTGTGTATATCTCCTGTTTCTCCGGTTCTCACGTGAAAGTGTCGTCCAAGAGGTTGTATTTTCACTGACCCAACATCTCCATTTCTACTTCTTAAAAAAAATGCACTTTCCCAGATCGCAACTCCTAAGAAATGATTGCATTATGCGAGTCTGAATGAACGAGGAGCAAACGCCGTTCTGTGATTTCCAAAACCAAAGCTCTAGGTACGCTTGCAACCCAACAGACTCATATACCTGCACTTTTGCGAAATAACCCATTCAAATCCCGTATAACACACGTTAGAGTCCCCAATAAAGCCATTTTTAATATCATCTTTGGTGCGCCATCAACCAGTAATTAGCGATTTTTAACGTTATTGTACAGTCGTTAAAGGCAATGTGTGCACTTTCTGAACACATAAACCAGCAAAGGATGCTTTGAAACTAGCACGTTTACGGCCTTATTATTTAAGTTTTATTAAGGCGGACACACATTACGGCAAAGCAGCAGCAAGCGTCAGCACCCATCAGCAGACCCATACAGATTTTATTACAAATTATACCGCAATCAACAATCCAATTAAACAAAATGATTCGTTAACTTGAATTTCTTAGTTTTATGGTCTCGCGTGACGCTCATGCCTTAAGGTTCCTGCCGGTAATCGTTGAGCAGTACCCCAGTTCAAAATATAGAAGAGAGGCGCCGCTGTTGGATGAGCCTTAACCGACGCCATGTTCTTCGGGGATCCGAAACAAGATGGCGGCGTTTCCCATGGAATATGCCCACACTCACACACACGCCGCACAAGATATTTGTTACAGTCGCAGGGAATGTGAGTTAAAACTTGTTGTGTTAAAACCTCGCGAATTATAGCCCATAAAAGCTTTGATGTTGGATGTGTCGTAAATCATGAGACGCTGGAACATGCTTCCCCTATATTTTGTATTCGTTCAACGAGATGTGCATATATTATTATTGTCTAATAATAATGCCGTGTGCCATTATGCAAGCGCGGAGGTCTCATTTGCAGTTAGACCATCACCGGAGTTAACGCGCCATCAAAGCCGCAACAGCCTCAATTCATCATCGGATATAAGCAGAAATTCGCTGCCATGCGGCCATCGCAAGTCCGACTTTTGTGTCACTCTCGCGTGAGAGATTTTCCAAAGGAAATAAGAGAAAAACGCAAATTTTCAATAGTATACCATACCAGGAAAGTTTACGACGATCGTAAATTTCAGATGATTTATCCTTTTTAGAGGCTCGAAGTCTTCGAGGTGGCTATGGGTCTTCGATATGCTGCGAATTTCAAGAGTCTGGGTGTTGTTGCTCAAAGAGCTGTTATGATAGCTGTTGAATAACATGAATATGTATAGAAAGAATAATCAGTAGATTATAATTACATGTTGGAATGTCGACTGGCAGCCTACAAATGGGGTGTTCCACGGATTTTGCGAAAAAATGAATTCAAATACTGGAGCCTTTCGTAGAGCTCACTTGTTTTTTATTTGATTTTCTTGCGTTCATTTAGGCCCCGAAAAAAAATAAAGAAAATTTTGCGTGACGTCACGCGCTTACTGGTACCAGAGTGCGTAACAGATAGCGCCAAATGACGCGGTACAATTTCTCGCTAGATATCGTACGGAATCGGGAACGCGGTGAACTCCGAACATCCCAGCGTGTCAGCCTGTCAACCTGACAAACAGCTGATGCCAAGAAAAAAGTGAAGTGTTAACGCAAGCAAGCATCACACTGAGAGAAAAGTTTCATTTATAGGTAATAAATACTTGTTTCGTACCAATTAATTAACAAATACTATAACAAAGTATATGCCACCATATGCCGTTTACATCAAATAATTATTTTAAAATCACTTATTCATTATAACCGGAGGGCTTATTATGCCAGTTGTTCATAAGAGTTCATAAGATTCAATAAATATATTATTCTATATCAAATATTAGTCAAACTTTCCCACAAAATGATTTATTACATCCAAATTGCACATTTTGTTTGTGATTGAGCCGGTTTAATCACTATAAACAAATACATATTGGCGGACAATCACCTGTTCTTAACCAACAATATACCTGTGTTCACTTCACTTTGACACCATTTATTCCCCAATAATAACTGTGCATTATTCACAAACAATCGCTAAGTCACCCTCAATGAATTTAATCACTAGAGTATCTTCGGATATTATTATTTATTATTGCCAATGTAATGCGTTGGTGGGGTGAGAGATTTCCACCCGGCGCCATTATTCGTGCATGGTGTCATTTGTGTCGTATCATCCCATGTCATTCATTGTCCAGTATCTCGTTGAAGAAAAGCAAATTTATTCATGCAGGGTGACTCAAAAATGTCGGACCATCTTGAAAGTGCGTAATGTAGAGGTGTAGTAGAGTGCTGAAAAGTTGTTGAAAAGATTCTAATGTCTTCCAGTTTTAAAGTTGTGGAGGAACAAAAGTTGGTTCTTCGATCGCTTCTATTTTCGTTGTTTCAAACGATTTTGGTGAACTGTTTATGGAAAAATAATGAGTGCCAGAAATCAACCTCTAAATCTGTGATGAATTTCTCTTTTGTATAAAGGGTGAGTCATGAATCTTGGAAATTATTTTTTTCCAATAGTGCCTGCAAACAGTCCCATATCCTATGTAGAGCACAATAAAACACAATTCAATTTCATAAAATTCTTTGCTCCTGGTTTCTTAGGAAAACTGAGTTTTTGTAGTTTATGACTCAACCTGTATAGAGAAACAGAATGGTTTATGACTCAACCTGTATAGAAAACAGAAATTCGATACAGATTCAGATGTTGATTTTTCGAATCCATTATTTCACTTTATGTAATGGAGTCTTTGCTAAAATCTTCTGAAACAACGAAAATAGAAGAAATCGAAAAATCCAATTTTGTGCCTCCATAACTTCAAAATTAAAAAGTCTAGAATCTTTAAAACAACTTTCCAGTACTGTACTATACCTGCATATCATGCACCTTCAAGGTGGTCCGACACTTCGAATCACCCTGTATTTATTAAACAAATTATTAGCTATTGATAATGGATTTATTATGTTTTATGATGATTTGGCAGAATCATCTATAGCCAGCAATAATGCATAAAATTACCTATAAAAACTAAATTAGATCATATTATTCATAGCTAATATACTATCGTTACCACTCAATAATCTAATTGCTTATTATTATTCACGTTTCTTATTGATAAAACATTATCAAACTGATGTTTTGTAATTATAACCAAATATTAAATAACAGGAAACAAGGTATTTCAACGCTATCAAAACAATCCGCTTGGTGGATGCAAATAAATATTTATTAAGCCGTATTTAAATAAGGCATTTGTTAACAATAAACGAGTCTGTGTTTTCCATAATAAATATTCGAAATCTTTTCTCTCAGTGCAGCAGCATTCAGCAACACAGCAACACCAGCCACGCTGGGGCTCGAGTTAGCCCGTCACAGATGGTGATGATGAAAATAAAATTTGCGAAAATAAGGGAACTTCTGTGTCAATTTTGGAGTGTTTTGTGTTCCAATGTGAGTGCAATTTTCTGATTACAATCACGTTAAAATTACTTGAAAAGCATTCGAATATTCCCAATACCCCCTTATCGTGTACCCCTGGAGCAGGAGGTGGAGTTAGAAAGACTGAAGTGTTTGCATGCATAAATCAAAAACAAATTCATTTCACCCGAGAGTTTACCGCTAAGGGCTGTTTTGCAGCGGCCTGGCTGAGTTCGCTGTTCTGAAAATAAGTGAGTAATGTATTGAAAGACATAACTACCTACCTATTATTTATTTACACCGGATAAAGTTCCCTTAGGCCAATATGAACGTGATTTGATCCAAGAAAACCGATTTATCAAGACACAAACCCTGCTGGGATGCCCACAGAAAAATTCAGGAATGCTACCAGAAGCTCTCTGACCAATCTGCGGCGCTAACCTAGCTTGGTGACCGTCATGGTTGCCTTCCTCAAAGCCACTCAAATGACGTTTTTTCAAAATTGTTCTCGCTAGTGCAGTCGTTTCTAATTCAGACAACAAATGTCATGTGATTTGAAGTTTTGAATTGCACGTCAAAATTGACAAAACGTGATTCAGATTCGAAGACGCCAAAATGTCGGCAAAGTAGGTCACGTTTGGTTTGCCGCATGGTTCACCACGTGACGTCACAGATTAATGAATTTTTTTTTCTAGATCATTAGAGTAAGAATAACCGTGCGTGTTACATGAAAGGCCTAATCAGATAAGAAACAATAGGAATACTCAATAAAAGCAACTACTTTTTTTCCAATATAACACCCCATCGGGGGTGTTGAAAGACAAATAGTGGGTGCTTTTGCTTTTGTGAAGAGGCAGGTCCGCTGTAGCCGGCGGAGGCGTTATTCGAGAAAAATATTCATCTGCCTCCTGCCTGCCACTTTTCAAACTACTTAGAGAAATAGAAATAATTTACAAATAACCTCGGCAACATCCATGGCTTTTTCGGAAAACTGGATTCCTGGAACCGAAGAGCATCACAAGGAAGTATCTCAAAGTGCCAAAAAATGAAACTCAAAGACATAATATGGGAAGAAGAAATTATGCCCGTTTATAATCCTGCCGATAAGGTAAAAAGCTGACTAGTCGCAGCGGTACACTGCAGGATCGATAAAAAAGTGGCATTTAAGTATGAAAGCAAACCACTTTGCACAGGTGTCGTCTAGGACCATTTGAGTGATTTGGTTCGCAGCATCTGAAATTTCATCCCTTAGGGCTTGACGTTTGACCTCTTTTCCAAGATGGCGACGAAAAAATGTTCAAACACTGATAACGGTCGCTTTTTCGCAAACAAGGGGTCATTTCCGCACAATTGGGAGATGAAAATACCGAAAAAGGCCGTATGACTGTTGTCGGGCTTTTTTCTTCAGTCCAAGGGCCAAAATTTCCAAATTTATTGCCTTGCGAACGGTAAAGTTCATATTAGTACAAGCGGCAGGCAAAACAATCCTGCATTGATTAAAGAAAACAAACATTTTTGCACAGTGACTCTGAAAACCATTCTGAGCGATTTGACCCGCAGCACTCGATCATTCGTCCCTTAGGGGGCCCATGGGGGCCCTCCAAATTTTTAAGATGCAAGAACTTTCACAAAACGATCATTGAGTATCGTCATGTGTGTCATAAAATGAGCTTATAGGTCTATTGAAAATGTTTTCAGCAATTATCGTTGTCTCCTTTCCATTCTTCACACTTGAAAAAAAATTCTTCAGCAGAGGTCGAAAAATTGTTTTTATTTTTTAATCTACGCAAGGAAACAATAAATTCATATGTTTTGTTTAGTTCCCGAACAAATCGCATAACTGGGCCGACTTCCTTAGAAATTCGAAGAAAAAGGCTGACTTCTCACTGAATCTCAGTAAACCGACGTCACTTCTGATAAGCATCATGAACAGAAGGATCCGTTTAAAAAAAAGTTAGCTGAACGTTGCGTGGCATTAAAAGATAGCTTTCTGGGAGTTGAGAGTCTATTCCAAGAGCAAAGCGACCAGCTCATAGCATTAGACAGTCACATTGTCGTCTCTGGCGATTAAGTTAAGACTCTATACGCAGCTGAAAAAACTGGCATTGCGGCATACAAAATAGATTTGTGAAGAGGCTTGTATTTCGGTCAACGTCGTTGTACGATCCTGTGAAGAAGATGAACACCAAAATCTTTTCTTCTAAGGTAAAGAAGAAAGTTCAGGCTTCGTCTGTTGAGAATCTCACTTTGGATATTCAGCTGTTCTCAAGGCTTTTCATGGTCGCCCGTGAGCGAACGTTGGATCTGAAAACGTTTTTCAACTTTGAAAGCCAGAAGTAACCGCCGTCTCTCCTCTGAATGGCCAGCTTCGCTCGGGTTAAAAGTCTGATTTGGCAGAGAAACTGGAGTCTCTGGTTGATGGTGTTCTTATTCCTACATGTTTTGATGGTATTTTCTATGATGGGGCAGGGGCAGCTGTTGTTCAATCTCATTGGCCGCACAATGTGAAAACTTTGCAGGAATATTTTCCCTACAAAAAAGTCACGAGCCGACACTGCTTTGAAGATGTACCCCATGTAACAAAATGGCGACCTTCACAGGTTATGATCCATGGTATGACATTATAGTGACCACTGAAGTATAAGGACATCTTAAAATACTCAAAACTCATTATCCTAGATAGGTATGTAACTAACATTAGTACGGACGTTAGCGGCACATATTAGGACCAACCTTGCATTTCATTCCGATGCAAAACGCTCTTGCATGTGAGTAGTAGGTACCTACAGGTAATTTTTAAGAAGTGATGCCCCGATGGGACTCGCGACTGGCGTGCATCCTAAGAGGTCGAAGATCCAAAAAATTACCATTTTTGAAATCGTTGCTTTTTCATACTTTTTTTTGCTAGACTATATATTTTCAAGGTCGAAGAGCACAATGCGATAAGTTTCCAGAATGTGTCATGCACCAGTGGCGTACCAGACGGCTGCGAAGGGGCCGAGGTGCGATTCTTCACAAGGTCTTGTGGTAAACCGTAACTAACACTGTTTTTTGACATGTTTAGTATCATTTCTGACCAAATCACATATTCTGATTTAAAAAATAAGTATAAAATTTTGATAGAGACTTGTTTAAACCGGTTTTATCAGAAAAAACATGATTTTTTTCACTCCCAAAATTGATGTTTTGTAAATTATACTTCCATCATTGTTCAATGTTATTATAACTATGAATTTGACTTAGTCAGTTGGTTTAGACTATTTCACACAAAAATATCATTTGCTAAACTTTTTTCCCATTTCCACAAAGTCACGGAGTAATTATGTTTCTTGAGAAGAATCATGTCAAAGCTTGATGTGACGAAACGTGCTATTTCACAGATAAAAATAGGCTAGGGTCAAAATGTAGCTCTAATTTGGTACTTTATTACTTTCAAGGCATGAAAATAGTTTTATCTATCGAACAAAATCACGAACACCAAAATCGGAGCCGTATTTCAGTCATGATATCATTTTTCTTCCGACATTGCGGAATAAATTTCTGAAAAACGCGAAGTTTCGACCTATAAATTTGTCGTTTTTGAGCTCCATTCCCACTGTGGTTCAAAACACCGATGATCACAATTTTGACATAGATTGTTCAATTGAACTATTTTATGGATGAATTTCATACACCAGAAGTTTCTATCGATGTTACAAAGTCACATGGTAGTTTTGTTCCAAAACGTGCATCATGTAGAAATTTAATTCCAAAAGCTCGCAATGTCGGAAGAAAAAGGATGTCATGACTGAAATACGACTCCGATTTTAGTTTTTACTATTTTGTTTGATAGAGAGAACTATTTCCATGCCTTGAAATGAATAAAGTAGCAAATCAACGCTACATTTTGATCCTAGCCTAATTTTTTCCGTGAAATAGCACGTTTCGTCACATCAAGCTTTGACATGATACATCTCAAGAAACAAATTCATTCTGTGACTTTTTGTGAACGGGAAAAAAGTTCAGCAAATGATATTTTGGTGTTAAATAGCCCAAACTAACTGTGTAAGTCAAAATTATAGTTATAATAACATTGGACAGTGATGGAAGCAGTATTACAAAACATCAATTTTGAGGGTGAAAAAATCATGTTTTTTCTGATGAAACCGGTTTAAACACGTCTCTATCAAAATTTCATACTTATTTTTGCAGACAGAATGTTCGATTTGGTCAGAAATGATACCAAACATGTCAAAAAAAGTGTTAGCTACGGATTACCATAAGTCTTGTGAAAAATCACACCTCGGCCTCTTCACAGCCGTCTGGTACGCCACTGGTGCATGACACTTCCTGGAAACTTCTTGCATTGTGTTCCTCGACCTTGGAAATATGTAGTGCAGCGGAAAAAGTATGAAAAAAGCAACGATTTCAAAATGATAATTTTTTGGACCTTCGACCTCTTAGGAAGCACGCCAGTCGCGGGTCCCATCGGGGCACCACTTCTTAAAAATTACCTCTTGGTACCTACTACTCACGTGCAAAAGCGTTTTGCATCGGGATGAAATGCAAGGTTGGCTCCCCAACGTCCGTACTACATAGAAATTTTTCGTTCGAAGGACAATAAATTTGGAGATTTTGGCGCTAGGACACAAAATATAGGGTCCGCAACATTCATAAGTCTTTTTTTGGTATTTTCATGTCCGAATTGTGCAGAAATTTCTTTTTGTCTGTGAAGAGGCGACTTTTATCAGTGTTTGAACATTTTTCAGCCGCCATCTTGGAAAAGAAGCCAAAAGTCACACCCTAAGGGATGGAATTCCAGATGCTGCGAACCAAATCGTTCAAATGGTCTTAGACAACAACTGTACGAAGTGGCTTGCTTTCATACTTGATTGCCACTTTTTTTCACGTACCGCTCGTACTAGACTAAATTGTTGGAATCTAGAATAAATAGGTGAAAAGATTTTACAAATTATCCATTACTAAGCGCACTTCTGATTTTAGAAAGTATGGCTGTGGCAAAAACTGTGACCTATGACGATCGGAAAATGGGAAAATTCAGTGACCAAGGAGTTTCCAAGTTGACCACAATATTACCTCAAATCCTGCTAATAAGAAGAGATTTCAGGACTTCTAAGCAATGTGTCTTGACGCCATTGACTGGAAATTCAAGATTGTTTATTCAACTAATGTGGAGCGAAAAATGAAAACTATTGTCAATTCAAACATCCAAGCTTGTGAAAGCAATGGAGAAAGCATAGCTAGAGATGCAGAGGGCTAAATGAGCGTGAAAGTTTGGTTGGAGTGGTTGAATATTTTTCTGAGGAAAAAAATGAGGGATTCATGGTTTTCTTCAAATTCTGGGCTCATGGAAGGAAGAAGCATCACAGGAAGTATCCCAAAGTGCCAAGATATGGAGAAGAGGAAAGAAGAAATACACTGAGAAAAGTTTCACAGCACTGGGTTACGACAGAAATTTATTTACTTAGTTATAATGGTACAATAATTTCTATTGTTAGATTCATAACAATGAATTTGAATTTTGAAAATAGAATCTCATTCATCAAAATCTATGTGATCAAACCGGGAGGCCCACCATTACTAGGTAGAGTTTTTTAAAAATTATAAATTGTCTCTAAATGAGATAAATTCCTTGAAGAAAACTGAATTTTCAGAAGAAGGAGAAGAGAAGAAATTGATTGAAAAATATAACGAGTTATTTCGAGTTATAGGTTTAGGCACATTGAATAAAACAAAATTTTCTTCAAATTTAAAAATGAGTGGACAACTCCAGAATTTCGCAGACCAGGACCTTTACCGTATTCCATGCGAGATGAAGTAAAAGCTGAACGAAATCGTTTACTAGATTTGAAAATTCTGACATCAGCGAGTGGGCAGCACCCGTTGTGCCAATTTTGAAAAAAGATGGCTCAGTAGGAATATGCAATGATTGCAAAGTCGCGATCAATTCAATTTTGGAAGTGGAACGATATCTCTTGCCAAGAATGGAGGATCTTTTTTTAAAGTTACAAGGTGGTACAATTTTTACTAAACTTGATCTTTCACAGGCCGATCAACAAACAAAAGTTCTACTCATAAAGAACTGTTTTGATACTCAAGGCTTCCGTATGGAGTGTCGGCAGCGCCTGGAAAGTTTAAAAGAATAATTGAAGCGTTATTGCAGGATTTTCCAGGTTGTGTAAGTTTCTTGGATGATGTGTTCGTCAGAGGCGAGGATTTTCAAATTCAAAGCTATTTGAAGCCATTTAAAAACGTTATAAAAAGTATTGGAAAAGTTGCATGGTTCAGGCTTGGATTGGCTGTGAATAGATGTACTTCATTTGATAGGGAAATTGAGTACTTAGGTTTCAAAATGAATGAATTTGATTTGTCTACGTGTGAACCCATTATCAAATCAGTGAGGGATGCACCTGTTCGAACTAATGTAACGCGATTTAAATCTTTTTCAGGACTTGTCAGCTATTATGGTAAATTTATAAAAAATATTTCAAAAATTCTTTTTCTGTTTTATCCAGTTGTTGAAAAAAACGTCGAGTTTGTTAGGTCAAAGGAACGCCAAAATGCATTAAAATCAAAGAGTTATTGATTTCACCTCCAATTCTAGTACCTACATTTTCATTCATGTACATTCATGGTTATAAAAAAGCACCCATCAACAATTGGACATGGCCAAAATGACCATGGGAACGTATCCATGTAGACTATCTAGGTCCATTCCACAAGAAATAGGTCTTGGTAATCGTAGATGCTCACAGCAAGTGGCTGGAAGTTTTTCCCACAATAAAAATTACATCGGCCGCGACTGTTCAAACTTTGAGATTTACTTGTGCAAAATTCGGTTTACCTAGAAAACTGGTGATGAGTGAAAATGGAACTGCTTTCAGATCTGTAGAATTTAAAAGTTTTTTGAATCAATGGCATTGAACTTTGCACGACCGCACCTTATACACCATCCTCGTATGGAGCCGCAGAAAATGAGGTAAAACAAGTAAAATTGTCACTCATTTTTTTTGGGCTAAACGTAATGTAGACGTAAATTTTGTTCATGATCAATTTTTATTTGTGTATCGTAATACCTAACGTTCAACAACTCAAATAACACCTTATTTTCTCATATTTGGAAGAAATCTTCGCACTCACTTTGATTTACTACGACCGACAGAAATAATTAATTCGACTGCCATTTTGACAAAAAATATAGTGAAAAATAAAAATTGTCAAAAAAAGTGTTTCAAAGAGAATAGAAAGATAGATCTCAATGTAGGGGCGGAAGTGTTGGAATGAGACGTTCTAGAGTTGAATAATAAAAGGTTTATTGAAAGCATTCTTAAAGAAAGGATTTGAAACGAAATGTTCCATTGTGGGATTCCAGAACTATAGATATGTTTATGTTGAGACATGTTGATCAACTTGAAAAATTCAAGTCAGAATACTTTAGAGGTATGCCTGAAGTGCCAACACTGGGTGCCCCAAGATGATTTTTCCGATACTCCTCATTTGACAGAAGATACTAGGTATCGCTGTTGACGACAATAGCAACGTGAATAACGTTATTAATATTGACACTTCAAGTAGACCAAAACGAAATATAATACAGCCTGACTGATAGATTAAAATATTATTAGGTAATATTTATTCATGTTGAATAATTGATTAAAGTTGTAAATAGGACTGTTCTTCAATTGACAACTGGATTTGACTGTACAGTCTTGTAAATAATATATGAATTGTAAATAGTGGATATTTGGTTACTCCTGGTAGTCCTGGTGTTTTAGTAAGGGGGGAGTATGTAATGTATCGGAATTGTTATCATACTGAGTTTTCAAAGGCTATACCGATAACTGCCGGTTTTGCATGTTCAACTGGAAAAGTCTCGGGAAATAAGAAAAAGAAATTATTGAAGGATGTTCAAGAATCGGTGAAAAAAAACGGTGGAAATCTGTTCACAGGATGAAATTTCACAGCTCATCTAGGTGGGAAAACTCGAAAGCCATTGGTCCGATTCAAAGAAGCTCCCACTCAAAAATTATTTCTATCTTTTCTCCAACTATGGCTCGCGGCAAGTCTGCACCTAAAATGGATATTTATTAATATTAGTAATGATACGTATTCCGTGTTTAGGTTCGTTTATAATTGAGACGATCGTTTTGAAACACCACTGTTTATTACTGCGTAATACTATAACATACACGTCAACAATTATTAGCACTTGGGTTATCGCTGATACTACTCGCTCTTATTAATCTGAATTGAATGGTCCGTAGGCCGGGGATCGGTGCTTTATATAGCTCCGACTATTATTGTTCTGGGATCTTTCACTGGTCCTCCAGGAAATTCCACCATGACCCGGCGGCATACGGTTTCGAGGCGACTCTCCAAAAACCCTACTTCTTTCGCGTGCATTCTGCGTGCTCCAGAACAGCGGCACCTCCGCCGATTAAGCTAATTTTTCTTACTTGAATTTTGGAGCCTCCGATGTTATTTCGATGGCCAAACCATCGCGTATGTTCTCGTAACACTGAGATCTAGTGTCAGCAGTCTAGAAAGACCGCGTGTGCTTCAGAATACCGAAAGTCGAAGTTTACTCTGCATTTTTTTCAATTCACGGAATGAGTTTTATTTTGAAAAAAAAAATCACCGCCTGGAACGGTAACTGTGTCCTATTTGAACATGGGCATACACGCAACATGGGCGTACAATGCAATCTACTTTCGAAATCAGCTGGATTTTTCAAAAAAAAAGTCGAACCCTCAGCAAAAGAGAACGTCTCAGTTGAGTCATGCACCAAATGCGGGTCGTCCTGGTGAAACCCCGAGTGAGCGGCCGTCTCGAGTGGTAACAGCCAGGAGGAAATTGGAAAAATCGTAGCGCCCGACTGGGAAACTATGAAAAACTTGAACTGCAGACTTAATTTGATCGTTTGGTTGTGTTGCTTCTTGCCGGGTATTTATAAATGTCTGTGGTCGAAGTAGGCACGGATCAATAAGCATAGCTCCCAGAATGAGTACGCCGTAATAAAAAGTGTGTCATTTTCACTCAGCATTTTGATTAAATAGGAAGCTAGTGTGTGACAAATTGGTTGTTTTTGCACGACTTTCTCAGCAGCGAGTCAAAAGTTTTAAAGTAAATATGAGATTATTTCGACGAAATGTTTCAATCATTTTCACTGCCTGAATTAAATTGCAAAACAACAATGAAGTGCGTGGCTGTGGCTCCAAAAATTGTCGCAAGCATGCATCTCTCCGCTTCAAAGAATCTGGCCGCAGTGAATTTGGCCCCGTATTTCTCAGCTTGCCTGGCCAGAATCAGCAATTCATTTCTTTGTTTCGAATCATCGCCCAGGCTTTGTTGCAACTTATAACATATGAGCCCTGTTTTCTCACTTTCAACTTTCGCAGCGTCACACGCCAACAGCGTACTGGCCGTTAATAGCTGTAACAAATATTCAAACATAACACGAGAAAAACAATACAGGGTGAACCCGAGAGGTCTGATCAAAAAAGTATTACGATAAAAGAGTTTGTTCGGAGTTTATGAGTTGACCTGGCCTGGCTTCATGAAAGATTCTAGATACCGTGGTATAGTTTCGATCTTTCGGAATCACCTTGTATAGGTGGAAACAGAATGAAGAAAACGAAAAACTCACTAATGTAAAAATGGCTAGAGACAAATTGAACACGAGAGTGTGTATCCTCATCTCCAGGAACAAAGAAATCTTCCAGCGGGTGATCAGGAAGTTGAGGCAGTTCAAAATTTGGAGAGCACTCCTGCAAATGATGAAAACGAAGGGCCAGCCAAATATCGAATTGAATAAATGTGCACTTTCGTGAAGGCACATGGATAAGCGTCCGACTTTTCGAACGTTGGATGTGCCTTGCTTCCCTGCAAATCTGAGAAGACTGTTCAAGTCTTCGTATCTGGTCTTGAATGCGAGAGCTAGATTATAGATCAAAATGTATATGACCATGGCATAATAATCCAAAATGATAGTTGACAAATATGACTGGACTACTACCGTTCCAATTGCGCATGTCCATATGTATAACATGTACATCATCATAATAAAGAAACACACGTTGCAGATGAAAAATTGACTCAGTGGGTTAATCAATAAGTTTTGTTGTTCGTTGCCGATGTTGTCGAACGCCTTGTCTAGGAACTGGAAGTTTCTGATCAATCTCGTCCAGTTCTTCTGATTGTAGAACGCTGAACCAATGATCATGGTCGATGCTAGCGAGACCAAAAAGATTTCGTTGGACATGTCCAAAAACATGCCTGTTCCAGAGTATATCGAGCGAAAAGCTCCCATCCTTACTGAAAGCGAATATATCGTACCCAATAAAAGTAGACATGCCACTGACAAGCCATAGATTCTGAAAAGAATAGGATGACGGACAGCGGTTTTTTCGAAGTCTTGTGATGGCGTGATGGCGAGAAACGATGCGAAATTGTAAATTGCCTCGACAAAGCCTATGTCGCGTCGTGAAAGTTTCAAGTTCATTGTGGGACTGGTACTGATGTTATCTTCAAGCTATTAATGACGAATAATATCTACTCGTAAATATTATGATTGTATCAGCAATATAATCAATAACTGCCTAAACCCCTACCACTGCCTGGCCCGGTGTTTTTCTCGCAGACTTCTCTGGTGGCGTGCCACAGCAACTAGGGACACGAAAAAAAAAAACGTGAGTGCGTGACCATAGTCACCCTCGGAAGAAGTGAAACTTCTATGCACGCCTGCTAGGCCCGGCCCTGAATATACCTCCCTATCCCTATAATAAATCACACCCGCTCGAATCCATTCAAGCCGAGTCGAGAGCCATTCTTGTCGGGCCAACAGTACGACAACACGAAGAGCAGTCCAGTGTCGGCGATTAGTAAAAAATAGAACCGAACGCGGCGAACGCTGCAACAGCTTATTCTTTCATTTCCTGGGACGACGCTGGTCACCCCAAGGTCAGACAAGACAACGTCTGTCCCCCAAGACGCGTTCGTTATAACCACTGATGCTATGAAGCAATTTCACTCCCATGTGTGGTTCTGCGTTAGTGGTGTGTTGTGATCTAGGCGCGAGAATAGAAGTTTCACTTCAAAAACGACCGGAAAGTAAAACGCACGTCTCTTGCAAAAGTGAAGCCGAAAATGATGAAGAACGTTTGCAATTTGTTGCACTGACACAGTCTGCCAAAAATTGGATAATGTATGCGAGGTCATCCAATTTTTGACAGACTGTGTAGGTTTCACCAAATGGTGAACAGTCTTGAGCATTTTCGGCTTCACTTCACGCGACATTTGGGTCAAACTCCCAAAAATCTGCGTGTCCACTGAAGTATGTGGTCCACTGCCGTTCACTTGTCAACGGCTGCATACAGTTTACTTTTTCTGGTCTAATTTCAGGAAGTTGTTAAAGGGATGAAAAGAAACAAATCACCGATTTAGGATGCAAAACGGAATATCGAAAAGTGGTTCGAAAAACTCAACGAAAAGAAGGCGGCGACGTTGAAATTTTCCAAATGAAGTGAGATTGAACTTGCTGGAAGTGACTGAAATTTTGAGCTTGTTAAATTCGGTTTTGTTCACTCTCACGCGGATTCGTACTCAGGGACTTTTTTCTGGTTCTGTTTACCAATCCAATACCCATTCTAACAGGTACTCATCACTATTAGTTGTTGATTATTATTGTCCACTTTGAATAATTATGTCTCTGGGAATAATGAAATAAATGAACAATACTGGTATCATCAACATCGATTAATAACGGAGTTATTTGTTTATATGAATACAAAAAGTATTTGCTTTTACTCCAACTTTTACTTAAAGAAATTCGCTTAGCAACTTCTAGTAAAAGGTGGACTAAAAGCAATAATGTTCCTTTATCTACTCCAATTAAATAATACCAACAGCAACATTAGACTTGCGACTTGCGATTCTTATAAATTAATGTTGAAAATAGCTCAATAGTATGGTCACGCCCCGGTGAGCTATTTTCATAACTCACTGAAGGCAAACATCCTCACACCATAACAGATAAGCACGTGATTTTTGTCAGGCACCAGATCAAATATACTGTTACGTATTTCTCGTACGGGTTCGAATATAGTTGAGACGATCGTTTTAAAACACACACTGTTCATTACTGCGTACAGACCCGGTCAGATCAAGTCGGACAAATCAGTTCTTTGGTTCGAAAACAATTTGGACATGATGAAGCCGTGTAACATTGCATGGGGTCGGCACCATCGTTCGGTAACGAGCGGATAGAAGCGAAGTACCTGCGATATATTTCCAAGTAGATAATTGTTGGCGTGTATTTATTGTAGTACGCAGTAAAGAACAGTGTGTGTTTTAAGAGTCCTCTGTACGCTCGAAGCAGCTCCGACTAAAAGGCCTCTAAATCGAAGGCGGTGATTTTTTTTCAACTGGTATTTGGTGATTACACTTCATATCTCCATTAAAACATGTGAGAGGGAAAAAATCCGAGGAAAACCGATCACAGCCGAAGATAGTGAAATTACACGGGCGCCATCCTAGGGCCTTTATTTGACTTGAAAGAAAACTCCTTTTTCCAAGGAGGACTCTCTACAGTATTCTGCACCATCGTACCGGATGGTTTTTCTATAAAATATCTGGAGCCAAAGTCATTTGGCTGTGAAAATTATCAAAATAATACTCAAAAATTTGGAGTTTCATATCTTCAACTGAAATTTTTTTACTGAAAAACCACCCGATACGATTGTGCAAAATACTGTTGAGAGTCTACCCTAAGAAAAGGATTCTTGTTCCAAGTCAAATAAAGGCCCTAGGGTGGCGCGCGTAAGATTTGACTATCTTTGGCTGTGATCGGTTTTTCTTGGATTTTTCTCCGTTGACATGTTAAAATAGAGATATGAAGTGAAATCTCCAAATGCCAGTTCAAAAAAAAATCACCGGCTTCGATTTAGAGGCATTTTAGTTGGAGCCACTCTGAGCGTACAGAGGACTCTTAAAACGATCGTCTCAATTATATCCGAACCTGTACGAGGAATACGTAACAGTATATTTGATCTGGTGCCTGACAAAAATCACGTGCTTATCTGTTATGGTGTGAGGGTGTTTGCCTTTAGTGAGTTATGAAATAACTCACCGGGGCGTGACCATACTATTGAGCTATTTTCAACATTAATTTATAAGAATCGCAAGTCTAATGTTGATGTTGGTATTATTTAATTGGAGTAGATAAAGGAACATTATTGCTTTTAGTCCACCTTTTACTAGAAGTTGCTGTTCAACCTCACTTCATTTGGAAAATTTCAACGTCGCCGCCTTCTTTTCGTTGAGTTTTTTGAACCACTTTTCGATATTCCGTTTTGCATCTTGAATCGGTGATTTATTTCTTTTCATCCCTTTAACAACTTCCTGAAATTAGACCAGAAAAAGTAAACTGTATGTATCATTGCAGCCAATGACAAGTGAATGGCAGTGGACCACATACTTCAGTGGACACGCAGATCTTTGGGAGTTTGACCCAAATGTCGCGTGAAGTAAAGCCGAAAATGCTCAAGACTGTTCACCATTTGGTGAAACCTACACAGTCTGTCAAAAATTGGATGACCTTGCATACATTATCCAATTTTTGGCAGACTGTGTCAGTGCAACAAATTGCAAACGTTCTTCATCATTTTCGGCTCCACTTTTGCAAGAGACGTGCATTTTACTTTCCGGTCGTTTTTTTTTTTTTCGTGTCCCCAGTTGCTGTGAAACGCCACCAGAGAAGTCTGCGAGAAAAACACCGGGCCAGGCAGGGGTAGGGGTCTAGGCAGTTATTGATTATATTGCTGATACAATCATAATATTTACGAGTAGATATTATTCGTCATTTATAGCTTGAAGATAACATCAGTACCAGTCCCACAATGAACTTGAAACTTTCACGACGCGACATAGGCTTTGTCGAGGCAATTTACAATTTTGCATCGTTTCTCGCCATCACGCCATCACAAGACTTCGAAAAAGACACAGTCCGTCATCCTATTCTCTTAAGAATCTATGGCTTGTCAGTGGCATGTCTACTTTTATTGGGTACGATATATTCGCTTTCAGTAAGGATGGGAGCTTTTCGCTCGATATACTCTGGAACAGGCATGTTTTTGGACATGTCCAACGATATCTTTTTGGTCTCGCTAGCATCGACCATGATCATTGGTTCAGCGTTCTACAATCAAAAGAACTGGACGAGATTGATCAGAAACTTCCAGTTCCTAGACAAGGCGTTCGACAACATCGGCAACGAACAACAAAACTTATTGATTAACCCACTGAGTCAATTTTTCATCTGCAACGTGTGTTTCTTTATTATTATGATGTACATATTATACATATGGACATGCGCAATTGGAACGGCAGTAGTCCAGTCATATTTGTCCACATCATTTTGGATTATTACGCCATGGTCATATACATTTTGATCTATAATCTAGCTCTCGCCTTCAAGACCAGATACGAAGACTTGAACAGTCTTCTCAAATTTGCAGGGAAGCAAGGCACGTTCAACGTTCGAAAAGTCGGACGCTTATCCATGTGCCTTCACGAAAGTGCACATTTATTCAATTCGATATTTGGCTGGCCCTTTGTTTTCATCATTTGCAGGAGTGCTCTCCAAATTTTGAACTGTCTCAACTTCCTGATCACCCGCTGGAAGAATTCTTTGTTCCTGGAGATGAGGATACATACTCTCGTGTTCAATTTGTCTCTAGCCATTCTTACATTAGTGAGTTTTTGTTTTCTTCATCCTGTTTCCACCTGTACAAGGTGATTCCGAAAGATCGAAACTATACCACGGTATCTAGAATCTTTCATGAAGCCAGGTCATGTCAACTCATAAACTCCGAACAAACTCTTTTATCGTAATACTGTTTTGATCAGACCTCTCGGGTTCACCCTGTATTGTTTTTCTCGTGTTATGTTTGAATATTTGTTACAGCTATTAACGGCTAGTACGCTGTTGGCGTGTGACGCTGCGAAAGTTGAAAGTGAGAAAACGGGGCTCATATGTTATAAGTTGCAACAAAGCCTGGGCGATGATTCGAAACAAAGAAATGAATTGCTGATTCTGGCCAGGCAAGCTGAGAAATACGGGGCCAAATTCACTGCGGCCAGATTCTTTGAAGCGGAGAGATGCATGCTTGCGACAATTTTTGGAGCCACAGCCACGCACTTTATTGTTCTTTTGCAATTTAATTCAGGCAGTGAAAATGATTGAAACATTTCGTCGAAATAATCTCATATTTACTTCAAAACTTTTGACTCGCTGCTGAGAAAGTCGTGCAAAAACAACCAATTTGTCACACACTAGCTTCTTATTTAATCAAAATGCTGAGTGAAAATGACACACTTTTTATCACGGCGTACTCATTCTGGGAGCTATGCTTATTGATACGTGCCTACCTCGACCACAGACATTTATAAATACCCGGCAAGAAGCAACACAACCAAACGATCAAATTAAGTCTGCAGTTCAAGTTTTTCATAGTTTCCCAGTCGGGCGCTACGATTTTTCCAATCTTCTCCTGGCTGTTACCACACGAGATGGCCGCTCACTCGGGGTTTTACCAGGACGACCCGCATTTGATGCATGACTCAACTCAGACGTTCTCATCTGCTGAGGGTTCGACTTTTTTTTGAAAAATCCAGCTGATCTCGAAAGTAGATTGTATTGGGCATCGTGTACGCCCATGTTCAAAAAGGACACGGCTTCCGTTTCTCGGCAGTGATTTTTTTCAACATGAATCCAATTCCTTGATTTAAAAAAAATGCAGAGTGAACTTCGACCTGCAGTCTCTCTAGACTTTGGACCTCTGGTCATCTAAATAGCATGGGAGACTCCAAAAGCCGA
The DNA here is from genome assembly GCA_949128115.1 of Anaspis maculata. Lineage (NCBI taxonomy): Eukaryota > Metazoa > Arthropoda > Insecta > Coleoptera > Scraptiidae > Anaspis > Anaspis maculata. Next base: position 123,615,381 of record OX421961.1, read on the forward strand.
GTAAGAAAAATCAGCCGAAATGGCGGAAGTGCCGCTGGTCCGGAGCACGGGGAATGCACGCGCAAGGTGTAGGGTTTTTTGGGAGTCGCCTCGAAACCGTATGCCGCCGTGTCATTGTGGAATTTTCTGGAGGACCGGTGAAAAATATCCAGAACAATAGTCGGAGCTATATAAAGCACCGATCCTCGGCCTGCGGACTAGTATTCAATGCAGAGTAATAAGAGTGAGTAGTATCGGCGATAACCCAAGCACTAGTAATTGTTAACGTGTATGTCACACTATTACGCAGTAATAAACAGTGTGTTTCAAAACGATCGTCTCGAATATAAACTTACAAACAAGAGAAATATATCTCTTGCTTTGGGGGCGGCGTGTGGGAGCGGCAGAGTTTGGCAAAGAAATTCTTGCACAGTTTGAGTTGACAGTTTCTGAATGTTTGAGGTAACATCAACATCTGAATCAGTTTAAATTGTTGAAAGTTGCACTTTTTTTGGGAGGGGGGGGGGCGGAAGCTGGAGGCGGCGCCATATCACAAGTAGCCTATCCTTTCCAATTTTTAGTCAGCTATCTATATAGCGAAAGACTTAGATCGTTATGTCTTCGGGTTCATGTTTTTCATTTATCTCTTACTTTGGGGGCGGCGTGTGGGAGCGGCAGCGTTCGGCTAAGCAAATGTTGCACAATTTGAGTTGGCAGTCTCTAAATGTTTGAGAGAACATCTCAATCAGTAAAGCTGTGAAAGTTGCACTATTTGTCGTTTGGGGGCGGAATCTGGGGGCGGCGACTAACCAAAAGTAGCCTATCCATTCCCATTTCTAGTCAGCTGTTCATATACCGAAAGAATTAGATCGCTATGTCTTCGGGTTTATGATTTTCATTTTGAAGTGATTGGGGGCGGTTTTTAGCAATTTTTCATATCGGCGGCGCATATTGAAGGCGGAATGTTTCTGGGCTTTTGTTTATAAGTGGCAACTATGTATTATTCATAAAATGAGAACACCAGAGCAGTAGGTCTGGGAGAAATTGCAATATCATGTTATTTCAAGTTTATCGGGGGCGGTTTTCTCTATGTTGGCGGCGCAATATAGACATTAAATATAGCCTAGCCCTCCTTTGGGAGTGGCAGCTATGTAACAGCGAAAAAATTAGAAAGCTAGGGCGTCTAGTTTGGGAGGAGTTCGAGGAACGGACGGACGGACGGACGGACGGACGGACGGACAAAGCGGTTGAAATAGCGATTTTCATCACATTGGAAAATGCGCTAAAAAATTAACATATTGAATTCGTGTTCTTTTAGCTTGAAAAAGTCCAGCAGCTTCGCTTATGAATCTGGCATGCGATTGAACAGCTCCTCCGCCAATTATCCGGGTTTGTGGCTTATGGGCTATTCGAATACAAGAAGATAACTTGTTGGCTTTTTGACAATAATGTGAGTAAGCGTTTTCAGACCGTCGCGTCGTCAGTAATGTGTGCCGCTTTAATTTCGAACAAAACTTGTCTCGTAACCAATCATCCATAAAGTAGCAAAAAGAGGCTGTGAAGGGGTTCACTGGCCACTCGGAGGTCAAAAGATGGATCCAATCTTACCAAAGGTACAAACGAGTCCCTTTTATGATTAAAATGTTTTTGAATAAGCCAAATGACGAAAATGGCAATATTGGCAGTGATAAAGACAACACCCAATAAGACAAAGAGGTTGCAGAAGACTTGGGAGGGTTCTTAGTAATCTATAAAAGCTGGAAAACTTTCTATATTATCAAGAACTAACAAAATATCTATCTTTCATAAGGACAGGGACGTTGCCGTGATGGGAAAAATCCATATGTAAATAGCAGGTCATAACCATGACCATCTCTGATTATCACAAAGCTGTTTTCTCATGATTTAGAACTATATAAACTGTATCCCGACAATAAGTGAGGAGAGTGGCAAAAATTGGATGTAAAAAGATTCCATGGGGTGTAAACAGTTGATTCAAACCTGTTGGGGTGTTACAACTTCTCGTGGCTATAATAACAATTTCTTAAATTTGAATCAAAATTTTGGAGAGACGATTTTGGTACATTGCTACAATTTAAGTCAGGTCTCCCTGTAATGTTGAGGTTCACAAACCTCAAGTTCAAGGAATTGTAGAATACCCGAGAGAATACTCTTCGAGCTTAACTCATGAAAAATTTGAAGAAAATCTGCTCAGTGATGGCTTTCCTGTAAAAAAATGCCAAAAAGGTGTCCCCTTAAGGCTAAAGGGGACTGAAATTGAGTACCAAGTGTGCGACAGAGAGAAAATACATCAAAAGTAATAAAATGTTTTTGGGAAAACTATCAGTCCGATTTTAGATCTGAAAACAGGGTTATACTCAGATTTAAATTCTATTTGATGCACTAGTCAAAAAAAATTCCGAAAAATTTTTTCAATTTTTTTTTTCAATTTCACGAATAAATGTTGATTTTTTTGAAAATCGCAGGTAGTCATTTTGAAGTACTGAAAATATCAAACATTAATTCGTTTTTAGAATTTCTGTAGCACAAATGGTGCTCTCCGAAACACATTTAGAAAATCTCTCTTTGTTACTTGCCGCCCGCTGCAGCTGTTCTCCGCGATGAGTCATTCACGATATAGGTAGTGATCACTTTCTGCACACATGGTGCTATGATGTTTTCTGAGAAATAGGCGATGTAAATAGCAGTAGTCAAGATTTGTGACATCGTGGTATTACGTAGATATATTTCGTTGCTACGATTTTTGAAATTGAATTCTTCGTGAATGACCTCAGCTCATTTGATTTTTGTTGAAATCGTTTCATTAGAATGCACTTGTTTCGTATATAAAATTTGTATTACGTATCGTAGTACCTACGATACGCGTTTGAGTGTCGAAAAGTGGCCAGTAAGAACCGTTGATGGGAAAAAAGCCATGGCATTTCAACTTTCCCGAATGGGCGTGCTCCTACAAGCTCGCAGATCGATGATCTCAGGCAGTAAAATTTTGATATAGAAATCAGTTAATTTTGTTTTTATTTTGTCAGTCCAATAATTATGTCCGAGATTATGTCCTTGTACTTGAAAATAGTGAGTGTGTGTCCCGAGGTGTGTCCGTTTTAGCTGAGAATTTCTCTCCAAACAAAATTGTTGATTGGTCTGTATAGCTTCCTGTTAGTCTTTTGTTTTGCCGACTAGCCAATTGCCGACACGAATGTTTACATAACAGAGCGTTTATGGAATGTTATTTTTTACAGAATAGCACTATTTAATCCTTTTTTCTATCTTGAACGGTAAGGCCGCTATGGAATAATTACGCTAGGATCGACCACTATGTATCTTCCCATAGCTCCCAGTTACTGGGTTCAATGCCTGTTCTAAATTTTCATTAAAATCAAAGATTGAAATTGGCTGCTCACAATGGGCGACAGACTGCTGAGATAAGGTGCTTGTACTTGCACCAGGGTGCACCGTTGGTGTATGGGTGAATTTTTTTTTATTTTTGAATGTTTCAAGAATTTGATTTCAACAGAAATTAGTTTGTCATTTTGTTAGCTGCAGTTTTCCATAACATTTGAAAAGTATACATCTCTGAAAGTGTTACTTTTTGATTTACAGGCCAACTTGACGGATAGCGTTTTTCATCTCTCGTTATACAGCGTGTCCCGGAATTAGTGTTACAAAACTCACAGGGAGATATAAAATTGAAAAATAAGGGGAGTTTTTGTCTATAAACATATAGTCTAGGCTAATTTTTCATAAAAAGCGCTTCCTAACGTTTCAAAAGGCATTTCATATATCAATTGGGGAACAAGACATTTTGGAGTATACAAATCGCGCTGAATATGAAAACCTCTGTTGGCACCTCGAAATTTCAACTCTAAGGCCCCCAGGGCCCCAATTTTGATATTTCTTTGGTTTTCAAGGGTTCATGATGTTTTGCATTCAACCTGCTGTAACTCACAAACCACGGGAGTTGAAGCGCAGATTTTTCCAGCTCTGTAATTTCGAATCATTTTCGAACCTTCATGCCAAATTTCTTTTCCTCAAGTTTGACAATTACCTCTCCAAACAGCAAAAATCACCAAGAAGTCCAAAATGCAAGAGATACCGACACAAAAACTTCGACCTGTGGGAACCTCTATCAATTATTCAAAATAAGTCCATACATGTATGAGACAATATGTAGAGAATGCCCCAAGGAAGTTTTTGCGAAGTGGACGTCGCAAAATATCTTTCGGTTGTCAAGTTATGATTTTTTTAAAACCGACATCGAAAATGACGCGCGGTATCGGGTGCCCGTATAGTGATCGGCCGGCCGCGTCGACAGCGGCAAGCGGCAAGGGCTGGTCCTTGCTATACATGAGAGATTGTATTCCTTTAGAATAAATTCTGTAATGCATATTCATTCCTCTTCGATTAATTTGACCAATAGTCGTTTCGTTGCTGTTTTCAGTGGTAAAAGTAAAAAGTAAAGTAAAGTATTTATTTATGCCTTATGAAAATATACAGATTTGAGAATCTACACATAAAATCGGCAAAGTCAGACAGTCACTTAACACAGTTTATATACATCTGGCAGACGGTACACATACAGCCACACACTGTGACAATAAGAAGATACATATATACAAAAATATATTGCAGAAAGAACTCGTCGAGTGTATAAAAGCATTTGGCAATTAAAAATTGCTTTATTTTTCTCACAAAAACACGATGTGTATCAGCGTCAGTGAAACATCCGTGAACCTTCAACGCGTGATTGTACACCCTGAGACTCATATATTGAAGACTGTGCTGTCCAATGACAAGTCTTGAGAATGGGACATCAAGCAGATTGCCATTTCTCGTGTCATGACCGTGAATATTCCGTCTCAAGGTGCATTTATCGATGTTCGCCCTAACATACATCAACAAAGAATACAAATACAGGGACGTCACCGTCATCACATTCAATTTAAGGAACAATGGTCTGCAGGATGATCTGTTTGAAGAACCCGTCATGCATCGAACAACTCTTTTCTGCGCCACGAGAACACGCTTCATATTTGCGGCACAACCCCAGTGCAGAATTCCGTAAGTGAGTCTGGACTGAAACATAGAAAAATATATGACCCTCAGCACACCCGAGGAGACTGTGCCCCTGATCGAGCGAATCAGGAACGTGCAACTACTGAGCTTCGAAACAAGATCCCCGATATGTGCATTCCATGTAAGTTTTTGATCAATATATAGTCCCAGAAATTTTGTAGAACTCACATTTTTAACTGATTTGCCCTCATTTCTCAGCAGAAGGCTGGAGTCAATTGTTGAGTTTTTAGTCGTTATTTTCATCACCACCGACTTTCCAATGTTCAGTCTGATCCCGTTATGCTCGCACCATCCTGCAACATAATCTATACATGACTGAGCAATCTTAGGTAGGTTCACTCTATCATCCGTTCCCACAACAACACTAGTATCATCAGCATATATGGTGAATTTTGCTCCTGGAATCTTGTTCGTTGGCAGGTCATTGATATAGCAGTTGAACAGAGTTGCCGAAATGCCCGAGCCCTGCGGGCTACCCCTGCTGATCACCCTACCCACCGATCTAATGCCATCAATAACAACGTGCTGTGTCCTATCTGATAAATATGATTCGATCCATTTATTGCTTGTGCCTCGAACTCCCATCCTATTGAGCTTATCCAAAAGCAGGCCGTGGTCAATAGATCCAAAAGCGTTCGACATGTCGAAGAATAGGCCCACAACAGCATCCCTGCCATTGACATGATCATGGACACAGGCCAGCGCACTCTCCAACGCCAGATGAGTCGAACGTTTAGATCTAAAACCGTATTGGTTATTTGAGAGAATGTTGTTTTCTTCGAGAAATGTATTCAATCTATTGTTAAAGCAGTGTTCGAATATTTTACCCACCTGGCACTGGAGAGCTACGGGCCTGTAGTTGTCAGCATGAAGGGTATTTCCCTTCTTCTTATACACCGGGATGACCTTAGATACTTTAAGAGAAGCTGGGTACGTACCCTCAGTGAAACTTCGGTTATGGTGAATATACTTATCGATAAAAATTAGAGATTTTCAATGTTTAAAATGTTATAATATGTGAGTAGGTATATACTTGTATCTAGATCCAAAAATAACTCGATCACACCAATTATTCACACAAAGGGAGCTCTACTAATTTTGAAAAAAGATCTTCAGCACTTAGCTGGTACACTTTCTTCGAAACAGAATAGATATAAAAGGTACAATACAATACATTTATCTAGCCATGACAGCAGTAATTCTTTTTGCTTCACTTTGCACTGAATGCAAAACCGGGATACGGACATTTCACCGACACCCAACTCACCGAATCGCCAATTCGCCAACAGGACAAAAATCACCGACTGGCTGATTCACCGACAGATTCTTTCAGCGACTTACCAATTCACCGACAGGTCATTTCACCGACCCGCGGACTCACCGACAAGATATTTCACCAAGAGTTCTTTTTCGACCCAAGTATTATCCTTCTTTTCAGACTCATCAGACAAAGACCTGATTTTTGACGCAAGCATGCTCCTTCTTTTCAGACCCGCCAGATAAGAAGCTCATTTTTCACTCAAGTATTTCTCTTTTTGGACCCATATCAGATGAGAAACTGATTTTTGACTCAACCCAGACAGCACATAAACATTTTCAAAATGTATGAGAAATATTAAAAGCCAAATATTATAATATTTATAAAATATTGGAATTCATTCAGTGAATATTATATAAATATTTATTGAATGTTTTGATGTCCCGCTTTTCAATATTTGTACAATATTTGCCAAAAATATTTTAAAAACATTTAGAACCGGGTATTTTTAGAAATTTGAAAAAAAGTTGGTTTTTCTTCTTATCGGCCTTTTTTGGCCATATGAGCTCACCTTTATTTCATATAAAATTGATTTATATGCCGATCACGTTTTAAATTCAGCAGAAAATAAAACGCGGTTGGCCATGTTGCCTAGAGTGTAACGGACGCTCATAGACCAAGTTGCGCGAAAACGGGCTGAGCTCGAAGAGGTTAGAAAATTTTGACAAGAAATGCCAGTTCTGGCGTCTCCTTGCATCATATCCGCTGCCCTGTTGCCTTGGCCGTTGTTTGTCATGATGTCAGGTGAGTGTCATAGTTGTTTACATTCCTGGGAAAATTTCATCAAGTGTTCTGCCCTCGGTTCTGCTATTGCTATTCTCATGGTTCTGCCTGTATATTTATAAGGTAAGTACGAGTAACACTCTTGTCTGAGTACTTAAGTTCATGTAAATTTTTTCTTTCATTCAAAGTTGACTTCAGATGCAAATGATCATGGGGTGAATCCTCGGGTGAATTACTGGGACATCAGAACGTTCAACGGATTGTGATGGATTGCCACGGGATTACCACGGGATTTCCACCAGATACGATTTCTTCAAATTAAATGGATAGCCACGGGATTCCAGGGAATTTCCACAAATTACCAACGGCTTGGGGCCACGCATGAATCACCACCAGAGAAAGGCGCTCTTGCTTTACGGCGCTTATTATCACCTGAGGTCTCCACGCTATTAGGTTATTCATTAACGTTACATAGACCAATGGCAGATAGGGGATTTCAATTTTGTTTAGATTTACCAGCAATATTACTCTGTTAAAACTTGTCAAGAATTACTGAGTAAATCAAAGTCTAGGGCCGCAGATTCGGAAAAATGTGTCCCTGTGTTATTTGGTCAAATTTACATTTTTGGGAATACTGTTATCGGGTTCGAGCCATATTGAGGCAAATTTGATGGTTGACCTGCGATGTGACTCGATTGAAAAAAGTTGGCTTCTGTAATTTTAGGTTTTTAGGCCAGCCCTTCTGTCAACAGAGACAAGCCATGGAATGAATTTGAACCAATTCAGTCGAACAGTGAGTAGATTATGACCAGCCAAAAATGAAAACTTGATCCAAAGTTTTATCTTGTATTTTTTTGTCAAAACTGAAAACGAACTTTTTGGACAAATAACACAGATGTGCAAAATAAAAACCCGCCGATTCTGTGATTTTTCACTATGATATTTCTGCACATAATAAATATGTATTACGATTTTCCAACAGAATTTTGTCATCTTTCAGAAATGAGGATTGAATCCGAACTCTCTGGAGATAGAGACTAGAGCCATTCATCTGAACGACAGAAGCAGTTCGTCACCTCAATGTCAGCTTTGATGGCCGGACTTCATCTACAGCACAGTCCCACTCCAAGTACCTCGGTGGGACCTTCGACCAAACATTATCCTTCAAGATCAACTTGGAGAGACTCACTGCCAAGACGAAGACACGAATGAACCTGGTTCAGAGACTTGCGAGAACTACATGGAGTGTCGACGCCACTACTCTTCGGATATCCACCATTGTCTTGGTCTAGTCGACAGCGGAATACTACGCTCCTGTTTGGATGAATAGCACACACACACAACATCATTGACGTCATTTGTAACCAAGCATTGAGAATCATTGCTGGAGTTGTCAAATCTACCCAGACTTTCTGGCTGCCAATTTTGAACATCGCAGCCAAAAATCCATGCTGCAGATTTCGAGATGGAAAGCCACTGGAAGGAAACATGGGATACTGAAGCCGCCGTCAAGAACAGAGCGATTGTAGAGGATCCGAAGAGCTTCTCCTGTTTCCGCCAACTGACAGTTGACTTTGTCCAGCTGGTTTAATTTTCAATAATTAAACCTCCGAAGGACCGATTAAAACGATCGAAAATAAATACGAAAAAATACGACAAAAAAAGAACAAAGTGACCTCCACAATTAGTGCAAACGAGGACTTACCGATGAGATGTTGTTTCAGCCGTAAGGTCACTTTTAAAGTTCTTTGATTACATGATTACGATTAGGTACCGATGGATGCACCTTACACGTTTCTATTAAGACACGAGTTGTTTTGTGTTTCACGACTGGGTGGCAAGTGGTAAGTCTTCTCTCGTTCCTTTTCAGACGAGAGCCAAGGGTAGTTAAATTCCACATGTGTTTTGTGAGTGACCATCGTACGAAGGGATAGGTCCAAACGAAATACACACATTGTGAAGGCAAAGTTACAAATTAAACTATTTATATCTACTAGAATCTAACGCGAATATATATATGCAATTACCATACGAAAACTATATACAAAAAATATAAATCAAACAATAAACTTTAAACTAGGTACGATCGGTACCGAACATCTCCCTTCCAAGGAAAGTATGGATTCAATAGGATACGAACAGGGCAGGGAAAATGCAGATTTCAGTTCTATCAGTGAGGATATGTAGAAGATCCGAGTTCTGAGTGTGGAACTGAGAACCAGACCATGAACCACATCGTCGCGGAGTAGGTGTCCGCGGACAATGGCTATCAAAAACTGCATCTGAGCTAGACCTGTAGTTCCTCAACATCTCCATCGTCAACTTCGCACTCGCCCACTTGCTGCATCTACTCTACCCTCTGTTCTGTTAATTCATCTCACAGGTTTTCAAGAATTGTTGTTTATATTTAGTTATAGTATCAATGTATCTTAAGTACCTACATCGAGACCTACATATAGTGATACTAGGTACTATTGCACTATATAAGTTGATTTACGTTGTCACTAATATTGTATCCTTAGTACAGGCATAGCAATTAATTCAGAAAAATTGTGAAATTTTCGATTACATATTACCTTCGAGAGCTTGTAAAATCTATCACCTAGTGTTAAATTTAAAAGGCACAGAATCATTTCAGATATCAGCTATTGACCTTTATTTTTGACCAAAAATTAGAACAGTTTCCTCAACGTAATTTATTATTTTATTTGAAAAAACCTTGGAAAAAACATTCCACCAGTCGCCCATTTAAACTGGCGAAAATCTACCAAAATCAAGACGCCTTGAACGTTTATACAATCTTGCAACAGCGCTGTACTCGATTGACAATAAAAATTCAAGGTCATCTAGGGAAAAGTGATCCAACATTACAAAGGACCCCGCACGATTCTTATGGAAAATGGCTCCCGGTTAAATTCTCTGAATTTTTGATATGTTGTAGCTCATGAGATACTAATCAAATACCGTGAACCCCAAACTAAAATAATGGACAGTTTTTTACCCACAGGGGGTTGAAGTTGGAGGTTTTGACGGCTTCAAAATGATATTATGACGTTGATAAAAGCTTTTTATTTGGTTTCTCTTCAAGTTGTGTTTCATGCTAAATGTATTTGTTTGACAGAAAAATATCAACCCCCTCCTCCACCCCCAACCCCTATCTACCATCATAAAATTCGAGATTACTCCCAAAAACCCTGCGGATGGCTTCTATGATTTGAATTATGAGTTTTGACATTAAAATTATTTTCCACCCCTAATGTTGGGGTGCCGATTTTCCAATTTTCCTCGGTTAATTTGGCTGAATTTTTGGTATTGTGTACTTCTAATTCTGCTGAACAAAAAGTTTTAATGCCAAAACTTATTCCTATGGACAGTTTTTGTTCTACAGGGGACTGAAGTTGAAGATTTGAGAGCATAAATATTGAACTTCAGTCCCCTGCAGAACAAAAACTGTTCATAGGAATAAGTTTTGGTATGAGCTTTTTGTTCAGCAGAATTAGAAATACACAATACCAAAAATTCAGCCAAATTAACCGAGGAAAATTGGAAAATCGGCACCCCAACATTAGGGGTGGAAAATAATTTTAATGTCAAAACTCATAATTTAAATCATAGAAGCCATCCGCAGGGTTTTTGGGAGTAATCTCGAATTTTATGATGGTAGATAGGGGTTGGGGGTGGAGGAGGGGGTTGATATTTTTCTGTCAAATAAATACATTTAGCATGAAACACAACTTGAAGAGAAACCAAATAAAAAGCTTTTATCAACGACATAATATCATTTTGAAGCCGTCAAAACCTCCAACTTCAACCCCCTGTGGGTGAAAAACTGTCCATTATTTGAGTTTGGGGTTCACGGTATTTGATTAGTATCTCATGAGCTACAACATATCAAAAATTCAGAGAATTTAACCGGGAGCCATTTTCCATAAGAATCGTGCGGGGTCCTTTGAGCATCCCCAATTATCGCAGAATTGCCAACTTGGCGTAAGAAAATTACCGTTCTAGTGCTGAATTTAAAAGCTGATCGGCATATAGCTGAAAAATTGCCTTTCAAAGACGACACAACGCCCAGGCTACAGCAGGAATCGAACCCGCAATCTCCGCACCACAGGCAGATACTGACCACCTGTGCTACGGGGCCATTGGGAAGATTCAGTGGTTCTGGGTAAACTACTATGTGAACACGCAGATGTCCGCTGTATGAATTTTGCTAACTATATATCTGAAAGATTCAGCGGCTCATCCACTTTTAGGGATATTCGACTACCGCCTCGTCCCTAAACACGCGGGTTTATCCGCGTACTTGCTACATATGTATATTACCAATTGGTGTCGAAATAAATTAAAGTGACATATTTGTACGAAACAAATAAAAACAACGGATGTATTTTACGACATTATGAATCATTTCAACCGTAACATAGAAAAAACTTATTGTAGGCAGTTAAAAAGGCACTTTCAGGACCGCAAACCGAGTTTTGCTAATTTAAGGCAAACTACACTTGAAGTAAAAGGGATGTGAAACGTCATCTCTTCAACACAACACAACTATATATTTCAAAGTTCCGTGCAAATGACCAAAACAAAAACCGGAAATCACATTGCCTAGAATACTGTAAATATTAGAGAAATCAAGTTCACTATATATTTTGATAATATTTATTGCTAAATATTCAATAAATGTTCAAAATATTTGCTGAATGTTGGTAAAATATTTCACCTTAATATTTCTGTAATATTTGTGACGAATATTTTGTAAACATTCATAGAATGTTGTAAATATTCATGAACTACTACCAAATATTTTCAAAACATTTCGTGCTGTCTGGGAAGTAGGTATCATCCTTCTTTTTAGCGTCACCAAGAAGGAGTTAATTTTTGATTAGGTATCATCCTTCTTCCCAGATCCACCAGATGAAGAACCGATTTTTTACTCAAGTATCGTCCTTCTTCTCAGGCCCACCTTATAATGAAATGATTTTTTGCTTAATAAGTATCATTCTTCTTTTTTACATAGATATAAGCCCGTATTCGTAGTCAGACCTTAAGTAGGTACCTATAAGGTGGTCTTATACCTTCTTATATACTCGAGTGGGCTTTAAGAAAGGTCCAGAGGGTTCGCGTATATTTTCGCAAGCAAGCACGGCACCTCCGCCAATTGTACAGATGCGCATCGAGGTGTCCAGCGAGTTCCGTTCTTCTAACTTTCATCTTGGCTTTCGGGGCTCACTTAATTTTATAGACGACGTCATTAATCCATTTGACCACCGTGTAGGGTTCTTCCCACGAAGGATGCAACTTCGCGGACCTTTCTTTCTTGAGCTGAAGGTGCGTTCAGTCAGCTTATTTAGCCGCAAGTTTTAATTTTAGTCCTAAGCGCTGTCTCGCTTATTGGCTGTTAAGGCTCAAACACAGGCTTGAGCTAAGATGGTTTTATACATTATGGTGATCATCTTGTGGATATTTAGGGTGGATTTAGTCAGCTTATATTTAGCCCCAAGCTAAAAGTTTAGTCGCAAGCGCAGAGACGCGCATTGGTTTTAATGAATCAGCCTCCCCAGACTGAACCCACCCTTATAAGTGAGTATGGTAGAAATTGGCTGTTGAAAATTGAATAACGTCATCTTACACCCACTGTGAGCTATGGTGGATCACTTTCTGAAGATCGTCTCAAGACATAAGATCTGACTAAGTATAAATACGGGCCTAAGTCTCGGCCTAAGTCTGTTTTTGACTTGAGGATTTTTTCCCAGATCCGTCAGTTAAGGAGTTTATTTTTGACTAGACACCAGATATAGATATAGTTGATATAGAGTCTATTTTTGAGTCCTTGACTCGAGCATCCTCCTTCTTTTCAGACCCACCAGATTAAAAGTACATTTTTCACTCAACCATTCTTTCAAGACCCATCAGATGAGTATTAAATGATTTCCGACTCAAGTATTCTCCTCCTTTTCAGACCCATCAGATAATGGGTCTGTCTATTTTTGACTCAAGTATATCATCCCTCTTTTTAGCGCCACCAGACAAGGAGTCATTTTGACCAAGTATCATGCTTCTTTACAGATCCATCAGATGAGGAGTCTATTTTTGACTTAAGTATTCTTAGACCTATCAGATTAGGATTCCATTTTCGACTCAATTATCATCAGATGAAGAACTGATTTTGGATTCCTTCGTTTTAGACCAACTAAACCAGATCAAAAAGTCAATTTTCCACTCAAATATCATACTTTCCAGACCTATCAGATAAGAATTGATTGAAGAAAATTTGTTTAAAAAAATTAAGATAATAGCAGTTTTTGGTGAATTGTTGAACTCATAAAATCTACCACAACCACAAAAACGCGCGGCTGCAAGACCCTGTGCAAAAACAAATTATGTCGGTGCAGAAAAACAGGACAACCTCACATAAAAATGTGCTCTGTAGGGGACAGTGTTGTAATGTTTTGGAAAGAAGTTCAGTTTGGCATGAAATTATCGTTTCATTGACTGATGGAGTCTTTTTGCATCCCTAGGTATAATGTTACATACCTATTAGCATATTACAAGTAAATGTTGAAAATCTCCAATTTAACTAATATTTGCTACTAAAAACATCAACAAAACGGCCGTTGGTCAGATAAAATGAAAAGAGATCAATATGTAATAGCTCATGTAATACAGAATAATCAAAAGAAACAAAATATCTCATGTATGGCGATGACCAGCCCTTGGCGCTGTCGGCGCGGCCGGCCGACTACTATCCGGGCACCCGATACCGCGCGTAATTTTCAATGTCGGTTTTAAAAAAATCATAACTTGATAGTTAACCGAAAAATATTTTGCGACGTCCACTTCGCAAAAACTTCCTTGGGGTATTCTCTACATATTGTCTCATACATGTATGGACTTATTTTGGATGATTGATATTGGTCCCTGTTCGGCAGTAATTACGATGCTGCCTTTGTCCATCTGGTTAATCTGAATGATTAAACCTTGGAAGGACCGATTTTACTAAACGACTCAAATAACGAACAAAACAAAACAACTCCCACACTAAAATCTACAGAAGACATGACTTACCTATGTAGATCATCTGGTGGATGCGAAAGGGGTTGCACAATTTATAATAATTAGCGCGTGGACACATCAAGTCATTGTGACACACACGTCTATTCGAAACGACTTTCTACGACGACGACTTTATAACGATTGATTTTATTCTTTTCTATGCGGGCCAAGAAGTCTGTTCCGCTCCTTTGGGGGTGGGTTAGGGTTGCACACATGTGTTAGGTAGGTACCTAACCCCCACTTGTTAAAGCCATGCTACTTAGTTTTAGGTGGAAGCAGACAATTCACAAGTGTAACTAATATACTATAATTAACGCGACACGAATTTACAATTACCACTTATCAATTATTATAATGAATGAACTCTAAGTATAACTAAACTAATACCGCACTGACTTGGCACCGAACAGTCCCCACAGGTCAAAGTTTTGGTGTCGATATCTCTTGCATTTCGGGCTTCTTGGTGGTTTTTGCTGTTTGAAGAGGAAGTTATCAAACTTGAGACAAAGAAATTTGGCGTGGAGGTTCGGAAATGATTCTAAATCACAGAGCTGTAAAAATCTACGCTCTGTTTCCAGTGGTTACGACAGGTTGAATGCAAAACATCATGAACTCTTGAAAACCAAAGAAATATCAAAATCGGGGCCCTGGGGGCCTTAGGGTCAAAATTTCGAGGTGCCAACAGAGATTTTCATATTCAGCGCGATTCGTATACCCCAAAATGTCTTGTTTCTCAACTGATATATGAAATGCCCTTTGAATGTCAGTTTTCAGGGATCTAGCCTAGTCTAATACCCTCGCAAACGCATATTAACGGAGATACAGGCCTTCAAAGTTGTTTTTTGAAAACAGTTTTTTTGCATATGTTTTGAACCGTTCAATCGATGTTATTCAAATTCAAACTAGGGTTCACTAAGACAAGTGTTTATTGAACAATAATAACGAATTTCATCAGACATTTTTAGGAGCGAAGATAAAGGGGGCACTCGCCCCCTTACCCTCCTATATTCAACCTTCCTGAATATTTTTGAGAACGATTTAAATTTTTGAATTTTGCGTTCAATTTAACGAAAAAAGTTATTCTGGCAAAATTTTGATAAGAGGCTTCAGTTTCAAGATATTTGGGTTTGAAACATTGGAAAACATCTCGAAATCGCCACTTTCCAGGGCCCAAATTGTTTTTCTCTGAAAAACTCCATGCTTCCCAGCGAAAATAGTGGTTTTTCAACTTGAAACACCCAGAAAACTCATTCCAGTTGACGAATCATGAGTTTTTTTGAATTTTAATCTTTAGGCCCAGGAAAGTTGCGATTTCGAGATGTTTCCCAATGTTTCAATCCCAGATATCTCAAAAACGAAGCCTCTAATCAAAATTTTGCAAGAGTAACTTTTTTGTTTAAATTGAACGTAGAATTCAAAAATTGAAACAATTCCCAAAAATATTTGGACAGGTCAAAAATAGGTGGAAAAGGGGGAGGGCACCCCTATTATCTTCGCCCCTGGAAATGTTTGATGAAATGCGTTACTATAGTTCAATAGAGACTTGTTTCAGTGAACTTAAGTTCAAATTTGAATGAAATCGGTCAAACGATTCAAAAGCTATGCAAGAAAAACTGTTGGTAAAAAACAACTTTGAAGGCCCTGTATCTCCGTTATTATGCGTTTGCAGGGGTATGTTGATGGAGAAAAGTCCACTTATTTTTCAAATTTCTATCTCCCCGTAAGTTTTGTGACACTTATTCCGGGACACCCTGTATACATTTTGTGCAAAAAACAAAAAGCTAAATAAAGCCTCCTACTGCACTTTTATTTCTTTATAGTAACTTTTCACTTATCTCATTTATTTATTTCTGGAGTATATTCCATTGATATCGAGTGACGAAGCCATTAATAATTGAAATCAGAAAAGTAACCGATTAGGTATTGCGGGTATTGCCCAGTTGCTTGTTACACTGTTGGGATTTTCTACAGGACTGGAGATAAAGTCCAGGCATTAACTCTGCAATTACGACAGAGGTCTTATTACTCGCGGACTATAAATATTGCACGGTGATACCGGACGGAAACCGCTTTCGCTTGCAGGCGGCGGCACGCGGTGAACTTCAAAGGGAAATATTCAAAATTGATTTCGGTCGATACCATCCATGATATTTGAATTTTGAAAAAAGGTCGATATACAATATTCACCACAGAATAAAATGACTACCTTAGATTTTGAAAAAGTTTTTTGAAAATTTGAAAAAATCGAATTTTTTTTTTGAAAAATGCAAAAATTGAAATTTTCAAGTACAGCATCAAATAGTAATATATTCTTAAAATAATAACGTTTGAATTTCCAAAATCGGTCTATTGAGTGAATTTTGAGAATGTTAATAGTTTCCGCGCCATCTCGCGTCTCAGAAACACATTATTTTATCGTCCCTTTTAGCCTTAATTTTGGACGTTAGTATAATATAATTAAGTCCGTTCTTTTGCCAATCGGATCCAGAGTTATGCCAAAACATGCATAACGGCATAGAGATTGAGAAAATAAATTAGTTACATGGGAAATAATGAATCTGGTGAAGTGGGAGCAGCTATTTACATTTCATCCAAGTGAGAAACCGATTTTGTGGTATTTTCAGGGACTAGACGAAATTAGTATGTACTAGAATTTATTAAAATTTCTGATGAAAAAAAAACTGAGGTGAGGAGCTACTTCATAAGCTAGAGAACTTATAAAGGACCCGCTCTGATGAGTGTGTCAAATCAGCTATATGAATTTTGGTAATTGTTGACGACCACTACTTCTCGACTTCAGCCACCAACTTTTCACGGTAGGTAGACACCACCACAACATCACGTTCGTCGACCGTAGTTTCCTGGGGAAACCACTATTTCCACTGTAAAATGCCCCTTCTTTGCATTACTTGTCCTACGACGTAAGTACATGCAAGATGGAAGCGTCTTATATAGCTGTTTAAGTGGTTGCCTAGATAATTGTTGACGACGACTACTTCTCGACTAGCATTTTCTAAGAGTTAGGCAACCACTTAAACAGCTATATAGGACGCTTCCATCTTGCATGTACTTACGTCGTAGGACAAGTAATGCAAAGAAGGGGCATTTTACAGTGGAAATAGTGGTTTCTCCAGGAAACTACGGTCGACGAACGTGATGTTGTGGTGGTGTCTACCTACCGTGAAAAGTTGGTGGCTGAAGTCGAGAAGTAGTGGTCGTCAACAATTACCTGAATTTTTTCAAAGGAATAAATACGAGGTATTTTTAAAATTGAGAATTTCAGATTTCGAGTTTCTCACTGCCAATTTTAGCGTTCTTCTCCTTTGGGGAACTGGCAAATTGACCGCAATGCTCAATCAAAGCGATTGAAAACCCACAAAACCATCTCGTCCATAACAATAACAATACCGACGACCGAATGACTCCCGAATCCTCTCTCATTGCAATTTACGATGCGCCCCCTTTCAAGTTTGCACACCACCGACACACTTAATCCCAATCGTCTCGTCTTCAGTTGCAATGAAATTAATTTCCAGAAAAAAAACGACAGCTAAACAGGACCGAAAACGACCTCGTAAAACCGTTCGTTAATCCAAATGCCCCGACGGGTCCACGGTCCGCGAGAGCGAGAGTCTGGCGGTGAAAGAGAGTTCGGCTGGCTGGGCTGGTGCGGGAACACACCGAAAGATTAAAATAAGACCGCGCCGTCGCCGCCGCCGCCCCGGCGAAAAAAGATCTTTGACAAGAGCACATAAAAGTCAGGAAACGCTCATATATTACAAAGTTTATATGGGTTAGACTTAGTCTGTAAAAGAACCGACATAATAAAAGATCCAAAACGAAACAAAGGTGAAAAATTTTAAGTGAGCGCCCATAAAAAGCGCTCGCCACTCGCGTTCTCTTGCCAAAAAAGCCAATCGTAAAATGACTGCTTGAAGTTATGAGTTGCGAACTATAAACTAGGTATGTGCTGTTTAGCAGAGGACGTAAGGCTTCTATCATCGTGCGGTAAGTTCGTATACATAACGGTCAGAGAATTCTCGCGGGGACTTCAAATAAATGGCCGGAGGACAAAAGTCATTTGCGGTATATGGTCATCTCGACGATCGGTGCAGACATTCCAATTTTTGACGAAAACTTAATGATTTTTCGTCTGATGACCATAAAAGTTGTGTAAATGTCAGTCTGCGGTGCTAAGCTGACAGGTAACACAGTTTTAATGAACTTCGACTAAAATACGAGCGTATTTTTTTTTAAACGGCCAATCTTTGGTGGGTATACGAAAGATGCTCATGTTCCGACGGTTAATTTTGACTACCCCAAATCCCAGCACCGATAATTAGCAACCAACTATAACTCACAGCAATGCCAGCTTTTAGATCACCATTAGACTCTACAAGAACTCTCATACAATTGCAAATGATCCCCGTCCCCCCATTGAATTTTTACGGCTACGAATTTCGTATGAGAACGTAATAAAACCTTAACACGTGTTCCCTTCTGCTCGCTTCTTTAGTTATAGTTATAGCTTCTCAACAAATTTGTCAGGAGACACCTAAAGTTGACTGTTGTGTTGGAGTTCCATTATGGGAGAGAACAGCAACACTTCACGTTGGGCCGTGACCGTATGAAGCGAACGTGAATACATTATAGCTCGGCACCATACAATGATTTAATGACCTGATTATGTTGCCGACTTTTCTGGCTACGTCGTAACGGAAATAAACTGTCACCTTTGTGTCCAGCTAATAAGGTCGCGTAGGTATGAGTATTTCAGCATGCAGCGAGTATTTCTGAGTACCGATTTTAAAATGATCCTCGGATCGGAATGAACACGAAACTGAGCAGTGATGTAAGAACACTAAGAACAGGATCTGAAGCTTAACACCAGTGAGCAAGCAACCAATTCTACATTTCTACAACTTTTCGACTTTTCTGGGCTACCATCACACTATAGCAATGAAGGTAACAGAACTTATATTAAATACCTGAGGTAGGTTTTCGGTAAGGTAATGGTCCCACTCATCGTCAGTGTCCCAATGGGGTACTTGCCCAATTTTTTTTTATTGGCTTAATCGATAGTGTGGTTAAAAATAATGAACCCGTATTTTATCTTTTTCTTGAATTCCCAAAATTGCGGCCGTGATGCGCGTTTTAAAAATATATTTGTGACGTCACAAATATACTAAAAACTAAACAAGCAGCACTGTTGGATTGTAAACTCAAAAAACTGTTGAAGTGACATAACAATATTTGAAAAATACAGACATGAAGATCCCACTGACGTTTCCCTATTGTTACCAACCCTTTGAAAAATGAAAATAAAAAAAAATCTTTTTAACCAATGGATATATTCTCCGGAAATTTTTAGGAAATACTCTTTATTACTCTTGTTGATGATTAAAAGTATTTTCAGTCAAATCTGTTCCATAATTGCAAGTACCCTATTATCGTCAGTTTTGAAAGGTAGGTATTTGAAAAAAATGAGAAAAATGAATTTTTGTCATAATTATAGCTAGGTACATCGAAACATTGCACTTTTACCAACATTTTTCAATAAAAGTTACCTACCTAAGTTGCGCATTTCAACTATACGCGCAGATTGTTCAGTCGCGTGTCAGCTGCGGTGGTTAGTACCTAGTATTTCAAACTAGCTAGGTGAGACAGCTCACAGGGTATCTAAATTTTGTTACTGTGGTGGATAGAGTAACTTTTTATCCTTTTGTAAATACCTTTTTGGCATGATGAAGCATTGATTTTTTTATTATTCAACGCGAGTTCGCGTTTTTTATAATATTTTATACAATATTTGGAGTGACGATATTTGGGACATGCACATCGGATGTCGGGTGGGTCCCAATTATCGTCATAGCCCAGGCGCCAGGGAGCAAAAATCAGCTCAATAAGGAAATCATTGTTTCCTGGCTGGAAACTAGCTTTAAACGATCTGTGTAGCTTAGGTTTCGACATACCTACTGATTTCCCCCCCTTCGGAAATGTCGGCGTCATGTCGCCATCATCAACAAGAAGTGCACCAGCGTGGTTTTTGCCGAATTTCTTGATTTTGGGCCATCTGACAACAAAAGATGTGATGAGTCATTTTGAAACCAATGAAATTCCCTACGGAATAATTTTTTAATGGCCTTTCTGCGACCTATGGTTTTTGAGATAGAGCTTCTGGAAGCAAGAGGCATTGTCGTAAAAGCTCCATGGCCACTTGACTCGAAAAACTAAAATGTCAATGTGACAAAAAAATTTCAAAATTAGATTTCTCAAGAATCCTTCATGCTATAGTTGTGGTGATGGTTTTATTCTCTTTCTCTTGAACCGTTGATTACGAATATAGCAAAGTAAAAAACGTCACATTGTACATATGCAGGGTGTACGGAGGGAATCAAATCAGATCAGAGAAATTTCACATATTTCTTCGATTTAGCCTATATGCGACACTCTAAGCACCTAACACAAGTCCAATATCAATATGGGTTTGCTCTATAAGCTTCACTTAATACACGAAAGAAGTGGTCAGCTCACAGCTTTACTGTAAAATGTTTTGAAGGCTCTCTGAAATCATCAAAATATTCAAAATTTACAGTACCAAGGAATGTATATAACAGTATATTATATACCAAGGGGCCAAAGTGAATTTTTAATTTGGGGATTTGGACCCAAAGGGCCCTCGAGCAACAAACTTCACCCAAAAGATCAAAAATTCACTTTGGTTTCTTGGTATATAATATACTGTTACATACATTTCTTGCTTCTGTAAATTTTGATGATTTCAGAGGGCCTTCAAAACATTTTACAGGAAGGCTGTGAGCTGATCACTTCTTAAGTGTATCAAGTGAAGCTTACAGAGCAATGCATATTGATATTGGACTCGTGATAAGTGCTTAGAGTTTCGCATAGGCTAAATCGAAGAAATATGTCAAATTTCTCTGTTTTGATTTGATTCCCGTAGTACACCCTGTATATGTACAATGTAACGTTTTTGACTCTTTAATATTAGTAATCTACGGTTCAAGAGGGAGAGTTGAAGACTATCGCCGCAACTATAGCATTAAGAGTTCTCGAGTAATCTCATTTTGAAATTTTTTGTCACATCGACATTTTAGTTATTCGAGTCAAGTGGCCATGGAGCTTTTACGACAATGACTCTCGCTTCCAGAAGCTCTATCTCAAAGACCATTGGTCCTAGAGAATTGATTGGAAAACCAAACTGTAGGGAATTGCATAGGCTTCAAAATGACTCCTCACATCTTTTGCTGTCAGATGACCCAAAATAAGGATATTCGGCAAAAACCACGCTGGTGCACTTCTTGTTGATGATGGCGACATGACGCCGACATTTCCGAAAGGGGGGAAACTAGTGTGTCAAAACCTAACCCTGGGTTCCACAAAAAAGATAATTCGAGATCAGTTGATTCGCGATTTTTGTTGTCAATTTGTAGCCTACTGATCAATGGAAATGCTGGTTTATCTGTCAATAATGAAAAGATGATGGGTCTAGTACAGATTTTAGGCATTTTTTGTGGTTAATCACCTAGCATTTAGTAGAAAAAAGTTCAGTTATTCTGCAATCAGCCTTGATCGCTGATCATCTCTTTTGTGGAACTGACGGTAAGCTACACAGATCGTTTTAAGCTAGTTTCCAGCCAGGTAACAATTATTTCCTTATTGTTTTCCCTGGCGCCTGGGCTATCAGGTCTTCAGAGCCATTGCAGAGAAATTAAATTGTTATTATTATTGTGTTAAGATAGATTATTACTGGCCAAATAAAACATTTTTGCCGTAGAAAAATATTCAATTATGCATATACCCAATTATCGTCATGCATTTTCTGTGGAGGTTGCCCCAAAAAAAATGATGATGGAAAGGGGTGACGATGTTAGGAACACAGCTATGACGATAATTAGATTTGGATATATTGTGTCCTTCAATAAAGTCCTTTCTTGTTTTTACGTCAAAAATACCTGTTCGATCAAAAAGTATAGCCAATTGAAAAATATACTTTTATGTAGGTACCTACCCACCCCAGTTAATCAGAGCACAGCTGATACATACCACTCTGATATCATGGAAGTTACAAAGTTATGTTGCAAAGTTACCTCCAAATCTATGCGGATGCTATAATTATGTACCGGGTGATCATTTGAAAACTATCCACCTGCAATAACTCCAGATTCCTAGTGAATATTTTTTTGAGCAAAAATAGGTCGATTTTTTATATCGAGGGGGACAACCAAAACATACATTGGCAAATTTCTATATTCACCCCCCTCGCCCCCACTCCCTCCAACTTTGAAATTTCAAATGACACTACCTACCTTGCGATACATCAAATTGAAGCAAATTAAATTTTCTTTCTGAAAAAAATATTTTCAAAGTTTTCAACCCCACCCCCTTTTTCCTAAAAATTCTATGACTGTCCCATTTTATATTCTGGACCCCTCATTTTTTTCTCAATTTAGTCGGCGCATCCTAGATAGCATCAAAGAAGGAAATTTTCGGTGGAGAAAGTGCCACCCAAATTCACCCCTTCGCTCTCCCCCACCTCAACTACCAAGTTGAACAAAACACTACCTACTTTGTGATACATCAAATTGAAGGAAATCAAATTCTCTTTCCGAGAAGAATTTTTTTTCAATTTTCTACCCCTCCCCCATTAAATTGGCCATTTGGAGTATTCTAGGGGGGAAATGGGGGGCTTTAAAAATTGTGAAAAAATTTTTTTCAGGGAGAGAATTCAATTTCCGTCAATTTGATGTATCACAAAGTGGGTATTGACATTTTGAATTTTTGAGGTCAGGTGGGGGGAGCGAAGGGGTAAATTTGGGTGGCACTTCTTTCATAGAAAATTTTCTCTTTCGATGCTGTGCAGAATGACGTTTACTGTATTGAAGGGAAATGGAGGTCAAGAATATTAACTTGGACACTCAGAGAATTTTAGGAAGAACAGGGGGTGGGGTTGAAAATTTTCAAAATATTTTTTTTAGAAAGAGAATTTAATTCTCTTTAATTTGATGTATTGCAAGGTAGGTGGTGTCATTTGAAATTTCAAAGTTGGGGTGAGTGGGGGCGAGGGGGCTCAAGATATAAATTCTCCAATGTTAGTTTTAGATGTCCCCCTCGATATAAAAATCGACCTGTTTTTGCTCAAAGACATTTGTACTAGGAATCGGGAGATATTGCAGGTGGATAGTTTTCAAATGATCACCCGGTATAGTGTATGAGTAACAAAGCTACGTAGATTTGTAATATATAACGCACATGAATAAATAAACATTACGGTACATGAAGGGAACTTTTTAGAAGATTTTTTATGTATCAGGTAAGGTATGTAACATTAATACACTGTTTTAAGCGCCTGCGTAAGCAGCGTCACTTTTAATGACAGACGATGGAAAGAAAAAAGACACAGAAAACAAAGACAAAAAGATCAAAAGTGTAAATGTGTACCCGTATGATCAAAAACTTTTCTAGTGGCGTATTAAGCCAATTAGCCGCCCAGAGTCTCAAAAAAATTCCGCCGCCCCCCATTGATTTTTTTGTTTTGCCAAAACTCTTCTTAGTGTTTGATACACTTAGCAATTTCTTCATTGTTATTTTTAGATAATGATGGGACAAAGAGAAAATGAGTACCTACATTGATTGCGAAACTGTCTCTTAAATGTGTTGTTTCATAATGAGGTCTATTCTGTAACGTTTTAACGGGTCAGTAAAATTTTGAAGGGCGCTGGTTACCTAGGAACGATTAGAAATCGGCTTTTCGATTGGCTGAATTTTTTTCAACGTCCTTTGAATTTTAACGGGTTTGATACAGAATCGCCAGTAATATGAATTATAGTGACTAGTATTTTTTATCCCGACCGATACATGATTTTAATACTTCCTTGAAGAAAATGCTTGCTATCCCAGAATTTTGCGCCCATTGTTAGTGACAATGGTAATGTTAGTACTTCTGCAATGAAAACTTAAGACGATGTTAACACCACCCTTGTTAACGTCCATCAATAAGAACATCGAAAAATAATTACCAAGAGATAATTTGAGGACACTAGGTTGGTAGCACTCTCGAAAATTGATCGTGCCCTTCACTTAACCCTGAAAATAACGTAATGTGGGAAAGGATGGGATGTTTTGAATCTTGACATTGTTTCTTAACATCCACCAATAGGAACCCCGGAAATTCAAAAATTCTGATTCAGCTGTTTCCTGCACCTGCGCTGTGGGTTGTGGGCTGCAGTTGAATGCTTGAATGTGACATTGACAGAGCCTGCGAGCCCAACACTCTCGCCTTGTACGAACACTTGGTGCACTCGAACCGTTCGATTCGATCGGTCGCAAAGTGTTTTGACCCTGTCTGCGGCTCCAAGTTTCTTTTGTATTTTGTCTGAACGGGCACTCGAGGCACCGAAAGTAATTGAAGTAGGCAGAGTAGGCTGTCACAATTTCGAACTTGTCCAAATCGATGGATCGTCCGAAAATTGTGTCGTTTCCAAGTAATCCTCAGACATGGTCTTGAACGAACACTCTGTGCATCCGTGCGTTTTGGTCCATTCATCAACAAATAGTATTTTAAATGCCATATACTTTGTGTATCTGATACAGCATTTGGTGCAAGAAAAAGCTTTCGTACGAGCTTTCGCACAATTATCCAAATGTCTGACGAACAAGTTTGGTCGAAAAACATTCGTACGAGTGTTCTTATCCTGAATTGAAATCAATGCACTATGTTTGTTTCGAGTGTTCGTATATTAACAACGGATATGAACAGTTGAGGTATTATTCGCGTTCGAACATTCGAATACCTCAGCACACAACAGTGAACACCCCATAGGTCGCGGGAACATAACCGTCACCTTGGCACCCGCTATGGCAACGTTGCAAGTATGCCAGACGTGGCAGCAGCGCATCGCGCATTTCCGCGCTTCAGCCACCTTCGCTTTGCACCAGAAGCTGCTCCGGGTGGATCACTGGATAGAGAAATTAGATACATACGCCAATCACAGCCCAACTGGACCTAGAGTTCCTTTGTCTAGTGATCTACCCTAAGCCGGCACAACAAAAGCGCCTCTTGCCAGCTTCTTGCCCGCGCTTGCGCCCGATGGGGTGCCAAAGTACCGCTGCAGAGATTCGCTTGTTTTTGACATTACTCAGTGAAATCGTGAGTTTAGCACATTAATTTTTTTGATAAAGCGACATTTGTTCAATGAATAATGATCTATAGAACTCCACAACTGCAGAAAATTTTTTTGCATTGTTATGATGTTTTTAGATGCGATCGTAATTCCCTTAACGGAAATGGTAATAAAAGAGGTGGAGGAGTTGCTCTGGCCATTCGAAAGCAGCTTAAGGCGCGACCTATTGATATATATATTCCGTCTGTGATTTATTTAGCGCTGTTGATAATATTGATGTTGTGGCTGTTGAAGTTAAATTAAATTTTGAGTCTGTAATGATTGTTACTGTGTATATTCCACCGTCATGTACAAATGTTGAATATGATTTGCTTGTCGAGGCGTTGCTTGCGCTGCAGTGTTTGTATGATAGCAAAATAGTAATCCTTGGTGATTTTAACTTGCCAGAATATGTTTCTTGTGCTGAAAATATCACCCCCTCCCATAATGTGACTCAGATTTCTAGATTGATGATGTTTTATGAATTGACTCAGCACAATATGATTTTAAACAAAAATGAAAGGCTACTTGATTTGGTTTTTTCTAACAGAAAAGCTATTGTTGATGATGCTGTGGAACCCATGGTGCCTGTTGATGATCACCATCCTGCTTTGAGTGTCAAGGTGCATACTGGAAGCAGGTCTCACGAGTGTTTTCCTGTGTCCGTGGGCGAAGAGTATAATTTTGAAAAAGCAAATTATGTTGGGCTGTATGAATCGTTGAATTCAATTGATTGGTCTTTCCTCTCTACGTGTGGGGACGTTAATTCAGTGGTTGGTGAGTTTTACAGAGTTCTGTATTCTGTTTTAGATGTTCACGTTCCCAAGAAGAAGAAAAAAAATGTCACTCGGAAATGTCCGCCTTGGTTCAATAGCAAGATTCTAAAAGACATTAAAAGAAAAAGTTCACTTTTCGAGAGGTATAAGCGTACAGGTTCCGTGACCGATTATGAAAGGTTTTCTGCATTCAGAAGTGAACTGAAGCATGATATTGAGATGTGTTATCTGGAGTATCGAGAGAGGTGCGAGAGTGAATTGCAGTCAAACCCACGTAGTTTTTGGTCATTTGTTAATGAAAAAACCGGTACGCAAGCCGTTCCGTCTCGTATGTCTTACGATGGTGACATTTTCGACGATCCGCAGGTCATAGTTGACAAATTTGCTCGGCACTTTTCATCTACATTCTCCCGCCGTGATGGTTCTGGTGGTGGGACCCTGGACACTGCTCCGGACGCTGTACCCATTGGGAGGATTAGGGTGACGGAGGGTGACGTTTGTGTGGCTATAAAAAAGTTGGCACCTAACATGACTGCGGGTCCGGACTTGCTTCCCGCTTTTCTTCTTGGAGACTGCACTTCGAGCCTGACGAAGCCACTGGCTTATATTTTCAATCTTATTTTTGACACATCCAGCTTTCCTGATTTCTGGAAGGTCTCTAGAGTATGTCCAGTTTACAAAAAGGGTGACAAAACAGACATAGTAAACTATCGCCCTATATCGATTCTCTGCAATTTTGGTAAGGTTTTTGAGCACGTATTTCACAAGGCCGTTTACCGACATGTATCCTGTTATCTATCTCCCCTTCAGCACGGATTCTTGAGGGGTCGTTCCACTGTGACCAACTTGGCTGTTAAAACTCAATTCTTATGTGAAGTTCTTGACAGAAGGGGCCAGGTTGATGTCATATATACTGATTTTACGAGTGCATTTGATACCATAAATCATAAAATCTTGTGTAGTAAGCTCCAAAACTTCGGTTTCTCGGACGCTCTTGTTGAACTTGTTAAATCATATCTCCAGGATAGACTACAGTTTGTCCAACATAATGGTTTCAAATCCTCGTATTATCACCAGCCATCCGGTGTTCCTCAAGGATCCGTGTTGGGCCCGATGTTTTTTAACATCTTCATTAATGATATCCTTGCCAAGATCTCGATGGAGTCGCTTCTTTATGCGGACGACCTTAAGTTGTTTCGTGAAGTGAAGACGGTCGAGGATTGCCTTGCTTTGCAGCGCGATTTGGTGGTTGTTCGTGAGTGGTGTGGAGAGAATGGGCTGTGTCTGAATGCTTCTAAGTGTAATGTGATGACTTTTACTCGCAAAAGTGACATTATACTGTACGATTACACTCTGGGTGACATTGTCTTGCAGAGACCTGAACATGTCAAAGATCTGGGCGTTACCTTCGACTCCAGGCTCACTTTCGCGAAGCACGTTGAATTGGTGACGGCCTCTGCCTTTCGGGGTCTGGGCTTTGTTTTGCGGAACGGGGCTGGCTTCAGAAATTTTGAAACCTTGCGTGTGTTGTACAATGCATTCGTCAGATCACGATTAGAGTATGCCTCCCTTGTCTGGGATCCTATTTATAGGGTGTATATTTCTGATCTTGAAAATATACAGCGGCGCTTTCTGAAGGCAGCCTCTCGCCTTATGGACGGTTTCTATCCTCCTCGGGGATTTCCCCAAGAACTTTTACTTAACCGCTTTAATATGAAATTGCTCAGAAGTCGGAGAGATGCTGGTGCTGTGTTGTTTTTGTTTAAGATTTTAAATGGTAATATTGACTGCTCTTCGTTGACGGATCGGGTGGAGTATAGGGTTCCACGCATCTCGTCTCGACGTAATAATATTTTTGACATGCCTACTGCAAGGTCAAATATACTTTTATCAGCACCATTGTATAAAATGTATTCTCGCTATAGTGAAGTTGAAGATAGGCTCGATTTGTTTTGTTGTAGCAGGCAGGACATATTGAATGTATTTTAGATGTTTGTTTATTTGTGGCTGTCTTTTGCTTTGTTCTGTTGTATCAACTTGTTTTTATATTGTTTTCATCCTTTAACTGGGTTATTTACCTGTTGGGTGTTTTCTGTATCTTGTGTACGATGAAAATAAAGTATTATTATTATTATTATTATTATTAAAATTGTATTAACAAGTAGTTACTAGTGAAAAAATAACATTATACCATATACCCATCTTTAGGACTCCATTTTTTTCATGCGACCTATACCGATATCCAGTCGCCCAACAACACCTATTTTGAGCTATTACGCTCATTGCTTTTGTGTCGGTCAGTTTTATTTATTTCTCTTGACTTTGTGAGGTTATATTAAACGTCAATATTAAATCAAAAATATCAAACTGTCAACAGTGAAAACGTTAGGTATAATACATGGATTTGATATTTGTGATTTGGAAATATTTTTCCAGTTTCGTTGGAATTAGGGATGAAATCGCATGCGCACTTTCAAGACTTATTCTGTTAACATCATTGTGAACATGCTCTTGCTAACATTACCTTCCCCATTACATTACGTTAACATTAACATCATTGTGCACGAGCTATTATGGTGGCTTTACAGAACTTCGTATGTCGCCGGTGACAATCCCCCACTCCACTGTAGTTGAATAATTTGAACGACACGACTCGTGTCGCGGGAATTATGGAGGGAGGTAGGGGAGTACAGGCAGATCGAATCTTATTGGCCAGCGACGCTGTCGCCGGCAACATACGAAGTTCTGTAAAGCCGCCATTAGGCTTCTGCTATAATACGCCTCTGACTATACCTTAATGTGACGATAACTGGAACATCAGCAGCTATGACGCTGATGGGGTCTGGCACTTGGGTATGACGATATTACGGACAGACGTGTTTTTTGGCTCAGAATCATTTGAAAGTCATTGAAGTGCACAATTTTTTTTTTCAGTATAGAAAGAGCAATAAACAAGCTATCCAACGTGACAGATATGGTTTCTCTCTAAGCAAAGCTATAATTTTTGCCGTTATAAGAAGTGAAGGGGTTGTCTTAAGGTGACGATAACTGAAACCATCACCTTATTTGAGAACAAACCGAACCTATCCTTTTTTCTCTCCGTAACATTGCATTTGTTAGCCTGATGTACAAGGTGTCTAAACAATCTGAGCGTCAGATTTTTCGTAAGAAAATACAGGACGATGGCTATGTCTAGGGTCTCATTCTCACTTTGGTCCATTCATGATCAAGTTTAACTCAGGAAAAGCAATTTGGAGTCAAGCTGAGCCGAGCGACTTTTTTGTGGGGACGTGACATCAAGGAAAAACACTGGTGATTGGTCCAAACAACAAAATCGCGCAGCTCCGCCCCGCAGCAAAAATTCGCTTGTCCTGAACTAAGCTTCAGGGTAGTCACGTTAACAAGGTTATAACATCTCACATGAGGGTACAAATGTTTAAAGGAACAGTGGGTGCTTCCCACCTAGACGGTACAAATACCACCAGACCTAGGAGGATATAAGAATAGGGAGGGAGTATAACCCAGCTTGTGGGCGGGGGGAAATGAAGCCGGGAGACGTAAGGGGTGAGGTAGCAACTACGCCCAAATATTGCATCTAGTGACAATAGTCTTTTGACTTTTGTGATTGAAATTGACGTTGTTGAAATAATTTGAAACTATTTGAGGTTAGAGATATTTTTTTGGTTGACATAAAATGAGTCCTGCCTGATATCTTTCATCTTTGTGCCTGGATCTTGTTTGGATGGTGCTTTATCTATAAGAGCAGAATAGATCAGTTTTATCAGGTGTGGAAAAGACAGAGGCTACGTGCGCTGGATACAATATCATGTATGGAGAATATCCCATCAATGCGAGCTGAAGCAGCCGAAGGGAATTAAGGGAAGATGCCTACCTGTAGTATGGGGTCGCCCGATGTTTCAGTAGAATATTAGGCAAGGATGAGAATGACCAGCAAAGTCCAAAATAACGGGCAGAATGAGCAGTTCGATTCTTTCCTCCTAGATTCTACCACGCATTTGTGAGGTCAGCAGTGTTAATACACCTAATGATGATCTACACTCTGTGATCTACACTGAACAGTGATAGAGGTACTCTGGAAACCTCATCATCAGCCAATCTTAAGACCTGTGTAGGCTTAGAGGTCAATGGCAAAATTACAATGAAAAGTACCTACCTAGGTACAGTTGGGAGCGAAATGATTCATACGGCACCGCTAGGAAGTCGGCCGGATTTCAGAAATGTTAGCTGCTTGGATCGTTCTTGAATGCCAGTTTTGATAACGATCAATCTCTTAACAACACTGGCATTCAAGAACAATCCTAGCAGCTAACATTTCTGAAATCCAGCCGACTTCCTGGCGGTGCCGTATGAATCATTTCATTAAATCGTGATCGATCGTATACGTAATCCCTGAAGAGAAATGAAATAAAACATGGGTGCATGCATGAAACGACACAGAGAGAGACATAATGACGACGGAGTGCTAGATGACAGCTGACGGTACGTCATTTTTCGCATCCGTTTCCTACTGTGTGCCTTTTGATGGCTAAAAATTTTAGGTGGTCCACGGGACGGCACAAAACTAGGTAAGAACACGTAGATGGAAAGCACCGTTTGGAACCCGCACATGCGCAAATGGCAGGTGTACCAAACTTGGAGCTAGGTGCAAAGCATCCAGTAACTAAGAAGCGGCACAGTCTCATCATCGTGGATTTACTTGAAAATGACCCATCACTTGATTAATAACGTGGCTTTGGAAAATTAGTCTTCTTCAGAACCACTCTCTGTAGACATAACATACTTATCCTTTTTGCAGTTCTTATCGATCCTTAAAGTTACAGGGCATAAATTTGATCAATGAGATGGCTAGACCCTAATGGGGTGCAGGGGGTCACCAACGTTGCCACCAAAAAAATCTGATTTTGTAGACTTTAACCGGTTGGGATTTGAAAGAACTTTTTGGACCTTCTGAAAAATACAGCAGAAGCTAGCGTATAATAAACAAAGGCCAAAGGGCCAAAGCTAATAAACTAGCTAATGCAAATAAGTACATTTGGTTCTGTTCTGTGCCGATTTTTTCTTCGAATGCAACGTTGCAATATTCGCAAACTTATACAACAATGGCGATTGGATGGCACACACGATTTTCGCTTCTCAAGCAAGTCGCGGCGCAGGCATTACATAATGCATAAAACGGCTATAAATATATTTTACAATTTCGTCAAGTGCGATATAACTTTGGTATGAATAAGGTATGGGGGTAGTAAAGTTGAGCCACATCTTATTGAATCGAATTTTATAACGACCGGCTCTATACTTCTGCTTCTAAATTAATACCGGAGTTTATGGCCGTGTGCACACGTTCGGTTGAAAATTTTATTTCGACTTATAAGAAGTTACACCTACCCTTTAATTTGCCGGTATATGGCTGCAATGTAGCGGGTATTAGGTCTGGATTTGCGCCGTAAACAAAATCAAAATGTCAAAAATTGATGTCTCCGATAACAATTTGGCAGTGGGTAGACGAGCAGTTGCTATGTTGAAAAGGAATGCAATTTTTCGGGATTATTTCAGAGATATAAATTAAAGAGCAACAAACTCATATTCCAGTAGTAGCTATTGACTCAAGTTAAGAGCTCAGTAAGGATTATGAATATAGCCAGCAGGCAGACTTTCAAGTCGTCATATGCGGAGGTTCTAATTGATATCGGTGGAAACATGACGATTTGACAACAACCATCAACTACATATTCTTCCGATTGACTCGACTTACCTTCAAGGAGCTCTAGGGACCCGAAGCACTCAAAATGGCGGCCAAGTCTTTTTGCGTTCTTCGCTTACCCAGAGCGGGATGCAGCATGACCATAAGGCAGCAGTCACACTGGAGCCATTACCACTCACTACCACCCACCGCCACCCACTACCACCAAGCAAAATAATCCGCCCTGGTCTCACTGAGCCACCGTCTATCGTCCACCGTTAGCCACCGTGTCCCCCTCCTGAATTTGACATAATCCTGTTTTATATAATCCGTACTACAATTCTGTAGCGAAAGTTGCCTAAAAACCACGATTTTAGGCAACATTCGCTACATCAGTGTACTGCGGAATGTATTTCATACTCCCAGGGACTTTTCTCACACGATTCAAGAATAGCGGCCCAGCTCATGACAAGATTGACAAGTTCTCTGATTGCAATGATTTCGTCTGATGACTCAGATACCGACGAAGTTGTAGCTTTATATTACATCTCGAAAAAAATCCGTAAAAAACGCCGGAACATGTGGGTGCGTCAAATGTTTCTCGATAGAGAACAACTAGGAGAATTTCATCAATTAGTGCCGCAGCTTGTTGATGATGAAGAACAATTTTACAGTTATAACCGTATGAACAAGAAATGTTACAATTTGTTAGTGACAAAAGTGAAACCTTTGTTCTCTTCGGGACATGCACATTGTATGTTGTATGTATGCACAAAATGTTTGTTCTGCATGCGCATCAAGATGCGTATTGTTAACCACCGACCACTGACCACCACTTGGGGAATTTCAAACACATGGCCACCGGTGGTCACTGGGCGGTGGTAAGAGGTGGCTGCAGTGTGACCAGCATCATTACATTGCGTGCATTTGATTTTTGGTTGATGGTAGTGGGTGGTGGTGGTGGGTGGCTCAGTGTGGCTGCTGTCTAATCGAGCCACCAGTCTCAAACGTATGTGTCTCAAACCCGTTGAGGTCGTCCAGTGCCTTGACCTTGCTAATCATGTCGAATCTAATGAACACTTGTGGTGAAAGACCACAGCCCTGACCAGCTAAACAGAAGACCAGCCTGCACGACTTTTTATTCTAATGAACGAGTTCAACAGCATTTTCAATGCCTTACCGGGGAGGACGATCAAGTATTCTCAAATGCGAGATGAGTTACGTTTCTTAAAAAGACCGTATCCGATCCCTTTACGCTACCGTGCAGTGGTGGAAAAATGTTTAGACAAAATACTCGGCCTAGGGTCTTCAAAAGAAGAGCGTCTGATTTTGCCAGTCCACTAACTGTCACGCGGAGGATAAAACGGCCTCTTACGTATCTGTCTGAACGCCAAAACGTTGAATTCTCGCATATTTTTGGCAATGAAGCCCCCACACCAGCCGAAGGGAGTTTTAGTCGCTGCGGAATGGTTAGGTTTATGACTAGTATTGATCTGAGAAAATCGTATTGGCAAATCCTTTTGTCATCGGGAAGTACGTATTATAAAGCATTTCTGTACAATGGGGCATTGTACACTTGCCAAGCGCTTCCCTTCGGGTTTGAGACCGCCGTTGGTTCCTTTACCCGAGCTCTGGATTCAATCTTGGTTACAAAATGCCGGACGTTTGTGTTTCGCTACATCGACGACCTCTTGGTTGTTTCCTAATCTTTCGAGGAACACCTTCGGCATCTTTGAGGTGTTTTTCAAAAACTGCGCGAAGCGCACATGACCATCAATTTAGATGAAACTTATCTCGGTCAGAACGAGATCAAATTCCCAGGCCACATTTTGTTGCAGCGCCAGCGGGGCGTAAGTCCTTACTCCGACAAAACTGCAGTTTCCTGAAACCTCTCAACAACTTGGAGAATTTCTTGAACTTTGCAGTTACTACCGCCGTTTCTCTTTGAAGATTAGTCAGGAACTCGTCCCGTTCGCCGCCTTACTTGCAAAAAATGTCCCTTGGATCTGGACTGATGAACAGCAGATAGCATTTTTGTAAGAATCAAGTGCCTCTTCTTGCAGAGTGTCATGCTGGAGTTTCAGGACTTTTCAAAAACTTTTTACCCCCAAACGGACAGTTTTGGGATCGCCGTAGGTGCTGATTGTCCCTAATTGATGAAGAAGGAAACCACTTGATGTTAGCATTCACCAGCCGTATTTTACGTGAGCCGACTTTTACGAAAGCTTTTGTTCTTCTCATTCTAATATCGTTCGGTAGGCCTTGCAAAATACTCGTGCAAAGAGAATGTTCTGTATCATTAAATAAAATGCCGTACCTATAGTTATACAAATCCCACTGGAAGCAACAATCTTACCTCGGGTTCCACCAAACTTTTATAAACGCGATAAATTTATCACTCTGATAGTAACTAAGCAACTGGCCATCCTATTGGCTGGTGCATAGCAAGCGTGATAGATTTAAGCTGCTCTTAAAATTTTGGTGAAACCCGAGGTTAGATACACTTCTCTATTTCTGGGCCAGTCGAGTTGATGGTGATTACTTTTTTTTCATGGGTGTAATGGATCATTATCTACCTAGGTATCTCGTTTATGTATCATTTTCACTGTTCATTAAGCAAGTATCATTTCAAGCAACCGATTAACCATTGATGTGGCATGAAACATTTGACTGTAACTGATCAGCATACGAATTATGCGCTATCACTGACGCCTCTCAATCTTCTCGTATCAAACTTCTTATCTGATTGCCCGTTAGTGCAACGATGACCACTTGCCAAAAAAGAGGAAATATAAAGTTACCTTGTTTGCTAGTGCAAAATATCATTTAACTTTTATCGGTAAACAAAAAGAGCATTGACGAAAATTTATGTCGGCAGTAATTTAGTGCAGCTAATTAAAACATAATCAGTTTGGGAATTTTAAGGCTTATAAAACCCTATTAGTGCTTTTATACGGCAATAAAACAAAGCAGATAACATGCCGACGACGCTTTTGACAATTTGTAGTATATAGGTGGGTAGGTTATAGGTATACCCATACAGAACTTTTAAAAGGTCGATTTTACGAGCGCACATTTTAACGAGTGCACACCTTATCTCAATTTTAGCAAAACTGCAGTGTTCCAATCCATTTGAATATAACGGTTGTGAACAAACAAAAGACGAGGTGGATCTACCGGCGCGAAATCTCGGCGGTATCAGATACCCAACTACCCATTTTACAAACCCAATTTTCGTCCAATTTTCAAGAGATCTGTTGATCCTTTCAAGGCAATCAGCAAGCGACAAGTTATTCAATTTCACAGTTTGAAGCAGTTTTTCTGCTGAAAAGCACGTGAAAATAGCACATTCCTGCTGAAATGTGTGCCGAGGGCAGTTCCTCGGCTAGAGAAGTTTACAACCAGAATCTGGCCGTCTCAGCGCAAATTCAATGCAGATTATTTGTGAAACTTCTATGCCGATTCTTCACCTTACTCCAGCCACCATAATTGCTTCATCTGTCAATCGAATAGCTCCAACGCCTTCAGTTAAAACTGCGGCCGCTAGTGGCGCTGCGATCTTGAACTGTAACATCACAATGGTTCAGTATTTAACATACAGGGTGAGTCATTGATATGGGCGAGCTCAATTACACCTACGCCAAAAATGATATCGAAATTAACCAAACGGCACTGCAAACGAGAGGTCGAAGTGCAGTTTGTGAAATTATTTTGCTCTATACAGGGTGCCTCATTTTTGCAGAGCAGTTTTTGAACGAGCGTTTTTGAATGGCACCCCTTGTATATTTTTGCATACTTGGATTTGCCCCTTCTCAGGCATTACGAATTCGTTCAGTTTTTGCAATTTGCTTCAACTGTTCAGAAGTTATTATTTTTTTCTAAAAATCAATGCGTTTGTCGGCACTTGCTAAATAAAGCGCAAGACACTTGGTTTTTGGGTTATCAAGTTGGGACTTTGCTCGTATTTAAGCAATAGCATAGGGTATCTTTTGGCGGTAATTCGCCTATTTCTGTTTCGGTATCACTTTGCTGTGACATATTGATTTTGGTAAACTTTGAAGGGCCATAACTTCATTCTTTCCAATAGCACTCCCTATTTTTTATTTCTTATTCGTATCAAACGTCTCATTTCACATCTTTTTTACCTCTTATGTTGTTTCTCAAAAGCTAATAGTTTGGGAAATAATTAGGTTTTTCTAAAAACTGGACACAAATTTCATCGATTAAACTTAGTGTGCAATGAAAATCCACTGATTCTGACAACCAATGTCAAAGTGACTTCTATTGTACGTCACTTCAAAATTTTGTCCTTTTAAATGATTGTTTTTATGATTGCAAATGTAGTGGTAAATGTTATTACTATTTGTTATGTCTTCATACTTAATTCTATCCATCTTCGTTGGGACATACTGAGAGAAGATATTGATCGTAACAAGTTCGAACTAGAAGTGTTTTATTCTACCTTTTTGTATGTACAACTTTTTTACAATAAAAAACCAAACAGATGAGATAGCGATACATTACACTATTGATTTGTTGCACTACCTCAATAAATAATATTGTTTAGTTCCTTGTTACGACATTTTGAGTTTTTTAATTTTTACATAATTATTTCTTGTCAAAATTTGAAAGCGACGTACAATAGAAGTCATATTGACGTTGGTTGTCAGAATGAGTTGATGCAGTTTGGATTTAGAATTAGTTTGATTTTTAAGTTGACTACTTGATCCGGTGCCATGGCTTACAAGGTCACCTGACTTGACTAACCCGATTTTTTCTTCAGGGCTTTGTTTACGATCGGGTGTATGAAGCTTAAGTCAATACCAGGGAAAACATGAGAGAAATAATTTGGGAGGCTTTCCGTAGCAATTTTTATTTTCACTTGATAATTTTTTGTCAAAATTTAAAAGTGACGTACAATGAAAGTCACCTTGACATTTGTTATCAGAGTTAGTTGATTTTCATTGCACGCGAAGTTAAATCGATGAAATTTGTGTCCAGTTTTTAGAAAAACCGAATTACTTCCCAAACTATTAACTTTTGAGAAAAAACATAGGAAGTAAAAAAGATGTGAAATGAGACGCTTGATACGAATGAGAAATGAAAAACAAGGAAAAACTAAACGAATTTGTAATGCCTGAGAAAGGGCAAAACCAAATATGCAAAAATATACAGGGGGTGCCATTTAAAAAAGCTTGTTCAAAAACTGCTTTGCAAAAATGAGGCACCCTGTATAGAGCAAAATAATTTTACAAACTGCACTTTGACCTTCCGTTTGCAGTGCCGTATGGTTCATTTCGATATCAATAACGGCGTAGGTGTAATTGAGCTCACCCATATCAATGACTTACCCTTAATATACAGGCTGGTCCATCCTAGCGTAATTATCCCATAGCGGTCTTACCGTTCAAGATAAAGAAAAAGATGTAAGAGAAAAGTTATATGGTTGGATGAGACCTATAGCCTAAAATTATTTTCAGCTATACAGGTGTCCCATTTTGATGAGATTAACGAAACGTCAATTTTTTTAAATGGAACATCCTATATTTTTTTGCATTTTCATGTTCAACTTTTTCAACTGTCTTATGCCTGTATTTTTGTTTTTCAATTGTGAGGCAGTGCTACCAACTAAAATTTGAAAATAAAAAAAAAATCGCATTTTCACAGTTTCCTTAGAGAAATCGTAGCGGCCTTGCTTTTTAAAACTAAGAGATGAAACTTGACAAGGTGATAGTTAAATCGAAGACCAATATCCCAATGTCAAAAAAAATGGGATTTCTTGATACAGGGCGTTCACAAAAAAACATCAAACTTCATAACTTTCAAAGTATCATGACTCATTTTTTTCAAATGACATGCCCCTAATTTTATAACGTTATCTGATAGCTTTTTCATCCTTTTGGTTTTTTCAAAAATTGAGTTGGCCGCGATGAATGACAGGCCAGCCAAATAGTACGCAGCTGTCAGTTAGTCAGTGACAAAAGTTGTGTCACCCCCTAAACTTTCATCGGATTTCAAAACTGATTATCTTCAAATTGTCTCGGGCGATTTTGGATTCCTTTGAACTGGTAGATAGCACATTTCTTCGGCTATGAGATCTTGCTTTTGCGTAATACGAAATATGTAAAATAAGCTTTGTACAGGGTGACACATCAACAGTGCCAAATTGATGGAAGCTCCGTGATCTCCCATCATTCTCTCAAAAATGTTTTTTCTCAATTCAGAAACGAAATTCATGGAGAGTGATGTCTTACCTCGGGATGGTTTTTGATTTTCAACCCTATTTTGATTTTTCTGAAAAATATTTGTGTCTGTTCGTAATTTCCCAGAAAACAGCCGAACTGTTGATCTGATCGATTTGAAATTCGGTATGCAGATATGGTTTTGCTGTCAAATGAGTCCATCAGTTTTTGGCTGTCATCTGTCAAACAGAAGTGTCACTGCCAGAAAATAACAAAAGCATATTTTCACGGAGCTTGACTTGCAATATGTCATTTGAAAGCCCGCAAAGAAATGTTTTCAGAACTGTTAAAATTTTGTGTCTATCTGGCATCTGTCAAATATTGAAAAATGTCGAAAATTCACAATTTTACCATTAAATTATTCAAAATCTATCCTATGTATTGGCACCAAATTTGGCAGAACGCGACACAACAAAAAAGTTAAATCAAGTCTGCAGTTGCAGTTTTTGACTACTTTCTAGTCGGGCGGTATGAGTTTTCAAAATCTCTCCTCGCCGTTGCCACCCGAAAGAGCCTTCAACCCGGGTTTTGACCAGAACGACACGCTTTTAATGCAGTACTCCACTCAAAAATTAATTTTTTTCTCGGGGATCGATTTTTTTTTTGAATAATTCTAACTGATATCAAAAAGAGATTGGATTAGGCGTCGTGTAGACCCATTTTTGAAATTGAGACAGCTTCGGTTCTCCGACGGTGATTTTTTCAAAATAAATTTTGCTCATTCCGTGAATTTGGGAAAACTGCAAAGCTACAATCAAAAGCTGTACACGTTTTTAATGGGCAATCACTGCATGGGTAAGTATTATTTTGAAACACCCTGTAAGCCAAATTCATTTCCTATCCTTAAATGGTAGTTTTTGCCAAAATCCACCAGCACTATGTTACAAAATCGGTTGTTTCACCTCAAAACTTTCCTGGCTGGTATCCAAGAACGAATAAAAAATTTTCTTCGAAACGTCCTTTCGGGTAAAAATTTGGAATTGGAGAGAAAGATTGAAAATAATTTGCAGGAAATTGAAAATTGTTTTTTAGAAAATTTCAATTTTCGGGGATAACCTAAAATCGTTTTCCAAATCACCTTATTGCAAAAATCATCGATTGAGGCTTCACTCGAAGCTCCATAATTCAAGTCCGAACTTGATAACCCAGGCTGGTTTTAAATTTCCAACAGGGAAATTCCCGAGAAATTGGAAAAAAACTTGTTGGAAAATGTTAAAGAACCAGTTATCTTTTGTTTGAAAGGAAAGGTGGAAATCTGTTCACGGGATAGATCAAAAGTAGGAAAATATGCAGTTTTTCCATACAGGAAAACTCAAAAACCGTACCCAGGTCTGATTTAAAAAATTTCTCCACCAAAAATTAAATCAATCTTCTCTCCAACGTTCATTCCAGCATGTCTACACCTAAAATGAATATTTCGTGGGGCTCACCGCATATTGAAGTTTACACTACGGTTTTTTAAAATTCGTAGTGCACGGAATGTGCAAAATTCATTTTGAAAAAATCACCGTCGGAAAACCGAAGCCGTGTCGATTAAGAAAATGGGTCTACACGACGCCCAATCCAATCTATTTCCGATATCAGCATTGGAATATTCGAAGAAAGTCGATCCCTGAGTAGAAATGAATTTTTGAGTGAAGTCCTGCATCAGAAGCGAGTCGTTCTGGTCAAAACCCGGATTAGAGGCTCTCTCGGGTGGCAACGGCGAGGAGAGATTTTGAAAATTCATAACGCCCCGATTAGAAAATGGTGGAAAACTGCAACTGCAGGCTTAATTTGACTCCTTTGTTATGTTGCTTCCTGCCACATTTGGTTCCAATCCATCGGATAGATTTTGAATAACTAAATGGTAAAATTTTGAGTTTTTGATATTTTTTAATATTTGACAGATGACAGATAGACACAAAATTTTAACAGTTTTGAAAACATTTTTTTCAAGGCTTTCAAATGACATATTGTAAGTCAAGTTCCGCGAGAATATGCTTCTGTCATTTTCTGGCAGTGACGCTTCTGTTTGACAGATGATAGTCAAAAATTGAGGGGCTCATTCGACAGCGAAACCATATCTGCATATCGAATTTCAAATCGATCAGATCAACAGTTCGGCTGTTTTCTGGGAGATTATGAACAGACACAAATATTTTTCAAAAAAATCAAAATAGAGCTGAAAATCAAAAAACCGTCCCGAGGTAAGACATCATTCTCCATGAATTTCGTTTCTGAATTGAGAAAAAAACATTTTTGAGAAAATGGGCGATCACGGAACTTCCATGAATTCGGCACTGTTTGATGTGTCACCCTGTACAAACCTTATTTGACATATTTCGTATTTCGCAAAAGCAAGATCTGATAGTCAGAGAATTGTTCCATCTACCAGTTCAAAGGAACCCAAAATCGCCCGAGACAATTTGAAGATAATCAGTTTTGAAATCCGATGAAAATTTAGGGGGTGACACGACTTTTGTTGCGTACTTTATTTCCTCTCGCGTAAAATCATTTTTCTTTGTTCGACAATATTCAGGGTGACTGAGAGTTGCGTACTATTTGGCTTGTCTGTCATTCATCACGGCCAACTCAATTTTTGAAAAAAACAAAAAAGCAAATTTCGGGGAAATCTCCGATTATCTTGAAAAATTAGGTTTGAGGGTAGGTTACCCCTAGTAAAAATGAAAGAGGATAAAAAAAGCTATCAGATAACGTTGAAAAATTAGAGGCATGCCATTTGAAAAGAATGAGTTATGATACTTTGAAAATTCTGAAATTTGATGTTTTTTTGTGAACGCCCTGTATCAAGAAATCCTAATTTTTTGACATTGGGATATTGGTCTTTGACTTGACTATCACCGTGTCAAGTTTCATCTCTTAGTTTTGAAAAGCAAGGCCGCTACGATTTTTCTAGGGAAACTGTGAAAATGCGTTTTTTTTTAGTTTTTAATTTTCAGTTGGTAGCACTCTCACACAATTGAAAAACAAAAATACAGGCATAAGACAGTTGAAAAAGTTGAACATGGAAATGCAAAAAAATATAGGGTGTTCCGTTTTAAAAAATTGACGTTTCGTTAGTCCCGTCAAAATGGGACACCTGTTTAGCTGAAAATAATTTTAGGTTATAGGTCTCATCAAACCATATAACTTTTTTCTACATCTTTTTCTCTATCTTGAACGGTAAGACCGCTATGGGATAATTACGCTAGGATGGACCACCCTGTACAGGATTCGACTGCTGCCATTTGGCGTTACATATACAGAAAAAGTGTGAAGGTCGAGTTCTTCTCCCCAATATCCCCACAGCGATGCTTCCGGTCCATACTTAACGACGGCCGGCGTCGCGCCGTCATCGAGATCGGTTTTAGTATCGACGGAGGATTCGTGCCTCGACCGGGCTGCAGCAGACTTGGTTGAGGTAGGCTATAGTCTCGTCGAGGAAAACGCCGGGAGGGAGGAAATCAGACGACCGGGTTTTACGAGTGTTTTAAGGACTTTCCCCGGATCTGGGGTAGTAAGGATAGGGGTAGCGAGCGATAGGAAAGCGGGATTCGGAGCGAGACCTTCTAGCTAACGTGCGAGGAGGTTGCTGAAACACCATAAACAACTTCTGGGATATTCAAGCGGCTGCTTTACGACGCATCCGTTCGGAACAGTTTTCACGTAGAGGCAGTAAAAATGTGTGCGGTGCGGCGCGGCGGTGCCGGTGGTGGTGGTGTGTTCCCTGCACAGGATCCAGCGGGATCACGACACTAAGCGCAATAAGTGCAAGGTGCGGCAACGGCACGCAGGTAGAGACAGGAGTTGAACGCTGAAAGCGTTGCAATTTTGCAGCAATGTTTCGCGCATCACCCTGTAGAGATTTTATATAAAGTTTCTGGATGCTCATTTTTACAGGACAGATTACGGAAATGTGTGCTTGGGGAAGCAACAACAACACTGTCGACACAACAAAACAGTTGAACTTCTTCGGCGAGCTCTTGAGCCGTAATTTTGATTAAAATTTGAAAAATAGTGAGTGTATGAGTTTGTATGACATGATGCTTAATTTTGCACAAAATGTTCGCAAAAGATGTCATGAAAATTTACACGATGGAAAATATCGTAATTCCTACTGTGAACTAAATTCATTTTTTCAGTGCTATTAGTCCAGTCAAAATAGGTTTCAACCGGTAATAAATATAAGGAAGTGCCTCCGTAGCCGGCCCCGGCTACGTGTATTGTAGCCGGAGCTGGCTATTTGTATGGTGACCGGCACTGCCGGCCTTCATATTGTAGCCGGCCTGTTTTTCGTATCGCAAGCGATAGAATTTCTCACCAGACCAGAAGGCTCTTCCCTGAGTTCCGGACGGACTTCAATCTCTGTAAAGGTAGTGAGTGTATACTACAATTATATTGGCTGATGCATGCGTATATGTAATTTTTTTTTTTTTTTTTTTTTTTTTTTTTTTTTTTTTTTTTTTTTTTTTTGTTCTATAGGTGTATATTTCATAAAATTATTTTGTATACATATATCTTGAAAAGAAAAATAAGCAAAAAAAAAAAAAAATGTATAACTCAGGTAAAAATATAAAATATTTCTGCCAATGATTCTGTAGTTGGAAAAGTTCCCATGACTGAAATGGCATTAGCTTTTTGTATAGTCCCACTGATACGTTGGGTTAAAAAAGATTTTGAACGGGACTCTCCAGTTTGACGGTGTAAAAGTCTTCCTAAACTGTCAATGAATTCAATCGCTTCTTCGCACCAAGCGCCTAGGGTCTCCACCGCAAAAGGGACGAACAGGAAGTCTTCCTGTAGCTTGGAGTATTTTCGCTTTTTCAAATTTGCGGCTTTTTTGGCAGCGTACCCTGCTTGTTCTCTGGAGTGGTCCACATTTGACGGTGCAATTGTGTCGGTGCAGGTGGCATCCCACACCAAGCACTGTCCATTCTCCCATGGTATTAGTGTTACTCCATCCACTCGCTTACCATCTTCTCGACAGAGTCCACATGGTTCTAGACGGGCTGGAATTTTTGCAGAAATGAGCGAACGACAGATAATAGAATTCAGCTCTTGATGGCGGAAAAAACGGCCTGCACTTTTGGAACAACTCAGTCCATGGAGTCCATACTCATTCACTCGCTCTCCGCATATGCAGTAATGGGGTTTGCATATTTTGCATCCCAAGCGTATGCAGACTGCAATTCTAAAAGAATTGTTGTCGAAAAGTGTACCAATAGCACGGGATGGAAGTGCCTGGAGCCAGGCGTTTGCTTCTTTTCTTTGGGTAGCCAAGTTAGTGGCTTTCTGAATGTCTGTTGTTGGCATGATTCCATTATTGATACGGACTAAATTCACCATGTCCCAGTTTTTTTGGAAAAGGGGGTCTGGAGGAAATTGGTCAGGGTTTAGCGAACTCCACTCAGCAAGAGCCTCCTCAACGTAATTATGTACTTCGATTATTGCAGTAAGACTATCAGTTTCAACTTGAGAATTTTGAAAAGGTAGAATGTTAGATA
Source organism: Anaspis maculata (assembly GCA_949128115.1). Classification (NCBI taxonomy): domain Eukaryota; kingdom Metazoa; phylum Arthropoda; class Insecta; order Coleoptera; family Scraptiidae; genus Anaspis; species Anaspis maculata. The sequence goes on from OX421961.1 coordinate 123,658,933, forward strand.
CTATCCGAGATACTATCTTACCTAGAAAAACAAACTTGTGTCCAAACAGACACCTTGTGGTGGTGTATTTCAATGTTTTCCCACATTGTCAATCTGTTGAGTTTTGAGTTCAATACCTCTCTCGATTTCACTAGAACAGCCCCAATTTGAGCACTTTGTTGCTTCAGTTATGTCGATTGTGTTGGATATCGATAGCTGTTGTTGGTGGTGATTGCAAATTATTACAGGCACGTTCTCGACACCAACTCATCTTCCGAGACCCGAATTCTGCAACCTTAGGTATAGTGTGTAGTACAGGGTCTGTCGAAACTAAAAACTTGATTTCGTGAGGGTCTTCTTCCCAAAGTACTTGATAGTCCGGACGTTAAGCTACATATATGGGACCCACCTTGCATTTTAGAGACAAGCGACGAAATTTGGCACACTTGTTCACTAGACCCTACTCTTCGATTTAAGAAATGTTGCCACCATCTGCGGAAAGCGTGCGGACTTTTTATACAGGGTTCAGTAAAAAAAAATTGTTGAAAAATCGTAAATCGTGAACCATAACCGGTGGACGTATGTAAATCAGGACATTGATGACTGATTCCATGCCCATGAAGATGCTGCAAACAGTTTTGAAATATCTTAAGGCGTTTCCGAAATACGCTGGAAGAAGTGGAATTTCTTCACCTTTTTTCTTTTTTCAATAAATCAGTTGTTTCTGGAGATATTGAGCTGCAACTTGATGTTCCGGCAAACAAATATGTTTTTCATGGAACGCGATGTAAAGCCATCGACAAAGCCTGCTAGATTCGAAACTAAGATCTTCAACTTTTTTTCTATCGTGAGCGCCATCTTCAAATTGTCCTTCGTGAAATTGTTGAAAAAACAACAGCTAACGACTTAATTGGACACACGCGTTCATTTTATTACGAAAAACCAGTTCCTGCATTGCAGCAATGACCTCTTCGGCCAAGAAACGTTATTGAGTTAGTTTTTCTTGATTTCCCTCTACTTAGGTGATAACCATCACCAAATGGAACTTTGGATCGAATAGACGTTGACGACATTATAATCCACATAATTTTGTGCAGCCAGTCACTGAATTTCATCCTCATCAGCTAAGTGGTGTTCTTTTGGCAAACAGTTGAACAAAAAGTTTGCTTGAATATTTGTGAAAAGGGCAAAACATGCAGGTCCACGTCGTCTCTTCAAACCAGATTAAAGAAAATCTGTTACCAAAAATGCTACCAATTGATACTGGAGGAGTTCGGAGGAATGTCTGCTGTAGTTTCAAGTTGAACCGAAATGGATTTTCCCATGCTACTTCGGCAGGAGGGACGTCGAAAGTGTTGCCACAGCTCAATATTTGAAACGTTTTTTGTTGAATATTGCCAGAAACGCTTCAAATATAAGCTGTAGCAACCCTTTTCACGTCCCTCCTGCGAACTAAAATGTAACAATCAGTTTGAGCTTGGCTTTAAACTACGGAGCACATTCCTCCGAATCATTTCAGTATCAGTTGGTAGCACTTTTGGGTACATATTTTCTTTAATCTGGTTTGAGGGCAGAAGGTGACCCTGCATTTTTTGCCCTTTTCACAAATATTCAAGCAAACTTTTTGTTCAACTGTTTGCCAAAAGAACACCACTTAACTGATGATGATGAAATTTGGTGACTGACGTTGAAAAACAATGTTGATTGAAATTTTGCAAACATTCGTTTGATCCAAAGTTTGATTTGGTCATGACTGTCACGTAAGTTGAGGAAAAACAGGAAAAACGAACTTGATAACGTTTCTTGAGCGAAGAGGTCATTGCCACAATTGAGTACCTGGTTTTTCATAATGAAACATCGTGTGTGTCCAATTAAGTCGTTACCTGTTGTTTTTTCAACAATTTCACGAACGGCAATTTGAAGATGGCGCTCATGATGGAAAAAAAGTTGAAGATCTTAGTTTCGAATCTAGCAGACTTTGTCGATGGCTCCACATCGCGTTTCATTTAAAACATATTTATTTGCCGCAATATCAAGTTGCAGCTCAATATCTCCAAAAACAACTGATTTATTGAAAAAAGAAAAAGTTGAAGAAATTTCACTTCTTCCAAAGTATTTCGGAAACGCCTCAAGATATTTTAAAACTGTTTGCAGCATCTCCATGGGCATAGAATCAGTCATCAATATCCTGATTTACATACGTCCACCGGTTATGGTTCACAATTCACGATTTTTCAACAGATTTTTTTCTACTGAACCCTGTATAAAGTGTCTACACGACCGCAGATGGTGGCAACATTTCTTAAATCGAAAAGTAGGGTCTAGTAAACAAGTGTGCCAAATTTCGTCGCTTGTCTCTAACATGCAAGGTGGTTCCTCTTAACAGCCGGACTATGACTTATGTCACGTACATGTACTGTCTAACTTTCCACCTTTTCAAAATTCTCAAGTTGAAACTGATAGTCTTACTACAATAATTAAAGTATACCTACCTATATAACTACATACATGCATCAGCCAATATAATTGTAGCATACTTTCTTTCACCTTTCCACAGATTAATGTCCGTCCGGAACTCAGGAAGGAGCCTTCTGGTCTGGTAAGGAATCTGTCGCTTGCAAATCGCAAGTTGCGATACGAAAAGCAGGCAGGAAGCACTGTCACTCGCTTGGTCCCGACTACAATACGGAGGCTGGCAGTGCCGGTCACCATACAAATAGCCGGTTCCGGCTAAAATACACGTAGCCGGGGCCAGCTACGGAGGCACTTCCTAAATATAAACTGCTTGACAATTGAACTGCAACACCTAAAAATTAGGTGCGTTTTCAAATTGAAATAGCTCGAAAAATATTTGATGGTTACCAGAAATTCAGGCATGTGAGGAAAGATCATTTCTTTGACTATCGAGTGCTGGTATTGATGATAAGTTTGATTGCACAATTTGTCATATACAGGGTGCCAACGGAAGGCGTGCACATATGGGCAATCTTTCACCTGGTACAACTTTCGAAAAAAAAACTCCGAGAGCTTTTGAAAGGTTGTATCATTATACCGAATCGATCTTTGAATTTTGACCCTAACTTTTTTTCTTTAAAAAATTGTGCTCAATTTTCTGAAATATGCACTTTCTGATTAAGAAAAAGAAATAGAGACATTGTTTCTTTTCAGACGGCGTCCACATTAAGTTTGCTTATGAAGATTTTAATTTGAGCCTCCACATCCCATAGAAACTACCCCTTTTGGGACACCGTCTCACAACAAGATATGCAATGCTTTATTTAAAAGGCCTGAGAAAAGTATTCATCAATAATTGGATTGTAATAAGGATACTACGATGTCCCCACACGTACAGCCTCCTAAAAACCACCCCTTGACTTCAAGGGACAGGGACAGGGTTGGTATGATAAGACATGCAATACATGAAAATTCCAAAAAACGTCTTTTCAACTGTTCCACTGAAAAAGTGATGCTACACGATGACCCTTTGTGTAGGTCATCCCAACAACTACCCTCGCGAAAAAATAGCTACCCTTTAAAAAACCAGTACTTCCGCAATACCGCATTTGTTGGATTTTTTTTCAAAATCTGTCGCAGTAGTTTGCTGCTACGATGATTTCATTCACATATCCACCCGAAACTACCCCTTCAACTACTCCTTCAATATCGCAAAGCCTTTACCTTGATGCGTTATTTACGAGATGAAAGAACTTTTGCCTACTAACAGTTTCATTGAAATGATGGTGTTTTCTACACGAATATCGAATATCTTCTCTACAACTACCCCTTGGAAGTCACACTTTCAGTAAACGGTATGCAGTACCTCATTTGAGAGCTTGAGCCGATTGAATGTTCCAATTCAAATGATGATTTTGCGATGACTTTAGTCGTAAAACTTTTGGAAAGGAGACACATTTTTTGGCTTCGTAGCCACACGTCCACCCTCCCGAAAACCACTTCATGATTTCAAGAATGCTTGCACAGCCACGGCAAGACCCAGGTTATACCTTAAGAAAAGTCAAGAAAATTCCTGTCATCAGCAATGATCCTACGATGACTATCATACACGAACAGCCCAAGAATTGATAATCACCCCTTGAAAAAAATTCGCAAGGAAAATAAAAAACTTCCGGAACGATGAACGCATCGGTACGAAAAATTGAACAGTAGGTATCTTAACGGGTAATTCCAGGATGAGGATGAAAACATTGTCGAAAAAAAGTTGAAAAGAAATGTGTTGGAAAAAGATGATATTGGAAAGGAGAGTACTTTTTGCCGATTTTATAGTCGCGATAACGTCTATAGGTATCACCTTTCCAGTCGAGTTTCTAGTCGTTGATTGTGAAAATCATGCCGCGTCTTCCTGCACTAGAGCTCGAGCACGTGCTGCGATTAACCCGCCAGGGCTTGTCAAGTAGGGGCATTGCGAATATACTCAATGTTTCCCACACGACCATCACCGGAGCCCTCATTCGGCACCTGGAGACAGGAAATATTGGTCATCGCCATGGTGAAGGAAGAACAAGAATTTTGAATCCACACCTAGAGAGGTTGACTGTGAGAACTGCTCGTCTCAATCCGACACGGAATGCCACACAGCTGCGAAACGAATCAAGACGGTGCCATGGGCCTACAAATGAGCTCCCGCACCATCAATAGAACTTTGCGTCGGAGTGGGCTGCGCTCCAGAAGTCGAGCAAGTTGCCCTATGCTAAATGCTCAACACTGCAGGACCAGACGGGATGGGCTAACGAACATTCAGGATGGAACCTGCTCGAATGGCGGAACTGCATGTTCGCAGACGAGTCACGCTTCAACTTGTTCCGGCCTGACGGCCGCGTTCGGGTTTGGAGGATGACGAATGAACGGGAAGACATGATGGAAGCACGGGTGGCATTTGGCGGAGGAGGTGTTACCTTATGGGGTGGCATAATCCTTAATGGACGTTCGGACCTCGTCGTCTTGCGCGAAGAATCTATGAATGCCTTGCGATATCGTGATCGCTGCTTGTTGCCTGTTGTGGTACCATTTGCTCACAACTTCGATGGGGCTTCATCTACGTAGACGATAATGCCCGCCCACATAGAGCTCGATTGGTGACAGAGACTCTGGAAAAACACAACATTAAAAGGCTACCTTGGCCTGCTTGTTCTCTAGATCTGAACCCAATCGAGCACGTGTGGGCTAGGTTGGGAAATCAGCTTTCATTACTTGAAAATCCACCTGACAATATCGACGACTTGATTGAAGTCCTCCAAGAACAGTGGCAAATGATACCACAACAGTCCATCAATAATTTGATTGAAAGCATGCCAAGAAGATGTTTGGCTGTTCTCCGTGCAAGAGGGGGTCCAACCCGTTGTTGATAACGCCCTCTGACATTGCCATCGTGACGACGGTTCAGCGTGAGTTTCTGCAACTATAGTACAAGAAAGATAGATTCCGACCTCGGAAAAAATATGGACGTCCTGAAAATTTGATATTCTGTTCAGAATTGAGTGCTTTACAACATATCCAAAATCGCCAAAAATCGCACTCGGGGGTTTTGAGTTATTGGAGAGGGGGTAAAAAATTGCAACTTAGAATGGAGGGGATGAAACCCGTCAATTTATTGGAAGCAATTACGTTATATTTCGACGCATCATATCTCGTTGATACCATTTTGGCACAAAAAGTGTCGATCATTGTTGAAGAAGGGTCGTAGGGGGGCGAAGCTCTGCCAGGTAGTCCATTTTGTTTTTCTGGCCATGTAAAACCGATCACGACAAGTTTAGCATCTTTTCCGACGCCGAGGGAAGACCAAAAATCACTACTCTTCACCATTTCTAATGTCGGGACTGCGACTTATCCTTAGTGTGAAGTAAATTACATAATATCTTGATTCATTGAGGTCTTCCATCTTGACATAATAATTACTGTCATAATTTCTAGAGGGGGAAGACTGGTGAGGGGAATGTTGACTGTGTAGATGATTCTTCTTTTCTCTCGATTTTGAGTGAATACAAACATGTTTGGTATCGTTTCCGACTAACTTCTATATTCTCAGTTCAACTATGGTGTTCAAATTGCATAGAAGTGAGTTTGAACAAGTTTTACGTGATTAAATATGTTTTTTTGTCAATATTTTTCTAAGCATTCAAACTAGGTACGTTATTTCATTGCAAAGAGGCATTTTTTTCTCAAAATCCTTGCGTAGTTTGTTAGTCTAATGTATTTCACATAATAGAGGCATTCAATTGATCCGCCTTCACTTTTTTTAAATATAAAAAAAATATTTTTTTGTAGAAATTGTTTGGCCCTACTTGTAAGCTTTATTTTTTGCTGTATGATGTATGTATGATCAAAACTCAAGTTTTTCATATTTTCAACAAATGAAGACACACTTAGTACGTGAATGTATTGTGTAAAATACACCAGACTAACGAACTATGCAAGAATTGTGAGAAAAAACTCCGATTTGTATTGAGAAATCATAATTTATAGAATAAAAAAAAATACGCCAATAAAACTGAAGAGAACTTGGTGTAACCGAGGTAGTATATTGGAAATAGAATATCTGCTGGAATTAATTCAAACAAAAACATTTTTTTACCATGGCTAGCTTTCAGTTCCCTCTTCAACATATCAAAAGTCCTCAACTCTAGGACTGCTACAAAATAGTGTACAGGGTGAAAGTTTATTATTTTTCTTTATTTCCTTTCTTTCTCAAAAAACTGATTACTGAAAAAAACGGTTTTAGGCTAGTTTGATAGGCTAGTCTTCCAATAAACATATAAGAAATATACCACTCAGCAACTGCTGTGTATCAAGTTACAGGGTGAAAACTATTTTTCATCTTCAATTTTTTTTCTTAGTGGAACTGATCTAGATTGAAGCCGGTTCCAGTTCTTGTGCAAGCTTATAATGTCATACTGAACATATGAAAAGGATACATTTCTGCAACTGCTGCTTTTCAATTTACAGGGTGAAAAGTCATTTTCACGTTTCAATTTTTTTCTTGGTGAAATTGGCTCACACATCAATTTCGACTGATTCTTCTGTAAACTTGAAGTTTCTAGTCAAACATATCAAAATAATACATTTCTGCTACAGCTATGTTTTTTTTTACAAATATTAATGTTTGGGTATATTCGGGTATATTGCATCAAAAATTCAAAAAATCTTGGAACGCAACCAAACATTTAAATTTGTAAATAAAAACGTAGCTGTAGCAGAAATGTATTATTTTGATATGTTTGACTAGAAACCCCAAGTTTACAGAAAAACGAGTCGCAATTGTTGTGTGAGCCAATTTCATCAAGAAAAAACTTGAAACGCGAAAATGACTTTCCACCCTGTGAATTGAAAAGCAGCAGATGCAGAGATGTGTCCTTTTTATATTTTCAGTATGACATTATAAGCTTGCAAAAGAACTGGAACCGGCTTCAGGCTAGATCAGTTCCACTAAGAAAAAAAATTGAAGATGAAAAATAGTTTTCACCCTGTAACTTAATACGCAGCAGTTGCTGGGTGGTATATTTTTTATATGTTTATTGGAAGACTATGGTCTATCAAACTAGCCTGAAACCGTTTTTTTCGGTCATCAGTTTTTCAAGAAAAAAAGAAAGTGAAGAAAAATAATAAACTTTCACCCTGTGTACTGATTTGTAGCAGTCCCAGAGTTAAGGACTTTTGATATGTTGAAGAAGGGACTGTAAGCTTGCCATGGTAAAAAAATCGTTTTTGTTTGAATTAATTCCAGCAAAGCACCTATTTTTTTCTATTTCCAATATACTAAGGGTAGATACGTACATTACTCTAAACGTTAAGTTGAATGAGTAATACAATTATGGGTTTCATCATTGACATTCATTACATTCGATTTCAAAATCTCTTTGTCTACCTCTTCAATTGGTATTATTGAAGGAATGCGGCTTCTTCGAAGATAGGTACATCTCATGAAAGTAAATTTTAAGGAGTTGTTCTTTTTTAGAGGTTGATGGTAGACACACCTGACCAAGACGTTCGAGAAAGGTAACTTTTCTTGGAGGTTTAGTCGATCATCTCACGGAAATCCAAAAAAGGTAGCCTAGCCTTTTTTGGAGCAAAGGTAGCCTTTTTTGGAGCATGAATAAACACACTGAAAAAGATTGAAGAATTAATCTTTTTTGGAGCTGAAATAGAACTTCTTAGAGAAGTTGGAGAAAGGTAACCTCAAGGGTAACCTTTTTTGGAGCCTTATAATTTTCTAAAACATTCTGAGTAAGTTCTAAAAAAGGTAACCTTCTTTGGAGCTTGGGAGAACATCACAGAGAAGCTGGAGAAAGGTAACCTACTTTGGAGCTTGATAGGACATCTCAAAGAAGTTCAGAAGTGGTAACATTTTTGGAGCTCTATAAGAGAACATCACAACGAAGCTGGAAAAAAGTAGGTAATCTTCGTTGTATCGTGATAGGACATCATAAAGAAGTTTGAAACAGATAACATTTTCTTGAGCTCAATAGAATATCTTAGGCCTCTCGAGGACTCTTGCCCACTGGGCATCAGGTTCTGACATGAAAAACTCTTCTTTTGAAAAAAAGTACATTCTAAAATATCTCAGCCGAAGTTTTCTTTATAATTATGAGTAAGAGAGCCACAGTTTTTTATCATGCAATGAAATAATATCAAAAAATAAAGTTGAAAAGTAGCGCCAAACAATTTCCACAAAAAAACATTTTTCTCATATTTTTAAAGAAAAATGAACATCAGTTACATGACTGTATTGTGTGAAATACACCAGACTAACGAACTAGGCAAGAATTTTGAGGAAAAATGCTGATCTCCAATGAAATAACACAGTTCAAAGTGGTTGAGAAAATATTAAGAAAAAAAACATGTTTATCATCTAAAACTTGTTCAAACTTGCTCCTATCGCGATTCTGATACCATAACTGAACTGAGAATATGAAATTTGATAGGAAAAGATACCAAACATGTACATATTCACTCAAAATCAGGAGGAAAGAAGAATAATCTACACAGTCAACATTCCCCCCTGCCAGTCGCCGCCCTCTAGAAATCTTGACAGTAATTATGTCAAGATGATAGTATAAGACTTCAGTTCATCAAGATACGATGTAATTTACGTCACATTATTGACAGGTCTTAGTCCCGATATTGAAAATGGTGAAAAATGGTAATTGTTGGTCTTCCCTCCCCTTTACATCCCCATTGCGGGCTTCTGGTGCAAAATTCGGCTTGGCAACAATGGTTTTCGTATTCAGCGAGGTCCAAATACCCTTAAAACTCATGTTGCCAAACTTTAACATGACTTGCCTCTAGAACCACTTTCCAGGCCACTTTTTCAAAAATGATCCTAGTCTAATAGCTTCGAAAGCTCATTGCTTGAAAGGATCATAGCTGGGAAAATGCATATACTCGTAGCTTCGATGTACCGTAGCTTGGAAGTGTTTTAGCTTCGAAAGTCCACATCTTAGAAGGCTCATAGCTTGGAAAGTACATAGCTTTGAAGTATCATAGCTTGGCTTGGAAGTGTTTCAGCTTGGAAAGATCACAGTTTCAAAAAATGCGCGAAACGACAACACCCGAGTGCTCAGGCATTAGCCAAACCCAGAACCAGCTTGTTGCGTTAAAAACTAATTTATACGGGATAGCATCATATAGCTTTTAGAATGGTCCAAAGCACTGAAGATGACGACATCCATCTACAGATTGGTGTGCAAAATTGTTGAGAAGGTGAATAATCTCATTGCTAGGTAGTCCGATTGCGGGTGTAATTAGTTGAGAAAGTGAATAATTCCATTGCTAGGTAGTCCGACTGCGGGTCTTAAAAAAAACTACAGAATCTGACGACATCCCTGTACACAGCTTGGTGTGCAAAATCATTGAGAAAGTTTGAGGACTTTGAGAACAGCGGTTTTGGGCTTGACTAATGCCCCTGCACTCGAGTGTTGTCGTTTCGCACATTTTTTGAAGCTTTATCTTTCCAAGATATGAAACTTCAAACTTTTTGGGCAGTCAGGCTTTTTATACTGAGGAAGAGTTTATGAATTTTTATTGTGTTGTAACATGTCATCCATAATGTATATTTATACCAGATTTTATATTTATTTATTTATTTTCATACGACGATGTACTATAGGAATGTTATTGCCTGATGTATAACGTATGGTCCGAAAGTTTTGGGAATTTTTTTAAAAGCTTATAACTTTTTTTTGATAGTTTCAATTTTGTAACTTAATATTGCAAAAACTAGCGTCATCTTTAACAATTTCAAATTCGTATTCAACATATTGAAGATGGGCCATTATCTTTGATGGCTCTCGGTTTTCTTCTGCCATGTTCGATCATTCTCTGGACAACAGAAGGATTAATTTCTCAGAGCTCTTGCCTCCCAATGTACCGCAAGCTCGACCAATATAAGATTTTTGGTAAGTATTGAGCAGGATAGTATACGACAAGGGATGGGAAGCTGCGAATGAAAACCAATTACGGCGTCACATTTTTCAATAACATTAGAGAATTTCGAATTTGACAAATTGATACAGAAAATCATGGAACATGGCAGAAGATAATTGAGATCCATCGAAGATAATGGTCCATTTTCAATATGTTGAATATGAATTTGTTATTGTTATATATGATGTTAATTTATGCACTATCAAGTACGAAAATAAAGACTATCCAGAAAAAGTTATTAGCTTAAAACTATTTCCCAAAACTTTCGGACCATACGTTAATAAAGATATGTTCTATGTTCTATGTTCTTCCAAACCATGAATTATCTAAGCTACGACCCGTCGAAGCTATAGTTTTTCGAAGCTATGAATTTTCCAAACTATAATTCGTCCAAGCTATGATTCTTCGGAGCTAAAGCAGCAGTCAGTGTCCGGACTACCTATCTTTCTTCCAAATAGGTCGTTTTAGTCTTTCAACACGTATATAACTCAGGAATTATCACTGGGGAAAAGATTCCGAAACAATCATGTTATGTTTTGGTTACTAAAACTGAATTCTGAATCAAATTTATTTGTTTCAGGTTGAACATGCTCAAATGATGACGACAAAATGCTGGTACTTGCATTTTTTACACTAAACTTCGCGTTTGATTGTTTTGCATCTATTTCAGCTCAATTACCATTTAGTCACTCAGGTTTAAAATGAGAAAAATCACCTTTTCCTTTTAGGGAGAAGGGCGGGGTGAGGCGCCCCTCCCCATGTATCATGGTTCCGACCTTGACAGCTTCACCATAAGCCTAATTGGTAAATAAACAAAGTAAAATACGAAATAACGAAATAAACATCAGTGAGGGCCCATGGCCAAGATCCAAGCTTTGTTGCAAGTTCTAAGCCATAGAAGCCGGTAAATTACGCTTCCACTTTTTCATGAAAGCTTTTGTGACCTGTAACCTGTAACCTACCTGTAACAAAACTTGAATCGTATTCATGGGTCATTCTCTTTGATTCTTTTTGTTTTGTCAAAATATCAATGTTTCTCCTGGAAATTTTTGTATCTATCGACCTGAACAAAAACTGAACTGAACGACCTACAACATATCCGAAATTGCCAGAAGTCTTACTTGGGGGTTTGGTTTCTGTATCTACATTAGAGTACCTACAATTTTTCAAAATCATTATTTCAATCGAAATATGGAAAAAAGTTGATTGTTTAGTTGATGGTGTTCAAGGATCGAGATATATACCTACTCTCCTTGGGTAATATAATGGAATCGACCGGCTCTTCAGCCTATAAAGAACTAAACGTAAAACATCGTGAGCTTTGGTATTACACCTGAAAAAGGGAGAGGCGGTCGTCAAGTAACGAGAAGTTGAAAAAGTGTAGAAAATGACGGCAGATGTCTAAGAGAAGAACACAAGAAAAACTGGGTATTTTCTGCTCCAGATCATAGAAAAGAGAAGATACAAGTCTATTCCGATGATGAAGACCTCCAGAGTATAGCTGCCGTGCCTTTAGAACGCTCGAAGATAAGTTATTCAGCTCCTTTGTTGCCTGTCAAAGAAAAGTCAATTATTGTAACAATTAACGGGATAATCACGTTCAGGGGATAAAGGGAATACACGTAGCCTGTGGGTCACTGTTGTTGATGCTTGAGAGAGACGAAAGAGTAGAACGATGTCGCCACAAGATTTCCAGATGAACTGGGACCGAGCTACCATGAGAGACAGGGCCTAGCGGGACAACAAAGCGATGACCTGTAGAACAGGTGACGTGGTTTTGAGAGCTCCGAGGTATACTGTCATACTTGATGGACCTGGTCGGGCTATTCTCGTCCATCTGAGTTGAATTGCTTTAATGATTTCTTCATACTTCTGTTTACCATGTTACATATTACACTGATCAACTATCTTCTGTATCCATGCCTGGATCTTATGAGAGAAAGGGATCTGCACACAACAGATGTTTTTCTTATTGTCGTGTCTTGTGAGAGAAGGGTATCTCGTGAGAGAAGATATCTTTCCTTACTTTGTTATCTTATTAAATAATATACGTCTTCAACTGTTGAGACCTGGTTGTTGATATTGTTGATTTACATTGAATCATGTTGTGATATTTATTGTGATAAATAACTGATGATGATTCCATTGACCATGTTTATTATGTATGAACCAATGTACTGTGATTATCCACAGTTTCGTTTTATTGGTGATATTGATTGTTATTGATTTGTATATCATGTGTTCTCCCTCTTCTTTCTGCAGCAGTGCTCGGCCACTGTCCTTGCCAAAAACTTATCTATTTTCCCTACAGATCCCTCGTCAACTTAGGTCACCGTAGAACTTACTAATAAACCTTTGTCTCTGTTTCACACTGCGCCAAGTGGCTACACTGCGCTGAGCACTTGGTCTGCAGTATTCTTTCCCGCTTACAGGTTCCTCAACAATCTAGGTCCGTGGAACTAATATGATCTGTTCTAGCGAGAGCGATACTCTCTTTCTCGTGAATAGTCGAGTTACTCAAGCGTGAATAATGGCATGATTTACGTGACGCAATTATTCCGCCAATCTCTGATAATTTGTTGGATAACGCTTTCACTGGGTAAAATAGATCAGTCGCTCCACAAAAACGCCCACTATTTTGTATCTTTACAATTTTTGTGAGAAATTTTTCAATGAACCACGATATTGAAATAGTTGTCATTTTTGTCTCCAGAAATCCTCAATTTTGTCGTACCTACCTGTATTACACACCTTTTCTACTACATGTTTTTACACGGTAAAACGCTGAATTCGTATTTTATTAGAAATAACAGCAACGGGAAAGAAATGTTTATTTTCCACCAACATTTTTACTAGTAAAGCAACTCACAGTCGGATCATCAGCATGCGGCATTCATTAATCAAATAAGTAAGCAGTAAGTTATACAAAATTTATTATTTATATTAATATTATGCCGTTGCTGATTGAATATCTGTATCCTAAGGTAAACTTGCCAATGATGTTATTTATTATGTGCATGAAACGTGATGAGAAATACTCAGACGGGGAAGCACCACAGTAATAATTAATTACATTATGATCGTAGCTCTAGCTATGTAAGCTCATGGTCCGTACCTCGACCACAGACAAATCAGGAGAAACACATCCTGTATAAGGATTTTGACTTACTTCCCCAACTTATACCAATAAATTGTGAACTCTGAAATTTTGCAACTGGGTTGCCTATCCACTGCTCTCAAGAGCGCGTCCAGTAGCTAGGCAACCAGTTATACATTATCAATGTTTTGGCAGTTTCTCCAAAGATCTTGAGCTATATATGCCTTTTTTTTTGCAAATTTGGGTTTTGTATTATCTGGTTTAAGTAATTTAGGAGCCAGAAGTTGATAGATATTCTTATAATAAGTAAGGATATTTAACTTAGTTCTCTCTAGTATGTAACCGGTACTTTACCTAGCTACTCAAGCTCGGAATTTTTTATAACGTATTGTTCACCATAAACAGCTGGATAGTTTCTCAAGTATTGTGAACTATCATCATATTTTACGAGTTAGAATTTTTCCAGGTTGTCTTGGATTTCAAGCTTGAATGTGAATACGTACACTGTCCACTTTCCTAGGCGACATAATTTATACCAAGTAATAGAAGTACTTGACGCATCTGCATAATAAAATAATGTATCTATAAGTAAATAACCAAATATCTTATAAAAACATAATATTAATGCAAATATCACCCCATAAAAACACCTGTAATGCCCCTACATTTCCAGATAAACGTATCCAAGGTATCACTTCCCTGCCGTAAGCTACTTATCTATGCGCCAATGGGTGGATCCACTAGCATTCCCACAAAGCTACGAGTTAAGTGAACGTTATAAAGCGTTTGAAATTACCAATATAACGACCGCATAAAGGTAACCATCGTGTTGTTTATTTTATATGCTGTGTTAAAATTTGACTATCGAGTTTCATGGCGGTTTTTTAAGGCTTAACGTTCCAGGCCGTTCGTGCCGTTTTTTTTTTGAGATGCCAGCCTCATATTGCTTGCCAAAATCAAAATCGAGTATTTGCAGGATTTTTTGTTTGTAAAACTCACAGTGCAAGGCAAATGAGCAAGAGATGATCTTGGAAGTCAGCAGCAGTTCGGTCGATAAAATAAAAATTATTATCAAAGTGAAATGTTGAAAAGCCTAGCTTCTTGGACGTTCGCTTCCAAATTTCAAGCTTTTCTTGTCTCCCTGCATCTAGTCCCAAGATGTCACGGGCCTTAAGAAGTTCTTCAAGCTTATACAGTGTAGCTCGATGTAATGCTCAATCGCTGATTTCTGAATTACAGTTGATGCTTACTGACGTTCAACTGACTAATATGAATTACAAGTGAGGCTTTCTGAATTACAATAGACTAATCTGATGAATTACGAATGACGCTTTCTGGAATTCAGTTGGCTAATCTGAATTACAACTAACTGACTTGTAGTTCAATCAAATTTTAGTTCCATTGCTAAGTTGATCAGCACGTCACTTATCGAAACAATCACTGAAATGAAAATGAAAGATTGAGGCCCTATAGGGCTCTCCGTTTAGAAAGGTATAAAATTTTCATAATTTCTCTAGCCTTGGAAAAAATTTACCTGAGCCCTGAGCTGAAAGTCAATTCTAGTCCGATGATCGAGCTTGAATAAATTGAGGTATTTTGATGTCCGATTCCTAATTTCAACGTATAACATTGCAGAAATTCGATTTCTTGACATTTTTTGCTGGCTTTTTCGGCACTGAATACTGAAATATCATAGTAGAGAGTTTGAACCATCGTTTGTCTAAATAGTTCCATTGGTCAATAAATATTAGTACCCAAAAACTAACACTTAACTTGGCTTACTTGGAAGGTTCAAAAACTTCTTCCTCAAAGAGAATGAAACGATATCCTTCTTTAGATAACCTGAAAAGTGGCTCGTTGTGAGAAAGATCGCTATTACTGTGAGAAAAATCAAAGTTTCCTTCAACGAAATGTAATATTGGTATCAGAGTCTCACTTGAAAGACGTTTACAATTATTTTTTGAAGACTGTTCACGCTAAAATTAAAATTTTACTGTTAAGTTCATATTTCGAGGAAGCTTTTCTCACAGAATTCCGTCAGGTGCCGCCATGTATTTAATACTATATTATCCATCAATGTACCAGCTTCTAAAAAATCGAGACCTCAAAAATCTTCAAGATTATCAAAATTTTATTGACAGCTCAATGGTGCCAAGCAATCTTTTTTTAGATATTATTAGCATGTTTCATGTAGTCTCTGAATATGAAAATGAATTTAGAAAAATACGCATACAGAATGTCTTTTCCTGAAAAAAGCTTTGAAGTTTCATTTTTAGGGCCGGTCCTGGAAAAAATTTAAACTGTTTGATAAGGCGATGTGACAGCTATCAATAAAAGAATTACCCACAAAATTTGAATCGAATCCATTTGGTCGTTCTGAAGATAGATACAGCTTGTCAAAAAATTCTACGAAATACATGAATCACCCTGTAGCTTCGAAACGAACAGCGTTAGAAAAATTTCAAGATCAAGATCCTGGTTCACCTGAAAAAACTGGACCTACCCTCAAGCTATGTCCATCTGGTGAGGATGGGGAATCACCCTGTATAGTGGCATTATGATTAGAAGGGGACAGAGCATATCGACCCCCTATGGTCTTGGAGGTAATTTTTCCGTCAGAGGAAGAAGGGCTAAGACTTGACTAAAATAAGTTTATAGAGATCTTTGAATATTTTGGTTGTCTGTTTTGAAGTTCACTTCCTATTTCATCCCTTATTAGATGAAGAATTGTCTACAATATTTTTCCCAAAAATGCCTATTTTTTTTTCTACTCATTTTGAGAGTTTCGTGAATTTTGGTCGTTTTCTCAAAATTTAACACTATCCCTATTCTGTGAACATAGATTTTTTCTATTGTTTTTTCCCAAACATTGATCTTCCTCCACTACTTCTTTTGATAATTTCAAAAATGTTTGATAACTTTTTCACATTCACCCCTCATTTCATCCTCTATTTTCATGATAATTTTTTTACAGTATTTTTTCGGATAATGCCTACCCACTGTCTATTTATTCTGAAAGTTTAGTGAACTTGAGTCGTTTTTTTGAAATTCAACCTTTGTCACAACCCTAATCTCAAAGATAATTTTTTATGCTATTCCCAAAAATGTGTCCCCTTTGTTCACCAATTCTGGTAATTTCTAAAATGTTAGTAATTTTTTCGACATTTCACCTCTTCATGCTCTATTTTGATGGTGGATTCTTCCCAAAAATGCCTACCTCCCTACTTATTCCGAGAGTTTCAAAAATTTCAGTTACTTCTTTGAAATCTCACCCTCTGTCACAACGCCTATTCTAAAGATAGATTTCTTCAGTTACTTTGGGTAAAAAGACAGGCACAACCTATATGCTTGGTGCTCCAGCCAACAACAAAATGTTCCTCTTATAAACAGAAACAATAAAAAAAAGTTTCTAAGTCTTTCAAGGTATGGATAATTATTACAAATACAAGATACTTGAATGGATTGGGTAGATAATAGTAATAAATGAATAACTTTTATCTACAAGCGTTAAATAATACCCGTCACTTTTGACACGTCGTCATGGGCGACGTGGAAAAAAATGATGGTTCTGCGCGTTCCTGTCATATTTTCAATAAATTCTGACATTTACCAAACATTTTAAAGACCATTGTATATAAAATCTTGTACGATACACGCGTTAAAGTGTCTGATTTTGTTCGCGGGGTTGCTCCACTCGCTGACGCTCGTTTCGCAAGCGTCCCCGCTGACAAAATAATATCTGTCACTTTAACACTTGTATCGTAAATAGCTATTTCAGTGGGCTCCTGACTCCTGAGACGTGGCTAGCAATTCAAACCACTGATATTGGGTGTTGTCGTGAAGCGGCAGGTCTGTTTTACCCAGTGAAGGTTTTATCGGGCAAATTATGAAAAAAATTTCCAAGAAAAAGAGGAAATTGATACTAACACAGAAATCCAGTAAAGTTTCGACGGCGCACCATTCCAACTAGGTAACTGATTGGAAACGTGTGAAATAGTCCAACGGTTATGAAGAATTCGAGGAAGAATTGACACATCAAGCCGTATCAAGCCATATAAATGTTGCATTAATTATTCTTTATAGCAACAATTTTGGATACCTTTTTCGGTTTTTGGGCCAGGTAAATTTTACAAGGCTCTGTTTCTGTGAATATTGCCGAATATTTTGGTGACCGATCTTGAAAGCCGCTAATTTGACAGCGAGAATTCTGATGATTTGCTGATTTCACCTGCACTGTTGCTTAGCCAACATCTGGTTACAAGAAAAATTAGTCCGCACCCTATTGGTGAACCCTGAATGGTGGAATTTCGAATTCGAATTTCCTAACATCCGGATCGACGAAAACCCATTGCGAGTTATGATGAGATGAGTTATGATCGATAATAAAGTGGGTTAGACCAGCATACAATTTAGCAAATTAAATTCGGTTTTGGTTTAATTAATACGAAGCGGATGCAGAAATAATAAATTTTAACTGACCGAAAGGGAATAACTTGGTATAGCCATTCTTCGTACCGCAACATTAACCAGACTCGTAAAACGCACTTTATATCCGTTTTATAGCATTTGTAAAATATTGCATTTCGAGTATAATATATGCACTCGACTGCAAGCACAAGACACTCAAATTCTATATTCCGTATTATGCTATAATTTATTAGAGCCCGAGCCCTTGACATTTTGTTCCGCGCGCTAAAGTCGAAATTTAGCAAACTATCCAACCAACAGAATTTTGGTGGGAAAGTCTGCATTTCAGATTCGGTTGTTTAGTAAAAACTCTCTGTAGTTTCTTGATGATAATGAAATGCATCCTCTCTCAATCTTATCCGGCGAAAATCTATGCAGTAAAAGCCATAACGGAAATTTAAACTTTGTTATTGATCAATATTCCCAAACAAACGACACCATAAAAATTGACTCTTTCGTTCGATTCGGAGGAAGATATTCACAATTCAGTTGTTTTCTCATTCAAATAGCGCCGGATCGAAACAGATAACGTTTCATATTTTTATGTCATCATAAAGTTGAGGAATGAATGAATTTCAATCAGGTTTGATAAAACTTGTCTTTCCTGCTCCTCCAAGTTTTTGCCTGGTGCAACTTGCAAGGATCAGCAATCATCTCCATTTTGTAATAGGAGACTTTACGGCCGCGTTACGTATTTTTTTCAACGTTTCATCGGTGGGATATTTCAAAACTAATCCTCGCAGCTGTCAATAAAGGAAGAGACCAAAATAAGATTTTCCATTAATTTGTTAATAGTTTATTACATCTTGGCTTTGGTGGGAATATTTTGCTGTTCATACGCAACTACTTTCAAGCTGATTAAGTCGTTACTTCCAGAGAAATATTTTGCCATAAAACCGCAGCCGCGTAATGCTCAAGTTACATACGAACACTGTAACCGCCAGCCGATTCTTTAAAGGTTTTGTGGGAGCCGCGCAGTATAGTGGTCCAATCAGTTAAATTTTTCAATTAATCTAAAAAGGGCCGTAAATGCCGGCGACCGTATAGTAAGGGGGTATATATAGTGCCACCACAGTTAAATTGAAAGTTCGCTTAAGTAAAGCTTTTCGGTCGATACATGGGGATAAGCCTCGCAATAGTACTGAATGCCACCGCTGCGAGCGCTGTGCGGAGCCGTTTTATGGCTAGTTTATGCTTTATAGCCCCCTATACAGAGATGTATGGAAGTATAAAACTGCAAAATGTTCCCTACATATTAATTTTACTCTTGCATACGTTTGTTATGAAAATTGTTTCACCTACCTATCCGCGTTTTAAAGTGTAATCAAAAATATCCTAAATGTGTCCCGTGTTCCGGCACATACACATATCCGTATTATGGTATGTGCCTACTTTATTACCTTTTGAATATAAAATTTCACGGCATAGATGTACGTTTTCTAGGCGGGGACATATACGGCAAATTAGTATTTTTAGGACACAGATGAAATTTTTTACTGCGTTTTTGGAGCTTACGGCTCACGTTGATTAGATTGTGGCATGGGATACATGACGTTGGAACTTTAAGACCGATGTGTGAAGCTTTTGTTCGTGAAAAATGCACTATTATTGTTATCAAGTGAGCCAAGTCTGAAATTTCGCTCCATTTTCTCCTATTAAATACCACTGCAACAAGCTTTCCAACCAGGAAAACATGCTTTCGTTACCACTTCATAGAAAGTTTTATGTGATTGTTACCTCATTCACGTCGCCTGTCACAACGATAGTTTCCTGCGCGCGCAATTTGCATAATTTCAGGCATCAAATAGTTAAGTCCTTGACTGTTGTAAGCTTGAAATACTTGTAAATGCTTCATTTTACTGAAGAGTATTTAGCTGGCAAGCCTCAATTTCAATTTCCTCCTCAATTTTTTTTTTCATTTTTGCAACTATCCAAGATTTTTTACTTTTGTTTTTGTATTATGGTGAGTAACTGCTTAATCCAAGAAACGAAAGTGAAAATTTGCGAAAAAAATTAACTGAACTGAAATGATGGCGTTTTTTGTAAAAATCAATTTTTCCATTTTTTTCAAAAAACACTGTGAATATGTGAAAAATTAAAAAATGCAATTATCCCTCAAAACATTGAACATTGAAAAAATAAAAATTCACAAATTTCACAAATAAGGTGACAAAAGTCAACATGACCAGCTTGTAGGTATGCATTACTTACTTTGTGTACCAACTTTGGTCAAAATCCGTTATGTGATTGAAGGAATTGTAACAAAAAAAAAAAAAAAAAAAACAACTCTGAAAGCCTCTATCTCCGTGTTATAATGGATTTCCGATGTAAATTTTTCCAAAAAAAGTCCAGTTATTTGTTAATGCTCATCATCTCCTGAAATATTGATAAAAAAAGTGTATATACAGGGTGTTTCGCAATTACGGTTACAAACTTCTAGGGAAGATTATCCATCAAAAATGGACCAGGAAAAAATATAACTTCGATGTCCTAAAATGCTCCGTTAAAAAGATACAGGGTGTTCAAGTTGACTTTTTAAAATCGATTTTTTGACATTACTTTTGAACCGTTGAACTGATTTTGTTCAAATTTGGAACAAAGTTAATCAAAATAGGTCTCTATCGAATAATAGCAACGTGTTTAGAAAACAAAATTCAGGGGCGTGGATAATGGGGGGGGGGGGTTTCATATTTCCCCCTCCCCCTATTTTTTACCCCCCAGCCATTTTTCCAAATCGTTCTAATTTTTGGATTCAACGTCAAATTTAGAAAAAGTATCATTTACAATAATAGTTTTATTATTATTTGCAGGAGTAAAATTTAGTTACTCCTGCAAAATTTTGATTGGAGGCTTTCTTTTTGAGATATTTGGGTTTGAAACTTTGGAAAACATCTCGAAATCGCCACTTTTAATGGGCCCAGTTTTTTTTTCCTGAAAACTTTCCGTTTCTCAGGAAAAATGATAGTTCATCAACTTAGAAATTCCAGAGAACCTATTTCTGCTGAGACATCATGAGGAGTTTTTTGGATTCTAATTTTTAGGCCTTTGAAAGTGGCAATTTCGAGATGTTTTTCAAAGTTTCAAACCCAGATATCTCGAAAACGAAGCCTCTAATCAAAATTTTGCAAGAGTAACTTTTTTCTCCAAATTGGACGTAGATTCCAAAAATGAGAACAATTTGGGAAAATAGCTAAGGGGTGAAAAATAGGGGGGGGGGGAATATGAAGCCACCCCCCCCCCATTATCTACGCCCCTGAATTTTGTTTCCTAAACACGTTGCTATTATTCGATAGAGACCTATTCTGGTTAAATTTGTTCCAAATTTGAACAAAATCAGTTTAACGGTTCAAAAGTTATGTCAAAAAATTGATTTAAAGAAGTCAACTTAAACATCCTGTATCTTTGTAACGGAGCATTTTAGGACATCGAAGTTATATTTTTTCCTGGTCCATTTCTGATGGAAAATCTCCCCTAGAAGTTTGTAGCCGTAATTGCGAAACACCCTGTATATAAAAATTTTTCGTTAGAGTTTTTGGCATTTACAGGGTGTCCACGGTTCAAGTGCTCTAACTGTAGTGTTGTTTTCTTTGGCCAAATGCAAAAAAAAATTCCTCATAATTTTTTTCTTCGGGCTTCAGTTTCCAAGTTACAGGGTGTCAAAAAAAAATAGAAAGAAAAATGGTCACCTTATTTTTCATCAAATTATCTTGTAATTAGTGTAAGTGATACTGAACAAAAGCAATAGTTTCTAATAAGTATTCTTTTCAGTTATTTTAATACTTTCGATTATACTTCAGCTCACAAAAGTCACATCAGTCAATTTATTGTTAGGATCGATTTTCATGGTTTTGAGCATAACATGCCGTTTTTCTTGAAAATGGTTGACTTTAGAGCTTCGGACCAAAAGTAGCTTTTTTGCTTATAATTGTCCGGGAAATCAGAAAATGTTATAAAAGATTGATTTTATCCCAGTGGCAGATAACCAAAGTTAATTGGTGGGTAACCCTAATATCTACGCCACTGGTTTTTCAACAAAGTGATGGTAGACCCTGAATGAAAGCCAATTAATAGTGTATCAATCGTATCAAGTTTGGTTTTCGTGAAAATATCGGTTACTAAGTTATCACAAAAAAAATTGTTTTTTCTAATTTTTTGTCACCCTGTAACTTGGAAACTAGAGCCCGAAAAAAACTGAATTTTCTTGCATTTGGCCAAAGAATACAACCCTACAGTTGAAGCACTGAAACCGTGGACACCCTGTGTAGTTAGTGGTAAAAAAAAGGGATGTACAATATTTGCAACGTTTCGCCAGTCTTACGTTGGTTTCGTCAAGCTGAAATTTATTCAAGAATTAGGTACCTATTAATTCAAAATGAATACAAGAAATCCTCGAGAAAACTTACCAAATAAATAATATGTAACAAATTATTGAGTGAATCGTGTATAAACATCAAAAGTTGATCGGTTTTGAAGTGTCAATATAATTATAAGAAAAAAATCATGGAGAAACATTTAAGTAGGCATCAAATTGTATGAATAGGTGTAACCGTGACTTGCTTCATAACATTTTTGTTTATGACCTAATTAACACCTATCAAGATTAAACTCTTATACACATTGTTCATTTTTTGTGTTGGTTCGAAAATTAACAGAAAAATTATGCTTTTGTATGAAAATCATTCCAGAAACTAATCGTTCTTTGTAATTGATCTCTTGATCTTGAATTTAAACTTTTTCATAATCACAATTAGTGATCAAAACTTTTTCATGATTATGAAATTATTTTTGTGTGAATTACGTATTTTGCAACCATTTTGATGACTATTCATACGTTATTTGAAGTTATGATATTGTGTTTTGATTTATAGCATTTAGTACAATCAGAACAATTAATTTTATACAGGCTGTCTCAAAAGTATCGCATTCCGAGTCCAGAGCGGTATATGGAATCCACTCAAGAACATGAGAAAAATATCGAAAACAAATTTGACGTTTATTTTTGAAGATACCTATTGACCAGTATGGAGGGTCAAAGATCAGGATTTCGCCCCTCACTATTTTTGTTATTTAAAGTGATTTTTTGGAAACTTTTTGGTTCTGTTATTTCTGCTAACGATACAGGACGAGCCATGAATCACAAAAATCCAGTTTCTTTGATTAATGCCTATAAAATATTGTATTGGTCCCTAGTCATTTTGCGCAAATGAATCATCAATAAAATATCTTCATCTTCATCTTTAAAATAGCTCAGAGAAAGATGTGACACTCTTCGTTTCCATGGAAGAATTATTTTCACTGACGTTTTTGAAGGAAAATGAGTTTTTGAGATTTATGCATTACCCTGTAAGTACACTGAATAAAAGTGTAGTTCACACCGAGGTTCACACAAAGTGGTCCAGTGGTTGAAAGTTTTTACTTATTAGTCTATTACAAACAGTTCCAAAAAAATAGCTTTATCCACTTTGCGTTACTAATGGATTCATTATTACATTGAAAACAGTGCTCTAATGGAGCGTATTATTGAACTGTTTTTCAACCAATAGGAACAGTTTTCTGCCATTGGGAGGGAGGCGAATGTCATTTCTGAAGTGTCACCTGTCAAACGTTTCTATTCTCAGCAGCAAGAATTTCCAACTTATGGATGATAATTAGGAAAAAGTAGATAGAAAATAGTATATTATACTTGTTTTATAAGACCGATTGTCACACTCCTTCCTTTGGAGCACTCCTCACAAGCTCGTCGTGCCCCAAAACCAGTCGTGTGACAATATACTATGTCTTATGAAGCTCGTATAATAATATACTGTCGAATAACGGAATTAGTGAGAGGCGAAGTCCTAACCTTTGACACGCCTTTTCTTTGAAAATAAACGTCATTGATTTTTTTATATTTTTCTGTTCTTTAGTGGATTATACAGGGTCTTTCGGCGATGATAAAAGAAAATTCAACTATGGGTAGATCTCGTCATAATATAAAGAAAACCTACATATATAACACTAGCTCAAGTCAGGCCGCGAAGCGCTTGGCGGTAGCCACCTTGGAAAGTTTCAAATTCATAAATTCGTAAAGTAGGAACTTTTTGAAAGTGGTACCTATAGTAGGTAAATATTAAATTTGTTTCCAGGAGCCTTTCATAGAAATACCTACTTCGCAGCTTTTCACTTTGCCAAACTTCTGGGCAAAAACTGTATCTTGACATAAATAGTTGACATAATTTGAATAATTATCTTGAGTGCTCATTGAGATATTTCCCTCATTATATGTATAAGGGAATATTACGTAATACCCAATGACTTTACGTGAACGTGGAATCGATTGGGTGTAACAAAAACAATATTTTGATGTTTTACTATGTGTAACAGATCATGGACCGGGAACAATATAGTTTTAGTGTATAGTTTTGCTCCTGTGGCTATAACTCCTTCGATTCTGTTTTTTTTTTCGACGGGGGCGGCGTGTGGGGACGGCGTCGGTTGTAACTATTTTTCCTGTAATGTCAAAGGAACAGGAAACGCGATTACTTTTGTCCCGTTAAAACTTCTCTGTTCTCTGGTTTTGTTTTTGTCTTCAGGGACATCTGTGTAACTCGCTTGCTTCCCGTTTTTGGCGTCTGGAGCAGGAGCGGATTTTTTAAACGATAAATTATTAAGTGATTCAAAGGCGTCTGAAAGAGTTATCC
This sequence comes from Anaspis maculata, assembly GCA_949128115.1. Classification (NCBI taxonomy): domain Eukaryota; kingdom Metazoa; phylum Arthropoda; class Insecta; order Coleoptera; family Scraptiidae; genus Anaspis; species Anaspis maculata. The sequence continues at coordinate 123,683,593 of OX421961.1, forward strand.
CAAACGCCACACACAATCATGCATTGCTAAGGCGCCGACCCGACTCCCGGCGACAATAAGTGTTTCAGAGGCGTCCGACAGAGCTATCCGGGAGCTATCTCAAACGGACCAACAGTACGACCGGCGAAGTGCGAGTGCATCATTTGCCGGCGAAGCGGCGAGCACACACACATGTGTTGCCAAGGCGACCCGACTCCCGGCGACTATACACACGAACGCTAAAGCATGACAACGAAGTGTTACCGACAGACAAACCTAGCGCTATTCTCATGTATATTACGCAGAGTTCGGCCTAATGACGAAGATACAGCCTTTCAAAGTTCACTTTTTTTCGGATTTCAAAAAAAGCTGGAACGTCTCGACAAAATTAGCTTGAATTTATCATGAGCTGGTTTGTCAAAATTATCTGTCAACCCGTCAAATTTTGAAAGAATCCAACCAGTGGCGTAGAAGTTATAGTGGGGTCACCTTAGGTCAAGTTTTCTTCGGATGCGTCTGAATTATTGACCCTTATAACTTTTACACCACGGCACTGATTCGATTTCTTTTAAGTTTAGCAGGTCGGTGGATAGTTCCGACTAATCAGTCTATGCCGAATTTACGTTGATTCCGTCAAAACGTTCTTGAGTTACAAATTCTTGAAATCCGAAAAAAGTGAACTTTGAAGGGCTGCATATGCATATAAGGTCGAACTAGGCAAAACGGTATTCAGGTGTTCATCATATTTTGTCAAAATCTACCCACAGTTGAATATTTTGCTATCATCCCTGAAGCTGAAACACCCTGTATAGACCGGCTCTGGACCCGGAATGAAGTATAGAGCCTTCAAGAACGTATATTTGTACGTACGTCATATATTTCCCCCAAATACCTAACCTCTAGAAATGGAAAATTCACGGGAAGGGTCGATACCTGGAGATGTACCTACATTTTTGTTGTTTAAAACATTTTTGTTGTTTTTGTTGTTGTCTATAGTCGGACCGCTTGTCCTAGGTGTCGACCAGAAAAAGATTAGATACGGAAGATTGTTGCGGTAGTCGTAGTACCTCGACTCAAGGATAAGACACAAACCCGTATGATTGGCGAAGGAGCCGTTCAAGAGCTTGCGAGGATTCATGAGCCAAGGTGCCGGACCTCGGAGCTCTTCCATATAGACGAAACTTGAATAATTTGAAAGCTGGTTTATTCATTCTTGAGCCATATTTTGAACGTTTTGAATTTTCAACTGAATACATATTTTGTACGTTGTTCATTTTTCGTGATACTTGGATAAAATAAGACAAGAATCTTTCAAAATTGTTGCACGAAAATATTTCATTGTGGGGTTATGTATTGTTTATGTCAGTTGGCTTTGACTTTTGATTTTGACTCGACGACTGACGGAGTGTCCGGAGCGACGGTTGATGTCGCCAACATAACAGAACAAATGATTACCAAAAACAGTTGTCTAAAATGCTCCATTACAGCAGTGTTTTCGATGTAATGATGAATCCATTAGTAGAGCAAAGTAGATAAAAAATTTAACGGTCAATGAAGATGGGACTTGATGTATAGAATCTTGAAGCCAAAATAGGAAATAAGTACCTTCTATGAAAACAATGGAGCCCTCTGTGCTTTGTGGAATTGACAAGGTTGATGTATTGTTTATTATGATTAGGTACATAACCTTATCCACACAATCTCGAGCTTGGATATTTTTATATCAGTTCGATTTGCTGGAGACTTCAACTCGTGCACAAGCCACCAAACCTGTTCAATTGGTGGAGGGGCCGAGCTGTTCAAGAGCTTACCATATTAATTTTGAAACTAGTTAGGATTTTTGTTGGATTCGCTGGAGACTCACATTCGTGAATAAGCCAAAAAACCCATACAAAATGGCGGAGGAGCCGCTCGAGAACTTATATCATCGAACTGAGGCTGTCGCTTTTAAACCAGCACTTGGTACCTGACATGCCGGAATGTTTTTATTCTTGGCAAGAATGGACGAGAACCTAGAAGAACTCCCTGGAACCGAAAGTATGAACACAAGAACACAAGAACGTTCTGGAATTCGTTTGCGGGTAGATACAGTTGTAATAAATTAGGTTCGAAGTTTCACCAATGGCCTTGGTACCAATATATTTTGTCAACCTTACATTTTGATTGTAATAAGATAAGTCATTCGCCTTACTACTACGTTACTGCACTCGAACATTAGAATACTTACAGACCTGTATCCCAATGGACGCGAATAGTTGAATTCGGGAGATACCCGAAGGAAACAGGGTAGATATGTATAGTCCGTAACATTTGAGAAGAGCCATTGTCTTAGGCAAAATTACACAAGGCGTGAGTTTCGGCTGTGAATCGGCTGTGAACGCAGACGAGCCGCTCATGCCTGACGTCACTATAGTCCGACCACACACCCCGAACGGAAGAATGGACTCGTTCCGACGCATTCTGGTCAACTGCACAATGCACATTTTTATTGGTGTGCTTATCTTACATGTTACGGACTATTATAATACTATAATACTAAGTAGATTTGAGCCCTACCTTCTCACGTTGAACTACTGTGCGTAGAACTGGTGTGTCTTATGGCCGTCATGGGGGCGGAGGGAGGTGAATGCGACGGCGATGTACTGGGTGCCACGGATCCCAGCAACGTGGCTGCTGAATGGTAGATGGGCATGGATGGCAAGTAAACGGGCGGATGGATTGCTGCCGCTGACGACGGGTACAACGTAGAATAGGGAATGTGATAATAAGTGTATCTGGCCGCTTCGACCGCTAACAAGGTGCGAACCTCCAGAAATGCTGAAAATCCAAACAAATATTAATCAAGTATTCAGGCATAAGTATGAAAAAATAAAGCAATTTTTCATTTCCATACGAAAGATTGTGCAAATTCTTAGCGTTTCACCTCATTTCTCTACAATATGTTCGTCACTGTCACTGTCCCTGATTAGGAAACCAGGGGCTCATAAAATGGTACCTTAGTCCTATTTTACAAATGTGTAGCTCAGGTAATCCGTTATTGCTACAATGGTAACCAACACGAATTGCTACAATGGTAACCAACACGATCACGACCTATCCCCAGGGCTTCGTTAAACAAAAATGACAAGTGTAATTCTACAATTGTGTCGTATTGGTTACCATTGTTCATTGTTGCAAGAATTCTTTCACTAAACTGTCACGTTAGAAAGCCAGATGAACTACTTCCTGATATAATTTTTTGTGAAAATCAATGACGAGCATCTATACAACATAAATTATTGCATTAGTCGACTTTTTTCACACATGAAGCGTCAGTAAAACAGCTAGCTGAGCATCAGACTATAGATTTCTTCTTACCAACGCTAGTAGCTACCAATGCAAAAACAAGGCTTTCAGAACGCACTCACTGGTGGGTACGGTGCTACAAAGCATTACAAACTGCGAAGCTTAAGCATGCAAGCTCATCAACAAGAGTCGATGCCACTTAACGGACAGACAAAAACCATTTCACATCTATAAAATTGAAACATTTCACGTATAACACGGCGTGAAATGAAATGGCCACATAGCCATTTTAAAAACTGCCACCTGGGCATGTTCATTCCGCGTAGTAACGACTTGAACTTCCGTCGGCAGAGTCGGCAAAAACGCATTATATTTAGCAAGAAGTGCATGAACCACCACTGCAAAATAGAAGCAGACTCGTAAATTCTTAACTATTGTCTCACTTTTGAGTGTTCTAAATTTATATTGTGTCTCTCGAGAGTGCGGACTGAACGTAACTTTACCATGTACAAACATAACAGAACATAAGTAATGAGCTCGTACTTCCTGCAATGCATTATGCGCGACAAGCCTGACCTTTGCAGGCATAGCTTACTGGCATAGATGTAGGAAGAGCCGGTAGGTATCTAATTATGTGGTAAATTAAGGAGCCCGCGGTATTATAATGTCTAGAGTACTCGCCAATTCAACTGGTCCAATAAAAATTTTCGTCGCAATCATAGTGTTCTCCCGAATGTGTATGGTACCTGCCTTACTTTTTTTTTCATTGATTCTTTGTTTTCGGGGCTTTAATGACGCATTTTGAGGAAAAATGCATGAGGGAAGAAAATTTTGACAAATGATTCTCTATTCTCTGATAAAATGCATTGAAAACAATTGGAATGATCTTCAGCTCATTTATTTCCAGCTGTCCAGGTCCCACCAGCTCCCTTCAACTTCAGCGCCACAGGTAAGATATTTTCTTTTGAACTTGCAGCCACATGATGAGTGTAAAATAACTTCCGTTGACAAATTTTCTTGTTCCTTAATTCAACTGTTCTTGATAAAATGAATGGAAGCTCGGTTTTCCCCCTTATCCTGTGAAAACCTGTATCTTCCCTTATCAAGTATTTTTAGGAACAAATATGTCGTTATTTTTGTTCAAGGTTATTGTTATGAGCGGATAGCGGAATCACCTGCTAGTTTAGTTTAGGACGACATCATTAAAACAAAGAAACCCTGTAGTCACATTATTCCTTTTTGCCGTTTTAATTTTATACCGCGGGCTGATCGCCCTTCCCCTAATGTTGGCCAATGAGCATTAACGTATTCGGTTCAATAACCACCATTCATTAGGTACTTATCAAATATGCAATATTTCCATCGTCTGGCAAATGAAATTGATGATTCAAATTTTACGAGACATTTCTAGTGTTTTCTAGTAAAATATGGCTAAATATGTGTTTAGTTGCACAGGGGTTGTGTGAGAAGAAGTGTAAAGACAATATTTTTCGCTATTTCTAAGAGAAGGGAAAGAAGAATACCACGTTTTTCGTATCAGCCAGTCTCACTGTGCTCACAAAGCCCAGAGGTGTGGCTTTTGTAACATCAAAGATCACCTGCGAATAATTGACCCAAGACAAAACATGAATCAACTACTTCTGGACCGAACGTTGAACAAGTCAATCTTATTGAAAGTAAGGCGATGAAGTTTTATGAAACTGGCAAAATTGTCACCTCACACAACTTGAGGTCGTCAGTGTATAAAAGAGTTTTCGCGGAAACCCCGGAAGGCACATCATCGATGTAGATGTCATAGATGTCGAAGAAAAAAGCACAAGGGAGCTGGGGGGCCCCGGATGACTGATGGAAATACTTAATAAATTCCTCAGAATCACAATCACCACTAGAAAAACAGGCCGGGGAGTGCTCAGCAATTTTATTCACAATCAGCTGTGGATCCCACTGATTATGTCACCCCGGTGGGTCATCCGTGCTAAAAGAGGCTGTGTACCAGTCTTTTCCTCAACAAAAGACCTTGTTGTTAGGTTTAGACTTAAACTCTCGTTCGACCCTAGCCTGGTACTATGAAAAAAGTGCAGCAATATTCTGTTTAATTTATGTCTTAGTGTTAAAAAGTTCTCATGATCAGTCCCAAACCCGGTGCATTGAACCTTCTGTCTGAGAAGCGAATCCTTCTTCCTGATATCTCCAATGATACCAGAGTCCAACGATGGAGGGCAACTTATGGAAACATTTCTTTCATTTTTCTTTGGAACATATACGTCAAGTATGGAGTAGAACTTGTTAAAAAATTTGGTGACAGCCCGGTTAGCACCGACGTGATTATGGAGAAAATACCACTTTACAAAGCTCAAAGATTCATACATTCTGATGAAATTTGCTTTCCTAGAGTTGTATGCATCACCAACGGATATGCAGAATCATTCATGTAAAATGATTGTGAGTTTCAAAGATACATCCCACGGGGGATGCTGGCCATTGATAGGCACCATGAACTTCATGGCACCATCAACAGCAGCAGCCGTAGCAAGATCATCCGAAAAGACGAAGTCCAGCAATCTACCATTCTTGACGACTCGACTTCAACAGAAAAATACACTAAAGCCAACAACACCTTAACCGAGTTTCTCAGGATTCTCTGTGTCAGTCTGAAAAACCAAAAACTAACTCATTCTGTTCCTATGGTAATTCAGCTCACATCGTGTGAACCTATAGTTCGCCGTCCGTACAGAGTTTCCGAAAAAAGAGACATTTTGTGCAATGATAGGCCAAGAATTTCTTGGTGCAATCGGGGTAGCATTTACCTCTCCGTATGCAAATGCAGCTTGTTTGGTAAACGAGCCTAATAACAAGAAGCGTCACGTCGTTGATTGTCGTAAACTGAACAAAATCAAGGTAGGAGATAAGTTTCCTGTGCCAATAATTATTGACGACTAATTGAAGGCCCCACCGACTGCAAATTTTTTACCAAGCTAGATCTTGCCTCTGGCTATCATCAAATTCCAATGACTGGAAAGTCAATTCGCCTCACAGCTGTTGTAGCCACTCACAAATTTTGAAAGTACCTTTTGGTATTCCAAACTTCGCAGCCGTTTTCCAGAAACTAATCAATCAAACTGTTCAACCTTTGCGACAGTTTCAAAGTCATTCCTACATTGATGACATTGTGATACCCTCTAAAACGGTAAAAGGTTGCACCCTTTGAGATTTGATTCTTCAAATTTTGATGAAGAATTACTCAACACTCAATTTGTCTAATTGTGAATTTTTACAAACCTCAACAACATTTCTTGGTACACAAATTTTCCTTAATTGGCTCTTGAACCAAACAACATGAAAACGGCCGCAGTTGACGGGTTCTGCACCCCAAAAAATGCTCATCACGCTAATTATTGGGCAATGGACGTACTCAGCCGCAATCCGATACAAGATTCATACAAGATGGAGGTAGTCTACCAGTTTTGAGAATGGCTCGCTTGAAGAAGCGCAGGACCAGCATCACGGAATCAAAAAAATCTAAGAAGATACCCTACTCTCAAGCGATATGGACATTGGACATGGACAATAACCGAAAAATCTTTTCCAGTTACGACCTCAGGGGTCATAAGGTCTTCACGACTGGACTGCATATTATGGCAGGAAATGGGTGGTCTCGAAAAAAATCTTGCTGGCAAATTGTGAAGAGGGACCACTACGATATTCAGGCAAAAATGCCTGAAAGGCGGCGTTACTGGTACTGTGGTATTCCCCTTTTTTTTTGTTTGTACGTTGGTACCTGAAGTAGGTACGGTTGTTGACGTTGGTAGCGTTTGCCGATGGGAGAGGGAGATGGCGCTGCGCTAGGAGAGCCGGGCGAGCGGCAGCCGCGGGCAGACGGAGAGAAGAGAATCAGCTGTGGTGAAGAACACGTGATTTTCAGTGCTCCGGAGTGTTCGTCGGTTTCTCCCAATTTAAGGTCGGTCTTTCTTTGATTATTGTATCGTAATGTGGGCTTTCACCCACTTATCAAATCATGCATTTTGATACCTATTTTGTCCGCGAAATTATTGTAAATAACACGACATTCTCTGTTCTCTTTGTTTACAACGGGCTTGCATAACCTGCAGTTTTTCCCCTTTGAAATCAAGGTGCTTCGCACTGCTTTGAATTTTGTGTAAGTTATCTACTCCTCAAATGATCTGAATTGTGATGGCACAGGCCGAAATCTAGTGGGTGTGCTTTTTGCGCACTCATGACGTGACCTCAAGGCCGCGCTATCGCGCGTACTTCGAGGTTTGATTAATTGTTTCTTTCCACAAGTTACGTCACAAACAGTAAGACGACAAAAAGAAACTCCACTACGCCAAAATCAGCCGCTAAGTAGAGAACAGTACTTTTGATGATTCATTCACATTTCATTGTTCATTGTCGGGTTATACTTGAAAGTAAAGGAAGGAGAGAGAGAGACTTGCCGCTTCTCTGTGTCCTGGGGGGGGTCCACCACTTGTATGAATCTGCCTTGTTGAGTTTACTAACCTTTCCTTATTTGGGGGAAATTATGTATAACGACGAAGAGAGGGCCACAGGTTGGCTCGAGTCGATTTTCTTGTATCTACTGTTATTTCTTGTATGTGGTTACTCTTTACTAACCATTGTTCTGTTCTGAATGTCTGTATGTATCTGTGGGGTTTGTGATGGGTAACTTCTGGGGAATTTCGAGCGAAGCGTTAAAGATACTACTTCCTTCCAATTGCTTGCAAAAGTATGACCAACTTCAACTTCTCTACTTATACATCTCTCACCTGTTTCTTGTTCATGTTTCTACCTATTTATCTCTTATTTTGTTTCTTGTTTATTTACCTACACCATTCCTAATCATTCGTTTCTTGCTGATTTATTTTGCTTGTTTCTTTATTGTTTATTTATCTATCAATTTGACTTCTTTTGTTTGTCAAGTGTAAAATAAATTACTGAGCGTAAAGTTTTCTTTTGTTGTTATGTGAATAACTTGTAAACGAGGCAAACGTTTCAAAGAGGTTTAAGCACCGATTCACGCTGTCTTGATCAATGCATAACTGGAGTGACTTCTCTGTCATTTCATCAAGACTCATTCACACTTGACTTTTGTTCAGATCATTTGGGAAGGGATTCTTTCAGCAATCAACCAGGCTATACGCAGGGGTTTCTTTGACGTGTTCTTCCCATGTGTGCCTGTCAGCGAATACGTCACTTCTCCTTTGCGATCAAATTGACAGTTTGACATGTTTCCTGATTTCTTGTTTTGTTTTGCAATCTGATTTTGTGTTTCTTTTATTGTTGTAAATTCCTGCATTGTCTAAATAATTTGTAATAATTTTTCTTGTATCATTTGTTTGTATTTTGTTGTTCTTTATTCATGTTGTGTCATTTTATCACTGTCAGTAGGTGTTTTGAGAAAAGAAACAAATTCATTCAAAACTTTGCAATTGATTTTCAATAAACATTCATTTTACTTGCATTTCATTCGCGTTTCATTCAAGGATCAAACCTCATCCCCAACGACACATTCTCATCTCGAGTAAGAACTCAACACAACGTAGGTAAAATGTAAACGACGTGGGGAAGGGAAGAAACAACGACGATCACAGCCGAACATCGAAAACGGGGATACACCACAGAATGGTGCCGTGACCAGGATGATACACTACAGTACAGAAACGTATATTATTGCGCCGTCTCTGAATTGTCTTTCTCGTGAAATTCTGGAAGGGAAGAAGCCTGGTTATTTGCACTTCAATCCAAAGTGCGCACAGTCGTACCACACTCTCCATCTGAATCACTTTGGTCCTTTTGTCACATCCACCAGTGATAACAAACAGCTTCTGGTTACCGTCAACGCCTTTACCTTATCCGTTTTTCCGAAACCGGTTCTTGATATAAGTACTCAACCAGCCACTGATTGTTGAACCACTACATTCAACAGATTGAGGAAAAAGCTTGATGGTCTCATTTTAAAATTCCACTCCCGTCTGAATGTATCGTATTCCTGTTCTTCATTGAGACCTCAGAATCAAACGGTTCTACCCAAGTCTGTTCCCGATCAGATCAATTTCGATTCCGACTCCAAATTCCACACAAAAAAAGTTCTGAACCTATCCTCTGCAGCTTTCTCAGATTCTGAGACCAACTTTCTTAACCTTGGCCTCAAATTCAGCTTCAATTCGATTCCTGGTCCAAACGAGAGAGCCTTTGTTGTTGCTAACAAATGCATCTCTAACTGTAGCCCAGGCATTTCAAGCTTTTACTAGAAAATAATCCGCACAAAGCTGAATTTTTGTATAGTGACCTTTTCAACTGGTCCGAACAACATGTCCAAATACTTGGAAATTCCGGCGTTCGCGTCATGGATTTTAGGGTGTAAAAACCACCCTTACGATTACATGGTGCCGGTTTTTCTCATTTTTCTGCCAAACAGTAACTTGGACGTGAAATGATAATAGGAATGAAAATCTTCCCCACTAAATTATGCATCGAAAGAGTCTGATTAAACTATACGGATAGTCTTCATTCAATTCGAGGATAAAAGCGTTCGAAGTGGAGGGTCTTTCCCCACTATGGACTGTAAATGTTTTTATTTTGTATCTGATAATGTTCTTTTGACAGGGACGAAACGCATGAAATTTGTCTGTAGAGAAATTATTTACTGGAGCCACTTTGTTTTTCCATAGTGTTTTTAAGAGCCCTGATAACCCCCTTGATGACCTTCTTGCGTTCCCATGTGAAGCTAGAAGCATGTGAAGCGTTCTAAATTCTATCGAGTCCCCTTGTATCTTCTTGTGCTTTGGAACCCTGCCGGCCCCCATTCTTTTTTGCTGGGTCAGTTTGGTCTATGTGTCTATGGTGACGCTTCCAGCCCCGCAATAAGCTCCATTTTGTCTTCTCATGTCGTGGAATCCTAGCGGCCCTCGTTGTGTCTTGCTACGTTTATCGGAGACGCAAAGGACCCCCTTTGTCTGTATTTGTCGTTTTGAAACCTGAGAATCCCCCTCGTGTCTTCATGTGGTGTTGTGTGAGGCCCCGATGAACCCCCTTGTATCTTTTCATGTTTCTAGTCCTATATGGCGCCCTCTAGGGCGCCCCCAGTATGCCTTGCTTTGTCAATCGGAGCTTCAATAGGCCTTTTTGTGTCTTTATGTGTCATTTTGACGATGAGTCCCCTCATGTTTTCTGTGGTTTTCGGAAAACGCGAGCCCCCTCATGCTTACTTTTCTCATGTTTTGAAGTTCTAGCGACCCATTATGTTTTGCTGTGTCAATCGGAGCCCCCTCTTCTGTCTTTAGGTACCGTATTGTGCCCCGATGAGCTCTTTGTATTTTCTTGGCAGGTTCGGAATACTATCGAGCCCCTTTGTATCTTTTTTACTTTGGAGCCTTACTGGCCCCCATTGTGTCCTTTTGTGTCGTTTCGAGCCCCCAATGAACCCTTTGATGTTTTCTTAAGGTTTTCGGAAGTCTAATGTCTTCTTGTGTTTTGGAGATCTAGAGGCCCTCATTGTGTTCTGCTGTGTAATTCGGAGCCCCAGTGAACCCTCTTGTGTCTTTATGTGTCGTTTCGACTACCGATGAGTCCCATTTTGTCATTTTCTTTGAATGTTTCCTTACTCTGTTCTCACAAAATCTCTGGCGCAATTCGTCCAGTGTCAAGTTGTCCCGGCGTCAAGCAGGCTTGACGCCAGGACAACCTAACGCGTGGCAATTTGATTTGATGTGTCGCTTTAAGCCTTGACTAGCCCCCTTATTGTGTCTTTATGTTGCTTTTGGAACTCTATCGAGCCACAATCTATCTTCTCAGATTTTGAAGTTCTTGAGTTCTTCTTTGTCAATCGGAGCCCCGATGAGCCCCCGTGTCTTTTTGCGTCGTTTCGAGCCCCGATGAACCCTCTTGTGTTCACTTGAGTTGTTCGGAGTTCTGAGGAGCCCCCTTATGTCTTACTATGTTTTGGAGCTCAAGCAGCTCCTATTTTGTCTTGCTGTGTTAGCTCGAAATTCCAGTGGATCCTTTTGTGAATTCATATGTCGTTTTGAGCCCTGATGAGCCCCCTTGAGTGTTCATGTTGCTTTCGGAATCGTAGTATCTACCCTTTGTGTCTCCATATAGCGTTGTAAGCACCCTTATTCAGAGCCCAATTGGACACTCTTGTTTCAAGCCCCCCATGGTTTTTCGCCTCTCCAGAATTTAATTAAGCCTCCTTGTGCCCTACTGAAGATTTAAGATTAAAGCCCTACTGGCCCCCTTGTGTCCTCAACCTCAAGTAAGACCCATTGTGTCTTCAATAATTAATGGTGTTTGAACCCCTGTTGAGCTCCCTTGAATTTTTTCCATTTACATTAAGCAAGCACTCTTGTGCCTTTGTTTGGTATTCGAAGGTCTATCGGGCCCCCTAGCGTTTTCCCTTTGCTTTCGTAACTTTAGTAAGCACCTTTGCGCCTTCATGTAATGCTCGGGGTCCTAAAGCGGCAACTGGTGTTAAGTTGTCCCGACGTTAAGTCAGCTATCGGCTACTTTGAAATTCCTGGCGTCAAGTTGTCCAGCGTCAAGTTGTCCTGGCGTCAAGTTGTCCCGGCGGCGTAAAGGCATTGTTTACTATTGCACAACACAGTACCGAGTTGTACCGCAGTAAGCAATGGCCAAAATCACGCAGCTTTCCCTTCGGCAAACCTTACCACGGTACAACACCGCAACGCCTTGTAGTGGAGTAAGCATTGGCGTATGATTGTATTTTTATTGGGCATTCCTTATCCCACTTCAACTAAAATTCAATACACAAAGTGATTAGTTACTATTTAATCGTTCTATCTTGGCAAAATAGTTTTACTACGAAATTGAACAGATGGATCAATTTATTCCGATTCCGCACAAACTTCTACAATGGGTCGTATGCATAAAAAGTAGTAGATACTAATGCTACAAGTATCTACTCCGTAAGAGAAGTATGTACTACACTAGCGTAGTACTTACTATGCCCAGGTCGTAAATGCTTCTATATACAACGGTACGTAGTAGTTTCTACTTCGCCTTTGAAGCATCTACTCCGAACCTGTAGTATCTACTATGAATTTGGGGTGTTCGTAGTATTTACTTCATTTTTAGCGAAGTTGCTGTTATAGCAACTTCTCGACCATACTTCTCGTTAAAAACATGGCTAAATTTATGGGTGCATCAGTTGTAAAAACATACAAAGAGCGGAGAACCTATGACGATAATATACCGGGTGGGCCATAAAAAACCGTACTGTTTTATTTTTCTCGCCGATTTTCTGTTTCTTGACCGATTTTGACTAGCTTGATATCATTGTGTAGCTAATTGAAGAGGCTACCAGAACCATATACAAATGATTCCTAAGTGTCAAAATCCAAAATGGCGGAAACAGCTGAAAATAGGCCTTCTTTTGCAGTCGTTTTTTGAAATTAAAATTTGACAGAATAACCCAACTAAAGACGTTTTCTGAAAGAATGGACTATTCTCTACATTTTAAGACCACAACAAGCTCAATTGGTTCATTCGTTGGGGAGATGTGGCAAATTGAAAACAAGCTTATTTGCTATTGTTTCAATCCAAAATGAATGATGAAAAATATTGTTTTGCCTGTCAAATTTTTATTTTTGGAACGATTTTGACAGGTTTAGTATCATTATGTAACCAATTAAATAGGCTCCAAGTGTCATATACGAATATTATTGAAAAATCAAAATTCATAATGGTGGACACAACGGAAAATAAGCCTTCTTTCGCAGTCGTTTTTACTTTCCCGGCCCACCCACGAACACGGAGGGAAAGTATTGTAATCGTGCAGAAAAAAAGTTTTGAGATTTCACCGGATATATCCGTTTTGAGGTCCCCCAAGACGATTAAGACCATTTTCAGAATGATGTCTGTCTGTGTGTGTGTGTGTGTATGTGTGTGTGTATGTGTGTCTGTCTGTGATCTTCCACGATAACTGCCGTAACGTTGACTGGATCGACTTGATATTTGGTATACAAACATGGTTGTTTCCTGAAAAGAGCCCATTAGTTTTTGGCTGTCATCTGTCAAACCCAACTGTCACTATCATCAAATGTCAGAAGCTATATCTCACGGAACTCAACTTGCAATATGTCATTTGAAAGCCCTTGGAAAACTGTATTCAGAACAGTTGGAAACATTGCCCTATCTGTCATCTGTCAAATAATAAAAAATGTTAAAGTTCAAAACTTTACCAATTAATTATTCAAAATCTATCTGATGGATTGGAACCAGATTTGGCAGGACGCAACACAACAAAAGAGTCAAATTGAGGCCGCAGTTGCAGTTTTCCACCATTCTCCAGTTGAGCGTAATGAATTTTCGAAATTTCTCCTGGCCGTTGCCACTCAGGAGGGGCTCTCGCCGGTGTTTCGACCAGCACGACTCGCTTTTGTAGCAGGACTCCACTCAAAAATTTATTCCTGCTCGGGGATCGACTTTTTTTTGGAAATTTCAACTGATATCGAAAGTAGATTGTATTGAGCGTCGTGCAGGTCTATTTTCAGAGTTGACAGGGTTTCGGTTTTCCGACTGTAATTTTTTCAAAATGAAATTTGCACATTCCGTGAATTTGAGAAAAACGCAATGCAAACTTCTACATGCGGTAGGCCCCACGAAATATTAATTTTAGGTGCAGACATGCTGTGAATAAAAGTTAGAGAAAAGATTGAGCTAATTTTTGGAGGAAAAATTTTCGAAATCGGATCAACAGTTGCCGAGTTTTCCTCTCTGGAAAAACTGCAAATTTTCCAACTTTTTATTCAGTGAACAGATTTCTCGGAATTGTTTTTTTTTAGAGAATAGATAACTGGTTCTTGAACATTTTCCAATAATTTCTCTCCAATTTCCCGGAAATTTTCCTCCTGAAAATATAAAACCACTCATGCGATCGTACAAATTAAGCGGTTCTGTCACGATAATTACCGAATTATTGATCCGATCAAATCGAAATCAGGTACGGAGGCCTAAGTTCAGCCTGGAATGTTCTGATTAGACTTTGCGTGGATGATTTTGATCGGAAGCCCTCAGGTGGCACATTGGGTCTGGGTTTGTCTGCCCAAGCTCTAAATTGAAAATATAGAATTGAAATTTGACACACAGATGCAGTGAAAGTTTTCAATCAAGTTTTTGTAATTTCATCATCATATCTAAAGTAGGAACAAAAATTTCAATAAGGAACCAGCATTGCATTTTTGAGATATCACAGCAGTTAGCTACCTAGTTCTACCTTTTTGATCATTTCATCACCTTGGAAAACTGACCTAACCTGTCATTTTTTCTGTCCGCTCAACAATGGATGCAGGATGCTCGCTAAACGCTCGACTAAATAGAATTTTTTCATCAATTTCCAAATCGAATCGCCCCCTCCCGAAGGGACACTTCGATCAAAATCATTACTGACGTCTCTGGATACCGCCGGGAAAGTTTTGTGTCGCCCCACAACAGATTTTTTAAATTGAAATTTGACAAAATGACAGAACTAGACACGTTTTTTGAAGAACGAACTGTTTTTTAGATTTTGACACCACAACTAACTCAATTGGTTCATTCGTTGAGGAGATGTGGCAAATTAAAAAAAAAGCTTGTTTGCCATTGTTTCATTCCAAAACGAATAGTAGTAAAAAATATTATTTTGTCAGGGGTGGCTGCCTGAGATATAATCACCGTTTTTTCAAAATATAATTCAAAATTATTTCACAGGGTGAGTTTCACTTGGTAGGTTCCTATCTATGGACGCGGACTCTCTGGATGCAAACATTTGAGGACTATCCTAGTTTTTGTAATTGTGTTGGTCAAAGTTGTTGTTGATTACTTGAATCCATTGTTAACCTCAAAATAGACATGTAAGATAGGTTTTAATTTCACTGATGGTAGAAACATATTCTGATAGTCTTTTCCACAACATTTGCACATCGCTTTTTTCAAAAAGCCCCTTTAATTCTGTCAAATTTCAATGAAAAAAAAGACTGCAAAAGAAGGATTGTTTTCAGTTGTGTCCGCTATTTGGAATTTGGACATTTCGATCATATTCGTATATGACACTTGTAGCCTAGTTGATCGGCTACATAATAACATCAAATTATCATAATCTCTTCTGAAGCAAAAATTTTACAGACAAAATAATATTTTTTATTATTCGTTTTGGATTGAAACAATGGCAAATAAGCTTTTTCTCAATTTGCCACATCTCCTCAACGAATGAACCAATTGAGCTAGTTGTGGTGTCAAAATGTAAAAAATAGTTTATTATTTAAAAAACGCTTCTAGTTCTGTCATTCTGTCGAATTTCAATTGAAAAAACGACCGCGAAAGATGGCTCATTTTTAGTTGTGTCGGCCATTTTGAATTCTGACATTTCAATCATATTGGTATATAACACTTCAAGCCTATTTAATTGGTTACATAATGATACTAAACCTGTCAAAATCGCTCCAGAAACAAAAATTTGGCAGGCAAAACAATATTTCTTATTATTCATTTTGGATTAAAACAATGGAAAATAAGCTTCTTCCGAATTTGCCACATCTTCCCAACGAATGAACCAATTGAGCTGATTGTGGTCTCAAAATGTAGAAAATAGTTCATTCTTTCAGAAAACGTCTTTAGTTCGATTATTTTGTAAAATTTTAATTTAAAAAAACAACTGCAAAAGAAGGCCTACTTTCAGTTGTTTCCGCCATTTTGAATTTCGACACTTAGGAATCATTTGTATATGGTTCTGGTAGCCTCTTCAATTAGCTACACAATGATACCAAGCTTGTCAAAATCGGCCAAGAAACAAAAAATCGGCGAGGAAAATAAAACAGTACGGTTTTTTATGGCCCACCCGGTACAGGGTTATTCAAAATTTAAAAAAAATACTGAGAGTGGCTGGGAGTTGAAGGGTTGAGGGTAGATCATGACACGTAAAAAAAAATACTGAGAGTGACTGGGGGTTGAGGGGTTGACGGTAGATCATGACACGTATCATGGAAAAACGACTTACCGTTTTTGAAAATCGACCTGTTTGAGCGGTTTTTTTTTGGAAAAAATATGGTAAGAAATTATGAATTTTGTTCCGAACTTTTGAGTTACCCTGGGGTTCCTTAAAACTTCATGGTGAAGCGTTCGATCTAATTTTCAATGGTAAATCTGGATACAATTTTTGACAAGCTTTCCAAACGAGCCCCCCTCCAAGTCAGGGTGTCTCTTAAAAAAAATGCTAAGGGTGACTAGGGGTTAAGGGTTAAGGGGTTGACGATAAATCATGATACGTGTCATGGAAAAACTGCTTGCCTTTTTTAGAAATCGCCCTGTTCGAGCGTTTTATTTTTCTCGGAAAAAAATATGGTACAAAATTATGAATTTTGTTCCGGACTTTTGAATAATCCTGTATATCAAAAATTATTCAGGTATATACGCGGTGCTGTGTGCATATTTATTATAAAATTTGCCGTTTGGATCTTCGCGGTTGGACGTGGAAATTTTAAAGCTCCTTATTTTTACACTGTTGTTATTTTTTCAGGTTTAACAGAGAAAACTTAGTTTGGATTGCAACTAAGGTAATTTCGCTCACTACACCTTTTCCAGCTGTAGTTTAGAAAACTTCAGATGTATTTCAGAAAATGTGAAATGTATTTAAGATTAACCAAATGTGTGTAAGAAATTTCCGATGCATTTCAGAAAACTTTAGATGTACTTTAGAAAATAAGAAATGTATTTTAGATAAACGAAATGTACTCGAGATATTACCAAAAGAATTTAGAAAAAATTAAATGCATTCCAGATCCACGAAGTTCAATGGAGAAATTGCCAATTGTATTTTCGAGAACGTTAGATGTATTTAAGATAAGATGGGATGTATTTGAGATATTTTGAAATGTATTTCAGATTCAAATATTTTTTTTTTGGTAGAACAGTGATGGAAAAGGAAAACGTTGTTGAGGAAAACGAACTCCAAAGTCTCAACTACAATTGGCGGTTTCTCACATACAATTCACGTTTTCTAAACTACATATCCTTGTTCTAAAATTCATTTGGTACTTTCTCAACTACATTTGAATATTCAATTATACAACTGGCATATTCTGAACTACATTTCCCAAATCTAAAATACATTTGGCAATTTCCAAACTACATTTCTCATAATTAAAATACATTTGGCAAATTATAAACTACATTTCTTATATTTAAAATACAATTGGTGTTTTCTCAAATACATATCGCTAATCTGAAATACATTTTTACATTATCGCAAATACAGTTGAAAATGGTGTAGTATATACTACGATGCTGTAGTACTTACTACACCGTATTGTAGTAGAAGCTTTTTTTTTGTAGCATATGCTTCGGAACTGAAGTAGATGCTAAATACATAATAGAGGATACTACGAAGTAGATACTTTTTTCCGTAGTAGTAGCATCTACTACTTTTTATGCATACCACCCACTGGCAAATTAGTAGACACCGCATAGTAATTTTGAGTTTAATACTGAGACGACAAAGAAAGTTGTCGGTTGTAAATTTACGAGTACATTTAAAAATGACCCTGACTATTTTCCTCATACGTCAAAAATGCAATAGTTCTCATGGAAATGTCCAGCAATGTCCAGAAATTTCAAGTGATAATTGATGCACTGAATCGTCAAAAAATTACACAGGTCAACACCAATTTTGTGCCTGGGATAAATATACCAAATTTCTGTAGCTTGAGTCAAATTAACCTGAAAAAAAATAATATCCCATGAAAAAGTTTGCTTTTGACATATTTAAAATTTTATGAAAATATCGATTTTAATAATTCACTTGTTGAAAAAAATTGAGAAAAATTTTTTTTTGTTCTTTCTTTCAACTTTAACCTCGACTTCAACACAAAATTAATATAAAATATTTAAAAAAAAAAAACAGAAATGAAGTCCTTGACTCTTCTTATTATGATCATGAGAACTTTAACATTTTTTCATTTTTTTCGGCATTTTTAATTTCCTACAAACGTCAAATAAAACACTTGACTATCGTTTTTGCGACTCCAGAGCACTTTAGACTCTAATGTAGATGACACATGAACGTCAGAACTTCCCTCCGTCTCCCTATAAACTGATTTTCTGTTTTTATTCATGATATAAAATCTGTTTTATCAGTACCTACCAATATTACAAAAGCAAACTTTAATGAGAATGTGGGTATTTTTTCATTATTTTGACTCATGACATTTAATAAAATCATAAAATAAACCCAGACACAAAATTTTTTTTTCGCTTTGTTGACCTGTGTTATCGGTGAATATTGTACTGAAGTGTCAAAAATTATTGCCGGCGATTCAACTAAAATGTCATTACGTTGGTTTTTTTTTTGAATGAAACTATCGTTCAACCGTAATGCCTGAGAATTTTTCAGGAAATATTCTTAGAAATACTGCTCTTGCAGCAATACTACAAGAGTAGTATTCCGAAGAACCGAACATTCTGACATTCTGACACAGTTAAATCGACGGCGATAATTTTTTGACGTTCCAGTACAATATTCGCCGATAATTTTTTGACGTTTCAGTGCAAAAGAACGTTTTGTTTGGGTGTGAGCATATGTGGCGCGAATTTCATAGTTTCGTACACCGATATTGAAAATTAGCACTAGAAAACCTTGAAGTGCACCTACAATTCTAACAATAATTTGGGGTGTGTGTAAAAGTGACAGCCAGGAACCAATAGCTAGTCAGGGGAGTAGACAGAGCATGCAGCGTTGCCATTCAACTGACTGATGTACGAAAGTTTTCCAAATTTGGCGCCTTTACGCAAGCGCACCTGCCCAAACGAAATGGCCTATATTCACTCAATAATTTTGGACATTTCCATCAGAATTATCGCATTTTTCATGTATAGGGGAGTTATTCAGGTAATTTATAAAATGTACTCGTAAATTTATAACCGACAAGTTTCTTGGTCGTCTCAGTTTTAAACTTCAAATTATCATGCAGTGTCTACCAATTTGCCATTGAAGAAGTTTGTGCGAAACAAACGAATTGTCACCAACGGTAATTCAGCAAGAGAAGTTTAGGTTTTATTTCACGTCCAAAATGAAAATTTCAGGAAAGTACTAATATCTCTACCTAGTAACTCCCTAGTAACTTCAGTTGATAAATGGATGAGAATGCCACCTGCTATTTTATTATCACCACTACTATAAATTTAGTCCTTACATAAGTAGATTATAATTGCACTGAATTTCGTTGCAATAAATTTATCCATCTGTTCAATTTCGTAGTAAAACTAAATATCGATGTTCTTCTGTCTAAACACTACTTTATAAAATCGTTGTCTATTTTTTGACCAATATATATATTTCGAGCTGATGGCGCTCATCTTCGGGGTTTTTTTGTTTTTAGATTTTTGAAAAAAGTTTTATGTCAGGATGGAAAATTGTCTTGTAAATTAAATTGTAAAACTAGCTTGCCAAAGATAGAACGAATAAATGGTAATCACTTTCTGTATTAAATTTTAGTTGAAGTCGAATAAGGAATGCCCAATGAAAATACTTGAAATCATGAGCCAATGCTTACTTCACTACAAGGCGTTGCGGTGTTGTACCGTGGTAAGGTTTGCCGAAGAGAAAGCTGCGTGATTTTGGCCATTGCTTACTGCGGTACAACTCGGTACTGTGTTGTACAATAGTAAACAATGCCTTTACGCGTCCCGGCGTCAAGTTGTCCCGGCGTCAAGTCGGCCGCTTTGAAATTCCTGGCGTCAAGTTGTCATGTACGCATGCTGGCATCGTGAGAGAATGAACCAATCACTATAGACCAAATGGGAGGAGCTAAGCTGAATACTAACAGTGATTGATCCATGTTCGTTACGCTTGCGTCTCCGTTTACGCTTCCGTCGACTATAAACCAGGGTATACTAGAGGGTTTTCACCATCTAAGGTAGATGTTATGATAACAAGCACACTTCTCTTTGAAATGAGTGCCATAAAAGTGAAGTCAAGTGCGGGAGGGGTGAAGTACTCCAACTACGCCCAATTACTGAATCAATAGTTTTTTTTAGAATTGTTCCTGCGCCTTGAATTGATCACATGTCAGTTGAAATTTTGTAGGTTATGTTTGTGTTTTTTGCTGCCGGGCTCTGTTTTTGGATTTTTGATGTTGGTTTGGATGGTTTTTCGACTAGAAAAAATGACCGGATCAGCCGTTGGATATTGGACGGTCTTGCTGACGGATGACAGGGAAACGAGGGCAGCACCAGACCGTAACCGGAAACAAGACTGTGACGGGTGGTGACAGGCTGATGACAGAAGAATTGAGAGTTTTTCCTCATTTTGGATGTGAGGATACGACGCACGACGAGAGACGAGACGATAAATATTGCCACGATAAAATTATATACTATTCACCGTGGGTTCCACCAAAATATTTAACCAGCTGATAGCTAACTCGAGATTTATTTTGATCAATTCTGGCCAAATGATCAATGTAAATTCAGGTTTTACGCTAAGTAATTAACTAAAGTGTGGTATACTTGCGATTTAACGTATTTTCCAAAATGAATCTACCAACATTGACCAGAAAAAAATCCGTTTAATCTCGGTTTAGCTTAAACCGCTCATAAATTTTTTGGTGGAATATCTGGTCAATAGTTGGTCAATAGATCAAATTTAATCTACCTACCACCTACAATAAGGATTTCCTGATCACCCTGGCTGCTTCAGTAAGTACAAATTGGTGAATTTGGCAGGCTAGACCACGGCTTCATTACAGTATCCTAATCGAAATCGTCCAGCAGCCATTAAAGGTGAGTTTCGCGGAAGCGTTTTTATCACTGACGTAAGCTCTGACTTCATAGCTGATTGACGGACATCAGATACGATACCATTACCATTATTCCAGAGATAAAAATCGGGCTAGATATCCTAACGACCCGGTGCAAATACAAAAGTTTTAGTATGTACAAAGTGCAAACAAAAACCCGTGAAACGATAGCTAAAATGTCTAATTATCTAATCAAACAGCGACAGTAGGTACCTACCTAGAGCAAAGTGCCAATCTAGACCAAACATACGCAGAAAGCGCGTACGCCAGCAAACAAAAACTCGAGTGCGTAGCCGAAGAGTCCAGCTGGTGCTGCCGAGCTTCGCGGATCGAAAGCCAATGGGGCTAGCGCAATAAGGCCAGCGAGCAAAAATGGCGGCGGCCGCATGTTGTATGTGTTATTGTGCCCATCGGATGTTGTATTATAATGCATCAATATAGCAAAAGCACGCATATGCACATACTAAAAATATTATAACCTATGCATTTATGGTGGCCATAAATTACACTTTAACGATTCTCTGCAGTTGTTTCAAAACATTACGCGAGAGCTAGGCTCTTACTAGCACATTTCGCAAAAATGCATCAACATCAGCCAGCGCATAGCGAGCACACTCACACACATGTACACCCCAGCCACACATACATACGTACGACCGCGCTATATTGGCTTATTTGTAAACTATTGCCGCAAATAGGTTCTTTGTGCCCGATGTTTGCAAGTGAACAATCATTCTCGCCACTGTTTTCTTTCGTTAACACGGCCACTGTTGACATAACACCCGTGCAGGAGCAGGCAGCAGGCGGGAGCCGACGTTACGCCGATGTTCTTGTACACTGGTACGTCGGTACAAGCTGTGTGCCACGAATGGCATCTTCGAAGCCCGAAGCATACTCTTCGTACTGATACTGGAACATCACGGCATCATGTGCCTCGAAAATAAGCCAGAAAAAAATCAATGAAAGCCGCGAAATAAAATTATGTAGATATTCAAGGACAAGAGAATGCTTAAAAGAGGGCGCTAACGATGTAAGCTTCACGTAAGAACTGAGCGCCGATTGTATGGATTTCCTTGTCCCAGTCACGATGATCGCCAGTGATGTATGACCTGATTGCTGTTCCAATCACCTGATTGATACACTCCACTGGATTGACTTGGGCATGATATCGAGCATTAGGTATACCAGGCATTGACATGGTATTCACGAAGTAGCTCTGTGAAGGCAGTTGCAATAAAGGTGGTAGCGCTATCGCATATCACGATTTGGGGAACTCCGAAAACTCGAAAAACCTGGTCCTCCAGAAACCGGTTGGTCACGGCTGATGTTGCCTGTGTGCCTGTGAGATTTGGTTTTCTGAGACAACAATTTCTCAGTCGGACATATTGGTTGTTATGCCAGATGGATCAAGCACACACCGATAACAATCGGTCGTTTTCCAGCTTCCAGTTGAGATACTTTTCCGGGAATCGAACGACAGCGTCTCTCAAACCCTAGTACCACTGATCTCGCACTCAATTTTCCGCTTCGTACGTTAGAGTGTCCACCTGCAATGGTGGATTGGTGGTGCTCTTGATGGTGCGTCCGGCACAACATGTTGGCTTCCATTCCGATGCACGATGATCATGTCATAGTGTTGTATCTTCAATTGCCCATAGGCCTGCCGCAACCTGCCGCACGGGCTCTTCAGGTTACCGAGCCACAACAATGACTGGTGGTCCGTAATTACTGTGAACGGTGCTAGGACAATTCGTCCCGCGGACAATTCGTAGCGGACAATTCGTAGCGGACAATTCGTCGCGGACAATTTGTCCCGCGGACAGTTCGTCCCGCGGACAATTCGTCTCACGGACAATTCGTCCCGCGGACAATTCGTCGCAAGTGATGGCTTCGGAAGGTAAGGGGGTTATATTACACATGAAGACACAAGGGGGCTCAATAAAAGGATCTGAAAATCATAAGCAAATGCAAGGGGTTCCGACAGAGATCCGAACGCCACAAAAAAATGCAACGGGGCTCAGCAAGGCTTCAAACGATACTGAAAACACAAGGGGGCCTTATGGAGCTTCGAGAGGACTCCGAATATCACATAGAGGCATAAGGTGCTTACTACTGCTTCGAAAGCCACGGAAAGATGTAAGGGGGCTAAACATGCAGGGCTTCAAAAGACGTTGAAGAAACAAGGGGGCTCACGGCAGCTACAGATGACACAAGAAGGCAACAGGAGGCTCACTGGAATTCTGATAGTCGCATTGAAGAACATGAGGGGGCTCACTGGGGCTCCAAGCCACACTCATGGAAACGAGGGGGCTCACTAGGGTTCCAAGCTACACGTATGGACACAAGGGGGCTCTCTAGGGCTCCAAACTACTCTTGCGGGCACAAGGGGGCCCGATAGCGCTCCGTATATCACATGAAGGCACAAGGGACTAACACTAGGGCTTCCAGCAATGTAAAAGCGCACAAGATGGCTTACTGGAAATCTGAAAGCCACGAAAACACATAATGGGGCTCATTAGGGCTCTTAACGACACATAGGGCACAAGGGGCCTAACAAAAATTCGGAAATCACGGGAAAATGCAAGGAGGCTCCGTAGATATTCATATAATATTGGTTACACAAGGGGGCCCAGGGGGCTCTTCACAACAAGAAAAGGCAAAAGGGGGCTTACTGTATGATACTCTAAAAGCCAACACAAGTGGACTGGTTGGGGCTCCAAACTATACATAAGGGGACCCGATAGAGCTCCAAAAGCCATGAAAATACAACAAGGGGGCCCAATGGAGCTCTGTATAATCAAAAAAGGCAAAAGGGGGGTGACTGGGTTTCTGGAAGCCATAAAAAGCGAAAGAGGCACACTAGGACTCTAAACTACACTAACCGGCACAAGGGGGTCCGATAGGGCTCCGCATATCACAGAAAAGCACAAGGGAGCCCAAGGAGCTTTATATAACAACAGAAGGCAAAAGGGGCTCACTGGAATTCCGGAAGCTACGAAAAAACACAATAATGCGGCTCATCAGGGCTCCATACTACACTTGAAGACACAAGGGGGCTCGATAGGGCTCTGAATATCACATGAAGACACAAGGTGCTTACTGCTGCTCCGGAAGCCACGGAAAGATGTAAGGGGGCTCAGCACGGCTTCAAAAGACGTATTGAAGAAACAAGGGGGCCCACTGACGCTCTGGATGACATAAGACGGCAACAAGGGGCTCACTGGACTTCTGATAGTCATGGAAAAACACAAGGGGGCTCACTAGGGCTCCAAGCTATACTTATGGACACAAGGGGGCTCACTAGGCCTCCAAGCTATACTTATGGACCCAAGAGGGCTCACTAGGGCTCCAAACTACACTTGCGGACACAAGAGGGTCCGATAGAGCTCCGTATATTACATGGAGGCACAAGGGACTTACACTAGGGCTTCCAGAAATGCAAAAGCGCACAAGATGGCTTACTGGAATTCTGAAAGCCACGAAAACACATGAGGGGGCTCGTTAGGGCTCCAGTGGACACATAGGGCAGAAGGGGCCTATGAAAAATCCAGAAATCACGGGAAAGTGCAAGGAAGCTCCGTAGAACTTCATCTGATATTGGTGACACAAGGGGCTCTTTATAACGAGAAAAGGCAAAAGGGGATCGACTCACTGCATAGTACTCTCGATAGTACTGAAATCCAATAGAAACAAAAATGGACTGATTAGGGCTCCAAACTACACAAACTACACAAGGGGACCCGATAGAGCTCCGAAAGCCACGAAAATACGACAAGGGGGCCCAATGAAGCTCTTTATAATCAAGCTTACCTGCTTGCACAATGGGGCCCGATAGGGCTCCGAATATTTCCTGAAGGCAGAAGGTGCTTGCTACTGCTCCGAAAGTCGCGGAAAGATGTAAGGAGGCTCAGCAGGGCTTCAAAAGACGTTGAGGAAACAAAGGGGCCCAATGGGGCTTCTAATAACACAAGAAGGCAACAAGGGGCTTACTGGAATTCTGATAGCCAGACAAAAAACAAAAGGGCTCACTAGGCGCCAAACTATACACTTGCGGACACAAGGGGGTCCGATAGGGCTCCGTATATCACATACGGCACAAGGGACTTACACTAGGGCTTCCAGCAATGCAAGAACGCACAAGCCACGAAAACACACAAGGGAGCTCTTTAGGGCTCCAAATGACGCAGGGCTCAATAAAAATCAGAAAGTCACGGAAAAATGCAAGGGGGCTTAGTAGGGCTTCAAATGATATTGGTGACACAAGGGGGCTCAAGGGGCTCTAAGGGGGTTCATTAGGGCTCCAAATTATATTTGAAGAAACAAGGGATTAGGGGTCGAATATAACATAAAGGCACAAGGGACTTACTACTGCTCCAAAAGCCTATAGGAAAAATGCAAGGGGGCCCAACAGAACTTCAAACGGTATTGAAGAGACAAGGGGGCCCCATAGAGCTCTGTATAACAAAATAACGCGAAATGGGGCTTACTGGTACCTACTCCGAAAGTCATGAAAAAACATAAGGAGGCTCAACGGGCCTCCAACTACACCTGAAGGGGCCCGATAGGGCTTCAACATGCCATGACGGCATAACGCTGCTTGCTGCTCCGGAATTCATGGAAAATTCAAGGGGGCTCAGCAGGGCTTCAAGTCACGTTGAATATAGAATAAGGGGGCCCAGTGAAGTTCTTGATAACACAAGACTGCAAAAAAGTGCCTTATGGAAATCTGAAAGCAATGAAAAACATAAGAGGACTCATTAGAGCTCAAAAATTACACTAGAGAAGATGAGGGGCTCGATAGGGGCCAAATATCTCATGAAAGTATAAGGGGGCTTACTGGTGCTCCCAAAGCTTGGTGTACTGGCAAAAATTCTCGGAATGATGCAAGGGGACTAAGCAGAGCTCCAAAGACATGAAGAAACCAGATTGCGCAGTAGGGCTCCAAATACTACAAAAAGAAATAAGGGGGCTTACTAAAGTTCGAAAAGCAACAAGGAAAGACAAAGGGACTTGTTAAAGTGAGGACAAAGGGCAAAACATTATTTTGCGACGAATTGTCCGTGAGACGAATTGTCCGCGGGACGAATTGTCCGCGGGACGAATTGTCCGCGGGACGAATTGTCCGCGACGAATTGTCCGCTACGAATTGTCCGCGGGACGAATTGTCTGGTCACGCTGTGAACGATACTCCATACACGTTGCGGCGGAAAGTTTCAACTGCAAATAACACGGCTAGTAGCTCGATCTCGGAGACCGTATATTTCGTTCTCCAGTAATCCTCAGTCCTAAATGGGCAGGCGATCACCGATTCTTCACCGTTGATGGTATTCTGCGTGAGCACGGCTTCAGCTCCCCTAAAGAACTTACGAATCATGTCTTACGCGATACACGAAGCATGTCTTCGTGTATCTCGATGACATCGTCGTGGCCACGTCTGACTTTCCTACCCACTGGCGTGTCCTGGAAGAGGTCTTCCTAAGGTTGTAAAAAGCCAGTCTGAGAATGGGACGTGATAAGTGCAACTTCTGCCGACCAGAACTCCGTTACCTCGGCTATATCGTCGACGAGCAGAAGCTCAGGGGCGACCCCAGCAAGGTCCAGGCGACCCTGGATGTGCCAAGCCCAACAAGGGTTCGAGAGCTGCGGTGGATTCTTGGAATGGCAGGGTGGTACAGGCGCTTTGTGCCCCATTTTTCAACACTGGTCGCCTCGATCACCGCGTTACTACAGAAGGGAGTTCCATTTCGCTGGACCCCAGAGTGTGAGGCTTCACTAGCTTCGCTGAAGCAGTGCCTCGTAACGGCCTCACTCGTTAGCTGCCCAGACTTCACTCAACCGTTCTCAATCCAGACGGATGCGAGTGACTATGGTCTCGGGGCAGTCCGTTTCAAGAGAGATGAAGACGGAGAATACGTGGTCAACTACGTAAGCTGGTCACTGTCAGCAGCAGAGCGTGAATACAGCGCAACCAAAAGGGAGTGCCTTGGGGTAGTGTGGACCGTGGAAAAGTTCCGCGCCTACGTGGAGGGCGGTCACTTTACAGTGGTAACTGACCCCTTTGCCCTGAAATGGCTCCACAACCTCAAGGATCCCAACGGTCGTTTGACGCGCTGGTCGGTGCGACTCCAACAATACAGCTTAAACGTCATCCATCGTGCTGGGAAGGATAACATTGTCCCGGACCTGCTTAGTCGCTCGGTCCCGAGCGAGGATACGGTTGAGATCGATGTCATCCAGGGATTCACGAAAGTTGAGGATCCCTGGTACCTTCGGATGTGTGAGAGTCCGGGAAGACCCGCTCAGCTACCCTCTTTGGCGACTTGAGTGAAGCAGCCTTCTCAAGAGTTGCCGCGAATCGTCAACGACTACGGGTGCGACAAGAGCTTGGAGGGTAGTGGTACCTCGCGAACGACGCGTGGAGATACTGGCGGCGGGCCACGATAGTCCGACGACGAGACACGGTGGTGCGTCTCGTACTATGGTTCGGGTTGCGGAACAGTATTACTGGCCTAGGATGCGAATCGATGTCGCGCGGTACGTGAAAAACTGCCAAGTGTGCTTATCCCAAAAGCCCGAACAAAGAGCTCCGTTGGGTCTAATGTGTGGCAGAAGAGGCGTGAGTCGGCCTTGGGAGGTTATCTTCGTGGATATAGTCGGTCCGTTGCCAAAATCGACCTCCGGTTACCTGTATATCTTTTCGGTACTGGACCACTTCACTCGATTTTGTCTTTTTATCACTCCGAGGGCCGTAGCCAAAAATATCAATCGCGTCCTCGAGGATCAGGTCTATTTGCTGTTCGGGGTACCGCGTGTCATGGTCTGCGATAACGGGCAGCAGTTTTTGAGCCGTGACTTCAAAGACCTGGCTCAAGGGTACGGTGTCATCATCTCCCATACGGCGGTACACCACCCTCAGGCTAACATGGTCGAGCGGCATCACAGGACGCTCAAGGTCATGTTATCGTCATATGTGCGACATAACCATCAACTACCGAACGTGGGACGTAGGGACGTCTATCACCCGGGACCTCGGTGAGGGCTATTTCTTGCTCGTGATTGAAGAAATAATCCACCACCCGAAGCCAGTCCCTTCATTTATCGTCCTCGTCGATAAATTTGAGGAGAGTGCTAAGTTATGAGAGACACGCGGGTCTATTACGCGCCCTCGGCTGGTCGGTTTTTGAACCGACTGGACATTTAGGCCTTATACACGTTCTTTCCCACACGTATGGCCACAGCCATGACACCGAATCGAATTCGCTGTGCGCTTTACTGAGTTTCGACCCACCTCGAGGGTGATAAGTTTCGATGCACCTCTAGAGAGCAGAGTTGAGACCCGCCGACGATGCGTTCGATCCACCTCACCAAGGAAGCCAAGTTGAGAATCCCTTAGACCCCTTTGAGTCAAAGGTCCCGCGTCGCACTATTTTGGGTGGATCTAGGAAGAAATGCCCTAAGCAAAACATCCCCAGAAAAAAACGTCCCCGGAAAAAACACCCCCGGGAAAAACACCCCCGAGAAAAAAACGCCCCTAGGAAAAAACTCTTCCAGAGAAAAAGGTCCCCGGAACAAACGCCCCCAGAATAAACGCTAAATGAGCCCCCTTGTGTTGTTTTTTGGCTATCAAAATACGTCCCTTTTGCTTTTTTGTGTTATCCGGAGCTCTATTGGACCCCCTTGTTCCTTCAACGTCTTTTGAAGCTCTGCTGAGCCCCTTCAAATCCGTTTTCGGGACAGTAGTA
This sequence comes from Anaspis maculata, assembly GCA_949128115.1. Taxonomy (NCBI): domain Eukaryota; kingdom Metazoa; phylum Arthropoda; class Insecta; order Coleoptera; family Scraptiidae; genus Anaspis; species Anaspis maculata. Next base: position 123,712,403 of record OX421961.1, read on the forward strand.
AGCACCTTGTGCATTCATGTGATATTCAGAGCCCTGGCGGACTCCTTGTGTCTTCAAGTGTAGTATGGAGCCCCAATTAGCCCACTTATGTTTTTATTGGCTTTCAAAGTACCAGTGTAGGTCCCTTTTGCCTTTATTTGTTATATAAAGTTCCACTAGGCCCCCTTGTGTCTTTAATATCCTTTGATGCCTCAGTGAGCTCCCTTGCTTTGGTCCGTAAGTGTGGTTTGGAGCCCTAGTGAGCCCCCTTATGTTTTTTTTCTGGCTATCAGAATTCCAGTGAGCCCCCTGGTTGCCTTCTTGTGTGTGTCCAGAACTCCATTGGACTCCCTTGTTTTTTCAGCGCCCTTTTAAGCTCTACTGAGCCCCCTTACGTCTTTTTGTGACTTTCAGAGCAGTAGTAAGCACCTTATGTCTTCAAGTGATATTTGGGGCCCTGTCGGGCCCCCTTTTACCTTAGTATATTATGGAGCCATACTCAGTCCACCCAGTTCATTATTGACCTTCAGAGTAGCAGTAAGCCCTTTTTGTCTTCTTGGTTTGTTATATGAACCTCCATAAGGCCCCCTTGTGTATTTAATATCGTTTGTAGCTCTGCTGGGCCCCCTTGTATTTTTATGTGGCTTTTGGCACTCTATCGGACCCCTTTGTATTCGCTAATGTTTTTTAGAGCCCTTCGAGGAACCTTTTATCGGGCTCCTTGTGGCTTCATGTGTAATAAGCCCCATTTCGTTCTGAAGACTTAGTCGCTTCTTTGTTCTTTGTCGTTCCTCTTGCAGCCTCGCTTGCGACGAATTGTTCTAGCACCGTTTATTTCGGGGCCTTTGTTCCGAGGGCAATTTTTCCTAGGGGTATTTTTTTCCGGGGGTGTTTTTCCCGAGGGTGCTTTTGTCTGGGAGTGTTTATTTCGGAGACGTTTTTTTTGGATACAATTTTGGATATCTGTCACAGAAAAATAATTCGTGCCCTTGGGCCCCTTGGACGATGGCGTTGTGATTTCGGGAAACGGAGAGCCAGACCTGATGGGTCAGATCTTGCAACTTACGATTTAGCCTTCTCTCCGTTTATAAATCTCCAAGTTATTTGGAATTTGCTGAATTTTGAGAACCGCTGAAAATCTAACATTGAAACTGAAACAAAATTGCGCTTGCTCGAACAAAGGTTTGAATCTTTCGACAGAGTCGCAATTCTTATTGATAAATTAGTGAACTCACTTTTAACCCAGTACTCGACGACGGCAACGTGATCGTTGAGATGGGAAAATTTGTAAAATGAATTGTTTTCAGGCTTGAAGTAGATATAGTCTAGATGACGATTATTTACTGAGAAAGTGATAATAATTTTGAAGCCTCTTCGCGTCAGCTCGTCGGCGAACACACTGTATGGTCGGTTATCTGTGTTTTTCATCATTCTGAATACGGCTTTCTCTCAGGTACTGGTCAACGACATGATCTTACGCGTATATAGGGCGTGCTCAGAAATGTCTCTGCATCAAAGTTTTGTAGCTTGACTCAAGTGATTGTTTCGCCTACACTAATGGTTCAGAAGTTTTTGGAGGGGTAAAATTCGGTTCCTCATTTCCGGTTATAGACACTCGCGATCGCAGGATCTGTCTTCTAAGCGATTGATTCACGGTGAAAATGAGTTCAAAGCTTCCACAAGGGCAAGCCATATCCAATCTCTCTCCAAACGAGCAAAAGAGAATCATTGATCAAAAAGACCTCCAGCCTTTTGAAAGAGGCTTCATAAGGAGGAAAGGAGTGGGTGGTACGCACCGGCCATTAATGTTAGATTGTTAAAGGGCATAAAAAAAACCAAAAGATCCCACCCCACATGTCATCAAAGTCACTCTTCCTTTCTTCAGTTTCTAGAAGCCGGGCCTACCCTAACATAACTTAAACACTGACATAAATGTTGAATCTGATTGAACCACAAAAAGAACTTCGAGCCACGACAATCAGTCAACAGTGAATGTTGATCAAGGTGTAGGATCAGGTGTTTGTCGGAGGGTTGGTGTGTTGTGACTTGTGAAATAATTGACCCCATGGAAACCACAATGGTGTAAGTCACGATTTTGAGTTTTTCGATTTTTGACATATTCAGAATCTCCTTTTCTTGCTCTATTTTGGAGGCTAAGAATGAGAAACGCAGCACTTTTTGCAAAAAAATCACACGCCTCCGCTTCTCTGCCTCGCTGTACATTCAAATGGGATCCTCTAACTTCTTAGGGCCATATCTCAAAATGATGTTTCATGACTTACACCATGCTGGTTTTCACCGGCTCAATTAGGGGAGGCTCATCTCCAAGGGAACAGTTCAGATAACTTGGCTATTTTAGCTTGCAGTGTAGAGGTAGGACTAGGTATCGAGTCATTATTTAACCACTTCGACTTGAACATAGAGGCCAACAGATTGATGTTGTGATGCAACTTATACTGTGACTTATTTTGTTCGAACTCCTATATAAGTCGACGCTCAACATTCTCAAGAACTCATCATTTAACAAGAAGAAGAGGAGTCAACAAGATCACGTCCTGACACTACACCTTTTCCAGTTGTAGTTCAGAAAATATCAATTGTATTTCAGATATCGTCAATTGAATTTCAGAATTTACCAAGTGTAGTTCAGAAAGCGTCAATTGTATTTCGGATTAGTCACTTGTAGTTCAGAAGGCGTCAATGGTATTTCAGATTTATCAAATGTAGTTCAGAAAACTTGAACTGTATATCAGATTATGTCAATTGTATTTCAGAAAGCGTCAATTGAAGTTCAGAAGGCGTCAATTGTAGTTCAGAAGACATCAGTTGCATCTCTGATTAGTAAAATGTAGTTCAGAAAGTATCAATTTTATTCGGACTCCTGCAAATTGGGGCACTTTTGCACAGCCACAGCTTCGAACTCTTGATCTTCTTGTATGATGAACTGCAGATATTCGGCACATCTTCTGTGTAACAGATGCCTGCGGGGGTGTTAATCGCACGACCGGCTTCCGCACCACTGAAGAACGACAAATGCTACAACAATTATCTTGGAGCTGCATTGATTGATAAATTATTCATATGAATTATTTTCTGAACTACAAATGACATGTTTTGAAATACAAATCACGCTTTCTGATATACAAATGATGCTTTCTCAAATTCAATTTATTAATCTGAAATACAATTGACTGTTTCTGAAATACATTTGACTAATCTGAAATAAAATTGATACTTTCTGAACTACATTTTACTATTCTGAAATGCAATTGACGTCTTCTGAACTACAATTGACGATATCTGAAATACAACTGATATTTTCTGAACTACAACTGGAAAAGGTGTGGATGAGCATCGCTTCAAATAAGCTGAACTGATGTGAGTATAATGAGTTGCCTACCCATCCAAGGGTGGAAGGGAATAGCTGAGGGTCGTTTTAATACTAATTTACAACCTAACTGCAAGGTTAGTGGTCAAAGATTGAATGAAAATTGGTTATTTACAGCTTCGACAGGACCGGCTACATTTTATTTTCTTGTGTTTACTTTTGAATTTATTCATCCTATCCCAGCGAATCCTATTATCTCTCTTATCCCTAAAATTCACTTGTCAAGATCATTCGTTGTTTACTAAATTTTCGATTACACTTGGTTTGTGAAATATCTTCCATTTCTTTGTTCTAAATAATGTAACTAGTGAAATTAAAGTAGGTATTTTAATTTATAGATTTTCTGTTCCACCATTATTGGTTATCATGACTGTTATGAGTGAAGTTTAGAACTCAGCTTGCAGAGTTGAAGCTCGCTTTGTACAAAGCAAGCTTGTTGTGAGCCTCGTGTCACTTGCAGAGAGTGGCAGTACAGCTCAAGCCCTAGCTTTAGCTTCAGATTCAAGCCTAAACGTAGCTTCAAGACTCAATTAGAGCCATTCAATTGGATTGAATTGAAATTCAAGAAAAAAGCAAATTTTATCGTTTTCGCTTTTTGATTCTGAGACACCCTGTGTGCAAATGCGGCGTTGGTTTTTGCCAGAACGTTGCAGAAATCAAGAGCCAGCTTGGCCGCAGCAGGGCTGGGCTGTAATTCAAAATATAAACGGAAAAAGGCGATAGTAAAACGGAAAGCTGTAAAGGTGCCCGGATAAAACACAAAGTAAACATAAAATAAATCATGCAGGTGTATACAAGTACCTGACACAACTTTATTGCTAATGAAGAACGTGATTTATTTACGTTATTATTTAAGCTCTCTCTCTCCCTTACCTTCATCAATCTGCCTCCAGGCCTCGTCCTGATCTTCTTTGGTATATTTAAGGATAACGTGAACTAGCGATATCATTTTCCACGACAACTGGAACTTGTCTTTCACTCTTTGGCAGAAATCTAGCAGGATTTCGGCACTGCGACCTGCGAACGAGAAAAACAATGCCGGAATTAGTCGTGTTTCAGTTCTGGATGCGGGTGGTTGGGTAGGTGGGTATAATATAAAATTGCATAGAATCGATCGATGTAGATGTCGGAGAGACGTCGTCGTGCATACGTTCTCTCCCTAGAGCGAGCTGATGTTAGCTCGATGTCTGGAGGTCCCCGCCAGGTAACAATATATTGAGTCAACATAACGCCGTAGTCGTAAAACTGGCTATTAAACTGGATGACAAAATCCAATTCCATACTTATGCATATGAAGAACACGTTACCGGGTGTTATAACGCTGGGGACGGGTATATTAAAGTGCAACCGTTCCACCTACCGGACAAGAGATTTAAAAACGATAAATTAACAAATCGATCCTTTGTTGATCAAGAGTGACATTGTATTATTCGCAGAAACGCGCCAAAAGCCATCTCGAGCACGTAACTAAGTACCTATTATTGTGTTCTGAATTCTTTGGAAAACAGATAAATTTTACCAATACCTACTTAGCTTTGTCTGAAAAGGCACAATCGAAGAAAAAATCCAAATTTCTTTTCTATTTTCATGCAAAATTCATTATGATTTCAGGCTTGTCGTAATGGAATCCAAAAGACAAGTTGGCGTGCTTGGTGCCTAAATATTGCGACAGTTTTGAAGTCTATTGTGCTCTAATGCTACGGGTAGGGTAAGAAGAGTTCCAGAAGAATGAACGGAATGAGAAACACAAGAGAACATGTTCCTAACAGCCAGTTTCACCAAAGTCTTATGAGCGAATTAACTTTATCGCGCTCATAGCAACTAAGCAACTGGCCACGCTATTGGCTGTTGTTGCATGGCAACTATAAACAATATCAAGTTAATTCGCTCATAAAATTTTGGTAGAACTGGCTGTTTTAGGTGGGTGAATCACTCGCTTATGCATCCGTAATGACAGAGGCAGGACGTGCCGTTTCCACGATTTCGGGTTCAACAAGCTCATTCAAATTGATTTTTGGCAATTTCTTGGAGTTTTAAGTGAAAGGGTATCATCAATTCCGGGACACTGCTTGCGGCCAGCCATAGCAGTTTGGATGGGCAGCGAACAGTTTATTCAGTACTTGTGTGGTGGTGATAAAGTCCTGATGCACAAAATTCATATTTCCGTTATTTTTTTTTTTCGAAAAAATCCTGAAACAGGTCGATTTTGTTGTTATCCAACCCACTAACTGTATAAATTTTTTTGTTTTCGTTGACTGTTTTTGAGTTACGATGACGTCATGAATTCTGTCAAATGACAACTCTAATATTTTTTTTAAATGCACATTAACTTCGAAAACGTCAACGAAAACCAGCCATCGAAAACAGTTACGGAAATATGAATTTTGTGCCGGACTTTCAGCTGAGAATCATTTCATCGGTTATTTAAATTTTGAACCTACTGCTCCGTTTGGAGCCCTGGGGCCTCCTGGAGCCAATAGAACACTGTTGCCAACTCTCCGTAAATTGGACCCCGCACGATTCTTATGGAAAATGGCTCCCGGTTAAATTCTCTGAATTTTTGATATGTTGTAGCTCATGAGATACTTATCAAGTACCGTGAACCCCAAACTCAAATAATGGACAGTTTTTTTACCCACAGGGGGTTGAAGTTGGAGGTTTTGACGGCTTAAAAATGATATTCTGACGTAAATAAAAGCTTTCTATTTGGTTTCTCTCCAAGTCGTGTTTCATGCTAAATGTATTTATTCGACAGAAAAATATCAACCCCCTCCTTCACCCCCATCCCCTATTTACCATCACTAAATTCGAGATTACTCTCAAAAGCCATGCAGATGGCTTCTGTGATTTAAATTATGAATTTTGACATAAAAATTATTTTCCACCCCTAATGTTGGGGTGCCGATTTTCCAATTTTCCTCGGTTAATTTGGCTGAATTTTTGGTATTGTGTACTTCTAATTCTGCTGAACAAAAAGTTCCCATACCAAAACTTATTCCTATGAACAGTTTTTGTTCTGCAGGGGACTGAAGTTGAAGATTTGAGAGCATAAATATTGAACTTTAGTCCCCTGCAGAACAAAAACTGTTCATAGGAATGAGTTTTGGTTTGAGAACTTTTTGTTCAGCAGAATTAGAAGTACACAATACCAAAAATTCAGCCAAATTAACCGAGGAAAATTGGAAAATCGGCACCCCAACATTAGGGGTGGAAAATAATTTTCATGTCAAAATTCATAATTTAAATCACAGAAGCCATCCGCATGGCTTTTGGGAGTAATCTCGAATTTTATGATGGTAGATAGGGGTTGGGGACGGAGGAGGGGGTTGATATTTTTCTGTCAAATGAATAGATTTAGCATGAAACACAACTTGAAGAGAAACCTAATAGAAAGCTTTTATTAACGTCATAATATCATTTTGAAGCCGTCAAAACCTCCAACTTCAACCCCCTGTGGGTAAAAAACTGTCCATTATTTGAGTTTGGGGTTCACGGTATTCGATAAGTATCTCATGAGCTACAACATATCAAAAATTCAGAGAATTTAACCGGGAGCCATTTTCCATAAGAATCGTGCGGGGTCCTTTGTTATTTGATCTACGTACAGGGTGTCAGAAGTTTATTTTCGGGGACTTTGACAGTCGGTATAGTGAGTAATTTGAAGTGATTAGACTATGCTCTGAGAAATCACGTTTCGGGAATCCATGATAACGAATACAGGCCTGATAAGTTGTTTGTTGTAATTTGTAATCAGTAATCTTTGCCCTCCGCAGTAATAATTCATTTCCCGCCTCGGTATGTAATATACTATTACACTTCTTTCCCCGATTTCCATCAACTGGGGGGAATAGAAAGAAGTGTAAACCGTTTGACAATTTTTATGGGCTAAGAGGGAAAAAGTCACGTTTGTTAGTTTAGTTTCTTGTTGCTTCTCTGTGTCCAAGCAAATGCTATTTCGATTTCGTTTTTATTTCAGTCGATTGTTAAATGTCTTTGATTTATTTTCACATGATTATGTTATGATTCGTCGAGAAACGAGAAGAAACGGTGTCTGCGAGCCATTTGGGGAACCAAAAAAGCGGAACTGCCGACAGCAAAAAAGTCGTATTCGTGTACTCCACACACTCCGGGTTACGATTTTTGGAATGGAGCACCGTCCCTTCTTTCAAATTACCGAAACCTATAAACATATGCAGGTACTAGGGGCTGGAAGCGAACAAAAGAATACGGCCCTGCCTCTGCGGCTAAGTCCAGTTTAAGTACAGGTAAATAAACGTAAACGGTCAAGCAAATTTTGACTTCGTTTTGAAAGAAACGAAACTTAACCTCGTATCAGATGGGAACCTAATTTTTGGTTTTATGAACATTTATTTTCTCAAGGTTTGAGGAGATTTGACTGTCAAAGTGACAAAATTTCCACTTGAAAAAAGTGACTTGTGGAACTTTTTGATTTTATTTGTTACTAGGAGATTTTATTTCCATTTTCAAGAAGAACCTTATGAAGCTTCACCTCAACCTTCTTAACCTTATGTTAGACAGGAATCTAATACTAGGTTTGGATAAATGTTTGCTAGTAAATTCAAACCAACCTTATAAGACAACAGGAACTGAAAATCAAATCGCGGGTCAAATCGATCAAAGGTTAACAAGTAGATTTCCGGAAGTTTTTGAAAACAAACTCAGGTTCTTCAAAGCGGGGAAAGTCAAATTTTATTTAAAAGATCTTAAAGCCGTGTCCAAATTTTGTAAAGCAAGACCTTTGCCTTTTGCATTAAAACAAAAAGTGGAAGACGAATTGGAAAGACTTGTCGAGCAGAATATTTTAACTCCAGTGGAGGACAGTGTAACTCCAATTGTCCCCGTGTTAAGGACGGAGTTGAATTGGTAAAATGAGCGTTGCGAAATCAATCCCTTTGGGTTTATTCCTCGACGGATTCTTACCATTTTGGTCTCTCCCGAAAGCTACAAGGATGCACTTTGATTTGAGCCCATTGGCAATTCCACAATCTAAAAACAATGTTTTTGATTTTTTTAATCACAGGGATTGATTTCGCAACGCTTATTTTACCAATTCAACTCCGTCCTTGAAGAACAATGGACAAGTTCGCATTTGTGGTGATTTCAAAGTGACGTTAAATCTACAAATTCATGTGAATAAATATCCGACACCAATAGTTGAAACATTGCCAGGTGAATTGCAACATCATAATTATTTCTCCAAAATTGATTTATCCCAAGCATATGCTCAAGTAGAGTTAGATGATGATTCAAAAATATTGGCTACCATTGAAATACCCATGAAGGTTTGTTTCGGTATAATCGCTTACCATAAGGGGTTGCGACAAGCCCGGGGATTTTTCAGTGATTAATGGAGGGTATTTTGGGAGGTCTTGAGGGTGTTTCAATATTTTTGTACGATATATTGTTGGCTTCAGAGTCGAAGGAAAAACACCTTGAATTATTATTGATGCAGGTTATTCAAAAATCGAATGAACACGGTTCAAAAATTAAGCAGGCGAAATGCCCTTTTCTTCAGACAAAAATAAGTTATTTGGATTATGTAATTGATAACGAAGGCATTCATACTTCTCCCGGAAAAGTTCAAGCGGTTGTTGATTGTAAAACACCTGAAAATGTGACGCAATAAAAGGCATTTTTAGGCCTAGTGAATTATTACGCGAAATTCATTCCTGATATTGTCACTAAATTCAATGCGTTATACAAACTGTTGAAAAAGACGTCAAGTTTGAATGGTCAGATAAACAGCACCGAGCTTTTGGAGTAATCAAAGTTCAAGCCAAAGTTCTAGTCCATTATAATCCGAAACTTCCGGTGGTGTTGGCGTGTGATGCGAGTGCTTAGAGCATCTCGGCTGTGATTTTTCATGAACTAAAAAATGGATATACACGTACAGTTGATACGTAATGACTTTACCAGTCGCGTCCCAAAATGGGAGGACCGCCATTCTCAATCACAAACAATTTCAATTTTTTCTCCACTTCTTCAAAAAAAATTTTTACTGATAATGCTCCTACAATCTTGATTTTTATGTCTCACATAGGTATTTAGTCTGATATTCGATGGTTCCAACTGTATCTGTTTGAATTTCTGATTATAGAAATCATAAGAAATAGCGGAAATCGCCGAACCCGTATCTACCTACATACAATACAAGAAATGCCCGTCTTCATTCTCGCATCCAAAATTGGTACCGAACGTTCCTCGAAAACCCATCAATGGCGACGAGTAAATGGTGAAGAAAGTGAACGGAAACGATAACTGAGTTGATGGAAAATCCAAGAAGGAATGCCAGTGAATGGTAAGCAGGTGGCGTATGAAACGAGGAAGAGTTTGGGTAAAATCGTGGGATTTGTGGTTGGCCACAACAAAACTAGTTGGATGCTGAAGAGTTGAAATATGCTGATAAAAAGAACGAAATTCATGTGGAGCAAAGTTGTTTGTTTTGGGGTTTTCGAATAATAATTCCAAGTAAATTGCGACCTTCAGTTTCAAAAGAATTACACTCAAGTCATTTGGGAATCAATAAATGTAAATCTTCAGCCCGATCTCATTTATGGTGGCCTGGAATAGATCAGGATATTGAAAATTTATGTCTCAATTGTTCTGTGTGTAACTCAGTCAGTGGGGAAACAGCTGAAACGATTTTGACTACTTGGCCTTAAAGTCCGAGACCATGGGCGCGGTTGCACATGGATTTTTGTGGTCAATTTGAAAATAAAACGTACCTGATTATCACCGGCCCATTCAGTAAATGGCTCGAGATTTTTCCTATGCCGTCAACCACTGCAGAAAGTGTTATTTTCAAATTGAGAGGTCTATTTGCTTTGGGTTACCTGACGTCACAGTGACGGATAATGGACCTCCTTTTACCTTAAATAAATACAAGAGTTTTTTGCGGATGAATGGCATTCGTTAGATTTTTTCACCCCCGTACCACCCCCAGAGTAATGGGGCGGCTGAAAGCGCTGTTAAAATTTTCAAAAACGTTTTGAAGAAACGTGTTCAAAGCAGTTGAGATTCTAATTGCTTTTGAAGAAAGCCTACCAAGAAAAGACCAATTCAGATCAAACGATTTTTCAGTTCCTGTTCGATTATCGAAATTCCGTTCGCTCTACCACAAACTCCACACCAGCTAAGTTGATGTTTGATAGAAGATTAAAATCAATATTAGATTTGTTGTTGCCGAAAGGAGTTTTTCCTAAGTTGGAAAAGCAAGTAGAGAATTCACGGGGTGTCTACAGAGAATTTGACGAGGGACAGCAAGTGTATGTAAGAGATTACAATAGCAGTAAGAACGGAAGTGAGGTATAGCAATTTGGAAATTGGGTACTGTCGTGGCTAAAAAAAGGAAATGTTGTATGTGCAGTAAAAACAGGGGGATGGGAAAGAAGTTGGAAGGAATTCGGATCAAATTAAATCGCGAACATGGTTGAAGCGAGTATAACACCAACACCTCAAGTTAGTCCGGTTCAGCCTATTCTAAATACTCAAATTACAGAAAATGCTAATAATTCAAATGATTTTCCGGAGGTTGAAACAGAACCAGTAACTACCAAAGTCACTACATACATATGGTTTTCGTCCTCGTACTTGTACGAATTATGAAGAATAAAATTATCTCATTTGTTAAAATTTTTAATTGTATGAAATGTTAGGTAGGTAAATTAATATTTTCATTTTTCTACCGACATATTTTTTTTTTAAATGATTTCGCATCAACCACAAAAGGTTATTAGCGATGACAAGGGGGTTCAAGTACCTGATCTAAGAACAGCTGGTTGGGATAATCGAACAATCGAACAAGGACAGCAACAGACAGGGACACATTTTTCACGCCAATGGGTCTATATTGGCGACTTTCAAACATACAAACAGATAAGACCATGGAAAAGGATGATGGGTTAAGTGGCTTACATAGGATCAAATCTAGCTGAGTGTTGAATCGTCATAAAGTTTCATATATACCGATATCTTTTAGAAATTTTAGTACCTTGATGTATTTGGCTGGGTTTGTTAGGATATCTGGAGAGTGTGTGATGTTGTTCAGCGATCTCTGGATGTCGTAGTCAGGTCATGTGTGTAGGATATGGCTGACAGTCAGTATGACACTGCACATTGAACAGATTGGTCGGTCTTGTTTTGTTATCAAGAAATAATGAGTTAATTTGGTGTAGCCGAGTCGCAACCTGTTTAGTATAATTTGATCCCTTCTCTTTTCGGGATTCAAAAGCATGGCACTGATGGAAGGTTTGTGTTCCCTGAAGTATGTGTCTTTTAGTTCCCATTTTTGCTGCCAGAAGTATGTGGTTTTGCATTTTATGAAAGCTTTAAAATCTCCAGGGGGTCAATTTTGCATATTGGAAGGTCATGTGAAGAGGTGGCCTCTGTTGCCAAGCGGTCTGCTTCCTCGTTACCATGAATGCCAACATGAGAAGAAGTGTACATCAGGATTCTATCGGATTTGTCAAATGTTTCTTCTCTTATTTGTTGTACTAGGGGGTTGCGGGGATATATGTGGTTGATGGACTGAAGAGAACTTAGTGAGTCTGAGCAGATTATGTACCTTTCTTCTGGCTGAAGATTTATGAATAGAAGTGCTTGTATAATCGCGTAAAATTCGGCTGTGTAAATGCTGTTGTAATTCTGGAGTCTGAAGGCCTGTTTTGATGATGGTGTCAATAGGGCGGAAGCCACTTTGTTTTCAGTCTTTGAGCCGTCTGTGTAAATAAGGTTGTAGTCTGGGAGACTGGAGACTATGGCGTGAAAATCTGCTCTAATAAGAGAGTGGCTAGTTTCTGTTTCGTTATATTTTTTTAGATTGAGTATTGTCCGAATTTTTGAGGGTTTCCAAGGAGGAATTGTACAGTTGTACCAAGAAAGAGTTTTTGGAATTTCGATGTCCAGCTCTCGTTGGATACGTCTAATCCTTCCATGTATTGTAGGTGTGGTGTTTGAGTTGGGAATTGTATTATAATTGTTATACTCTCTGTTACTCATCTGGTATCTAAATAACTCATCTGTTATTTTGACTTGAAGCTTTTTTTGTAGATATGATAAGGGGATAAAAACCATACAAGAAATGCCCGTCTTCATACTCGCATCCAAAATCGGTACCGTTCCTCGAAAACCCGTCAATGTAAAAAGATACACTGTCTCTGCTTGAATTGTTGTACTGCACGTTGTAGCAGAGTTGTATTTTTTTTCTATTTTCGGTAAACTGAAAATTCGAACCCTTTTGTTGCGGTGGGCAGATGTTGGTGAGTTCATATCAAGTAGGTACGTAGGTATAAATTATATAAATTACCATTTAATAACTCTGTAATTATTTATGGTAATCATTTTTTTAAAACATATACCTACCTACTTAATCATAATATTATTATATTAATTAATAAGTGAAATATTTTTTGCTAATAAGATGTGTCAAAGAAGTACCTAGCTACTTAAGGCTGTTTAATGTATACTCTGGACTAAGGGCATCGCAGTTTTACGGCACGTAAAACGATTTATCAAATTGGTGCACATTTTACATGTTACAATATTTCATTAGTTGAATAAAGCATAGTATTCTACTTTGTGTAATGCTGATTGGCTATTTAGTATTTACATACAATACAAGCTGAATAACATGGTGTACTATTTTTGAGTTGTTTACTCTTATCGCTCGCAAAATCAAAATTTCATTACATGAGGGCCCTAGGCTCAGACTGTTCAGTTTTACCGTCGAGTCACAAATGATCAGAGTCACCACCGTTGACATATCTGACAGTGATGGGCTGATGGATGATGGTTTTGACAAGGCATTGGCTTGCTGTGAGCCACACGATGAGCTGAGAACTGCGGCTTCATCCTGGAGAATCTAACAGAAATAAAAGGCATTCAGCATATACCAAAAATCTCAATAGGGTCCTTGCACGATTTTTTTTATTGCCTCTAATGATGCTCTGGTAGCCAAATAGCACCACAGACTGAACGGTTTTTCAAAAATCTTAATATATTATTTTATTTTGTGAATTTAAAACACAAAAACTGTTAGGCATGCAACTTCCATGCACCGATGTGTCAGCTGCGGTATGACGTCATCGTGCCCCCGGCTGGGGCTACTTGATTCTACACCAACAGATTGCGACTACGAATTTTAAATGTTTGACATATCTCACTGTCCGGTGACAGTCTGAGACGGTTCTCAGACGTCTGTGGGGCTGACGCTCAATTCAGGTTGAAAAGCGCGCAGCTCAAGCTTGGGGATAGCCCTGACACGTGAGCAAGGGCGACGGCGCGGCTCCAAAATTGAAATAAGTCTGTAAAATAATGAAGGTTTGAATTTTCGTGGGATTTCAGGGCGCAGGGCTGCAACCTCGCAAAGAAAAAAAACTGGCAAACGAGAAATAGAACTCTCGGGTTGACGTCATTGTGGTCATACAAGGTCATTGTAGAAGCGACCGCGTTTTTGGCGCGAAAAAAAAATTCAAACTTTGATCTTCTTTTAAAGGATGCACCAATTTTTTTGAATTTCTTTTTTGGTCGGAAATACTTGTGGATAACGTTTTCAATGATTTTATGAAGTAATCGTCTCAATATAAAATTCATGCAAGGACCCTATTCTGGACGGCGGAAGTAACATCCATTACGACTGGCCGTAATCCTGCACCAAGCAATTTTCGAAAGCCTTAGTCGGAACCTGCAGATGTTTTTCAAAATTGTCGCTAATGACAATCGTGATCTAGATACACGAAGATATTTCCGTGCATTGCAGGACCAATGGCATCACCAATGAGACGCTGCAAAATTGCGGGAGCGTTAGTGAGTCCGCAAGGCATCACTTTGAATTGGTAATGTCCACCAGCAACAACAAAAGCTGTTGATTCTTTAGATGTTCCTTTCACTAGTTTGCCAATAAGCGCTTTTCAATGCGCAACGAGCTCGGGAACTTGAGAAACACCTTTGTGCTCACAATAAAAAATCTCTTGTGTTCAGATACCTACAAAAAGTACCTATATAAAGTTGTTTCATTTGAAAATGAGGAATTGATGTCGTTTGTGATGGCTTTCGGAAGTGTAAGCAACTTTTGTGATCTGTGCAAAAGATAGAAAAAAGTACTGCCAATTACCCCATGAAAATTTCAAAGCGATTATATAATTACTCAAAAAGTTCTAGGCTAGGGCTGAGAATGGATAATTTTATCCCTTGTAAATTCTCAACTGATTTGGATTCGCATCATTTCTCCACAAAATACATCAATCATAGCAAAGCCATCGGTAGACATAACAAACTCAAGAGCGTACATACCTATAAAAAAAAATCCACCGCGCTTAGACTATTGAAAGCTTCAAAATTATTCATCGCGATAGCAACACTTTGATAAGAAGGAAACGGGGAAAAATTGCATTAATCATAAAGCGCATTATCAAACAAAGCAAAAATGCACCTGACATTGAACTTGAGATCGTCGTGTTGCGCAAGTGTCACTGTTGCAAGGCAAATTGCAATTATGTTGGAGAACCTAACCTAACCTGATGATTGCGATGCACTTGAACTTGAAACAGTGTTACAAAAATACTAAATTGTATTTGAGCAGAGGTATATGCATGATGTATTTGAAAGCGGCAACACGTGCGTAATTTACCTGGTGCATTTATAATGTGTACACAAAGTACAAGGTTATTGCATGGGAACAGAGATAGTACATTCCCCGACAAAAGTTTCATTTTGCATTTATGTGTCCGTCCCTTAATACACCTTATCGATTTTCTAGTGGTGCCTGATTATTATTGTAATTTATTATGTCGACATTATTGTATAGATCTACCATATCGACGTCGTGGGTGTGGAATTAATATTGAACAGGCATTCTAACATCATACTACAGGAATTTTAGCCGGTAAAATCTCAAATTTCGAACAAAAATGAAACCCAGCTGGATTTTATAAGCTCAGTTGAGCATGTAGTTTACCATTCTAAAAGTCCCTGAGGTCCCTGAGGACCCAGTGTGAGCTTCGGCTGTTGTGGCATCGAAAAGAACTGGAGAATCAGTTTTTCGCGTTCATCTCGTGTACGATGACACTTGGGGAAAAAGTACCTGAAGAGAAATTGTTGGAGATGTTATTGTTTACAAGAAAGTTCTCGACATATTTCATCGCCAGTCCACTCCTTTTCCGTCAAAATACAAGAAAAGTTGATTAGTCCAGAAAACTGATGCATATAGTCAAGGAGAAGCACGTGAATTCTACCAAAGAGTCAATCGGATAAGAAAAGAGTTCGAGCCCAGGTTGGGGATGGGGATGTGCAGAAGCAAAGAGGGAATTATACTTAGTGAAAAGGATGACGTTCTCAACAGACGGGCTGAGTTCTTTGAAACAAAACTAAATGTCACAAGTGTTGCAGAGGTGAACATCCAACAAGCAGATGAAATCCAAGGAAATCAGAGAGGTCATACGGAGACTGAAAAGTAATAAAGTCTGTGGCATAGACAACATACCTGCTGAGATCTTTAACTGGAGTGGAGGTGCTTGGACCCTACATGCAGCAACTTATCGAGGAAGAGCAATCATCCCACTGCATAAAAAAGGGAAGCAGCTGGACTGTGAGAATCACAGAGGAATCACTCTTTTAAATATAGCCTACCAAGCGTTGACCAATATACTGTACTGTACTCTCGACTTCGACCCTATGCAGAGAAAATCGCTGGTGATTACTGATCATCAGTGCGGGTTCCGATGTGGCAAATCGACAGTAGACCAAATCTACACCATAAGGCAGATATTGGAGAAGAGTCGAAAGTATAACATTGAGATTCACTACCTTTTCGTGAACTTCAAAAGTGCTTACGACAGCATCGACAGAAGGGGGATGTTCCAAGCAATGGAGGGACTAGTAGTACCAAAATATCTGATCCGGCTGGTCGAAGCAACTCTAAGTAAAGTAGAGTGCAAAGTTAAAGTTCAAGGAGAGTTGTCGAGACCGTTCAATATGGAGAAGGGGTACGCCAAGGAGATCCTCTTTTATGCATTCTTCTCAATATTGCATTGGAACGGGTTATTAGGAATTTGGACCTCACTACCAAAGGAACAATTTTCAACAAGTCGATGCAAATTCGGGCATTCGCGGACGATGGGGCTATAACAGGAAAATCTGAACGAGATGTTGTGATGGGTTTCAAAGCTATAGAGCAGGCAGCAAAGCAGCTGGGTTTGATGGTAAAATCAGAAAAGACAAAATATATGTAGATAGAGAGAGACAAAGACCTACGCATATTCCGGAACAAGCAAAGTATTAGGACTGATGAATATAATTTCGAGGAAGTAACGGGAGTTTGTGTATCTGGGATCTCTGATCACGAAGGGATCGGACGATGGGAGTTAAGAGATACAGCGAAGAACAACTATAGCACAAAGAACCTACCGTGGACTTATGAAACATCTCAAATCCCATCTTATATCCAGAATGGTCAAATGTCGCATTTATAAAACGTTTATTCGACCCGTGGTCCTGTACGGTTCTGGAACATGGACATCCAACAGAAACTACGAGGAACTTCTTGGTGGCTTTGAAAGAAAAATTCTGAGGAATATACATATATCGAGGAATCCAGGAAAGTGGGAATATAATTTTGAACTTGACCAATTGTACGAAGACCCAGACATATGTTCAACAATTAGACTGAGCCGATTGAGATGGATCGGATACGTGGAGAGGATGAAGGATACGGACCTCGCAAAGGCGGTGACAAGAGCAAGGCCCGAGGGACGAAAAGCGGTAGGAAGACCCAGAAACCGGTACATGGACCAAGTGAAGCAAGACTTGCGAGACATGAGAATAGCAAGCTGGAGAGATAGAGCGACAGATAGAGATAGATGGAGAGGCGTTATTGAGGAGGCCAAGGCCTGTAAAAGGCTGTGGAGCCACTGCTGATGATGATGAAATAGTCCAGATGCAGATGAAGGAGAAGGAGACAAATGAGCGCAAAAGACAGAAGAATCGAGCCAGAGAAGAGAACTAGGCCAACCGCCCCCCGAAGCAATGCTAACGCGGTCCCAGGGGGCGAGTTAACCACTAGGTCTTCGGAGGGTATTTAGCCGGATCAGCGCCCGGCACTACCCGTCGGGCAGTGCTACCCCCCCTACCCGCCCGTCAGCGCCCGTCACTACCCCCATAAAAAAGTCCAGATGCTCGATGCTGGAGACCGAATGGAGCTTGACTTTTATGATGGCAGGGTGTCACTTGGTAGAGGTTTTGTTTGATCCATTCTCTTTCTATTGAATTTTGAAGCCCTCAATATCAACTGTACCGGCAGGTATAAAAAATTGAACAATCATACCTCATTATACCTCAAGAATCAGAATCGATGAAGACATGTAAATCGCCATAAATAAACCGAATTTCATGACCATCACGTAGTCGTAAACTTCGAACAAATATCTCGAGCCGTTCCTGAAGTATCTTCAAAAGGCTGAGGTTGTTGAAAAACACAGTTTTTCACATAACTATCAGTAGTTCTTCAGGTAATGAGTCGAAACTTGTGTTCCTACAATAAATCACACTGAATCACTATTATACTAGTAGTCCAGGAATTTTGACTTTTAACTTAACACCGGCTGTTTGAATCGCAAATAGCGAACAAAAATTAAAACTAGCCGGATTTTTTTATATAAGCTCAGTAGGGCATGTAGTTCAACATAAAAAAAGTCCTCAAGAATCCGGTGTGAGCTTCGGCCGTTGTGGCCTCGAGAAGAACTTGAGAGTCAGTTTTTCGCGTATATCTCGTGAACAATAGCACTTGAGAAAAAAGTTCCCGGAAAAAAACTGTTGGAAATTTTATTGTCTACAAGAAATGTCCCCACACATTTCATCGTCAGTCATATCCTTCTTCGTCAAAACACAAGAAAATAAAAATAGTCTAGATGCTCGATGCTGAAGACTGGTATGGACCTTGAGTTTTATGATAGCGGAGTGCCACTTCGTAGAGGTGTTATTTGATCCACTTTCTTTTGGTTGAAACTTGAAGCCATCAAGATGAACCATGCCGGCGGCATATACAGGGTGAAATAAAAATAAAAAGTGGAACATTTGTACCTCGAGAACCAAAATAGGTGAAGACATGTAAATCGCCATGAATAATTCTGATTTCATGGTCATGGAGTCGTCGTAAACTTGAATTGAATATCTTGAGCCGTTCTTGAAATATCTTCAAAAGACTGAAGTTGTTAAAAAAAAAATGTTTTCGTCTACTTATCAGAAAAAAGTTGACTGTGTTTTTTCTAAAATTAGTTGGCCCAGAGAGGGCTTTTCACTGTATTTTCATTTAAAATATAATTTATCATTGTTTCGATTCAATATCTGAAGAATTACTGATATACGGAAAACTATTTTTTTTCGTAACGACTTCAGTCTTCTGAAGATATTTCAGAAACGGCTCAACATATTTGATTCAAGTTTACGACGACTTCATGGTCATGAAATTAAAAATCTTTTGGCGATTTACATGTCTTCACCTATTTTGGTTCTTGAGGTACATTTGTTCAACTTTTTATTTTAATGTCATCCTGTAGATGCCGCCGGCATAGTTGGTATTGATGGCATTGAGTTTCAATCAAAAGAGAATGGATCGAACAACACTTCTACCAAGTGGCACCCTGCCATCATACAACTCAAGGTCCGTACAGTCTTCGGCATCGAGCATCTGGACTATTTAGCTTTTCTTGTGTTTTGACGAAGAAGGAGTGGACTGATGATGGAATATGCAAGGATCTTTCTTGTAGATAACACAATTTCCAACAATTTTGCTCCAAGTGCTTTCCCTCCAAGTGCCATCGTTTACGAGATAAACACGAAAAACTGATCCTCAAGTTCTTCTCGAGGCCACAACGGCCGAAGCTCACACCGGATTCTTGAGGACTTTTACTATGTTGAACTACATGCTTAACTGAGCTAATATACAAAAATCCGGCTAGTTTTCATTTTTGTTCGCTATTTTTTCTATAACTCCTGGACTATAGGCCAACTAAATATTCGAAATAAAAACAGTCAACTTTTCCCGACATACAAAAAAAGTCAGGAACGGCTCAAGATATTTGATTAAAGTTTACGATGAGTTCATTACTGAATAATAAAATTAAGGTTATTTGAAGCGATTCACATGTCCTCACCTATTTTGGTTCTTAAGGTGAAATTTTCAACTTTTTATTTTTCTTCCACCCTGTATGCCGCCGCTAATAAAACCACAGCTGAATAAAGCTGACCTCCTAATCCACCTTAATGTTAAATTTTCAATGTCAACCAGTTTTTAATTTTGTTATTCAATTCAATGAAAGAATATCAAATCGTAAAATTTGTTGAGAATATTTTTACAAAAAGGTCGAACATACTGCTAGATTTTGGTATACAAAATGTGCAGGTCCATAGAGGATCAAAAACAAGTGAACTCACTCCAAAGAGTATTTATTTGAAATGCAGGGTTACAAAGCTACAGGCCCTTGAAATTGATGGCCAGAAATGATTTTTCTCTTGAAGCATCTGACCAACTTTGCCCAAATTTTGTAAAGACGGTTACTGCTAACGTCTTCAGTGATTGTTGAAAAATAATTGTGTCCCCTTTTGCTTTTGACCTCCGTACTTTCTATGCCACTGGAAATGAATCCAGGAACGAATTTCCCCGAAATTTATTTCCCGGGAGTAATTTCTCCTTGAAGAAATTTCCCCAGAAGTAATTTCACCAGAATAAACTTCCCTCGGAATCTATTTCCCCTAGGAGGAATTTCCCCAGAATGAAATTCTCCCGGAAAGAATTTCCATAGAATAAATTCACCGAACCAGATAGAGCTCCGAAAGTCATGAAAAAACCACAAGGGAGACCAATGGAGCCCTGTATAACAAAAGAAGGTAAAAGAGGGTTTACTGGAACTCTGAAAGACACGAAAAAACCTAAGAGGGCTCATCAAAGCTCCAAGCGACACATTGCGGCATAAGGGCAAGGGGGCTCAATATAAATCCGAACGATAAGGGGGCCACTGAGGCCTGGATATCATAAGATGGAAAAAGAGGAGCTAGTGGAATTTTGGAAGCCATGAAGTAGCTCCGAAAGCCTCGAAAAAGTGCAAGTGGGCTCGGCAGAACTTCAAACGGTTTTGAAGACACAAGAGGCCCAATGAAGCTCTCTATAACGCAGAATGGGGCATGGTACCTACTCGAAAAGCCAAAAAAAAGATAAGGGGA
This sequence comes from Anaspis maculata, assembly GCA_949128115.1. Lineage (NCBI taxonomy): Eukaryota > Metazoa > Arthropoda > Insecta > Coleoptera > Scraptiidae > Anaspis > Anaspis maculata. The sequence goes on from OX421961.1 coordinate 123,733,002, forward strand.
CTAAACAGGATTCCAGCTACACTTGAAGACACAACGGGGCCCGATAGGGCTCCGAACATGAGATGACGGCAGAACGCTGCTTGCTGCTCCGGAAGTCACGGAAAATGTAAGAGGGGCCAGCAGGGCTTCAAATTACATTGAAGACAGAATAGGGGGGCCCAATTGAGCTCTTGATAACATAAGACTGCAAAAGGGGCCTTACTGGAAGTCTGAAAGTTACAAAAAACATAAAAGGGCTCATTTAGGGCTCAAAAACTTGGTACACTAGAGAAGATGAGGGGCTCTATAGATTTGATTTCATTTTGAAATCCTGCCAAATTTGGCTTTAATCCATCGAATAGATTCTGAATAACTGAATGGTGAAGTTTTGAACTTTGACATTTTCCATTATTTGACAAATGACAGATGGGGTAACACTTTTAACTGGTCTGGATACAGTTTTTCGAGGGACTTCCAAATGGTATACTGCAAGTTGAGTTCCGTGAGACGTGGCTTCCAACATTTGTTGATAGTGACACTTCTGTTTGACAGATGACAGCCGAAAACTAATAGGCTCATTCCACAAAAAACCTTGTCCGCACACCAAATTTCAAGTCGATCAGGTCAACGGTTCGGCAGGTATCGCGTAAAAAAAATTTTTGTACGGGATAGTATATTACATAACAAGCAACGAAAGTGATACTTTTTGCATGAGTGTGAAAAAATGTAATTACATGAATTCAAGAAAAGACACGTTCTTGCGAGTTGTGTATACTATTTTTCCTTCGACCGACCTATTTTCCCTGTCCGACGTCTGCTCATTGACGATCGAAATATCAAAATACTTACGTCAGAAGGCGTCACTTACCGATACTTCTTACTGATATTCTATTTTCTAATGTATATTTTTGAATGTTGTGTTGCCACTTTTCCATTTTCATGTGAACGAAATGAAATTAACGAAGACCAGATTGAGTTCCTCCAATTTTGAGAAATTTCACAACAACCGGCAACGTTGCTCGACATTGACAGTTGCTAAGGATTCTTAAATATTTTGTTCAGATTTACCAAGTTACTAAAACTGAATAATTTCAATCCCTCTTGATTTCAATGTCACGGATTCAGCCAACATTCTCACACGATTTGTTTTATTTCTATTATTATTGATTACTGGAAGTTCTTGACTGTGAAGAACGACCATCTACTGAGGGCGAAGAAGCATCGATGGCATGCCTAGGAAAGTATGTGGCTCAGGGACCCCCTTCCCCCCCCCCCCAATGCTGGATAATGGAGAATCGTTTGCCATGGAACTATGGCATTAAAAAGCGAGAGCAAAAGGCACTAGTGACGATATTTTTACTTTCGCGCACAGTGTTTGCAATTGACAAGTTTCGCGCCTACTATACCGTACAGAAAGTAACGTTTTCGTGGGTGGTCATAGGAAAAGAACATTTTCCTTCCCATGTTGGCGTGGGGAGCGGGAAAATAAAACAGTTCAAGAAAAGTTCGTTCCTTTTTTAATCATCTCAAAGAGGAAACCGCCAGTATGGGGGGGGGGGGTTAATTCTCGCGTGATCACCTGTACAGTGTTCATATTATACCTAGTATTTGTGCAAGGGTGTGTAGTGTACCTACTTCACGTGTTCTAATTAACTGCACTGCTTATTGGATAATTATAATTAGCCGACATAACGAACATTATTGCTATCATCTATCACTAATATTCCTTGTAAATATACCCCAAGATTACACGTTTGCGCGCGAGCACTGATGGTCAATGTCGTTTAAAAGGCATTAAATTAATGAGCTTGACGACATTATGGGTAAAAACTATCGATATACCTGAATTATCGATACAGGTACACCTACAACAATAGACATTTTGCTAGTGGGATTTTTTAGCGCGCATTAAGTGACTTGAACTTGAATTAGTTACCTTGATAATGGATCAAACGAAACCATCGTTAGTAGCCAATAGGTTAATATGATTGTATCGATTGAGCTCGAGATAACTACTGTAATTATGGGTATTATACTTGATATCTTATTGCTTCAGACATCATCGGATCAGCATCTGCTTTGGGTCTTCGGTAAAAGTACTCAACCTACCATATTTTTGTCAATTACTCTGCTTATGAGAGCGAGGTTGATCTCTTCAACTGTTCTCTGTCCGACATAAAGGCGAAGGTTTTTTCCTAAGTATGTACCCCCCCTCGGATTTGTCTCTGGTATCCCTCACCCTTTAACTGGGCTTTTTTGCCTGTTGGGTGCAGTACAACAATAATAATAATAATATTTAGTGATATCGCTTATTACTTTCAATAATAATAATAACAATGATTTTCCACGCAAAGCCAAGCCGTCACAAGAAGCATCGATGGCGGTAGTGTATGTATGAAGAATAAAACGAAAATCAATGTGACCCCAACTTGGATCAACGCATTTCGGAGACGATAAGAAAATACTTTTATGTCGATGATTTAATTACGGAAGCCGATGAGATCGAAGCATTGATCAAGGTTCGCGACGAAATCGTGACAGGGCTGAGCCAGGGCGGATTTCTTTTTTTTTATTCGTTTATTTAACGTCGGCCTATTTCCGCAACGAGGCCTAACACAGACGCCGGTGAATGCTTTCCTCCACTATACCGGAAATTTTGCCAAACCCCTGTGTGTTCCAACACAGGGTAGGGATTTTTAACGACCACCAACATCGCATTGGGTCGGCACCATCATTCGTATTTTACGTGCTATGCGACATACGTCTTGCATTTACCAAGCATTCCAACTAAACCAAGAAGCTTGTTTTCGACGCGAAAATCCGTCCCCGGCGGAGATCGAGCCCGCGACCTCTGAAGTGGTAGTCGAACGCGCTAACTACCACACCACAAGCTCCTCAGGGCGGATTTCAATTAAAAAAATGGACGTCAAATTCATGAAATGAAGTTCTCACCCAGGAACCAACTCCAGAAGACCTCCGTCCACATCCGAGCTGCAGACTTCCACTCATTCTGTCCTCAAACTTGTTCAAGCGGACGCATTTTCCAACGAATTCCAGACATTGGAAAAATCACCAGGGCTGCATCACAAGAGCCCAGTTGCATCACTAAATCCATTTTTAGGCTTCTACGATCTCATAAGGGTGAGTGGGAGATTGGAACGTTCCTTTGATTATAACAAACGACATCCTATCCTACTTCCCAGCAAACACCATGTTCCCAACCTTATTTTGTCAGGAGAACACCTGAAACAATTATACTGCGGTTCTCAAGCCTTGCTGGCTTCGATCAGGAAATGTATTGGCCATTGTCGAAAAAAAAACTCACGCAGAAAGGTTGTTAACACTAGTGTGTGATGTTTCAAAACCAACCCAAGAGCAGCAACAAACTTGTAGGGTGATTTACCCAAGCATCGACTCGAAATGTTAGAACCTTCCTTCACTAATACTGGTACTGACTATTTTGGTCCTATAACCATCAGAGGTAGGTAGGTGCACAAGGAACCCGAAACCAATAAAATCCTACATTTGTATTTTCGTGTGTTGAGTGACGAAAGCTATCCATCTCGAGGTAGTCACTAGCTTTACAAAAGAATCCTTTTTAAATATGTTAAAAAGATTCATTTCACAAAGAGGAAAGCCAAAGGGTTTAGGCAGTGACAATGGGTCTGATTTTTTGGGCGCGGCTAGCGAACTAAAGGAACTTAGTTTTTGGAGTCAACAACCAACAACTTGATTGGCGGTCTATCTCAAGATAACGATAACTAGCACTTCATTCCACCTAAAGCACCTCACATGGGCGGAGTGTGGAAAGCAGGGGTCAAGTCTGCTGAATTCCATTCGAAGAGGGTTATGGGAAACACCTTGTTGACATACAGGAGCTTCTCAAGGGTTTTTGCTCAGGTTGAAGCGATTCTCAACTCAAGAACCCTTGCTCCCCTAACATCGAGTCCATCAGACTTCACTCCATCAACACCGGGTCATTTCCTGATTGGACAGCCTATAACTGCCTCGCCAGACCTCGACTTTAGTGAAAAGGCCGGATGAAAGCTAGCTCGTTGTGCGCTTCATCAAAAAACAATCCAGCATTTTTGGGATCGTTGGCAGGAAGAGTATACAGGGTGATTCAAATGGCGAATTTCCTTTCGGGCACGTTATAATGGACGTTAACGGAGCATGGGAAAAATAATAATAATACAAATTATTATCCGGCTTCGATTTGCAAGTCATCGACAAAAATAAATCTGTTCACTCTGGCAGCATCGCATCAATCCAGGTAGGTATTCAGATCGAAGAGGTACATTACAATAGCATAATTGTATTGTTACCCTGGAAACTCCGTAGAACCTGCCAGACCGGTCGGGTTACAGAATATCCCAGCCAAAAATATCCCGCCACAAATATCCCGGCAATGATATCCAACCCAAAAATTTGCCCGCGGCAAAATTTCCCAATCTGAAAATATCGCAGGACTCCGTAAAACCTCCCCGGAAGAATCGTCACCCGCACTACGTCCCGTGGAAATTACGTCCCCGGGAAAAAACGTTCCAAGGAAAAGACGTCCCAATGAAAATACATCCCCAGGAAAATACGTCGTCGGAAAAAAACGTCCCCTGGAAGAGAAGTCCCTGGAAGAATACATCTCTTCTGGATTACTTCGGATACTCACTCTGATGAGCTTCTTTGTGTCGTCATAATTACTTCCGGAACTCCAGTGGAGACTGTCTCTTTTGTCCTTCATGTGTGTGCTCAGCAGGGCTTCGAACGATATCAAAGGCACAAGGAGCCCAGTGAAGCTTCATAGCTTGACATAACATGAAAGCAGAAGGGGGGCTTACCTATACTCTGAAAGCCAATAAAAGGCTAAGTGGGCCAATTAGAACTCCATGCTGAACTTGAGGATACAAGGAGGCCCGATAGGGCTTCGAGTATCATATTAAGGCACAAGGAGCTTAGCTCGGTGCTTACTCATGCTCCGGAATTCTCGGAAGCAAAGCTTCAAAAGACGTTGATGGAACAAGGGGGCCTAATGGAGCCATGTGTAACACAAGAAGGCAGAAGGGAGCGGACTGGAATTCTGAGAGTCTTGGCACAATAGAGATTCGAATGCTACGGAAAAATGCAAGGCAGTAAGGCTTTAAACAATACTGAAGACACAAGGGGGCCCAATGAAACTTTACATGACAATGAAGGGAAAAGGGGACTGACTGGTACTCTTGAAGCCAATAAAAACGTGAGTAGGCCAATTAGGCTTCATCTCGGGCTCTGGACTACAATTGAGGACACAAGGGGGCCCGAATATCTCATCAAGACACAAGGCGCTTACTTATGCTCCGAAAGTCTCGGAAAGATGTAAGGGGATTCAGCAGGGCTTCAAAAGACATTGAAGAAATAAGGAAACCAAATGAAGCTCTGGATAACAAGTAGGCAACAGGGGGCTCACATGAATTCTGATAGCCATAAAAAACACAAGAGGGCTAACTAGGGTTCCATACTACACTTCAGACACAAGGGGCCCGATATAGCTACGGAAGCCATAGAAAAACTATAAAGGAGGCCAAATGGAGCTATATAATAAAAAAATGCAGGAGGGGTTACTGGAATTTTGATAGCCATGAAAAAACATAACGGGGCTCATCAGGGCTCCAAATTATACTTGAAAATACAAGACAACCCAATTTGGGTCCGAATATCACATACAGGCACAAGGGGCTTACTAGTGCTCGGAAATCCTCGAAAAAGTGCAAAGGGACTCAACAGAGCTTCGAACGGTATTGAAGACACAAGGGGGCCCAATGGAGCTCTGTGTAACAAAATAACTTGAAACTGGACTTGATGGTACCTATTCCGAAAGCCATGAAAAAACATAATGGGGCACAACAGGGTTCCAACTACACTTTAAGACACAATGGGGGCCCGATAAAGCTCCCAACATGACATGATGGCACACCGCTGCTTGCTGATTAAAATTAAAAAAATCTCGAAAATTGAATTAGAGGAATGCGGGGTCCGATAGGGGCCAAATATTACATGAGGGTAAAAAGCACTGGCGGCTCCACGGGGGGTACGACGGTACGGCCGTACCCCCTGTCGCAAATCAGGGGCGCCAAACATCAATTTTGAAAAAAAAATCCACGACTTGTACCGATGGATTACTCTTTGTGAAAAATAATTAACGTAATAAATCAAATCAAATCAAATAAATCTTTATTGTTTTCTTTGATACAATACAGTATCACAAAACAGGAAAAAACAAGCGAATACGCCTCATGGGCATGAGGCTCAGTAGCGCACTTCCTTTTTGGAGGATTAGTGAACGCAAGATGTTAAGTAATTAGGGTTCTACCGTCTTGGGCAAAAAATTCCAATATGGCGGCTAAAATATCGACAGAATCATGAAATTCGGCTTGAAAATCAGAATGATTGTACTAGACAAGGGTAAGTTCCAAGTTTCATGAAAATCGTTCCACTAATAAGAGATTTCAATATGGTGGCCAAGATGGCGGCAGAATTATGAAACTCAGCTTGAAAATAGGAATGATCGTACGAGACAAGCGTAACTCTCAAGTTTCATGAAAATCCTCCCACATATAAGAGATTTCAATATGGCGGCCAAGATGGTGGGGCAATCATGAAATTTGGCTTGAAAATAAGAATGATCGTACTAGACAAGGGTAAGTTTCAAGTTTCATGACAATCGTTCCACTAATAAGAAATTTCAATATGGCAGCCAAGATGGCGGCCGAATTATGAAAGCCATTCTGCCTATTTGGTCCTTGAGAACCTAAGCTATCCACCGGATAAAGTTCAATCTTCAAGGGCTGTAGCTTTAGTTCCCGAGAAGAAGTTCAACTTCATCAAAGTGCACAGGAGATCTCTGTTTTTTGAGAATAATGATAACGATGTATGGATAACAAAAATAGTGCCCATTGGCCACCCTTGGGGACATCAGCTATTAATCGGAAAAAAGTTCCAAGACTCTTGTTTCAATTCTCGAGAAGGAGTACAGCGTCTTAATTTCTGCACGGACTCGGACAGACAGACAGACAGACAGACAAACCGGCCACATAAGCGTCATTCTGTTACTTATATAAAAAAATGTTCTCCAACTGATTTCGACCTCCTGAACACGAATATCGGGTTCAGTTTTGAATTGGAACATTTCTTTTTTATCGAAAAACCGAAAAATGGTAGCCTGTCATATGATTTTTAGTGATACCTACCTACTTTTTTTTGTTATTGAGCGAACATGTTTCGTAATTTGAGTGCCATTATCCTTTAGGTACTTAGTATTGGCTATTTCAAAATGGTCAATTACTATTTCGGCACGTCTGATTTTAAATTTGTAGGGTCGTGTAATATGCGCCGAGCCGTGGCTTTGCGGTCGTTTTCAAAAATTGATAACAATTGACCCGACGGTCGAATCGAAGTGGGGTTTTTGTCAAAAGAAAGTTCAAATTGTTCTCTAAATATAATGCCGTACATGCAGTGATGTATTTCATCAAGAAATTGTAGTTGCCTGCATATCGCAACTTTCTACATCTTACCGCGAATGCCAGCACTTGATCGGCGAAGCCGCCCTACACCAAAATGTCATTTTTGTAATTGTTCATGATCATTTCGACAAAATTTTTCTTGATTCGCGTACCAAGGCCATGAGTTACCCATTCGAGTTGAAATATTTTCTGTATTGAATTTCGTTTTGTTCGGAGGAAAGGATATCAAGCACCAGCAAGCAACGAATAAATCATTTGCGGCCGAGCCGTAGTTTCGGAGTCATTTTCAAAAATTAATAACTATTGGCCTGCACCTCGCACCGATGTGAAATTTTCATTAAAATAAAGTTCAAATCATCCTCTAAATATAACTCCGCATATGTATTATGGTAAAATGATAAGATCGGGTACTTCCTCGCATGTGATAACTTTCGAGATCAGGCCGGCTTCTGAAATGCAGCATTCAACGGCGATGCCGCGCCACACTAAATTGTTATTATTGTAATTGTTTATTATTGTTTCGTCGAGATTTCTCTTGGTTCGGGAAACAAGGTCATGGGCTACCCATTTTAGTAAAAATTTTTCGCAAAAACCTTTTCGTCTAGGACTAGATGCTGTGACGGACGGACAAAGCGAGGACAAAAGCGCCTTCCCGTTTGGAGAAGTGCGCTAAAAACAGTATATACAAATCCATAGGCTCCTATCCTTAAATGAATGAATTCTCCAAAGATGAGAATAGAAAAAAGAACATAACACAATCATAGAGAGATGGTACTTACATCAGTGAGCTGGTATGAAAATATAGAAAAACAAGTTTTATTCTCCCATAACAAAAGAACTCATTTTCATTGCGATTAACGTAATAAAAGCTTGTCAATGAAATTGATAGATAATGTTACGTATGGAAATTCGCTTTGGGCGTCGCGCGATAGAATCTTATTGGAACTATTCTCATAACATTTGTGGAGGTGCAAAGAACTTTTACTCACAACCACCATAATAATTGATCATTACTGGCTTTTTAAAAAGTTGGAAAATGAACCATTACGAACTATCGGCTTGCAGCGCGTTGTGCAGCTACCTTGGCTCTTATCTGTAATGAACCTCTTTCCGTCTCGGTATGTCATGTACTATCACTCACAACCAATATGGCAATTGATTCATTACATACTCTGTTAAGAGGGCGGGAAGTAACTCATTACCTACTCCGCGGGAAAAAGAAGAAATGGTAACTTCAGAAGATAAATTCCAGAATAATGCATCCAACCAAACAATGAGTGGGTAAATCCGTATTCCTGAGTCAAGTTTCAGAAAAATTTATTCGCCGATCTGGAAAATATGGCAAAAAAATATTTTCTAATTTCAATTTTTGAACACCATAATCCTATAAGCTAGGTAGGTACATGGTTATGAGTAAAATAGTATATATGTACTCCCAACTCAGTAAATATGTAGCTCAATACTGCCGAGGGCTAGAGCCTCCAGGCTCCGACAGAACCAAAAGCTGGTCTACTATGACTGGAGAATGACTAAATACCCTGTTAGTAATGACAATGACAGTAGAGTCATATAGGTGTAAATCCATAAAAATTGAAGATTGCATCCTGAAGTTTAGTTTAGTTGACTAGATACGAAAAGAAGAGTTCAATTTATACTATTAAAACCAATCTGTTGTCATGATCGTTTTTCTTTGAAAACTGCTCCTGAATCAACTACATATAGGGAGCTCCAGTGAAATCATAGAGAGAAGCAGGGGCGTACTCACGAGGGAGGGATGAAGGGTATAATCCCCCCTCTAAGGCTTCAACTAACAGGAAAAAATCAGATACAGCATCCCCCAAAGACTTCATGCGCATTACAAAAAAGAATGTATGATGTGTCCCCTGACGTTCACACCTATCCCCTGGCAAACTTTTCAAAACCTGGCCAAGGCTCCAAGGCGGCTCTATTATCATTTGATTGATTAATTGATACCTACTGGACAGAATTTGGGTTATGTTTTTCGAATGGTTTTGCACTTTTGAGTTTTGACAACCACGAAGGGAAGAAAACAAAATTAATCATTATGCCCAAAAATTTTCACCTGCGGCGCTAGTTTTTGGTAGCTGCGATCGCCCAGTACAGACTCGATCTTTGAAATATACACAAAACCTCCTTGATTCCCCCCCCCTATTTGTCCATAAATCTGGGTACGCCACTGCAGAGAACCATGAGGCTTATTTTGATCGTAGCCCTCACCTTGAGCCTTAGGGCGCCTGGCCGGTGAACCGTACCCCCTGTTCAAAAATGCCGGAGCCGCCAGTGGTTAAAAGTTACTCGTACTTGTGCTCCTGAAGTTCGATGTACTAGCAGAAATGTTCGGGATACTTATAGCCCAGGGAGCAAAAATCAGCTTAATAAGGAAATAATTGTTTCCTGGCTGGAAACTAGCTTGAAACGATCTGTGTAGCTTGATACACTTAATTCAAATTCAAATTCAAATTCATTTATTTTCTCAACCAATTAAGAAGTGGTCAGCTCACAGTCTTCCTGTAAAATGTTTTGAAGGCCCTCTGAAATCATCAAAATTTACAGTAGCAAGAAATGTATGTAACAGTATATTATATACCAAGGAACCAAAGTGAATTTTTGATCCCTTGGGTGAAGTTTGTTGCTCAAGGGCCATTTGGGTTCAAATCCCCAAATATAAAAATTCACTTTGGTTCCTTGGTATATAATATACTGTTATATAGATTCCTTGGTACTGTGAATTTTTGATATTTTGATGATTTCAGAGGGCCTTCAAAACATTTAACAGTAAAGCTGTGAGCTGACCACTTCTTTAGTATATTAAGTGAAGCTTATAGAGCAAGTCCATATTGATATTGGACTCGTGTTAGGTGCTTAGAGTGTCGCATATAGGCTAAATCGAAGAAATATGTAAAATTTCTCTGATCTGATTTGATTCCTTCAGTACACCCTGTATATGTACAATGTGACGTTTTTGACTTTTCTATATTCGTAATCAACGGTTCAAGAGAAAGAGTTTAAGACCATCACCGCAACTGTAGCATTTGGATTCTTGAGAAATCTCATTTTGAAATTTTTTGTCACATCGACATTTTAGTTTTTCGAGTCAAGTGGCCATGAAGCTTTTACGACAATGCCTCTCGCTTCCAGAAGCTTTATCTCAAAAACCATTGGTCGCAAAAAGGTCATTTAAAAACTTTTCCGTAGGGAATTTCATTGGTTTCAAAATGACTTCTCACATCTTTTGCTGTCAGATGGCCCAAAATCAAGATATCCGGCAAAAACCACGCTGGTGCACTTTTTGTTGATGATGGCGACATAATGCCGACATTTCCGAAATGTGGGAAATCAGTATATCAAAACCTAAGCCACACAGATCATTTTAAGCTAGTTTCCAGCCAGGAAACAATTATTTCCTTATGAGCTGATTTTTGCTCCCTGGCGCCTGGGCTATTGTCTCTTTCTTTATATCCAGTTTGTAGTCTTGATGAGCTTTAATAATTATGTTTTTTTTTTCTGGGGACGTAATTTCTAAGAAACATCCCACGCGGAGAGGCTCTATCACCAAAGAGCTGGAAGGTGGGACGCGTCACGCAGACTCATCCCGGCAAGGATGGAATTGTCCGAGTACTCGGGTAGTCACCGTTCGGCTGCCGGATCACACCATCCTGACACGACCAATAGTGAGGTATGCCTGCTTCCGAAGTTGGATTAAATGTGCGGAAGTTGAGTGTTTGATTGAAACGCAGAGTGCAATTGTTTGTTGTGTTCGAATATATATTTTCTTAGTGGACTGAGGGATATTCAATAATTCATAAACTTGTCCAAGTATCTTATTTTTATTGATGATGTTGGAGGTACTTGAGTACTAGATAGGACTAGTCGTTCAGTACTTACGTTTCAAAGAAAGACGAAAGATGGTAGAATCACGACTGGGTTACTGGAAGATGGAATCAGTGACACGTACAGAAGTTCTATTCGCTGGTGACGTGGCAGTGGGGAGAGAATCGGGAGAGGACCTACAATACAACTTGAATTTATTAAACGAAGAACTACGGGAAGTGGATATGAAGATGAACGTGAACAACACAAAGATTATGATTATGACACCAAATATCTAAGAACAATACTTGAAGGGAACGGAAGGCAGGACAGAAAATTGAGTGTAAAAAATTGGTAGGATGGGGAGAATATACAACTCCACGAGAAATACATTTTTTAGGAAGAGACAAGTTACCAAGGAAATAAAGGTCGATGTGGTGAGTGAGCTGGTGACCGCAACCCTGATTTATGGGGGCCAATCGTGGACTTTGACAAGAAAGAACGCGAGTCGGGTGAATGCTGCAGAGATGAGATTCCTGCGAAAAATAGAGGGGAAGGCAAAAAGGGACAGAGTCAGAAACGAGGTTTGCAGAGAGCAGTTGAAGATGGAGCCCATATTGACGAAGATCCGGGAAAGACAACTGGGATGACTGGGACAGATTCGCGAAAGATTGTCATGAGAACGCTCACCTATCACTTAACAGATTGCCCAACTTGATGATACTTGTTGGTTGAACTTTCGGCTGAACCATGAATCCAGGTAAAAACTTTTTGTTAAACCACCCTACGGAGCTTTTTTAGAAATTTACTGTCTGTGTCCACGTGATGGATCTACGCTGTTGACCCTAGAGTACTTATGAGGTCAGAGATGTAGGTAACTGCAAGGCGTAAGACAACGGATAATAATCACTCTTCGAGAAGTGCCTGCTTCTAGACGCAAACACTTAAATTTAGCGCAAAAAGTTTCATTATGCAGTTAATAATATTCCTTTAGCGCGCAGCTTAAATCTCTGAAATTTACAACCTCACCGCACCACCAGTATAAACCGTATATCAAACAATTTTATAGTTGGCGCATTATTTCTTAAATACTCCAAAGTAGATGCACTGTAGGTAGGCAGGTAGTAAAATGATTTTCAAATGAATTTAACGGCCCCCTCTGTTGTCGCGCACACAGTTATTTACAGTGTTATTTATTTCGAAAATACCTCCGGCATTCGGGAAAAATCGCCAGAATATACCCTGATGCACGGCTGTATAGCAGGCATGCCTATGCTTAAGTGCGAATAATGCTTTTCGATATAAGGTACAATCATAAAACAACAATAAATTACGCATTCTACAAGGAAATAATGGAGGTTTTATTAAGTAATATAATAAACAATATCGTAATTTTTAGCTGATGCGTTTTATGATTCATAAATTCCGATCGCCGGCCAATTATCCGTACACATGGTTTTTGCACAATATGCTCAAGCCGTGCGTGCGTATTCACAAGGTTTTAAAAAAGGTACATTTTGTGCGGAATAAATAACCGTTTTCGATTTGACCGCCGTAGGGGAGAGCGGTCCGGTGTTGGACTGGCTCCGAAATGGGACATAAAAAACCGTAAGTGAATTGAAAACAGGTGACTCGTTTTGTATATTTTTAAACCAAAATGAAGAGAGTTGGAAGGCCTTCAGCAATAATGTATTACTCGAACCCTATTCCAATTTGACATGCTTGAAAGGGCGGTCATCCTGCCTTAGAGCATTAAGCAGGATTATTAAATTCAGCTTATCGTATGTCCCCCTAAATTATATTGACCTGTCCCGGGATTTTTGGGACAACATTTTTCCAGAGGATAAACTGGGGTTGAAGACTTTTACAATGATTTTTTTTCACTGTCACCCGTATGCTTTACGGTTCTCCCAAGATGTTCCATTTTCTCAATTTTTCAACCTTATTTCCGGAGGTCACTTTGGATCCGTTATTAACCTCGGGTTCCACCAAACTTTTATCAGCGCGATAACTTTATCAGTCTCATAGTAACTAAGCAACTGGCCATCCTATTGGCTGGTGCATAGCAACTATCAGAGTGATAGATTTAATCTGCTCTTGAAATTTTGGTGGAACCCGAGGTAGGACTCACAAATGTACTATAGATCCAAAAAAAAATCTGTTAGCGGGACCTTTTGTAAGATATTGGACCTATTTTCGCCTCCTGGTATTGTATAGGACCCAACTTAGATTCTATTATGGAACCAACCATGTCATTCAGAATAGTTTAGATAAGAAATAGTTCAACATGAACCATCAAAAGAAATTTGGATTTTTTCCTTGCCTTTTAAACATTTTAATAATTCATTATAGGCATGAATCAGCCAAAATATACACATATCAGCATTGAACTGTCGCCAATAATAGGAAAAACATTTACCGCACTGCATCTAAACATATCGCAGAAAACAATAATACTTATTAGTTATTACTACAAACTATTAAAAGTCACTTCCTCATTTTTGTTGGCAATCATAAAACAGAATCAGTTGCAATAAAACCAACCGACAATTCGTTTCGAAACATTGGACGTGGAAAATTCTATACAATTGGTTGCAACAAACTTACCTTTGGAAAAACAAGCACCGGCGATTCGTCTGGCAGTTGTCGTTGATTTTCAAAAAAAATGACAATCAATTTACTGAGCAAACGTTCTCGTGCTGAATGAAAAATTACTTTTGACTTTTTGACCATATGAAAATAAATTGAAATCTGCATCCAAAAAACCTCTTGCGGGGATGTGTTGGTAATACAATTACAGCAGAATTATTAATTGAACGTGTCCCACAAGCGTACTTCCTCGAGGGGTTGATAAGTCTTTCTTCTCGTCTGTGTATATGGCTCGTTGTTCCGTAGAGGATAAAAGGATGATGATCTTCACACTCACGCAGGCGTAATAATACTTTTTTTGTTGATAAATATATAAATATTTGGTGTGTGTAACAACATAACAACATCTATTTGGCTTCGGTTTTTTTTGTAAGATCGGACGAAATAGTATATTTTTATATCAATACGTTGCATTTAAATTGCAGATTGACAGACTTGAACGAAGAGTTGCTGAAAGCTCTCCTTTCTTGGTGTGTCTTGTTATCTAAAGTCGTGAAAAGAAAACAATACATGCATTACAAAAAAGACAAGTTGACAAAGCAAAACACCCAAAATTTTTTGACTTGAGAAAAGCGAGACTTATTGCGAAAAAAGCTACTCTTGCAAAAGTTATTGTTAAGTAATCGGAATGAACAATTTTGGGTGGTAGTTAATTTTTTAATCATCCATACTGACGGGTCGAATTTCGAAGCTCCACTCCGTCGTACATGTTGAGGTTGTGCATTCTTGAGTACTCGTTGACAACCCGCTTTCCTAAATAACCGTCGTGTGAATTAATATCAAATCATTACAGAAGACAAAGGGACAAGAACTGAATACAAATTGTGTGAGAAAAAACGAATTTGTATTCAGCTTCACATGGTTGAAGGTTGTATACAGGTATTAAAAGCATTATTTTTGCAGGAACAAACACAGATATATTTGAGAACATTTTTACAAGTATTAATTAAATATCAATAAAAATTACATTCACTTGAGCGCAAATTGGAACACGTATCAGTCAAAAATAGATATGCGGCAATGGGTGAAGTACTGACCTTCGTCAATCCGCCTGGAGGCTTCTTCGAGGTCGGCTCTGGCGTCCTTCAAGATGGCATACATCAGCGGCATCATTTCCCACGGGTATTTGAACCTTTCTAATAATTTTTGGCAATCTTCTAGGAGGTCTGTGCTTTGGGCTGTAACAAAAGAAAAATCAGTTAGAAATTTTGCATTTTTAAATTATGCATATTGTCTTCAGGGAAGGACATTGGAATAAAAATTAGGTACCTAGATACCTGAATGTATAGTAGAAAAAATTAAAAAAGCCTCAGCAAGGCCAACGCAAGTAAAAAAAATATACGTAAAATATTCAATCTATACAATAAAATATGAGCTTGATTTAGAACAGCGAAAACACTGAAACTACAAAATAAAAATCTGTAGACACCTACTCAACGTTCACAACGTTTCATTTCACGCACGTAATACAATTTTCATTGACGATTCAAAATTGAATAAACAACAAAATGGCAACATTTCAAATGACGCACCCACCATAATGCTACCGGTATATGGCGGAAGTGTTGAACCTCTTTGAAGTGTTAACTGTTTATGGGTTTGAATTACGCGCCACTTTATGGCAATGTATGCCAGCATTGTCACCTGTATAAATGGGCAGTTAGGCACCTTTCATTTCTTCAGAAGAAAAATTCCTGGTATGAACCGAATATACCTATACAAAATTTCAGACGATTTGAAAAGTTATTTGTTCGTTTTTACTATTCAACACCAAGTGAAGACAAAGTCTAGCGAGCAATTCCCACTAAACATGAGTAAGTCAATTCAACGTTTGTATTACAACGCTTTTTTTCAAGATCGGACTTGGAAACTAATAACTGAACGGTGTTTAAGAAAGTTTAACAATTATTGTTAGTGATAATTATCAAAGAACGTTTTTGGTTGAAAAGGAAACGTTTTATTTTATTCTGATGGAAACGTCCCCAAGACGTTCAAGGTAAAGCGTTAATATATTGTCAAAAAGTTGCCGTTGAGCAAACGGAAATTGAGAGAAGCTTTATTACCGTTATTGATGTTTCAGGAAACGTTTCAGGTTAGAAAATGGAAGATTTATTTTAATTTCAATGAAAACGTATCTAACTTCCGGTTCCACCAAACTTTTATCAACGAATTAAATTTATCACTCCAATAGTAACTAAGTCACTGGCCATGCTATTGGCTGGTGCATAGCAACTATCAGCCTGATAGATTGAATCAGATCATAAAACTTTGGTGGAACCGGAGGTGAGATGTTCAAAGTAATAAAAATTTGTGTCTTGCACAGCTGATGATGGACTTTGGACTGCAACTAGTCCGTTTCCGGTTTAAATATTGAAGGAACTTATTGGAAAAGACACAATTTTTATTACACTAATAACGACATACACCCAACAATAGATTCAAACATAATTCATGTTCAAAGTAAACTACGCAACATTGAGTACGACACATAAAAAATGTTGCCCCTTTTCACATTTATAACTCCTGATTGTTTTGGACGATCTGAAATCTGTTTGTGTCGTTGCTTAGCCCAATCGTCCAATAATCCATAACTGTGAATAAGAAACTGAATGCAACTTGATTAAAGTTTATACAGGGTGACATGTATAGCGGTGCAAAACTGCCAGGCGTTCTATTCAACATGCTCTAATTTGAACAAATTTCTTATTTTCTGGATTCTAAGATTGGACGGATAAAAGATAACTTCATACTTTGCCACCTTACTTGATTCATTTCCCTAGCCTCCTTAATCACAGAGTGGTATCAAAAAAACATTTTTTTGGTTTTTCGGCGATATCATTTTTTATTCTTGACTGATTTGCAAATACAGGGCTCGAACTGAAGCTGAAACCTCAAGTAAGAAGATCCCATAATCAGAATCAGGGTGACCTGACGTTTCATCGGTCCCGTAACCTGGCTTTGAATGAGAATTCACCAATAATCAACCTTGGCCTTGAGCGAAACACTCATTCTGAACAACTTCTGATATATGGAGCTTGAATGAGACAAGAACTGTTGATAAAGAAACGGAAGTACAACTGCATGTTATCAAGGCAAAATCATCTTTCTTGCTCAAATGAAATAGCCTGTAACTAACGTTACGAGATACATCGCTCACCTGCAGCTTTTGTAACCAACGTTACGGAAATTCCAACTGACAGGACTTTTTAATTCTGAATGTTCCAATCTCTGTAACGTTAGTTACACGATTTCATATACGAGCAAGAAAGATTATTCTGCCTTGATAACGAGCACTTGTGATTTTGTCCCTTTTCAGCTTTTTGTAAACATTCAAGCTCTAAACATCTGGAGATGTTTATAATAAATGCTTCGCTCAAGGGCAAGGTCGATTATTATCAGTCCATTCTTATCCCAGCCCAAATTCCGGGACCGATGAAACGTCGGGTCACTTTTGACGGAACCATACATTTTTTATGTTTATTTCCAGTCGATTCTGAATAATATGCACTCTTCTTACTTGAGGGTCCAGCTTCAATTTAAGCCCTGGATTTTGGAAATTGGTCAAGAATAAAAGATGATATCACCGAAAAACCAAGAAACTGTTTTTTTTGACACCACCATGTAGATAAAGAGGATAGGGGAATAAATCGAATAACGTGGCGAGGTATGAAGTTATCTTTTGTGCCTCCAATTTTGGAGTCCAGAAAAAAGAAAATTTCTTCACCTGGAAGCATGTTGAACGCCTGGCCGTTCTGCACCGCTATACATGTCATCCTGTATGAACTTTACTAAAGTTTCACTGAGTTCACGTAGTTCAGTAAGGCGTTAGGGGATTGTCAAAACAAAGGTCAAAACAATAATTATCGTTGAACAAGCGGAACTTGAGAATAAGACTGGAAATTTTCGGTATTCTCTGATTCAAATCATTATCAACATTCATTCATTTATTCGTTTGAATATATTTATTTTAGCATTTGAATTATGTCAATATTTAAATATCAAAATAATTATATTCGATGTAAATTGAACACCCTGTGGTGAAAAATCCTAAGATGAACTAAATATCAAAAAGAAAGTTTGGAAGGGTTCTGAAAAATTGCAGTTAATCCGCAAAGGAGCTAAGCAGGAGGGACTCCGGGGAATCTAGTCAGAAACGACATCTTCATGCAATGCATGCATGGTTTTCATGCAAAAAAAACCCACAATCACCTGTTCATAGCTTTTGCGCGAGGTGCGAAGCGCCGAGGAATACATCACAACAATGAACATAAATAACATGATTAGCTGATTCATAAGTTGACCTCTATTCATTTAGTTCAATAATAAAATAAAATGCTTGCATAATAATAAAAAGTGAAACTGGCAAATCTACACCGGAGGAGGTTCCATTAAAGATAAAAACACCGAAATCTACTGGATGAAGGACGCTGGGGCGATAAGATATTGACGAATATCAACTGACAGCTTTTTTAACGAAGCTTGCAGCTAAAGGTGAGAAGCACCGAGTAATATAAGTCGGCAAGGGGAGCCAACAGCTGATTTGGTCTTCGTGATGTTATATTCCTCGGTGCTCCGCACCTCGGCCTTCGAGCTCTTATCAGTTGAATTACTATACCTTCTATGAGCTGCTCTTTAGGCTTAGCCTGCAGGCTGCAGATCGCACCTATGGCATCACAAGGCCAAAATGACAGTTCACGACTTTTGCGCAAGGTGCGAAGCACCGAGAAATATAATGCGAATCAGAAATGATTTGATTGTCATTTCAATACAATGATGGAATAGATGCTTGCATGCGTAATAATGTAAAGTAAAACTGGCAAATTTACATCGCTGGAGCTTTCATTGGAAGAAAAAAGGATAAGTGAGTTAAATAACGTATTCTGTAAACACTAAAGAACCTTAAGTGAAATAAAGCATTTTATGGAAACTCTTGAGAACTCCAAAGAATTCCGGCTGAACAAAACCTGAAAGAACTCTGATAAAGCTCAGCAGCTAACATGCGGAAAATTCAGCCGCAGTGACCTCTTTAGTACAAGTTGGAGGACCTCAATGTGAATCAGAATATTATAAAGGGACTTTGAGGAATTCCGAAGGATTCTGGATAAAACCCAGATGAACGTCAGCGAGAATTCAGTTATAAAAGTTACTTTTTCTGCAAGTTTGAAGATCTTCATGAGGAATCCGGGAAAGTCCTGGGTACCTCTGGAGGTGCCCAGTAGAGGAATTTCGGGAAACTTGCGGTGAATTCAGTCGCAAACGAGAGCTGATTTGTGAAAGTTGGAGAATTTCAATTTGTACAACATTGGAGGGAAACTGAATATTTCAGGGTAACTCCATCGAAGTCTGGAAAAAGCCCGTGGATTCCAAATGGAGCTCAATGAAAAAATTCCGTGGAGTTCAGACGCAGAAGTGACCTATTCTGTCGGATTATTGAACCTCAAGTGAAATTAATACCCAGTCTAGGAGAACTCCGATGAACTCTGAGGAATTTCGAGAGATTTTAGAGAGACACACAGGAACTTTGGAGGAAGTTAAGGGAGGAGGGAGGGAGGGAGGAGGGAGGAGAGGAGGGAGGAGGAAGTTAAGGAAGTTTGGACAAAGGGACTCAAAAGACTTCAATAGCGAAATCGAAATATCTCAAGGGTAATTAAATTTTCTATGAAAATTCACAAATTCGGTAAAAACTCGAAGGAACTTTGGGGGACCTCGACAGTAAGGCTGGGAATTTTTGGAATTCTCTGATTCAAATATATCTTTGTCTTTATCGAGGTTTTTATATTCAAATATTCAAATTAGTCAAATATTTGAATTATTTCAATAATTCAAACTTACTTGGATACATCAAAATATATAAGAAAAATCGATTATTAGTGAATATTCAGTTATGTATGGAAATAATTTCTATTTAAAAATAAGTATCTAAATACATAAATAATTTCAATTGTATTACCAGCTTTACTTGAGAATCGTTCAATTGGCATTAGCGATTATTAAAAAACCATCTCTGCTTAGAAAATGACGTCAAGTTGCCCCAGTAAGTCAGGGCTACACCGAGAGATGGCGCCTAACTTCGAACTCCCCGCCTAGGTTAGAGCCAGTTCAAGATTAAGCGGACGTGAATGGTTAACAGAGACGTTTAAACGAGCGACATTAGACTGTTCAATCAACTTTTTGGGTTTATGGAAAAGTCCAGTTCATCGAAGTTGAGAATTCTTTTCTTATTGTAACGCGGCATTTGAACACGCAGCCAAGCTGAAGAGGTTTGCACAATACTAGGTGTAGCATTGGCAACCGGCAACTGGTAGATGAGTTAGATTGAATGCAAATGAGGAGAATATTCAAAAGTAACCGTTTAGATAGTTGACATAGTCTACCATAGATGATCAAGTTCGGCATTTTCTACATAATCCACATTGTTCACATGTTGTTTACATATTTATTTTATATCTTACGTATAAAATAAATAGATATTTTATATCTAACGTATAAAATAAATAGATTAGGCGTAAAAAAAAACATCAGTGAACGGAACTTGAAGGGAGATACGTTTAATTAGCGTCACCCACGATTTAAAACCATATCCGATTAGAAAATTCACGTTTTGTTTAGATTCTGATGAGAACGTTGAAAAAAGTACAAATTAAACTGTTATATCATTGTCAAAAAATGATCGTTGAATGAACGTTGGCGTTTGGCCTATAATGTGCGAGCTATCCCAGTGAATCAGAGCCACACCGAGAGATGGCGCCCTGACTTCTGACTCACCGCTTCAGTCAGAACCAGTTCAAGTTAATACAAAAGTACAGGGTCTTTTTTTAGCAATGTCACTATTCCGGAAGCTTCTGGTACACAAAGTACGCAACATTTTGGCAAGGGTATGGCAGCATCTTGTAGTTCACAGTTTCAAGTTTTGTTCGACACTACAACCATGGTTGGCAGTCATCAACTTCGTGTACACGGTGCCAAGAGCCTCAAAGTTGCAAATTTTTTGTTTCTTCATTTTGAAATTCAAAATTTTCTTCCATTTCTGTACCAATTCACTTGAAACTTGTAACAAATTGAAACCTAGAATTTGAATTTTGATACGGTGAAAGTTGTCTCCGTGCAACTTCAGGGTGATGGCCGCCGTTTCCCAAAAAAGTCTTTAATCAGAAATGCAGTGCTCGGCGGGTGTCACAGAATCTCGAAACGTAACTTCAGTGCAGATATTTTTGATTCTCTTCTCAAGATAACGAACGTCCCTGATAACGTCTGTGAATACCTGGTCTTTGAGAATGCCTACAAAGAAAAAACAAAGCGACTTTTTAACACTGTTTCGTTCCATTTCCAAGCACAACATTTTGTTCTGTCGCACCGTGCAGACAAAGTTGATGGCTGACAACTGTGGTTGAAGTGTCAAACAAAGCTTGAAACTATAAGTTACAAGATGCTGCCATGCCCTTGTTGATAAGTTTCTTACTTCGCCTGTCAGGTTCAGGAGCCATTCAAATGATGACATCCATAAAAAAGACCCTGTACAAGCCACACTCATCAAAATCGAAGCAGTCGAAGCTGCTGGAACACAGCCCACTCGAATCATGTAGAAATCAGACAGCCTATACATCTTACCGTGGGTTCCACCAAAATATTTAACCAGCTTATAGCTAACTCGAGATATCTTTTGATGGATTTTGGCCAAAGTAAATCACGAAAGGGTGGTGTACTTCCGATTTAACGTATTTTCCATTAATGAATCTACCAGCATTGACCAGAAAAAAATCCGTTTAAACTCGGTTTAGCTTAAACCGGTGATCTTAAATTTTTTGGTGGAACCCGTGGTTAGTGTTTTAGTGGTTGGACTTTTGGAGATGGGTTCATTGAACGCACGAAAACGCCAAAGATGACGTTTAAAAGTCGTTTAACGAGTCTATCCGGTGGTTGAACTAGAAGTGAATGGTTGAAGAAACACCTCCGAACAGAGACTTTAGAATGTTAAAGGTCGTTTCGCTTGAGTTTCTTTTGAATGCGCATGTGTGGCGCGAATTTCATAGTTTCGTACACCGATATTCAATAATTAGTACAGGAAAATACAGGGTGTCTCAAAACTCGCGCCCCACAGCTCCACTCAAAATATGGAATCTTCTATGAAGACCCCAAAAGTTGTTAAAAAAATTTCGACTTTTATTTTTCAAGTTATGGAGGGTCAAAGGCTGGTTCATCGAACCCTTCTGTTTTCGTTATTTCAAAAGATTTTTCTGAACTGTTTATGGCATAATATTGAGTAAGAAATATCAACCACTGAATGTGTACTGAATTTCCATTTACTACACAAGGTGGAGTCATACACTAAAAAACTCCGAAACTAAAAACTCCAATTTCGGTAAAAAACTCCTCCCAAAAAAATTATTTGGAACAAAACCGTGTTATTGTCTTCTCTACATTGGTTAAGGGATCAAAAGAAACGTTTGCAGGCATTTTTGAAAACAAATAATTTTCGAGGTTTATCACTCACCCTGTATAGTAAATGGAAATCTAGTACACATCCAGTGGTTGATATTTTTTACTCAATATTATGTCATAAACAGATTACAAAAACCTTTTGAAATAACGAAACTAGAAGGGTTCGAAGGACCAACCTTTGACCCTCCATAACTTGGGAAATGAAAGTCGAAAAAAAAATTTATCAACTTTTGGGGGCTTTATAGAAGATTCCATATACCGAGTGGAGCTTTGGGGCGCGAGTATTGAGACACCCTGTATTGTAGTGCACCCAAAATTCCACAAATAATTTGGTTTAACAATGTTGATACCATTGTTGGTATTCGAAGGGAATATTTTATTTCGAAGGGAATATTTTATTGAAATAATTAATTCAATGATCATTTGTGGAAGTACAGGAACAACAAAAATGGCAACAGCGCTAGGAACAACAAGAGATCGGTGCCAACTGTCACTTGTGACAATTATGACACTTCTTGTTACCTAATCTTCATTTCACTTGCTCATGTTTTAGCGAAAGAACACAGCTCGTTGAAAGTGGTTTTACCGAGAAGTAAGTCGAAGGAGCTACGGAGAGATGCGTTTACGGTGTGTGTAAAAATGACAGCCAGGAACCAGTAGCTGATCAGGGGACAGAGCATGCAGCGTTGCCATTAAAACTGACAGGTGTACGGAAGTTTTCAAAATTTGGCGCCTTCACGCATACGCACCTGCCCAAACGAAAAAGGCTATTTAACGTTGTGCATGTTTACAGTTTATTCTATTAGTATTCACTCCGACGTCTCTAAAACGTTTGATGTTGCGTTTCAAAGACGTTCCGTGATGCAAAAATGCTAAAGGTAACGTTTCATAAACGTTCAAGCGTTTTGAACACAACTGACTTGGCGCTTCAAAAACGTTTGGAAAACGTTGAAGTTCACTGTCTTAAACGATTCTTTTTATTGTTTTATAAACGTACAAACTAAACGTTTAAACGTGTGACATCCGGCCATTTATTTGGCGATTTTTCAAGTTTCCGACGTTTGGTTTCCTAGGTACCTGTTTCAAATGTTTTATAACGATGTTGGGCTTATTAGGAGCATAAGAATCTCGGGTTGAGTAGATTGAGGATTGATAAGTGAAACAGACGAGCAGAAACAACAGTGCAGGTAGATGTCTGTGAAAGTAGGCAACCGACATGTTTAGAGAAGCAATTAGGCATTTCCATTGACGTCACAGCAGTGTTGCCAACTGTCCAGAATTGCCCGCCAAATTTGAACCAAATGATGTTCGGGAACAACCGAACTACAGGGCGCTTATGGAGTTCCAGTCTCTGCATTTTTTTCCTCGGCTACCTGTTTGAGTTTGAAACTTTTGTATCAAGTTCAAAGCAATGTCCCTAATGCGCTGCAAAATAATAGTGGAGCGAAATCGGCCTGAAAAGTCGTCGTTTTTTTTTTAAGGTATAACAGCACCAAACCTTATAGGTCTTATAGAGAATCAAATTCCACGTATGTATGGTCATTTTGGGGATGATCTTGTGGTAGGGACCTTTTTTATGGGCAAAAAACCTCAAAAATTGGAAATTAGCAGTTCAGCATTCACAACGTTATATTTCTGGATCCAGTTGAGCTATCGGTCTGTTCTTTTTTTTAAATGAAAGTACATTGAGAAACCTTTCCAATGGTACATCACTGACTAAAGATTATTGTTCACGAACGTGTTTATAGAACAATAAACATTATATTGACCAAAAATGCAGTCCCTTTTTGACCATGCGAGGAACTTCTTTCCTCGTAGGAATTTTTATATACAACCTGCGAGGAAAATGAAGCCGAAATATCAGAGAAAATTATAAAGAAAGTTTCATTGATCTAGGCCGTATAGTTTGTCAGTTATGAATTTTTTTCTGGCGCATTGAGTTGGAACGTCGCTCGGCGTGTGCTTGCATACAGTAAATCGCCGCATAACAAACAGTGAACGCGGCACGGCGCGCGGCGATTTACTGTATGCAAGCACACGCCAGGCGACGTTCCAACTCAATGCGCCAGAAAAAAAATCATAACTGACAAACTATACGGCCTAGATCAATGAAACTTTCTTTAAAATTTTCTCTGATATTTCGGCTTCATTTTCCTCGCAGGTTGTATCTAGAAATTCCTACGAGGAAAGAAGTTCTTCGCATGGTCAAAAAGGGACTGCATTTTTGGTCAATATAGTGTTTATTGTTCTATAAACACGTTCGTGAACAATTATCTTTAGTCAGTGATGTACCATTGGAAAGGTTTTCCCATGTACTTTTATTTAAAAAAAAGAACAGACCGATAGCTCAACTGGATCCAGAAATATAACGTTGTGAATGCTGAACTGCTCCTTTTCAATTTTTGAGGTTTTTTACCCATAAAAAAGGTCCCTACCACAAGATCATCCCCAAAATGACCATACATACGTGGAATTTAATTCTCTACAAGACCTATAAGGTTTGGTGCTGTTATACCTTCAAAAAAAAAACGACGACTTTTCAGGCCGATTTCGCTCCACTATAAGTTCTTGTGGAAAAGTGTGTTTTTTTGTGAAAATGCAAGCCAAACACGTTAGGTTAACTCCACAGGGTAGTGGTGAAAATTCATATGTTCCTACAAAATTGGGCATGAACTTTGCCACCAAACCTCACCTGAATGTTGGGGGTTTACGTTCCCGGCAGTGCTGGAGTGATATGCCTTGTGTGGGGCTAGGTATGTACCTCTTCGGTTTGTGCTTCCCAATCACCCAAATACTTGAGGCCCAGCTTTTACTGCTGGATTGAAGAAACAAACAATAGTTTTTGTTTATATTATATATTTTAAAAGTGCAGGAATGTCTTCACTTCGGTTGTAGGATATGGACAGAGGCAAAACATGGAAGTTTAACTCGAACAGCTGTTCGGCCACCGAAGATGTATTCGGTCACCGGAGCCCTCTTTGACAGAAATTTTACACCTGATTTAACGATATTGAATTTTCAACTACAACTTGATTGTGTCAAGATACATTTCTTGAAAATACAAATATTCATTGTTCTATTGAGGATTCTAGGCTCCAAATTGTGGTCGACGTAGCAATTCCTCAGT
This sequence comes from Anaspis maculata, assembly GCA_949128115.1. NCBI lineage: Eukaryota > Metazoa > Arthropoda > Insecta > Coleoptera > Scraptiidae > Anaspis > Anaspis maculata. The sequence continues at coordinate 123,758,520 of OX421961.1, forward strand.
CCGTAGATTTTCCCATTTTTAGATTGCCGAAGGCCACAATTCTTGACACAGGTACTTCCTGAAACTAGATAGGCTTAGCAACAGATAATCTTGTGCAAACATCATAACTGTATTACAGCAATTTAGTTACCCATCCTAATTGTTATCGATACAACCTCCGTATATTTTTTCAAGTGTATTTCTTCCTTCCTCCTTCCCATTTCTTGGCGCTTTGGGATACATTCTGTGATGCCTCGTACTTCCACGAGCCCCAGCGTTCCGAGAAAACCATGAATTTCTCATTTTTTCCTCAAAAAAAAAAAGATTCAACCACTCCAAACTCCAACCCAACGTTCACGTTCATTGAGCCCTCTACATCTCTAGTCATGCTTTCTCCATTGCTTTCACAAGCCTAGATGTTCGAATTGACAATAGTTTCCATTTTCTACTTCACTGTAGTTGTAATATTTGCTGTGATATAAGCACATGTGAACCAGATGGGATCGGCTCCGAGTATTTTCATCTTCTGTTGACCAAATCGTACACCTGACTTGACAATCTTGAATTTTCAGTTGATGGCTTCATCGCGGCAAGACACATTGCTTAAAAAATCCTGAAATTTCTTCTTGTGAGCAGGATTTGAGGTAACATTGTGGTCAACTTAGAAATTCCTTGGTCGCTGGATTTTCCCATTTCACGATCGCCACAGGTCATAGTTTTTGCCACAGGTTATAGTTTTTGCCACAGCCATACTTTTTAAAATCAGAAGGGCGCTTAGTAATGATAATTTGTAAAATCATCTCACATTTATTCTGTATTCTAACAATTTAGTCAGCTTTTTACCTTATCGGCAGGATAATAAACTGGCATATTTTCTCCTTCCCAGATGTCTTTGAGTCGCATTTCTTGGCACTTTGAGATACTTCCTGAGATGCTCTTTTCTTCCAGGAATCTAGTTTTCCGAAAAAGCCACGGTTTTCTTTTTTTTTCGACGAAAATGATTTGAGCACTCCACCAAACTTTCTTGTTTATTAAGCTATTTGGGGCAGCACATCTCCAACTATCAGTATTGATCGAAGCGCCAGAGTTTCCTGAACAATTATCACGCACAAACTTGCTTCCTACTGTATCCAAAATCTCAAAAAAGTACTTTTATCCCAATCATAACAACGCGGGTTGTTTCCGAACACTTTTCTTTGAGGTTATAAATTCAACTAGGTTGGCAACACTGACAAGCTCGTGACGTCATGTGGAAATGCCTAATACCATGATTTTTCAGATTCATGATTCTTCACAAGCAGGTGTTGCTGTGAAGCGACAGATCTCATGCTACCCAGAGAAGGTCGTCTTTTGTTATCCGAGAAATTGATGTGCGAGTTATCAGACAAAAGAAAAGAACTTGAACGTCAACCTCCAGTTTTCCATCTCTGTAAAAGCGTCTGTGTATTTCCAAAGGATCTGAACAAGGTAATCAATTGGAAATGTGTGAAATGATTCCATGGTCACGAGAAAGTGACACACTAATTTGTATCAGGGCGTTTTTTTCGCTAAGGATCATTTGATGGGGCAACTTTTTTGCGGAAATAGGTACATACTGTTCCGTTTCTTCGTTAAGTCATAAAATGGATAGCAGTCGCTTATTATCAATGGATATAACCAATGGAAAATGATCAAATAAATTTTATGTTGAAGTCTTCAAACTGCTGCTGCTGTTGAAAGTGCCTCCCCCCATGAGTAGTAAAATACTCAAAGTCTTTCTATAGATATTTTTAAATGATATCTAGACAGCAGGCACCTATATTTCATGATGAATAGTTAAGTATCAACCTACATTTTGTAATACCTACCTAGTGAATTCTTAATATACTGTTCGGTTTTTATCCAGAAGCTGGTGTAGGTAACCCATATATTATTCTGCTTTCAGCAAGTTCAAAGGTGAATTGTTTCCCACACTATTATTTCCATTTTGTCATAATAATATACTTATTCGATACCTATTCAGCTTTCGCTCATTTCCACTTTCACAGTCGGAGACCACCTCCATAGAAACGCCCAGCTGCAGTGAGCCGTCCACACAGTATCATTTCCAGCTCGGTCTCATTGATTACCTTCTTTCACATTTTGCGCTCATTGTCGTTCGAGCTGCAAACCTCGTACAAAACCGACGTGGGCGACTCTTGACTGTACGGAAAAATGAAGAAGGAATATAAAAAGGATTTATATTATCGTGCGCAAAGGGTAGGTATACGGGCAGTTTGGCTCAGCTCAGCTCGGCACGGCGGCCAAGAATCGCGAACAACTTAGGTATATGCTGTTTTGAAATTCCAATCACGGTAATATTGAAATGGCGCATTTCCAGTGGAACTGCAAACAACAAAGTTATATAAATTTTATTGCGAAACGTCCGGGTTTTACTGATTGACTGACGGGTGAAGTTAAAGAAAAAGGAATTATTACTTCTCGGAACGAACGTGGATTTGAAATCTGTGCTGATGCAGAACGGCGAGAAACCGTATAAACGGGCACCAACAACGCCACTTATATGCGGCCGCGTGTTGGTACAGGGTGTTCCCAATTTTGGTGCAGCGAAAATAATTTCAAACTTGCCGCTTGTAGTGATTCTTGATTATCCCAAATGTCTCTACAATCGATGACACCTCACGCGTCAAACTGACCGCTAGATATAATGTTGGGGCTCAGACCCCCCACACGTGGGGATCACCATGGCAAAGGCGAAAAAAAGCTCCAGGAAACAATCATACCGCTGCATCTTTTCCATTTGGATGAAAGAGGTTACTGAAGCCCACCGCACTTTATTCGCGGCAAAAATGGACGAGAAAAATCAATAAATGTATGTACGATCGGACCAGTTGCGGCTTCAAGCCAAGATATGATCAAAAGAGGGCGTCAACGATTTGTTTTCTACGCCGTTTAATTCAATTAGTGATAGAACCGCTTGAATAGATTTTGGTATTTGAATAGCGCGCCACGGCCACCTTGGCGTTAATTTGACGTCTGTCATTCGTGCCTTGTCAATGTACATAGCCTCCGAACGCGGTGGCCTCTGCATCTTGCCTTTTTTTTGTTTCTAATCGTTTGATACCCACTCAGCATAGCATGTCATGTTTCATAAATGAGATGATCTCAATCATGTCACAAAATAACATCACAATGAACGTTACTTCCACATCTACGAGATGTTCATCCGCGATGTTATACGATGTAATGTCTGAGAGATGTTTCGAAATGAACTTAAATTGAACATCACACATGAGACAACTCCCGGACGTAACATTGTTACTTTTTTCAACTGATCGAAGTGTAACATCTCACTGACGTCAATGAGACGTAGTCATTGAGAGATTTTTTAAATTTCGCGGACTGTCATCGTCAAGCTTCGTGTGTCGGAAAATATTTAATTGATAGTTTTGCGCCCTATTCCATGTGTGTGATGCCAGAACAGCCTTTATGTCTTCATGTTTAGTTTGAGGCCCTGCGAGTCCCCTTATGTCTTCATGTGTCGTTTGGAACCATTTTTGTGTCTTCTTGTGCTTGTGGCTTTCAGAACTAGTGTGTCCCGTTTGTGTCTCCTTGTGTTCTTCGAAAGCCTGCTGGGCCTTCTTGCATTCTGTCGTGGCTTTCGCACCTCTGGTGAACCCTTGTGTCTGCTCTTGTCGAGGCTCTTGTGTTATTCGGAACCCCAAAATGGGCCCCTTTTGTCTTATTGTGCTTTCGAATACTTTGATGACTCCCGTTGATGTCTTATTGTAACGTCCGGGGCCCCAACGGAGTTCCCTGTGTCTTGCTGTAACGTTTCGAGCCTCAGCGAGGCTCTTTGGGTTCGGTGTATCGTTTGAAGTCCCAATGAAATATCCCGAAAAATATCCCTGAACATCAAGTGCGCTGTTTAAATATACTGTATTAGACAACTTGGTAGCTCAGACGAATTGGCAGCAGTGTCTCCAACTATCACCTGTGGGGATCCAGGTTCGAATCCTCCGGAGTACGCCAATAGAAGAACAACTTTTCTTAGGGAAAAAACGTGCTGTATAGATAGTAAAAATTGGTGAAAATAGGTACGGAACCTCCTATGACATAAAACTATGTTGAAAAGTGGTGAAAAATTAATTTTTATTTGAAAATACACATCCAAAATGCGACGTTATATTATGTACGTCAAAAAGTGATATCTACGTGTGGAATAGCGATGTAGATAGTATGTCACATTTGGACATCTTTGAGATATCTCATTCATGTTCTAATTACCCGGACATAAGAGGTAACAGAGACGTCCACTTAACATCGCATAGACTTTTTTTGTCAACATCACAGTTGTGACTTGAACATCTAAGTGATGTCACAGAGATGTTTTCTTGCTGAGTGGGTAGTGTTCCACTGCCTTAATTAATTACGTGTCATTGTGTCGAGTGGTAGCTAATCCGTTTTTTTTTCTCTCAGTATCTGGTGGCTCGACCAGGCGTGGGCCAGCCACTTGTCCGGATCGCCCTAGATCATGTGGCGCAGAAAATCGATTATACGCGGGAAGGCTGTGAACACACCTTAACTACCTCCTCTCCGACGAAGCGTCGTTGCGTCATAAAGTACCATCCACGCCTAGCTATATCTCCCGAAACTTGAATATTTGGAAGTACTTCCCTATTTCATTTGTCAAATGATGAAAAATGTCTGAGTTCAAAATTTGCTATTTAATTATTTGAAATCTATCCGATGGATTTGACCCAAATTTGTTAGAAAGCAACATAAGAAAAAAGTCAAATTGAGTCTGCTCTGCAGTTGCAGTTTTCCACTATTTTCCAGTAGAGCGTTGTGATTTTTCACAATTTCCCCAAGCCGTTGTCACTCGAGCGGGCCTCTCACCCATGTTTTGACCAGGACAACTCGCTTCTGATGCAGGACTCCACTCAAAAATTCAATTTTGCTCAGGGATCGACTTTTTTCAAAAAATTCCAACTGGCATCGAAAGTGAATTGGATTAAGTGTCGTGTAGACCCATTTTCAAAATCGACAAGGTAATTTTGCAATTTTTCGATGGTAATTTTTCCAAAACGAAATTTGCACATTTTGTGAATTTGAAAGAACTGCAGTGCAAACTTCGACATGCGGTGAGCCCCACAAAATATTCATTTTATCGTGTGATCAATTAAATTCCTACTTTGGGCAGTCATTGGCCTGGTCGAAATCAGCATGCCTAAATTAGGAATTCAATTAATCACACGTCAAGTGCAAACACGCTGGGAACTCAAGTTGGAGAAAAGATGGAATGAATTTTTGGAGGAAAAACTTCCGAAATCGGACACGGTTTCAGAGTTTTCCGCTCTGGAAAAACTGCAAATTTTCCAAGTTTTTATCTTGTGAGAAGATTTCCACCATTTTTTTTTTAAACGAGAAGTAACTGGTTCATGAATAGGGATGGGCAAAACTATTGATATATCAATAAATTCATCAATATATCGATATATCAACTGATGATATCATTTTTAAAACATATCGATATATTAAATATCGATAATTATCAAAATATCAAATATCAATAAATGTTATCATATATCAAAGTATAGAGAATGATTATCATAACATTAAAATATCATTAAATCAAAGATAAAGACCAAAGACCACCAAAGAAGTAAGTTTCACTTATCATCTGAGTCTAGATTGAACATAGATGATATATTTATTCATATTATTACTTGATATTCTTATTTTCATATTGATATTTTTATAATTATCAATGATACTTTGATATTTATTCCTCCTCCAGCTAAGCTTCAAAAATCCATTAAAGACATTTTGTTGGATAACGCTTTTTATTCGACCGAGGAATTACTCTCATTCGAGTTTGAGTTCTGAATGTGACCTCATTTTGAGTGGCTTCTGCGCAGTTAATTGCAAAATAAACACAACTGTGTAATTTTCATTTATTTATTTTTCTTCTGGACGGGTGTAAATGTGTTTTGTACATAGTAACACGAATAAAATTATGATTATGATGATTATGATTATTGACATTTAATATTTTGATAATTATCAATTTTTGATACTTTGATAATTATTGATTTTTGATATTTTGATCATTATCAATGTTTGATACTTTGATAATCATCGATATTATTTTCTTATCAAACTTTGATACCCGAATCACGATATCGCCCATCCCTATTCATGAACATTATCCAATAATTTTTTGTTCCAATTCCCCGGGAATTTTCCTGATGAAAATGTAAAACTGGCCTAGATTATCAAGACCCGACTTGAATGATAGAGCTTGAAGTGAAGCCTTGATTGAAGATTTTTACAATAAGATGATTTGGAAAAGAAGATTTGCGGTTTTCCCAGGAAGTTCATATTTTCCTGACCTTAATTTCTAATTTCGTTAATACAGGGTGATTCACCACCAAATGGACATAACTTAAGGGTAGGTCCAGTTTTTTCAGGCGAACCAGGATCTGGTTTTGAAATTTAAATGAAGTTGTTTGTTCCGAAGCTACAGGGTGATTCATGTATTTCGTAGAATTTTTTGACAAGCTGTATTTTCAGAACGACCAAAGGTTCGATTGAAATTTTGTGGGTCAATTCTTCAATTGATAGCTGACACATCGCCCTATCAAATAGTTTAAAATTGCCAAGGCCGGCCTTGATAAAAAAACTTCGAAACTTTTTTCAAAAAAAGACGTTCTGTATGTATATTTTTCCAAATTCATTCTCGAATTCAGAAACATATGATAAATGCAAAGAAAGGAAAAGATTCAGAAACTACATCAAACATGCTATAAGTATCGCGAAAAAAATTGCTTGGCACCATTGAGCTGTCAATAAAATTTTGATAATCCTGAAAATTTTTGAGGTTAGATTTTTTTTGTAAATTAATGATTTGGAATATTTGCAAAAGATCTATTACAGCCTTGAATTTCAGCCGTTTTGTCGAAAAAATAGAAATTTTTTTCAACGTTATATCAAAATTTTTGAAAAATTCATGTAACGTCCCTCAATTTCAGCTCAATGTGGGATAAAAGTGAAGTTGAGGTACGTAACAATTTTTTTTCAAAAATTCTGTTGAAATTTTTTTTTGCTACTGAGAAAACGTGAAAAACACTTTTTTTTGGCAGAACGGCTGAAATTCAAGGCCATAATGGATCATTTGCAAATATTTTGAATTACCAATTTACAAAAAATCCTAATCTCAAAAATTTTCAGGATTATAAAAATTTTATTGACAGCTCAATGGTGCCAAGCAATTTTTTTTGCGATACTTATAGCATGTTCTATGTAGTTTCTGGATTTGAAAATAAATTCGGAAAAATATACACACAGAACGTTTTTCTTTTGAAAAAAGTTTTGAAATTTTTTCATCAATCAATAGAAGAATTAACCTACAAAATTTAAATCGAATCCATTGGGTCGTTCTGAAGATACAGCTTGTCAAAAAATTATACGAAATACATGAATCACCCTGTAGCTTCGAAACTAACAACTTGATAAAAATTTTAAAACCAGATCCTGGTTCGCCTGGAAAAACTGGACCTACCCTTAAGCTATGTCCATTTGGTGGTGGATCACCCTGTATACCAAAGTCAATTGAATGTACTGTATTGCTTCCCAACTCTCATCTCACTGTCTCCATTTTCGTGTGGGTCTTGAGGAATGTGCTACCCCTTCTACCCCCCAGCTCAACGGAAGAGGTAATTTGGGGTGTCGTGTAGGGCAATGGGGTACTTACCTATTTTTTTTATTGGCTCAATCGATAGTTCGATTGAGAATAATATACTCTTTTTTTTCTGAATTTCCAAAATTGCGGTCGTCATGCGTGTTTAAAAAAAAAAATTGTGACGTCACAAATATACTAAAAACTAAACAAACAGCACTGCTGGATTGAAAACTCAAGAAACTGTTAGAGTAGCATCACAATATTTGAAAAATACAGACATAAAAACCCCACTGAAGTTTCCCTGCTGTTGACAATTCTTTGAAAAAAAAAACTAAGAAAAAAATCTAAAAAAAATCTAATTTTTTTTTTAACCAAGGATTATTAATTAGGTTTTCGACAAAGTACGAAATCAGTCAATCCGCGAAATGCCCAGTCAATCTGCAGAATGCCCAAATGGATAAGCAATCCGCGGATTGACGACTATTTTGGCCATTCCGCAGACTGCTTAGCGGAATGTCTGGACTCTGGCCGCTTAGGCAATATGAAAATTATCAAGACAATGCTATGTTATCTATATCCTACATACTACATCCTACATTCTAATAGGTAACAATTGTTGAAAAATTATCTATTTAAAACTTTTCTCAAACTGATGACGAATAGAGGAATAAATGATTATGAGAAAGTAAACACAAGAATATTATAACTAATAAACAAAAAAAAAAGATTCATTTTTTGTTACATGGAAGTGAATGATGGCAACGGCTTTTACATTCCAAACTTTGTTTTTTACAATTTTATTTTTGCATTTTTTGGTGCAATTGATTTCATCATGCCCTGGCCCCCATAGTTTAACAAACTTCGTTACAGCTAAACGTGGGTCATCCTTCACACAAGGAAAGTAACAAGTTAATGACATCCCACATAAATTTTTTTCTTAGACTAATTTTGACAACTCCTCAAAAAAGACCTCGCGTTTCTCCATTGTTGGCTATTGATGTGGTCAAAGTGAAAACTACTCCCTGTCAGTTCTCAGACTGCCTGCATGGCTAGGCATTCTGCGGATTGACCAAAGTAAGCTAGGCGGTCTGCGGAATGCCCAAAATAGCCGTCAATCCGCGGATTGCCTGTCCATTTGGTCATTCTGTAGATTGCCTAAGCATTCCGCGGATTGACAGATTTCGCACTTTGCCGGTATAACAGAGATATTTTCTGGAAATTTTCAGGAAATACTCTTTGAAACTCTTATTGATGACATAAAGTATTTTCAGTCAAATCCGAGGTCAAATCTATTTCATTGGCAAGTATCCCATTGCCAAAGGCAATTTTTTTTCCTAAAATTTTGCATTTTCTGCGGCCAATCAACCGGCATTCTGTGGCATGCATTGATTCAGAAGTCATCAGAGAAAATCCTCAATTGGCATTGGCTGTTTCATGATTAAATTCTTTGGTGCAGCCAAAAGTTAAGGTAATTGCTACATCCACCAGCTCGAATTAGAAGTTTTGTACTCGAACAACAAAGGTGTCTCAATGGACGACACCTCAATTTAGACAATTGAACGCTATCCCTTGATAGACTTACGCTGGGTTGCACCAACGCTCAATTAAGATAATACGAGATTAGTGAGCTTTCTTCTAGTCATTACATACTTGGTACTTTTTATTTTGCTTGTAGTTACACCATAAATAATTATTGATACTTCTTTGGCCAACCGGTTTCGCTGTTAAGCATCGTCAGGGCTGTAATAAGTTTTATGAAGCTGTTGTAGGTATATTAAAATGAGTAAAGGATCTTACTTGAGAAGTGACATTTTGTTATTTATAATTATGTATAAAATTCAAATGTTTTTTCAGGTGTTATGATCAGAAACTAGTTGGTCCAAGATTACAATGTATATAAGCATAAAAATATAACGATAGTGGACTTAGAAGGTGTTGCTACAATGAACATTTTATTAGTACCAGATGTTATGGATTTAGGTATTGTTGTTCCCCATCTAATAAAATATTCATTGTAGCAACACCTTCCAAGTCTTCTGTTTGTTCATTAAGACAGTGGAAATTATGATCAGATTTAAGTCTTAAAATTTCAAGTGATTCTAGTAAAGTTCTTTGTTCCACAACTACCACAACTAGTACCACAACTAAGTTCGTAAACACCTGATTTTTCTTCTCTTGGAAGAAAATCTTTGGGATGACTGAGAATTTGTTGTAGTTTTGAATTGGTTCTGAAGGAAATTATGATGTTCGGGTTTGTTCTTTGAAAAATGCTTGCGATCTTATAAGATGTTGAACCAAAACTTTGCACAACCCGAACATCATAATTTCCTTCAGAACCAATTCAAAACTACAACAAATTCTCAGTCATCCCAAAGATTTTCTTCCAAGAGAAGAAAAATCAGGTGTTTACGAACTTAGTTGTGGTACTTGTAACGCAAAATATGTGGGCCATACAGGAAGAAAATTTTCGATACGAATTCATGAGCATAACAGAGACATAATAAAATCAAAAAGAATAGGTTATATGGACAGTAAATCGCATTTTGCAAGCCATATCATTTTATCTCAACATAACTTCGACCCAAGTTTAAATGTCAAATTTTTACACTTTTCATCAAATTTTAAACAAAGAACTTTACTAGAATCACTTGAAATTTTAAGACTTAAATCTGATCATAATTTCCACTGTCTTAATGAACAAACAGAAGACTTGGAAGGTGTTGCTACAATGAATATTTTATTAGATGGGGAACAACAATACCTAAATCCATAACATCTGGTACTGATAAAATGTTCATTGTAGCAACACCTTCTAAGTCCACTATCGTTATATTTTTATGCTTATATACATTGTAATCTTGGACCAACTAGTTTCTGATCATAACACCTGAAAAAACATTTGAATTTTATACATAATTATAAATAACAAAATGTCACTTCTCAAGTAAGATCCTTTACTCATTTTAATATACCTACAACAGCTTCATAAAACTTATTACAGCCCTGACGATGCTTAACAGCGAAACCGGTTGGCCAAAGAAGTATCAATAATTATTTATGGTGTAACTACAAGCAAAATAAAAAGTACCTATAACGTCAACACCATTGGAAGAAGGATGGAAGAATTTTTTCAATTCATTACATACTTGTTTGTAAATAATAGAGAATCTGGTTTCTCGAAAGAAAATGATCCAGTGATTGATTAACTAAAGATTGCATGGATTTCCCATGCTCAACCTACTGGGATTGGCCAAATTAAAATCCATTTAATTTCGTAATGGCGTTAATTGCGTATTATTTTTTTGGTGCAACCCACGGTGAATTAAAATTTGGGGCTCCACAGCTGATTGTTAAATTAGAAGCTTCAGCAATTCAGCATGTAGGTGTTGTCGCACTGTCGCAGTCGATAAGACTGATGTTAACAATAATGTATTGATGACTCAAAGTGAATAAGTATTAGGTATCATATCAACCCAACTGAAACTCACGATACAACAAACGCAAACTGATGCTGTATTTGAGCCACCCTGTACTAATAAACTTGTAGACCACGTCCACTCTACCCCATTTAGGATGCACCCTTCCAGGTGAGGTGAGCGGTTAGAGAAGTTGAATCCTTTCATGGGGCTGTTTGTCACGATAAATTCTGCATTTTCTCATAACTAAAGTTGACTGTTTGGCCAATTACGGACGTAGCATCAGAAAATTCAAAAAATTATCTCAAAAGTTGGAAAGTTGAAAAGTGAAATTGATTTGAAAATGGTATGTTACATTCTTGTTGACATTTCGAATTGAGAATATAAACATCAAAGAGTTTTGCAATCCAAACTGTCATCATACCGTGTCAAGATATGCACCATTACGTCTGACTTGATACAAAAAAGAATTTTGATTTTACGTTTATTCGTTTCCGACACAATCTGCTACCTAGCAGTCTTCCGAATGAAATACCCTGTACAAAAATTACGCCAACGGGTCTGATTGATGACCTAGGTAAGTAGCTGGACAAATAAATAACTATATTAAGAGCACTCACCAGTGGGTAGGCAACGATAAGGTACATAATTTCCCGGTTTTTTGCATTCATCTGGAAAATCAAGATAAAAATTCAGTGTTTTGCAGCACAACGTGATATTGAGTTATACATATATTAGTTTTTTTTACTCAAAATAAAATTTGCAATATCGCAGCCGCGAGATCTCTCATCGCGGCCATTTTATCATATATCGCAAAGTAAGAATGCAACCGAAATCAAAAAGTTTCTGTTGGGAATGGAATTCACTGGAAAATATGAAAAAAATACTAACACTCCAGCACATCAGCCAAGGATGACAGCGTGACAGAATTGAAATAAAGATTTGAAAACCTAGAGAGATAGTCTCGAATTGAAATTGACCTACCTACCTATTTTTGGGAAAATCTCAAAAGTATGGAGGATGAAGAATGCCAAGAATGGGCTTTCAGGAGCCCTTCACTACTGTATTATTAGAACTTCGAGTTTCTACGAATTCAAATATGAATAGATGAATGCGATAGAAACAGTCGCCATATGAATTTTTATGTTTTTGTGCCACAAAAATTTATTGTGTTTTTTTTCAAAGTGTTCTTCCAGTTTCTCTTGCATGTGCTTATGTATTTTCACAAATTCAAGCAGAAGTGAGCAGCGTAAAAATATCGTGTTTTTCAGAACTAACTTTTGAAGAATCATTTCAAATGTGCGTCTCTAATTATTGACTCTCAGCTCCATTATTTTTCTGTCAAGGCTTCTGCCTCATGAGCACTATTACCGTACCACCAAATTTTATAGGTGACACTTTTTGTGAGGTATTCACATTTTTTGTAAAAATCCTAGTATGTCGTGATTTACCCAATTATGTCGTGTGTAGTTTGTCGCGAAAATTCTGATATTACTGGGTAATCATTTGTTACATTTCTGTTCGCTTTCATTCTGACGTAACGTGGCTATATTTTGTCGAGCACTAAACATTACCTCAAGTACAATACTTAGGTGTCTCATTACTTATTTAGTTTGTTATCTATTTGTGCTTTTCTCTTGTAATTAGTTATCTCTCTCTATATTCATGAACTTGTGTTGAATTTTTACTGAATCGTTACATACTTGTATCGTATACCTTTATAATAACTTGCTCATTAGTTCTGTAAAATTATCTATTTTTTTGCAGTTGGAATAACAATAAATGATGTTACATATATGTAGATATTCTAATTTACAGTGTCAAGAAAAATCCCTCCAGCGTGTTCCGATGCATTTTATACAATAAATAATAGTATATTATTCAACAAGACGTGTAACGAACATATTACTCTAGGTACTCACTGGCCGTGAGTAGATAAATCACTTGTAGTCAATTTTTACAAATTGTCGTTATCAAATCAATAACACAACGCAGGTCTTCATTCACAAGTGAATAAAAAAACATACATTAACCATATAGTCCAGGAATTTTAGAAAAAATAGCGAACAAAAATGAAAGCGAGCCGGATTTTTTTATATAAGCTCAGATAAGCATGTAGTTTAACATAGTGAAAGTCCTCAAGAATCCGGTGTGAGCTTCGGCCGTTGTGGCCTCGAGAAGAACTTGAGGATCAGTTTTTCGCGTATATCTCGTGAACAATGGCACTTAGGAAGAAAGTGTTTAAGAGAAATTGTTGAAAATTTTATTGTCCATAAGAAAGGTCCTTACACATTCCATCGTCAGTCCACTCCTTCTTCGTCAAAACACAAGAAAATTAAAATAATCCAGATGCTCGATGCTGAAGACTGTATGGACCTTGAGTTTTATGATGGCGGGGTGCCACTTGATGGAGGTGTTGTTCGATCTATTCTGTTTTGACTGAAACTATTTGCCATCAATACCAACTATGCCGGCGGCATATACAGGGTGGATTAAAAATAAAAAGTTGAACAAATATACTTCAAGAACCAAAATAGGTGAAGACATATAAATCGACAAAAAGATTTCTTACTTCATGGTCATGAAGTCGTCGTAAATTTGGATCAAATATGTTGAGCCGTTTCTTACATATCTTCAGAAGACTGAAGTCGTTACGAAAAAAAAACTAGTTTTCCGTATATCAGTTATTCTTCAGATATTGAATCGAGACTTGGTGTTTCGAATCGAAACAATGATAAATAACATTTAAAATCAAATAATAGTGAAAAAACTCTCTAGGCCAACTACTTTCAGGAAAAACACAGTCAACTTTTTTTCTGATGAGTAGACGAAAACATTATTTTTTTTCGGTAATAACTTCAGTTTTTTGAAGATATTTCAAGAACGGCTCAAGATATCTGATTCAAGTTTACGATGACTTCATGACCATGAAATCAGAATTATTTATGGCGATTTACATGTCTTCACCTATTTTGGTTCTTGAGGTACAAATGTTCAACTTTTTATTTTTATTTCACCCTGTATATGCCGCCGGCATTGTTCGTATTGATGGCTTCAAGTTTCAATCAAGAAATAGTGGACCAACCAACAACTCTACGAGGTGGCACTCCGCCATCATAAAACTCAAGGTCCATACAGCCTTCAGCATCGAGCATCTGGATTATTTTAATTTTCTTGTGTTTTGACGAAGAAGGAGTGGACTGACGATGGAATGTGTAAGGACCTTTCTTATAGACAATAAAATTTTCAACAATTTTTCTTAAACACTTTCTTCCTAAGTGCCATCGTTCACGAGATATACGCGAAAAACTGATCCTCAAGTTCTTCTCGAGGCCACAAAGGCCGAAGCTCACACCGGATTCTTGAGGACTTTTACTATGTTAAACTACATGCTTAACTGAGCTTATATACAAAAATCCGGCTCGCTTTCATTTTTGTTCGCTATTTGCGATTCTAACAGCTAAAATTCCTGGACTAATAGAGCCTTTGTGAGCTTCAATGTTTCAATTCTGCGTAATTTGTAAAATGGTGCATTGAACAAGTGGAAGAATTAGAAAATTATTCAAATAATGACCAAGATGTCTTACGTGACCTGCCTCATGTGTTACCTGTTAGTTGGACATACAGTTACTATGGAATTTCATAGTTTCATAGTTTGATGATCAGTTCCAGTTATTTAGTTCACGACAGATCTCCCAGTTTAACAAAATAGAAGGAAAAAATGATTCACGAGTATTTTCTCAATATTTCACAAGTTTTCCATGATCAAACAACTAGCATTATTGATCAAAACTAAATCTATTCAACAACGTGTTAGCGTTAACACTGTGTTGAGCTTTTGGTGGAGCTCGCGGGTTACCTCTCAAAAATGAGCTTTCAAGTAAAACATGTGCAACAGTTTTGTACAGTCAAATAAAGTCAGTGAAAAGAGATAGGCTGACGCTGGCGGAGTGCAGACCGGAGGCCAAGCTAGATATCTACAGGATAAGACAAATTACAGGCATGTTTCTGAGTTACACCAGACGTAGTGGCACAGGTTATATTTGTTACCGTTGGTTTCACTAGTGTTTCTTTCTCATAGTTTCACTCAATGCTACTTGTAAGTATAATATTTCTGTACCTCTATTGGGATTAACACCGAGATCAGGACAGAACCGAGTTCGACTTTGTGTATCTTGCCGCGAAACCTGTGGGTGATCAAACAATGTATTCCCGATCATCTCTTCGGTCGTCATCAAACAGTCAGCGCAGAACTGACACAAAAATGCGACTATCCGATGAATTGAAACAAAGCGCTGAAACACATCAGGAAGAGATGTGCCAGGTATGTACCGTATGATCAAAAACTTTCTTACTCAAGAGATATGGTTTGGCCAAAATCAGCTTCTTTTGCTTGCCAATGACCACAGCCTCCTTTGAGCGAGAAATTTTTGATCATATGGTAAGGTCGACTTGAAGAAATTGATTAAGAAATAAGAGCTCCCACTCGAAAAATATTATGTTCTGCACCTAGAGAAAAGTTTGATTTATAGGTAATAAATACTTGTCTCGTACCAATTTAATAACAAATACTATAACAAAGTATATGTCACCATATGTCGTTTACATCAAATAATTATTTTAAAATCACTTATTCATTATAACCAAGGGGCTTATTATGCCAGTTGTTCATAAGAGTTGATAAGATTCAATGAATATATTATTCTGTATCAAATATTAGTCTAACTTTCCCACAAAATGATTAATTACATCCAAATTGCACATTTTGTTTGTGATTGAGCCGGTTCAATCACTATAAACAAATACATATTGGCGGACAATCACCTGTTCTTAACCAACAATATACCTGTGTTCACTTCACTTTGGCACTATTCATTCCCCAATAATAACTGTGCATTATTCACAAACAATCGCTAAGTCACCCTCAATGAATTTAATCACTAGAGTATCTTCGGATATTATTATTTATTATTGCCAATGCGTTGGTGAGGTGAGAGATTTCCACCCGGCGCCATTATTCGTGCATGGTGTCATTTGTGTCGTATCATCCCATGTCATTCATTGTCCAGTATCTCGTTGAAGAAAAGCAAATTTATTCATACAGGGTGACTCAAAAATGTCGGACCATCTTGGAAGTGCGTAATGTAGAGGTGTAGTAGAGTGCTGAAAAGTTGTTGAAGAGATTCTAATGTCTTCCAGTTTCAAAGTTGTGGAGGAACAAAAGTTGGTTCTTCGATCGCTTCTATTTTCGTTGTTTCAAAAGATTTTGGTGAACTGTTTATGGAAAAACAATGAGTGCCAGAAATCAATCTCTGAATCTGTGATGAATTTTTCTTTTGTATAAAGGGTGAGTCATGAATCTTGGAAATTATTTTTTTCCAAAAGAACCTGCAAACAGTCCCATATCCTATGTAGAGCACAATAAAACACAATTCAATTTTATAAAATTCTTTGCTCCTGGTTTCTTAGGAAAACTGAATTTTTGTAGTTTATGACTCAACCTGTATAGAAAAGAGAATAGTTTATGACTCAACCTGTATAGAAAACAAAAATTCAATACAGATTCAGATGTTGATTTTTCGAATCCATTATTTCACTATATGTAATGAAGTCTTTGCTAAAATCTTTTGAAACAACGAAAATAGAAGAAATCGAAAAATCAAATTTTGTACCTCCATAACTTCAAAATTAAAAAGCCTAGAATCTTAAAAACAACTTCCCAGTACTGTACTATACCTGCATACCATGCACCTTCAAGGTGGTCTGACACTTTGAATCACCCTGTATTTATTAAACAAATTATTAGCTATTGATAATGGATTTATTATGTTTCATGATGATTTGGCAGAATCATCTATAGCCAGCAATAATGCATAAAATTACCTATAAAAACTAAATTGGATCATATTATTCATAGCTTATATTCTATCGTTACCACTCAATAATCGAATTGCTTATCATTATTCACGTTTCTTATTGATGAAACATTATCAAACTGATGTTTTGTAATTATAACCAAATATTAAATAACAGGAAACAAGGTATTTAAACGCTATCAAAACAATCCGCTTGGTGGATGCAAATAAATATTTATTAAGCCGTATTTAAATAAGGCATTTGTTAACAATAAACGAGTCTGTGTTTTCCATAATAAATATTCGAAATCTTTTCTCTCAGTGTGATAGCCAAATGACTCGTTTTCTAAATATATAGTAACACGAATGATTAGATTGAGCAGATATTCTGTTCCTATACTCATATATACAGGTGTTCCCGAAACTGACACGTTCCCGTTTCTAACAACACAACACAATGCTGCTGACGCCATCAGAGAAAAAAGTGGTCAACAGAAAAATGCCATAGCAAATATTTATTCATCGGTTTTCAAAACCTAACAACCTTGGATTCTTTCGGTCAATTTCATATCTGTTTGGACTAGTCAATAGTCCAATTTTTAGCTTGTATAGCAGAACCACGCCAGAAAAAAGCCTTTGGAAAATTGAGCATCTTGTCCATCCTTGTGAATCCGTGCATATAAAAAAAAACGGTCATACATCATCTACCTTCATCCGCAATGGCATTGGAAGCTATAAAGTATAAATATAACCTTATTAACATGTCATCAAGCATGCATTATGCTGATTATTCAATCAAATTAAAAAAGCGCGGGTGAACGGCAGGAGTAATTGTGACTCCAAAAAAATAGTCAAATGACTTGTCTTCTAATTATGATTGACGCTCTTCTTCAAATCGACTAGATTTTCTGTCTCTGTTCACTTCACAGCAGGAGCACTTCTTAAGGAAGGCGTTTGAATAATTTAGCATATTGTACGTCCTTGCAAATCCGTGGATATCGAAAAAAAAAACAATTATCATATATCATCTAACTTCATCTGCAATGACAATGGCAGCTAATTAACTAACAACACTGGCACGTCATCGCGCATGATTATGTTAATTATTTAATAAAGAAGTTCGTTCCAAAGCTGTAAATCATCATGGATTCCCGATGCTAAAATTTTAAACCCATCATTAATTTATATACCTACTATAAGAATGCTAGACATCAGCCAAAGCGTTTTCCATTAAAGCATAGGATCCGTACCTACGTCTTCGACAATCTCATAACCTGACGTGTTCAATATTTCAAATGCCGCATAAATTTCGCCCGTAGCAGGTCTGCGACAGCCGTAATCTCAAAACAATAACACGCAAAGGACCTTAATGTTTAGTTATACGATCGCACATAGGTACCTCGGCACGCTGGCTGCTATACAGTGTGGAATATGCGCGCCTATCATAAATTACACGCTGTTCCTCAGACCCGGCCAATAAAACCTCCTGGCGATGGCGAAGAAGGAAATGCGCGCTTCCCCTCTTCGGCCGTGCCGTCCGTGAAACAATACACGGGCTCATGGTCGTCGCGAGAAGCGAGTGCAGCTAGGCGGCAGGCCTCGTAATAGGAAGTAGGTAGGACAGGCATTTTTTTCGTCGTCCTAGAATCGAGTTTCTATAATGCTCGCACCGACCAATGGAACCGGCGACGGTGTGTTCGCTCCACCTTTAACAGCTATCTAAATTTCTATTGGATACGACCGGCGTTATGAAACACGACGGACAGATAGAAGGAAGTGATTAATTGCTAGGTTGGTTCCCCTGCCCCACAACAAAAGCCGTTCGCTGGGAACAACTGGCTGCTGCACCGGCTCACTGTTATGCCATAATAATAGCACATTATCGCATCGGATACCCAGGTAGTGGAAGTGGAACAAGATATAGGATACTGTCAGAAAAAGTGCCTCTTAACAGTCGAGGAATGCCACACTTGGATATTATAATCCTTATTTATTTGTAAGTAGGTACCTAGATGTATGAAACTGCCATGGGAAATTTCATTTCAATTCTGCGCCATGAGCGTACTCAAGCATTAATGATATACCTACACGCTTTTTTGAGGACTCATAAATCAACGCTCTAGGTAGACACTTCGTGAATAATATATTGACGATCATGATCAATATGTTACTCTACTTTCATTTAGATATATAGTATGTTCAATTGTACTTCTATTCACATATAACGATATTACGTATACGACAATCAAGGTTTTTTTATAATTACTACAAAATATGCTTGATCGGTAAGAAAATCTGGGTAGTTGATCTACTTTAGCGGCAGAGATAGTTTTTATTTTTGTCCTTTGACTCCTCTGCTGCTACGGAACGCATTGTTTTTCCAATCTGAGAACTACTACTAACTGCTACTAACTGTGCACAATTGATAGTACAGACGGGAATGTATATGGACGGATAGAATAACGCGGTGAGTTAAGAGTGTTGCGTCATCTATTTGTGATGTGGTGAGACGATAAGCAACGCTCCCATTGATTGTCGCTTTGTATTTTTCTCTAGTGAGAAGAAGAGTATTGCCAAATAAGTTCTTTATGTCAATAAGATGTAAATACAATAGCAAAATCCAGGATATGAACCAAAATAAATTACAATTGAGCATTTAGAAGATAACGGAAAAAGGACGTCACAGTTGATGACGTGATATACGCGTAACGAGCAAGAAGTGACCGTAAAAAAAATACGTGTACATACTAATGTCACGGGTTGCTTTTTTTTTATCAATTTTGCGTCAAGTGGAAGACCCCCTACGAAATTAGCTGGAGACTAATCAACGTCAATTATTTTTTCCTGCGCCTACGATTTATATTCCAATATGAAACCCAAAAAATATATTTGTGAAAAATCTTTGGACTTTTCTTTTTCAAGTTATGGAGGATCAAAGGGCAGTCCTCCGAATCCTTGTGGCTTCGTTATTTCGAAAAAACTTGATTAACTCTTGGTGACACAGGCACAATTTTATGAGCAAGCAATATCAACCACTGGATATGTTTTGGATTTCTGTTTTCTATACAGGGTCAGTCAGAAACATAAGGGGTTATTTTACTTCCAAAATGGCTTTGACTCATTCGGTTGGTCCGTTAACCGATGCATGTAGAGAAGATCACCCGGTTTTGTTTAAAGTAATTTTTTCAGGAGGACTTATTTTGGAGAAGGTGGGAATTTTGTACTTCATAAATCTACTATATTATGTAATGTATACTTAATGGCGATCTAGTACAGCGTGTTTGACAATGATTGTCCTTACCGCCTTTTGGAAATAGCGGTTGCAACTGGCCTGTGCCGCTACTGCCGCTTCAATGGAGTTATTTTGAGATCCGTAGTGAAGAAATTGATAGACGTCACGTCAAACTGACTGATATAAAACTTCAGGTTAACAGTGACAGCTGTGACTGCTGGTAAATAGTAAACAAGCAACACGACGAAACGGGAATGGACCAGCCGTCAATGCCGTCACTGTTAACCTTGAATTTTATATCAGTCAGTTTGACGTGAGACGTGACATCTATCAATTTCGTTACTACGGATCTCAAAATGATTTCACTGAAGTGGCACAGGCCAGTTGCAACCGCTATTTTTAAAAGGCGGCAAGGACAATCATCATTGAAGTACATAGGTACCCAGTAGTAGATATTTTTTATTTATAACTCTTGCACCAATACTTTACTAACATCTTTTGAAATAACGAATGTTAGGTATTAATTTCTGGTGCTCTTATCAGCAAGATAACTTTTTATATTTCAGGAAAGAGCACACCACTGTAGCTATCGCTATTCATCAAATAACGAAGTAATATAAGTCATGTCGTCTAATGCGTATTAAAATGAGTACCAGAATAAAATAGCAAGTACATAACAATTTGGCGACGAAGATCGACTTTCACGCGGAAGAAAATGGCAGAAGGTATAAGTCGTCTGCGGGAGTTTTCCCTGAAAAGTGTATCAGATTGGTCGATTTTCAAGGCTCGTCTGGAAAACTATTTTGTGGCAAAGTTGCCGATACAGAAGCTGCAAGAAGACGTGCAATCCTTTTGTGTTCCCTGGACGAGGATGCCTATCAACTGATGTTTGACTTGGTGAGCTCAGAGAAGCCCGAAGAAAAACCATACAAGGAGCTTGTAGAAGTTGTCGACAAGCAGTTCAAACCGCAGCGGAGCGCGCTGGCGTTTCATAGCCGGTCTGAAGAATCCACAAATGAGATTTCACACATTCTATAAATAGGACTTTGCTCCTGTTGAATGTGCTTCAAATAATAAATAAATAAATAAACTAGCAGCGTCCAAAATGGTAGTTATAGAGAGGTCCAACAGGAGTTGATTAAGGTGAAACAGGAACCCTTACACCACCTTAATACTGCAGCGGGTATCCGTGGCAAGAAAAATCAAGAAGTTCCGCAGTACGATCGGAGTTACGCAGTACGAAAATTTCAGCTATGTGAAATTAGTGGGAAAAACAATCACCCGAAAAATAGGTGCTTTCACAAGAACTCAGTCTGCCTATTATGCAAAAAGCACGGACATTTGGCTGCCGTTTGTAAAAACAAAGCAGCATCTAAAAAGTACAGCAGCAGCACGAAGCATCATTTTATTGCCGGCGAAAATCATGGCTCTCCAAGCAGTAGCGAAGAATGCGGTAGTCTGGAGAACCCTCGGGAGAACCTCTCTCTATTTAGTATCAGGTCAAGTAGTCGCAGCTCTTTTAGGGTCGTCGGTGTTGAAAATGTGCCAGTACATTTCCAGGTAGATTCCGGAAGCAGTGTTTCTTGCATTTCACATGAATTTTATCTCAAGCATTTTTCGCATGTTCTGTTACAGAAGGCAAAGGGAAAATTTTCCTCCAACAATGGGAGTCAAATTCAGCCAGAAGGGGGTTTGATGGTCAAAGTTAATTTTCGAAGAAAAACAAAGGAATTGAAGTTATTTGTTATCAAAAACGGGGGACCTCCCATAGTTGGTCGCGATTTTTCGAACTCATTTGATATTGGGTTGTCAGTCTATCACTGAACTGACCACAAAAAAGGCCAAAATGTCGAGGAATTGCTTGAGAAGTGCCAGACCCATTCCTTTTGCGATTCGTGACAAAATCGAAGAAATTGACCGTTTGATTTCTTTGGGTATCATCGTTCCGGTGGACTATAGTCGCTGGACTACAACCGTCGTTCCAGTTTAAAAAAAAAATGGAGATGTTCGATTGTGTGAAGATTTCAAAGTCACTGTAAATCCCGTGATTGAGGTGGATCAGCATTCACAACCCATGATTTACGAGCTTTTCTGTGGGCTGCGTGGAGCGTGGAGGGATCAAGTTTTCAAAGCTTGATTTATCACAAGCATTTCAACAAATTGGTCTAGATGATAAAGAGCTTTCAACAAAGTCCACGCATATGGGCCTGTTTGGGTACTTAATAGGTTAACTTTTGGAGTTTCCTCCCGTGCCCCGGCCAAGTTTCAAAAAATCATGGACTCACTGTTCAGCGGATTGTTGGGTGTTACAGGAAAAGATCATAATGAGCATTTAGCAAATTTGAAAAAAGTTTCAAAAATATTATTGGAGGCTGGTCTCAAAGTTAACATTGTGCAAATTTTTTCAGAAAAAGGTAGAGTACTTGGAATATAATTATCGACCATGAAGGTTTGCACCCATCAAAGGTAAAGTCCGAGGTTATTGACAAAGCACCTAAGCCAGAAAATGTTACAGAATTGAAATCATTCTTGGGAAGTTTGAATTATTATGGGAGATTTATGAAAAATATGTCAACTATGTTGAGTCCTCTGACTTGAAAAAGGAATCAAATGGAACTGGACAGAGTTGTGAATTGGCTTTTAAAAAAGCGAAGGAGTGTTTGAAATCGAGTGATCTTTTAGTACATTTTGATCCGAACATTGAAATGGTTTTAACCGTGGATGCATCGCCCGTGGGAGTGGGGGCTGTATTGAGTCAGAGATTTGCTTCGGGAATCGAGAAGGCAATTGCTTTTGCGTCTCGTACTTTCACGGGGGCTGAAAGGGGCTACTCCCAAGTTAAAAAAGAAGGGCTCTCAATTATTTTTGGGTTAACAAAATTCAACCAGTTTTTATATGGGCAAAGATTCAAATTACGGACAGATAACAAAGCTTTGTTGACTATTTTCGGGCATAATAAATCACTTCCCCAGTTTTCTGCAAACCGAGACGTTGGGCGGTAATTCTGGCAGGGTACAATTATGAAATTGAATAGGTGAGCTCTAGTAACAATCAAGCGGACTGGCTCTCGCGTTTGCCAATAACAGGGACTGACACATTATCGCATGAAAACCAAACTGATATAGACTACTGCTATTTTTTCACAAACTGTAGAGATTTCAAGTTAGATTTCGACACAATTGAGACGGAAACCTTGAACAAGAAAATTTTGAGCAAAATGAAAAATTGCGTAAATAGTGGTTGGCCTGAAAAATTACAAGGGGAGTCGGAATTGAAGCCGTATTTCGCAAAACGCCACGAATTTTGTAAAGGAAAATTGTTTAATGTGGAATCATCGACCAGTTATTTCAGATAAGCTCCAAATGAGATTTTGTCTCAGTTGCATTCCACACATTTGGGGGTTGTAAAAATTAAGAACTTAGCCTGAGGGTATTTCTGGTCTCCCGGTCTGGATACAGGAATTGAAAAGTTGGTAAAAGATTGTGAGTCATGCATGTTAAACGGCAACAGTGCGCCGAAGGTGAAAATCTAACCCTGGCCTCGGCCAGGTGGCCCTTGGGAAAGGTTACATATTGATTTTTGCGAGTTGAATCAAAAATATTTCCTTGTTGTGGTGGATATGCTTATTCAAAGTGACTAGAAGTTTTTGGGATGAAAAGTATCAATTCGGCTTCGACTATTGAACTACTTAGAAGTCTATTTGCTCGTTTTAGTTTGTTTTATTGTTCCGGATAATGGACCGTCACTGGTATCTTATGAATGTGAACATTTTTTATCTGCTAATAATATCAAACATCTCACAAGCCCTCCTTATCATCCAGCTTCAAACGGGACTGCGGAGAACTCAGTGAAAACAATTAAAAACGCTCTCAGGAAAGCTCTAGGTTCTGGTAGAAATTCGGACTGCAATTTGATCTTAAGTCGATTTTTGTTTGACTTCAGAAATACTCCACACAGTACGACGGGGGTGAGTCCAGCGATTCTCATGTTTAGCCGTCCACTCAGAACCAGATTCTCCACTTTTTTGCCAGCTAGCCAGGAGGAAAGTGAAGTGTTTTCAGATTCAGCCTCGTCTAGTAAGTCGATTTCTGATCCAGAAATACGCGAAAAAGTCAAGAAGGCTCAAAATTATCAAACAGTGATGTCTGGAGGACTCTGCGGTCCAGAATTCAGGATGAGAGAGGTAGTGTTGGTAAAGGACTATGAAAATGATGTAAATAAACCAAAATTCGTGGAAGCTATTATTGAAAAAAAAATTGGAAAGAAGCGTACTTGGTGCAGGTAGCAATAGCAAGTACATAATAACGAAAATAAAAGGGTTTGAAGGACCACTCTTTGATCCTCCATACATTTTTTGAATTTTTTTTGACCTTCATAGAAGATTTCATAATACCGTGTGTTGTTTTGGTCCGACACTGTTAAATCACCCTGTGTGTGTGATTATAACACCGGACGGACGGTTGAAACCCTGGTTTATAAAAGAAACCAACAAAAATTGATATAATCAGTTTCACAGCTTTTTCCATTAGAGTTAACTATGAAAATGATATGCTAGTACAAATGATACAATGATAACTTGATGCTAACGTCTCCGCAGATATCTGTCTACACATGCTTCTTTTCATACTTCCAGCTCCATTTTCAATTGAGAAATTAGCTTCTGTCAAGAAAAGCATTTAAAAAAAAATAGTTAACGATTTTTCAAAACAAAGTTTCATGCCAAAGACAATGATATCATTTTTTACTCAGTCAATCAACGCTTATATGCCCGGTTATAACGGGTTTTTTCCCTCATAGCCCTAATCAGATTCTCCCAACCCACACCATCTCAGAACTTCAGAGAACAATTTCGAAACTCGTCCTAGTGTGGAACGTTCTCTGTTTTTACTCTTCGCGCGTCCTCCTCCAGACTTCTTGTCGTCCGTCGGAGGACCAAAGGTAAAAGTAGAAGCTGAAGATTGAAATAAGAAAATCTGGATGCACGACGACTAGCAGCAATTGCTCCAAAATTACAGCGAAGTCACGCGTAACCAGACTCAATTTCGTCCAAAAGCAACAAAACTGAAACATACAAGATCGGTTAGAAGTTTTGTTCTCAGACGAGTCCTGATTCTTCTTGCGGTCCTCCGACGGACGGCTCAACCTAACGCAATGAGCTACATCCAAGTTCTAGAGGAGCACGTCATTTTATTCACTCCATTGCATTGATTGGCCCAAGCTTCAAACTAATGCAAGATAAGGCGAGGCCACATGCTGCTCTTATTGTAGCCGAATATCTGGACGAAGCCGGCATGAAACGTTCACTATGGCCGGCTATCAGTCCAGATATGAACCCTATCGAGCACCTGTGGGGTTCAGCTGGGCAGGCGAATCAGGAGGTGCGTTCCAGGAAACCTGATCGATCTTTCCAAGGCGCTAGTAGAGGAGTGGAACAATATCATATGGCAGAACATCGCCAGTCTGATAAGAAGTATGCCGAGACGATTGCAAACTCAAATTAAAGCTGCGGCAGGGAGAAATACTCGTTTTTACCGATTATTTTAGCGCAGCTGGAATACATAGCTGCTTTTTTTACCGAAATAAAACTTTCCTCTCAAAGCTTGTAGATAGGTACCGTAAAAGCTACGATAAAGAAATCTATACGGGTCCGGAATGGGGGCTCCTCGAGCTCTTTGTGTCATTCGCAACAGGAAGGTGTTTATTACTCACTGGGCAAAAAACAGAAACTGCTATTCAAGACACACAAAAACACCAAGGACAAAATCAATTACTTTTTCAATCAGATGCTGTCATGTAGTAGGCGCCGTATGCAGACCAAAAGGCATCCGCGTGAATCGGAAGAGACCTCGGAAGGGATGGTAAAAGCGGTGATTGGTCGCGAATCCCTTTCCAGAAGAACCTGCCAATACGCGCCTTTCATGTCTAGGGGGCTCAAATACTTCTCGCATTTCCTAGACGATCGAGTATGCTGATCACAAAGGGCAGTATAAACGAATTCCTATCTGTGAGACTGTTGACCCTCCTATAGGCGACTATTCAAAGGCGATGGAATACAAAAGAGTCTACTGTGGTATTCCCCCTTTGTTTTGTTTGTACGTTGGTACCTGAAGGTCGTTGACATTCGTAGCGTTTGCCGATGGGAGAGGGAGATGGCGCTGGAGCGCGAGCGGCAGCCGCGGGCAGAGAGAGAAGAGAATCAGCTGTGGTGCGGAACACGTGATTTCAAGTGCTTCGGTGTGCGTCGTTTTTCGTATTCAAGGTTAGTTTTTCACTAATTATTGTATCGTAATTTTGGCTTCCACCCACTCACCAAATCATGCATTTCGATACCTATTTTGTCCGCAAAATTATTGTACATAACAAAACTCGTTCTTCTCTTTGTTCTCAACGGGCTTGCATAACCCGCAGTTTTTCCCCCTTTGAAATCAAGGTGCTTTGCACTGCTTTGAATTTTATGTAATTCATCTACTCCCAAATGATCTCAATGTTGATGGCAAAGGCCGTAGTCCAGTGGGCGTGCACTTTGTGCACTCACGACTTTACCTCGGGATTGCGCTGTCGCTGAGGTTTCATCAATTGTTTCTTGTCCACAAGTTACGTCACAAACAGTAAGATGACAAAAAAGAACTCTGCTACGCCAAAATCAGCCGCTAAGTAGAGAACAGTACTTTTCATGATTCATTCACATTTCATTGTTCATTGTCGGGTTATACATGAAAGTAAAGGAAGGAAAGAGAGACTTGCCGCTTCTCCGTGTCCTGCGGAGGAGGGTCCACCACTTGTATAAATCTGGCTTGTTGAGTCTACTAACATTTTTTTATTTGGGGGGAATATATGTAAAATGACGAAGAGAGGGCCACAGGTTGGCTTGAGTCGATTTTCTTGTATTTCTCTTGTCTTTCTTTTTAACCAAAACAACCGGAGAAGACCATGGGCTTGTTGACTCCTCAATCACGCCTTCATCCAGCATGTTTTTCAGAAGCTTGGACACCTCCTCTTGCTTTGCCAGTGGTAGGCGCCTGGGAGCTTGCCGAATCGGAGCAGCGTTCTCCGTGTTGATGCGATGTTGAATCACACTGGTCCTCCCAGTTGGACTGCCTTCCATCGCAAAGGCTGTAGCTTTTTCTTGAATGAATTTCATCGCCAGTTCCCTTACTTTGTCATTCAGGTGCTCCCACTGGGACGAGAACATCTCCTCGACCTTCTTCTCCAGAAGTTTCGGAGCTGGAGCTTCTGGCGATCTATCTTCGCAGCGTGAGATCCATTCTACGGGGTCACACTTGCCCCTAGTTTCTCCTTCCTTGATCGCTTTGCATGTCTTGTCCGGGTTAATGACTCTAATCGGAATTTTCGTCTTATCCATGTTGATTAATGTCTTAGCCATGAGACAGCTGGCAGCTGCGTTAGGTTCAGCAATGGCGGCGACATGTCCTCCAGGTTGTCCACTCAGTGTTGCCCACACGATCTTCTCGGAGTTGGCGGCCACACGTACGGTTTCAGCAGAAAGTAGACGGATTTCTTCAGCAGTCTTCATGGATGTTTCAAGAGCAATTTTCTCGTTTCCAATCCTCAGTGTCCGCTGACCAACATCCAGGACAAATCCGTACTTATTCATCAGGTCCAGGCCAAGTATGAAGTCGTCAACAATGTCAGCCATCAAAACCTTCTCTCGCAGCAGGAATCGTCCGAAGCATATGCTTACTTCAGCTTCTCCGTACTATGTAGCCGACTCTCCAGTGGCCGTAGTCAAGCGAGTGCCGTTCTTCAACGCCACGATCCGTTGTTTTCGAAGCATTCCACGTCGAACGATCGACTTTGTGGCTCCAGTGTCAATAACCAAAACGCAATCGTCTTCATCAAGCTTACCACTCAGAAGAAGGCTGTTAGGTGACTTCCTCAGCAACGAAACGGAGTAGCTCCTGGAGCATTGGGGGCTGCCAGCCAGCTTGCGCCCCTCAGCGCTAGCTGGAATTAGTTTCCCTGGTTGCGTCTAACTGGGCTGGGAGCTCTTCGCCCCGGCGCGGAACGGTCACTTGAACTCGACCCTTGCCTGCAATTCCGGCGCAGATGTCCCGGTTCCCCACATCCGAAGCAACGTGGCCTGCCTCCTGTCCTTGCTTCCTTATTTTCCAAAGCGATGAGAATCTTCTGGAGCATCTCCTGGACTGACGGAGACTGTGAGTCAACGGCCTTCCTGACTGTTGGAGTCTCAGGTGCTTCCAATGTCGCTTCTCTGACTTTGAAGTGACGTGGAGAATCCTTGGCTGCTTCGATGCGAATCGCGTGGATCAAGGCATCGGTGAGCGTCGCTGGGTTGCTGATTGTGACCATCTGGCGCAACTCGTTGTCCCTCAGTCCATTGATAAAGGTTTCTTTCGCAATATTAGCCAGCAGACTTGATGGATAGGCTGGATAAGCAAGGTTAACCAGCCTCTGGACGTCAGCCTCGAACTCCTGCAGGCTTTTTCCGCTCTTCTGTACCCTGGTTCTCAGACGGGTCTGGTGTATCTGCTGCACATGGTTGTCACCGTAGCGAAGTTCCAGCACCTTCACCAGTGTTTCGAAACACTTCTGTTCGTTCTCAGGTATTGTCTGAAGCAGCTCGAATGCCGGACCCCAGAGAGCAAGAACCAGTGCAGTAGCCTTTTCCTCGTCCGTCCATCCATTGGCTTCGGCCGCTGCGTCAAATTGCCTTTTTTAAGTGGACCATGGGCTTTGTCCATCAAAATTCGGCAGCTTCACGCGATGGATCCCGCCCGTGCTACTGTTATTTACTGTATGTGATTACTGTTTACTAATCATTGTTCTGTTTTGTATGTGAGTATGTATCTGTGGGGTTTGTGATGGGCAACTGCTAGGGAATTTTGGGCGAATGCGTTATAGATACCTCTTCCTTCCAATTGCTTACAAAGAGTATGACCTACTTCAACTTCTCTATTTATTTATCTCTCACCTGTTTCTTGTTTATTTATCTACCTATTTATCTCTTATTTGTTTCTTGTTCATTTACCTACACCATTGCTAATCATTTGTTTCTTGCTGATTTATGAACTCGTTTACCGATCATTTCTTTATTGTTTACATACAGGGTTATTCAAAAGTCCGGAATAAAATTCATAATATTTTTCCATATTTATTGCGGAAAAAACGCTTGAACAGGTCGATTTCTGAAAACGGTAAGCCGTTTTTTCATGACACGTGTCATGTTCTACTGTCATCCCCCTAACCCCAAGCCACCCTTACTATTTTTTTTCAAATGGCACCCTATGGCTTGTGGGGGCTCGTTGGAAAGCTAATCAAAAACTCTATTCAGATCAACCATTGAAAATTGAATCGGACGCTTCACTATGAAGTTTTGAGAAACCCCAGTTTTACTTAACAGTCCGTAACAAAATTTATAATTTCTTACCATATTCTTCCAGAAGAAACCGCTCGAACAGGTCGATTTCTAAAAAAGGTGGGCCGTTTTTTCATGACACGTGTCATGTTCTACCGTCAACCCCCTAACCCCAAGCTACCCTTAGTATTTTTTTTCAAATAGCACTCTATGGCTTGTGGGGGCTCGTTGGAAAGCTTGTCAAAAACTCTATTCAGATCTACCATTGAAAATTAGATCGGACGCTTCACCATGAAGTTTTGAGGAACTTCATGGTGGCTTGGGGTTGGGGGGTTGACGGTAGGACATGACACGTGTCATGAAAAAACGGCTTATCGTTTTTAGAAATCGACCGGTTCGAGCGTTTTTCCCGAAATAAATATGGAAAAAAATTATGAATTTTATTCCGGACTGTCAAGTAAAACTGGGGTTCCTCAAAACTTCATGGTGAAGCGTCGGATCTAATTTTCAATGGTAGATCTGAATAGAGTTTTTGACAAGCTTTCCAACGAGCCCCCACAAGCCATAGGGTGTCATTTGAAAAAAAACACTAGGGGTGGTTTGGGGTTAGGGGGTTGACGGTAGAACATGACACGTGTTATGAAAAAACGGCTTACCGTTTTTAGAAATCGACCGGTTTGAGCGTTTTTTTCGAAATGAATATGGAAAAAAAATATGAATTTAATTCCGGACTTTTGAATAACCCTGTATGTATCAATTTGACTTCTTTTGTTTGTAAAATGTAACATTCATTGCTGAGCAAGTTTCCTTTTGTTGTTACGTAAATAACCTGTGAACGAAGCAAACGTTTCAAAGAGGTTCAAGCACCGACTCACGCTGACTTGATCAATGCATAACTGGAGTGACTTCTCTGTCATTTCATCATGACTCATTCACACTCGACTTTTATTCAGATCATTTGGGAAGGGATTTTTAAGCAACCAACCAGGCAATACCCATGAGTTTCTTTGACGTGTTCTTCCCATGTGTGCCTGTCAGCGAATACGTCACTTTTCCTTTGCGATCGAATTGACAGTTGAACATGTTTCATGATTTCTTGCTTTGCTTTGTTAATCTGATTTTGTGTTCATTTCATTGTTGTAAATTCCTGCATTGTCTAAATAATTTGTAAAGATTTTTCTTGTTTCATTTGTCTTTGTATTTTGTTGTTTACCAATCATGTTGCGTCATTTTACCGCTGTCAATTTCTTGTTATGAGGTGTTTTGAGAAAAGAAACAAATTCATTCAAAACTTTGCTAATTGATTTTCAATAAACATTCATTTTGCTTGCATTTTATTCGCGAAGTGGTGCCGTGACCAGGATGGATACACTACAGAGTGGTGCCACAAAAACAGGATATACTACAGAGTGGTGCGGTGACCAGGATACACTACAGAAGTGGTGCCATCAACCAGGATACACTACAGAGTGGTGCCGTGACCAGGATGGATACACTACAGAGTGGTGCCGCGAAAACAGGATATACTACACTACCAAAGTTACTTGTTGGATTTTGGTTTTGAGCACCCACTGTTTTCGTCGACCTATAATAGTGTTTTTGAAAGCCTATTCCTAGATTTGAGACTACCCTCGCCTAAATTTATCAATGTTGATTTTATCGATTCTGACAAAGCTTGTAGACAGGTACCGTAGAAACCGCAATAAAGAAATCTCTGCGGGTCCGGTATGGGACCTGCTTGAGCTCTGTGGGTCATTCGCAACAGGAAGGTGTTTATTAGCCACTCGGCAAAAAGACAGAAACTGCCATTCAGATGAACAAAGTTTCAATCGCAGCGCATTTTATTTGCGCTTGTTTTTCTTTCTGCTCGTTCGCGAGAGTCACGCGGCGCCGGGAACCGGTAAAGCCGAGAACCGCAAAGTGTCCATTGAAGACACACAAAGTTGAATAAATTAAAACACTGCGGGATCACTTTCCTTGAAGGTTTTACTCAAGGGTTTTAAGGGGCCATTCCGTGGCGGAGCGTAAATAAACACACAACTTTAGTGATAGTGGTGCCTCTCTCGGTGATGTGAGCTTCCAACCGGCTACAAACACTGCTTGCTCGATGCATGTTTATTTCAGATGGAAGCGCGCAATTGACGCTTCTAAACAGTCAGCCGGGGCATATCCCCGGGGTAAATCTTGAGGTTGGCGGTAATCCGAAATGCACATCCACGATGCGAGCTCAGGTTGAAATAGAAACCATTAAAAGGCAATATATCTTTACGACTGTGCAACGCAGACCCTCCGCGTACCAGGCGGAGGTGTAAGTCCGCTCCGGCACGGAACGCCATCTACACGCCGCGTCTTCTGCACACACTTCGGATCGGGAAACGGCCACGGAATAAAGTAAAATGCAGTTTTACGTTCGGCGGCGATTGCAAAATTTTAATGCTTTGTCGTTAAGCCGGTCGTATGGGGCGCTCCGACTAACTAAAACTGTGATTACTTAGTTGTTATGACTGGCCTGGACCAGATGCGGACCGTTTTCGCATAGTGTTGGCGGGGCGAAGATGCGGTGGCGGACTTTGGCGGCGGCTGGCTCGGCTACTACTGCTGGCAAACTGACCTCGTGACTACCGGCGATGCTTCAATGAATATGTTTAGCTTTAGATTGCAGGTTTGCGTGATTGCAGACTCCAGCAGTTGCCCCGGACCGCATACTGTCGAGCATACTCGACAGAGCGGTTGTGTATCTCTGAAAGCATATCGCAGCGAAGATGGCCATTAAATCCCAAAAAGGAATAATTGGAGGAAGAAGAAGAAGAAGAAGTGTCGAAACAGCGACCAATTATTTATGCAAATGTTGCGGAACCGATGCGATTTACGTGTGGGTCAAGAACGGTAGCGCAGAAGGAATTGCACTCCGGTCCCGGTTCGTATACAAAGCAGGCAACGCCATACATCCACCTTCCACAACAATAAGCAGCTCCACAACAAGAGAACATAAATCGCGCCGGTAATGCCCCCAAATTATCGAGTTGGTCCTATACATCTCTTCAACCGTTTGTGTTCGATTCGTTGAAATCTGACCGGTTCTCATAACGCGAAAGCTTCAATCAACGCTTCAGTGGAACGAGCTCCGGTACAGATGCGAACCAGATGGGATGGCCATACATTAGAACAATGGAACTCTCGTGAAATCGAAAATGGCTGTGATTTACCTCAGCCTCAGCCCAGAGCGTCGTTATTTTAGTCAGGGTATTGAATCAGTTAACTGAAAGGGGCAACAAACGACCGGGTAATTGCATAACTGCAACACCAAGAGCTTCATTGTGTTAGGTATTTAATATTATTCAGATATTGTCATACACTTTGTAAGTACCTATATTATTATTCTATTTTGTATAGTGTGATATCTAATCAATTATTCTTTTTGTATGTACAAAAGTTCGACAATAAAACCACTAAGAAAACTGTCGTCTTCCGATTACCATGTCAGACCCAGTCGGCCTGCATAAATTAAATACCATAAGTCTGGATGCAATATCGTAAAGACTCAACACTGGCGACGAAGAAAAAAGAAAAAAAAAGCCTCGGAAGTACCAAACATAATAGAAGCAACCAGAATTACAATGGCTACAATAGGAAGAATTGAAGAATTCAACTATTCAGAAGGAAACTGGAAAACGTGCACGTCCCATGTACAACAATTCTTCACAGCCAACGGCATAAAAGAAGAGGTAAAAACAGCCACGCTGATCACACTTGTAAGAAACCGAACGTACGAGCTGATGTGTGATCTCAGCTGTCCAGGAAAACCAGAAGACCAGACGTTTGCGGCTCTAGCTCAGCTTATTGGAAATCACCTCCAGCCCAAGCCGTCGGAAATTGCAGAGCGAGTTAAATTCCGAAGAGAGAAGCAATAACAAGAAACAATCGGCGAGTACCGGGCCAGTTTGATGAAATTGGCAGAAACCTGCAATTTCGGAGATGGGCTCGAAAAAAAATTTGCGCGATCAGTTAGTATATGGGCTACGAAATGAGGCGATTCGTCAACGACTCTTCATTGAAGAAAATCTAACATACAAGAAAGCGTACGGGTCAGCAGTAAATATGGAAGCGGCCGAAATCAATGCAGGGTTAATGGAAGTACCTGCAGTAAACAAAATCAAGATAGAGAAGTCTCCACAAGTGTCAAGTTCGTCGGCAGTTCGACAACCGAAAAATTTCACCAAGTGAAAAAAGAAGGTAGAGACAAGCACAACTGTGTTCATTGCGGTAAGAATAATCATTCAAGTTATCAATGCTTTTTTAAATCCGCTCGTTGTAGAGTTTGCAAAAAAATATCAGTTCCATTTGTAAAGATGAATTGGAGAATAATGGTAGGCAGTTTTCAAATAAGTTTGTGGGTATGAAAAATGATAGCGATGATGAGGTAGATCTAAATCTCGAAGTCGACACGGGCTCAGCGATTTCCGCGATTTCAACTAACACTTATGATAAAAAGTTGAAAAATTTGCCTTAAACTAAATCTGCAATCAAACTGAATACTTATGATGGTCAAAATATTGGAGTCTCAGGAGAGTTTTCGGTAAGAGTAAGTTTCGGAAACAATAAACGTGACAATCTTTTATTGTCACAATAAATTGTTTGTGATAAAGAATGGCGGTCCACCTATTCTAGGTAGAGACTGGGTTAAATCATTGGGAATTTCAATTGATGAATGCTTTCAGGTCAACTTTAACCAAAGTGATCAAACAAAAGTTGAGGGAAGCAACATAAACCATCTTTTGACAGATAAATTCCCGGAGGTTTTCAAGGATGAATTGGGCTTTCTCAAGGCGGGTCAAGTAAAGTTATACTTGAAAGACGGCGCGTCCCCAATTTTGCAAAGCAAGACCACTTTCCTTTGCTCTTAAACAAAAAGTCGAAGAAGAATTGGACAGATTGGTAGAGCAAAACATTCTTACACCCATAGAGTTCAGCGAATGGGCTACACCGATAGTACCTGTTCTTGAAAAAAATGGCTAAGTCCGCATCTGCGGTGACTTTAAGGTAACGCTCAATCCGCAAATTCATGTCAACAAATATCCTATTCCTAAAATTGAACATTTACTCAGTGAATTACAAAATCATGAATATTTTACAAAAATAGACTTATCTCAGGCATATGCCCAGATTGAACTGGACGATAAATCAAAGATGCTGGCGACTATAAATACGCATAAAGGACTATTCAAATACAATAGACCTCCGTATGGGGTAGCCGCGAGTCCAGGTATTTATCAGCGATTGATGGAGGGCATTCTGGGTGGTATGAATGGGGTTTCGATATTTTTAGATGACATTCTGTTGGCCTCCGAATCAAAAGAAAAACACATCGAGCTGTTACTTGAAATTTTTGAAAAATTGAATGACTACGGTCTGAAGATACAACTACCGAAATGCTCCTTTTTGCAAAAAAAAATTGAATATCTCGGGTTTGTTATTGATGAGGAAGGTATACACACGGCACCAGACAAAGTTCAAGCGATTTCAAATTGTAAAACTCCAGAAAACATTACTGAACTCAGGGCATTCTTGGGTTTGATCAATTATTATGCTAAATTTGTTCCGGATCTGGCTACAAAGCTCAAAGCTTTGTACGACTTACTGAAAAAAGACGTTAAATTTGAATGGTCGTAGAAACAAAGCTTTAGATAAAATAAAAAACGAATTCTGCTCTACGAAGGTCTTAGTACATTATGATCCCAATCGCCCTGTAGTTGTGTCATGTGATGCCAGCTCGTACGGTATTTCAGCAGTAATTTCACACGAATTTGAAAACGAAAGGATACGGCCTATTGCATTTATTTCCCGGACCTTGTCACCCGCAGAAAAAAAACAAGTGAGTATGCCTTCACGTGCGTGAGTCTCAGTAGCGCATTTTCTCAAAGAGGCATATTGTGAACGTGAAGAAATTTGATTGAAGGAGAAACACCATTCCTTGCCCACTTTCTTCATTCGAAACCCATTGTGATATTGTGTTATCAGAATGGGGTACTTGCCAATGAAATAGACTTGAATGAAAATTCTTTCATTTATCAATATATTTTTTTGTTTGAGGGCGGGAGCTGGGAGCGGCGACTAATCAACAGTAGTCTATTCTTTCCCATTTTTAGTCGGCTATCCATATCGCGGAAGAATTAGATCGCTATGTTTTCGGGTTTATGTTTTCCATTTATCTCTTACTTTGAGGGCAGCGTGTGGGGGCGGCAGCATTCGGCAAAGTAACTGTTGCACAGTTTGAGTTGGGAGTTTCGAAATGTGAGGGAAATATGACAATCAGTGAAAATTGTAAAAGTTGCATTTTTTTTGTTTGGAGGCGGCAGCTGGAGGCAGCAGCTAATTAAAAGTGGCCTATATTTTTCCAATTTCAGTCAGCTTTCAATATAATGAAAGAATTAGATCACTATGTCTTCAGGTTCATGTTTTACATTTATCTCTCACTTTGGGGGCGGCGTGTGGGAGCGGCAGAGTTTGGCAAAGAAATTCTTGCACAGTTTTAATCAAGAGTTTCTAAATGTTCGAGGTAACATTATCAGCTAAATCAGTGAAAATCGTTGAAAGTTGCACCTTTTTTCTTTTGGGGGCGGAAGCTGGAGGCGGCGCCATATCAAAAGTAGCCTATCCTTTTCTATTTTTAGTCAGCTATCCACATAGCGAAAAACTTAGATCGCTATGTCTTTGGGTTCATGTTTTTCATTTATCTCTTACTTTGGGGGCAGCGTGTGGGAGCGGCAGCGTTCGGATGAGCAAATGTTGCAGAATTTGAGTTGGCAGTTCCTAAATGTTTGAGGGAACATCTCA
The DNA here is from genome assembly GCA_949128115.1 of Anaspis maculata. Taxonomy (NCBI): domain Eukaryota; kingdom Metazoa; phylum Arthropoda; class Insecta; order Coleoptera; family Scraptiidae; genus Anaspis; species Anaspis maculata. The sequence continues at coordinate 123,794,836 of OX421961.1, forward strand.
ATCAGTAACATTTGTGAAAGTTGCACTTTTTATCGTTTGGGGGCGGAATCTGGGGGCGGCGACTAACGAAAAGTAGCCTATCCTTCCCAATTTTCAGTCAGCTATTTATATACCGAAAGAATCAGATCGCTATGTCTTCGGGTTTATGTTTTTCATTTTAAAGTGATTGGGGGCGGTTTTTAGCAGTTTTTTCATGTCGGCGGCGCATATTGAAGACGGAATGTTTCTTGGCTCACGTTTATAAGTGGCAACTATGTATTATTCAAAAAATGAGAACACCAGAGCATCAGGTCTGGTAGAAAGTGCAATATTATGTTATTTCAAGTTTAGCGGGGGCGGTTTTCTCTATGTTGGCGGTGCAATATAGACATCCAATATAGCCTAGCCCTCCTTTGGGAGTAGCAGCTATGTAACAGCGAAAAAATTAGGAAGCTAGGTCGTCTAGTTTGGGAGGAGTTCGAGGAACGGACGGACGGACGGACGGACAAAGCGGTTGCAATAGCGATTTTCATCAAGATGGAAAATGCGCTAAAAACTCACAAATTCACAGAGAACGTTAGCCATTATTTTTGGAGTAACTAAATTCCACTCGTATTTGTATGGCAGATTTTTCACCCTATTGACTGATCATTTACCCTTAGTTACAATCTTCGGAGACAAAAAAGGCATACCAATATTCGCTGCAAATCGATTGCAACGTTGGAGTGTAATTTTGGCGGCATATCATTACAAAATTAAATATATAAATTCCAAAGAAAACTGTTTAGCGGACGGGTTATCGAGACTTCCACAAACGCAATGTGGTAAAAAATATATTGACGCGGATTTTTCACATTTACTGTACGTGGAGGAAAACATGCTGGTAGATCACAAACAAATTGCATATGAAACGAGAAAGAGTACCGTACTTAATAAAATTACCAGTTACGTTCTACACGCTTGGCTAGATCAGCGAAAATTAGATGAGGAAGAGTTGAAATTCTTCAAGAAAAGAAACGAATTGCATGTCGATCAGGGGTGCCTATTTTGGGGATACAGAATAATTATTCCACACAAGTTGCAATATGCCGTCCTGAAAGAATCGCAACTTAGTCACATGGGGATGAATGAATGTGAATCGCTCGCGAGATCCCATTTTTGGTGGCCTAGAATCGATGCGGAAATTGAAGAATTATGTAGAGGATGTTCCATTTGTAATGCAATTGGTGGAGAATCAGATAAAACTGTTTTGACTCTTTGGCCTCCTGGTTTGCACATGGACTTTTGTGGTCCATTCAAAGGTAAGGTGTACTTGTTCATCACTGATTCATACAGCAATCAGCAAATGGCTCGAAATTTCTCCAATGTCTTTAACTAACGCGGATCATGTTATTTCAAAGTTGAGGTGTCTTTTTGCGCAATTTGGTCTTCCTGATTCAGTCGTAACGGACAATGGTCCACCTTTCACGTCAGCCCAGTATAAACATTACTTGAGAATTGATGGTATTCGACAAGTTTTTTCGCCGCCATACCACCCTGAAAGTAACGGCGCCGCCGAAAGTGCGGTAAAGATTTTGAAAAATGTTTTGAAAAAGGCTTTTATCGGAAAATCGGATTTAGAACAAAACATTTATCAATTCTTGTTTGATTACAGAAATTCAGTTCATTCAACGACAAATTCAACTCCAGCAAAGTTAATGTTCAACAGAAAGTTGAAATCGCGTTTACATTTGTTGTTGCCAAACAGACAATTACCGAAACTAGAAAAGCAAATCAAGAGTTCTAAAGGACATTACAAAGAATTCAATATTGACCAACAAATTTATTTTCGAGAGTATAGTAGAAGTAATGACATCACTGATTGGAAAAAAAGTAAAATTATTCGAAGGTGTGGAAATGTTTTATACGATGTAAAAACTAAAGAAGGTCAGGACGTGAGACGTCATTCAGATCAAATCAAACCTAGATTGTCCTCAACTTTGCAAGTAAGTGTAACACCGGAAACAGAAATTGTTTATAGAACTGAAACTGCATCAGAAACTAAAGGCGAAATTTAAAACCCTCCTCAACTCGATGATGACGTAATACCCGATTGCGACACTTTACCTGATTGTGACAAAAATGTAAATACAAAATTGGTTGTGGACTCTGATTCTGAATTAAATTCAGAACCTACTTATGAGTTACGCCCTAGAATTGAACCAAAAAATTATGAGGTTTAGAAAAATTCAATTTTTCAAATTATTGTTTTGTAAATATTTATATAAGCATATATCTTTTATTTTGTATTGTAAAATAAGAAGGAAGGTGATAGGTATTCAATATAAGTCTGGACGCAATATCGTAAATACTTAACACATTGAAATGCGCTATCGTAGATGTTCGCAGAGTAGGTACTTGACAATTCCCACATCACACCAATTTGAAGGGCTTTGGGGCTAGATTCGGCTAGTCCCTGAAAGATAAACAGCCAATTGAAAACTATGCCAATGATTCATTCTAGCACAAGGACCAAGCAGAAGCATCAAGGAAATAAACCACTGGTTCCTGTATCATTCATTACGTCTATTAATAAACGTTGACTTCTTTAGGTGTGTTTCAAGTTTCTCCATTTGAATTAGGTACACGGAGCGAAATAACTGTATGGTTACTAATACAGTACTAATATACACGATAATAAGGTGTGATAATGGACTTCAGCTGCTGTGGAAACAATTATAAGTTTAGAACAAAAAGCATTGAAATGAGAACAAAAACGATGAGAGAAATAGGTGTACAGTATACGAAGGTACAAAAATGTTATAGATGTGTGCCGACGTAAGCAGTGAACTTTAGGCTTTTGCCTAATCTTCACGATGCGGTTTGCCATACAGTAAACATGCGAACTTCCCTATATGTAGATATAATCCTGGTCACGGCACCACACTCGAATCGCAAAATATTTGATAGGCATTTGCTGCAACGTACTAGTGTATAATCTACGAGTGAACAGACTGTTGTTGGTAAATCTCAAGCTCATGGGTGCCCAAAAAAATTTTTCAAAGAGAGAGATTAACAAATTCAGTTCAATATGTTGGTAAAGTACAAACAAAGTCTCGAGCAATGCAGCGCTACAAGCGCAAATTTTTCTGCAGGAAAGAAGCGTGTCTCGCTTTTCTTTACCAATAATGAATCAGATTAAGCTAAGCTGAAATTTGGAAGTCAACTTTCCAGAACATTAATTGACTCTAGGAAAAAATTCTTCGGTACGTGAGGAGGGCGAACGTTCCCCTTTCCTTCCCCTGCGACGCCCCTATGCAAGCTATTATTCTTACACGCGTAAAACTCGGCTTGATTACCATGTAACCGCATATAAATCATCGCAGGTACCCATTACTGATTAAAATAATATGTCAAGTCCGCCTGGTCGGTCGCCGACTTTGAACAAAAAAGAACCTTTTATTTCTATGCAAAAATACGAGTATCGATATTACCAAGCGGCCAATTCTACGCAGGAAGCTGGACTAATAAATATACAAACTTGTAACGAGATTATATTTTTGGAACTGAGTGAAAACCTGGGTGGTGTACTCGTATAGGTGCTCACGTACCGAAATCAAGAGCTGGCCAATGTCACTTTCAAATATTGAAAATGTTCAGCATACCCGTACCCGAACACCTTCATTCAACATGTGATATAATTATCATGTCCGATAATGGCATCCAGTTATCGCAACACATCTGAAATTCAAATGGATGGATCGTACGGGTAGATTGATGTCGTTCTCGTCAGCTAAGCAGTAGAGCAAATTACCGACAATTAGAAAACCGGAGACACGAAAATGTTCAATGTTCATGTTCGGTTCAAGTCTGTAACGAATCGATTAGCCAAAACAATTTGCAATTCTCTGGATAAATGTTCCTCGTCATTACCTATAAGTTTTAGTTTTGTTCGAAAATTATAAGGTAGCAATCTTGCTAATGAGCAAACTGGGTGCTTCTTGATGAGAAATAGGCTGTTTTTTTTTTATACAAAACCAGTTATTTAATACATTATTTGACGATTTCCTGTTCAAGCTACTAGGCGCAATGGAGATGATTTGCTTGTCTAGCCTTGAGCGAATTTTGTAGTTTTGAAGCGAGCGCGAGCCTTCCCATTTTACGCAAATTGCAGCTTTTCTCTCCACATATTGTATGTATTAGATACGGAACACAGTAAACGAGTAGCTGAATAAATAATAAACGAAATGATAATTCACGAGCAGTTCTGGATCCCAGTCGAAAGCGACGACTTGTCAGTCGGCCAGTTCCGTCATCATTTGGCCCCTCTTGCGTATGATTTTAATAAATTTAATATATAAGTGACCCTTAAGTACTTTATATTTTCATCCTGTGCACAGATAAGATCGTTTCAAAATCACCCAGCCGTCGATAATTGATAAATTGAGAAAATTGTACGTCCCAAACAATTTCGAGTTTGAGCAATAATGGAGTGAAAAATTAAAGCACTTAAAATAATTGCACGGACTGGACATAGGCTACGCATTATCGGGCAGGGTATTTGGATAAGTTTTTTTCATCGAACAAGCGTACCTAATTGGGTAAATTTTTCACTTTGGGCACTTTTTGGATCGATTAACACCTTCGCTTCGCTGCGGCATACATGCTCCGTAATATGGAACTTTTCATGAAGTGGCACTGAAATTAGCAAACCCATTATTTTAGTTTTCGCATTATTTCCAATATCAAATTCCAGTCATTGCCGATGTGCTTCCTAATCTTAATATTAGGAAGCATATATTTAATATATGCATATAGGAATATTATATTTAGTTAATAGCAATTCTCCAACTTCCAGTGTTCGATCATGACGCTCCACTGGATTAGCTTGAGGATGATGAATCGCGGTATAATAGATAGCACTGGATTTTTTTCATTAGTGAAAAGTGAACGGATTCCCGTTATCACAAACTAGAACTTTCAGAAACTCAAATGAAAGGAAAACTTGACTTTGGAGACAATGTCGTCTCTAGCGCTTACATGCTTATCATTATTAAACGTGTGATGAAACTTTTATTGTCCAATGTATTTGAAAACAAAAAAACATCCACATAAAAATAATCAATTTGAGTTTGTTGTTGTTTTTGAGTTTTTCATCGAGCTATCAAGGCGTATTCAAGGTGCGGTGATAACGTTCGATCATGCCATTACTCTGAGGGTGATAAGATGTTGTACGGATTTTATGCGATCCTGAAAGAGGTAAATTGAGGTAGGTATAAGCTCACCACAAACCACAATGACCTTCTATGACAGCAGTACGTAGGGAAAAGAGACATAATTTATTAATAATCAAATGATACAAAATTTACCCATTTTTGATTTTGGTAACGGTCCCACCAGATCAATGAATTTCAGTTCCAAAAATGCGAGAAACATTAGAGCTACCCCATATGAGTCCAGTCGCAAGCTCCTGCTCTGGTTCATGAGCGAGGCAAGAATGGTAATTTCTGATAGATATCGAGGCCGCCAGTAGTACTTTTCCGAGATTTGGAAGAAAGTTTTTGATATATCTCTGTGACCAAATGTTTCAGACTCAAGCATAAATGATGAAATCAACTGCCTGGACTCCGAAACTACAAGTTTCCACCGTCGTGAATAACCTAAATTCAAGCTGACATCATGAAAGTTTTCGGATAGTCGTTTCTGATCTACCCTTCAAAGAGAAAATTTGAAAAGATCGCCTTCGATTCCCGGGCGAAGTCTGGATGTTTGTGCTTTCTAAGTTGTAATTTTCCATTACTGTCAAGGTAAACAAATGAAGGCAAAAACGCCTATGGTCAATGTGGGCCGATAAAGAGAAAAACAATATTTTATGTTAACACTAACTTGAGATATCTGGCACAACGAGCATCATCGACCACCAGAACCGATCTACACGAAGCGTCAGGAACTCTATCAATCAGACGCTGTCACGTAGCAGGCGCCGTATGCAGACCGAACGGCATCCGCGTGAATTGGAAGAGACCTCGTTAAGGGACAGTGAAAGTGAAAGCGATGATTGGTCGCGATTCTCTTTCCACGGTGACCAGTTATGAGATGGTTTTTGTGAAACCGAAAAACAATCACCACGTACTCCTGAGCGACTTTATATCAGTGATTTACAATCTTTTTGTTGTAAAAGATTTTCTTCTTAGTGCATGGAAGTGGTGGGCAGAAACATGTGGCATTTCGTGATACAAGATAAAAGTACCATATTTGGCACATATGCTTCTCATACCTATTCAGGCTATTTGACCAGTAGAACACTCGGAATTTCCACTGCGGGCTCTCCCCAGGCGCCATTTTAAAAATTTCCAAATGTGGAAATCGTAATAAATGAAGTACACTAATGATCCTGGACCTCTTTTGAACGGAATTTGAGATCCTGAGTATGAATACAATAGCAAAGAAACGTTTGGACGCAAGTTGCATCACTTCTCAAACAGTTTCTGAAAAAAAAATTCTAACAGTTTCTGAAAGAAAATGAAGTTTTGTTTCGTGATTTCTTGCATTACCTGATCATATTTGTCAGAAATGCACCGGTTTTTCAAAACAAGAGAGCATTACATGCCCTCAAATATTGTTTTGCATCTCCTGGAACGACCGGGTTTATTTTTAAACACCAGTTAATCAACTTTGGAACATCCTCGAGAACATTTTCGAACAGAAATTTGTATATCACCGGGCAGCCGTGACATCAATTTCCATCAAAATTAGGTCTCTGCTTACAAATATGCGGTCAAATGAAAGTTCCAAGCACTTTGGCATCAAAAACATACATGTCTATGTTTTGTGTATGTAGGCATGTATACAGGGTGTCCCAGGATGCACAAAATTCCACGATATGGTGATGCAAAAAACACCTGTGTAATTAATGCATGCCATGAACTTTGGCTTCATCACGGACATGCGCAAAACGTATAGAATCCTAATTTGCCAGAGTCAGGTTTTGGTTCATTGTCTACCTTGGAGTCAAATTTCAGCAAAATCCCACCAGATCTTATGAAGTTGGGTAACAGAAATGACCGAAAGGGTGAACAGATTCAAAAATAACTTCCAAAGCGCTGTTAACAAATTACGCTAGTCAACTTTCTGGAAAAAAGAAAATGAGTTGATTGTCGAAGAATTGGGTAATCCAAAATTGAAGAAGCATTGTTGAAGTCCGTCATTGAGGTCATACACTAGAAGCACCCAAATGTGGTGTTCCTTTTTGCTGTCCCACTTCAATTCAATCTTTGTGTTTTCCTGTCGGTCCGTCTGTAATGTTTGTCCGGACGGAATCCACGAATCTGAACTTCTTGAAGAACAAGCTGAAGCTCCAAAACTTTTTCTATAAGTAGTTTATGTTTATAAGAATGGTTAGTGGGGTTTTAAATCTATGGCAATCATCTCCAACCGCTATTTTTTTAAAAATCATCGGTTGGAGGAAGTGAATCCCCATTTTATAGAAATGGATTAGACTGGATTGTGGAGAGAATCGTGGATGAGACAATGGAGGGAACAAAAAGCAAGGTGAGACCGAAGATCCGTTGAATGGAGGCGGGAGGCGGTGGGTGGGGGACTGCGTGAAGTTGTTGAAGATTCATTGGGATTGGAGGCGGTTAGCGAAGGAGAGGTCCGTGTGGAAAGGGCTCGTTGAGGAGGCTGTAACCTTTAATGGGTGGTGATAGCCATACAATGAATGAATGTGGAACCATTTCAAGGGACCAGTTTAACGCTAGACACTTGATGCTGGATCATTTTAAGGGACTGTTGCAAAAGAAACGACACATTTAGCTAGACATAGCAAAACACAAAGTAGCCTAGTGACACTAGGGCTTCGGAATACCAGGAACAAAGGACCCAGTAGGGCTCCGACCAACACAAAGACCCAAAGAAGCTTACTAGAGTTACGGAATCTACGAAAAGACACAATAAAAGAGCTCAGAAAAGCTTCAGATGACATTTCTGAATGGCAACAAGAAAAATTCGGGGAGGTTCAGTAGGAATCCAAACGCCTAATGAAGACTTGATACGAAAAGACACAGCGGGTTCATTAAAGTTCTAGAAGCTACGAGAAGACAGAAGGGAACCCATTAAAAAATTATTAATGGACAAACTAATGAACGAAAGGATTTAAGAAGTCACGATGAAATACAGGGGCACTCAGCAGGGCCCAAAACAATACATAAAGATGCAAAGATGCTCAACAGAGAGCTTTTATCTATTGAAAAGATGGAAGGGGGATCAGCAGGGTTTCAACATGAGGTGAAAACCAGTACGATTCAGATCCACACTAGATGCAATAAAATTTCAAAACACAGCTTGAATTGTTGCGAAAACTATTAAAAAAATGTAATTTTCGAAATGATGCCCTGGGGGAAGCCTGCAGTCAAAATCTCGAGTGTCGTACAGTGCAGTCGTGAAGCCATTCAACTTCCAGGTTATACCTGGTTACTATTTACTTGAAGAACGTGACTCTTGAGCTAGAACATTTTTTTGTGAAGCAGCACTTCCAGTTCTCAAGCTAACGTTTTTGCCATATAAGCCAAATATTACCTGAAAATCAGACAACTTTAGGCTTAAGCTCAGTCTTGGTTAAAAGATAAGATTTAGTATCTACTCCAACCGCAAGAGTTCGAAGGAACATGATCTGCAACAGCGATTACGGCGCTAGTTGATAACACAAACACCCGTGGCTCTCATTTGTCCGCGATTTCAGTCTTGCCGACAGCTAACCAGCTGTATAAATCAATTGACAACTTGGCAGCGAAGATAAATCGCCACGCTGTGATCATGAATATAGATTGCAAAAAGTGTTCATCGCAATGTTGAGGTGGCGGCACATATTTTTCATCTGTGTCTATCATTACCGACGTTTCCAGGATTTCTTAGCTGTTTCAATCTTGGCACATTAAGAAATCGATAATTCTAGTTCAACAGTACGGTTCTCTGAGAACAAGCTGCCAACCTGTTCTTTAATATTCACCACCAGCATAGTTCATAATTTTACGTTTTACTGCGGCAATTTCTGCACGGCGCGTCCAAGATCGAAAAACCCATAACAGTTGAAATGAAGGAATTCAGCTTTGAGAAGTTTATGTGCGTACCTACATATCCAGCAAGTATGTAGGTATATGTAGGCTTTTATCGACAGGATTCAAGATGCAGTTATGAGAATCTCTTCAGTTCTCCTTCCAGTTGATCCTTTTCATCAGCCACGAAACAGTCCTCGATGCTGTGCCGTTAAGTTTTGAAAAAACCAATATGAATGTGATCAAAAGAAAAGGAAGGTCAGAAATATAAAGCAATTGAAAATTTCAATTGAACATGAGTATTGCTCATTGGCCAAAGCGGCATAGGAATTTATGCTGCAACATTCACCGTGACAGTTATCACCGCTAACGGCGTTATTAACACTGCCATCTGTTGGTACTTAATTTTGCGAATGCGGCGGAAACGACACGAATATAAATAGTATAATATAAAATATTCGCGAATTATCTTTGGGACTTATTGTCCTAGCTGCAAATAGGACGTTTCAAGTTACGTAATAAGAAAAACCAAGCTTGTTCTTCAGCCTTAAGGACGGAGTTGAATTGGTAAAATAAGCGTTGCGGAATCAATCCCTGTGGGTTTATTCCTTGACGAATTCTTACCATTTTGGTCTATTTCGAAATCAACAAGGATGTATCTTAGTTTGAATTGGCATTTCCAAAATTCAAAAAAATTATTTTTGTATTTTGGAAATGCCAATGGGCTCAAACAAAAGTACATCCTTGTAGCTTTCGATAGAAATGAAAATGGTAAGAATTCGTCAAGGAATAAACCCACAGGGATTGATTTCGTAACGCTTATTTTACCAATTCAACTCTGTCCTTAAACTTTGTCGAGTCCGAAGCGCAGAGCGCTGTGCTGTAATAATATAATTTGAATTAAGCTCCTGGCAACGAAAAGGGGAAGGGGGTTGGTATAAAAGGTCACCATATTGTCTCCGTGCATCGTATCGTACCACCCATTCCAGGAGAGCCACTAGAGTGTTAAGGTAAATAATGCATCTTCTTGAAGCTTTACGGCCGGCAACAAAAGGTGGTATTAGACGTGTAAGTCTTAAACAAGAAACTTATCAACGTTTATGTGCGAAATTATGTGTTCCCGTATCTTTAAGCAGGTTTATAGGTGCTGCAGTCGTCCCACTTTGACACTGCACACAATGCCTTGTTTTGAAATTTACCGTGCAACGAATTATGCAGAAAACATTAGATTTGCCTTTGGCATTGTTTTACAAAGTCCGGGCTGCCGCGTGCTACATTAAAATCGATTTGATCAATTTCCATTGATGTAAAATGTAAAATAATGCTCGGTGTTGCAGTGTAATGAAAACGCTTTTTTAATGGTCAAATTTTATTGGTTTTCATGGCGTAAATGATTGCTTGTATAGCTTTCGCCATCATTGCACCCGAACCGTACCAGTAATAATAAATTAATATTGTTTGCGTATACCTTGTACCTATCCCTTTAAAATTACTAGAATTTGAACAATAAAAACAGTGTACAGGTAATCATCAGCAGAATGTTAACCAGTGGCTGCAAGGATATAAAAACTTGTCTAGAGAACCAACATTTTAATTTATTATCCACTTTAAATTCAATATACGTTGTGAATTAGTGACTACCATACATCCCGTATATTCAAGACTGAAGATCTCGCAGGTCACAGCTGGCAAATACAGGTAAGGTATAGACCTACCCACCAACACACACTCATCAATAGTACCTATTGTCGATTTGTCGGACTCGTTCCGAACGTTAAGTTTTAGGCAAGGCATTGTATCGAGGTTTAATACTAATCGAAGAATTGCCATTGCGACACCGAGCTCTAACAGAAGAATTAGGCACGGTGCTGAGCATGAACGGCTTTGGCAGCCAATAAAACGCCACTTTATCACAATGTAATTAAGCAGAATTACATTAATAGCTTACGTTGAATCACTCGCGGGAGCACTACCGTGCACTCCATCCCGGTAGCATGTCGAGGAGACACCAAACAAGTCTTGAACAATAATTAATTGCAACAGGTATTGACGTTGGTGCTTACGCAAATTCCTTAATTATTATCACGAGAAGAACGATGTTGAACGTATAAGGCGGCTTCGGCTTACCTACCGCACTGAAGAACCCAATTTACATTGTTATCTACTTAGTTATATCAATATGGGAAGAGTTATTCAGTTTTGCGTGTTTCCTATCGAAAACGTCTCGGTTTTCACCTTTTTCCGACGTCGCAATTTTCGAGACACCTGTCCTGTGGTGCAAAGCTTGAAGATCAAATAGAAGAACAATTCAGGGCTCTACACAGCTCGAGAAGAAATATTAGATACAATGATAATGATGCCTCCTCCTCGGTCGCGGTGGTGTCACGTTGACGTTTGTCATCTTAACGCCTGTCACTTGAGCTTGTTGAATGTACCTTACCTCAACATGCAGGAGCTCCCACACGCTGGCCTTCCCGTTTGTCGTGGAGTTCAATGCGTCCCGACTGATACTGGTTACTGTATTTATTTCATCATGTGCCATTGTGTCGAGTGTTCACTGATCCGGCTTGTGTTTTCCAGTGCCGTCGCTCGACCAGACGTGGTCTATCAGCCACCAGAAAGAAAGAACATTCGTGGCGCCCTCACTAACTACCAACGGGAGACTGAAGAGATAAACATGTCCGAGAGAAACGTGAAATCATTTGCCCCAAAACCTCTCAAGCAAAATAAATGAGCTTCCTGTCCTTCTGCCATCCCAACAACATCCTAACATCGCGATGTTAGCGCAAAGAAAGAAGAATGGAGACAATAAACTGGTCTAGACCGACATATCCGTCAAAGGACGAGAGCTCGGATGGCAAGAGAGAAGTGTCTTAGCTTTTGAGAAAAGGCCGGAATGAGCAATTTCCAGCCTCAGTACAGCAATTTTCAACAACAATATCGTGAGAAGGATCTATTTTGTCGACAAAAATGAATTTTTCGATAACTGGTCGCACTGCACTCGTCGTTTTTTTTTTCTGTGGCAGCTGGTTTGAGATAAATGCCAAATTCAGTTTAAAATAATAAATTCAATTTTGTAGACATGAAGGAATTCTCCGAATGGTATTTGATGGACTGCAAAATATTTTTCTTGGCAACAATTCAGCATCATCCAACAAAAATTTTGAAATGTTTTGCATCAATTCATCAAGTTCCAATTGAATCTTGGCAATTCGCAACAGTAATTTAGCCAGTTTCAGTCAAATACAGCATTTCTTGGCAGCAAGCCAACAAATTCAAAACTTTTTAGTAAATTCAGCGATTTTTTGATTAAATTAGCAACTTTTTAGCAAAAGTCAATGATTTTCAGCAACTTCAAACAAAAATTTGGAAATCACAGCAAAATTTAGCCAAAATTCAGCGAATTTTAACAACAAATCGGTTGGTTTTAACAAAATTTAGCAAGTTTGAATGAAAAATTCAGCACTCTTCAGCAACAATTTATCAATTGTAAAGCAAAATTTGAAACGTCTCAGCAAATTCCAGAAACTTTTAGCTACAACTGAGCAATTCTAAATAAAAATTCAGTTAGTAAAAATTCAGCAATTTCTAGCAACAGTTTAGTAGTTTTTCAGCAAAATTTGCAAATTTTAGCAAAATTTACCAAGTTGTTGCAACAGTTCCGCATAGTTCAATTCAGATTCAGCAAGTGTCAGCAAAATTCTGAAGTTCAACAACAATCTATTGAATTTTCCAGCAACAGATTAGCCATTCTCAATAGAAGTTCTGCAAGCTCCAGCAAAATTCAGGAATGATTAGCAACAATTGACCATTTATACTCAATCGACATTTTGCAGCCACTTTTAGTAAAATCCAGCATTTTGCATTAGATTTTTCCGAGAATTTAGCAATCTTCAACTAACAATTCAGATGATTTCAACAAAATTCAGCAATTTTTAGCATCGATTTACCAAGTTTCAGCCAAATTAATCAAATTGTAGCTACAACTTAGCAATTTCCGACCATAAATCAGCCAGTTTCAGCAAATATTCAATGAGTTTCAGCAAACGAAAGACCCGTTTTCAATAATTTTCAACATAAACTTAGCAATTGTTCAGCACAAATGTAGCAAGTTTCAGTTTTGCAAGTTCCAGCACACAATCAACAATTTTCAGCAACACTTGAACTATGCACCAAGACAAACAACAAACAAAAGTTTGGTCATTTTCACCACAAAGACAGAAAACTTTAGCAAATATGTAGCAAGTTTTAGCAAAAGTTTAGCAAAATTCAACATCAATGTAGCAATTTTCAACATAAATTCAGCATGATTTAGCAAAAATTCAGCAAGTCTGAATGAAGATTTGAGAAGTATTAGCAACAATTCAGCAATTTTTTTTGGAAAATCCAGCAATTCTGGACAAGAACTCAGATATTTCATCTAGAATTTAGCAAGTGCTATAGCAACTTTCGGCAATTTTGGATGAAAATTTGATAAGTGTCATAAAAAATGTAGCAATTGTCTAGGAAAAGGTCCAAGTAGGTCAAGCAGGTCCAAAAGGTCAAAATATATCATTTTCAACCAATTTCGGCAAGCTCTAGCAAATTTCAACAACTTTTAGCTAAAATTAGCAATTTTCGACGTGTCATTGGCAAGTTTCAGCAAGATGCGTTAATTTTCAGCAAAGTTTAGCAGTTTTCCACCAAAACTTGGCAAGCTTGAGCCGAATTCAGCTGTTGGCAATAAACTAGCAATGTGAATAAAAACTTAGCACGATTTATCATCAATTTAGCAAGTTAAAGTAGATATTTACCAATTTCCAACAAAAATTCAGCTAGTTTTAGCAATACTTCTGCAAGTTTTTGCAACATTGAGCGATTTTCAGCAACAATCGATTTAATTTTTAATCAAAATTCAGCGATTCTAGCAAATCTCGGCTTTTCAGGAAACGAGCAATCTTCAACTGAAATCAAGCAATTTGTAGCAAAAACCCAGCAAGTTTTAGTGAATTAAGAAACTTGAAGCAACAATGATGAGCGATTCTCTCAAAATATTCCGCATGTTTCAGCAATGATCAACAAAGATTCAACAACTTTTAGCAACCATGTAAGCAAAAATCATTTATCATGTTTTAGCAATAATTCAGCAAACTAAGCAATTCAAGGCAACATTTCAGTTGCTTCATAATTTAGCCAGTTTTAGTAAAAAACAGCATTTTTTGGCAGCGATTCAACAAATTCAAAAGTTTTTAGTAAAATTCAGCAATTTTTCAATTCATTTAGCAAATTTTTAGCGAGAGACAATGACTTTCAGCAACTTCCAACAAAAATTTGGAAATCGCAGCAAAGTTCAGCCAAAATTCAGCGAATTTCAACAACAAATCGGTTTGGTTTCAACAAAATTCAGCAAGTTTGAATGAATTCAGCCTTTTCAGCAACAATTTACCAATTGTAAAGCAAAATTTATAACGTCTCAGCAAATTCCAGAAATTTCAGCCACTTTTAGTGAAATCCAGCATTTTGCAGAATTTTTTTCCAATTTAGCAATTTTCAACTAACAATTCAGATGATTCCAACATTATTCAGCAATTTTTAGCATCGATTTACAAAGTTTTAGCAAAATTGATCAAATTCTAGCTACAACTCAGCAATTTCCGACCATAAATTTGAGCAGACGAAAGATCCGTTTCCAATAATTTTCAACATAAATTTAGCAATTGTTCAGCACAAGTGTAGCAAGTTCCAGTTTTGCAAATTCCAGCAGACAATCAACAATTTTCAGCAACACTTGAACAATGCAGCAAGAGCAACAAACAAAAGTTTGGTCATTTTCACCACAAAGATAGAAAACTTTAGCAAATATGTAGCAAGTTTTAGCAAAAGTTTAGCAAGTTTCAACATAAATTTAGCCTGTTTTAGCAAAACATTGGCAATTTTTAGCAACAATTCAGCAACTTGAATGAAGATTCGAGAAGAATTAGCAACAATTTAGCAAATTTTCCGAAAAAATCTAGCCATCCTGGACAAAGTGTTAGATATTTCATCTAGAATTTGACAAGATTTATAGTAAATTTCGGCAATTTTGAATGAAAATTGATTAAGTGTCATAGAAAATGTAGCAATTTTCTAGGGAAAGGTCCAAGCTAAAATGTATCATTTTCAACCAAAATTCAGCAAGCTCTAGCAAATTTCAACAACTTTTAGCTAATATTAGCAATTTTCGATGTGTCATTGGCAAGTTTTTGCAAGATGCGACAATTGTCAGCAAAGCTTAGTAATTTTCCACCAAAACTTGGCAAGTTTGAGCCGAGTTCAGCTGTTGGCAACAAATTAGCAATGTGAATAAAAACTTAGCAAGATTTATTATCAATCTGGCAAGATAAAGTAGATATTTACCAATTTCTAACCAAAATTTAGCTAGTTTTAGCGATACTTCTGGAAGTCTTTGCAAAATTGAGCGATTTTTAGCAGCAATTAATTCAATTTTCAATCAAAATTCCGCGGTTCTGGCAAAACTCAGCAATTTTTAGAAAACTTCAGCAAATTTCAACTAAAATCAAGCAATTTGTAGCAAAAACCTAGCAAGTTTGAGTGAAATTGAGACACTTCAAGCAACAATAATAAGCGATTTTTTTGAGATATTGTACATGTTTTAGCAGTGGTCAACGAAGATCCAACAATTTTCAGCAATTATGTGAAAAAAAATTATTAATTACGTTTCAGCAATAATTCAGCATGCTATGCAATTTTTAAGCAACATTTCAGTAAGTTTTGGCAAATGTTACGGATTTTCACCAACAATTTAGCAAGTTTTAGCCAAATTTAACAATATTCAGGAACGCGTTGCAATTTTTCACAAGAATTTTGCAATATTCAGCTAGAATTCAGCAAGTCTTTTGCTTCAACAAAACATTGGCAATTTTTAGAAAAATTTAGCAACTTTGAATAATGATAGTAGCTGGTTGTGATGCGGAAGTCCCGGGTTCGATTCCCGGCGAAAAGTACACATGTATTGTATATAAAATTGATGGATGACTCTTGCGGCAAAAACTGGACCCAATCATGAGAGGATACAATTTGAAGAAATGCTCCGATTCAGCAACAATTCAGCAATTTTCAACTAGAATTCTGCGAGCTTCAGCAAAATTATGTAGGTTTCAACAGCAAATTTTTGTAATGTTCAACAAGCAAATTTCAACCAAAATTTGGCAAGTGTAAGAAAATATTCAGTAATTTCCAACTACAATTCAGCAAGTTTTAGCCACACTTTAGCAAGTTCCAGCAAAATAGAGTAATTTTCAGCAACAATTCAACTATTGTTAGTTGTCAAAAATTGTTGTTAGTCAAAAATTATTGAAAATGTGAGATCGCCGGTGAAATTGGTAGAGAAGCGTGAGATTGCGTGAAATGATCCCGTAGTCTTTCGTGAGGTTGTGTGGGAAGCCTGATATCGCGTAAGCTCACGCTGAAATGCGTGAGACTGCGTCGAATGATGACGTAATCTAGCGCCTGGAATAAAGTGAGATCGCGTAGAATTACTTCAAAAGTCGTGAGCTTGCGCTAACAGGCGTGAGATTGCAATGAAATATTGGCGAAGTCCAGCCCATATCTAATGCACAATGAAGTGAAATCACGCAGAATTGCAGACAGCGTGAGATCGCGTGAAATAATGTCGTAGTCCAACTTGAGATTCAGTGAAATTGTGTGGAATTGCGCTAGAAGACGTGGAACTGCGTGAAGTGACGGAGAAGTGTAGCTTGAGATAGTGTGGAATCGCGTGAGGTGCGTGAAATCGCACTGAAAGGCGCTAGGCTACGTTAAATGTCGGCGTAGTCCAGCGTGAGCTCGTGTGGAGTAGAGTAAGATTGCGTGGAACTGCATGAGAAGGCGTGAGATCGCGTAAAATTGCGTTGAAAAGCGCGAATGTCTAAAATAAGTTGAATTACGGCGTGGTCAAGCGTGAGATCTTGTGAAATAATAGAACATTCTAGCGTGAAGTTGTAATATAGTGAGATCGTGTAGAATTGCGTTAGAACGTAGAACGGTGAGATTGCGGGGAATGATAGTATTACGTGAGATGGTGTTATGAGATGAAGAATCCAAAAGCCAAGTAACGAAAGACTAAAGAATTGATTGATTGAAAGCTTGAGATAGCTTGAGATTTTGTGGGATAGATTGAGATTGCATGATTGGGTAAAATTGGGTTTAAAGGCGCTAGACTACGTTGAATGTCGCATTGAAAATCGAGATTACGTCAACTGACAACGTAGTCTAGTGTGAGATTTGTAGAATTGCGTCAGAAGACGTGGGATTATGCGAAATAATGGCACATTTAAGCGTGAAGCTGGAATTAAGTGAGATCGTGTAGAATTGCGTTGGAGTGAGACTTCTGGTGGTCATCTTGTAGTCAGCAAGACAATGGACAAAGTCGGGGAAAGCTTCTACAAGATACACTGTGAGGCAAAGTGGAAGATCGATTACAACGCTGCGAAACTTGTGCAGCTACAGCCGGACTCAAGGCCCATAGTCGCAGTCAAATGAAGACTAGAAGACTTACAACCTGGGATAACCCTCAGAGCGCATCACGATAAACGTAGCAACGAATTACACCAAAAAAATTCATGAAATGGCCCTACGCTTACGCTTCTCCAAATCAGAAGATCGTCATTGCAGCCAAAGTGATCTACAACTTGATCTCCCGTTTGGAGTGTCTTTGAAATTGAGTTCTGAGAACAAAGCTTTGATTCTAACATCTTTCAAGGTATCTGTTCCTTGCGTGCATCTATCAGAAGACTCGAACAGCCCCACTCAATCCCCAGTCGGGCGGAATAGTAGAATAGTTCAAACGGACTACGGAACACCAGCTGTCGAAGGTAGTGGAGGCTTGCCAGAGACCAGAAAGATAGGAAGAAACCTGCATCTGCCACTACTCTTTATCATGGCATACCGAGCCGCTAGACAGGAAAAGAGTGGAAAATCACCAACGAAAGGCTTGTTTGGTCGTAAACTGAGCTTGCCTTGTGACTTGTTATTCGGAACACCAAGAGACAGTCTTGAGTCCACCAGCCAATACGTCGACGACTTGAGAATACGATTAAACGAGATCCATGAGCTGGTGAAGCAGCGCGTAAGCCCTGCAAGCGACTGAAAGAAGACCTTTATAACAAAGAATTCAGGGTGGTTCATTGAAGCAGACCTCGCCTGCAGTCTAAGCGTGAACGAGGCCGGATGTACCAAGCTCCAACCTTACCAAAATTTCCTCCAGCCAAGGTGAAAGTTATCCATCTGGTACTGCTGGTCTCTCGCGCTGCGCAGAGATCAACAATGTGCCTGTTAGGGACAAATAGGCCTAATAGTGGCGGGGTTAACGGCCAAAAATGTAATGATCTGTGCATTTTGTGATCAAAGCATGAAATTTGGCACACTTGTTCAGAAGACCCTTCTTTGCAATTCCAGATGTGGCGCCACGCAAGATTTTGCACCAGAGGCACTGTATTGCGGTTAATATACCTGCTAGGGGTAAATTCTGCAAAAATGGTTCCTGGCCGGTCTCTGGTACCGCAGTCGGTATTTTTTAGTTCTGTTTAGCTAAAACTACATGTAGAAATGAGTGAGGAGTACATTTTCTCAAGCGAAGTTCCAAATGCTGCCTTTATACGTTGTTTCAATACATTTTAAGGCCAACTTTGTTTTAGTACAAGAAACATGGTAAAAAAATTGCCAAAACCTCGGCAAAAATATGAACGTCCTGAAAGTTTGATATTCTGTTCAGAATTTAGTGCTCTACAACATATCTAAAATTGCCAAAAATCGCACCCCGAGTCTTCGAGTTATTGGAGGGGGGGTACACAATTGCAACTCAAAGTTAGAGGTATAGAACCCGATGGAACCCGTCAATCTAATAGATGCAAATACGTCATATTTCGACGCATTACATCCCGTTGACACAACTTTGGCACAAAAAGTGTCGATCATTGTTGAAGGGGGGTCGCGGGGGAGGGCGAAACTCAGCTGGGTGGCTCTTTTTCTTCCTGGGCCATGAAGAATCGATCACGACAAGATTGGTATCTCTTCCGACTAAATTCAATGTCCTGAACTTGAATCCGATGTATAAATTTGGACAAAAACAAGTTTAAACAAGTTAACTTGAGAAAACCTGTTTTTTCTCTGATAATTTTCACAAAACTTTTTTTTACTGTTAGAGGCATTCATATTTGAAAATATTTCAGAGGCCATTAGATTGAACTGAATTCTTCAAGAAAATCATCCATTCGATCTGTAACTTTGTTTTTCGAGATAGAAAAAATCGATTTGAACTTTAGTCGGCACAGCCCGTCGTCTACTACTGACCAGAACACTACACCATGCATCTTTAAATGGAAATAGCCCAAACTATCTGAAAAATTATAACTCATCCTTGAAAGTTCGAAGATCTGTGCAGAACTGAATTCCCTATAACATAAACAAAATCGTCATAGATCGCAATGCAGGGTATCGAGTTATTACTTGAAGGTGCATGCTGTAGTGTTCTGGTCATTAGTAGACGCCGGGCAGTGCCGACTAAAGTTCAAATCGATTTTTCCTACTTCGAAAAATAAAGTTACAGATCGAATGGATGATTTTCGTTAAGAATACAGTTTAGTTCAATGGCCTCCGAGATATTTTCGAATATGAATACCTCTTACAGTAAAAAAAGTTTTTGCGAAAATTGTCAAAGAAAAAACAGGTTTTCTCGAGTTAACTTGTTCGAACTTGATTTTATCCATATTTACACATCGGATTCAAGTTCAGGACGTTGAATTCAGTCGGAAAAGATACCAATCTTGTCGTGATCGATTCTTCATGGCCCAGGAAGAAAAAGAGCCACCCTGCCGAGTTTCGCCCTTCCCCACGACCCCCCTTCAACAACGATTGACACTTTTTGAGCCAAAATTGTATCAGCGGGATGTGATGCGTCGAACTACGACGTATTTGCATCCATTGGATTGACGGGTTCCATCGGGTTCTATACCTATCATTTTGAGTTGCAATTTTTTACCCCCCCTCCAATAACTTGAAGCCTCGGGGTGCGATTTTTGACAATTTTAGATATGTAGCAGGGCACATAATTCTGGACAGAATATCAAATTTTCAGGATGCTCATGTTTTTGCCGAGGTTTTGTCAATTTTTTTTACCATGTTTCCTGTATCTACTAAAACAAAGTTGGCCTTAAAATGTATCAAAACAATGTATAAAGGCAGCATTTGGAACTAAGCTTGTGAAAATGTACCTCTCACTCATTTCTACATGTAGTTTTAACTAAACAGAACTAAAAAATACCGACTGCGGTACCAGAGACCGACCAGGAACCATTTTTGCAGAATTTAGCCCTAGCAGGTATATTACCCGCAATACAGTGCCTCTGACGCGAAATCTCGCGTGGCGCCACATCTGGAATTGCGAAGGAAGGTCTTCTGAACAAGTATGCCAAATTTCATGCTTTGATCACAAAATGCACAGACCATTCCGCTAACCCCCCCACTATAACAAACAGGCCTAAGATTATACAGTTTTCGGGTCATCTAGACCGTCTACACTCCGACGTATGAATGGTTGCGAACATTTCGGGGGACGGGGGACCAGTTGGATCTGGCAGCGAGCGAAAAACTGCGCCATCTGCCGAAACATTTTCCTGCATTTACAATGATTTCAGCATTCGCTTCATGTCGTATACTATGAATACTATGATCATTTTGAATAGCAGTTCCTTGATACGAGGCTAGAATGGGAACATTCACTTCATTTCGGAAGCATTTACTACCTCCATACCTCCAATAGTGCTCTTGGTGATAAGATTATCGAACGAACAATGGTTCTTATTTTATTTAGAATTTCATTAACAAAACGAGCAACAACAACGATTGGGATACTATGGTGATAATCTTCAAAGATATTGAATTTTATTCAAAACGATAAGCCCTATTCATTCAAGTGCGAACTCAATAACACAATAATTCGTAGCGATTATTTGCATGGCGTCGAAAGATCAAGCACCACATTAGTAAGCCATGGCTCAAACAGAAGCATAAATTATTGCCCTGAGATATAACGGACAACGCCACTTTGTAAATAAATGTACCCGTTTATAAATGATTACATTATAATATTTACAAACATGTCTATTAAACTCATGGCGCATTCTTCAGATTGGCTGCAATACCCGAAGTATGAGCTCACTTGACTGCAGTATTGCGGTTCGTATAATGTGTTCAAAAAATTCACCAATTTACGACCTACAGACACAAAAAAAAAGGGAAAAAGGAAAGGAAATTTCGATGGGAATTAGATTTTGGCACGTATATCATGGCCGCGATATTCAATCTACTTTGATAAAAGCTGATTTCTTAGAAATCAGTCTACCGCCCGGTCCTAAAGCTTCCGAGTCGTAAAAAATACATAAAAGTCGATCTAGTAGAACGCATCGTAATGGCGAAGTTATATTACCAGACTATTGCAATCGAACGGGGAAAACTCGGGTCATGCAAGGCATTTTTTCCATGCTTGGCAGAAATTCCGTGCGACTTGCTGAAGACGAGACGAGACAGAAAAACTGGGTCATAAATTATTATTCCCATATTCAGTATTATACTTTTGCCAAAAGAAAAGACTGAACTTGAAGTTTCTTTGTGATAAAATTTAGATATTTATAGGATTTTCAACAATGAATTGTGGTAAAAAGTTTTACGGGTTGGCTTGGGGGTAAGGTAAGTTTCCATTTTCAGTTCCTCGTTTCTAAAGCTGAGATTCTACCTGTGAACTAAGCTAAGCTAACTTAAGACGTGCTATTCGTTAATTCCGAAACTGTAGCGCATCTTAGCTTGACTTTGAAGCGGTAAATTCACAACTTAGCACACGGCTTAGCTCAGCCGGCTTTCAACTGGAATCCCGGCTTAATTACCGCCTAGAAGGATCGTTAATTTGGAACGAGGAGCCCCTGCCGCGGTTAATATTTTATGTCTTTGTAAATAAATAACATCTTTTTTGTGTGTTGAGCTCGTATACGTTGTTTTGGTTTTAAACGTCGAATTATGGATCGTTAAGTAATATGTAAAGGCGGCCGCAACTTTGAGCACAAATGAAAACCATAAAAACAGACAAAAAGTCTAGGAGGTATAAGGAGCAATGGCTGGAGCAATACTTAATCAAGTTATGGAAATTGGAATATAATACAGCTCGACGAATACCTATAACTATTGCACCACATAAAACGGCGCAACATACGTGATTACAGATTAAAAAGTACTAATATCGTGAAGTTATCAGGCTGCTGTACTTTGTGATTAAAGTTCGTAATAATCCACCTGCACAACTACATATTACTTTGTTCTATCTTATTTCTTGGAGTGGATATAATGTAAAAACGGCAGTAATCATAATCATGAACGGCGCGCTAATTAGAATTAATAAAATTATCCATGGAAAATTCTGAATTGCACTTGCCGGAAAATGCAATAGTATATACGGAAAAAAATCCAGATATTATTTTATATACACTTCCTTCGGGCTGGAAAATCTACGGTCGGTGCCTTTAACAATGGCTTGGCTTCATTTTCTAAAACCTCTCAGATTATGTTTTCCAACGAGAAACGATAATTACCGCTTTCTGCGAAAGTATATTTATCAAACAGTTCGTTAACACCAAACGCACAAGTAGCAGAACCATAAACTGATTTAGAATTTTAATTAATAAGCACACCAGATAAAGCCTACACAAGAAGAGTAGGAGACAATCGTCCACGAGAACGTGTGTTGTGTGTGTGTGTCGTCGTCAAGAGTCTTGCTCAGCCCAATAAAGACGAATGTTTATTGTCCGCAAGGCGCGTACAAAATATGCAAAGTGTTGGAAAGGATCCGTTTTACAAATTAGTCTGTGAGAGGTTCTATTTCAAGTGTTTACTGCATCCGATGTGTGGTGTGGTGGTTTTTATAGGTGCACGCGCGCACCAAGTCTGCGTGTGCGGATTTTGCCAATATGCTAAGCCTAAGAGCCTTTTTAAATAGATGTTTTCAGCGTATTCGCCACCGTAAAACATACGAGGCAGAAGATTTAAAAACAATCACCAGCAACAGTTGCAGGTGGAATCCGCCAATTATCGTCTTCAGAATTCTGACTTTCGGCTTGCAGCATCGATAAGAATTGGAAGTGAGATTTGCTCGGAAATTTGCAGAAACAGAAATCTACCTCGCCATCAGTTGGCACTGGCGGTTCTAGCATTTTCGAACAGGGGGTACGGTTCACCGACCAGGCGCCCTCAAGGTAAGGGCTACAATCGAAATAAGCCCCATGCTTCTCTCCAGTGGCGTACCCAGATTTATGGACAAGGGGAGGGGGTCGAGGAGGTTTTGTGTATTTTTAAAAGATCGTCTCTGTACTGGACGGCCGCAGCCACTAAAAACTAGCGCCGCAGACGAAAATTTTTGGCCATAATATTGACAATAATAAACAGAAAAAAGGAGAGCCTCTCTAATTCATTTTGTTTTCTTCCCTTCGAGGCTCAGGCAAAACTCAAAAGTGCAAAACTATTCAAAAAACATAACCTAAATTCTGTTTTTGAAACAGAATGGTACCTGTCAAGTAGGTATAATCAATCAAATGATAATTCGCCAGGGGATATTAGTTGAAGCCTTAAGGGGGGATTTATACCCTTCATCCCTCCCCCGTGGGTACGCCCCTGCTTCTCTTTATGACTTTACTCGAACTCCCTATATGTAGTTGATTCATAAGCGGTTTTCAAAGAAAAACGATCATGACAACAACTTGTATTGTATTGTATTGTATTGTATTGTATTGTATTGTATTATTTATTTCATGTTAACAACTACATTTTGTAATTTTACATTCGTCAAGAATAAGGTAGATTATACATTATATACATTGGTTTCACAATGAAGAACAAAAATCGTAGTACTCCTCAAATGAGTAGAAGGCCCGCTCAATCAATATAGTTCTGATACATTTTGAAAATTCGCGACTTGATAAACTTTTTATATCTGATGGTAGAACATTGAAGAATTGAATGCAGTAGTACCTCCAGCTATTCTTCGTTTTGTTTACTCTTTGAAATTCAGGTCTGAAAAAGTCTCTGTGTCTGGTGTTGTAACTGTGTTCATGAGTGTTGTAGCAAGATATGTTGTTTTTCATAAACATAAGGCAATTGAATATGTACAAAGATGGTAAGGTCATGATTTGCAATCGTTTGAACTGTTCTCTACAATCATCTCTAAACCCCATAGAAGTCATGGTTCTAATGCATCTACGCTGGTGTGAAAACAGCTTTTTTGAATGCGGAGAATGTCCCCATGCTAGGATCTGAAACGAGAGGGTGCTATGTATAAATGCAAAGTACGCCGTTTTCAAAGTATGAAGAGAGACCATGTCTCTCAGACTTCTAATGAGATAAATGTTTTTGGAAAGTTTTTTTGAAGTTGCATTGACATGGTCCTCCCAGGACATCACCGGATCTAATATGGTACCGAGGAGCTTCAAAGGCTCATTTGTGGTTGTTGCTTGTCTTAAGGAAAAG
Organism: Anaspis maculata; assembly: GCA_949128115.1. NCBI lineage: Eukaryota > Metazoa > Arthropoda > Insecta > Coleoptera > Scraptiidae > Anaspis > Anaspis maculata. Next base: position 123,819,390 of record OX421961.1, read on the forward strand.
TGCATCACTTGCTTTTTGTCTTCATTTGTGCTAAGTTTGTTTGACAGAAACCAATTGTTGATACTTATGAGACTTTCATCAGCTTGTTTCTTCAAGTGTTCCATATTATCGTGCGTACACACGAAGGAGGTGTCATCTGCAAAAATTGCAAACGTCACATTTAGATCCTTTGAGCACTGAGATAGATCATTTACATAAATGAGAAAGAGGATTGGGCCCAGCACAGTTCCCTGTGGTACCCCATGCGTTGTACTCGCATCAGCAGATCGGCAACCACCGTAGTGGACAAATTGTGTTCGGTCAGTCAAATATGAAGCTATCAGTTCCAGGCTCTTACAATTAAAACCTTGGTTTTGATAGGATAAATTGAACTCTTTTCTACGTATCTATTCTACAAAACTAAATTTACACCTATGTCTCTGCCTCTTCTGTGATCACCAACAGGGTATTTAGTCAGTCTTCAGTCATCGTAGACCAACTTTTGGTTCTGGCGGAGCCTGGAGGCTCTAGCCCTCAGCAGATTAGAAAATATGGTTTTTTTCTCATATCTTTCAGATTGGCGAATCAATTTTTCTGAAACTTGGCTCATAAGGAACCAGGGTGCGAAGATTTGAATCAAGTTGATTTAAATCATGATTTAAATCGTGATTTAAATCAACCGATTTTTTTATTTTAATTATTTGATTTATATCACTTTATCGTATTTGATTTCCCGGTACAGTTTTATTTACGAAATACCGCCAAACTTCATCTCCTTTTTCCCGACATTTTTCCATTTTTCTCCGAGTGCTAAGCAAATATAAAATCTCGTATACCACCACAACCAGCCTACCACCCCACCCCTGACGAACGACGAACCATACTAAGACGTAACGACACCTGTTGTTTTAACAAGTACCTATTGTGAATTATTTGCATATTGTTCAATATATTTAGTATGGGTAATGATTGGAATCATACTGAGTTCCCAAAGTTTCAGCTTTTCTGGTACAAACCGAGAGCTTCAAACTTTAAATATGTATAAAAAACAAAGAATCTGGACACCGGAAGAGTATCTATATTTTTTGTACTGTATTTTAGCCTTAACTGACACAGATTTTTCAAATTGGCAAACAATTTGACAAACCGGAAAAATCTGATCTGAATAAAAAACATCCAATTTAAATCAAAAAAATTCGTTTTAAATCAAAAAAATCCTATTTGAATAAAAAAAATCGATTTTCTTGATTTTTTATTTAAATCATGATTTTTTTTGCACCCTGTAAGGAACACGGATTTACTTACTCATTGTTTGGTTGAATGCATTATTCTGGAATGTATCTTCTGAAGCAACCATTTCTTCTTTTTCCCGCGTAGTAGGTAATGAGTGATTTCCCGCCCTCTTACATAGTATGTAATGAATCAATTACCATAATGGTTTTGAGTAATAGTACATTACATACTGAGACGAAAAGAGGTTCATTACAGATAAGAGCCAAGGTAGCTGTAGAGCGCGCCGCGGGCCAATGGTTCGTAATGGTTTATTTCCCAACATTTTCAAAAGTCACTGATGAATAATGATTATGGTGGTTGTGAGTAGAAGTTCTTTCCACCTTCATAGATGTTATGAGAATAGTTCCAAGATTTTATCGCGCGACGCCCAAATCAAATTTCCACAGGTAACATAATCAATTTCATTGACGAGTTTTTATCACCTTAATTATTTTTTACAAAGAGTAATCCATCGGTACTACTTGTGGATTTTTTTTCAAAATTATGAGCTTGACGTTTGGCGCCCCTGATTTGCAACAGGGGGTACGGCCGTACCGTCGTACCCCCCGTGGAGCCACCAGTGTCAGTTGGAAAGCAATACGCTCATTAGTGATGACGTGGGTTGCTGTAAGTCACGGTCGGGTAACAGAATATCCCAGCCAAAAATATCCCGTCACAAATATCCCGGCAATAATATCCCAACCAAAAATGTCCCCGCGACAAAATATCCCATGACAAAAATATCCCCGCCAGTAATATCCTGGCCAAAAATATCCCTGCGATAAAATCTCCCATGCCAAAAATACCCCCGCCAAAAAGACCTCATCCAAAAATATCCTCGCGACAAAATTTCACAATCTTAAAATATCGCAAGGAGGTTACAGCTCTTCAGCCACCGGATCTAGGGAAAAACGCCCCCTGCAAAACGTCCCCAGAAAAAATGTCCCCCGCAATACGTCCCGTGGAAATTACGTCTCCGGGAAAGAGCGTTCCAAGGAAAAGACCTCCCAGGCAGAATAAATGACCAGGAAAATACGTCCTCGGGAAAAAACGTCCCCCGGAAGAGACGTCCCTGGAAAAATACGTCTCCCTTCTGGATTACTCTGAATATTCACTCTGATGAGCTTCTTTGTGTCGGCATATTACAGTGGCGTAACTAGAAGTGTCTAATGGGAGGGGTCACGACTGAAAAATATGCGGATATGCGAGCAAAACGAATAGCAAAGCGTCGCATTTGAATTTTTTTCAGGGAATTCGATGGCCACTTGGGGGGGGGGGGGAGTTTGACCCCGAAACCCCCCCTCTAGTTACGCCACTGGCATATTACTTCCAAAGATCCAGTGGAGACTGTCTCTTGTGTCCTTCATGTGTGTGCTCAGCAGGGCTTCAAACGATATCAAAGACACAAGGGGGCCCAGTGAAGCTTCATAGCTTGACATAACATGAAGGCAAAAGGGGGGCTTGTTGGTACTCTGAAAGCCAATAAAAGGCTAAGTGAGCCAATCAGAACTCTATACACACTTGAGGATACAAGGGGGCCCGATAGAGCTCCGAGTATCACATCAAGGCACAAGGTGCTTACCGCGGTGCTTACTCATGCTCCGGAAGTCTCGGAAAGATGCAAGAGCAGCAGGGCTTCAAAAACCGTTGAAGAGACACGGGGACCAAATGGAGCAACGTGTAACACAAGAAGGCAGAAGGGAGCTTACTGGAACTCTGAGAGTCTCGAAAAAGCACAAGGGGGCTAATAAGAGCTCCAAACTACATTTGCGTACACATGGAGGCCCAATAGGGCTCCGTATGTCTCATGGAAGCACAAGGGATTTACACTAGGATTTCGAAGCCTAGGGGCTTACTGGAACTCTGAAAGCCACTATTAAGACATAGGGGGGCACATTAGGGCTCCAAACGACACATGAGGACACAAGGGAGATCCGAATGCTACGGAAAAATGCAAAGCAGTGAGGCTTCAAACGATACTGGAGACACAAGGAGGTCCAATGGAGGTTTACATGACAATAAAGAGAAAAGGGGGCTTGCTGGCACTCTGGAAGCCAACAAAAACATGAGTAGGTCAATTAGGCCCCATCTCGACTCTGTACTACACCTGGGGACACAAGGGCGCCCGATAGGGCTTCGAATATCCCATCAAGGCGCAGGGCGCTTACTTAAGCTCCGAAAGTCCCGGAAAGATGTAAGGGGGCTCGGCAGGGCTTCAAAAGACATTGAAGAAATAATGGGACCCATCAATGGAGCTCTGGACAACAAGTGGGCAACACGGGGCTTACTGGAATTCTGATAGCTATGAAAATACATAAGAAGACTAACTGGGGTTCCAAACTACACTTCAGACACAACGGGCCCGATATAGCTCCGAAAGCCATAGAAAAACTATAAAGGAGGCCCAAAGAAGCTATATAATTTAAGAAGACAAAGGGGGTTTACTGGAATTTTGTTAGCTATGAAAAAACATAATGGAGCTCATCGGGGCTCCAAATTATACTTGAAAATACAAGGGGACCCAATTTGGGGCCGAATATCATATGAAGGCACAAGGGGCTTACTGGTACTCGGAAAAGTGAAAAAAGGCTCAACAGAGATTCGAACGGTATTGAAGACACAAGGGGGCCCAATGGAGCTCTTGATAACACAATACTGCAAAATGAGCCTCACTGGAAGTCTGAACGCTATGAAAAATATAAGGGACTCATAGCACTTGGGTAGTATTAATAAAAAAATAAGCATAAGCATTTGCTTGGATTTCATAGGCGTTGCCAGGGAAAGTTTTCTTAGCAACTCTTCAAAAATCTAAGCAAATGCTTATGCTTATTTTTCATCAATACTACCCAAGGTCTCAAAAATTAAATGAGAGAAATGAGGGGTCCGATAAGGGACAAATATTACATGAAGGTGAAAAGGGGCTTACTCTTACTAGTGCTCCTGAAGTTCGCTGTACTAGCAGAAATGTTCGGGATACTTATGCCCGTTTTGAGCCCTGATAAGCTTTTTTGTCTCTTTCTTCATATTCAGTTTGTAAATGATAATATATCATCTATGTTTTCACCCAAAACATCATTGGAGAGGATATATTATTGATGGGGATATTTTTGGCCAGAGTTATTTTTGGCTGGGATATTTGTGGTGGGATATTTTTGGCTTGGATATTTTGTCGCCGCATCGTAAGGCACGGCGCCGTTGCCATGGCAACCTATGGATACAAAATGGCTACCCGAAATGGCAGTTGACGTTGATCTTACAAGCGTCAAAAATCGTCAACAATGAACGGACGCTGTTATGGACTGTTATGGAGGTTTTCGGAGAACTTCGACCTCGAAGACTATAAAAATTGTTATGTCTAAACTTTGGTACTATTACCGGAAGTTTGCGATTAAGAATTACGTCCAAAGGCCCACCGAAATATGGGAAATAGAGCTTGACCGTCAGTTCCACAAAAAAGATGATCAGCGATCAAGGCTGATTGCAGATTAACTGCACTTTTTTCTACAAAATGCTGGGCGATTAACCACAAAAAATGCCTGAAATCTGTACTAGACCCATCATTTTTTCATTATTGACAAATAAACCAGCATTTTCATTGATCAGTAAGCTACAAATTGGCAAACAAAAATCGCGAATCAACTGATCTCAAATTATCTTTTTTGTGGAACCCAGGGTGAGACGTACAACATTGAAAAACCAACAGTAGGTATATTTCTTCAAAACTCTACAGTAGACAGCAGAGAGGATGTACATTCTCTGCTGTTTTCAGAAGTTTTCAAAATATCTAAATACCTCACAGGTTTGTGGACATGATCCCGCATTACAGGATAAAATAATATAATATTTATATATACCAGTGATCAAAATACCAATACCAATACATTGTGCTCAGTTGAATTTTTGAGATAATGTCGAATCACTCTTCAATCAGTTTAAATGATTAATTAGTCACCCCCTCCCCGTAGTTCTTCTCTATAGACTTTTTAACAATGCAGTCACTCCTTGCAATGCGATAGTTCTTCGTCAAAAATTATGTACAAACCAAAGAGCCTCATGACTCATGGGTCATCAAGTTTTGTTCAAAGTTGAAGGTAAATGGATTCACCTCATCAAAAGAGATGCCACCCAAAATGTGTCTCCTTTGAATAATTATTACAAACTGTAAACTGTTCAAAGGATTTTTCCAATGGATTTACAACTTGGCGTCTATATTCTACATTATACATATATCCTTCTTTTTTTTGGGAAACTATTGCCTGTTCTTGTTATTGCTTTCTTGTCATTTTGGCGTAATTTGGAAAGATTTTCTGTGGCACGAAGGAGCGCATTACGAGTTTATAGTAAGTAGGAGCCGAGATGGAGTGGGAACCATCACTTCCAACCATGGTTCCAACTCTTACTTCCGAGTTTTAGCCCCTTTATTGGCTCTCTTATCCTAATAAACCAACAGATTCTTTTATGGAACCAGCAACTAGGAAAGCATTTCTCAAGGTCTGAAGACCATAATTATATTCGTTTTGTCAAAAGCTCAAAAAGGCCCTCCCTCTTGTGTTAGAAAGTCAACTAGTGCAGCTTCCAAGCAGATATTTTGAAGCCATGAAAGTTAACAATAATTATTTTTGTCGAATTTCGTTCCTTAACCACGGCTAGAAATGAAGAACTGGCATGACACTCTAGAATGATAATAATTGTGACAAGACCAAATTCACAGATTCCTGAACTTGCCTGAGCTATGCATGAGAGTTGATATCTTAAAAAATTGAGCTTTCGAGTACGAGAACAGAACTTTTCATGGGTTTACAAATTACGAATGGATAATTATTGTAGACTTTCAAAAACGTACGCTACCTTGATTTTGAACCGCTCATTAAAAACTTCTGGTGGAGCCCGCAGTTACAGCCAGTTCCACCAAAGTCTTATGAGCGAATTAACTTTATCGGACTTGAAGTAACTTAGCAACTGGCCACGCTATTGGCTGTTGTATAGCAACTATGAGCGTGATAAAGGTAATCCGTGCATGAAACTTTGGTGAGACCGGCTGTTTGTCTAAATAGTATATCACAGTGACGAATTACAGTACCTACAACAGGTAATCGCGAAATGTTTGGTGAGATTGTGACAAACCCAGTTTTTGAACTGAATTACTTACATCTGCTTGTAATCCGAGAAGACATTTTGCTCTTAAAACTTGTGGGAACTTTTTTGGAAGCTTTTAGAGCAAGTAGTCTCCTCAGATCACATATAGGAAATGTGAGTCTTTTCGATTTACAAATTGGTATTTCACAATAGTACCATACATCTCGATAAAAAGGGCTGTAGAAGGGCAAATAAGAGGTAGAACTCGGAAGATGAAAAGCCAGTGGTGACCAAGGACTCCCTGAGGTTCAGTTAATGCCTATGTTCTACTATAATAATGGTTTTTGATCCCGCTAAATGCTCAGAAAAACCAAAAAGACAACGCTGTATGACGACTGCGTCTTTTCAGATAAAAAGAACAGGCATTAAAAATGTTTTAAGGCTGAACTTCAAAAAAAAATTCCCTCTTACGTACGGTTCAATTGCTGTCAGTGATTCGAAAGAAAAACTGAAGAAGACTGGTATCTGAAATTGTGTTGTCTACATGGTCGAATAGGTATTTTTGTTTATTGTTGGGTGAAAATGTTTCTGAAAAATTTGTACTTGAAAAAAATAGCAACTGAACTGGCTTATTCATATTTTGAAATACCAGTTTCGTATGTGCATTTGTAGCGCCGAACCCGCAGAAGAAAAATTGAATTTTATCTCCATCTCTTCCTCACTCATGGTATGTCACGGTCTCTTCTTCACTGTGAATCGTCAATCTCAAATCGTTTGCGCTCGCGTGACCTTTCATGATTGTTATATCCTTATGTCTCAAACTTGTAGACATCTTTGATTGTCACGCTACTCTTTTTGAATTATTTGTACGAATGAGTGACGATTCAAGCTGCAAATTCCATAAATCTTGGACGCCATCATGAATTGCGAAGTTCTTGGCATAGCACTGAAATTTTAACACACATTTCCATCGTCTGCAAAGTCAAAATGCTAGAGAAATTCTCAATAGTTAATTTAGAAACATTTTTCACGTGATGTGGACATTTTGAAAGTCATCTTGAATTTCAGGCTTCTGGTTGTGGTTCTGCTAGCAGCAACTTTCGTATATTCAGCAAGGTCTGAATAACCGAAAAAGATCTTGTGTACTAGACTGAAGACCGTAAAAGAATAAATAATTGAAAAAGCTTCAGAGTGATGAGGATTCTCTACCGATGCCTTCCATTCTTGTATATTTCTTGATATTCGTTTCCCGAACCTGTCTCACCTGTTCTGCACACATCATACTCTTTCACAATGTTCCATCACTCCCACCATCGTTGTCTTAAATTTCCTCTTGTCTTCGTTCCCTCGACTCTTGCTTCTACAAACTTCTTCACCATTCTCCTGTACAGCTCAAAATTATACGTTATTTCCTGTAGCTTTCATCTTAATTTCCACTTATTGCTTTTGATTTGAATAAGGAATCCAAAGACGCGCGAAAAGCTCCATTATTTGTGGAAAAATGCGCGTAGTGGAATGCAATACCCTGTATGGTGTTTGCAAAAAGCACAGGATCCTTGTAATAGTCCAGCCAAGCTAACTTTCAGTCACCTAAATGGAATAAACTGCAACCCTCTCAAAAACTCATGATTTGGTGAAATTCTCTAGAAGAATTCTACAAATTGGAAAAAAAATTGCGCCACTGTGATCAGAAAACCTTCAAAATAATGTAACAATGTTGCCGTCCAAAAATTTTGAGAGAATTTTACCGCGCTCAGGGGGTTGTTCAGAGATGGATGAATTTATGATGAAGAAAAAAAGATCGACCTGTTTGAGCGTTTTCCAAAAAAGTGAAAAATCTTGAAAGAAATCTTCGCGCGGGCACCCGGTGTGAATTGCCTTATACTTTTCAAGATGTATATCTTTCCAACTTCCCCTTTTCCACTTCCTTTCCTACACTTTGTTAGTATTCTGATCTCATACATTTTTCTTTTCCCTGTTCATTTACAGTCGTACTTTTTTTGCTCCTCTTTTTATTGTTGCTTCAATTCGAATGTCTCTTTCAGTTGCTTCCAATTTTTGATGCTCAGTATAACTAGACTGTCTCCATATGCCAAAATCTGAGTCGTTTTCATGTAAACTGTCTCTTATTTATCAAGTTTGCTTTTTCCATAACCTTTTCCAGTACTTAATTGAATAATAATGTAGACAATGGGTCGATCTGCCTCTAGATCCCACGTAACGCAGAAGCGTATACTTTTTTACTGCGTTTTTCTCGACTTTTTGACATGTTTCTTGCTACATTGCAGCCATTGCAGTGCGAATAATGGCCCTCGACGGTCAGCTGTTTCAGACGTATTACTATAAACTGTCCCTTTCAAAAATTCCTACAGAAAAAAGTCCAAGCCTAAAGATCACGCGACCTCGGAAGCCAAATGATGCCAGATTTGGAGAACAAAAACTTTGGAACATTTCTAGGGCAATCTCCATCGTGGCCATCGCTGTGTATGCGCGATGACACTGTCTTGTTGAAAGCCGTAATGAACCAAGCCTATAAATCTTCTCTTTGTAGATTCCTTTTTCTTGCTCTAACCTTCCGCTTTGTAGGCCAAGTTCCTCAATGGGATGTAGAGCCACACTAGTATTATTATTATTATGAATCTTCTAAATCATAGGTCAAAAACGTTCGAAATGATAGATAATGATAATGATAGGCTACTCTTCAGGATATTAACGTTACTTTCTGGACAGCCTGTCCATGAACCCTACTTTTTGTCTCCCCAAAAGTTATCATCCTTACAATCTTTTCAATTGAGGGGTCTAGAATAAAAAGCGACAATATCCAATTTTGGAAAATTTGAGTGATATACGTCAATTTTTTTTTTCTGAAAAAGACTGTCATTTTTGATAAGTACGTCTGTGGAAAATTGAAGGTAAAAGTTCACATACCTGCGTTTTACCGATGCTTTCTAAACGACGCGTAACGGGAATGCGTAACACATAACCCCCCGCATAGAAAAACTTTTATCGTCCAGGAATTCTCAAACACACATATGTTTCGGTCTTTTGGCACACACATCACACACAAATGAAAACTATATGTGTTTATCACATGATGTGATGCAGTGTACACGCAGGTGGGATGTTTTGCAACACCTCCTGTTGGTGACATAATGAACCTGGACGTGAGCATTTAGCACATTTCGATGTTTACTTTTATCGATTTTGTACTTTTAATCGCTAATTGCCGTTCAGGTTACGTCACCTTATGTTCTTCAGGATAAATCGTCACTATACTGAGTACTAAGTGCTCCTTCGTGTCCCTTTTTTTGTTTCCACCTGTCTGAACTCTGAAGCTGTGCAAACGCTCTGTATTTTGAAATTGATGAACACATCAGAAAATTTCTTTCTTATCCCAAACTTTCTTGCAATATTTTAATATTTGTATTGGATATTTTTTCTGTGACAAAGCTCAGTGGGACGTTGAAAACCCTGGCGGCAAAAGATGTGTCGTGTGTAACACTTGTATAAGCAACCTTGAAAATATTATTAGTATTTACTACCTGACAATCCTATTATTATTTTTATTGATTGAATAAATTACTGATTATTATAACCGTACCTGCACCTAATAGAAATAAATTCGATTAGTTCTGTCCGACACTTGATAATGTGTTGTTTGTATGACGGCTGAAGTAACGTAACTCAACTAGTCGACTCCAATAATTATTATCGACACCAGTTTTGCAGGAGTCTACCGGAATTACCCTGTAATGAGTAGTTTGCATCAGCCCATAGGAAAACCGTCCTGTATGATTTTCAAGACAGTTGCCTAATTGATTGTTTTTGAAAATATGGTTAGGAGGATACTACTCATTGAGGGGCGTATAATTCGGATTAGAAAGGCGAGAATGCGACCGAGTATCGATTTTATAAGTCACTTACGTACATACCGCTTCCGCATGTTAGCACGTATGGGTCTGGTTTCTTTCAGACTGCAGGAGGAAATCGAGAGTAAAGATAGGTATACTTACTTCAAACAAACGAAAACAAAACACGGTGCTATAAGATAAGAGGTTTTCTTCTTCAACCATTAATTTGCTGCTATTGCCGGAGGGCGATTCAGATTGCTACCTGCGTTTAGGCAGGTATGTGGTTGCACACATCATTTTGCGGTTCGCGGTTCCAAAGAATAAAGAGTGAGTTAGCCTTTGGGAGATTATTAAAAAGCCGTAAACAAAGTCGCTTCGTGCCAAACGCCAAACTGTCGAAGAACGGTGCCAAGTGCGAGGTTTCTTTCTCATTCACACCGATAGAGCGGCAGCGTTTACCAATATCACTGCCATCCAACACCAGTGATACCACAACGGCGTAATTATCGGCAGATACTGCTGGAGAACATGAATGAATCAAAGTGACAGTGTAATTTGCTACCTGAAGGTGTTCGTCGAGAACTCGAGTGAATAAGAATACTGTACTCAATCGTTTCCTGATTACCAAAGAAACACTATGGAGTTAACATAACTAATTATTTTGAGTTCCATTTTGAGTGACATTTTTCAAAATTGTTGGAAGTATTTCTTTCTCCATCTGGCACTTTGTCATGTCAAAGTTTTAAACTTTGCCATTCAATAATTTAGAATCTATGCAATGGATTTGAGCCAGATTCGCAGGAAGCGCAATACAATAAAATAATCAAATCGAGTCTGCAGTTGGAGCTTTTTCTCTTTTCACGTTACCCAGTCTGGCCCTATGAATTTTCAAAAATTTTCCTGGCCGCTAGTACCCGAGACGGTCGCTCAACAGGGGCTTGACCAGGATCACTCGCAGGACTCTACTCGGACGTTCTTTCCTGCTAGGGGATCGACTTTTTCGAGAAAATTCAACTTATATCAAAAGTAGACTGCACTGGGCGTCGTGTAGGGCCATTTTCAAATGCGACACGATCTCGGTTTCTCGGCGGTGATGTTTTTAAAATTAAACATGCCCATTCCGTGAGTTCAAGAAAAGCAAACTTCGACCTGACGCAAGCTCCACGAAACCGCAGACTCTAAAATCACAGTTGGAGAAGAGATTGAATTAATTTTTGAGGCTCAAATTTTTGGAATCGGAACTACAGATTTCGAGTTATCTTCCCTGGAAAAACTGCAAATTTCCAACTTTTTAACCCGTGAACAGTTACCCACCAATTTTTCTTTAATAAAAGGTTACTCGTTCTTGGACATTTTTCGACAGTTTCGCTCAAAACTCTCTGAATTTTCCGAGAGTTTTCCACTTGAAAATGAACAACCGGCCTGGCTTATCGAGACCGGAGTCAAAAAATGAAGTTTAAAATGAACTCCTAATTGAACGCGATTTTTACATGAGATTATTTCGGAAAGGCTTCGACGTTTTTCCAAAAAATTCATTTTTTTTTGTTCAGTTATTATGGAAGATGCGTCGAATTTATTTCAATCTTGCTCGCAAATTCCAACTTCTCACCCGTAGAGACGTTCCGTATAAAAATTTCCATCCATTCCGGACTACCGACGGGAAAGTTTTGGGGTCACGAAACAACCTTTTTTTTTTCAAGCTAGAGACTTGAACTTTGCCATTGTTGAGTGCCGTATAATGTTTATGTAACAATTTATTTCTGTACTTTATTTACTTATTTATATCTATTTATTACCAATTTTATGTTAATCGTATTTTGTACTTTACTTGGGTTATAATCATGTTTTACGTTATATTGCAATATATTTCATTATTATGATTATTGATTTACATTGGTAACAATATGCTCAGGCATTTATACCATTAATTACAAAAAAATACAGTCCAACATGAAAACTGGCATCGTCGCTTGACCTGTTTGTGTTTTTCTACAGACTAGAAATCCGATCGTTTCGTTTTATGAAGCAACTTTTAAGGATTAGGACTGACGAGCGTAATGTGCCGAGTGTCATGTGTACAACATTCTACAATAATTAATAAACTCCACCATTCACCTCTTTCGGTTTCGTCTATGCCTCAACAACAATAAAGAGCAAACCCCTGTTCACGAATAGGGCCAAGGGTGGCCTTGCCCTATTCCTGACAATACGATGGCTGGATAGGGATACGAGTAGGTATAATGGAAAAGAAGAAACAATCTACTGCAGTTGCCACCCCAATGAACATGAAGCAGGTACAGGACAGGAAAAGTAAGTGTCAAAGTGAAGCATAATATAGTAATAACAAATTTTAAATCCCATAACATCAACTTCCGATCGTGCACCTAGATAGGGGAAAAAATTCAATTTCACAATAACCATAGCCAACGTAACTACACGCATCAATGAGGACGAAGAAGAAATGGAAGAAGAATTTTACAAACAGTTGGAGGCAGAGTATACTCAAAAACGGGAGAAACTCCATCAAGATGATGATTGGGGATTTGAATGCACAAATATAAAAAAGAGCTCATTCCGGAGCAACGATAGGAAGATTCAGTCTGTACTCAAACAATTATACAATTTATATTGCCTGAGTACTGTACTGTACTCAGGCAATATAAATTATAAGGGCAGCATTGCTTCGTTCTTCTCGAGTACTAACTACTACCTACTACGGTAAAGTAAGCTGAGCAAATAGTGATCTTTCTCATAAATCAAGTGAGCCCCATTTTTGCTGACCAGTGTAGCTACGTCACGTTGTAGCCTACAGGGTGTATTTCCACATGCTACATATGGTTGTAAATTGCAAATTTTTTAAATTTTTTATTAAAACTGGCCAAATTTTTGCTAACACTTGCTAAATTTCTGTTGAAAATTCTGGATTTCTGTTGAGAATTGGTAGATTGTTGCTAAAACATGTTGAATCTTCCAAAATTGTTAAATTGTAGCCAATGATTGCTGATACTTTGATAAAACTTGCTAAATTGTAGTTGAATATCGCTAAATGTTTCTTCACAATTGCTAAATTTTATGTTATGCTGAAACTTGCTGAATCATCGCTGAAACGTGATGAATTTTTGCTTACAATCTGATTGCTAAGTTTCTGTTGATCGTTGCTAAAACTCGCAAAAATTTTCATTGAAAATTGCTCAATTATTGTTGCTTGAAGTCACTTGATTGCTATTATTCAAAATCGCTACATTCCAGTTGAAAACTGCCGCTTTTGGTTGACACGTGAAGCATTTCAGAAAATCGTTGATTATTGTTGTTAAAAGTTAATCAATTTTATCAAAACTTGCTGAGTTTTTGCTGCAAGATCCCTTATTTTAATTGAAAATTGCTGGATTTTCCTGAAGAATTACTGAGATTGGCACAAATTTGCCGACTATTGATTGGAAATTGTTGATTGTTGCTGAAAATTGCTCAATTTGCCAAAATTTGCTCGAGTTTCGCTAAAATTTGCTGAAGTTTTTCTAAAACTTGCTACATGTGCGTTAGAAACTCCTCAATATTTGCTTAAAATTGCTAAATTGATGAAAAAATTCGCTAAACTGTGATTAACATGGCTGCTTTGTTGCCAAAAGCTGGATTGTGCTGAAACTTGTCCAATGTTTGGTTTGAAATTGCTGAATTTTGCTGGAAATTGTCGAATCTCACGGAAACTTGTCGAAAATTGCTAAATACATCTGGAAATCTGTTAAAATATGCTGAGGCTTGCTGGATACTGGTTGCAAATGATATATTCTGGTTAGAATTACGTTTTCTTGAAAAATCGCTGAATTGTTGATGGAACTTGTTGGATGTTGATTCAAGATTGCTAAATAGTTGCACAAAATTGCTGATGTTTTGCAACTTGCTGAATCTTTGCTGAAACACGCGCTAAATTCACGTTGCAAATAGCTACTTTGATGCAAGCTTGCTAAGATTTTGCTGAAACTTGCTACATTTTTCCCGAAATTCTCTACATTTGTGATGAAAATCAACAAATTTTTGTTTGTTGCTCTTGTTGCACTGCTCAAGTATGCTGGAATTTGTTAATTATTTGCTGCGACTTGTTGATCTAAAACTTCCTACATTTTTCCTGAAAAATTGCTGAATTTTTCCTGAAATTAGCTGAGATGTGCTCACATTCGCTAAATTCTCATCAAAAATTTGGAATTGTTGCTGAAAATTGCTGTTTTGCTGGAATATTGCTGAAACTTTCTACATTTTAGTTAGAAATTGCTAAATATTTACTTAAAATTGCAAAATTGATGAGAAAGCTTGCTCAGTTTTGATCAACATTGCTACTTTGTTGTCGATAGCTAGATTGTGGTGATACCGGCCAAGTTTTAGTTTCAAATTGCCGAGTTATGCTAAAATTGTTGAAATTCGCTGAAGCTTGCTGAATTTTGGTTTAGTATTACGTTTCTGTAGAAAGTTGCTGACTCAATGTATATTATATGTTTGTATGTTGTATATGTCTATGTTTTGCTAAAACTTGCTGAAGCTTTGCTGAAACATACTGAGTTTATATAGAAAATTGTTGAATTAATTTCTGGATTTCTATTAAGAATTGGTAGATTGTTGCTAAAACTTGTCGAATCTTAGCTGAAGACTACCTTAATTTTTTTTTTGACGTTAGAAAGAATTTTATCTACTTGTATACAGTATAACATTAAAAAGTAAATATAAACAATCCTATATTTTAGCTGAAACTCATCAAGGTATCATCCAAAATTGCTAAATTGTAGCCAATAATTACTAATACTTTGCTAAAACTTGCTAAATTGTAGTTTAATATCGCTAAATGTTTCTTCACAATTGCTAAATTTTATGTTTTGCTGAAACTTGCTGAATCATCGCTGAAACGTGATGAATTTTTGCTTACAATATGATTGCTGAATTTCTATTGATTGTTGCTAAAACTCGCTGAAATTTTCATTAAAAATTGCTCAATTATTGTTGCTTGAAGTAACTTGATTGCTATTATTCAAAATCGCTACATTCCAGTTGAAAACTGCCGTTTTTGGTAGACACGTGAAGCATTTCAGAAAATCGTTGATTATTGTTGTTAAAAATTTATCAATTTTATCAAACCTTGCTGAGTTTTTGCTGCAAGATCCTTCATTTTAGTTGGAAATTGCTGGATTTTTCTGAAGAATTACTGAGATTTGCACAAATTCGCCGACTTTTGGTTGGAAATTGTTGAATTGTTGCTGAAAACTGCTCAATTTGCCAAAATTTGCTCGAGTTTTGCTAAAATTTGCTGAAGTTTTTCTGAAACTTGCTACATTTGCGTTGGAAATTTCTCAATATTTGCTTAAAATTGCTAAATTGATGAAAAAGTTCGCTAAACTGTGATTAACATGGCTGCTTTGTTGCCAAAAGCTGGATTGTGCTGTGTCTCGGCCCCGTTCATTGAACACTGCATTCGTGTGCACTGAGGGTATGCAACCCAAAATATCCCTGTGTCGTCCAAGTCCTCACCCCTCACCCCCTGTTCGGTGTGCCTGGCACTTGGCTGTCAGGCGCAAGCGTAAACGAGCTCCAGCACTTTCTTCGGCCGTCTTCGGCATTCTTCGGCTTTCTTTCCGCTCGTGCCTTTGCCGCTTCGTTCGAAGCGGCGTTGATCTCCGTACGTCGAGCGGGAAGCCACGCCGTCTTTTTTTGGTCATCGTTCTCGCGGCCATCTTGTCGTGCCATCGGCGTACATTCGTACTCGACCAGAAGCCCATCCAAGGCCCATCGCGTCCGATAGTGACTCCTGGAGGAGCTCTGCAGCATCTCCAAGTCCAGAAAGCGGCAGTTTTCACCGCTTTCACCGGGGAGCGGCTTGGATCAGCCAGCCGCACACAAAGCTCCAGTTTCGGACGGGATCGAGTCGTTCGTCCGCCATTTTGGTGACGAACACGGGCACTCGTGCATTTCACCAGGAAATCCACCACCAGAACGGCCATCCACCACGACGCCGCCTTCGGACTCCGCCAGGACGACGCCGCCACCGAATAAGATCCCGTAAGTTCCATATTTTCCATTGTTTTTACCATTTACCGTTTATTCCCGTTTGCCGGGGTGTATACCTTCAGTGCAGTTCGTCTCGTTTTCAGGACGCCAATCGGCGCCAGCGAATCTGCCCCCGATCAAAACCACTCGGATTTTTCATTTCATTTAATTCACATTGTTTTTTTTTTATTGTTTTGTAATTCTGTCTGTTTGTGTTTTTTTTCTTTGTTCTGCATTAAAGTTTTTGATTGTTGTTGTGAATTTTATTTCTGACTGTCGCTTGCTGCTTTCCTAATCCAAGAGTTATTGTTTTAATGCAGCCTTCATCGGAAGGCTGCCGTCTTTATGTGTACCGCGCTAACATATAAATTGGTCCTTCGAGCCGGATACAGGCTAAGCATGGTACAGTCAGGAATTTAATTCACCTCACTATTGAAACTTTAAAGTCACGGGTCAAACCCACGTGACACTTGTGCGTTGGTCCAGCGTGTTGATCAATTCGTTTTTCGCCCGTCTCATTCGCACTTTTTCACCTGGGTTGGGTTCGCCATTCAGGTACGCCAACCTAAGGGTCAGTTGCTTTGTTTTCATTTTTCTTTGTGTCGTACACAATGGACGCAACTTTATCGTCCATCGCGATAGCTATTGCGCGCCTTGAGCCCCTTCTGGAACAAGGCGTCACAGCTACCACCGAGCCAAGCCTCCAACCGGCATTTTTAGCCACGTTTGACATTGCGGCGGAAATTTACAACGGTTTCAAGAGCACGGTCAACACTGCCCCTCTCCCCAGTGCCTCCGAGGAGCAGAAGGCTACATTTCTTGAACGTACACTCCGGGCAGACAGCTTGTATGGCAAACTTGCTGCGGTAAAAGCCTCGTTTTCGAATTCAGAGCCGACTTCCTCGCTCTCTCGCCAAGCCTCGCAAACTTGGTTCGAGACAGGCCGGAGCAATGTCCGATTGCCAAAAATCGCGTTGCCGTTGTTCGACGGAAAGTTAAAATCATGGCCACCATACTATGATCTGTTCACGGCGTTAATACACAGAAACCAGTCTCTCTCAGATATTGAACGGTTTCAGTATCTGATCTCGTCTTTATCTGGTGAACCTCTCTCAATGGTTAAACACCTGCCATTGACGGGAGATAATTACATAATTGCGTTCGACTCGTTGGTTGAGAGATACCAGAACGACCGCGTGCTAGTCACTTTTTACTGGCAGTCGATGATGAACGCCTCCTCCGTCACATCTGACTCCGCGCAAGCGCTTCGCCATCTTGTGAACACGTTCAACGAAAATTTAGTGGCGCTCGAGCAGTATCCGCATATTGACCTGTGGGATTTCACCCTGTCGAGCATGCTGCTCCAGAAACTCGATGAGTCGACGCGAAAACGTTTCGAGGTGCAGTCAGCTGGCACCCCCTTCCCCAAATACGAAGACGTCAAGTCTTTCGTGCTCGACCAATGCAAGGCTTTCGAGGCAACTGCCTTAAATTCTAAAACGCAATCGAACTCCCGCTCCACACGGGCAAACACCGTTACCGTGAAGCCCGAGGTCAGCCGCAAGTCGTGGGCCTCACATACGTTGGTGTCTCAGACTTCATCTGCCCCAGCGACGTCGCATGAGTCAGCATGTTCTCATTGTGGGGCGAGAAGTCATAGAGTCACCGCGTGCAAGACTTTTCTGTCAATGTCCCCAAATGACAGATATTTGGCGGTCAAACAGAAAAGGCTCTGTCTCAACTGCTTGAGCACCAATCACGGCGCTCCAAAATGTCCATCGTCGTATTCGTGTCGGCAGTGCCACGCAAGGCATCACACCTTGCTGCACTTCCCCAAGCCACATAGAACTGCAGGTCATGAGTCACCCAGTTCTTTATCGAATCCAGTTGAATTACCGCAAATCGTTTCCCCTGGTCTTCCAGAAAATGTCGCGAATTCGGTGACGAATCTCGCCTCAAGCCTCAAGGCAGCTCATGTTTTGTTGGCCACGGCAATCGTTCACGTTCGTGACCGGTGGGGAGGCTACCAAAGCCTCCGTGCGCTCATAGACCCTGCCAGTCAGGCATCGTTTATTTTGGACTCCTGCGTGCGCAAATTGGGTCTATCCCCATCAAATCACAATGTGCCCGTTTTTGGCTTGGGTCTCACCCCCGCCAATTCGACGTGTGGCACAGTCACTTGCCAGGTCAAGGCTGATGATGAGTCTCTCCCAATCCCTGAATTGGAGTTAATTGTCCTGCGCAGGATTTGTGGTAACCTGCCAGACACCGCTTTGAACCCGGATCAATTCCACTTGAACTTATCGAATCTGGCGGATCCCACATGGTTCAAGCCAGGCCCCATTCAAGTGTTGTTGGGCGCCGACGTTTATCCGTCAGTCGTGAAAGAGGGAATCGTCTCGTCAGGTCCGTCACAGCCTGTTGCCATAAACACCATTTTTGGCTGGGCTCTTCTCGGTCCCTTTCAAACCCCGTCAAAACCTCTGCATTCCTTTTTGGTTTGCACTCCAACTGGAATCGACGAGTCTCTGCACAAATTTTGGGAAGTAGAGGAAATCTCGTCACCATCGTCCAAAACACGTTTGTCCCCAGATGATGAACGTGCAGAAATTTGTTTCCGGGACTCTGTCTACCGTTGTCCGTCAGGTCGTTTTGGGGTTTCGCTTCCCTTCAAAAGGGAGTCCCCCACCTTTGAACATTGCAGGTCTATGGCTGACCGCCGTTGGTTAGCTATCGAACGTCGCCTGGTCCGTCAGGACACACTCCGTGATCTGTACATAGCATTCATGCGCGACTACCTCGACCTAGGTCACATGACCTTGCTGGACGCAGAACCTCCAGATTCTGAGGCGTATTACATCCCTCATCATCCGATCGTCAAGATCGAAGACGACAAGCCGAAAATTCGCGTCGTTTTTGATGCTTCGGCGCAAGCGCCGAATCATTTATCTCTCAACGGGACGCTTCTCGTCGGTCCTAAGTTACAACAGGACATAGCAGCTTTGCTACTGCAGTTTCGGTGTGAGCCGATCGTTTTTACTTGTGACATCCGTCAGATGTATCGGCAGATACTTATCTCGCCCGAACATCGCAAGTATCAACTCATTCGCTTTCGTTTCTCCCCTGATCGACCCATTGAAACGTACCAATTGAACACCATTACATATGGTGTTTCTTCGGCACCGTTTCTAGCGGTTCGCACGTTGCTTCACTTGGCAGAACAAAGCGCCTCGAAGTTTCCATTGGCTTCGCAGGCAATTCGCCGTAATTTGTATGTAGACGATCTACTTTGCGGTGCGAACTCCGTGGAATCAGCACGGGAATTACAAACGCAGCTAATCAACCTGCTCCAATCGGGTTGCTTTGAATTGCGCAAGTGGGCAAGCAATCACCCTGATGTGCTGCAAGACATACCACTTGATCACGTTCGAACTCAGCCGTCCACTTTCAGTGACGTTGCTGACAATACTGTGAAAATTCTTGGCCTCCAGTGGCAAGCGGCAACAGACACCTTTTCATTCACGGTTCATCCAAATGAACTACCGTGCACAAAACGGTCCATCTTGTCGGAGGTGGCTCGGATTTACGATCCGCTCGGCTTTCTGTGCCCTGTTGCATTTTTCGCCAAACATTTAATCCAACGGTTATGGAAACTTGGCCTTGATTGGGACGACACCCCTCCAGACATCGTATGTCAGCAGTGGTTGCGTTTTCAATCCGAGCTATCGCAACTTTCGCGGTTGCAAATTCCACGGCATACTTTTCCTTCGCCTGCAGACAGGTGCCAGTTGCACGCCTTTTGCGACGCATCTGAATCTGGGTACGCGAGCGTGTTGTACGTTCGTTACCTTCGAAATGGTGTTCCCACCATTCGTCTCCTAACCGCCAAATCAAAGGTGGCTCCAGTCAAATTGCTGACCGTACCCCGTCTCGAATTGTGTGCAGCGGTCCTACTTTCCAATCTCGTTGCCTTCACCGTTGCAGCGCTCGCAGGAACCGTACAGTTCGATGCCATATTTGCGTGGACCGATTCTACGGTTGTTCTCAGCTGGCTGCGTTCCTCTTCGCACCGCTGGAAAACATTTGTTGCTCACCGTGTTGAGCATATTCAACAGCGTGTCCCGCCTCAGTGTTGGAGACATGTCTCAACATCGGACAATCCCGCCGACCCAGCTTCGCGCGGATTGTTTCCCGAAGACATGCTTTCGTGCTCCCTCTGGTGGTCTGGCCCACCTTTTCTGTCATCAGCGGATGACACATGGCCGGATGACAAATTCTCCGTGTCCTCCCCAGACATTGCGTCTGAAGAGCGAAAGCTCGCTTTGGTCGTGCGTGTGCCGCAGCCGCCGCCGATTGACATCGACGACCTCTTTTTGCGCATATCCTCCTTACGGAAGATTCAGGGCGCTGTCGCCTATTTCTATCGGTTCTGCAAATGCAAGTCCGATGAGAAGTTCACAGGACCTCTCTCGGATACAGAGCTCCATTTTGCCTTGTTGTACATTGTCAAACATGTACAGCAGAAGGTATTTGCCGTCGAAATCGCGTCGTTACGCAACGGCAAACCCTGTTCAAGACCCTTTCGAAAACTTTCACCCTTTCTCGATCGTGACGATGTTCTCCGCGTCGGCGGACGTTTGAAGCATTGTCATGAGTTGCCATTTGCAACCAGACACCCTGCTCTTCTTCCATCTCGTCACGTCTTGACAGGACTCGTCATTCGACAAGTTCATTCCCGACATTGCCACCCGGGACTCAACAATACCTGCTATCTCCTGCAGCAAAATTTTTGGATATTGTCCACGCGACGCGCGGTACGGCACTATCTTGCATCGTGTTACCGGTGCTTCCGGACTAAGCCGCAAACTTTTTCTCCCACCATGGGCGACCTCCCCTCGGCGCGAATTTCTCAGCTAAAACCTTTTAGCTGCGTCGGGCTCGACTATGGTGGCCCTTTTCCAATCCTCATGTCACGCGCTCGCGGTGTCAGAACTACGAAGGCGTACATCTGTCTTTTCGTGTGCTTCGCCACCAAGGCATTGCACGTCGAGGTTGCCTCCGATCTCTCAACAGATGCTTTCCTCGCCGCCTTGCGCAGATTCATTGCCCGGCGCGGTCGTTGCTCTACCATCTATAGCGACAATGGCACAAACAGAGCTGGGCAGTAATTCAATTACTTGTAATTGAATTACTAATTGAATTACTTTTCAAGTAATTGAAGTGTAATTGAATTACTTTTGATGAAAAGTAATTTATTTGGTAATTAATTACTTTTTTGAAAAAGTACTTGACGAATTCTTTTCCAGTGGTAATTAATTACCGGGTCAATTACTTAATTCAATTACTTGAAAAAAAAAGTATTTGAATTATTTTTAAGTAATTCAATTACTTTTGAGTAATTCAATTACTTTGAGTAATTCAATTACTTTTGGGTAATTCAATTACTTTTGAGTAATTCAATTACTTTCCAACAATCGAATATACCTAATTTGCTGTGGTTGTTCGCTGAAGGTAGGTACCTTACCTCCCTACCTAGCCCACATCTGTGTGATTGAGCTGTAGTTCAATTACATAATATTTAGGTACGTGTACTCGGGTACACTGTGCACATCATTCTCATAATAACAAAAAATACAAAATTAAGCTGGAAGAGTACCTACTCCTAATCCTACCTACGAGTATAGGACTGCGACGCAGAGAGCAATTCCTTGGTTTTGGTTCCTTGCTGGCGGCATCTCTATAAACATCACGTAAATGTGAGAGAGACGTAGAAATCTGATCGTTTGAAACGAAGAAGATCGTAAAAAAAAATAGCAAAACAAAAGTGTTGGTGTTGCAATGTGTAAAATGTACAGTGTTCACCCTTGCCTGAAGCCGAATAGCTACGAGTGGAGTGGAGGCGGAAGGGATAGAACGATCCATGGATGGGTATTTTCTTGGTACCTCGCAGTTTTTTTACCATTGTTGCTAGCGTGGTGTGTGGTGACGTGACAGGATACAAAAATGGATAAGGTAAGTTTAATTAGCCTTAATTGGTAGGTACCACATTAATATTTAGTCCCTTCTACAAGTCTAGAAGTCCAAATCAGAAACAAAATATAACACTGATTTGCCTTCATCAGCCCCAGTTGAACGGCTTTTTTCATTTGCAACCTTTATTGACACTCCGAGGCGAAACGCGACCTCAGATTCCTTGTTTGAAAAACTGGTGCTGATGAAGGCAAATAAAGTTTAATTTTATGATTTTTATGGTGTCGATGAAGCAGAAATAACCATTTTTTTGTTATTTAGAATTTGATTTTTTGTTGTGTCGTTTGACTGGTACCTGTTCCCTGTTCGTACCTGTTCAGTTTTTTGGTCATATGTATTATTAAAAAAATATAGAAATTATATTTTATTTGTGTATCTATAATAGCTTCTTGAATTTTTATTAACTTTTCAGTCATTCGCATATTTCCTCCCTTCTGTATGCACGACAAACTCCGAAAAAGTATTTTATTAAAAAAAATTCAATGTCTTGTAAAGAGTAATTGAAAAAGTAATTGGTTTTTCCAATTACTTTTTCCGAGTATTTGGTAATTCAATTACTTTTTTTTTGAAGTAATTCAATTACTGAGTAATTTAATTACTTTTGAGGCAAGTAATTGGTAATTGGATTTAATTACTTTTTGAAAGTAATTTGCCCAGCTCTGGGCACAAACTTTGTCGGAGCTCATAGGCAATTGACGACGTCAATGCAACTCGCCGCGGAATCCGAAGCCATCACTTGGCGCTTCATTCCTCCCTCCAGTCCCCACTTTGGCGGGCTGTGGGAAAGCGGCATAAAAGCTGTCAAAACTCATCTATCTCGCGTGATAGGTGATCAAATACTCACCTTTGAAGAGCTGACCACGTTGGTCACCCAAGTTGAAGCGTTGCTTAACTCACGGCCACTTTCGGAGCTGAGCTCGGATCCAAATGATCTGTGCCCATTGACGCCTGGTCATTTTTTGACGCTCGAGCCGTTAACGGCCCCACCTGACCCAGATTTGTCCCACCTCAAGATCAGCAGGTTGTCGCGATGGCAGTTGGTCCAATCCATGCAACAGCGTTTCTGGGCGCGTTGGCGCGACGAATATCTACACACGCTGTACCAACGCGGCAAGTGGCACAAGTCACGTCACCTTGAATCCGCAGATGTGGGGTCTTTAGTCCTCATCAAGGACGAAAACGCTCCCCCTCTGAAGTGGAGGTTAGGCAGAATTTCAAAACTCTTCCCCGGCAAAGATGGCATTTGTCGTGTCGCAGATGTCCGTACTCAACGCGACGTTCTGCGACGCCCAATGGTCAAACTTTGTCCCCTCCCTTCAGGACAGTGAGCATTCTGTGTTTTCACTTCCGTCATTGTTCTCACTATGCTCTTTCTTTTTGTATCATGTTTGATTTCATTAATTTTTGAACTTTGAAAATACCCCGAGTGGTATTTTGGTGGGGAGTATGTCTCGGCCCCGTTCATTGAACACTGCATTCGTGTGCACTGAGGGTATGCAACCCAAAATATCCCTGTGTCGTCCAAGTCCTCACCCCTCACCCCCTGTTCGGTGTGCCTGGCACTTGGCTGTCAGGCGCAAGCGTAAACGAGCTCCAGCACTTTCTTCGGCCGTCTTCGGCATTCTTCGGCTTTCTTTCCGCTCGTGCCTTTGCCGCTTCGTTCGAAGCGGCGTTGATCTCCGTACGTCGAGCGGGAAGCCACGCCGTCTTTTTTTGGTCATCGTTCTCGCGGCCATCTTGTCGTGCCATCGGCGTACATTCGTACTCGACCAGAAGCCCATCCAAGGCCCATCGCGTCCGATAGTGACTCCTGGAGGAGCTCTGCAGCATCTCCAAGTCCAGAAAGCGGCAGTTTTCACCGCTTTCACCGGGGAGCGGCTTGGATCAGCCAGCCGCACACAAAGCTCCAGTTTCGGACGGGATCGAGTCGTTCGTCCGCCATTTTGGTGACGAACACGGGCACTCGTGCATTTCACCAGGAAATCCACCACCAGAACGGCCATCCACCACGACGCCGCCTTCGGACTCCGCCAGGACGACGCCGCCACCGAATAAGATCCCGTAAGTTCCATATTTTCCATTGTTTTTACCATTTACCGTTTATTCCCGTTTGCCGGGGTGTATACCTTCAGTGCAGTTCGTCTCGTTTTCAGGACGCCACTCGGCGCCAGCGAATCTGCCCCCGATCAGAACCACTCGGATTTTTCATTTCATTTAATTCACATTGTTTTTTTTTTTATTGTTTTGTAATTCTGTCTGTTTGTGTTTTTTTTTTCTTTTGTTTTGCATTAAAGTTTTTGATTGTTGTTGTGAATTTTATTTCTGACTGTCGCTTGCTGCTTTCCTAATCCAAGAGTTATTGTTTTAATGCAGCCTTCATCGGAAGGCTGCCGTCTTTATGTGTACCGCGCTAACATGCTGAAACTTGTCCAATGTTTGGTTTAAAATTGCTGAATTTTGCTGAAAATTGTTCAAATCTCACGGAAACTTGTCGAAAATTGCTAAATACATCTGGAAATCTGTTAAAATATGCTGAGGCTTGCTGGATTCTGGTGGCAAATGATATATTCTGGTTAGAATTACGTTTTCTTGAAAAATCGCTGAATTGTTGATGGAACTTGTTGAATTTTGATTCAAGATTGCTAAATAGTTGCACAAAATTGCTGATGTTTTGCAAGTTGCTGAATCTTTGCCAGAACACGCGCTGAATTTACGTTGAAATTTGCTACTTCGATGCAAGCTTGCCAAGATTTTGCTGAAACTTGCTACATTTTTTCCGAAATTCTTCACATCTGTGATGAAAATTACCAAATTTTTGTTTGTTGCTCTTAATGCACGGCTCAAGTATCCTGAAATTTGTTAATTGTTTGCTGCGACTTGTTGACCTAAAACTTTCTACATTTGTGCTAAAAAATTACTGAATTTTTCCTGAAATTAGCTAAGATTTGCTCACATTCGCTTAATTCTCAAGAAAAATTTGGAATCGTTGCTGAACATTGCTATTTTGCTTAAACTTGCTGAAATATTGCTAAAACTTGCTGCATTTTTGTTATAAATTGCTAAATTGATGAAAAAGCTGGCTCAGTTTTGATCCACATTGCTACTTTGTTGCCATTAGCTAGATTGTGGTGATACCGGCCAAGTTTCAGTTTGAAATTGCTGAGCTTTGCTGGAAACTGTTGAAATTCGCTGAAGCTTGCTGGATTTTGGTTTAGTATCACGTTTCTGTAACAAGTTGCTGACGAAATGTTTTGATATTATGTTTGTATGTTATATATGTTTATGTTTTGCTGAAACTTGATAAAGCTTTGCTGAAACTTATCAAGTTTATATAGATAATTGTTGAATTATTGCTGAAACTTGCTAAACTTTTGGTAAAACTTGCTACATTTTCGCTGAAATTCTCTACATTTGTAGTGAAAATTGACAAATTCTTGTTTAACACTTCAATGGTGGAAGCACGCCGTCAATCGGTTGCGAAACTTATGTTCGTATCCGAATTTCGCGAGCACGTCCCTTTCGTACTTGTTCGATTTTGTTTGGAAATGTCTTAGTTGTCGCCAAAAATTGCTGCAACATTAAAAATATCAGCTGAAATTGTTTTGGTAGAAAGTAGAAAGTGCTAAATTTTGGTAGAGCTTTCTTCATTAAGATAGAAAATGGTAACATTGTGACTGGAAATTGCTGATTCCGGTCCCTGTTGGCACTTTCCATTGTTGAACGTTTAAATGGTTTATTGAAGGGTGATATAATGATAACAAGGGCAGCATTGCTTTGTTCATCTCCAGTTGTACTACTACCTACTACGGTAGAGCAGGCCAGACAAATAGTCACCTTGTCATATTTCAAGTGGGCGCTATTTTTGCTGTCGAGTGTACATCTTGCCTCTATTTTGTATTTCAAAAGGTAAAATCAAGCCAAACAGCCACAAAGTTTAGTCAAATTGAAATTGTTGTATTTCCTGGAAGGAATAACAATTTTTATTGAGTTTTCTTCTTGAAAATGCTGATTTCTTACGGCTCAATATCAAACTGGAGGCGCAAAGCTAGGACGGCGTAAGTTACCAAATACAGCGGTTTGTTTGCTTGATTACCATGAATATTGGAATATTTCTAAGACCGACAAGACAGGGCTGCAATAGGTAAACAAAGCTTGCCACTGCCGGCTAGCAAAGAAATAGGCCAGGTACGAAACAAAAAGCCGGCAGTGCGCATCATCGTCACCCACTTTGTGCCAGCTACGATACGGATGGCCGGCAGTGCCGGTTACCATGCAAATAGCCGGTTCCGGTCACAATACATGAAGCCGGGGCCGGCTACGGAGGCACTTTAAAAAAAAAATTCACCATCAGCTGACAGATTCTGATGTTCCTAAAAATGAACTAAGAAAAAATCTGACATTTTTTTTACAACAGGTAGACTTCGAAAATACACCAATTTTCACCTCTTTCTTTGGCATCCTGTATATCTTGCAAAATGCGATGGATGATCAAATCAAGGACAGCACCTTGTAGCCAAAGAATAATTTTATAAGGCAGTGGGAACTTTTTTGAAATTGATTAATTATCCCTTCAGTTATCTTCATTTGAACTTGAGCTACAATTTTCAATATCCTTATTTTTCGTTGAGCAGTTTAGTTTGCAACAAACTTCTATTTTTTCGTCTATGGAAAGTATACAGGATGGTTTTTCACTTATGTCATTGTTTTCAAATGGCAGTTTCTCATCCCATTCTAATAGCTGTCTTACACCACACAATTTCTTGTACAATCTGCCAAAATAGTGTCAAAAAACAATGAACTTGATTGTTAAACTGACGGATTGTACAAGAAGTTGTACAAGAAGTTGTACAAGAAATTGTGTAGTGTAATACAGCTATAAGACTAAATCCATAAAAAAATATGGTTTGACAGTTTTTCAAAGGTTGGTTTTTCATATCGACAAATAGCGACAATAAAAATCAAATTCGTCTGCCTGAATACGTATAACTACGTGCGTATATAAACTGCTCAACAATGAAAGTGTTACAAAGCAAAAATTCACTCAATCTTGAACCGCTATAACTTTTGATTGGCACATATGATTTTGATTTTGTTTCAAGTACTGAATAGCCCAATCTTTTGGCCATCTTCCTTGTTAATACGAAATGCATAGAGTTTTTCATAAATTCTCTACAGGGTGATGAACAGAGCAGTGCAAAATTGATGAAAGTTCAACATACCCTTGTTTTCGCAAAAAAATCTTTTTGGGAGTATTAACACCAAATTTATGAAGAATGATGTGTTCCCTCGAAACGGTTTTTGAATTTTCGGGATTCCAGTCGAAACAGCCAAAATGTGATTTTTTATTGTAAATACTGCACTGGGTGACCATTTGAAAACATTCCACCTGCAATAACTCCCGATTCCTAGTGAATATTTCTTCGAGCAAAAACAGGACGATTTTCATATCAAAGGAGACATCTGAAACATAAATTGGCAAATTTCTATCTTGAGCCCCTCGCCTCCACTCACCCCAACTTTGAAATTTCAAATGAGATGACCTACCTTGCGATACATCAAATTCAAGAGATTTAAATTTTCTTTCTGGAAAAAATATTTACAAAAATATTAACCCCACCTTTTTTCGCCCTAAAAATTCTCTGACTGTCTTATTTTTAATTCTGGACCTCTCAATTGTTTTCAATTCAGTCAGTGTCATCATAGAAAACACCGAAGAGAAGAATTTTCGGTGGAAAAACTGCTACCCAAAGTGACCCTTTTGCTCTCCCCCACCTCAGCTTAAAAATTTTACGAAACACCACCTACTTTGTGATACATCAAATTGAAGGGAATTGAATTCTTATTCCGAAAACAGTTTTTTTGAAATTTTCAACCCCTCTTTAAATAAATTAGACATTTGGGGTGTTTTGTGAGGAGAATGGGGGTTTTAAAAAGTTTGAAAAAATTTTGTTCATGGAGAGAATTTAATTTCGTTCAATTTGATGTATCACAAAGTAGGTATTGCCATTTTAGATTTTTGAGATGAGGTGGGGGGAGCGAAAGGGTGAAATTTGGGTGGCATTTTTTCCACAGAAAATTATCTCTCCCGATGCTATGCAGGATGACGTTGACTGCATTGAAAAGAATTGAGAGCTCAAGAATATCAAATTGGACACTCAGAGAATTACAGGAAGCAGGGGGGTGGGGTTAAAAATTCTATCAATATTTTTTCGGAAAGAGATAGACAGATAAACAAACAGATAGACAGATCTTATTGACAGAATCCCATTTAGGGGACCAACATTTCAAGAAATGATGCCAAACATGCCTATGTTTTGAAATTTGAGGTAAAGGCAAAAAATTCCAAAATGGCGGAAATGTTGTTAATCCAATTCCTCGTCCAATTCCAATGACGTAGTCCCATGTTGACTAAAGAGAGTAAAAATTAACCTTTTTTCAATGCTAAAAACTCGAATTTTAGGAGTAGTACCAAAAAGTACACTGCCAATTGGGCTCTTCTTCACCCCTACACTAGACAATAGGAACGTTTTGCAAGTCAAATTGCTCAGAATTGTTCAATGAACAAGCCTACCAAGTGGCGTCATCTTGATATGAAAAGTTCTAATGTTTTTGCGTTGCTACAGGAATAATATACAGTATTCACAATAAAAAATCACATTTTGGCTGTTTTGACTGGAATCCCGAAAGTTCAAAAACCGTTTCAAGGGAACACATCATTCTTCATAAATTTTGTGTTGATACTCCCGAAAAAATTTTTAACGAAAACGGGGGTATGTTGAACTTTCATCAATTTTGCACTGCTCTGTTCATCACCCTGTAGAAATTTTATGAAGGGTTCTATGGATTCCATATTGACAAGAAAGATGGCCAAAAGATTGGGCTCTTCAGTACTTGAAACAGAATCAGAATCGTTTGTGTCAATCAAAAGTTACAGCGGTTCAAAATTGGGTGAATTTTTGCTTTGTAACACTTTTATTGTTGAGCACTTTATATAGAAATTTTATTTAAAAATTACTTTTTCCCAACACTTTGGGTTGCTATATCAACAAAGAATACATTTCAAAAAGGTATAACATAATAATAAGAATATGAACAGAATAAAAGGGTAAAGTGTAAATTAAAATTACTTATTGTATAAATGATTTCGTAGTATGTATGTAGAATTTTTCAAAACAGATAGCCCTATAATTTTCAGTAATTTCGAAGGCAAACCAAAAAGCTGAGAAAATTCTTTGAAAAAAGTGGTGATAGTTCCTAAAGTTTCAAAGTAGTAGAATATCAATTATTGTCTTCAGTTCGCTTTTTATTAAGTAACCAGATCTGTATCACGAGACGAGATCAAACTGCCCTCAATTCTCGTCTCCTCTCGTCTCGCGGCATCACAGCTTTTATTAGAAAAAAAAACTGGTTTTTACCATCATCAGCACTAATCGTTGTTCTTGAGACCAGGGGGTTGAATAAAATGACACCGTCTAGTCTCTTTCCATCGTCGCGAGACAAGGTTGCTGGAATGTCGGGTACCAAAGTTGATTGAATTTGGAATTTTGGATGAAATGGGCCGCAAGCCTGACATTTCTTGTACACGTTTCCAAAATCTGTTTATGAAACCAGAGAGCCGTAGAACACTTTCCTGCAATGCAGAAAAGGTGTAGGTGTACTGGTTGCATCCTGATATGTGCTACTGCGTCCTCAACTCGTTTCTCCCGAAGATTACGATTGCTACCAACGTCGTGGCGATTAAAAATAAGCTAACGTATAGCGCATAATATTATGTCGTGCCACTAAATTTGTACTTTATTTTCTGCTCCTTTGACGTTTTCAGTGCGGAGGTATACGCAATCCAAAATGTATATGGGACATCTTCGATCAAAATTTTACAACACCGATTTGTGTTAAACGCGGGTCGTCCCCGTGTGACCGTATATTTTTGTTATTGCCATGTTAATTTCGTTAATCTTGAGTTCCTGGCGCGTTTACTCGCTTGTAAAATCGTTCCGAAAGGAAGCCGCCGAAGCCTCGTCTGCATATAAAATTTGTTTGCCGAAAGAAAAAATCATTTAGGGGATTAGTGTTTTACTGCCAGCACGTTTTATTAAGAGAGAGAGACGGACTCCTCGCCAATTTCTTAATTAGACTCGTATAACCGAATTTGTTGTTTTATTATGATTATTGATGGAAAACGCATGAGTCGACGAAACGAATCGAACCAAATTGGCATAGGTATAGTCGTCAGATGACGGACAATTATACAGAAAATGTTCGTGAGAAATTAGACACCGCAGTGGCAATATATTTTTTAATTTTGCGTCTGAGAACCGCTTGATTACTCTACCTGAGTCGTAAAATTAACCGCGCGGATGCCAATCAACATTTAATTTGTTTTCAGTTTTGGTGATGAGCGGACAGAATTTTGCTATATTACATGTGTACCTGTGCATTTTTTATATTGCATTATTTATTGTATATATTATTCGCTTCAATAAGCACACCTGCACAAATAAACTCTCAATACTCAATTATTAGTCTTTATTTTAATTCTGCATCATCTGAGGGTGAACGGCATAATAAATATCGAATTAATGTTGGATTGCGTTGAAGGTGCTAGCCGAGAATGCGATTTCAATAATTTTGTTTCAACTTACGCTGTTTGCTTAACACTATTATATTTCAGTTATAAGCGTGCTGAATCGGTAAAGCAAATCTAAAATTAACGCTTCTGTTCTGAGAAATTGATTGCAACGATCCTTGGAATTCGGAGTTGAGTTGTGTCTACAAATAAAGGCCTGAAAATTCAATTCGAATTCCAACAGCTAGTTTTTCTTTCAGTTCCATTCATTTCACTCATCCCTCGGTTTCCACCGAAGCTGTTAACCACGAATGAATTTTTTTGATCAATTCCTGTCAATTGACGACAGAAATCCAGGTCTTGCTAAACACCGGAGGAATTTTTTATTTCTCAGTGTGATGCGCATTTTCCGTGGTCAAGCACTTCATCATCACTGGTCAGAACACAATTCATTTTACAACTTGTTAATGTTAACACCGTGTTTACTGATACTCTCACTTAGGAAGCAAAGTCTTTCACTTAGGAAGCAAAAGGAGCTTTGTTGGTCAGCAGGCAGTTTTGAGGGCAGTATGGAGCCAATAATAATAAAATTGAAATATTGTCTGAAGCACTCCGTAATATGCAAAAATACTGGGGGTGTTGTCGGCTTTTTCCAGCCATATCTGTTATGCCTTTCTTTAGAACAAAAACAATATCGAAAACAATAACTGTGTTCGTAGAAAGTACCAAGTGATCGAAAGAACTTCCGCTCCTGTTAGATAGTTTCCATTGGCCATTGGCCATTCCCGCTCCCATTGGAAGCAAGAAACTTTTCTTGGACGGTTCTTCCGTGGTTCCCAAAATTGGAAAATATGATATTTATTCTTGTTTATCATTGCGATGTAGCCCCAGTCCCTAGTCCTCTACGGGCGTCAGTTTTTTCAAGAATTCGCTGCCATCCATCTCGGTCCATGACTACTTGTCTCCATCAGTTTTGCACTCCCGTCTTTTCGATATGCTTTTCTAACTAGTTAATCCATTTTGTCTTGAGTCGCCCTACTTGTCTTTTTCCTTCAAACTTCTTGCTCATACCCAAATCTCACAAGGTCTACTTTGTCTCCTTTCCAAACATGACCCAGCCACCTTAGGCGATTTAGTTTTATTGTGGTGCAAATATCTATGCTTGGAAACCGAATTCGCTTAGAAAAAACCAGTGACGGGTCGGTCTCTTTCGCTCTCCTAATTTCTACGCCACTGGCGGTTTTTGAAACAAAAAATTTCGACGAAAAATCTTGATTGGACGCCTTGCTCTCGGGATATGATTAACGCTTTCGAAAAATCTCAAAAACATCGATTCAAGAGTCTGAAAGACCAATTTTAGGAAGACCTGCGATTTTTCAGTTATTTGTATTTTCTTACTTTAAGAAAACTGAGAAACGTACTTGAACAAGAGGACCGTCAATTATTGAGCACAAAGATTTTCAAAAAAGTACCAAATTTTGGTATTGTTTGCAAAATTTTTGTTCATCGACCAATTCAATCGAATAAAATATCAATAGTTAGCTGATGAAAAAGTTGGTAACGAGCAAATGTCAGGTGTCATGAATGTGAATGTTCAAAATGGAGGAGAGATTTGAATTTTCCGACTAGTGCTCAGGAAACTATGACAATTTTTGTTGGGGACTTCCCTTTGAGTGGTAAGTTGGGAGTGTGAGAGGATAGGAAGATTGAAACAAATTTGCAATTGTCTCTCATCATCATTTTCGCAGTCATCGCATTGTAAAAATCGTCGAGTCTGGCGTCATTTCAAGATCCTTCATTTGAATCGGCTCTCAATAAGCAGGTTTTGTATTTTCAACTGGGAAACTCTCGGAAAATTGGGGAAGAAAGTGTTTAAAAATGTTCAAGAACCAGTAATGGTAGCCCTATATTGAGCATCAAAAGCTGCAGCTTTTTTAGCTGGCGAGCTCTCATTGGTCACATGTTGGTCATTAACAGCAATGACAGGCGTCAGGTCCTATCAGAACTTTGCTGCAAAGAAGGCTGCAGCTTTTGATGCTGCTATCATTACCTTTGCTTTGGAAAAAAAATTGCGCAAATCTGTTCGAAAAATTAAAAAGTTGGAAATTTGCAGTTTTTCCAAGGTGTGGAAAATTCGAAACCGTTGATCCAATTCAAAAAAATTTCTCCTCAAAAATTGATTTCAACTTTTCTACAACTATAACTATTGCTCGTAGGAAGTCTGCACCTAAAATAAATATTTCGGGAGACTTACCGCAATCACGTTTGAAATTACGAAATGTGCAAGTTCAACTTTGAAAAAATCACCGCCGGAAAACCGGAATCGCATCGGATTTGAAAATGTGCCTACCGGACGCCCAATGCATTCTACTTTTGGTATCAATTTGGTCGATCACCGAGCAGGAAAGAGCGTCTGAGTTGAGTTCTGCATTAAAAGTCAGTCGTCCTGGTCGAAACCCGAGTGAGCGGTCCTCTCGGGTGATAACGGCCATGAGGAAATTGAAAAATTCGTAACGCTCAACCGAAAAATGTTGGAAAACTCCAACTGCAGACTCAATTTGATTCGCTTGTTGTGTTTGTTTCTGTCTGATTTGGTTTCAATCCATCGGATAGATTTTGAATAATTGAATGTTAAAATTTTGAACTTGGACATTTTTTAATTATCGACAAGTGACTGTTGGAGGAATGCTTTCAACGGTTCTGAATACAGTTCTTCAAGGACTTTTAACCAACATAATTGCAAATTAATTTTTGTAGGATATAGCTTCTATTTTTGATAGTGACAGTTGCGTTTGACCGATGACAGCCGAAAACTAATGAGCTCATTTGACAGCAAGACGTTGTCTGTATACCAAATTTCAAGTCGACCGGATCAACGGCTCGGCAGCTGGGTTTTCGATAAAAAGTTGGCAGTTGAGCTTGGCAAAGGTTCATCAGTCCCATATCAGTCATAAAATCTGTCAACATAATTTTCAACAAAAAAAAAAAAACGAGGCCAGGAAAAATATAAAAAATTTGGCTATCCTCGTATTTAGTCTTGTAGCCTATTCCCTTGGCCATCCGCTCATACAAATTTTGTGAAAATCGGTTGAGAAACAAATACTTTTAGAGGAAAAATACAACAGTGCGGTTTTTTTTTTGAACACCCGTTGACCACATTGACCACCAAGCTCAATGTAATTTATAGACAATGTTTTTTCTTAAAGAACCGTCGACTTAGTTCATAGAAGAGCTAACATGCTGAAGAAAACTACCACCTTCTAGTATATAATATACATGTATATGTATATAAACTTTATTGCTTTAAAAACAAGAATGTTACAAGCAAATTGATTCACGAAGTAGCGAACAACCATATAAATCGGTATCTGGAAAAAACGCCCCCAGCAAAACACCCCCGGAAAGAACGCCCCCGGAATAAACACCTCAGAAAAAAAAACACCCCCGAGAAAAAATAACCCCGAGAAAAACACCCCCGGAAAAAGCGCCCCCGGAAAAATTGCCCCCAGAAAAACCGCCCATGGGAAAAAAGGCCTTCGTAATAAACGGTGCTTAGACAATTCGTCGCGGACAATTTGTCGTAAGCGAGGTCGCAAGAGCAACGACAAAAAACAAAGAAACCACCAAGTCCTCGGAGCGTAAGGGGGCTTATTACACATGAAACCACAATGGGGCTCAATAAAGGGCTTTAAAAAAACATTATCAAATACAAAGTGGTCCGATAGAGTTCCGAAAGTCATGGAAAAAAAGCAAGGGGGCTCAGCAGGACTACAAACGATACTGAAGACACAAGGGGGCCTTATGAACCTTCAGATAACAAGGAAAGGCAAATGGGGCGTACTGCTACTTTGAAAATCAATAATAGTCTGAGTGGGAGGCTAATTATGGCTCCATACTATACTTGAGAGACAAAGGGGCCCGATAGGGCTTTGAATACCACATGAAGACACAAGCTGCTTACCACTGCTCTGAAAGCCATGAAAAGATGTAAGGGGGCTCAGCGGAGCTTTAACAGACGTTGAACAAATAAGGGAGCCTAGCGGAGCTTTAAGATATGTTGAAAAAACAAGGGGGCTCAATGAAGTTATGGTCACACACAAGAAGGCAACAGGGGGCTTACTAGAATTCTGATAGCCAAAAAAAAAACATAAAGGGGCTCATTAGGGCTCCAAACTACACTAGCGGACGCAACGGGGTCCGTTAGAGCTCCGTATATCACATGAAGGCACAAAGGACTTACACTAGGGCTTCCAGCAATGCAAAAACGCACAAGATGGCTTAATGGAATTCTGAAAGCCACGAGAAAAAACATAATAAGGGGGCCAATTGTGCATGTATATCACAAGATGGCAAAAGGGGGCTTATCGGAATTTTGTAAGCCATTAAGCACATAAAGGGGGGTCATTAGGGTTCTAAATTATACCGTGTGATCAAAAACTTTCCTCCTCTAGGCAGGCTGTGGCCTGGCCAAAATCAGTCTCGTTTGCCTGTCAATGACCAGACCACAGCCTGCCTAGAGGAGGAAAGTTTTTGATCGTTCGGTAGTTAAAGATACCAGGAGGAGGCCTTATTTGGAAAACGATGTGACATAAATGCACAAGGGTCTTACTAATGCTCTGAAAGACTCAGAAAAGTGCAAGGGGGCTCAACGGAACTTCAAACTTTATTGAAGACACAAGGGGGCCTAATGGAGGTCTGTATTACAAAATTACGCAAAATGGGTTTACTGGTACCTAGTCCGTGAGCCATGAAAAAACCGAAGCAAAACATATAAGGGGGCTCAACAGAGCTCCAACTACACTTGAAGACACAATGGGGCCCGATAGGGCTCCGGACATGACTTGACGGCACAACGCTGCTCCGGAAGTCATGGAAAATTCAACGGGGATTAGTGGCAATTCGGTAAAATTTAAAGGCCCTTTAAAATTTTCAAAGGCGTCGGTCACCTAGGAACGATCAGAAATGGGCTTCACGGTTGGCTCATTTTCTTTTACGGCCTTTAAATTTGAACGAGTTTGATACAGAATTGGCCCTATTAGGGCTTAAATTACGTTGAAGACAACATAGGGGGCATTTTTTCCGGGGGCGTTTTTTCCCGGGGGTGTTTTTTCATGGGGGTATTTTTCCCCGGGGACGTTTATTCCGGGGC
The DNA here is from genome assembly GCA_949128115.1 of Anaspis maculata. NCBI lineage: Eukaryota > Metazoa > Arthropoda > Insecta > Coleoptera > Scraptiidae > Anaspis > Anaspis maculata. The sequence continues at coordinate 123,855,340 of OX421961.1, forward strand.
CGTTTTTTCCGGGGGTGTTTTGCTGGGGGCATTTTTTAAATCTAGATCCATATAAATCAGAACCAATAAATAAATAAATGAAAACATAAGAAAATCATTCATAACGACAGAAAGCTCTTGATTTCAAAAACTCTAGAACAAAATTATATACTTTCAACAACATATTTCTGTTTGAACCGTCCAAGACTTCAATGAGATCATCAAACCTAAAGTTTTTTATTCCTAGTGATGAGTACATGGGACAAAGAAACAAGCGAATATGCCTCATGGGCATGAGGCTCAGTAGCGCACTTCCTTTTTGGAGGATTAGTGAACGCAAGATGTTAAGTGATTAGGGTTCTACCGTCTTGGGCAAAAAATTGCAATATGGCGGCCACAATATCGACAGAATCATGAAATTCGGCTTGAAAATCAAAATGATCGTACTAGACAAGGGTAAGTTCCAAGTTTCATGAAAATCGTTCCACTAACAAGAGATTTCAATATGGCGGCCAAGATGGCGGCAGAATTATGAAACTCAGCTTGAAAATAGGAATGATCGTACGAGACAAGCGTAACTCTCAAGTTTCATGAAAATCTTTCCACTTATAAGAGATTTCAATATGGCGGCCAAGATGGTGGGGCAATCATGAAATTTGGCTTGAAAATAAGAATGATCATACTAGACAAGGGTGAGTTTCAAGTTTCATGACAATCGTTCCACTAATAAGAAATTTCAATATGGCAGCCAAGATGGCGGCCGAATTATGAAAGCCAACCTGCCTATTTGGTCCTTGAGGACCTAAGCTATCCACCGGATAAAGTTCAGTCTTCAACGGCTGTAGCTTTATTTCCCGAGGAGAAGTTCAACTTCATCGAAGTGCACAGGAGATCTCTGTTTTTTGAGAATAATGATAACGATGTATGGATAACAAAAATAGTGCCCATTGGCCACCCTTGGAGACATCAGCTATTAATCGGAAAAAAGTTCCAAGACTCTTGTTTCAATTCTCGAGAAGGAGTACAGCGTCTTAATTTCTGCACGGACTCGGACAGACAGACAGACAGACAGACAGACAAACCGGCCACATAAGCGTCATTCTGTTACTTATATAAAAAAATGTGCTCCAACTGATTTCGACCTCCTGAACACGAATATCGGGTTCACTTTTGAATTGGAACATTTCTTTTTTATCGAAAAACCGAAAAAATGGTAGCCTTGTCACATGATTTTTAGTGATACCTACCTACTTTTTTTTTGTTATTGAGCGAACATGTTTCGTAATTTGAGTGCCATTATCCTTCAGGTACCTAGTATTGGCTATTTCAAAATGTTCAATTACTATTTCGGCACGTCTGATTTTAAATTTGTAGGGTCGTGTAATATGCGCCGAGCCGTGGCTTTGCGGCCGTTTTCAAAAATCGATAACAATTGACCTAACGGTCGGATCGAAGTGGGGTTTTTGTCAAAAGAAAGTTCAAATTGTTCTCTAAATATAATGCCGTACATGCAGTGATGTATTTCATTAAGAAATTGTAGTTGCCTGCATATCGCAACTTTCTACATCTTACCGCGAATGCCAGCACTTGATTGGCGAAGCCGCCCTACACCAAAATGTTATTTTTGTAATTGTTCATGATTATTTCGGCAACATTCTTCTTGATTCGCGTACCAAGGCCATGAGCTACCCATTCGAGTTGAAATATTTTCTGTATTGAATTTCGTTTTGTTCGGAGGAAAGGATATCAAGCACCAGCAAGCAACGAATAAATCATTTGCGGCCGAGCCGTAGTTTCGGAGTCATTTTCAAAAATTAATAACTACTAATCGGCACCTCGCACCGATGTGAAATTTTCATTAAAATAAAGTTCAAATCATCCTCTAAATATAACTCCGCATATGTATTATGGTAAAATGATAAGATCGGGTACTTCCTCGCATGTGATAACTTTCGAGATCAGGCCGGCTTCTGAAATGCAGCATTCAACGGCGATGTCGCGTCACACTAAATTGTTATTATTGTCATTGTTTATTATTATTTCGTCAAGATTTTTCTTGGTTCGGGATACAAGGTCATGAGCTACCCAATGGAGTAAAAATTTTTCGCAAAAACCTTTTCGTCTAGGACTAGATGCGGGGACGGACGGACGGACGGACGGACGGACGGACGGACGGACGGACGGACAAAGCGAGGACAAAAGCGCCTTCCCGTTTGGAGAAGTGCGCTAAAAAGATGTGATTTATATCTTCAAGTTCGTTGCGGTTACAAATCGTGCAAATCTCAGTATAATCGATCAAATAACAGATTCCATTAAAGCTTAATTTGAAGATTCTCTTGTTGTGTACCCTCAACTGTCCTATAATTTTTAGAACTCCAGTTGGCAATCCCAACTGCAGAAATCTGGAACCGGTGGTGCAGGCAAGGAAATTGTTGTAGATGGCAGAAAATTTGCCATTTTGCACACCACCTTCTAGTGTGTACTTTTTATTTGGAAAGTCATTCGTTCCGTCAGTGGAAACTTTTCCACAGTTCTTCCATCTTATGAACTGAGTCGACGGTTCTTCAAGAAAAAAACATTGTTTTTAGATAATCCAGTTATATAAGTAAAACTTGGAAAAAGTTCAAATCAAAAATGCAAGCTTTTCTTTTCAAACATAAAAATCCCAGCTCAGTTATAATGCAAATACTCGCTATTCGATCGAATTAACTTTATGAACGTACCTTCCTGAGTACTACCTATCTACATGTACTTTACAATGATCCCTGATGCGTACTGATTGCCATTCTATTAGACGCAGTTGAATAACGCAAATGAAAACGCATCGATGCCCAAGAATTTAATATTTTAAGGTAATGAAGCCAGATTAAGGTGAAATCAGCCACAACCGAACGGATATACATGAGTGAATTGACCATTGGAGTATTGGACATTTGTACAATTCATTAAAGTAATGAACGTAGATTGTGTATAAAAGCACGTAGAATAATATAGCCAAAGCTTGATTAGTATACACAAAAAGCTACGCAAAATTGGATCGCGCAGGTTCTTTATAAGCACCGAAAGAATACCCATCCAAATACTCGATGATGGTTTTCTCGATCAGTCAAATGGGCTGCAATAAGCGGAGCCTATTTAATGCCTTCTTTTTGATCATTTAGCCGTCTGAAATTATAATGTTGAAATGCATTTTAATAAACTCCTCTACTGTCATTATGTCTCGCAAGTGACTCAAACTTTACCGCATGAGAAGGTAATGCCATTTCGAATTATAGGCAGGATGCTTGCCGGCAGTGGCGCCCTAAGTGGCATCGCCAGCGAACTACAAAAGCGCCTTCTTGACGTGCACGTAGTTTCACAGTTGGACGTTTGACGTTTAAGCTGATTGGGTCAAATGACAACACCGCATGTCAAAAAGTATACTCGAAAGAATTGAAGACCCAAATAGCAAACTCGCATGCCAGAAGTATTTACTCTACAGAACCAGCCCCAACTACTAGCATAGGTACCACTAATAATCAAAACAATTCTTTCACGCCACAACTACGTTTGCTACGAAATTTGGTTGATTGCAATAAAAAATGCGAGTAAGTACAAGCTACCTCAAGTGTACCAAGAAGCACTTCTTCAATACAAAATAAGCATGTTTCACTGTGGCCAAAACGAAAAGATGAGAGTGGGATAATGATAATGTTGGACGCTCCCCACGTATCATCTGCGCTGCAGGTATTTTGCCAGTCAAGTAGTAAAGTATCACTCACTCCGCGAAATATCAATGCCTGTAATTTGAAGCATTCGATGTGTATAATTGCATCAAGCGAGCACCGGCTGAGCATATTTGAACCCTCTTCGGAAAGGTTAAAAGCGGCAGTGCGCATTTCGCATTGATGATAATTATTATCACAATAACACCTAATGCAGTCTGGCAGAACCGGATTGGCGAAACGCAACCCAAATCTGGCGAATAGAATAATAGGAAATATTCCAGGAAACATTTTTCTGCGATTGAGAGGCACTTCACCATTCCACAAATGATTTTGCATAGATTTTGTTGACTTGACTTGAGCATAGGTATGAGCGAAGTCGCAGACATTGGGTCACTTAATCAATAGTGTATTGGTACACCCTATACCTGATACCGTCACCATCCGATTTCTAACGCGAAAAATTTGAATTTGCCGCGCATTCTTGGCAACGCTATGAAGTTCAGGAGTATTTTGGATGTATGTTCATTGTTCAGGCTTCAGTGACATACCTGAAGCTGGTTGCTAGTTTTCTACCTAGTAGATTCTGCTGTGCTTACCTGAAACAAAAACCAAAAATCAGTACCTATCATAATAGATATCAGTATACATTGTTCTTATTTTCGAAAAAAAATCATGATTTATTACGTTAACATTGCAAGTATCCGGAAATAAGATAGACAGAAAAATTGTACCCGCAATAAAAAATAGTCGAACCAAAACATAGCCGCCAAAAATATATCCGAAAAAACCTCGGGAAAAACATAGCTACCCTAAAAAATCGTCATACCCAGGATAAAACATAACATAAACATGATATAGCTATGAGTTGTCCAAGGAACAGTCCAAATATAACACTATACATATTAGGTACATACATACATTATAACTATGGAATTTATTGCCAGCGAAATTGACATTTCCAGCTTTGAGGACACAATTATAATTATCATCCACCGACACGTACGTTTTCCTATGCGTACGCTTTTCTCCAAGCATTCAATTATAAAGGGAAAAGAAAAAACTGTTGAATTGTTTGACTTTTCTTATTTGTTCGAATCCGCATTACATTAAAGACAACGTGATAAATGGAATCGTTCTCATAGATCCCATGCTTTTCACTTTAAAAATTATGTAATTTATATTATTTTTCAGTCGAGATTCAAGGAACCAAACTTGAAATTTAGTCATGAAATCTCATAGTTTACTCATGTATTGTTTACATTGTTGCATTAGTTGAAAACTTCAATGGCTATAATAGCTCAGCCTGTAACGTGATGTTTCGTAAAAACGACTTGGTTTCATCCAATCACAGATGAATATTTTTCTATAGTTCAATAACCGACTATTATGTACTTTTAAATGTAACTGTTTGAAATTTTGAAAATCAAAATTTGCAATTTTTGAAACCCACTTTGTACTTGAAAAATCATGAAATCGAAACAATCTAGAACTTGAATTAATTTCAAAAATGTTTGATTTTTTTTATTTCAATATTTTTTGGGGCTTACGAAAAATGTGTTCCTCGTTCTATAATCAGGTGTGATTGTAGAACTATCTCAATATACACTCATATAAGTATCCCTTTAACCGATAAAACTTTGGGAAAAGATTCTTCTTTTCCTTCTGATTCAGAAAAATGTAACATATATGCTGATCAGCTTTTAAATTCAGCACTAGAACGGTAATTTTTGCACGCCAAGTTGGCAATTCTGCGGTATTTGGGGATGCTCAAATTTGTAATGTTGGATCAGTATTTCCTCAGATGACCTTGAATTCGTATTGTCAATCGAGTACAGCGCTGTTGCAAGATTGTATGAACGCTCAAGACGTCTTGATTTTGGTAGACTTTCTCCAGTTTAAATGGGCGACTGGTGAACAGTTTTTTTTAATAAAATAGTGAATCATAATATACCATCATATTATATACTAGGTTGAGAAAACTGTTCTAATGTATGGTCAGAAATGAAGGCCTAGTGTCTAAAACCTAGAACGGCTCGGCACTCTGTCACTTACCTGCCATTCTGACAAGATAACAGTCATAACAGCCAAGGCAACACTGTAGCGGAATATGATGCAAGGAGACGCCAGAATTGGCATTTCATGTCAAAATTTCTTAACCTCACTGGACTTTGCCACAAAAAGCCCGTTTTCACGTAACTTGGTCTGTCAGCGTCCGTTACACCCTAGGGAACATGGCCAACCGCGTTTTAATTTCTACTGAATTTAAAACGTGATCGGCATATAATTATATGCTCGATTATATGCCTCTCCCTCTTACTCGCTTTCTAAGGGCCGGTATTTTCATCTCTAGATGAACTTGGCTGGAGGTTGAATATCATAGATTCTCTCCATGGTGTTTGCCTCCCAGTTTAGGAATACCCGGAAGACTTCTGATATAAACATACCGGCCCTAAGAAAGATACAGGGTGGCGAATTGAACAAAAAAAATGCATGACCTTTTTCAAATAACCAAAAGAACAGCTCCCATTGAGAGTACGAAAGTGACGATAAATATTGTCCAAAAAATTTCTACGACTCCCTAGTGACTTCTCGACAACATACTGGCTGATAAATACGCCATTTTTTATTTTACCCTGTATAAGAGTAGAGGCAAATAAGAACGTAACTCTTGAGCCCGAACAAGCGATTTGTGTTTCAATCTGGTTGTTAGTGTGGTCGATAAACAGTCAACAAACAAACGCCAAGGAAATGACCTTCAACGAGGTGCGAAACACCGAGGGATATGTCCCTCGGATCTATGGTCTATGGTCTATGGATCAAAAGGGATGTTCAATGGTCCATTAATTCAATTTGTTCTGTTCATTGACAATTGTCCACTGATTCTGTTTACTGGCAAATAGAGGCATAACTCTAGAACTGCATGACGTAATAAACAAGGGGTTTATGTTTGGATTATTTAGTTTATATGGCCTACAGCCGAGGTGCGAAGCACCGAGGTATGTTATACCAAGGAAAATAACTTCAACGAGGTGCGAAGCACCGAGGGATATATAAATCGATGGACCAAGAAAGACAATCTGATACAAGCCGCTTTCTGCATTCTTCGCTAATAAGCTCTGTTCAACATCCAAGAGAGTTTTCAAGAAACTCTGAGAATTAACAAAAATCGGTAGATAGTCGCGACTGACTTCATTTAACGCTTCCTGCAGCTCAGAATAACCTAGTGGTGACTTGGTGTACTTACATAGATTAATCAAAGCTCGATATACTCCGGATTGTCCCGGCAATTTCTTCCCTAAAGCTCGTCGTACCCTGGATAACCATCGCCGATGCCCTCTATACAAGTATAGTGGAGTTCGTTACATTCTGGATTGCCCTCGACTGTTACTGCCACGAGCTTCCTCAAGCTGGTTCTACTTATCTACCTGGAAGAGTTTCCAGCGATTGCCTTTACAAGTTTCCTGAAGCTCGTCATACTTTGAATTGTCTTCACTATTGCCTTCATTAACTACTGTCCTAAGCAAAGTGAAATGTCAAAAAACATTACAAACCACATACATACTGATATCTGGAACAATGTCCATGAAGCACACTAAAACTGTCTTCACCAATGAAATGGACACAATGTCGCTAGAAGAGGTTGAAGTCTTCCCAATTCACTGTATTCAGTATCTAAATGTCACTGAAAATTTTTGTGATTTGTCATTTCTGGAATGAAACGACTCTTGTCTATCAAATCTTCAAAAAAATAATAGAATGTGTTAAAAACGCATTTCGAACAAATTGCATAATGTTGCCGGGATTTTTTTTTGTTATTAAATGGTTAACCCAATTACAGGATGGTGCCAGGACAATTGAACTCTTTTCTTTTATGCCGACCTTTCGTCCCTCATTCAGACATTTTCAAGGCGTTAAAGACTTGTGAAAAGATGTAAATTATAAAAGTGACAAAAAAGTGACAAATTCAAAAATTTTACAAAAAATAGAAAACAGATAATACCGTGAAGAATAATCTGCGTAAAATATCGCATATCACCGAGTCTAGGACCAAAATAGCACTTCTAGCCATTCTGAACTGATAAAACATCACTGGAAGACACTGAAACCTGTCGAAGTCGTTAAGAAGATGAAGAAGAAGAAGAGTGAACCAATCAATGATGTAAGTTGTAGTTTTTGAATTCTTTAGGAACGTCTGCTTGTTCGAAATCAAACACTGGTTTTGTTATTATACCACTGAGCGTAAGACTTATTTGAATGTTGTAAATTTCTGGTTAGTGAAAATGTAGAAGGTTATCTCTGGCCCCAAGTTTTTAGAAAATATGGCCAGGGTAATAATGTCAAAATCTGTCGAGAATATGAAGCGGGGGCTGTTGAAAGCTGGAAGAAAAGTGAGGGTACTTTTAGACATTCAGAAAACCGAAGAAGGTATGAAATGCAGGTAGCAGTGGAAAAAAGTGGAGCCCAGAAGGAATAACGAATGCATCCAGTTTAGTACTGAACAACGGAAGAAGGGACCAATACAGCTTATTCCTAAATAACGGGCACCTAAGCGGCCGCAAAATTTCACATTTCAGGTAGGAATGTTGCTTTTGGTACTTGAGCCAAATCTAAAAACCTAAACCTGGAAAGATTATCAGCAAACGTGCAAAAATTGATAAACACCCTGTGATGTTGCGCTTGATTCGAGCCAGTGATTAGATGACAAGGCATTTGGCTATTTGAAAAAAGCTGGAGTCATAGTCACTTTTGCCGTTTACGCGAGTGCGTGTTTTCAATTTTCCCCATATTGACACTCTGGGCACAGACTACTCTCTAGGTATAAATCACACTACGTCAACACTGTGCTTTGTTTTAGAACACGGTGGGATTGTCCGGCCCATGCCAGTTCTGAGCTGACCGTTGAACGACGGCCGAAAAGGTGATCAGGAGGCTGAAGGGTGCCACAAGTTGCATTTCAAAAAAAGCGATTTTCAAAATCATGGTGAATCCACAAAATCCGATCAAAATGCCACGACTTCCGGGGTCAACATCTTCGGTTAAAATAACGTAGAGTTTTGCGCTACCCACCCGAGATGGTGGTAGGTATAGGAAAAGCGTGAGCCAACAAACTAGAGGTGCGTACCTACTCGTAGTTGATGTCCCAACAGCTGCTGCTCCACCCGCAATCATCATTATACATGGATATTTGACTAATAGGTTTACATTGCTTTTCCCTATTCACTTTTAGAATCATCTTCATAAATTCACATAAATTACAAGATTATCAGGTACTTCATACCATTGTACTTGAGCTAATTTATAACGTAACTATAAATAACAAGGAGTTTTGGCCAAGCTATATGTAAGCTCAACAAAAATACAATCAAATTCGTCACTCAGTTCAAGTTCAAATTAATTCACTACCACGGATTGTCGCAACCCAATCAATCTACAATTAAACTGAGTTTTGAGTTGAACTTGCATTGAGCTACCGGAATTAAGAGTGTAGGTGCTGTGAGGTATTGATTGGGCACTTAATTTAATTCAAAAGTCGTTAGAGATAGTTGTGGCGAAGGTTAGGGAAATAAGCGTCGCAAGCGCCAGCCTTTATAAATCCGATTTAAATTAACTTTTTCCATTAATTGGCTTTTTGCCATGTGAAACTGAAACGGCAATTCCTTCGATTAACTTTCCGACGACCACGCAGGCAAATACTGACGGCAAACGGCCAACGGCATTTTGTATTAATGAACAGCGAGATGATAAAAGTAAATTCACTTAGCTAGGTAACTATACAAAGAATCTTTGCCATTTAAATTCTTGCATGTTTCTTCCATAAGCATGAGGTGTCATACAGACGGCGCAAAACCAGAAACGCATCGGAGACTTGGGCTTTTGAATGTAATTCCTATGCAAGTGTGAACGGTCAAAACAATGTAAATAAAATGGATATAAATTGTCAAGTGAACTGCACAAACACATTTCATATGAAGGTACGATTCGATTGCTTTTACACGGATATGCTATGACGGGGTGCAGAATGATGACATGTATTCTGAATATGCATATAAATATTTAACACTTGGTTGATGATAGTGTGGCGGCATAAAATAGCTTGAATTTTGTGTAATTAAACTCGTCCCGTGTGTGTTTATTTTATGTGAGTTTGTTCCATTTTATTACTTTAATTTCATACCAATCGATCCGATATGTTGAAACAATACCTGGACGTAACATACCACTTCATATTGTTGTAATGAATAAGTTAGACTAATTCCAGACATTGTAGTGGTTGTGTATCACAAAGTTTTGTACATCAGATCGATTTTCTTGTACGTGCTTGATTTTCTATTGATTCTGTTTCGGCCGAAGAGCGTTGATCACAGTGCCGGAGCAAGGCTTTTTATAGTCTTCCATCATTACATAATAATTATTGTGCATTTTTCAGATGAACATACACGCACGCAAAGGCACAGCTCGGTATGAAAATGCGAACGGAAACAAAGTATAACTACAGGAATTATTTGGATCGAGTTTTGTAATCATTTAAATTGATGCAAAGCGCGGTTGAAATTATTGGGTGAGGAGAATATTAGGGTGAAGCGCTAAAGTGACTGTTAACCTTCAAAGAGGTGTACAATTTTCTTGAGAATAGGTTATAATCGTGCCCATAAACCATTCTGTAATAAGGTAATTTAATGACCAGTGACGGATGACGGCTCGTAACTTTGATTTAAAATTTTGCGGCAGGTAGGAATCTTCGTTCTTCATATACTAAACGCTCATAAAGTATAGGTTTCTCAGCTGAAAATGTAAAACCAATTCAATCCGTGGAGGAGCAGCTCGCAATTTATGGCTCGGTTAGGCACGGCAAACGACCAATTAATGACAGGTAATTACCATATTAACCATAATCAAAAAACGCTTGATTTGACTAATGAAATGCCAGTTCCAGCAAGATTCTAGCTCGGGCTTTTTGTGTTTAGTTTTGCTGTATAGGTACAGTATAGGTTATATTGGCTGGTATTGGGAAAAAATTGCACACCTTACGAAAGGTCTGGAGCCAATTTCGAATATGCTCCTTTTCGAATGCCGGGCAGGTCGTTACCCTTATCTTCACTCGAAATTTATTCCTATCCCATACACAACGCAACATGGGAGGTTCAGCATTTAGGTACGATTATTTTAATTTCTGCAACTCTTTCACTCCTCTTTTTCATTCCATTAGTTCCATTGAAGTGGAGCAAGCGTATTAGTCTGATATGGTGATTAATTGTTGTTTGACGCGCCACCGGTCAACCGTGCGTCCACTTCGATTCAGAAGTATTTTGAGGCGTTGTGGTCGTATCTCGAATAACGAAAATGAAAAGAAAACGAAATTAATTCCTCCCCTTCGCAGGCAATAAATAATTTCAACTGTCTCAAGGTACGTTGAATTACAGTTATTACTGATTATATACAAGTAAAAAGCTCAGGTGGGGTCTTCAAAATATCATAATGATGGCTGTTAAATACGAATACTGCTTCAAGCAAGGTTATGGCAAATTTTATATGGAAAGGTTATTTATGCCGTTTTTCGCCATGCGTATCTTGACTGGGAAACCTATTGAATGGTCCCCGTCCCCGTTGCATTGTTCGAATATGGTATTTAAACATCGAGTTGTGGGGAAAATGCAAAATAGCCGGCACTGCTTACCAATCACTGCAGAGCCAATAAGGAAAACCGAGGTTTAAACAAATAAAATGTCAAATTTTTGTAGCATCAAAACGTAAAAATTAGACAGATAATAATATCATTCAGTAAAAACATGAATAAAAGAAATGCTGGACTTTTCATTTGTTTATCATTTCAATCCTACAGAATGATGGATAGGTACCCCACCATCAAACACATATTGTTAACTCAGATCACTGTAATTTAAGCTCAAGCGGTCATATTTAATTAATATTCTGAAGTTAAATTACCACAAAAAGCCAACAATATGAAAGGTGATACTCGGCGCTTCTGTAACTGAGGTGGTAGGTGTAAGTACCGTATATTGATGAGTGTTGAAGAAGTGTTTGGTGCTTTGTTCACAGCGACAGTAATTATTTAATTATTACCAATAACAAAATTCTAGCATACGAACATAACAGCGTAGGTAAATCATCGGACAAATAACAAGCAAACGCATGAGTTAAATGGATTTTGTTATGGTCAACAGCAGGTGAGTAGCTGATCACAGGATGTCTATAAAACCGAAAGCTAATCAACCAATTCTTTATTTTTTGCGCAGCTAGGACTTCTTTTTGGTCAACTTGGTTATAAGTATATATGTAGGTATAATTATAAGGCCTTCTACGTATAGGCTAAAAAGCTTTCTTCAACTTGTAATAACAATTTACTTCGGTGGAACTGATAATACAGGCGCCAGGTATAAAAAATTGAAGCAACAAAGAAATAATTCACAACAGGCTCGAAATCGGCTTAAAATGATCTGTAAAGTTCAGGCTATGGCAAACCAATATTTCGCCTGGTGGAAATGACGGCCTCATGTCGCCACCATCAACAAGAAGTGCAAGGGCATTGTTTTGACATGAAGCAGTCATCTCCGCCAGCCGGAAAATCAGTATGCTATAGCCTGACCCATAAAGATCATAAGCCAATTCCCAGCCTGTTGGGAATCATTTTCTTATTGATCTCCCTGGTTCCGGTACTATAAACGCAAAACTTCTTGTATCAGAATTCACATTCAATGGCCAACGCCCTTGGTAATATCTGACGTGCAGCGTGCAGTCTTGGAAGCCATAAACTAGAAGAACAGAATGTTTCACTAATAAATTCTTAATAGCTGTTATAGGGATGCACAACAAATTATTGGGCGCCGGCGAGAACAGTATCTTCACGGGTCACGATTTTCGTACGCTACAAATCAAAGCGTCGAGCTGGCCAGACGAGCTGTTGCCATGCCGCCACGGCCCGAAGAAGACGAGGACTCCGCCGAGCGAAGACTGGTATTCTGCGCCGCCGTAAGTCTTTTTGGATCATCTTCGTCCTTTGTGCAAGTATCATCTTTTTTTTCGTTCCATGAACTAATAAAATACCTGAATTGAGAGGATAATTCTCTCGTCGCGGTAATGACGCGTTATTATTCAGATAGTTGATAGTTGCTAAAAATAGGTACCTATTATGGATTCAGCTTTTATTTGCAACGCAGCAGGACCTGGAATTATGTTTTTACGTTTTTTTAAATAAAAAACATCTAGACATCACTTGACACTTCAGCTATTACAGCTGCCAGTCGGTGTCAGTGTTGATACTCTGTCACTCTATATACCAGCTGATATGAAGCAATGTTGTCTTTTCCCTTGCCGCTTGATTTTTGTGCTCACATCAGGGTAGGTGCTCACTGTGTTTGATAAAAAAAGCCTGATGTTTCTGACAGCTTCTGATGTCAAAGCAGTTGGTGTAAGATGGATTTTGATCTTTGGGTGTAGTTGAAGGAAGATTGGAATAATACATTCCACTATACCAACTGCTTTAAGCCCGATCCTTCTTTAGCCAGGGAAGGGATCATAATCGGCCCTGGAGAAGTTCACCGAATATTTCACTCATACGTCAAAAACGCGATAATTCGGACACAAATTTTGAGGATTAATAAGCAATAATCCGAAAGACCATATCGATAATTCAATCGATATGTCATTGTTCAAACACCTACTGTCAAACAAACATGATGCGTGCCCACTGTTAGCGTTGGACTCTGGACACTGTATGGGGATGCTCATGCTCAAGCGAGTACTCAAGGACCCAGAGGAATGTGCAAGAAATTGAAACGATTTGGGATTGCGCAGTCATAATGATTTCACACTTTTTACGTCAGCCTCTGGTTCTCTTTTCTGTTCTGCGGCTCAGTACAGTTAGGTGGCTATTCATGTATCATCAATTTTATTGTCGTGTGAAATAATATGTGAATAATTTGTAGAATTATTCGGGAAATATTCTTCCGAATACCACTCTTGCAATGAAAATGAACCAGATAATTCCGAAAATGCGTGTTGCCATAAGAAAACCGCATTCGTTTGTTTTCTTCTGTTGTTCGAAAGAAGAGCCCTCCCCCTGCGGGGTCGGGCTCTTTTAGCTTTCGAACAACAGAGAAAACAAACTCATGCAGTTTTTAGGCAACACGCATTTTTCAGAATTATCGGTAATTTTCATTGCACTCGTGGTATTATACCCGATAATTCGCAGAATTTAGTTGCCACTTTTACGGATAGATTGCGCCAATACACCTTTACCAGTTTGTCAATGCATCGATTCGGAAAAAAAGCAGCGTAAGAGCCACAAAAACCAGTAGGTATCTATAGACGTAATAATTATAAAGCGAGCAGAAACCACCAGAGAGGACATAACTAAATTTGTTATCTAAAAAGAGACTTCATTTTAAGAGAACGCTTCAATTCGACAACGGTAGCAACTATCAAAATTTCTTCAGGAGCACTTTTTCTTCAAAATCGCATGGGAGTGGTCACCAGGAGGCATCAATTTTCCAAAATCTCCAATGTTCAGGTTGTCAGAGGCTGCCAAAAAGCAGCAGAATGACCTTGTTGACATTTTGGGGCTACTAGATTTTGTATCTGGCACACAACGCACTGGAGCAGTTCACTGAAAAAATAAAACTCAAGCAAATGTCTACCGTCTATCCAAGAGCAAATTAGTCTCCGACCCTTGTATGAGGCCCCCATGATAAAGAGCAAATCGGGCCTATAGAAGCCTGTTTACTATTCCCAAAAGCCGATCGGACGTATGGAAGTTGGACGTATGCCCTTCTTGGCATTTTGGTGCCATTATCTCTTGGATCTGGCCCACAACGATCGACTACGGTCCATTGGAGCCGTTTTTTGAATTAAAAAATAAACGGAATTTTTTACTCAAATCGACTTTCGGAATAACTTGTAAATTTAGACGTTCAGAGCATTTTTCTCAGCAAAATCGTTGGAAGGAAACGATGAAAAAACGAGGTACGGGAAATTTCCTCTACTTCACACATCTTATCTCCACAGAAACAACCTACGTCCATGTCCTAAAGCCGAAGAAAATGCACCGGAAAGGTAGAACTCAAGCCATTTTTCTTTTTTTTTTTGCTTGCCTCTGAGCAAATTAGTCTTCGATTCTTTTATGGGGCCACCGTACCTAGTATAAACCATAATAGCCCAGTCATCCTAGCATTCGAGGTCGGAATCTCTCCCATAAAGCTGGATTTTTGCATACATGTCCAGAAAACAGCTCTCTTTCTATTAGTGATAAAAAAAAATTCTGAGACCCGGAGCGTTTTCCGCCATTTTGAAAAAACTGTCAATTTTTTCAGTTTTTCTTGAATAACTCTGTGAATATTCAACTTATTGGCATGAAAGTTTTTGCAGTGATTAGAGCTTGAAATTTTTCATCCAATGTTGCTAAAAATATTTTTTTAGGATCTATGGTTTCTGAGAAATGTCAAATGAGTTAAGCCACTTTATTCACTTTCATCATTACATTTGACCAATTGAAAAAAAATTATCGTATTTTCAACAGATCTGCACTCTTTTGCATTCGAGTATACATAAAAAAGACTTCCAAAAAATATTCATATATCGGTCGGTCTACAGGTCTAACGGTCAGTCTGGTGGTCGGTCTGTTGAATTTTGTGCTCAGATTTATTCTCAAGCTGTTGAACCAATCCCGACCAAATTTGGTAGATTCATAAGTGACAAGTTTTGAACGACAAAATCCAATTGTCATCCTGATCTGTCACTTGGAAATGTCACTACAAAAAAATGACAGAAGGTCTATCTCACCGAATGCAACTTGTGATACATCATTTTAAAGCCCTCGGAAAAATGCATACAAAATAGCCAATGAGAACCTACAATGTTGCGTCTGTCAAAAAATCACAAGCTGTCAAACTTTAAATTTCAACTTGTCATAACTCTTGCAGTACGGAACGGAATTGAACCAAATTTTGTCCCCAACAATAGTGCCTCACAATAATTTGATGGATCATGAAATGTACCGGCAGCAGACAGGGATGCAACCTGAGAAAAAAAAAATTGCTTAGTCATCCGAGCCTGTAGTGTACCTACTTGAAATAGTCAAAAACTCATCTCTTGCTTGAAGAAAGTAGTTCTCAAACGGTTTTCTTGCTATATGGTTAGCTCTTCCCCACCTCTTCAACATGGTAAAAGCAGACAGCCCTGTGACGTGTACTATTTAGTATACAGGGTGAAGATTGAAAAATAAATATTTAAAAATGTTTATTCCGTTGAAATAATCCTCGAGAAAAACAGGCTTTCATTATTTAGCAACTTTATAGTGTCCTGTTGAACATGTGAAAAATGTACCACTCCATAGCCGCTGGTATTCTACGTACAGGGTGCAATCGATTTTTTCCAATATTTTCTATCTTTATCAAATAAATCAAGACAAAAACCACTTCCAGCTCTATTACAAGCCATTAGTCTCTCGGTCAAGATACAAAAATGTCAGATTCCTCAAACTGCAAAAAACAACATACAGGGTGAAACAAAAAATTGATTTCACCCTGTACGTAGAATACCAGCGGCTATAGAGGGGTACATTTCTCACATGTTCAATAGGAGACTATAAAGTCTATAAAGTATAGACTATATACTGCAAGTAAGTATATATCTACTTATACAAAAAATATAAGACTAGAAGCTTTATCAGTGAATAAGGGAACGTATAAGAAGTACGGCTGAGGATTGACTTTACAATCAATAAATCTACAATCATTTCTGGCGTACAAACGGCTTCCAGATAGAAAAAAGCGAGGAAAAAATCCTTTTTTGCAGTTTTTTTTGACGGCAAATAATAACCATAAAAAGTTCATATCCAAGGTGACATGCAGAAGCAAAAATAAATACATTTCTCAATACATGCGAGAAAGTGGACTTGACTACTCTCTAACCCTTAAACACACAGCATTCTTTTCAAGTGTACCATCAAGTACAAACATGGCGTGATGGACGTGATAATCTTTGGACGTGATGTGAAGAACAAGTTTCTGGATTAGGGCTGGAAAACTACACCCCATGGTATTCAATATATCCCAATGACCGAGGCCCCTGCCTCATAAAGTCTTTTGTCGCAAATCTCCTGAAAACTGTAGGTATGTAGACAGAATTCTCGATGGAAATGTAACTACAAGCAACTGTGAAAAGATGGCTCTTGTCTTGGAAATGGTGTTGTATCCTTCGGGCCCTAGATGTTTATAGTGAGAGGTCTTCTCCACACATATCTTTCGTCATCTCACGTAGTGTTGTAACTGAGTTTTGGTATTTTTTCTCATGTCCTCTTCTGAAAATTCTTCATGCAAAACTGGCGATATTATCTTACAAATGTGTATCGAAAATGATATAAAAAGGACATGCAAAAAATATCAAAAATCAGTTACGAAACTACGTGAGATGAGATGACGGACGATATGTACAGATGTTGAGCTCGATCCAAGTGCGATTTAGAAATTTCTGTTTCACAGCTAGGCTCAGATGACTAGTTCAAACGGTTTGCTGCTATATGGTTAGCTTATACCTACCTGTTTAACATGTCAAAAGCATACATCCCTGTGACGCGTCTACTTTAGTAGGTATACAGGGTGAAAATAATAAAATAAATCTTTTAACTTTTTTATTCAAGGTCAAATAATTCTCGAAAAAGACAGTCATTCATTGGTCAGCAACCTTATGATCCCCTATCGAACATATGAGAAATGTACCCCTCTATAGCCGCTGGTATTCTACGTACCAGGGTGAAATCAATTTTTTGTCTCACCCTGTATGTTGTGTTTCTGCAGTTTCAGAAATCTGACATTTTTGTATATTGAATAAGAGATTATAGGCTTGTAACAGAGCTGGAAATGGTTTTTGTTTTGATTTATTCGATAACGATAGAAATATTGGAAAAAATCGATTGCACCCTGTACGTGGAATACCAGCGGCTATGGAGTGGTACATTTTTCACATGTTCAGCAGGAGACTATAAAGTTGCTTAATGATGAAAGACTGTTTTTCTCGAGGATTATTTCAACGGAAAAAACATTTTTAAATATTCATTTTTCAATGTTCACCCTGTATACTAAATACTACACGTCACAGGGATGTCTGCTTTTACCATGTTGAAGAGGTGGGGAAGAGCTAACTATATAGCAAAAAAATCGTTTGAGAACTACTTTCTCCAAGCGAAGGATGATTTTTTTACTATTTCAAGTAGGTACATTACAGGCTCAGATGACTAGGCAATTTTTTTTCTTCAGGTTGCATCCCTGTCTGCTGCCGGTACATTTTATGATCCATCAAATAATTGCGAGGCACTCTTGTTGGGAACAAAGTTTGGTTCAATTCTGTTCCGTACTTCAAGATTTATGAAAAGTTAAAATTTAAAGTTTGACAGCTTGTGATTTTTTGACAGACGCAACATTGAAGGTTCTCACTGACCATTTTGTATGCTTCTTTTTGAGGGCTTTAAAATGATGTGTCACAAGTTGCATTCGGTGAGATAGACCTTCTGTCATTCTTTTGTAGTGACACTTCCAAGTGACAGATCAAGATGACATTTGGTTTTTGTCGTTGAAACCTTGTCACTTACGAATCTACCAAATTTGGTCGGGATCGGTTCAACGGCTTGGGAATAAATCTGGGCACAAAATTCAACAGACCGACCACCAGACTGACCGTTAGACCTGCAGACCGACCGACATATGAATATTTTTTGGAAGCTTATTTTATGTGTACTCGAATGCAAAAAAGGGCAGATCTGTTGAAAGCCCGATAATTTTTTTTCAATTGGTCAAATGAAATGATGAAAGTGAATAAAGTCGCTTAACTCATTTGACATTTCTCAGAAACCATGGAATCTAAAAAAATATTTTTGGCAACATTGGTTGCAGAATCTCAAGCTCTAACCACTGCAAAAACTTTCATGCCAATAAGTTGAATATTCACAGGGTTATTCAAGAAAAACTGAAAAAATTGACAGATTTTTCAAAATGGCGGAAAACGCTCCGGGTCTCAGAAATTTTTTTCATCACTAATAGAAAGAGAGCTGTTTTCTGGACATGTATGCAAAAATCCAGCTTTATGGGAGAGATTCCGACCTCAAGCCCTGAAATGAGCTAGGATGACTGGGCTATAACAGGCCTACAGAAGTCTGTTTACAACTCTCAAAAGCAGATCGGAGGTATAGTACAAGAAAGATAGATTTTAACCTCGGAATAAATATGGACGTCCTGAAAATTCGATATTCTATTCAAAATTGAGTGCTCTACAACATATCCAAAATCGCCTAAAATCGCACCCGGGGGTTTTGAGTTATTGGAGGGGGGGTAAAAAATTGCAACTTAAAATTGAGGGGATGAAACCCGTCAATCCATTGGAAGCAAATACGTTATAATTTGACGCATCATATCCCGTTGATACCATTTTGGGTCAAAAAATGTCGATCACTGTTGAAGGGGGGTCTTGGGGGGGCGAAGTCCTGCTAGGTGGTCCATTTGGTTTTTCTGGCCATGTAGGACCGATCACGACAAGTTTGGTATCTTTTCCGACTATATTCAATCTCCTGAACTCGAATCCGATGTGTTAATTTGGATGAAAACAAGTTTGAACAAGTTGACTTGAAAAAGCTTGTTTTTTGTTTGACAATTTTGACGATTTTTTTTTTCACTGCTAGAGGTGTTCATCTTTGAAAAAAATTTAGGGGGCATTGAATTGAAGTGTATTCTTTACGAAAATCATCTACTCGATGTTTGACTTTTTTTTTCGAGTTTAAAAAATCGATTTGAACTTGAATCGGCCCGGCGCCGCTTCTACTACTGACCAGAACACGACAACATGCACTTTTAAATGAAAGTAGCACAAACTATTGAAGAACTAATAACTTATCTTTGAAAATTCGAGGATTTGTGCAGAACTGAATTCCCTGTAACATAAACAAAATCGCCATCAATCGCATTGCAGGATTTTGAGTTATTCGAGGAAGAGTATAACATTTTGTCAAGATTCGTACTCTATGAACTGTTACCTTTCCCCTCAAATAACTCAAAACCCAGCAGTGCGATTCATGGCGGCTTTGGTTTATGTTATAGGGAATTCAATTCTGCACAGATCATCAAATTCTCAAAGATGAGTTGTTATTTCTTCAATAGTTTGAGCTATTTTCATTGAAACGTGCATGCTGTAGTGTTCTGGTCAGTAGTAGACGACGCGCCGGGCCGATTCAAGTTCAAATCGATTTTTTAAACTCGAGAAACAAAGTCAAACATCGAGTAGATAATTTTCGTGAAGAATACACTTCAATTCAATGGCCCCTGAAAAATTTTCAAAGATGAACACCTCTAACAGTGCAAAAAAAATTCGTCAAAATTGTCAAAGAAAAAACAAGTTTTTTCAAGTTAACTTGTTTAAACTTGTTTTCATCCAAATTAACACATCGGATTCGAGTTCAGGAGGTTGAATATAGTCGGAAAAGATACCAAACTTGTCGTGATCGGTTCTACATGGCCAGAAAAACAAAATGGACCACCTAGCAGGGCTTTGCCCCCCCACGACCCCCCTTTAACAGTGAACGACATCTTTTGTGCCAAAATGGTATCAACGGGATATGATGCGTCGAATTATAACGTATTTGCTTCCAATGGATTGACGGGTTTCATCCCCTCCATTCTAAGTTGCAATTTTTTACCCCCCCTCTGATAACTCAAAACCCCCGGGTGCGATTTTTGGCGATTTTGGATATGTTGTAGAGCACTCAATTCTGAACAGAATATCAAATTTTCAGGACGTCCATATTTTTTCCGAGGTTTGGCCGATTTTTTTACTATTTTTCCTGTACTAGTATGGCAGGGGCAACCCGGCACCCGGCCACCCTATCTAATAGCTGTATTACACTACACAATTTCTTGTACAATTTCTTGTACGATCTGTCAAATCAACAATCAAGTTCATTGTTTTTTGACACTATTTTGGCAGATGGTTCAAGAAATTGTACAAGAAGTTGTGTAGTGTAATACAGCTATAACGCGATAATTCGATTTCAAAATTTTGAGGCCATATTTCCCAAGAGGTTCTTAACCAGGTAGGAATTTCCAAGGTGAGATCTAAAAAATATATTCTGTCTTCTTTTCTTTCATGTTTTCCGTGAGGACATCTATAGTGGCGCCATCTTTTTTAGAAAGAGTAAAGTTTTTAATGGTCATCAGAAGTCTTCTCTAGGGCCGACCCGGAGACGTAAGAATCCCAGGAGGGGTCGGCTTTAAGATCCATCTTGCAACTTTTTAGGGCCAAATTCGGCTCGGGCATAAAGAAGAATATTATTACACTTTTTGAGGCTGAGCACGTGAAAGAATAACATGAGAGTATCCACCAGATAAGAAAGCTATTATTCTGACTACACACATTTTGTGAAATTCCTTTCTTCAGTATACTTTTTGGGCAGCTACCTACAGTGTTCAGTAAAGCTAGCAGCGGAATGAAAAAATCAATGAAGATGAAAACGGAGCAAAGAACTAGCTGATGAAAGTCCGTTCCAGACAGGATGGCTGAAAAGAAACTAAGAAGCGAACTTCATGTTGCGAACTCAAGTGATTAACAGCCCCTACATATCTCCACAAATTTCCGGAGTCTGAAATGTTCCGAGTTCAAGTACCTTGTTGCTAAAAGTACCTACACCTAATAAAAATCAATAGGCCCAGCCATCCATTTTTTTTTTAATTGAACAATAAGTATAGGCCAGTCAAATAAGGAAAGCTGGAGGGTAAAAACTGTTGGAGTTTTGGAAATTTGACAGTGATGTCCGGTAAGGTGTACTGATGAACATACTAAAAGTTTCCAACTCTACCTATTGAGCTCGACCCGCCATCTTGGAAAAATGGTCCTTCGATCCAGTTTTCTGCTTATATTGCGCTAACCATCAGAGATATTTAGTGAGGTTTGATAAAATCAAGGCTATAAAATTGTCTACAAAAATTGTTTCATACCGATTTTTTTCTCGTATCTGTTGATATTAATAAAATTAACTTTACAAAAAATGAATAAAAAAATCAAGCGATTTTTTGCCAATGGCTAGAGATATTGTCTTCAAAATTTGTGAAGATGTTGGCAGTCTACATCGAAGCTGAACGTGACAGTTGAGATGGAAAAAAAAATGCGAAAATATTTTTTTATTTTTTTTTACATCATTAAGCAAAAATTTGGTTTTCGAGTTTGACATTCCCAACAGGGCGGAGTAAAGGTTCCAATTGAACATCAATCAGTTTTGATATTTACATATTGTAAGACAAGATTTCATCAGTATTGTGCCTTCACGAGCTTCTGGAATGCTCGATATGAATTGAACCAAAAGAATAATAGCTGGGTCCAAAAAGTGTTGTCGATTTGTCCTGAAGGAAACATTTCGAAACAAAAGATATCAGCAAAAGATATACAGGAGGTCCAAAGGTTATTCCAACTGTATATGAGCCCCATATTGATGTGCCTTATCCAAAATAGTACAAAAGAATCAATCAAAATGTTAAAATCCACCCTGTGTAACAAAAAGTAACGATACGAAATGGAAGTACATAGTAAAACATACCTAGTGCCAAAAATACAGCCTTTACATTGCTGAAAAAAAGAACAAAAGTAATTGATTTATTTGAAAGTTATTAGTCCTCAAACTTGACTTTAAAAATTTCAGGCAGTCAAATAGGGAAAAGTAGAGAGAAGACTGTCGGAGTTTCAGAAATTTGAGAGGGATGTTCGCCAAGGTATACTTATAAACATACTAAGAGTCCCCGCCTCTACCTGTTCGCTTGAGACGCCATCTTGGAAAAATGGTCCTTTGATCAAGTTTATTACCATTATTCCAAGATGGCGGCTCGAGCACAACAGGTAGAGGCGGGGACTTTTAGTATGTTTATTAGTATACCTTAGCGAACATCCCTGTCAAATTTCTGAAACTCGGACAGTTACTTCTCTCTACTTTTCCTCATTTGGCTGGATAAAATTTGTAAAGTCAAGTTTGAGGACCAATAACTTTCAAATAAATCAATTAATGTTGTTCTTTTTTTTTCAGAAATGTAAAGGCCGTCTTTTTGGCATCAGGTTTGCTTCACTACTTTCATTTTGTATACTTTTTGTTATACAGGGTATATTTCAACATTTTGAATGATTCTTTTGTACTATTTTGGATAAGGCACATCAATATGGGGCTCATACACAGTTGGAACAACCTTTGGACCTCCTGTATATCCTTTGCTGATGTCTTTTGTTTCGAAATGTTTCCTTCAGAACCAATCGACAACACTTTTTGGACTTTGCTATTATTCTTTTAGTTCAATTCATATCGAGCATTCCAGAAGCTCGTGAAGGCACAATACTGATGAAATCTTGTCTCACAATATGTGAATATCAAAACTGATTGAAGTTTGATTGAACCTTTACTCCGCCCTGTTGGAAATGTCGAACTCGAAAACCAAATTTTTGCTTAACTTAGAAAAAAAACTAAGAATATTTTCGTTATTTTTTTTTATCTCAATTGTGACGTTTAGCTTTGATGTAGACCGCCAACACAGTGGCGTAACTAGAGGGGGGGTTTCGGGGTCAAAACCCTCCCCATTGGCCATGGAATTCCCTGAAAAAATTTCAAATGCGACGCTTCTTTATTCGTTTGGCTCGCATATTCGCATATTTTTCAGTCGTGACCCCCTCCATTGAACACTTCTAGTTACGCCACTGCGCCAACATCTTCACAAATTTTGAAGACAATATCTCTAGCCATAGGCAAAAAATCGCTAACTTTTTGTTTTTTTTTTTTGTTAATTCAATTTCATTATCAACAGATACGAGACAAAAATCGGTTTGAAACAATTTTTGTAGACAATTTTATATCCTTGATTTTTTATTTAACCTCACTGAATATCTCTGATTAGCGCAATATAAGCAGAAAACTGGATCGAAGGACCATTTTTCCAAGATGGCGGCTCGAGCTCAATAGGTAGAGTTGGGGTATGTTACTTTTAACATACTTTTAGTATGTTCATCAGTACACCTTACCGGACAAACTGTCAAAGGCTACATTCCCACACTATCTACGCCACTGGGCATTTTTAATCAAACGCGCCCTCAATATTCAATACAGATGTATTCCAGCATAACTCTGGTTGAAATTTGGTTGAAATGGGCCCAGTCGTGTCAAAGTTTTGAATTGAAAAATAAAAAATAAATCAACTTTGTGGTCCTGTGAATTTTTTCAAAGACAACTTTCGAAAAAAAAAGTAGCACAATCTGTTTTAATTTGAATCGGGGATAGGCAAGAGGCACTCCATTTTTCAATACTCTGTATAGCCCGTCAAATTCTAAAATAAAAAATGATCGTTCTTCTTTTGCATTAGGTACTTTTAAACTGTCAACCAATTTTGTTCAAATTTGAACCAAAGATCACGAAAATAGGTGTTTATCTAAATGATAACAAGTTTCAACAGGACTTTCTGGAGGCGTAGATGATAGGGGGCTCTCTTCCTTTTATTTCTTCGTTTTTCACTCTCCCATAGTTATTTTTGAAAATTGTTTGCATTTTTGATTTCTACGTTTTATAAAAAAAAACTTACTCTTGTAGAGTATATTGTTACACAAGTTTCCTAAAACGTAGTATTACCTCACGACTGGTTCTGGGCTGGGGTACGACGTCGGTCCGGTTTAGTTCCTAATTCCTGAATGTGTCTTGCATTCGACTACGATCAAGGAAAATAAATTGGTTTAGGTTCCCCCATCCGCCTTTTTCAGAGCTTCACCCTCAAGGCGTTGTATCACCTCAATTAAAAATTTTTTAGTACATGACATGACACTCTTCATACATTTTTGTCCGAGGACGTCATTTCCGGACACCTGTAGCTATGAGATGCTTTTAGAAGATGCTTTCGATGACTGTTCAGCAGTTAGATACTTAGCTCTGGGTCTAGGTCACGGGCAAGATACTTTGAGATACTGAGACAACGAGGGATACCTACTATTTAGCTTGGCACTTGGCACCATCACGAGCACCAAGTTGTTGACGCTGGCAGTTGTACAACGTTGAGCAAAACCTAGCCGAGTTACAATTCGCAATGACTCCAGACAATCGAAAACAGAAAAGCTGTTCTCATACATAAATCTCACTTTTGCCCCGCGTATTTTTCAACACAATAATAAATGTTGCACCGATGAGAAAGAGAAAACATATTCCCTTATTAGTCGCCCTTTACTGTGCAACATCGCGCCGCGGGGCGACGTCGACGGCGGTTACGGTGGTGCATTACGATAAGACATTTCTTCCGCTCGACTATCCTGAATGCCCTCTAAACGTAACGATCAGGCGACACATTTTTATGTGCGTCGACGTCAATCTTTTTTCCTGTGTGCGCCCCGAGTCGCGCCAAGAAGGGCAGTAAAATTTGGAACAATTGAAATTCGGCCTTTTTCCGGTCTTAAAACGCCGCGACATCAATTCCGCCGTCCTGCTTTGCGCCGGGGAGAGAGTACTATAATGCACCGCTACAAACACACACACAAGACGGAACACATTAAGACAACAAGCGCAATGCTGTTCGCCATTATATGTTTTATTTTCTAGCTTTTACGACTCCGAACAACCAGGGGGAAGTTGGAGTTTCTTTGGCGAACCCATGAAAGATATTAACGATCATAACTTACAATTTTTCGACTGGTAATTCCTGATTCATATGCGACGACTTTTATGATGGATTTTTTCGAGTGTTTTTGCCACCGTGATGTCATTTTATTGCCGCCCATGGTGTGGAGCAGAGGAGGGTGAGAACGGTCGGGTCGTAAAAGCGGTGCATGCGGCTCTCTGCCCGGACGCCCGCCAAAGGGTGGTGGACGATAATCCGCGTTTCGGTTCCAGATAGCGCGGAGATCCGGCGATGGCTTTTTAATTCATTAAAGTAGCTTTGGGCATGGGCAGCAAAGAAAAGACGGATTCACTGACAAAATGGTTTCATTGTAGTTAACCCGCAGTGAACGCTATATACAAATATTGCACAAGCAAGTTCACTTATAGCATAATGCTTGGGGCATTGTTCATGAATCTGCATCACTGTAGAGGCGTACGCCGATATGTGTGTGGAGATACTCGGTAAGCGAGAAGCAGGAGTCCGGACTCAACTCGAGAGCAGGAAATAAGGACCATTCCAATACTGAACGGTTACAAATGACGCGAACAATAGAGGAAGTGGCGGATCATTGTTTCTCCAGGCGTCGAAATCGACGACGATGGTGTTTGATATGTGATCGGGATCATTGATTGGCTGATTACAGCAGATGCAAGCTCGAGCGGAATTTGCAAACAGATACAATATGCACTGCGATTACTCGTACGGCGATGGCACTCTACCTAGATAGTCGGGGTGCTACGATTTTGAATACCGCAAATGAATTAGACGGGATGCCTTTTGGCATGATAACTACTTATACCAAGGTGATTAGTTTTCTCCAAGGATGCGTCAACATTTCCCACTCAGAAAAAAAAAGATGGCGACGATTTTTGACAGGACCTGAATTTTTGTAAAACATAGGCATGTGGGGTATGTTTTCTTACCAATTTTGACCTCCTGAACACGAATATCGAGTTTATTTTCACATCAGAAATCAATTTGACCTCATATTCCACACCTGAAAACCGCAAAAATAGCAGACCCTCGCTTATTTTCGAACTGAAAATTTTGTATGCCATTTACATCGATTTCCAGCTTTGAGCTCGTTAAATAGATCCCACGGAACAAGTTAACAGTGTAAGTTCTGCAAAATAACTCTACAAACATCGCCAGGGTGCGCCCCAAAACATACAAAATATGGGCTCTGGGAGCACATTTTTCTGCGGCTGATTTAAGGGATGTAAGTGTGAAATGGAAAATGTTTTGCAATACATTCCACTGTTGGACTGTTTTATATAGTAAGCTTACATATACTGAGGATTTATCAACATACAATGACAATTTCAGATAAAAAACCAAAAAAATATATTTTCATGATTTGTTGATAACTTTTTTTTCAATAATACTAAAAAACGTAGCTTTGATTTTGATGATGTTTTCCATCAAGGTAAATACATCAAGAAACCTTTTTCACCTGAAACAACTACCTTAGCTCAAAGTTTCGGTATAGCGACTCATAATTAAATCATTTTTCGTTAGACTTGCGGTTGCCAAACATCAGAAAAGCGTCTTTTGATTTTAAAGTTTTGTCCTTACACTTGTTCTAGAATGCAACATATGGCTGATGGTGAATCTTTGGTTCAAAGTTTTCTACGAGTATTTCTATCTCGCCCATGAACTCATTCAGGTGTCTAGAAATTTTCGGACTGGATATGCACTAACGGCGAAGGGCAGTAGGATCTTCAGTGTTATTACCAATTTAAAATTTGTTGTCTTGTGTGTGTTGGAATTTGCGAGAATGGAACTATAGTATTATCGGTCAAGGCGCAGAAACACCTAGGACGTGAACAGGCATAGAAAACGGACATGGAAAACATATGGAAAAGTGATCAGGTGGGCACCAAGACCTTTTCAACATTACGATTCTTATTTTGCAACTATAGTACCTATGATACATGGTGTATGTTTCATGCTCTTTGGCTTGTTCACGTCCTAGACGCTTTTGGGCTTCCATTAATAGCTCATTACTTTCATTCTCGCATTATTCTGACACACACAAGACAATAAATTTGAAGTTGGTGCCATAGGAATACGAATAACACTGAAGGTCCTACTGAACCTTTGCCGTTGGTGCATATCCAGTCCAGCAGACACCTGAATGAGTTCACGGGCGAGACAGAAAACTTAAGCCAAAGCTTAACCATCAGCCGTATGTTGCTATCCAGAACAAGTTCAAAAAAGGACTTTGAAATTATTAATAGACGCTTTTCTGATGTTTGGCAATCGCGGATCTGACGAAAATGCTTTATATTATATGAAACTTTGAGCTAGGGTGGTTATTCCAGGTGAGAAAGGTCTCTTGATGTATTCACCTTGATAAAGAACATCATCAAAATCAGAGCTACGTTTTTTGGTATCAATTGTACCTGTCATAAAAAAAATTATTAACAAATCATGAAAATTTGTTTGTACGATATTTTGTTTCAAATCCCTCTGGTATGTTGATGAATGCTTGGGATGTCATATTAAACAGTAAAACATATTGCACAACATTCTTCCTTTCATACTTACATTCCCCATCCAGCTGCAGCAAAATGTGCTCCCAGCGCCCATTTTTTGTATGATTTGAGGCGCACCCTGACGATGTTTGAAGAGTTATTTTGCAGAACTTAGACTGTTAACATGTTCTATGGTATCTATACAGCCAGCTCAAGGCTGGAAATCGCCGTTGATGGTACATAAAATTTTCAGTTCAAAAATTAGCGAGAGTCTGCTATTTTTGCGGTTTTCAGATGAGAAATATGAGGTCAAGTTGATTTTCAATGTGAAAATAAACTCCATATTCGTATTCAGGAGGTCAAAATTAGTGAGAAAACATGTGTCACACGCATATGTTTTATAAAAAATCCGCTCCTGTCAAAAATCGTCGCCATCTTTTTTTCTGAGTGGGAAATGTTGACGCATCCTTGGCGAAAATTAATCACCTTGGTATGAGTAGTCATCATACCAAAGGGCATCCCGTCTAATTCATTTGCGGTATTTTGCTATTTTATGTCGCGTACCACCCCGACTAAGAGGTGAGTACAAATTTATGGAAGTTCTAAAGGCACACGCACACCTATAAATTCTTCCAAACCGGACGTTTTGTACAATTATATTTAGTTTTACAATTATTTAAGTAATTCAAAGTCTTGGCAGGAAGTCTTGAAGCACAAAATTAGATTAGGTGTTAAGTTACCTACCCCATCTTCTATCTTCACAATTTTTGCGCAAAATCATCTTGCATTTTGGAGTTTATGCCCATATTCAAGTGATCTGACATGCAGAACTTAAAATTGCGTCTCACTGGGCCCCTCCAGGCTTTGAAGTGAATATGCAAGAAATTTTACAGAACGACCATTAAGTACGTAAACCTAATAATTATGAGAACAAATTGTTACAATATAACTCAGTTTCAGTAAGAACAACGTAGAGCCTAAACCGTTTTCTGGACGGCCTTGTGGCGCAGGTGGTTGTGTGGCTGCTTGCGGCCGCGAGATCCCGGGTTCGATTCCCGGAAGAAGTCTGATGGATGTTTGTGTTTGTCCAATTTGCAATTTTTCTGGCTATGTAAATGTGATAATAAAGGGCAAAAACTCTTATGGCCGGTGCAGACCGATAAGGGGGAAAACATTTGTTTTGAAAAAAAAAACGTTTTCTGGGTGATCTTGATTTTTACCATTGAAATACTGAGGGAAGCCCTAAAAGAATTTTCGTCTCCTGTACCGTCAAATTTCGGCATGTTGGTTTTATAGTAGGACTAGTAAGAGACAGACCAAAATTCGATCCGGCCGCAGGCGCACTGGGCGTAGCGGTTTGGTTCAAACGGAAAATATACTCTTATGCAGAATTTTATCACAACATTACAAAACGCGTAGTCGTTGTGCACAAGTGGGTATATTTTCCACTAGAACAAAACCGCCCAATCGAGCTTGCATTTTTCCGCGCCTCCCCCTACTATAAAATCAACATTCCACAATTTCGACGAATCAGCAGAAAAAATCTCCTTGGGCTCTCTTGAACGTTTAAAAGTTTTGTTACATCAAGATTACCAAGACAACGATCAAGAGTCCATGGTTTTTTTCTTTGAAAAATTTCATCAGTCTTTGACAGATCTTAATTGATTGCTATTCGTTTTCCAGTTGATCAGATTTGCAGACTAATTGACCTTTTAAAAATTCCCCAACTTTAATTCATAAAATTAAGAAGCGTCTGAAGAAAATGGTTCTCCGAACCCTTCTATTTTTGTAATTCCAAAAGAATTTATTGAACTATTATTGGTGGTAGAATTATACGAGAAAGCAAAATCCATCACTGGATGTGTACTAATTTCTGTTTTCTAAACACGGTGAGTATAGAGACATCGATTTTTAGCGCATTTTCCAACTTGATGGAAATCGCTATTGCAACCGCTTTGTCCGTCCGTCCGTCCGTCCGTCCGTCCGTCCGTTCCTCGAACTCCTCCCAAACTAGACGACCTAGCTTTCTAATTTTTTCGCTGTTACGTAGCTGCCACTTCCAAAAGAGGGCTAGGCTATATTGGATGTCTATATTGCGCCGCCAACATAGAAAAAACCGCCCCCGATAAACTTGAAATAACATAAAATTGCACTTTCTACCAGACCTGATGCTCTGATGTTCTCATTTTTTGAATAATACATAGTTGCCACTTATAAACGTAAGCCAAGAAACATTCCGTCTTCAATATGCGCCGCCGACATGAAAAAACTGCTAAAAACCGCTCCCAATCACTTTAAAATTAAAAACATAAACCCGAAGACATAGCGATCTGATTCTTTCGGTATATAAATAGCTGACTGAAAATGGGGAAGGATAGGCTACTTTTGGTTAGTCGCCGCCCCCAGATTCCGCCCCCAAACCATAAAAAGTGCAACTTTCACAAATGTTACTGATTGAGATGTTCCCTCAAACATTTATGTACTGCCAACTCAAATTGTGCAACATTTGCTCAGCCGAACGCTGCCGCTCCCATACGCCGCCCCCAAAGTAAGAGATAAATGAAAAACATGAACCCGATCTGAGTTTTTCGCTATATGAATAGCTGACTAAGAATGGAAAAGGATAGGCTACTTTTGATATGGCGCCGCCTCCAGCTTCCGCCCCCAAAAGAAAAAAAGTGCAACTTTCAACAATTTTCACTGATTTAGCTGATAATGTTACCTCGAACATTCAGAAACTCTTGACTCAAACTGTGCAAGAATTTCTTTGCCAAACTCTGCCGCTCCCACACGCCGCCCCCAAAGTGAGATATAAATGTAAAACATGAACCTGAAGACATAGCGATCTAATTTTTTCACTATATTGATAGCTGACAGGAATTGGAAAAATATAGGCCACTTTTAATTAGCCGCCGCCTCCAGCTGCCGCCTCCAAACAAAAAATTGCAAATGCAATTTTGACAATTTTCACTGATTGTCATATTTCCCTCTCCTTCAGAAACTTTCAACTCAAACTGTGCAACAGTTACTTTGCTGAATGCTGCCGCCCCCACACGCTGCCCTCAAAGTGAGAGATGAATGAAAAACATAAACCCGAAGACATAACGATCTAATTCTTTCGCTATATGGATAGCTAACTAAACATGGGAAAGAATAGGCTACCTTTGACATGGCGCCGCCTCCAAATTCCACCCTCAAAAGAAAAAAGAGTGCAACTTTCAATAATTTCCACTGAATTACATTTCAATGTTACCTCAAACATTCAGAAACTCCCAACTTGAACTGTGGAAGAATTTCTTTACCAAACTCTGCCGCTCCCACACGCCGCCCCCAAAGTAAGAGATAAATGTAAAACATAACCCTCAAGACATAGCGATCTAATTGTTCCGCTATATAGATAGCTGACTGAAAATGGGAAGAGAGGCCACTTTTGATTAGTCGCCGCCTCCAGCTCCCGCCCCCAAACAAAAAAAATGCAACTTTCACAATTTTCACTGATTGTCATATTTCCTTAAACATATTTTAGAAACTGTTAACTCAAACTGTGCAACAGTTACTTTGCCGAATACTGCCACCCCCACACGCTGCCCTTAAAGTAAGAGATGAATGGAAAACATAAACCCGAAGACATAGCGATCTAATTCTTTCGCTATATGGATAGCCGACTAAAAATGGGAAAGAATAGACTACTGTTGATTAGTCGCCGCTTCCAGCTCCCGCCCTCAAACAAAAAAATATAATGATGAGTGAACAAATTTTCATTCAAATCTATTTCATTGGCAAGTACTTCATTCTGATAACACAATATCACAATGAGTTTCTAATGAAGAAAGTGGGCAAGGAATGGTGTTTCTTCTTTAACCAAATTTCTTTACGTTCACAATATGCCTCTTTGAGTAAATGCGCTACTGAGACTCACGCACGTGAAGGCATACTCACTTGTTTTTTTAAATGCTTTCAAACTCTTCGGTTGGTCTCTTTTCTCTTAATCAATGTAGGGCAGAATACCACAGGTTTTTGTAGCAAGAAACTATTTTTGGAGGACTTTTTCAAGGAAAATAGATTTTTTCATTTCATGACTCACCCTGTCCATAGGTATGAATCGTGCACGGGCAATTCGTCGCACGGACAATTCGTCGCACGGACAATTTGTCGCAATTTTTTTTTGCCCTTTGCCCTGGTTTTACAAACCCGTTTTGTGTTTTCTCTTGCTTTGAAAGTTCTAATGAGATCCTTATCTCTTACTGTATTATTTAAAACTCTTTTGGGCACCCTTGTTATTTCAATGTCTTTGAACCTCTAGTGAGTCCCCTTGCATTACTCCGCGCATTTCTAGTAGTGCACCGAGCTTCCGGAACTCTAATTCGGAACCCTATCGAGCCCCTTGTGTCCGCAAGTGTTGTTTGGAGACCTAATTAGCCCTTCAGGTTTTTTCATGCCTACCAGAGTCCTAGTAAGCCCTCTGTTGCGTTCTTGTGCTATCCAGACCTCCATTGGGCCTCCTTGTGTCTTTAGTGCAGTTTAAAGCCTTTGGTGAGCCCCTTGCATTTCTCCGTGACTTTCTTAGCAGTAAGCACCTTTGTGTTCCCAGGTCATATTCGGAGCCCTATGCTGGAGTTTCCTTATATTTTTTCTGAGCTCTGCTGAGCCCCCTTACATTTTTCCGTGACGTTCGGAGCACTAGTAAACCCCTTGTGCCTTCATGTGGTGTTCGGAGCCCTATGTAATTTTGAGCCCTAATGACCCTTCTTATGTTTTTCATAGCTTTCAGAATCACAGAAACCCCCATTTTGCAAACTTGTGGTATCAAATGCCCCACTGGACTCCAGTGTGATTTAAAGCCCTGCTATGCCTCCTTGTATTTCCTGTGACTTCCGGAGCAGCAAGGAGCGTTGTGCCATCATGTCATATTCGGAGCCCTACCGGGCCTCTTTGTTATAATGTAATCAAAGCTCTGATAATCCCCAGAGCTGATAGGCTTCCAGAGAAAATCCGTACCAATAAGCCTATTTTATTATACAGATCTCCAGTAGGCCCCCTTGTGTCTTCAACATCGATTGAAGCTCTGTTGGGCCCCCTTTTATTTTTCCGAGGCTTTCGGAGCACTAGTGAACCCTTTGTGCCTTCATGTGATATTCAGCCTCCTATCGAGCCCCCTTGCGTCCTCAAGTGCCGTTATGTGTTTCATAGCTTTCAGAATTTCATTAGGCCCTCTTTCATCATCTTCTGTTATCCAGAGCTTCATTGGCCCCCCTTCTTGTGTCTTCAATGTAATTTGAAGACCTGCTGAGTCTCCTTGTATTTTACGTTACTTTTGGAGCACTAAGCACCCTTGTGCCGTCATGTCATTCGAAGCCCTATCGGTCGGAGCATTAGTAAGTCTCCTTGTTGCCCCCCCCCCCCTGTGCCTGCAAGTGTAGTTTTAATCAGCCCCGTCATGTTTTTTCATGGCTTTCAGAGTATCAGTAAGCCCAGAGGTAAGCCCCTTTTGCCTTCTCTTTTGTTAAACAGAACTCTGTTGGGCTCCATTGTGTCGTCTATATCATTTGAAATCCTGTATGTCCCCTAGCATTTCTCCGTGGGTTATGGAGCTCCATCGGGCTCCCCTTGTGCCCTAATGTATCGTTTGGAGCCCTGATGAGCCTCCTTGTGCTTTTCGTAGCTCTCAGGATTTCAGTGAGCCCCCTTGTTGCCCTAGTTGCCTTCTAAGGGCCCCCTTGTCTCTTCAACGTCTTTTAAAACCCTGCTGAGCCCCACAGAATTTTTTCGTGGCTTACGGAGCTCTATCGGGCCCCCTTGTGTCCTCATGTATCGTTTGGAGCCCTGATAAGACCCTTTATTCTTTGCGTAGCTTTCAGAATTCCAGTGAGCCCTCTTGTGCCTTATTGCTCTTGTGCTTTATTGCGTTGTTAGAGGCCCTTGTGGCCCTCCAAGAGCCCTCTTGTTTCTTTAATGTCTTTTGAAGCCCTGCTCAGACCCATATAATTTTTCCGTGGCTTACGGAGCTCCATCGAACCCCCTTGTTTCTTTATGTATCGTTTGGAGCCCTGATGAGCGCCCTTATTCCTTTCGTAGCTTCAGAATTCCAGTGAGCCACCTTGTGCCTTTTTGCGTTGTTAGAGGCCCTAGTGGCCCTCCAGGAGCCCCCTTGTTTCTTCAACGCCTTTTAAAGCCCTGCTGAGCCCCATAGAATTTTTCCATGGCTTACGGAGCTCCATCCGGCCCCTTGTTTCCTCATGTATTGTTTGGAGCCCTGATGAGCCCCCTTATTTCTTTCGTAGCTTTGAGAATATCAGTAAGCCCCCTTGTTGCCCTAGTTGCCCTCTAAGGTCCTTCTTGTTTCATCAACGTCTTTTGAAGCCCTGCTGAGCCCCCTAGCATTTTCCGTGGCTTACGGAGTTCTATCAGGTTCCCTAGTGCCCTCATGTATCGTTTGAAGCCCCGATGAGCCCTCTTTTTTTGTAGCCCTCAGAATTCCAGTGAGCTCCCTTGTGCCTTTTTGCGCTGTTAGAGGTTTTAGTGATCCTCCGTGAACCCCCATTGTTTCTTCAACGTCTCTTGAGAAACCGCTGAGCCCCCTCACTTTTTTCTGTCTTTTGGAGCATTAGTAGTTTGGAGCCCCAATTAGCCCCCTTATGTTTTTTCACAGCCAGCGATCTGAATTAAAGCAAACTTCATTGGACCTCCTTGTTGCTTCAACGTGTTTTGAAGCCCTGCTGAGCCCCCTCACATTTCCCTTGACTTTTGGTTCATAAATAGGCACCTTGTGTTTTCATGTGATGTTCGGAGCCCTATCAAGCCCCCTTGTCTCCTCAAGTGTGGTTTAGGGCCTTAATTAGCCCACTTATGTTTTTTCTTGACTCTCAGTGCTACAGAGTACTACAATGAGCCCCCTCTTGCTTAGTTCTGTTATTGAGAGCTCCATTAGGCCCCCTTATGTTCTCAATTGCTGTGGCTGTCGTTTGAAGTCGTGCTGAGTCCCTTTGCTTTTTTCCGTGGCTTCGGAGCTCTATCAGACGCCCTTTTGTCCTCATGTGTAGTTTGGAGCCCTGATGAGCCCCTATGTGTTAATTGTCCGGCTACGCATTGAGAAGTGTCGTTCCTTTTGCGACGAATTGTCTGCGCGACGAGTCCGTGCGACGAATTGTCCTAGAACCGGTATAAAAATAGTGAATGGAAATCTAGTCCACACCCAGTCGTTGATATTATATACCAAAATAGTATATTCAAGTAACGAGCGTAGAAGAGTCAGAAACCACCCTTTGACTACTTGAAAATGAAAGTCAAAGAATTTTTGTAATATTTCTGATGAGAAAACGGATTCACAGGTGCGAAAAAAATTATACGTAAACAAGCAGGCAACTTTTGATCTGACCATAAGCAATTCTTGACCTAATTGAACTGAAAATTACCTTGAATTGTTCGGCATGGATTCCCCCGTAAAAATTTTCTTGCTTCTTCCGCCAAACAGATTTGAGAGGATAGCTTTTTTCCAATCACTTTCGATGCCCCCCCCCCATTCTGAATTATAATCATAAGTCAACTTTGACCCTCCAGTTTTCTTACTGAAAGTTTTACCTTCAACATAAGCCTTATAATTTGAAAATGTTTCGCGGTACAGGTATAGCGACTTCCCTGAACAGATTCAAAAAAATCTGATTTCTTTTTTTTCGAGAGTTGGGTCAGGTCCAAACTTTTACTGTTTGGAGTATCTGTTTGTCACACCCTGTCCAAGGTTAACGGAAAGCCTGAATACAAAATCGACCAAAGCATCAGTCCAAGGAGTCAGCTATCCAGGACGAACAAAATCGCCTGAAAGAGGTTCACTTCTTCAGAAGCTATTGCACTTTGAATTCGACTGCAAATGGGTACCAGTTTATTCATTGATCACTTTATCTCCCGCTCTATCTATAAAAGCTCTTGAACATAGCTGATGCTGTTTCTGTTGTTCCCACAAAAATCCCAGATTCATTGGCAAGAAGGTCGAATTGGCTCAGGAGCAAATTATTTAGTTCCGGTACCAAACACGGGATTGAATGGCAGGTGATTTGAAGGCGTGAACAACGGCGTAAATTAACGTGTCTAAAGCGACGACTGACGTTTAAATTTGGAAAAAGGATATTCAAGTTGAAGACCTTATCCACATTCTGATGTATGGTCCCCTGTTCAATACCCTGTTCTTGCAACCGGAATGTATTTGCTTTGCTCCGGAGCAAACTTAACTTCCTCGTTCTTGCAACCGAGCATAATTGTATCAACTTCATAAACCTCCTTCTCGACCTCCTTGAAGTATGCTATTGTCACTTCATAAGTTGTCTTCGTTTCTTGTCCACTTCCTCTGGTCTGTTTTCGTTTATTTCCAACACGAAGTACACAGTCGGATCACGATAAATCGGATCGTGATCGCTCGCTTTTGGTTTTAATCGCTTATTATGTCAACTCTTCTCATACTCTTTTTTTCTGCACAGCCCGTTACCTACTTCCTCGTGAACCTCAAAACCAGTCTGTCGTGATGCATCCGTACTATACAACAAAAATCCATTATGCAGGCAATTTGTACTAGGCTCGGTGCATAACGATGAATTATCTTTGACGGTGGCGCATGAGAGTCAGAAAAAAAACCGTCATCATTTGCATCAGTTAATGCAAATTGTAAAATATCAGATCGCATTTTTGTATAATAAAAGTTGATTTTTGAGTAAAGTTTAAGTGGTTGCGTGACCGACTGGTGAACACGTAAACTTTGGCAGCTTTCTGTGCACCTCGAGGTGTACCTGGTGTGTACAAGGTGAAGCAAATAGACAGTCTAGTTGCGTGATGTCCCGGACGACGTCCCGTGATTTATCTAGATTCTCTATTATTCGCAGTAATGCGCGACTTGCGATGATTAAACGACTGGATGGTGGGCATCAGGTAACCTTGAGATTGTGCCAGATGATGGTCTTTTCCGTGAAAATGATTAAATGAAATTTTCAACCGATGCATCACACAACTTGCCCTTCCTGTAGAGACTTGAAGGTCAGACAAATTCGGATTAGCGTAGTTTTTGGACATTTTGGATACAGAATAGAGTATTATACTTTTGAAAAATTTTCTTTTTTTCGATGAAATCAGAAACTATACTGAAAAATAACTGACCCGTAGTTTTTTATTCAGCCAAAAATCGTATCGTTTGGCCGCAATAAATAAACGAAATTCCTATATTCTGCCTATTTCTGACGTCATTTACACAGGCAGTATAGGCTACGGCTACCTATAGGCGGTGACTCGCTGTGACGTCAGAACTAGTTGATGTTATTTATTTATTGCGCCCAAACGGTACGGTTTTTGACTGAATAAAAAAACACGGGTCAATTATATTTCAATGTAGTTTCCATTTCAATCAAATTTTTTTTTTAGTATAATACTCCATTATTGAATTCTCTACAAAATCAAGTTTTAAATCGCCGCTTGGCCTAGTGAAATAAACAAAATCGCTGCGCTCACGAAGAAATTAATTATAGTGCCGAAGCCGAATCGTGAAAGTTTTCCATCTCATCCTTTTTGAGTCAACTCCTACTGGGCTGTTCCATCGCCAGTCTGTCTTTGGCTCACTTCCTATTGAAAAACAAATTTTGTATTGTAATTGCTTTGGTTCTAAAGAAGTCAAGATGGTCTATTCCAAGAGCTGGGACGCCCTCTGTAGCTGCATTAGAGTAATTTTTATTTGGTCAAGTGCGAATAAGAAATGCTGTCATCTCTAAGATGTCTTTTTTGAAGCTTCTTGACCCCGAAAGCTCATCGTTCTAGTTCCGAGTAAATTTCAACTTAGTTTTTTTCGTAGAGCTGACATGTGGACGAAGAAACTCCAATTATTCGGCTCGATTTCACCACTTCAGAGTCGAGGATGTCCCGTCCCGTCCAGATCGAGAGAGACACGATTTAGTTGGTATAGTTATGGATGGCACTTCCTTTGTGGCATATAGTGGCTGGTGTGTAGGTAATTGAGGAGATACACACGAGAGACTAACCGACTCCTGTAATCATGTTGCAAGTTGCAACAGCGAAGCAATGATGACCAGCGGCTCTCCGGTGGCTCATTTGACAATTAAAATTTAGAAGTTGGAAGGTGCGCATCGCGCGTCACTGCCATAATATAGGGCTTCGGATAGGGGTGATTGGATCAGTAATCGTATCCTAAAAGACTGAGTCGAGTCGAGTCACACCTATCTGAAGTCCATTTATATATAATTACGATATACAGGTACCAGGTACCTACATTGTAACTGGGTGCCTATTTATAATATTTTGCCGATTTTATATCGAGTAAACCAATGAGATAAACAAGATAAGACGGTTTTAGTTGGGGATCAGCCCGACGTGCATTGAAATAAGCTTGTGCAACCGTAAAATGCGATTTTATCCAATCGGCGTTTACGGATGCATTTTTTTCGTGTAATTATGTAAATGCAAATGCGGGAGTGAGCGCTAAGTGTGTACGTGTTGCACCACTCCACGGTCTGGCTCTGCAACATTCAGTTGTTTTATAGTACGATCTTGTTCCATGTACCGCAATTACGTTTTCTCTATAGATGTATTATAAAAACTTGTTTGCTCAAGCATGTGTCAGGGCATAGAAACAGAATGTATATATTTCCCTCAACACTGCCGTTTCTGATGCACCAGAAGAATTCCATCTGAAGGCGTTCCGACGCGATTCACTGTTATAAAAATTTTAACCATAAAAACAGAGGTCGAAAAATATCTAAAGGTGCGTACAGACCTGGGCATTCTTTCGCGCATGGAAAGTCCACGAATTATTTTTCTTTCAGTTAGTCAAATGGCGATGTCTACTGCGCCGGTTAGGGACAGCGCTGAGTATCGAGAGAAGAACTTATAGAAAATCTCCCCAGACAACATCATCAGTTTTTGAGGCATTCTTTCGACATAAAACTTTCATGTCATTTCATAAATATTTGGAAATTTTCTGAAATAATTTTCACAAAATGTTTTTACTTTCCTACACATGGATCCGCTAAATTTCGTCTGGCATATACAAAATGGGCCCCCAGCGGTGTACCGTCAATTATTGTATCGTGTGATCTGAATGAATTTCTTATTTAGGCGGGATGTGTCTTAGCCAGACGCAGCTTTGCACCCTAAATTTGACCAGGCCGCACCCTGCCTGAATTAGGAATCCATCTGATGACACGATAGAGGAAAGAGAGCTTTTTACAATCATCAAGTTCCAGAACGAACGTTCTTTTCCAATATCCTACTCCTATATTCCTATGACTTGAGTTTATTGAAGTTTCTCGTTTCTGAAGTCTGTGACCAATAATTTATTCTAATTCAATTTCCTGTAA
This sequence comes from Anaspis maculata, assembly GCA_949128115.1. Classification (NCBI taxonomy): domain Eukaryota; kingdom Metazoa; phylum Arthropoda; class Insecta; order Coleoptera; family Scraptiidae; genus Anaspis; species Anaspis maculata. Next base: position 123,894,510 of record OX421961.1, read on the forward strand.
TTGGGTTTTATTATGTCGGAAACACTATAAGCACCATAAGCTAATCTCATAATTCAATTTCTTTATAAACAAAATGAGAAACCTTTCGGCATATCCGTTTATTATCAGTCGACAACAATTATTATAATTTGTTCCTCTTTAGTTGTTCTTTTTGTTGTCGGCTGCCACAGAATTTATATGACGCACTTCTTTTTTTTGATGTTTCAAATTTTCCATTTATTGGTTTCGCTCTAGGTACCTGAATATAACAAAAACCACGATTGAAACTCGGCAAAAAAACCTGATTTGCATATAATCCAACTTTCTTCTATTTAATTAACTTATGATAATAATCGTAATTTAATAAACTTATTATTCATAGACAAAGCTCAGTAGGGACTAGGGAGACCGCGTGAAAATCAAAACTTGAACAACTAACACAAATCAACACCCGTCTGATGTTGTGGTAGCCCCGGAGCGTAACAGGAACGAATATCCCCTGAAAGAATTTCGCCGGAACCAATTTCCCGGAAATAGTTTCCCCTGGAAGGAATTTCCCTGGAATAAAGTCCACCGAAATGAACTTCCCTTGGAAATAATTTCCCTTGGAAGGAATTTCGCCAGCAGGAATTCCACCGGATTGAAGTTCCTTCAAAAATAATTTCCTCTAGAAGAAATTTCTCCGGAATTACTTCCACCGGGATGAATTTTCCTCGGAAATAATTTCCTCCGGAAGAAATTTCCCCAGAATCAATTCCACCGCAATGAACTTTCATCGGAAATGATTTCGCTTGGACGGAACAGTATCCCAAAACACAATATCCAATTTCCTTCTTCTTCTAGGACGTGACCGGACAATTAATCGCCTAATAATATTTTGCCCTTTGCCTTAGCTTCAATATGTTCCTTTGTGTTTTCTCGTTGCTTTTTGAACGTAAGGCCTCTTTTGCAGTCTTTTGTTATCAATAAGAGCTCCATTCGGCCCCCACTATTCTGTCTTCGATGTAATTTGAAGCCCTGCTGAGCCCCCTTACAAGCAACGTTATGCCGTCATATCATGTTTGGAGCCCTATCGGGCCCCATTGTGTCTTCAAGTGTAGCTGGAGTCCTGTTGAGCCTTCTTATTTTTTTTCCATGGCTTTCGGAGTAGGTATCTACTAGTGTGCCTCATTTTCCGTTATTCTGTTCTACAGAGGTCCATTGGGCCCCTTGAGTCTTCAATATACCGTTTCAAGCTCTGTTGAGCTCACTTGCACTTTTTGAGGCTTTCGAAGCACTAGTATGCCCCTTGTGCCTGTATGTGGTATTCGGCCTGAAATCGAGCCCCCTTGTGTCTTCAAATATCATTTCGAGCCCTAATGTGCTAATGTGCTTCATGGCTTCCAAAATTCCACACGGTCCTCTTTTGCCATATTGTGTTATCCACAAGCCCAGTAAGGGCTCCAGTGGCCCCCTTATTGGGTCTTCAATATTATTTGAAGCCCTGCTGAGCCCCTTTACATTTTTTATTTACTCTCAGTGGCTGGTGCTCACCCTTCTGCCATCATATTATTCGGGAGTCCTTTGGGGCCCCCTTGGGTCCTCAAATGTAGTTGGAGCTCTGATATGAGTCCTCGTATGTGTTTTTGTGGCGTTCAGAATTCCAGTGAGACCTTTTTTGCCTGATTTTATTTTACAGAGCTTCATTGGGCCCCTTTGTCGTTTTTTCATACTTTTCGGAGCTCTATCGGACCCCTTGTTCCTTCTCCAAACTAAATGTGTAGTTTTGAGCCCTAATACAGGCTGTTCCGAAATCTTCTTTTTGCAATAACTCTCAAGTCATCTAAGCGATTTTGACCAAATTTGATACAAATACTTACGAAATAAATACCCATCACTTGACGTAGATACCGGGGGATTGTTCAACTTCTTTCACTCCATTTTCTACGCCACTGGAATTTTTGAAAAATTATACTTTTTTTCAATTCCTTGTAGTCCGGTGGTTAAGCGCCAAAAAAAGCTCGAACTATGCATTTTGAGCTTAAGCAATGCGCTTTTGGGGTTCGATTGGGGATCCCCATACCTTAATTTCAAGAGTTGGAGACATCGGTGCACTCGATGCGGAGGGGGTCTGGGGGGCCCTTGAAAGTTGAAGGTGCGAGGCTTCCCACCAAATCACCATACCACCAAGAAATTCCTACTTGGATGTCATTAAACGACTCTAACCTACACATTGACAACATTTGTTACCATGTCCCAACAGTTCTTCACACTGAAAAAAATTAATTCTTATGACAGATCGGAAATAACTGTTTTTCTCAATTCTTCATTCCCACAACGAATCAACTGTCAAGTTTGGTGTCATTTTAGAATAAACGGCATCCTCTGGTTTCATTCAACAAGTCAAAAGGTTTGTGAGACCAATGTGCAAAGAATGGCACGCCAAGAAGTGAGCATTTTTGAGCACCTCATTTAACAGTAGTTTCTTGACTGATACCAATCGATATGATTGATAATTTTGACATGGATGAATAACTTGAACTCTTTTGTAACGGTAATACATGTGAATGAAACTCGACACGAGCGTGGAGGCCTGGGAAAATTTTTTTTCTCCAGCGGTCGAATTTATTTCACGCCTACTGAGCGTTTGTTTGTTGGACTCAGGCAGGCAGCGTTTGAATAGGTTCGGAGACAAAATTTCCATATCTGTCTATGCAGCTGAGTAGCATAATTCTGGAAACTGATTTGAGAATCATCAAAGATTATTTTGACAGTCACTAGGTACCCCCATGGGGATTAACTGCAGGGATCATGGCTGACGACGAAGGGCATTCAACTTTTAAAGTGTTATTTTCTATTTTCCTCTACCAACCTTCAAGGTTGTTATCATTTTGTACGTGTAAGTTTTCTTATGTTTGGAGAAGAAATAATTTTATAAAAACAACCGTGAAAATGACTGTCATAGTGGCAGAAAATAAGATCTTGGACGTTGAATTTCCTCCGCCGTTAGCCATCACCTCTGCAGTTAACCACCATGTGGGTACTGACCGGCAAAACAATCATTGATGATTCATAAATCGATTTCCAGAATTAAACTGCTCAATTTTTCAGAAAGATATGGAAATTTTGCTTCCAAAGCTATCCAAACGCTGCCTGCCTGAGCCCAACAAACTAACGCTCAGTAGGCGTGAAATAAATTCGACCGCTGGAGAAAAAAAAAATTCCAGGCCTCCACGCTCGTGTTGAGTTTCATTCACATGCATTACCGTTACAAAACGGTTCAAGTTATTGATCCATGACAAAATTATCAATCATATCGATTGGTATCAGCCAAGAAACTACTGTTAAATGAGGTGCTCAAAAATGCTCACTTCTTGGCGTGTCATTCTTTGCACGGTGGTCTCACAAACATTTTGACTCGGTGAATGAGATCAGAGGATGCCGTTTACTCCAAAATGACACCACACCTGGCAGTTTATTCGTTGTGGGGATGAAAAATTGAGAAAAACTGTTTTTTCCGATCTGTCATAAGAACTAATTTTTTTCAGTGTGAAGAACTGTTGGGACATGGTAACAAATGTTGTCAATGTGTAGGTTAGAGTCGTTTGATGACATCCAAGTAGAAATTACGTGGTGGTATGGTGATTGGGTGGGAAGCCCCACACCTTCAACTTTCAAGGGCCCCCCAGACCCCCTCCGCATCGAGTGCACCGATGTCTCCAACTCTTGAAATTAAGGTTGAGGGACCCCCAATCAAACCCCAAAAGCGCATTGCTTAAGCTCAAAATGCATAGTTAGGACGCTTAACCACCGGACTATTGTTTAATTTAGAAAAAAAAGTTACTCCTGTAAAATTCTGATTAGAGGCTTAATTAATTTTCGAGATATTTGGGTTTAAAACTTTGGAAATCATCTCGAAATTGCCACTTTCCAGAGCCCAAATTGTCTTTTCTCTGAAATCTCTGAAAACGCCTCGTTTCTTAGCTAAAAATGGCAGTAAATCAATTTAAACGACCTAGAAACCTTATTCCAGTTGAGGAATCATGAGTTTTCTTGGATTTTAGTTTTTAGGCCTTTGAAAGTCGTGATTCCGAGGTGTTTTTCAAAGTTTCAAACCCAAATATCTCGGAAATGAAGCCTCTAATCAAAATTTTAACAGAGAGTAACTTTTTTTCCAAATTGAACAAGGAATTTAGAGAAGTATAATTTTCCAAAAATATTCAGTGACGTAGAAAATGGGGTGGAAGAAGTTGAGCAATCCCCCGGTATCTACGCCACTGGAGAATTTTGACTGAAGTTATCTACGTCAAGTGATGGGTATTTATTTCATAAGTATTTGTAACAAATTTGGTAAAAATCGCTTTGATGACTTGAGAGTTACTGCAAAAAGATGATTTTAAAAACTGAACTTTGAAGGGCTATATCTCCCTTAGGAAGCGTTTTGGAGAAAAATTGAATTATGCATGTCGACCTAGTTTTTGATGGACCATCGAATGGTGAATTATTGCTACTTTAACCTGGACCACCCTGTATAATCAGCTCACTTATGATTTCTTTGGCTTTCAGAGTACCAGTGAGCCCCGTTTCTCTTCATTTTGTCATATACATCCCCTTGGGTCCCCTTGTATAACCAATATCGTCTGAAACCCTACTGCACCTCCTTGGATTTTCCCGTGGCGTTCGGATTTCTATTGGGCCCCTTTTGCCGTAATGTGTCATCGTTTGGAGACCTAATGAGCCCCCTTATGGTTTTTTGTAGCTTCTAGAATTCCAGTGAGCCTCCTTTTGTCTCCTTTTGTTATATCAAGCCCCCTGCCCCTCTCGTGTCACCAATATCGTTTGAAGCCTTACTGAGCCACTTTGCATTTTCCCGTGGCTTTCGAATCTCTATTGTGGACCCCCTTGTGCCCTCATGTGTCATTTGGAGCCCTGATGAGCTTACGGTCTTTCGTAACTTCCAGAGCTCCAGTAAGCCCCCTTTTGCCTTCTTTTATTCAGGGCTTCACTGGTCTCCGTCGTGGTTTTTCCATGGCTTTCGGAGCTTAATGGGGTTCGGTGAATTCTTTTCAAGGGAATTTCATTCCGGTGGAAATCGGTCTGGGAAAGTTCCTTCCAGGGGAAATTATTTCTGAGGGAAGTTTATTCCGGTGGAATTACTTCTGGGGGAATTCCTTCCAGGGGAAATTACTTCCGAGAAATTATTTCCGGGGAAATTTGTTTCGGGGAGATTCGTTTCGGAGATTCACAGGAGCGAATGAATTTCTCCTCAAGGGAGGCCTTGATCTCCTCGCTAGCCATGTTTTTTCGCCAGATTTTCAGGAATCTAAGTCGACTTGAGAAGAAATTCATTCGATCACTCGTTATTTATACATGTGACGTATGTTTTCAAACTAATGACCTCCTTAAGACGAATATCAGGTCTATTTCTGCATTGGAAATCTAGAGTTTACCGAACGAATGGAGCAAATTGGAAATTTAAGTTGTTTACAGCGATTTGAAGCAATGTTTCTGCACACACTTCATAAAACAAATCTAAGGTGTTAGTTCTTAGTAACAACTATTTAGGCATCGCCAGGACGCGTCCCAAAACATACAAAATGTAATAGAATGGAATAGAATATAGCTTTATTCTTAATGCCTTAGAACAGAATATAAGTAGGTACAGGGTGTTCACGATAAAATTCACCCCCCTCCAGTAGATTCCCCTTCAAGATATTTCGAAGACCTAAAAACTTTTTCTTTACGATTTTTCCCAGGGACCTCAAATCGATCCTCTTGAAGTTTCTAATTGGTACCGTATACAGGGTGTGATATGTAACTTTTTTATTTCAAATGCAACACCCTATATTTTATTCCGTTATTTGATGAAGCCTTTTTTTCTGATTACAAATAAATATGACACTTATGATTTATTTTGACAAGTGAGTTGTCGAAAAAATAATAAAATAGGTAGTCAAATAATTTTGTTTCGCGGCAAGATGGCTTTGGTTTCTACAGTTCACTTGAAAAAAAGTTATTCTCGCAGCATTTTATCTGCGGAATTCAACTCTGCATGAAAAAATGGTCCAATTCGTTTCTTATACAGGGTGTCGCGTAATTTATGATTTCCAATTTATTTGACTACATATTTTATTATTTTTTTGACAGTTTCCTTGTCAAAATAAATCAATAATGTTATATATTTTTGTAATCAGAAAGAAAGGATTCATCAAATGACGTAATAAAATATAGGGTGTTGTATTTGAAATAAAAAAGTTACATGTCACACCCTGTATACGGTACCAATTGAAAACTTTTAGACGATCGAGTCAAGATCCCTGGGGAAAATTGTTGGGAAACTTTTTTTAGTTTTTAAAAATATCTCAAAGGGGAATCTCCTAGAGGGGGGGGTGAATTTTATCATGAACACCCTGTACAAAACAGTGCGCTAACTTAACAATTTCAGAAAAAAAGACTTTGTCAATCCATGATTTTGCTAGGAGGAGACTTTTCAGGACACTCCGGAATCTCTGTATCGCACTTCATGCATGCTAAGAGGTTGTTCGTATAAACCAAGAAGAGGAGCGGACCCAGGATCGATTCCTGTGGTACACCTTGCCTGACTGTTTCACAGATTGATGTTATTTTTGTCCAGTGTTCGAATCTATGTATTTAACACTCTGTCTTCTGTTCGTCAGGTAACTGCGGAACAGTTCAAGAGGCCCTCCTCTGATTCCACAGTTAAGCAGCTTTTCCATGAGTATCCTGTGGTCCACCATATCGAAAGCCCTACTCAAATCCAGGAAGAGTCCCGCTCTACCTTTTCATTGTTGTTGAGTGCGTCATATACTCAAATATGAGGCGTTGGGGGCATATTTTGCCACATTTCGATGTGAAATATTCAACCATATCGATTTCCAACACCTTTTCGAGGGTAAAAGGGAAATTTGATTATTAAAAAATAAAAAATATATTTCCAATGTGAAAATGGGGACATTTACTGATAGATTTTCAGAGGGCGCTAGTGTGGCTGGAGTAATTCCACAGCTAACATCTAAATGTCATCAGATTTCACCAATGTACCTCTGTCACATGCCTGTCATTGTTAAAGAGGTTAGGCCATTGTTCTATTCAAGGAGAAATAGAAATTCCACAAACGTCTCATTGACCGTACTTTGCTTAAAATTTTCTTGGAAACGTTTCATTTGGTTCACGATGACATCATTACAATAACACGCAGCTGTCTAGATGGCACATGCACGACGAATTCCAGCCGCTCAATAATACCGCCAAATTTGAATTATTCCAGCTACTTCAGCGTCATCTGACGGGAAAAATGTTGGTATTTGCCCCCATTGACTTGAAATTCATGTTCAGGCGATCAAAATTAGTTGGAAAACGTAAGTTCGAAATTCTCGCCACCTTTTTTTTTGAATGCGGAGTGTTGACGCGTCCTTGGCTAAAATCATCTTGGTGTGAGGAGCTATCATGCCAGAGAGCAATGAGAGCATCCCGTCTACTTCAATTGAGGCATTTTGTCATTTTATGTGGGTGCGGACTATTGTTACTTTCATGACGTGTTACCCAAGTCCACGGTTTCCCCTAACTATAATAATGGTCAATCAGTGCAGGTTACAGAGTTCCACTGCCTATGTGTGTCAGTAACGAGTGTCAAAGCCAAAACTGGATGAAATATCAAACGGTACTTGAGAAGTCGCTGGTGACATTTGGGATGGGTAAAAATCGAAGACTACAGGGTGTAATAAAGACATTTACAAAAAACTGTGGGAAGACAGAAAACCAAAAAATTTGAATACTTTACAAACCCACTGAGAGATGGCGGGGAAATTCCTGAAAATACTTCATGTGGTATGCAGATACAATGTGTACAATCCGACCAGACCGAGCGCCAATAAAAAGAAGCGTTACTGTCATCTTCATTTACCGAACCTTTTAACCACACTCTTTATTTGTATAAGTGCCGATTTAATTATCCACCCGAGTTATAATAATACCAATTTAAATGTATATTGCAGGCCTTGTAAGAACAGAACCATAATTAAACGGCGACACCGCATTGCAAATTTGCAAGGCAAGACGCTGGCACTGGTACAGTGGTACAGTAACGCAGTGGGTGATTTGTCCGAGGGTGGTAAATTGTCGTATCGCGTACTGGGTGATTGACCCTGGCGTCATGATCAAGCACGAATATCACCTGTTTTCTTTCCACCACAAGCAACAATTAATTTGATTAAAATTCAATAATATTGTTGGCAAAAAATCTATACGGCTGCCGTTTTGAATTGATGAATACTTGCTCGGAAGAAAATAAACATCCATATTTGTACCAATTTAAAACATTGATATACAAATCCGAGTCTCGGACGTGTAGCGCTCCTGAGTCATATAAATAAACTTGTCGTCATTTTTTAAACGTCTCTCTCTCTCACACACACACCGCGGCACACATAAGCCTCATTTGTAATCCCGTGTGTTTTCAGCACTTTCCTTAAAATTGAATAAACAAAATTAAATCTGTCAGCGTGCCGGCCTAATTTGCGCGTAATGATTTTAAATGTTTATTGGCCGATATCTCAATTGCCTGTCACAAACGTTTATTTCTGTTTTAATCGAGCCCATGAGAGTTATGAATGGATATAATGTAAACTTTGTGGGAATGCAATCTGTCCGGGTGCAACATTCGGATAAAAAGGCCACGATGTGCTGCGAGCCTTGGAAATCGCGCCGACCTGCTAAATTTTCTTCCGAGGACGCAGTGTAGCAAAAATAGGATGCAACTACACCTTTTTTGCACTACCTATATTAAATGCGTTTTTTTACGACCTCAAAACAGGGCCTAAAGTGACTCTTTTTAGCCCTTTGACAAAAAACTCGTCATGGCAAGAAGCGCTCTTTGAAATTTGATCCGTCAGAGGAAACGTCACTTTTTATTTAAACGTAACTACTTGATGCGATGCAAAATGGACTTCAATTGGTAGGGAACACGGAAGACTACAAGAATAACCAAATTAGCACGTTTACCAAAACCAATAAATATAGTTTGTTCAACACTAGTGTGATTATAGTTGGCTGGAAGTCTCGCCACGCGATGCATTTGGAAAAGAGAAATTCGGGAAATCATAGCTCACTAGAATCACACTAGAGTTGAACGTACTATACCTGTTTTATGCTAGTAACTACCATGCGATCTGGTAGGCTATGACCTGGTTAAATTTCAGGATGTCAAGCTGTTTTCTGGGGGCACAGCCTACCCCAATTTCGAATTTTGTTGATCGCATGGTAGATCGTGGGATCGTGCGACGTACAACCAAGTGATCAGCGCTGCCTTGACAATTTTTCAACGACTCAATAAAATTGAGGAGGTCTGTCTCCTCGAAAAAAGTTATTTCATGTTATTTTGAAGATGGTATGTGACATCCATCCGCTTCGTCGCTTGAGCTATAAATGAAAATACAACCTTTTTTCCGATGTCTTACGCCGGCGCCGTAGGGCAAAGACCTTACAGCTGTTCAACGGTTCACTTTCGAGTACTCGTTTACCAGTTTTTCATAAGAAAAGGTGCGTAAGTAGTCACCCTATTATGAGATTTAATTATTTTATTCATAATTTATTAGTTGCCAGCATCTCGATTCATTTTTTTTGTAGTAGATCTTCACTTGGGAGTGGATGCCGGAAAGTACCTTTCCAACTTTTCTAGCTGGCCTAAAATTATTGCAACAATATGGAACAAAAAACTGTAACATTTTTTGTGAATTCATGCTTTTTGGCGCACTTCTCCAAACGGGAAGGCGCTTTTGTCCTCGCTTTGTCCGTCCGTCCGTCCGTCCGTCCGTCCGTCACAGCATGTCCTAGTCCTAGACGAAAAGGTTTTTGCGAAAAAATTTTACTCCATTGGGTAGCTCATGACCTTGTATCCCGAACCAGGAAAAATCTTGACGAAATAATAATAAACAATGACAATAATAACAATTTAGTGTGACGCCGCATCGCCGTTGAATGCTGGATTTCAGAAGCCGGCCTGATCTCGAAAGTTATCACATGCGAGGAAGTACCCGATCTTATCATTTTACCATAATACATATGCGGAGTTATATTTAGAGGATGATTTGAACTTCATTTTAATGAACATTTCACATCGGTGCGAGGTGCAGGCCAATAGTTATCAATTTTTGAAAATGACTCCGAAACTACGGCTCGGCCGCAAATGATTTATTCGTTGCTTGCTGGTGCTTGATATCCTTTCCTCCGAACAAAACGAAATTCAATACAGAAAATATTTCAACTCGAATGGGTAGCTCATGGCCTTGGTACGCGAATCAAGAAAAATTTTGCCGAAATAATCATGAACAATTACAAACATAACATTTTGGTGTAGGGCGGCTTCGCCGATCAAGTGCTGGCATTCGCGGTAAGATGTAGAAAGTTGCGATATGCAGGCAACTACAATTTCTTAATGAAATACATCACTGCATGTACGGCATTATATTTAGAGAACAATTTGAACTTTCTTTTGACAAAAACTCCACTTCGATCCGACCGTCGGGTCAATTGTTATCAATTTTTGAAAACGACCGCAAAGCCACGGCTCGGCGCATATTACACGACCCTACAAATTTAAAATCAGACGTGCCAAAATAGTAATTGAACATTTTGAAATAGCCAATACTAGGTACCTGAAGGATAATGGCACTCAAATTACGAAACATGTTCGCTCAATAACAAAAAAAAAAGTAGGTAGGTATCACTAAAAATCATGTGACAGGCTACCATTTTTTCGGTTTTTCGATAAAAAAGAAATGTTCCAATTCAAAGGTGAACCCGATATTCGTGTTCAGGAGGTCGAAATCAGTCGGAGAACATTTTTTTATATAAGTAACAGAATGACGCTTATGTGGCCGGTTTGTCTGTCTGTCTGTCTGTCCGAGTCCGTGCAGAAATTAAGACGCTGTACTCCTTCTCGAGAATTGAAACAAGAGTCTTGGAACTTTTTTCCGATTAATAGCTGATGTCCCCAAGGGTGGCCAGTGGGCACTATTTTTGTTATTCATACATCGTTATCATTATTCTCAAAAAACAGAGACCTCCTGTGCACTTCGATGAAGTTGAACTTCTCCTCGGGAAATAAAGCTACAGCCCTTGAAGATTAAACTTTATCCGGTGGATAGCTTAGGTCCTCAAGGACCAAATAGGCAGGTTGGCTTTCATAATTCGGCCGCCATCTTGGCTGCCATATTGAAATTTCTTATTAGTGGAACGATTGTCATGAAACTTGAAACTTACCCTTGTCTAGTACGATCATTCTTATTTTCAAGCCAAATTTCATGATTGCACCACCATCTTGGCCGCCATATTGAAATCTCTTATAAGTGGGAGGATTTTCATGAAACTTGAGAGTTACGCTTGTCTCGTACGATCATTCCTATTTTCAAGCTTAGTTTCATAATTCTGCCGCATCTTGGCCGCCATATTGAAATCTCTTGTTAGTGGAACGATTTTCATGAAACTTGGAACTTACCCTTGTCTAGTACGATCATTTTGATTTTCAAGCCGAATTTCATGATTCTGTCGATATTTTGGCCGCCATATTGGAATTTTTTGCCCAAGACGGTGGAACCCTAATCACTTGTTTTAGTTTCGTCTCGGTCGGCGCTCCCTTTTATCGAGGCGCCCTACTTAGCCCTGCAGCCTACTTAGCCTATTGGTTAATCCGTCACTGGTGTCTACTTTGTTAGTTTTTATTAAGTAAATCAAGGTAAAACAGACACAGTAGTATGAAAAATAAGTGTTACAATTCCTTCTTGTAATACGCGTATAACGTGATTGCTTAAGACGGCGAGGAACCAGAAACGTGCCATTCAAATTTATCTAAAACGTGGTGTTGTAATTTTTAACAATTACAAGAGTTATTCCACATGTCTAAATACACAGGGTGATTTTTTGAGAAGGACCCACCACAGATTTCTCGCCGCCAAAAATTTTTACAGGAAAACGCCGAAACAGGTCGATTTTTATTTCGAGGGGGACACCTAGGACACAAATTGTTAAATTTTCATCTTCAACCCCTTCGTCCCAACCTTACCCTACTAAAGAATTTCAAATAGCACTACCTATGTTGTGATAGATCAAATTGAAGGTGATAAAATTCCCTTTGTGCCAAACATATTTAATTCTTTTAAATCATTCCTCAACATTTCTCAAAATTCTCTTATTGATAATTAAAATAGAGCTTCTTCCCTATTAACTCCCGATTCTCGGGAAATTGATTTTCCAGCGAAAACAGGCCGATTTTTATTTCGAAGGAGGCATCTAAGACACGTATCGACAAATTTTTATTTTCAATCCCTTCGCCCCCACCCTACCCTATTTTAAAATTCAAATAGCAACATCTACCTTGTGATACATCAGACTAGAAGTAATAAAACTCTCTTTCTGTGAGAAATAATTTAAAGTTTTATTCTAAACCTCTCTCTAACCCTTTTCAAAAATTCTCTTAAATGGGAGGCGAAAGGGTTGAAGATAGAAATTAGGCAATACGTCTTTCAGATGTCTCCTTCGAAATACAAATCTGCCTGTTTTTACTGAAAAATGTATTTCTCAAGGGTCGGCAGCTAATAGGGGAAAAACTTCCCTTCATTTGACTATGAAAAAATTTTAAGAAGGGTTTGGGGTGGTTTGAAAGAATTGAAAGTATGTTTGACGAAAAGAGAATTTCACTACCTCCAATTTAAAGTGTCACAACACAGTTAGTGCTATTTAAAATTTTAAAGTAGGGTAGGGTAGGGGCAAAGGGGTTGAAGAAATTTTTGTTGGCAATATATGTCCCAGATGTTCCCCTCAAATTGCATTAATTGCCTCGGTATAAGTTTTTTTAATGTTTTGCCGGAGAGCGTCAGGAGCTTGACCCTTCCCCAGTTCAAAGCAAGAATTAAGCACTTTTTAAGATGTGTGATGTGTTGTAAGATGATTGTGTAACTATGTACGACGTTATTATTCATTGGTGACTATGCTAGTGTTAATTATTGTCACTATTGTTTTTTTTTTCTATGACGTGTACAATCTACAATGAAACGTACAAATAGAATACAAATACAAATACAAAATAAAATTCGACCTATTTTAACGTTTCCCCAGAAAAAAATTGGCAGCAAGAGATCTGGGGTTGGTCTTTTCAAAAAACCACCCTGTATGTATTGGGAACTCTAAGCTCATGATTAAGATGGATTAAGCTTCGCTAAGGTAAGCTGTTCAATTAAATAACTATAGAGGGTGTACGAAGCACCAAGCACCACCGCAAAAAAGTATAAATTAGTAGGTTATTGGTCCGATAGGGTATAACGGCTGTTACGAACTAGCCCAGGCGCCAGGGAAAACGATAAGGAAATAATTGTTTCCTGGCTGGAAACTAGCTTAAAACGATCTGTGTAACTTAGGTTTTGACATACTAGTTTCCCCCCTTTCGGAAATGTCGGCGTCATGTCGCCATCATCAACAAGAAGTGCACCAGCGTGGTTTTTGCCGAATTTCTTGATTTTGGGCCATCTGACAGCAGAAGATGTGATGAGTCATTTTGAAACCAATGAAATTCCCTACGGAATAATTTTTTAATGGCCTTTCTGCGACCTATGGTTTTTGAGATAGAGCTTCTGGAAGCAAGAGGCATTGTCGTAAAAGCTCCATGGCCACTTGACTCGAAAAACTAAAATGTCAATGTGACAAAAAAATTTCAAAATGAGATTTCTCAAGAATCCTTCATGCTATAGTTGTGGTGATGGTTTTATTCTCTTTCTCTTGAACCGTTGATTACGAATATAGCAAAGTAAAAAACGTCACATTGTACATATACAGGGTGTACTACGGGAATCAAATCAGGACAGAGAAATTTGACATATTTCTTCGATTTAGCCTATGCGAAACTCTAATCACTTATCACGAGTCCAATATCAATATGCATTGCTATGTAAGCTTCACTTGATACACCTAAGAAGTGGTCAGCTCACAGCCTTCCTGTCAAATGTTTTGAAGGCCCTCTGAAATTATCAAAATTTACAGTAGCAAGAAATGTATGTAACAGTATATTATATTCCAAGGAACCAAAGTGAATTTTTGATCTTTTGGGTGAAGTTTGTGCTCGAGGGCCCTTTGGGTCCAGATACTCAAATTAAAAATCCACTTTGGTCCCTTGGTACATAAGATACTGTTATATACATTCCTTGGTGCTGTAAATTTTTAATATTTTGATGATTTCAGAGGGTCTTCAAAACATTTTACAGTAAAGCTGTGAGCTGACCACTTCTTTAGTGTATAAAGTGAAGCTTATAGAGCGAATCCATATTGATATTGGACTCGTGTTAGATGCTTAGAGTGTCGCACTTAGGCTAAATCGAAGAAATATGTAAAATTTCTCTGATCTGATTTGATTCCCTCAGTACACCCTGTATATGTACAATGTGACGTTTTTGACTTTTCTATATTCGTAATAAATGGTTCAAGAGAAAGAGTTTAAGACCATCACCGCAACTATAGCATAAAGGATTCTCGAGAAATCTAATTTTGAAATTTTTTTGTCACATCGACATTTTAGTTTTTTGAGTCAAGTGGCCATGGAGCTGTTACGACAATGCCTCTCGCTTCCAGAAGCTCTATCTCAAAAACCATAGGTCGCAGAAAGGTCATTTAAAAACTATTCCGTAGGGAATTTCATTGGTTTCAAAATGACTTCCTACATCTTTTGCTGTCAGATGGCCCAAAATCAAGATATTCGGCAAAAACCACGCTGGTGCATTTCTTGTTGTTGATGGCGACATGACGCCGACATTTCCGAAAAGGGGGAAATCAGTATGTCAAAACCTAAGCCACACAGATCGTTTTAGGCTAGTTTCCAGCCAGGAAATAATTATTTCCTTATTTAGCTGATTTTTGCTCCCTGGCGCCTGGGCTAAACGTCAATCCTCTCGACCAACGACCAGATTAAGAGGAACGTCTCCGCTATACATTTGTGACAGTAGAAAGCCAGCAAAACGCGTTGACGTGAATTTTGTATCAGCACCAGCACGGGTTGAAGAGGGACCGTGCAATTCGTGATTTCATCGTTAATTTTGACAAGAGAAAAATCAACAAATTTTATTTCGAAGACCTGATAGGTAGCGATATAGACTCTGGCGCCGGGTGCTATTGAAAAAATTACGAGTGTGTTGATATAAAAAAAAATGCAAATGTTCACTTCAACAAGGAATAAATTACCAAAATGTACCTTCGATCGCTATAAACCTCTGAATGCCCTGTTCTTTGAAGTATGTATTATGAAAATTTAAACGCAATCATGCCCTTCAAGATATGTGTGTTTTTTTTGAAAATTATGAAATACAGTTACCTTGTATTTCAGCGTTCTCTGTCGAATACACGGCATACGGGGGAAAACGGCGGCTATGATTCGCCCGCAGAATATTAGATATGACCTTGCGTGAAAGATCTGATACTTCCATTGACTTACTGTATTTGATAGCAAGCACGCGCAGATGAGATATAGTGCAGGCTGTGCAGGCCTTACAAATTTCTTCACGTCATATTACGTACTTGTGGAAAAAATATTTGTAAAATGCTGTAGTCGTTCCCCTTGAAAAAATCAGGAGGGCATCAGATCAAATATCGATCTCACTATTGCCCAAGGCATTACTAAACGTGAACTGAGCAGGCCAGTCTTTCTACCATTCAACAAAGTTGATGAAAAATGACTCGAGACCTCGCGACCCCTGGAATTAACGCGGCACAGGCTTGTTCTATCCTATTCCGATACAAAGCACACCCCTCTAGCAAACCGAAAACGGCTCCATCACTCTCACCCACCCTGGCCTGATTTTAGCTACGATATTAATGGTGTTCTCGGAGAAATTGACAAAATCTTCCAGCGGATCCTTGAATCCTGCAACACATTTGAGATTGAGCAAGGGACAAACCGTCTGAAATATACCGGTGCCGTTTGAATCACTCGAGTAAGTTCCTTGCTTTTAAAATGAGCTCAGCTGAATTTTACTAGGGGATTTTTTAAATCGACAGAGGAGAACTTATAGCGGAAAAGTGGTCAGCAAGGAAAAAGGGATACCTGGACTTCAGAAGTTGCTCACGAATAACAAATGCAGAAAGGCCAAACCTATAGACAGGAAAGGGCTCCACAAAAAAGTCTAAGAAGCCACTGCAGTTCCAGGAACACTCACAAAGGATTGAAAGGCAGAGAAGGTTTTCAATATTTTAATGGCTTCAAGCAAGCAATTCAGATACAATTCAGCATTATTTGCATTATATCTCCATGAATTTCAACGTATTTATAATATTTATGTAGAATGTAGATATATTCAACTATACGTGTAAATAGGTGTTAAGTAATACAGAATTATGCGTTCATGCGCAAAACCTGATTTAATCTAACGTGACTTAAACGAGACAGCTCAATTCATCTTCTCTGCTAAATAATAATCTGTTGAATCAGATTGGATCTTCGCCTGAATTAGCTGCGTTATGTGATGACACGGTAAAAAGCCGCAATACAAATTAATCTGACAAATGAGTCGTGAATGAGCCGGACAACAACATCGTGGTTTGAGCAGCTTGTTTTATTTTTTATTGAAGGTGGAATTTATTCAAGTATTCATAATTTATATAATGCTTCGGCTTCGCAGTTTCACAAAACATGAAATATGCTTGTCTTGGATATTTATTATTTATTCAATGCCAAAGTTGAAGAAACAGTCCAGGCCTCTGTTGAAGTCACTGGCAGAAGTTTTCAACTAAAACTTGATACAGGAGCAGAATTAATATTTGCATAATATGGGACAGAGTCGGAATTTTCTCAATTTCAGGTATTTTGAACTAATTAGGCACAGATTATTTAGCTACGAAGAACAACAATTCAATCCTACCGAAGATTAGCTAAATCTGCCATGACTTCAAGTCTTCTTCAAAATTCAATTGTAGCTTGTATATAATATATCATTGTGCAACGGGAATCGAGGCCTCCGGTTTAATAAGCTCGGGTACAGCTGAGGTATAAATAAATTCAGGGTGATTTATGTATGACACCAAAAGAATGAAAAATGAAACCACCTCATCAAGGAAGATCGTGTGCAACTCGAGGTGGAATCAAAACGTCAAGGCTATTAGGCATGAGACTGCACTTGCCTCTTGCATAACTGATTCATGTCCACACAGTAAATCTTCCGTTTTCACTTGTCACTAAGATGTTTTATTGTCAAAGTTTAACTGTTCGGGTCGCTGGAGTAGAGTATTTTTTTTTTATATTTTAGGAACAAGAGTGAAAGAGGTGTGCCAATCCATGAATCATGAATCACGTGAGGTACTTTGCAATGGTTTGGCTTGGCATTCGTCTAATGGGTAAAGCATTCTTTGTGATCTACAGATCTGAACCCTTACAATTCTTCTTGCATGCCTCGCCGATTTATAAATATAGAATAGAAGGAATTAGAAGTCGGATTTCCCTTAGTGATTTTTATTAAATATTATTGTGGTTTGCATTTTTTTACATTATACGTCTCTTTAGCCTGATGATGAAGCTTGAAAGGTCAAGCGAAACGTCGCCAGTGTTCTATCGATTCTATCAATGCATTCAATTTGACTTCTAAAACTGTTCAAACAGCCAAGATACTAACTTACTCTTGGAAATAAATAAGGCAAAGTCTTAAGGACGGAGTTGAATTGGTAAAATGAGCGTTGCGGAATCGATCCCTGTGGGTTTATTCCTTGACAGAATCTTACCATTTAGGATTTTTTGATTTCGGAAATGCCAATGGGTTCAAACCAAAGTACATCCTTGTAGCTTTCGAAAGAGACCTAAATGGTGATATTCTATCAAGGAATGAACCCACAGGGATCGATTCCACAACGCTTATTTAACCAATTCAACTCCGTCCTTAATCCGCACAATTTTCAATGCGGTAATTTCGGACACACGTTCCGCTCTTGTGGAGGGGAACCAGGTAAGATCACGAACACAAGCGACTATTATAACAGAATGGGATGATAATCGACCATTGCGTGGAGGACAGGCCGCGGGTAATCACAAGCTTAAGAGCTGAACAATGTAATGTTCTGTTTTTAAACGACAGAAAAAAATTAAAGTCAGCTGGAATAGGTATCGATTTTCGTTTGCACTAAGACCTTTCAACTAATCCATAATCGGTTCGGATCCCGCACTTATTTGCTTACTATAGGCGAGGCACGATAGGCGAGATTATTATCACTATTATTAGCAAACAAAATTAACGCCATAACTATCAATTTTCTCATTGTATCAGCTGATGACATGATTATCTTTCTTTATTATCATTATTCTTGTCATCATCTAGGTGACCACCATGAAAAAATTTATAAAGGACAAGTCGGCGCAAAAATGGACCAATGAGTTGGTTGGGCCTGGCAAAAAATCGTAAGTGATATTATATAGCTTTCAGTCCAGTTTTAGACGTTAAAATAGCAAAATAGGGAACAAAAATAAAACCCAGCTAGATTTTTGCAAATAAGCTTCGTTAAGCATGTATTTAGTTCAACATATCAAAATGTGTAAAGGTCCATGTGAGCTTTGGCCGTTGCGGCTTCAAGAAGAACTTGAGGATCAGTTCGTGTTCAACTCGTGAACGATGACACTTGAGAAAAAAGTACCAAAAGAGAAATTGTTGAAAATTTCATTGTCTACAAGAACTGTCCTTATATATTTCATCTCCAGTTCACTCCTTCTTCGTCAAAACGCAAGAAACGTTTGAAAGAAAAGAAAGGACTGACGTTGTTAAAAAAAAAAGTTTTTCGTATAACTACTTATCAGTAGTTCTTTAGATATTAAATCGTAACTTGGTGTTTTCACGATAAATAACATAAAACAAGTGAGTATGCCTTCACGTGCGTGAGTCTCAGTAGCGCATTTTCTCAAAGAGGCATATTGTGAACGTAAAGAAATTTGGTTGAAGGAAAAACACCATTCCTTGCCCACTTTCTTCACTCGAAACTCATTGTGATATTGTGTTATCAGAATGGGGTACTTGCCAATGAAATAGATTTGAATGAAAACTCTTTCACTCATCAATATATTTTTTTGTTTGAGGGCGGGAGCTGGGAGCGGCGACTAATCAGCAGTAGTTTATTCTTTCCCATTTTTAGTCGGCTATCTAAATAATTAAAAGTGGCCTATATTTTTCCAATTTCAGTCAGCTATCAATATAGTGAAAGAATTAGATCGCTATGTCTTCGGGTTCATGTTTTCCATTTATCTCTTACTTTGAGGGCAGCGTGTGGGGGTGGCAGCATTCTGCAAAGTAACTGTTGCACAGTTTGAGTTGAGAGTTTCTAAATGTTTAAGGAAATATGACAATCTATGAAAATTGTAAAAGTTGCATTTTTTTGTTTAGGGGCGGGAGCTGGAGGCGGCGACTAATCAAAAGTGGCCTATCTTTTTCCATTTTTAGTCAGCTATCTATATAGCGGAACAATTTATTCGCTATGTCTTCAGGGTTATGTTTTACATTCATCTCTTACTTTGGGGGCGGCGTGTGGGAAAGGCAGAGTTTGGCAAAGAAATTCTTCCATAGTTTGAGTTGGGAGTTTCTGAATGTTTGAGGTAACATTAAAATGTAATTCAGTGGGAATTATTGGAAGTTGCACTTTTTCTCTTTTGGGGGTGGAAGTTGGAGGCGGCGCCATGTCAAAGGTAGCCTATTCTTTCCCATTTCTAGTTAGCTATCCATATAGCGAAAGAATTAGATCGTAATGTCTTCGGGTTTATGTTTTTCATTCATCTCTCACTTTGAGGGTAGCGTGTGGGGGCGGCAGCATTCAGCAAAGTAACCGTTGCACAGTTTGAGTTGGGAGTTTCTGAATGTGAGGGAAATATGACAATCAGTGAAAATTGTGAAAGTTGCTTTTTTTGTTTGTTTGGAGGCGGCAGCTGGAGGCGGCAGCTGGAGGCGGCAGCTGGAGGCGGCAGCTGGAGGCGGCAGCTGGAGGCGGCGGCTAATTAAAAGTGGCCTATATTTTTCCAATTTCAGTCAGCTATCAATATAGTGAAAGAATTAGATCGCTATGTCTTCAGGTTCATGTTTTACATTTATCTCTCACTTTGGGGGCGGCGTGTGGAAGCGGCAGAGTTTGGCAAAGAAATTCTTGCACAGTTTGAGTCAAGAGTTTCTAAATGTTCGAGGTGACAGTATCAGCTAAATCAGTGAAAATTGTTGAAAGTTGCACTTTTTTTCTTTTGGGGACGGAAGCTGGGGGCGGCGCCATATCAAAAGTAGCCTATCCTTTTCCATTTTCAGTCAGCTATCCATATAGCGGAAAACTTAGATCACTTTGTCTTTGGGTTCATGTTTTTCATTTATCTCATACTTTGGGGGCGGCGTGTGGGAGCGGCAGCGTTCGGCTAAGCAAATGTTGCACAATTTGAGTTGGCAGTTCCTAAATGTTAGAGGGAACATCTCAATCAGTAACATTTGTGAAAGTTGCACTTATTATCGTTTGGGGGCGGAATCTGGGGGCGGCGACTAACCAAAAGTAGCCTATCCTTTCCCATTCTTAGTCAGCTATTTATATACCGAAAGAATCAGATCGCTATGTCTTCGGGTTTATGTTTTTCATTTTATTGCACTTTTTTTCGTTTGGGGGGCGGAATCTGGGGGCGGCGACTAACCAAAAGTAGCCCATTCTTTCCCATTTTTAGTCAGCTATTTATATACCGAAAGAATCAGATCGCTATGTCTTCGGGTTTATGTTTTTTATTTTAAAGTGATTGGGGGCGGTTTTTGGCAGTTTTTTCATGTCGGCGGCGCATATTGATGACGGAATGTTTCTTGGCTTACGTTTATAAGTGGCAACTATGTATTATTCAAAAAATGAGAACACCAGAGCATCAGGTCTGGTAGAAAGTGCAATATTATGTTATTTCAAGTTTATCGGGGGCGGTTTTCTCTATGTTGGCGGCGCAATATAGACATCCAATATAGCCTAGCCCTCCTTTGGGAGTGGCAGCTATGTAACAGCGAAAAAATTAGAAAGCTAGGTCGTCTAGTTTGGGAGGAGTTCGAGGAACGGACGGACGGACGGACGGACGGACAAAGCGGTTGCAATAGCGATTTTCATCAAGATGAAAAATGCGCTAAAAATCAAACAAGAGTGAAAAACACTCTCTATGCCGACCATTTGAAAACACACACACACAGTCAACCGACCAGTCAACTTTTTTCCGGTATACGAAAGAACTTTTTTCTAGCAACTTCAGTCTTTCGAAAATACCTCAGGAATGGTTCAAAATATTTGATTCGGGAACATTATTCCGAGGCCTTATACATATAAGGCATCAGCCGGCAGCTCGCGACAGTATTGGATTGAAATGCGATGTGGTAACAAGGGCTACAGTTGTTAGCTTAGAAAGTGCGTAGCTTAGAATGAGCGTATGTTAGAAAAATGGGCTTGTTACGTATGTTAGGAAGTGTTCCGATGACACCCAAGGGCAAGGCTTTCGGAATGTACTAGTCGGCCTGAAAATATTCCCATGTCTAGTTATTTTTCACTGTTGATGATTTTCAAATTTTTTAACATACGCTCTTCCTAAGCTACGCTACTACCGGAAGGAGCATATGTTAGAAGGAGCGTATGTTAGAAAAATGCGGTGGTGGCCGGTATGTTGGAAATTATTTCGAGTGCATGTATTTTGTGCTGTGTACTATTTCTCAATTATTATTAGAGGAGCTATTTGATCAAAAATACCCCCCTTTTCCGCAGTAATTTTTCTGAAATGAAGGCAAGGAAAGTCGCCCATTAGTTTTTTGTAACTGTTCTTTGTTCTACCTACCTGCTACTTACTTATTTAGATTTCAATTATTTTGTACTTTTTTTTGTATTTTATTCATTATCATACTTTTTTCATGTGTTCCGATTATGTTTCTCACTGTTAAAAAATTGAGAAATGTAAAATATTTATTAGGTGGGGGCCAAAAAAAATTTCTGCAATACTTCATCAATTTATATGCTTTCACATTGAGAATATTTTCGGAAAAAAGGAGGGTATTTTTGCTCAAATCGCACCTCTAATATTAATTGAGAAATAAGAAGTACACAGCACAAAATACATGCACTCGAAATGGGTAATTTCTAGTGTACCGGCCACCGCCGCATTTTTCAAACCTATGCTCCTTCCGGTAAGAGCGTAGCTTAGAAACAGCGTATGTTGAAAAATTTGAAAGTCATCAACAACGAAAAGTGACTAGTCATGGGAATATTTTCAGGCCGATTAGTACATCCCAAAAGCCCCGCTCTCGGGTGTCATCGGGACACTTTCGAACATACGCAACAAGCCCATTTTTCTAACATACGCTCATTCTAAGCTATGAGCTTTCTAAGCTAACAGCTGCCACTGTAACAAGTGCGAAAAAAGCGAAGTACCTGCGACATAATTCCGAATAGATAATTGTTGGCGTTATTTATTGTAGTAGTACGCAGTAATAAACAGTCAAAATATTGCCTTAATTATATTCGAACCCGTACGCGAGATATCGTAACAATATAATGCCGCCGGCATATACCGTATATTCGTTAAAATTATGAATTAGGGCAGGCTATGGAACTAGAAACGTATGTCGTGAATTTATCAATAATCACTCAAAATTGATGTCAACATGATGAGCCGTCGTCATGGAATACAGTTTGGACATACGTTTCGAAGTTCACAGCCTGCCCTAATTCAACATTTTAATGAACATACGGTAGTTGGTATTGATGACTTCAAGACTTCAAGTTTCAATCAAAAGAGAATGGATCAAACAACACCCTCTACCAAGTGGCACCCCGCCATCATGAAACTTGAAGTTCATGCAGACTACATAGTTACGAGCAAAAAATGGACTATTTTACTTTTCTTGTGTATTGACGGTGAAGGAGTAGACTGGCGATGGAATCTGTAAGGACCTTCCTTGGAGACAAATCCTCAAGTTCTTTTTAAAGCCTGAATCGCCGAAGCTCCCACTGGATCCTTGAGGACTTTTTTAGTATGTTAAACTACATGTTCAACAGCTGAGCTTATACATATACAAAAATCCGGCTGGGTTTTATTTTTGTTCGATTTTTTAGCGCACTTTCCCAAAAAATGGGAAAAAGGCGCTTTTAGCTTCACTTTGTCCGTCCGTCCGTCCGTCCGTACCCGGGAGAACTCCTCAGGAAAGAAAGATATCGATGTGATGTAAACGCTGATCAATAGTACATATGTCCAGGATGTCAAGTTGACTTTTGGTTTTTTGTTATTCTGCCGCCATCTTTGATCCACCATTTTGAATTTCTTTAAAAGTGATCCGATTGAAATGAAATTTGCAGGCAATGTGAACCACATCAAGATCTATCCAATTTTCGAAAATTGAGGCCCCGCCACCATCTTGTATTCTCACTATTGAACATGTTTCAAAGTGATAGAACTAGGAGAATTATGCCTCAACGAAAAGAGATATCGATGTGGGGCAGACGCCAATTGAATGCATACGTGACCACAATATAAAGTTGATCAATAATTTTGTCACTTGGCCGCCATCTTTGATCCGCCATTTTGAATTTCTCTGAAAGTGGTCCGATTTGAGTGAAATTCGCACGCAACGTGAACTTCGATTAGATACATCCAATTTTCGACAATTGATGCCCCGCCGCCATCTTGTATTCTCAATATTGAACATGTTTCGAAGTGATAGAACTAGGAGAATTATACCTCAACGAAAAAAGACATCGATGTGGTGCAAACGCCAATCGAATGCGTACGTGACCACCATATAAAGTTGAGCAATAATTTTTGTCACTTGGCCGCCATCTTTGATTCGCCATTTTGAATTTCTCTGAAAGTGGTCCGATTTGAGTGAAATTCACAGGCGATATGAACGTCATCAAAATACATCCGATTTTGGATTTTGGACAAACGATACTCAGCCGTCATCGTGGCCGCCATATTGAAATCTCTTATTAGTGGAACGATTTTCATGGAACTTGGAACTTACTCTTGTCTATAGTAGGTACGGTCATTTTGACTTTTAAGCCAAATTTCATGATTCTGACGCAATTTTGGCCGCCATATTGAAATTTCTGCCCAAATAACGGTTGAACCCTAGCAACCATCTTGCGTTCACTAATCCTTCAAAAAGGAAGTGCGCTACTGAGCCTCATGCCCATGAGGCATATTCGCTTGTTTTTTAATAATTCCTGGACTGTTATTAAGTAAATGCTGAAACTTTGAAACGTGAAGACTGGATGAAATCTGTAGTCATTGGTGTATACGAAACGTGCATAAAGCAAATATCAAGACAATTACAATGTATACGAGGATGAGGCCAATGAGCAAAAAAAGTTGTTAGGTATAAACACTATAATTATTTGTATAAGTGAGTATACACGGCGGTACGGCTAAGATGAACTCTTTGCAAACTTCTGTGCTGATCTCATCCTAGTTAGTCATAATGGCAATAATTTCAAAACATTTTCAATATGCATAAAATAAAAAATGTATCTGAACATTACGATATCAAGGGAAGAGTGAGGCAAATAAGAGGACGCGCCAAACTTTTTTCTATTCTATGATTGTGAATTCCATACTCAACAATAACAAAGTTTTAATTTATTTATGACGATTCCAACCTAGTAACCAGCTCGAAGTATACGGCTACTTCATAAATTTTTCATAGATATCGATACCTAGATTACACTGTTTTGTACCTTGTAGTAACCTTGATCATGAATTTTCTTCACAAAGTATAAACGTTCGACCCGGCAAAGCCCAGCTGCACGCTTGGCTTGCCAACAATGAATGACAATCGTAATTTACCATCGCTGGAAAAAATGTTACAGATATCACATACATCCATCATATCCAGTTTAACATGCGAAATATGCAAGTAGGAGTATTAAAATAGCGTTACTACACGAGTAAGTACATGACAAAAGTCTAGCTGTACTCCTACATGGTATATAATCACAGAATTGACTTTCGTTTACTAAGAATGATTTTCAAAGTATTCCTCATAAAAGGGAAAAAGGGTTATATGTTTGTTTGTAATTAGTGCAAGCTAATTAGCTGGTCAGTTATAGTCATTTAACAATAAAAATATTAGAAATGGCACCGCATGATTCGTCTCAATAGACATTATACAAAAAAATTGTGAATGAAGCTATCAGTCTTTCCGAATTAGGTAGTTGTAGAATATTTTCAGGCAACTGAGTTGGCCTTAATCATTGACGTAGGTAACATCGAGCAATAAGTCGTAGACTTGCAATTTTATCAATATAACAAACAGGCAAAGATGGAAGCTTCATGTAAATTTTTTTCAAATGATCGCTCGGCGAGCACTTTGACATAAATAATCACTTCTGAGGTCTCCACAGGCGTTTCTACAAATGCCTGCCAAACTATTTATAAGTGGGTACAATACTAACGTAACATTTGCATTATAATTTTCTCGAACACCTTCGCTGGAGAATTATGCGAATGAAAATAAACGATCCCCAAGTCAAGCTAAAAGTCTCAAACAACACTATAATTCCATCATGCTATATCTGTCAACCAGCCAAGTATTTCCTTGATCATTATCATTCTTGGCGTTTTCTTGGAAGCCTGCCGATTAGCTCGTCTGGAGCTTTTGAATATTTTATCAAATCGTCCTCAACTTACACACAGACCCCCTTTCACGCTCCGATTGTGACTACTTATCAGTTTTATTGAAAATGGAACATAATTGGATAATACCGAGAGTTTTGTAATGAAATCTCGTTGATTTCCTGTTGGCATTGATGATAAAACGGGCACTTCTTGTCATTTGTAATTCAATAAGATGTGGTGTTATTATTTCTTGGATGAAATCGTCTAAAATGAATGAGTGCTGTTTGGTGTAGCTTGTCTAGACACTTGAGAAGTTGAAATGCAGAATGATTGTGCCAATTGTTTGAAAAATGTTACCACTAGAAAGCTTTCTCGGCTTCATTTACTTCTGGGAATGAACAGTTGGAAGTATTGCCCTATCTGTCATCTGCCAAAATAATGAAAAATGTCAAAGTTCAAAACTTCACCATTTAATTATTCAAAAATATCCGATGGTTTGAAACCAGAATTGACAGGAATCAAGTCTTCAGTTGCAGTTTTTCACCACTTTCCAGTCGGGCGTGATGAATTTTCAAAATTTCTCCTAGCCGTACCTGAGAGGGCCTCTCGCTCGTGTTTTGACCAGAACGACTCGCTTTTGATGCAGGACTCCACTCAAAAATTCATTTCTGCTCGGGGATCGATTTTTTTTTCAAATCCAACTGATATCGAGAATAGACTGGATTCGGCGTCGTGCGGAATGGAAATGGAAAAAAAAAAATTTCGAAATGGACACGGTTTCAGTTTTCCGACGGTAATTTTTTCAAAATGAAATTTGCACATTCCGTGATTTTGAAAAAACTGCAGTGCGAACTTCGAGATGCGGTAAGCCCCACAAAATACTCATTTTAGGTGCAGACATGCTTAGAATGAAAATTGGAGAGAAGATTCAGCAATTTTTGGAGGGAAAACTTTTCGGACACACGGTTTTCGAGTTTTCCTCTCTGGAAAAGCTGCAAATTTTTCATCTTTTTGAATTCCTATAGGTTCCTGGATACTAGTCGGGAAAGTTTGGGGTGAAACAACCGATTTTTTTTTTCGAGTTGCATACGTGATTTTTATTTAGCGATTACCACACTCTCATTTTCCGTACAATTCGATGAGAAGTAAAAATCAACAGGCATCAATTCACTCAGAACATAATTCAACCATAATTATCTGAATGAAATACCGCATATGTTCACTAATTAATTATTATTATTACCTGCTAATTATCACTGTGATTAACCACACGCAAAAACTTGACAGTTGTTAATTTTTTCCAATTAGTTCCTATTTGATCATTTGTTTCGTTAACAGGTAAGGCAATAAGCACCAGCTTCCGATTAACGAGGAATGTTGATCAAGATGTTTGAAACGTTAAAAAATTGATCGGGAACTACGAGTATGCTACCTGCTCAGTTAAACGTCTTTATTTAGCATGGCTGAAGCAAGCCGCCTGTCCTAATAGTTTTCTCACGAACAAAAGCATGGAAGCACCTTGCAAATTAACGCTAATGAAAGATTTATACAAAATACTGGCAAAAACAAGCAAATTACAGGGTATCCTGTACCATCTCAGCTGGTGTGGGCAAATATGATCTGAGCTCGCTCAAGGTATGAACATACACACAAACTAATTTATTTGCATTGTCTCCGTTTGTCTAGACACTCTAGTAGGTAGTTGAGTACTTACGCTTGTTTGTCTGACCACAGCTTCATTACTGATAATCAAATAACATATTTTTTTCAAAATCGATCGGCGTAAATTGGAGTGGTTACAGTCGAACACGGACAATACCAGTACCATTTTTAACGCGTCTTGTACATCTTGTAGAAAATATGCTGGGAAATATAAAACAAAACTGAAAAAAGCAGCTTCTTGTTCGTAGGTACTTTTAGAAACAATGAAGCAGGTTTTTATTTGCGGTCAGCGGGTAACCGCACCTTCGCAGCTTTTTTTGTCTTTGGCTCTTTGGTCGGTGGTGGAATACAGGTGAAAAAAAAATTGGTGGAGCATCAATGCTCGCGCACATGTGGATGTGGATGGCCAATTTCATTCATCATTATCCGCATCATAAAGCACGATATACATTTCGCCGGGTGAAGATTGATTTTTGAATATGGTTGAAAGAGACAATGGATCCTCTCAATCATACGACCCAATAGGGGGTACAACCAAAGCTTTGGAACCACCAGCAGAAGACCAGACAAAGAAAATACATGCATGGCTAGAAAAAATCTGTTGTGTCACCCTAAAACTTTCACGACTGGTATCCAGGAACCGATGGAGTTTTTGAAGTGAAACTTCTATTCTCGCGCCTAGATCACAACACACAACTAACGCAGAACCACACATGGGAGTGAATTCGCGGTACATGTAACGAGGGTGTGTAACGCGGAGGTGTAACGTTATAGTGTCAGGCCCTTGGGGTGACCAGTGTCTCGTCCGAGAAAATGGGAGTAAGCTGTTGCCGCGTTCGATTCTATTCTTTACAGTTAGTATTCTTTTACCGCTTGCATTGTGTTTTAAGGACAACAGCTTCTATCATAAACTAAAATTTAATTTTATCGATGAATTCTAACTCAACGGAAGTGTCAATTACAGCCGAAAATGATTAATTTATTTTCGTAATGCGTATCGCCAACCTGTCGCCGACACTGGACTCCTCTACTTGGTGTTGCGCAGGGATGTTGTGCTGGTGACCCGACAGGAATGGTTCTCGACTTGGCTAAAAGTTATCATCGTGACCATTGCGTGGCGCTCTCATTTTTCTTTTCTGTCATTTGTCTGCTTCATGACAATTCATGTTCACATGTGCAGACGATTACCGTTACATTTTCGAATCGAATCGAAGCAAAGTTCCGAGCTGTTTTCTTGTTAATTTTTGCGCTTTGTTGATTTGTTTATGTTATTTTTGTTTTGTTTTTGTTATTTCAATTAAAATTAATACCAGATCGAGTTTTCCAAACGACATTCTTATACTTTGTGGAGATTATTAGATTTCCATGCTGTGCCTGCCAGAACACAGTTTTCACCGTGCTGTAATATAACGGGGAAAATCGTACAGTAAGAAAATCCGTCACGATGTCACATTCGCATAATTATTTGTGGAGAATATTATTGATGAAAATAGATATTTATTGTACATATTAGGGGTATGAATGAGACTTCTAGTGAAAGCGGTACACACCTAAAAACACATCGATACTGCATTTTGGAGTGCAGTAACGAGATTTTGCATGGGCATACTTTATACCGAGACAAGCGATTTGACCCGCAGCACTCGATATTTTGTCCCTTAGGGGGCCAATGGGGGCCCTCCAAATTTTCAAGATGCAAGAACTTTCGCATGACGATCATTAGTATATTGTCATGTATGTAATAAGTGGAGCTTACGGATCTATTGAAAATGTTTTCATCAATTGTCGTCGTGTCCGATTCATTCTTCACACTTGAAAAAAAAAATTCTTTGGCGGAGGTCAAAAAAACTCTTTTTATTTTTTCTTCTATGCAAGAAGACGATACATTCATATGTTCTGTTGCGTTCCCAACTAAATCGCATTCCCTAAACCTAATTATGAAGAAATTTTTCTTGTAATAGTATTTTTCAAAGAAGTGACCTCTTATTCAGTACCTCTTTTCCAAGAGCATTTCTTTCTATGTCCCCAGTGGATATACTCGTAATTTTTGCAGGAATGGAGACCTCGAACTCTTTTCTTGGTAGTTGCGAAGCAACATGACTATAAAACGCCCAAGGGAGCCCAAAAAGAATTCTTTTCTGCTGGGCCGTCCAACTTACGATATTTTGATTTAATAGTAGGAGAGACGCGAACCAATATTCAATCCAGGTTGCAGGCGCAGGCGACTTGGTTTCAACAGAAAATATTCTTCCATGCCGTGTTTTATTGTATCACAACAAAACCCAGAGTCGTTAAGTATAAGTAGGTATATTTTCCGGTAGAACTTATTCGCCTGGACTAGATCTCATTCATTTGCGCGTCTCCCCTACTACAAAATCAACATGCCAAAAATTTGACGGCCCAGCAGAAAAAAAAGTTTTAGGGCTCTCTTGTGCGTTTTGAAGCCATGTAGCATGGAAATTACTAAGAAAAGAGTTCAAGCTTCTCATATCTGCGAAAATTGACAGTCTTATCCAGTAGAAACATTGAAAAAAATGCGCAGTTGAAAAAGGTGTACTGAAGAGGTCACCTTTTCTCTAGAAAATTATACTGCGAAAAAATTGTCTTCATATTTGGGCTTACGGAACGCGATTTAGGGAACGCAACAAAACATATGAATTTATCGTTTCCTTGCACAACAGAAAAAATAAAAACAGTTTTTTTGACCTCTGCGAAAGAATTTTTTTTTCAAATGTGAAGAATGAATTGGACTCGACGACATTTGATGAAAACATTTTCAATAGACCCGTGAGATTCACTTATGACATACATGACGATACTCAATGATCATTTTGTGAAAGTTCTTGCATCTTGAAAATTTGGAGGCCCCCATTGGCCCCCTAAGGGACAGAATATCGAGTGCTGCGGGTCAAATAGCTTGTTTCGGTATAAAGTACGCCCATGCAAAATCTCGTTACTGCACTCCAAAATGCCGTATGCTTTTGCGTACCGCTCCCACTATCCATGTGATGGAGAATGAGAGTTCAGGCGCCGAGCGCAGCGAGAAAAGAAACAAAAGAAGTCTAATCGTGAAAAAAATCATGTCGAAAGTATTCTGCCCTTTGAGTGACTCATAATAATAACATTAATAATAATAAGATTGATAATAAGAAAAACAAGACGATACAAACCGTTAGGGAGCGGGTATACGAAAAGAACACCTCTTCGAACGTTGTTTGCTGATTGATTCATATCTATAGAAGTTTCACTTCTTCCGAGGGTGACTATGGTCACGCACCCACGTTTTTTTGTTTGAAACGTCCCTTCGGGTGGGGAGCTTGAATTAGAGAGAAAGATTGAGAATCATTTGCAGGAAATTGGAAACTTTGTCAGAAAAATTTGAATTTTCTGGGAAAACCTCAAATCTCATTTTATTCCAAATCATCTTATTGTAAAAATCGTTAATTGAAGCTCCACTTCAAGCTCCATCATTCAGGTTTGGTCTTGAAAACCCAGGCCGGTTTCACATTTTCAACCAGGAAGTTCTCGGAAAATTAAAAAAAAAATGGTCGGAAAATGTTCAAGAACCAGTTATCTCTTGTTAAAAAAAAGGTGACAATATGTTTACGGGATAAAAAGTTGAAAAATTTGCAGTTTTTCCAGAGAGGAAAATCGAAAACCGTGGGTCCGATTTCAAAAATTTTTTCCTGCAAAAATTAATTCAATCTTTTCTCTCCAACTTTCATTCCCGGCTCGTCTGCATCTGAAATGAATATTTCGTGGGGTCGCCGCATGCCGAAGTTAACAATGCAGTTTTTTTAAATTCCCGGAATGTGCAAATTTTATTTTGTAAAAATCACCGTCGGAAAACCGGAACCGTGTCGATTTAGAAAATGGGTCTGCACGACGCCCATATCAATCTACTTTTGAAATCAATTGGAATTTTTCGAAAAAAGTCTATCCCCGAGTAGTAATGCATTTTGGAGTGGAGTCCTACATCAAAAACGAGTCGTCCTGGTCAAAACACAGGCGAAGATAGTCAGGTCAGCTAGAGACTTTAAGAAGAAAAAATTCGGCCAAGCCAAAGACAGGAACAATTTTCTCTGTTTCGTCGTCTAGGAAGCAAGAGAAAGTAGAAACTATCACTGATCTCAAACGTCATGAATTAGGCAGGCAGAAGGAAACCAGGAGAAAGTGAAGCATATTATCAACTTATGATGAATAAGAGTGAAGAACAGCTGAAATTCCATTTGATGAAGTTAACTTCACCGAGAGGACATTAAGCTGGAAGGGTAAAAATGATATTCCATGATCTTGTCAACCTGATGGTGGGGGCTAAAGGAACCAAGAGATTGAGGCATCCGATGGAGTGTGAACACAAGGAAGAAGAAAGGTACGAGAGAAAAAACAGCAAACTTATACGCTGACCGTGGGTTCCACAAAAAAGATAATACGAGATTAGTTGATTCGCGATTTTTGTTTGTCAATTTGTTGCTGACTAATCAATGGAAATGCTGGTTTATTAGTCAATAATGAAAAGATGATAGGTCTAGTACAGATTTCAAGCATTTTTTTCTGGTTAATCGCCTAGCAATCAGCAGAAAAAAGTTACGTTAATCTGCAATCAGCCTTGATCGCTGATCATCTTTTTGTGGAACTGACGGTGAGTCTTTACAACAACTGCAAGAGAGCTCTAAGCAAAAACAAAATTCTGTCCATGATGGACGTCTGCAACGAAGACACCTACTTTGCAATAAATACAACTTTATTACTTTA
This sequence comes from Anaspis maculata, assembly GCA_949128115.1. Taxonomy (NCBI): domain Eukaryota; kingdom Metazoa; phylum Arthropoda; class Insecta; order Coleoptera; family Scraptiidae; genus Anaspis; species Anaspis maculata. The sequence continues at coordinate 123,926,500 of OX421961.1, forward strand.
CTAGAGAGTCCTACAAATGCCATCCGAGAATTCAGAGTCTGATGGCCAGTTCCACCAGCGAATTCAATCATTGTTAGCTAATTGAGATATTTTCTCTGGTGTATATTGGCTTAGTGACCACAGAAACCCAAGTTTCACGAAAGATTATGGAAAAATGTTCAGACCACAACAGCTTTATGAGTTTATATGCATTTTCCGTGGTCATTTGTATTTTTGTATTTGTATTTGTATTTATTTGTACGTTCCATTGTAGCCTGTACACGTCATAGAAAAAAAAATTATAACAATAGTGACAATTAACACTAGCATAGCCACCAATGAACAATAACGTCGTACATAGTTACACAAGCATGTTACAACACATCACACATCTTGAAATTGTAGTTCAAGTACTCATCCCAGCTGTAGAAGGCTTTTTGTATCAAAAAGTGCTTTATTTAACCAACACTGACTTAAAATCCATCAGACAAAATGTCTCATTCAGCTAACAATAATCAAATTAGCTGATGGAACTGGATAAAAGAGTCCTCCAAATACCATCCGAAAAATTCATTTATGACTGTTGAATATCTAATGATTTTTGTCTCTCCAACTGACCCTTGACCAGTTATCGATGAATTCAATTCTATACCAGACGATGCTAGCTAGGTAGTAAGGAAGGAAACCAAAAGACCATGATTAAATAATCTCGTATAATTAAATATCATCATAATAATTAGGTGGTCTCAAGAAAGTGGGAGAAAATAATCCAGGATGTCAGATCAGAACACCAGAAGAGCCAGTGCTGATACGGATCAATTCCTGCACACAGCGAAAATGAAGATGAAGGCGATAATTAAGAAATTTGGATATTGAAAATAAAAGAACAATGATGAGATGTAGAGAAATTAAAGTTCACGAAACCATACCAAACGTATAACCAAGAGTAGGTACACCATATCGAAGGTATTACGAGGTAATTAAAAAGAAACAGGACAAACTGAGAGGCTGGTTATTGAAAATATGATATTATCCTAGTCGGTGGAGAAGGGAACAAAGAATCACTATTCTGATATTGTCCTTTATACTCAGAGGACTTGAGGTCAGACTTTTCTTTATTATTCACTATGATACCTGAAACGTATGAGGGGAAACCTGTTATGAGGGAACATTAAAGAATATTGAAGCATTATGAGAAGTGGAAGAAGATTAGCCGGGAAAACCTCAAATCTTCTTCCAAATCATCTAGTGAAAATTGTCAATTGAGGCTTCACTTTAAGCTCCACCATTGAAGTTCGGTCTCGAAAACCCAGGCCGGTTTTACATTTTCAACCGAAAAATTTCCGGGAAATTGAGAAATCAAATCTTTGGAAAATGTTCAAGAACCAGTTAACTTTTGTTCAACAAAAATAGGCGGAAACCTGTTTTGGCAGGAAGCAACACAACAAAAGAGTCAAATTAAGTCTGCCTTTGCAATTTTCCACCATTTTCCAGTCTGGCGTCATGCATTTTCGAAATTTCTCCTCGCCATTGCCACCCGAGAGGGCCTCTCGCCCGTATTTTAACTAGGACGACTCGCTTTTGATGCAGAACCCCACTCAAAAATTCATTCTAGCTCGGGGATTGACTTTTTTCAAAAAATTCCAACTGATATCGAAAGTAGATTGGACTTGGCGTTGTGTAGACTCATTTTTAAAACCGATACGGTTCCAATTTTCCGACCGTATTTTTTTTGAAATTTGCACATTCCGTGAATTTGAAAAAACTGCAGTGACAACTTTGACATGTGGTGAGCCCCACGAAATATTCATTTTAGGTGCAGACATGCTCATCTCTGTACCAATGCGTCTGACTGCCTCACTCGCTTTTCTTTCTACATAATTTGGTTCCTAATGGAAAACTGCAAATTTCAAACCTTTCAGCTTGGGCCGACGACGCAATAGGCCTGGTAATAGGCTAGAGAATCACTTCTTTTTGTCTGATCGGCTGAAAAGGGTTATTGATTCTTGAACATTTTCGGGCATTTTCTCTCAAAATTCTTCAAGTTTCCCGAGAATTTTCTACTTTAAAATGAGTAACCGGCCTAGCTTATCGAGATCAGACTCAAATGATGAAGCTCAAAGCTCAATTCTTCAATCGTTTCTTCAAATTCCAACTTCCCACCCGAAGGGACGGACGTCTCTTAATAAAATTTCCATTCGTTCCATTACTACTCGTCGGGGTAGTTTTGGGGTGACACAACCGATTTTTTTCCGTGTTGATGGATCGATTGCAACAGAACTTTGTGAACATGCGTCTAATAGTAGGCAGACGTGAAAAAAAAGCCTTCGGCTCCGAAACGTCGGTCAGGTGTACCACAACATGATCAAATAGAAACGTCCGTTTTTTTCACATCTTGAAAAGTTCCACAGATTTTGATGAAACTTGGTACATGAGTAGGATGTGAAGGGTGGAACGTTTAGATGAAATTTTGTTGACATCAGATGATTGTGGCCTCCAAAACTGGAGAAATAATTATCCGCGGCGAAGTATAAGAACTAATGGTAATTTTTACAGGCATCTGGGAGATCATAATTGGGGGATACTTCGAAAAAGTGTTCAGGACAAAAATCAGCCCAAAAGAACGTTTCATTTTCCAAATATGATCAAGTTGAATAAAGAAGTTGAAGTTGAAAAAATATGATTTTAAAAAAATGACTTTTTCTAATCATTGGAGAATTCTAAATTGTAAATTTCTTGGTAGGTTTTATTATATGTTTTACTATATTATATATTTTATATATTATTATTATATTTTATTTTATATCTTCGGGAATATTTGACCGATTTTGATGTAATTTGGCATATGTGTGGGAGCCTTGAGTAACAATGTCTGGTCCAAAAAAATTTGTGACCGGTTGATCACAGCCGCCATAATTAGAAAAAATAATCTCGAAGATAAATAATTTGATTTGATAATAATTTGATGGAATTAAAATAATCGACTTCAAGGACCTTGCAAGAAGGATGCTACGATGAGAAGTCCTGCGACAGATATTGCGACAATTTTTTATAATAAGACGAAATAGACAAAGTAGTATGAAAAACACGTGTCACAATTCCTTCTTGTAATACTTGTATATTGTCAATAGTCGTCACTGTAACACTAGTTTCACAATATACTAGTGCAGATTTGGCCTAGGACTCCTAGGAGGTTACTTATAATATCTTGTGGACATTTTGGTCGTGAGAGATTATATCCTTTCGATAATGTCTTTTCGACATTTTTTTGTCCTTCGTCTCAGGACATTGGGCCTTATGAATAAAGATTAAGCAATTGCTTTTGCTTAAAATCTACCAGCAAAAAAAAAGAGAATCATTTGGAAATGAGACTTTAAACCAATGTTATTATTTCAATCAGTCACTCAAATGTTCAATAAAACCTGAATCAAGGAATTACTTGAAGTTTCTGATTTTTTGAGAATTTTTTAAAAACAAAAAATCAAGCAAAAGCAATAGGGTAGTGACCACTATCGAAAAATATAAAAAAAAATCATACTTATCGAATGTGGAGCCTTAATAACAAGACTACGCTTCGTGAAAATTCGAAAAAAAAAGTTGCAAGTGTCTCAAAATCTGCCTTGAAAGTGGCTACTTTTGCGAACAATTTCAAATCTATCGAGCTGTAAGGCGGGCTGTGACGTTTCAATCTTTTGACAGTAGTGGGGATGACCCCACCTCCGTTGCCTGTGTGTCAGTGTTTAGGTTGACGTTTGCCAGCATAACATATAACCATTGAAGTCTGATGTAGTTTTGAAATATTCATAAATCATGTAAGATCTTACCAACTTTCCATATTTTCAAGCAAAACAACTAAACAACACGAATCACCGTACGGATACACAAAGCGTTAACAATATAACAATCAGCTGTTATGAGCGTTGACGGGTTGACGCTAGTGCTTTTTGTAGTAAGTTCTGTAGTGTTGTCAAGCCTGCTTCTACGCCTATGAAAGATTGTGACGTCATCGCGCCAAATTTGAAATGATCAAAAACTCAAATATTTTTTTTTACCAAGAAAACTTACGAAAAAAAATCTGTTAACTATATAGCGCCACTTATCAAAAAGTGAACTTTAAAAAAAAATTATAAAAAAAAATCGGTCACTACCCTATTGCTTAATCTTTATTCATGTGGTCCATTGTCTTTAATACATTTGGTCTTTTCGAGATTTAGCCCGGTCATTTTAGATTTTAACCCGGGAAAAATTCCCACAAAGCTGATTTTTTTGCATAGTGACCTTTTTGACCCGTCTGAGCAACATATCAAAATACTCGGAAATTTCGGCATTCGCGTCATGGATTTCAGGGGGTGAAAACCACCCTCATATGATGACATGGTGCTGGTTTTCCTCATTTTTCTGTCAAACGGTAACTTGGACGTGAAATAGTAATGGGAGTAAAAATATTTCCCACTAAATTTTGCATCGAAAAAGTTCAATTGACTATACGGCCAGTCTTTACCCAATTCTAGAAAAAAAAAGCGGTGCTGGAACCAGATAGGCACTACTGACCAAGAATGAACACCTTGCTAACATAGGTGTATGTCGATCACGTTTTAAATTCAGTAGAAATTGAAACGCGGTTGGCCATGTTTCCTAGGGTGTAACGGACGCTGACAGACCAAGTTACGTGAAAATGGGCTTTTTGTGGCGAAGTCCAGTGAGGTTAGGAAATTTTGACATGAAATGTCAATTCTGGCGTGTCCTTGCATCATATTCCGCTACAGTGTTGCCTTGGCTGTTATGACTGTTATCTTGTCAGAATGGCAGGTAAGTGACAGAGTGCCGAGCCGTTCTAGATTTTAGACACTAGGCCTTCATTTCTGACCATACATTAGAACAGTTTTCTCAACCTAGTATATGATATGATGGTATATTATGATTCACTATTTTATTCAAAAAAAACTGTTCACCAGTCGCTCATTTAAACTGGAGAAAGTCTACCAAAATCAAGACGTCTTGAGCGTTCATACAATCTTGCAACAGCGCTGTACTCGATTGACAGTACGAATTCAAGGTCATCTGAGGAAATATTGATCCAACATTACAAATTTGAGCATTCCCAAATATCGCAGAATTGCCAACTTGGCGTGCAAAAATTACCGTTCTAGTGCTGAATTTACAAGCTGATCGGCATATAAGCTTAGTATAAAGCTAGGAAGGTGGCGTGTAATTTAAATTTATCAATTTTAACTGTACAGCTATAGTGAGGTACATAAAAAGTCAATAAAATTGTCTAAAAAACAACAACTTATCTTTTTTTATGTCTCCGGCAAACTTCCAAGTCATTTCAAAGTACCTAATTGCCAGATCAGCAGCGATAAGGTAAAAGGTGCTAAATGTGGACTAAATAATTAACTACATCCAACTCATATTATGAGCATAGTTGTTTTAGTGGATAAGGAAAACATTGTTCCAATAAGACCGTATTTTTTTTGACTAGTTCGACATCTGTGGGAAAGAGGTTATGGCAGAACAGAAGTTTAAGCCGGTTGAAGTTGATCAAAGGGACGAAAAAGTCGATAGCTGCAACTGTGAGGTTGTAATAATTTGAAACGAGACAAGATAGCAACAAGACTTGCGGTTTTATACTTGACAAGAAAAAAAAACCTTGAAAACCTACAAATAATGTATACCAAATTCAACAAGGTACCTACTCAGCAGTGTAATCATTAATTAGTTAGTTGTTCACTATGTTATTTGTATCCATTTCTAATGCAACATTATCAAGGAACTTTTTTACCTGGAAATTACAAAAGGTTTTGCTGAGCTGCACACCCAGTCATTATCGATAAAAGCCGTATATGTGAAACTAACTACCTATATGAATTTAATTATGAACTATAAAGAGCATCGCTTACTTTTTTATTGTACAAATTACAAAGCTCTGGAAATCGCCAGTCTTTCACGTTGACAACACTACGTGCGTATAATGAATCGTTGACCTTTGGCAATCGGGTGAACCTCTAGCTCTAACTGCCATGATTTCAGGCCAGCTAAATTGATCGTGAAAAGTTAAGCACCACCAACAAACAGATTGATGGATCTTGGCGCAGCTATGGGCCATTGGCCACTTTTTGATATGGGTACATTCGAAATTAAGTACGGTAAGATATGTATTAGCCAACAAAAAAAATAGCTGGAAATATCGCGCCGCATCAAAGATAGCATCACTCAACACGTCTTCGGGTCGTACATTGTAATTATTCCAAACGCAACATAACTTGGAGGTGACTTTTGGATGCGAGAGGCACCTAAGCGAGCTTGGCAAGGTAGTGCAAATTGAGTGACAGTATTGTGGCGTGCAACAAAGAGATGAAAAAATCGAATTTCACGGTTTCGGTGCTAGAACATTGCTGGAGGATTCAAGTTTTTCGATGTAGGACAGCTGGAGCTGTCACGTTCTAGCTGGTAGCATCGCGAGCAGCGGTATGCATATCCTCGTAAACTGCACGTTACACGTGCTCGTTAGATCATTTATCAGCAAGGCGTTTTATAAATAAATGCATCTGCAATAGACATTGTACACAATCTTATCTGAGCTGTTGCTAAGTATACATCTCTAGCCCCGCAAAGCCAAAAGGTTGTATAAACTGTATACAAACGGACCAAAATGCATCACGCAGCGGCCGCAGAGTCCTTGAAAACTTTTTCAGAGATTTATTCAAAATTTTACACACTTGGCACTGAAATCGCTCTAGAGAGTCACGTCACGCACCAGGCGGGCATGCATCAGGCAATTTCGAAGCCGATAATAACAAGACCGGGGAATTTACGGTCAGCGATGGTGTCGGGTCTATGGGTAACTCTTACCCACCTGCATTAGCGTTTGTTAGTTATCAAACATTACTGTTACGGCATTAAGTAGCACTAGCGAAATGTAATGGTTCCATAGATGCTTCGCATAAAACTGGAGATTTGCTGATGGTGGTTTGGTGACACTGAGGTTTGTGTTGGCAGCAGAAGTGATGGGTGCATTACATTCTGTTTGTTGCTCACGTTTCCCGCTCTGCCGCATTAAATTGTATAATATAATTTTTAGTTATTGTATTATATGCAGACGTATAAAGTCAAAATATAAAACTGAGCGCGTGTGTTAAAGGGACTTTATCGCCCTGAGCAAAAAAGCTGCGAGGACGCTCGGGCTGAAAAGCGATGGAGTTGAAGAGAACTTATATACCAACGACTATTCTTATCGTTTCCAGGGTGCGGGATTATGCAAAACTATTGTATTTCAAATGCAAAATGCCATACTAAACGACTTTTAGTTCTTTCTTTGATGTACGTGTTCGTTTAATATTGAGAATGACCTCGAGAATGACCTTTTCCTGGCATTCCAAAAAATACAATCTTCGACTATTTTCGTTTTGACAACTTCCTGTTTAATCAAAAATGACCGGACGTGTCGAGGTGGTATTGAAAACGGCTTCAAAAGGTCTGCGATCAGTGACCTGCTCGAATTCCATATTAGATAAAAGTAGAATTGCTTCAGGCGCCAAACCACTGCGAGACTCTCTTTCTCAGTTGGAGTGTACTGCTGTTCCGTGGATGAGACGCGCCTGCAAACGAGATGAAACGGGGTGTGTGATCCTTGAATTGGAGAAGAACGGCTCTCACTGCCATTGGGCTTGCATTTTCTGTTGGATGGGTGAGAAGCTAATCTTTCAGTGTTCGATCAGTGTTCGCTTTAGTTTTTCAAAAATTCCCTGGGGGCCCTATTTTCGGAAACGGGAACGGATCATGTCACATCACCTAGCCAATCATCGCATCAGAAACATAAATTCCAACCAATCACAGCTCGACGTGATGTGGATGTGATCTGTTTCCTGTTCCTGAAAATAGGGCCCCCATTCCCTATTATTTCTAGTACCTCGCCGCGACGTTGACTGTACTGAAGAGAATTGAAAGATCAAAAATATTACATTGGAAACTCTGACAATTTCAGGAAGAAGGGGCGTGGGGTTGAAAATTGAAGAAATATTTTTTTCAGAAAGAGAATTTAATTCTCTTCAATTTGATGTATCGCAAAGTGGGTAGTGTCATTTGGAACTTCGAAGTTGGGATAGGTGGGAGTGAGGAGACTGAAGATAGAAATCCGCCAATGTATGTTTCAGATGTCCCCCTCAATGTAAAAATCGATCTGTTCGAGCTTTTTTCAAAAAAATGAGGTGAAATGCTCGAAAACCCCTCTGTTCTATTTTCGTTGCGCCACCCTGTATAGTAATTCTTTTATTTCTTTTGACGAGCTGTTTTTTTGCCGAAGTGGGTCGGTCGACACTCTACATATTGTGGCCATAGACCCTGGCGTCCTTGTTCTAGAACAAGGTCCAATTCGAGACAATAACTCGAACCCACCTCCCAAGCTAGCTGGCCATATTGTCCGAAAGTCGTTCACTGACTTTATTGATGTGATACTTTATTCAATCATTCAGTCAAGTACAAAAATCTCGTGACCAACTTCAGGGGAAATTGTTCAAGGAATGTTTTTCTTCTGAAATTATTGTGAAGGGGAAGCTTTCAAGATGAGTACAGGCGAGTGCTGGCCCACCGGGCAACCGGGCATTTCCCGGTAGGCCCTCAGCCATCAGGTCTTGTGGCGCCTTTCTTGTTTTTTTTCAAAATTGAAAAATTGTATATTTTTTTTCCAAGCAAGCACTGAGTACCCACCTAGATACCTAATCGATTTCCAGACTTTTACAGCTAACGTATCAACGAAGTCCTTACTTGGATTCTTTTGAATGATGACGTTAACATGTTCATACGTTTTCGTAATAGGTCAAGTTTTTTCCCGTGTTTCTTGATCGATTCCAATACAACTTTGTGAGCATGCGTCAGGCAAACGTGAAAACAAGCTTTTGGCTCCAAAACGTCAGTCAGGTGAACCACAACATAAATAAATAGAAATGACCGTTCTTTTTTCACATCTTTGGAAAATTCCACTAGAGTAGGATCTGAAGGGTGGAATGAGTGGAACGTTTGTTTGGTTAAAATTTTGTTGATATCATATGATCGTCGTGGCCTCTAGAACTGGAGTAACAATTGCCGAAAATACTCACATTTTTATGAAATCACATGAAAATTTGACGCCGCGGCGAGGTACTAGAAATAATAGGGAATGGGGGCCCTATTTTCAGGAACAGGAAACAGATCCCTGATGTACGTGTTCGTTTAATATTGAGAATGATCTCGAGAATGACCTGTTCCTGGCATTCCAGGAAATACAATCTTCGACTATTTTCGTTTTGACAACTTCCTGTTTAATAAAAAATCACCGGACGTGTCGAGGTGGTATTGAAAACGGCTTCAAAAGGTCTGTGATCTGTGACCTGCTCCAGTTCCAGTCCCATTAGATAAAAGTAGAATTGCTTCAGCCGCCAAACCACTGCGCGACTCTCTTTCTCAGTTGGAGAATACCGCTGTTCCGTGGATGAGACGCGCCTGCAAACGAGATGAAACGGGGTGTGTGATCCTTGAATTGGAGAAGAACGGCTCTCACTGCCATTGGGCTTGCATTTTCTGTTGGATGGGTGAGAAGCTAATCTTTCAGTGTTCGATCAGTGTTCGCTTTAGTTTTTCAAAAATTCCCTGGGGGCCCTATTTTCGGAAACGGGAACGGATCATGTCACATCACCTAGCCAATCATCGCATCAGAAACATAAATTCCAACCAATCACAGCTCGACGTGATGTGGATGTGATCTGTTTCCTGTTCCTGAAAATAGGGCCCCCATAAACTATTATTTCTAGTACCTCGCCGCGGCCTCAAATTTTTATGTGATTTCATAAAAATGTAAGTATTTTCGGCAATTGTTTCTCCAGTTCTAGAGGCCACGATCATGTGATATCAACAAAATTTTAACCAAACAAACGTTCCAGTCATTCCACCCTTCAGATCCTACTCTGGTGGAATTTTCCAAAGATGTGGAAAAAGAACGGTCATTTCTATTTATTTATGTTGTGGTTCACCTGACTGACGTTTTGGAGCCAAAAGCTTGTTTTCACGTTTGCCTAGACGCATGCTCACAAAGTTGTATTGTAATCGATCTAGAAACACGGGAAAAAACTTGACCTATTACGAAAACGTATGAACATGGTGACGTCATATTAGGTTTGTTTTGGCAGCGATACACAACCGTTTCCAACCGTTTGGATTCTGCGCGCTTCCGTTAAGCCGTTCGGGCAGTGTAAACTTCGAGTTGCCAACTGTTGGTAAGCTGTTTGGGCAGGTGCCTCCAACGGTTCGAAAACAGTTTGTGGACGGTCAGAGGAGTTTGAGAATTAAAAAGAAACTGGTGATCAGACGCATGCGTACGCCTTTATTCGCAATCGGGCGATCTTTGATTGATGGCGTGGCGCGTAATGTGACAGTGTGACAGTAAAGGTAAATAAAGACGCATTTTCGAGGTTAATTTAAAATAGTTTTACCTGCTGAAAGTTACATATTTACATTAATTCGGTAAATTTATCAAGGGGTTTCTGATGCGACTAACAAAGTTGTTGACGGGAATCGGTTTTTTTTGGTTTTTTTTCCGTCAAGTAGAAACTCCTCCAAAAAGAAAATGTACGGATATTGCTATCAAATTTTGAAAAATTTTGATTTTTGAAAATTCAAAAATTAGATAGCATTGACCATGTATCTTTCCTCAAGAAAGTCGCATGCCAAATATGAACTTTTTATTTTTTAAAAAGGCACCAAAAATGATTTCTCGTAGATATGAAAAAGTGAATTAGTAGAAGTCATTTTTGGTACCTTTTTTTTTTGAAAATAGAAAGTTCAAGTCGCATGCGACTTTCTTGAGGAAAGATACCTTGTCGATGCTATCTAGTTCTTGAATTTTCAAAAATCAAATTTAAATATTTTCAAAATATTTTGAAAATTTTCAAAATATTTTGAAAATTTTCAAAGTTTGATAGCAATGTCTGTACATTTTCTTTTTTGATGAGTTTGTACTTGACGAAAAAAATAAAATAAAACCGATTTCCGTCGACAACTTTTTTAGTCGCATCAGAAACCCCTTAAATAAGACCTCGGCTTGGCGGGGAAAACTTGACAAGTTGTTGTGTCCCTAGTTTCAACTGGAACCGCTCGCTACGCGTTCTTGCAGCAAAAACTTCCCAACCACTTGAAAACTGGTGGGAGTCGAGTATGCGCGCTGAATCACAGTTAGCAAACCGTCCGCAACTCGCTGCCAAAACAAACCTAATGTTTTCTACATCAAAGTGCCTGCATTGTTTGTAAGTGCGAATTTATCTTTCACCTGTAATTGTTCATCGTGCAAATTATAAGTAATGAAATATTTCAAAGTGCTGGTAGCGTTCACAATTCAATTCTTTGGTCCGTTTTATAGTCCAGTCACTATGTTCAAAAAATAGTATCAACTTCGGAAAAATTAGTAAAGGGGTTGAAATTTTGTACACATAATCCTCTGATAGTCTTGAATGACCTATAAAAAGTCCCCTAAAATCTGAGCTTAGGAACTTTGGATAATCACTATCAAGTGTTGAAAAGTCGTTTTTTCGGGAAGAAGTCATTTCTTTACAGCAAGATTGTCTTTTTTGTAATTGAATGGATGCGTATTTCCATCTTGACAATCATCATGCACTATTTCTACTTTTGCGTGGGTGGCGGATTCATGATGGCGGCCAAGAAGTAAAAACAGTTGACTGTCTTATTTCCAATAGTAGCAGACGTGGAAAATGTCGAATGATTGCACTTTATTTCGGACATAATTCATCATAAAAATACTAAGTTATACTTCAATATTTGAAGAAATCACTGATTTATTGAAAAAAGTTGAATTGTGAAAAATTTTCAGATTTTTCAGAATATTTAAAAAACGGTCGAAGATATTTCGGAACGGTCCACAAAATCTTCGTGAGCATAAATTTACGAATATACAGGGTGATTTAAAAGTCTCCAGCTGCTTTGGTTCCTGAGGTTGTTTTTTTTATATTACACATCCCTTAACCTGCTGAATATGGCGTTTGCATGGGTATAGCTGATATTTACCCTGCAACTACTTTTACAATTATTCAAAAACTAGTAAAAACATGATGTGCAAACAATTTTTGCATTGTGGCAATTTCTTCAGACTAAATAACGGTAATACCAAACGCGTCGAGAAAAGAAATGAAGAAAAAAATCTTCAGGAACCATAATAGCTGAAGACATAAAATCACCCTATATATTCGTTATTTTATGCTTACGAAGATATTGTGAACAGTTCCGAAATATCTTCGACCGTTCTTAAAATATTCTGAAAAAACTGAAAAATTTTCAAAAGTCAATTTTTTCCAATAAAGCAGTGATTTTTCGAGATATCGAAGTAAAACTTGGTATTTCCATGATAAATTATGTCAGAAATAAAATGCAATCACCGGACATTTTTTAGGTCTTCTATTAATGGAAATGAAGACAGTCAACTGTTTTTCCTTCTTGGCCGCCATCTTGGATCTGCCATCTGCGCAAAAGTAGAAATAGTGTATGGTGATTGTCAAGATGATAATACGCAATCATTCAATTACAAAAAGGACCATCTTGCAACAAAGAAATGACTTTTTCGCCGAAAAAGCGACTTTTTAACACTTGATGGCGATTATCCAAGTTCCTAAGCTCGGATTTTAGGGGCTTTTACAGGCCGTTCATGACAATCAAAGGAATGCGTGTACAAAATCTCGACCCTCTACTAATTTTTCCGAAGAAAAAAGACATAGTGACTGGACTATTAGAGACCTACCTCCCCAAAACACAAAATCTCTGAGAAACGAGAAATACAGGGTCAGAGTCCGCAATACCTATAATAGCCCGAGTAATAACCTGATTTCGTGAGGATTGCCATCTCGAAGTATTTGACTTATGTCATTAGTTCCTAGTGAAGCCTGAACCTTGGAGCTCTAAGTTGTGTGTTATAAACAGCTCTGAAGCTCACCAGATTACTCACTGGCTGTGCAGGTGCAGCTGAACTTTAAGAAAGCCTCGTAATTGTCGTTTATTTGAATTGATTGATTTTAGATGGAAATGTAAGTCAACGTTTTTGATAATGATGATCCAGCAGCGGCTAAGGAAACTTGCCGATTCGATTTCTATCAATCCTCCACACAAGAAGAAGTACACACAGTAGGCACTGCAGCGTTTTCTATACGGAGGGATTTTTCATTTCAACGTCCTCGCTAAGAAAGGGACCAACGGATCTTAAAAAGATACCTGGCATTTAACCACCGCTCCAGTGAAAAATCTAGCTGTCGGTGCAATTAGTGACAATTCCTCCAAATTCACCTAAAAGGCGGAGTGAATGAAAGTAGAGGTCACAGCACTTGGCACAAAATCGACCCGTTCACCAAAAGTCATCGGCCGAAAAAATTTAATTCAGAAAATGATCGACTGGAGAGGCAGTACTTTCTTTCTATCTTATCTCAAGAGCGATGGGCATAAAAACCGAGAATTTCGGCCGTATGCGAGACCAACAAGTCTATTCCTACGACTCCCCAGGTGAAGACAAGCCATCCAGGGCGAATCAAAAACAAAAGGGAAGAATACACCAAAAAGTACACCTTCACGAAGATATTTTCCCGAAGATGTATAGAAAACACGTGCTTTCCAGAGTCCACGTTTCCCAAAAGGCTTTTGCGCATACCTGTGAAAATAGGCAGTTGCAAAATGTAAACATTGGGTGATTTCCGAAAGTAGCGGTGTATTCTTGGTTGCCTACCCTAGTTGCAAATCTTCACTTCCCGTGGGATTTGGACCGTAACAAGTTTTCGAGTCTGTCAAGCACAATTCACCTTTCCTATTTACACGCCCCCTCTGACGTCATAGAAAGATGCGTACGCGCACGTTGCACCGTGCCCTGTCTGTGTGTTGTGTTTTGACATATGTTTTTAAGGTTATGCCAAATCAGAAAGAGATTTGCTTAGGAAAGCCATTTGCTCTTTACTCCCACACTGCAGAAGGACCTTGCATGGTAATTTCATGCTCTAATCGTCCTAACAAGTCCGACTGGAAAACAAATTTTCAACACATCTACTGTCGCAAATGTTCGCATCAATATAGTCGCATCAATATCATTTGAGTAGGAGTCAAACAGTAGTCAAAGTTGAAGCTCGTAATGGAAAATATTGGCAATATTTTTGTACTTTTTAGGAGCGGCACATATTAGCATTTTGCTAGGTAATCTGCAGTTCCATATATCACATCTTCAACCACATATACCAAGGGTAGAGCAATCCTTCCATTTTTCAATTCAGAGTGTTGTAAGTGTTCATATCATACCGCAAGGTAAGACTTGCATCATCACCGCCGAATGTGATATAACTGATATATGAACACTTGCAGCAAAGATGCAGCAGCCAGACGACAACATTATGTTATAGCCAGCACAACAGAGCTATGTAGCCAACATAATGTTGCAACAACATAATCTTATGACGAAATTACAGAATCACCTCAGCCAGAAGTGAAGTGAAAGTGACATTTTATAAACATAACCTTGAATTTCGTGCATCAGCAGCATGGCAAACTGGTAAAATTGAAACAGAAATGGGTCCTAAATGTTGCATTCGTTCTTGCCGTAAGAAAACACAGACGGGCCAACAGAATTTTGTCTTTTGTTTGGGCTTTTTGAGAAAAAAAGCGGAGAGGCGGCTGACGACGGTGCAGTATGCGCGCGCTTGCTGTAGGCTTTTCTTTCCATCTCATCGAGACAGAGCATAAGACCCTTTCACTCTACCAAATAGAATAGGTGAATTTTTCATCTCATGTACAATATACAAGGTGCCGCACTGCCGCATACATATACAAAGTGTCGCATAGTTTTTTGCATTGTTTAGGACCACCCTGTTCTTTATTATAACAAAAAAAAAGTTGAGAGAATCACGAATTATTGCACCTCAAAATGATTCATTTTCAAGCATGATGCATCCATTTGAAAAATCAAATACAATCATGTCCAGAATATTTTATTTCACTTCCGTATGACATAAATTGTCATAAAATAATGAGTTCTTAAAATTTTAAATGTGAAATGAGCCTTGGAGTATCTTATTATATTTTCGTAATTAAAATGAAGAACTGACCCCCGGTGGCACCTTGCACCAATGAATTTGATCATGAAATAGCTAGTTGAGGATTTTCTCTGGTGAATTATAGGTCAGTGCCAGTTAACTGATGATAGAAAATGGATACAAACTGTTATGGATTGAACATATTTTCATATTTTCTTGCAAAACTGCGTTTTTCATTGGGCACTACGACAAAATTCACAAAAAAGCCCAATCAACTAGTTATTTCATTATTTTTTTTGGTGCAACCGGGTTTGAACTGATTGTGATGATAAATCCCAGTTAACACAGGTGTTTCCAAGAATTTGGCATGACCATGCGACTGTATTCGGCACGGGACGAAAACTTTCACAGGACATACCTATTCAGAAACTACAAAAACAATCCTTCAAACCCTTCAAGGGAAGTTTTCTCTTTCAGAAATCATTATGAAGGGGAATTTTTCCAAAGAAAGGTATCATCGCGTGAGCATTCTGTTCTTATTGAACACAGGTGAGCTTTCGAAGCGAGCTGCTGAGCCGCAATTAGCAGTTAAAAGTACTAATAAGGGGTCTTTTTGCAACGCCGCAGGTCTGTTTCACCCAGTAACGGCGTCATCCGGCAAATTATTGCGGAAATTCTCAGACGAATAGAAAAAATTGACATCAACGTCTTAACTGTCATCTGGTACAGCAAAACTCAATTCTTAATGGGGCACTTTTTTTATCGAAGTAATCGATCGGAAACGTGTGAAATGGTCCCACGGTGATTAGAAATTGACGCACCAAGTTATATTACCGCATTGACTGAGGAAAGATGTTGACGTTTTGGAAGCTTAAGGCTACCACGTTTTGGAATTGAGGTCTCCAATTTTCTGTTGTCTCTCTTTACTGTGACGTCATGCGTATAAGATATGGTTAATCGAGGTCATTGGGCGCTTCCCAATAAGGCGTATGAGGACACAATTCGACACATTTGGACACAATTTGACACAGCTAGCGTTCCAATAGCAGTAATAGCACCACATGTCGACACAATCGAAACATTGGCGAGGCTGAGTTTAGAATTGAGCTGGCAAGTGCACTTTGACATTGTGTATCCGTCTTGTCGCAGTTATTGGAAAGCGCCCTATGTTTCTTGAGATATGACATTTCGTTTCTGACAATGGGAAATTTTTCGAATCTGACAAGCGCTCTGTCGTGTATTTATTTGATTTCAGCATGGATTTCATTATTTCACTTGTTCTTACCCTCGTTCTTGCCAATAAGTGTGTTATATGTAGTGTAAAAGTGAGAAGATACTTACAGAAATGGTTCAAGGGTGTTGTGTCGCTCTATGCGAGTCGAGAATAAGACGAATACACCCAGCATAACCATGCACCGGTTCACGAAAGACCCAAACTTGATGGAAGTGTGGCTGCACCAGCACCAGCACCAGCAGGGATCACGCTGCACCAGACACGTGCATCTTACTACGAAAAAACTCTATTACTTCGTCCATTAAAAACTCCCTTATGGGCTCTAGTGACTTTCCCCACATGATAATGGGAACAGTACAGCTATCCGATTCAAAATTCCCGCAAAAGTCAGAAACGAAACGTCCAAACGTCATAAACGTCAAAACGTCAAAGGTGACCTCGAAAATCCATGTATTTTCTATCTCCTAAAATTGGAAAGGTCAATTGAATTTCGACAATCGAGTATGGTAGATTTTCAATTAGTATGGAAGCAGTGAATTGTGACTAAGTGCAGAGCAGCAATGAAAATTCAATCTGAACACGCTGTATCTCATCGGCTCAGGTTACAACACTGTAAAATAAGTAAATGCTAAGTAGCTTATTTCCGCTTCCAATAAAGCTCGAGTTGAATAAACGCAATGTTGGAGGATCTTTTTGTCAGTGCTAGTCAGTTCTCGATGAATAATGATTGATTATTAGCTTTTATGGCTCACCCGTGGTGGTCAAGTAGTATTTAATATGACAATCAATATTACGGCGGAAATTGCCATTAGATGCCCAGGCACTTTGAAAATAAATTAAAAAAAGCCGGTCTGTGTTAATCTCGAGTTAGCGCAACTTTGAATATTTGTTGGGCGTTGGGTGGAACCCATCAGTGTTAATTTGATAAGTGATTCCCTACAATTATTTACGTACATCTGATTTATAACTATCCATGGCTCACATTTTTCGAGTTGCGCAATATTGGCGGAATAAATAGGTATTGAAAGATAGAAATATGAATACTTGATTGCAGAATTGTACTAATGCGACAGTTGCTATTTCAAGTTTGGGCTGCCGCGATCGAACAAAACCATTTTATAAATGAAAAGCACATGTTGTAAGTAGGTGCATAGGTACTATAAATATTACGACTCGGATTATTCTTACACTTGTACTTGTGGTGATACAACAGCCTAATCTCATTAGTCGAGTCGTGCAGAAAATACAGGTCAGCCTACCACACCCATAATCAACCAAGAGGCAGGGATTCGGACAATAAGTTCCTCCACAGGTTCAAGGTCACCTGCACCTCTACGGGGCGCTGCTGCCAACTTCACCTAAATCTGTCAATTAATCTGCAGGCTATATTTACCATTTAGTTGGAGCATACGTAAATCTGAGATTGGAAAATTTTATTTGAGAAACAGCACAAAAATGCAGGCAGAGTCGAGTTCTTCATATTAAAGCAAACATGGCCTGGAAATTAAATGACAAGACGTGAAGATGGCAACAGCGCTACAGGATGGTGCACTTAGGCATTTCCACATGACGTCACGAGCTCGTCAGTGTTGCCAAGCTAGTTGAAATTATAACCTCAAAAAAGTGTTCGGGGACAACCCGTGTTGCTATGATTGAGAAAAAAGTACTTTTTGAGATTTTGGATAACTTAGGAAGCAAGTTTGTGCATGATAATTGTTCATGAAACTCTGGCGCTTCGATCAATACTGATAGTTAGAGATGTGCCGCCCCAAATAGCTCAATAAACAAGAAAGTTTGTTGGAGTGCTTGAATCATTTTCGTCGAAAAAAAAAAAATCCGTGGCTTTTTCGGGAAACTAGATTCCTGGAAGAAAAGAACATCTCAGGAAGTATCTCAAACTGCCAAGAAATGCGACTCAAAGACATCTGGAAAGGAGAAAATATGCCAGTTTATTATCCTGCCGATAAGGTAGAAAGCTGACTAAATTGTTGGAATACAGAATAAATGTGAGATGATTTTACAAATTATCCATTACTAAGTGCTCTTCTGATTTCAGAAAGTATGGCTGTGGCAAAAACTGTGACCTGTGGCGATCTCGAAATGGGAATATTCAGCGACCGAGGAATTTCTAAGTTGACCACAATTTCACCTCAAATCCTGCTTATAAGAAGAAATTTCAGGATTTATTAAGCAATGTGTCTTGACGCGATGAAGCAATCAACTGAAAATTCAAGATTGTCAAGTCAGGGGTACGACTTGGTCATCAGAAGATACTCGGTGTCGATCCCATCTGGTTCACATGATCACATGTGCTTATATCACAGCGAATATTACAACTACAGTGAAGTAGAAAATGGAAATTATTGTCAATTCAAACATCCAGGCTTGTGGAAGCAATGAAGAAAGCATGGCTAGAGATGTAGAGAGCTCAATGAACGTGAAAGTTGGGTTGGAGTGGTTGAATCTTTTTTTTTTTTGAGGAAAAAATGAGAAATTGATGGTTTTCTCGAAACGCTGGGCTCGTGGAAGTACGAAGTATCACAGAATGTATCCCAAAGCGCCAAGAAATGGAAAAGAGGAGGGAGGAAGGAGGAAGGAGGAAGGAGGGAATACACTTGCAAAAATATACGGAGGTTGTACCGATAACGATTAGGATTGGGAACTAAATTGCTGTAATACAGTTATGATGTTTGCACAAAATTATCTGTTGCTAAGCCTATCTAGTTTCAGGAAGTACCTGTGTCAAGAATTGTGGCCTTCGGCAATCTAAAAATGGGAAAATCCACGGACTGAGGAATTGCTACGTCGACCACAATTTGGAGCCTAGAATCCTCAATAGAACAATAAATATTTGTATTTTCAAGAAATGTATCTTGACACAATCAAGTTGTAGTTGAAAATTCAATATCGTTAAATCAGGTGTAAAATTTCTGTCAAAGAGGGCTCCGGTGACCGAATACATCTTCGGTGGCCGAACAGCTGTTCGAGTTAAACTTCCATGTTTTGCCTCTGTCCATATTCTTCAACCGAAGTGAAGACATTCCTGCACTTTTAAAATATAAAATATAAACTGAAACTATTGTTGGTTTCTTTAGTAAAAGCTGGGCCTCAAGTATTTGGGTGATTGGGAAGCACAAACCGAAGAGGTACATACCTAGCCCCTCACAAGTCATATCACTTCAGCAATGCTAGGAATGTAAACCCCCAACATTCAGGTGAAGTTTCGTGGCAAAGTCCAAGCCCAATTTCGTCGGAAAATATCAATTTTCACCACTACCCTGTGCAGGTAATCTAACATGTTTGGCTTGCTTTTTCACAAAAAACACACTTTTCACGAGAACTTATTTTGTAGGCGCATCAAGGACATTGATTTGAACTTGATACAGAAGTTTCAAACTCAAACTCAAAAAGGTAGCCAAGGAAAAAATGCAGATACTGGAACTCCATGAGCGCCTTGTAGTTCGGTTGTCCCCGAACATTATTTGGTTCTTTGGCGGGCAATTCTGGACAGTTGGCAACGCTGCTGTGACGTCAATGGAAATGCCTACTTGATTTCCAAAACGGACCAGATAGTTTTCAATAAGGAAATAAGTCCCAACAGGCTGGATCCGGTTTGGAATGATCTTTATAGCTCTAGCTGTGGCATACCAATTTTCTGCCGGATGGAGATGACGGCTTCATGTCGCGTCGCCATCGCCAACAAGAAGTGCAAGAAATTGGTTTGTGTAGAATATGTAATTTCGGGTCGTCTAAGAAAAAGTAGCATCAGATCTTTTGTGGTATAGTGAATTGTGAACATTTTGCTAAAGATCATTTCAAGCCGATTTCCAGCATGTTGGGGATAGTACTTCCTTGTTGATCTCCCTGGTTCCCGTACTATCATGATATTCGATTGTTGCAAACTCGCAAATTTCCAACTATCGACTTTTAGGCGAAGACAAAATGACAAAGAGTCTGATGATTTTCATCCTGAATTGAGTGAAGCTATATACGCCCGCTGTCGAATAATTAGGCTCGTAGTTTTCCGCGAAAAGAGAAAAACCCGCTTACAATGTATAACTGGTTGCCTAGGGGGCGACCAATTCTCTCAATAGCATAACGCCTGCGGTCGACTTGAGGCGTTATTTAACTCTTAATTATTACTAAAACAGCATGCCTTTTACACAAAGATGTTGCTCTAATAATCAAATACTCTTATTGTACTGATGCTGGTAGGTGATTCTTAGTTAATACGGCAAAAAACTGGGTAGTGAAACTCACCGATACTGCCGATGTTGACCGAAGCTGCGGGCATCGTGGGCACCGGAGTCATCTTCCTGACGACCGGCATGGGAGGGTTGGAGCACTGCGACGAAGCCGACGAGTCGCAATCCAGACTCCGTTCCATGGTGTGTATCGGCGAGGGGCTCTTCTGCTGCAAGGACAGCACGTGCGAATCCGAAGCCAGGGAGCTGCTGCTCCTCATCATGGCCTCGTCCTGGGCCTGGGCCCTCCGCAGGGCCGTCTGCATGGCCATCACCCTCTGGCGCTCGGACGTCAGCCGGCACTTTTCGCACTTGCACGAGCGATACTTGCAATACCTGAAAAGAAAGAAAATGGAAGCTTGTAGAACCACCCAAAAAAATAGCCTAAAACAAACTGAAAACAAAAAAGTTGGCACCGCACCTGAGTGTAATACGTGATCACACTTTATAAATTATACAGGAAGGTGCTTGCTTGATAAACGCATAGGCAGGAGGCAGGTATATGGCGTTCCTAACTGGTTGCGGCGGCGTTTGTTATTTTTTCACGGTGAGCAGCAATCTGCCTCATTAATCGTTTTTAAAGTGAATTAAGTGACTCCGACGGGTTGCCAAGATCGCAAATGGCGGAATAATGGGAAGAATAATCGTTGAATGATCCAATTTGTAGGCAAATTACTTCATTAAGATCCATTAATCATCGCACATGAATGGCATAGATGTAATCCATGCAGGTTGCTTACTTTTTTTGCTGTAATTGTGACTCAAGTCTGCAATAACTAAGACTAAATCTGTCAAGCGAAGTGTTACACAACGGCTTACCGTACCACCATGCCACCAGACTACGTTTTGACAGGTGATGAGTATGCAGTGAAAACTAGTAATTAGTAACAGTAGCCCTGCGCTCTGCATAATCTTATGATTAAAACATGACGATCGGCACAGTCACAATTGTTGTACAGGGTGGCCCAACGAAAATACAACGGACGTGTCTTCGGGTACTTGACCTCATTTGTTCGTATGCTGTGATGCGCTTAAGGTGCCCATTCACTAGGGAACCCGGTTGGCCAACCCGGTTGGTCCGTGTTGGCTGTCAGGTTGGCGGGTTTTATTGCTTTGCCCACACACTGGCGAACCGTGTTGGCGAACTGGGTTGGCGAGCGCAGTACTTTGGATAGTTGATGAAGACGAAGTCATGAACGTGTCAAAAAGAAAATTACTGGCGCTATGTGTATGTCATACACAGCAAACCATTGAACAAAACAAAAGTGGGTAAAAAAAAAATCGACACGCAAAATTGTATTTCTTCAAGAAACGCAACATTGGTCTAACGACTCAAAAATTAGTCGAAAAAAAGGTAATTTATCTTCAACTTTGAAGAGATATATCCGAGGATATATCCGTTAAGTAGTTACGTACATACGTCAGTTACTTTTACAGATATGGTTCCCAGAGTGAATCTTCACCTTAATTCTTAAATCCTCTATCGACCCTTGAATTTAGGCGGTTAAATCTTTTAAACGTCCTGTATACACCTATAAATAGGTTCCAGAAATAGGTTCAAAAACGGTTTATGACCGTTAGGTACCTACTTCGGCGTCTGCCTACTTACCTACCTGCCTGCCTGTGTCCACTTACCTACTCACGTATCTACCTACCCACCCCCCCACCAAACTACCCACCTCCACCTACGCACCTACCTACCCACCCCCCACCCAATTACCCACCTTCACCTACGCACCTACCTAATTACCTACCTACATCGACGTAAAAATGCATCTGAATACAGATTACAAATCAGGCGTAGAATCGCGAATTTTGAGGGTTTTCTCTTTTCTCATACATAGCTTTTCATCCTGAATCCACAAGACGCGAGAAACTATCAGTGTTGCAAAAAGGAAATGGTTCCTAACTCTACACCATGGATGTAGCTCAACACATTATTTCTTGATGAATTATTGAGCCTTGCGTTTGCCCCCGCCCCTCCCCCGCATCTTGCCGCCGCCTTGATGTGTAACGCGACTGTAATGTAGCAAAAACAAAGGAAATCAAGTAGGTACCTACCTACTGTTAATTTCTGATTTCTTGAATTGAATCAAGGTATCCTGTATCACATGTACCTATATTACACACACTGACATGAATAAAATGTCATTCCCTCGCAGATATTCTTTTTCATAACCGTATCAAAAAAACAAAGTATCTAATCTACTTCGATGATAATTGATCATTTATATCTAATTAATATCAATATTCCATCAAATAATTCAAATACCGTGATTAGCCGTAGTAACTATCCCTGATGTTGGTTGTTATGTTGGCCAACTTACCCATTCACTGACGAACCCAACAACGAACCCAACCGCGTTTTCAAGCTCGCTGGAAAACCGGCCAACTTGGTTGGGTTGGTGTTGGCGCCAACCACACACTAGCCAACATCCGGCGAACCCAACCGGGTTGGTCAACCGGGTTCCCCAGTGAATGGGCACCTTTACGAGAGGGACATGATTATGGAGTCGCCAACCTAGACCCAGCCTCCTGGAAGCGGATGCAACCCTCCATAAACACTGAAACCGGAAACCGGCGATATCTTGAAAAACGATTGCCTTGAATCGTGGAAAACAGCTGGCGCTATGGAGATAATTGAAAAAGCTTCAAAATGATGTATCGATTGACTCAACCCCAAATTGCTACATCAAATTTTCGGGGAGCTGCCACCCCGGCTAAGGGGACAAAACTGCACTTTTTTGTTTGGTTGACCTTGACTTCTAAGCTCTTCAGCCACTAACTGATATTTAGAAGGTACTTGAAAGGTCTCCTAGAAAATAAAATCGATTTATCCGAGCTGTCCTGAAAAAAGATATCAAGTGTCATAAAACCTTTCTGTTGTGTTTTTGTTGGGCCACCCATATGGTCTACCATAATCTTCCGGTTTAAAGAGTTAAGTAAATCCACTATCACAAGGTGGGGCAAAAATATGTAATATTGATTGGGGTACTTGCCAATGAAACAGATTTGGCTGAAAATACTTTCAATCATCAACAAGAGATATGGCAGAGAACCTTTGGGTCTGCCGAGTAGGTGTGACGGCTGCGGCGCTGCATTTGACCTGCAACACGGTCTAGTGTGTAAAAGAGGAGGCTTCGTTAAAGCAGGACATGATGCTCTTCGGGACGAATGTGCTAGTCTGGCAGAAATGGTGTACGGAGGTGTAATTCGAGAGCCTGTCATGAAAATGGCAGACGCTCGCACCAGTCAGCCTGCCCTTATAGGAGACTTGATGGTCAGGGGAGTTTGGGAGGCGGGAAGGGTAGCGTTTTTTGATAATCGCATCATTGATGCAGACGCTACTTCCTACCGCCTCCGAAATCTTTCCTGGCAGGCCATCTCCAATCAACATGCCAGCCAAAAACACCTCAAGTACGACAGAGCTGCTGAAGATGTAAGAGCTTCCTTCACTCCCCTGATATGCTCGTGCGAAGGAGCGTTGCACAAAGAATTTATAGTTTTCCTAAAAAGGCTGGCCTCGACAATGGCGGAGAAATGGGACAGGGCCTATTCTTCAATTTTGTGCTGGGTCAAGGTGCGAATTCAATTTAGCCTAATACGGGCGATCAGCATGAGGCTACGTGGCACCAGAAAAACTATTCGTGGGGTGGGAACTGAAGACGGGGCAGGGATTTATTTAAATTAAGCATTTATACAATTAATTCTCATTTACTCTCATTTATACACTACTTATTCTCTGTAAATTATTTTTGTAGTTTCATAATTTGTATAATAAAATCAGTAAATCAACAAGAGTAATAAAGAGTATTTCCTGAAAATTTCCGGGAAATTTATCAATGGGTTAAAAAGATTTTTTTAATTTTTTATTTTTCAAAGGGTTGGTAGTAATAGTTCTTTCTATACAGATTGGGCTCTTCTGCGACGGCGTGGACTACAATTAACAAATGGATGCATGGAATGCGTCAAAATTTGTGCTAGAGCATGTAGAAGTATAACATTTTGCTAGAAAAGTAAGCAAGAAACTAAATGATTGCTCGATTTCTCATATATTTCGATATTAAAGTTGAAAAACGTGTGGTGAGATTCTGATCCGAGGATGGACTGTATAACTGGTTGCCTGCTCGTTGACCGTTTGCCCTCTGTTTATGTTTTAAACCCACGTCCCACGTGCCATGTGCCATGTGTTAACCTCAAATATTTGGCCGAGAGAAGTCATCACATCAGAGAAAAGTGTCCGTCGATTTGAGGTAAACAATAGACTTTATGCTTCAATTTTTACATGGTTTATTCGTTTGTGGCACGTGTGTCAGTACTAGTACTGTCAGTTCGGAATGTTCGGATGTAACATTGGTTGCCTAACCTGATGATAAAATAATACGAAAAGGCCTGATCGCTCACTGAACCTTCTCGTATCCCTCTAGCATCCCGCTATCAGCCGCGCTTTGATGTCCGTCTGTCTTGTAGTTAAACTCCTCCTACACGTTGGGAGCGCGATCGGTTTTTTATTTTGCAAATTTCTTGCGGATGGGAATAGGCACAAAAAAAATTGTTTGGCCGCCTAAGGAAATTTATGAACCGTTACAGATCCAGCCAATGAAATTTGGAGAAAGAAATTAAGCAATTCACAGTTGAAAAACAATTTGGATTCCCTCATTCTTTATTGCCATGAATGGTACATTTTTCATGTCGGTTAATGTTCAACGAGTACGTATTAAAAACTGCGGTGTGAGCTTTACAATCGAGGTAAGTCACGAACAATTACGGATACATCATTTTCATGCATACATCCAGCAAACGAGAGGTGCAAGAAGAAATGGGGAAAATTTTTGCAGAAGAATTATTTTGAAGGCTTTATTCTCAAGGAAGATATCATCATTTTTGTGCGGTGAATCTATACGGACAGGGAGCCCCGACCGGCCAACAATGACGCTTCGTTATAGGTACAAACACCCAGTACTCACTTGCTGTGTCCATTAAACTCTAGCAGAGTGCATTATTTGTTTTAAACCTAAATTTCAGGAAGTTTTCTCATATCAATACTAATATGTGTTTGGGTGCGAAAGCTCGTACAAAAGCTTTTCCTTGCTTGATGTACAAAGAACGATATTCAAAACATCATTTGCGGATGTACGAAAACAAAAGGCACGCATGCACAGAATGTTCGTACATGATCATGCGCAAGGATTACTTGAAACGACACTACTCCCGGACGATCAACGATTTGGACAAGTTCGATATAATATGGTGACAGACGGCTTCAGTTAGTTTCGGTGTCACAACTCTCTAGTGTTTTCCACGCAGACAAACGCACATGATATGTTGAATTGTTATTCCATCAACATCAACGATACTGGTGGTGCCTGCCACTGCTTACTCTCCAACTAATTGTTAAGCACACTTGCACATCTCTATTCCCCGAAAATTCCGCAAGGGTTCAAATTTGGCGCCATAGGCGTGGTAATGTAACTAGCACCCTGGCGGCTGTTTCTGTTTACATTAGCTCTACCCTGTCTGTCCTTTATTCTTCAAGCCGATCTAGTGTTGAGTGGACTCATTCCACAAAATCCGCTGTAATTTCAACCATCTTCCAGTTTTGGGAGATTTGAATTACAGTACAACATGAGGGGAAAGGTAAGCTATCCGTTTTTCTTGAAATTATCGGAAAAAAATGAATAATTTTGGTTTTTCAACGTAAAAATGTGAATCACGTGGTGCTGTGCATCGGCTTGTATTTTGTTGTTTACTACAATGGTGCTTCCCATTGATTGCGCAGTCACAGCAGAAAGTTTCCAATCGCGTATTTTATTAAACCCACGTGTTGTTGTTCATCCACTTCATAAAATTCTCATTTATTTGAAAAAAAATGCGATTTTCTCCGTTTCTACCATTCGAACGTGTGTAATATGTGACTATGTAGTAACTAAGTAACATGTAGTACGTGTGTTGTAGAATATAGCGTGTTAGGTACCAAGTACTTGTTACAAACTTCTCATCGAAGATGAAGTCAAAAAATAAAAAAGTCATGGTTCTGAATGCTTTCTCAAGAATAAGGGGGATGAACTTTTCAAAATGATTTTTTCAACTGTGGTTTTTGAACCGTTCAACCGATTTTGATCAAATTTGGAACAAAGTCTACTGAAAGAAGTCCCTACCGAACAATAATAATGTGTCTTGTTAAAAAAAATTGAAGTTACCATATTTTTCTTAATATTTGATGAAAAATCATTTACCAAAGTTTGTATCAATTATTATTACCTAACATCATTATGTTACATGATTTATGTACCAGATATTTGGATTGTTGATCTACTTATTTATTTATTACTTTTTACTGACGATGTACAGGGTGTTCACGTATAAATTATCCCCCCCCCCCCCTGGAGACTTCCTCTTGGAAATAATTTGAAAAATGAAAAACGATTCTCATATGATGTTTTCCGTAGGCTTCGAATCTGTCCAGGAAAATTTTCTGTGGTATATCGCTTACAGGTTGCAGCATCAAAATTTTCGTTCAAATTGGACACCTAGTATTTGATTATGGAAATCGATTCCGTTTCAATGCTAACTATAAATATATCACACTTGATGGGTTAGTCAACGAAAAACTTGGAAAAAAATTTCATGAAATTGCAAAAAACTCAGTACCTAGGTAAATGTTTTATCGTTTCGGTAAAATGGATTTGATTATAGTTTGAAACTTTCACTTGACTGAAATCAACAGTAAAAACTCGACAAACAGATTATTTTTCCAATTTTTTTTGAATTTTCATGAAATTTTTTCAAACTGACAAATTTTTTCACATGTGTTTTGTTGAATAACCTATCAAGTGTGATACCTATTTATAGTCAAGTAGAAAAGCGGAATCGATTCTCATATCAAAATACAGGGTGTTCAATTTGAGAAAAATTCTTGATGTTTCACCCTGTAGCAACATACTCACCACAGAAAATTTTAGTGAACAGATTCGAAACCTACGAAAAAATCATCTGAAAATCATTTTTCCTTTTTGAAATTATGTCATTATACATATAAGGGAAAGTTTCCAAGGGTGGGGGGGGGTAGGTAATTTATACGTGAACAGCCTGTACAGTCGCGAGCGCATAAATAAAAACACTTTTTGAAAGTGTCAATTTTTATATTGGAATCGAACACTTCGTAAATGTCTAAAGCTCGAGTTATAGACGATGGAATCGTGAACGCAGGCGCAAGCGTAAGAAAATAAACTCCAATCACTATCGACCGAAAAGGAGGAGGAGCCAAGGTGGACACTGGCAGTGATTAGTTACGCTTGCTGTTTTGTTTACGCTTACGTCGACTATGAACCTGGCTTATTGTCTTATGTTTTCTAACGGAACGTTTTGTTTCAGTGGCGTAAGAAGCGTATGCGAAGGCTAAAGCGCAAGCGCAGGAAGATGCGTGCGAGGTCAAAGTAGATAATTGGTGAGTTTTTCATGAAATCATAAAATTCAGTGTTCATGCCCTCGGGGCGAAAGCGTTTTACACGTGGTTCAAAGTTCAACGCGATCCTCTTGGGGGCTACATAAATGCCATGATTCCACCTGATCCTCCTAATCAATAGGAAATTCAGTCTAAGGTTGTGGTACACTTGTTTCTGAGTAAATGTCTGCGGTGTTTAAAAAAAAGTAGCTGGGTCAGCTTTTCCCAGATATCATTCTGAAGCCTGCTACTAGATACTTTGAAAATCAATTCTGCTTAACCCATCACCAATCCCTCCGTTTCGTGACAAACTATTGCTATTTTTCGACTAGAAAATTCTTAGTAGCATTCAGTGCTGTCGAGATATGGATGTGAGATGTGTGAGATGTGATCCACTGACGGGTTTGATTAACGACGAAACACAATTTTTCAATTGCGGGATCACTGTTGCCAACTTGAAGGCAAATTTGTAGCTTATCTTGGCTATTATGTAGCATATTTTTGCGGAGAACGTAAGTCTGAGACTAGCGAAACCTCTGTGCCGTTTCACAGACATTTTCTTTCCTTAAACTTTGATTTGGACGAGATTCGCGTTTTTTGTAAAAATTTGCATGCTTATATTGGAAAGATATTTCAAGACTTGTCAGGCTGCTCGCAAATTATTTTTGAGTAGCTCTGAAGCCTCCTGATTGGCTCAGAATTCATTGGAGCATGGTGAATTATTTAAGGACAGAACAACGAAACAAATCATGGTCGCAACAGGTGAGTTTTTTGGGCATCTAACCTCATTTGTTTGAAAAAAGCTCAGGCAGGTCGAGGAAGACATCTGAAACATACAATAGCGAATTTTTATCTCTAGCCCCCTCAACCCCACTTACCCCAACCTTGAAATTCAAAATTACACTATCTACTTTGCGAAACATCAAATTGAAGAGAATCAAATTCTTTTTCTAAAAAGAATATTTTCAAAACTTTCCACCCCACCCGCTTACCTCCTAACATTTTCTGAGTGTCCAATTTAATATTCTTTACCTCTCAATTTTCTTCATTGTAGTCAACGTCATCCTGCACAGGAAAAAAGGAGAACATTTTCTGTGGAAAAAGTGCCACCTTTTACCCCTTTGCTCCTCCCCACCACCACTTCTAAATCAAAAATGAAACAACCTACTTTGTGATAATATATCAAATTGAAAGGAATTGAATTCTCTTTCTGAATGAAATATTTTAAAAATTTCCAAAAACCCCCTTTCTCTCCTAAATTTTTTCAAATATTCAATCAATTGGGGGAGGGGTTGAGAATTTTCAAAACATTGTTTTCGGAAAAAGAATTCAATTTCGTTCAACTGGATGTGTCACAAAGTAGGTGGTCCTTGTTGAATTTTGAGCTTGGGGTGGGGAAGAGCAAAGGGGTGAATTTGGGTAGCATTTTTCCCACCGTTAATTCTCTTCTTCGATGTTATTTGGGATGACGCTGTCTAAATTGGGGAAAATTGAGGGGGATTGGGAAGAAATTGAGGACAGTCGGAGAATTTCGGAGAAAATGGAGGTGGAGTTGAATAATTTGAAAGTATTTTTTGAGAACGAGAATTTAATTCTTTATGATTTGATTCAGATGTCCCCCTCAATATTAAAGTCGATCTGTCTAAGCTTTTCTCAAAAAAAAAGATGTGAAATGCCCAAAAACCCTTCTGTTGTGTTTTCGTTGGGCCAGCCTGTATGTAAAACGACCGTTTCTCATTATGATGAAATCTTTTCTGTTTCAGAAACACCATGTTCGTGAGAAGACCACTAGAACTTACCCAGTGGACTGTTAATTTCACACTGAACCGATGTATTCAATAACTTCAACGCTATAATTATAATAAAGTTATGTAATTATAAAATGTATCAGTCTTTTTTATCTTTATACAGGGTGTCTCAAAATTCCGATCTTCGGGAGTCCGAGGCAGTTCACAGCAATGCACAGCAATATCACATTGAGTTTCGAGTGAAGAAAGTGGGCAAGGAATGGTGTTTCTCCTTCAACCAAATTTCTTTACGTTCACAATATGCCTCTTTGAGAAAATGCGCTACTGAGACTCACGCACGTGAAGGCATACTCACTTGTTTAGTTCTGTTTAGCTAAAACTACATGTAGAAATGAGTGAGGAGTGCATTTTCACAAGCAAAGTTCCAAATGCTGCCTTTATACGTTGTTTCAATACATTTTAAGGCCAACTTTGTTTTAGTACAGGAAACATGATAAAAAAATTGCCAAAACCTCGGCAAAGATATGAACGTCCTGAAAATTTGATACTCTGTTCAGAATTAAGTGCCCTACTACATATCTCAAACTGCCAAAAATCGCACCCCGGGGCTTCGAGTTATTGGAAGGGGGGTAAAAAATTGCAACTCAAAATTGAAGGTATAGAACCCGATGGAATCCGTAAAACCAATGGATGCAAATACGTGATAGTTCGACGCATCACATCCCGTTGATACAATTTTGGCACAAAAAGTGTCGATCATTGTTGAAGGGGGGTCGCGGGGGAGGGCGAAACTCGGCTGGGTGGCTCTTTTTCTTCCTGGGCCATGAAGAATCGATCACGACAAGATTGGTATCTTTTCCGACTAAATTCAATGTCCTGAACTAGAATCCGATGTATAAATTCAGACAAAAACAAGTTCAAACAAGTTAACTTGAGAAAACCTGTTTTTTCTTTGACAATTTTCACAAAACTTTTTTTTACTGTTAGAGGCATTCATCTTTGAAAATATTTCAGAAGCCATTACATTGAACTGTATTCTTCGCGAAAATCATCCATTCGATCTGTCACTTTGCTTTTCAAGATAGGAAAAATCGATTTGAACTTTAGTCGGCACAGCCCGTCGTCTACTACTGACCAGAACACTACACCATGCATCTTCAATAGTAAAAATAGCCCAAACTATCTGAAAAATTATAACTCATCTTCGAAAGTTCGAGGATCTGTGCAGAACTGAATTTCCTATAACATAAACAAAATCGTCATAAATAGCATTGCAGGGTATTGAGTTATACTTGAAGGTGCATGCTGTAGTGTTCTGGTCATTAGTAGACGCCGGGCAGTGCCGACTAAAATTCGAATCGATTTTTCCTACCTCGAAAAACAAAGTTACAGATCGAATGAATGATTTTCGTGAAGAATACAGTTCAATCTAATGGCCTCTGAGATATTTTCAAAGATGAATACCTCTTACAGTAAAAAAAAGTTTTGTGAAAATTGTCAAAGAAAAAACAGGTTTTCTCAAGTTAACTTGTTCGACCTTGTTTTTATCCAAATTTACACATTGGATTCAAGTTCAGGACATTGAATTTAGTCGGAAAAGATACCAATCTTGTCGTGATCGATTCTTCATGGTCCAGGAAGAAAAAGAGCCACCCAGCCGAGTTCCGCCCTTCCCCACGACCCCCCTTCAACAATGATCGACACTTTTTGTGCCAAAATTGTATCAACTGGTTGTGATGCGTCGAACTACGACGTATTTGCATCCATTGGATTGACGGGTTCCATCGGGTTCTATACCTTTCATTTTGAGTTGCAATTTTTTACCCCCCCCTCCAATAACTCGAAGCCTCGGGGTGCGATTTTTGGCAATTTCAGATATGTAGTAGGGACATAATTCTGGACAGAATATCAATATTTTCAGGACGTTC
Organism: Anaspis maculata; assembly: GCA_949128115.1. Lineage (NCBI taxonomy): Eukaryota > Metazoa > Arthropoda > Insecta > Coleoptera > Scraptiidae > Anaspis > Anaspis maculata. The sequence continues at coordinate 123,958,115 of OX421961.1, forward strand.
ATATTATTGCGGAGGTCTTGGCAATTTTTTTACCATGTTTCCTGTACTAAAACAAAGTTGGCCTTAAAATGTATTAGAACAACGTATAAAGGCAGCATTTAGAACTTTGCTTGTGAAAATGTTCTCCTCACTCATTTCTTCATGTAGTTTTAACTAAACAGAACTAAAAAATACCGACTGCGGTAACAGAGACCGGCCAGGAACCATATTAGCAGAATTTACCCCTAGCAGGTATATTAACCGCAATACAGTGCCTCTGGAGCAAAATCTTGCGTGGCGCCACATCTGGAATTGCGAAGGAGGGTCTTCTGAACAAGTATGCCAAATTTCATGCTTTGATCACAAAATGCACAGACCATTCCGCTAACCCCCCCACTATACTGCCACTCGTTTCTTACCGTAAGTCTATGTGAACGCTCAATGCAAAAACCTATAGTTTAGCTTTTTTACCATACCGTTGCCACTGCACTAATCCTATGTGGATGCGGCAAAGAAACGTGTGATTCTAAACGCACAAAATTGATAGCCCAGGTATTTTAGGTGCTATTCAAGTCGAAGCGTGAACTAATTTATGGTCGGCCAAATTTTTCATAAAACGACAGTAAAGAGTGTCTGCTAGAACATAGGTACCAAAAGTCCCCTAAGATTCCGTGTCGGCGTCCCCCTTTTTGGGGCGTTTTTTCTGAAATATGACAGTTACGTTATTTAAGTATAACACACAGATATTGGGACGGACGCCTGTCACCCGGAATAGCTCAGTGGCAAAGGCTCTGCTTTCCGATTGATGGATCGCTAGTTCGATTCTCCTTCGAGACACAATTTTTTTTTTTCGTGAAAGTGATTTTTTCCTCCTCCTAAAAATTACCCAAGGGATAAGAGTGCCTATTTTGAAGCATTTTCGACTTTTTTCCTAAGAAAATGAATCTATTAATACGAGTTCTGGACACAATAAATAATAAGCTGTGATGCCCTCGGTGATGTCATCATGGCTTTCTCATAACATTTTTCAACTCATAAAATGCAGTTACCTGCCATTGCGAAATTGTATTTGGGTATTTTAAATAATAATGCTGGACGAGCATTTCCACTAGTCCTCTAGTTTGTGTGTCCAGAACTCGTATCAATAGATTTATTTTCTTGAGAAAAAAATCGAAAATGCTTCAAAATAGGCACTCTTATCCCTTGAATAATTTTTAGGAGAAGGAAAAAATCACTTTCACGAAAAAAATTGTGTCTCGAAGGAGAATCGAACTAGCGATCCATCAATCGGAAAGCAGAGCCTTTGCCACTGAGCTATTCCGGGTGACAGGCGCCCGTCCCAATATCTCTGTGTTATACTTATAACGTAACTGTCATTTCAGAAAAACGCCCCAAAAAGGGGGACGCCGACACGAGATCTTAGGGGACTTTTGGTATGTTATAGCAGACACTCTTTTTTGTCGTTTTATGAAAAATTTGGCCGACCATAAATTAGTTCATGCTGAAACACGATAGTACCTGGGCTATGAGGGGAAATTTTTTTGGAGCTTTCTTACGAAAAAAACTGGTAAGCAGATTTTATCAAAATTTCACATTAAGCAAGCAGGGGCGGTATTCTAAAGGTCCTCAAACTCCAAACTCCTCCATTTCTGAATTTTTGCATTATAAAGTGATATGACTTTGAATGCACCCATGTACCAAAATCGACTTCCTTAAACTGAGATAAAAACTTTATCGATTTTGAAAAGAGTCAATTTTTTTCTGTGGTAAAGTGGTAACGTGGCAAAGAAAGGCTAAGACCTTTAGTTGAGGACGTTCTGTGTGGATTTTGGTAATTTTGTTGGCAGATAGATGAGTTGATCTATGTTTAGACTTGAAATTACAACAAGCAAACATGCCTCATGGGCATGAGGCTCAGTAGCGCACTTTTTCTAAGGATTAGTGAACGCAAGATATGTTAATTAGGGTTCTACGTTATTTGGGCAGAAGTTTCAATATGGCGGCCAAAATAGCAACAGGATCATGAAATTTGGCTTAAAAATCAAAATGATCGTACTATTAGACAAGGGCAAGTTCCAAGTTTCATGAAAATCGTTCCTAATTTCGTAGGCTAATTTCGGGACACCTGTATGAGGAGCGGCATGGTCATGAAGCAGGGCAGAGTTGAATTCAGAGCGACCGAAAATGCTGTGCGATATTTCGTGGGACAATTATTTATGTGACTTGTAAAGTAGTAGGTAGTACACCGTAATAAATAATGTATGTTCAAACGCTTGTCTCTGAATAATAATTATTATTATTATTAAAGTAACAAACGCGAATTCGTAACAATGATTAAAAAAGACACGCGGTTATCTTCAATGTCGGTAAATAACTGAACTTGACTTGGATTTGAATGAAGTGAATTTGATAAAGTAAAACTGAACAGAAAAACAAAGTGTAAGCTGTGTAATCCATGTAAAAAGAATAGTGGTTTATCTTTATAATGCTTGACTTTGGATAATTCGCATTTCCGGGTCTTGGCAAGCTAATTACATACCTACAGAGGTGCATGTGTGTAAAATGAGATAGGTATGGGTATATACACGCATACATACATACACATACACGATAAACGACATGTATTCCTGTATACTAATACGCGTGCAATTAGCATCCATCTCGATATCCATCTACTCAATAATAGGTACACAGTTAAAATGCAAAAGTGTTAGTGCTTTTCGGTGCACATGTGCAATAAAAGGTAACTTGTTACAACGAGAGCCGAACATAATATCTATTTTATTGTAATTGGTACTGGGTACAAGGTGGGCACCCTACCTCGAGTATTCGGTTTGATTTCTCGTTGGAATTTTTGATTTTTAAACATTTTGTTGCCAGGGAAAAAGTAAAGCATTGTAGGTACATTCGATACTTATTTGTGAAAAAGAACAAGGCTCCAGTTGACTATTATTTAGCAAAGGCAGCCATCAATTTAGCTAATGGGATAAATTTCAAGAAGCAGACAGTTGCCACTTTGCTCTCGAATTACCATAATGCCTGATAACGGTAAGATTGTATGTAATATGAGTTGAGCAAAATAGCGCGGGAACCGCATTAGGCATGTAAATAACATACGGGATCAGGATGTTTTGTTTTGGGCATCATAGTCCAAAAAAAAAGCTCCCGGTCCGGCCGGCCGGCATCAAAACTGGTCGCAGGAAAAAAAACGATGAAGTTATAAATTTGGATGTCACGCGGACATGCACTTTGCAACACAATTTTTGCCCGTTGTGTGTGCGCAGTCAGTCGATGAGGAAATTAATTTTCTTTATGGTCACGGTATCCGAGATTGGAGCTCGATAAGATTTGCTGCACGTGTGTTTTAATACCGGAGCCCCAATTTAAAAGACAATCGATCAACTTATTCGGTACCTCATCACTCACCGAAGGTGATCCTTCATTTTTGCATGCAGTAATTTTTTTGGCTTTGGTGATCAGGTCGATTATTTATGGAGCTAAAGCTCAAGCTTACCTGAAATATTCCAAATCTATATTTGCATGCACGATGCATAAAACAAAATATATTTTCTTGTGAATCTTTCTGGTTAGGTAGATACCTCGATCCAGTAAGCTTGCTCATGTAGAGTAAATGAACAATTAGTTGTAGCTTGTAGCAATTAATTATGCATACTTCTGGAAGCATGCCCCGCAGTATGAGTATGTATTGTATACCTGCCCAGTGAACAGATTGTTAGGTACTAATTACGATTTGACGAAATTATCAAGCTTCTCGCGAAAAAATGCACCTGGCGCGACGCTGGGGTGTCATTATGCTCCTAAGAAACTGGCTTCTTCATCTTTCAACTGCATCTGGCTAGTAATGCTAGTGTATTATGCGGTTTACTTTAAATTAACTACAAAATCTTGACTTTGTAATTTTTGCTCAACGCGACAAATCAAGTTTTGTCTTCTTTTTTTTTCGTAGACTATTCCAGTCCTCCACAGCTGTTGCTGTGCAGGTTCAGTTAGACCCAGTCAGACGCGTAAGAAAAGAGTGAGAAAATATTTGAACTCTTGTCTGTACTTACAATAATTAATGTAATATGCCATTTATCTCTTACAGTATGCTAGATATTTTGTTTCAAGTTCAGCAAACATATTAATCATTATTCATATGATACTAAACTTGTTGATATTTACACCTTTAAAACCTGGCTACTGTATTACATAAGTACAGACATTAGCGGAACATCAAACGAAAGTTTAGAGGAAGAGCTTTTTTTTGTTGGAGATATTTGCTTTCGCCAATATTGAATTTTTGAATACAAGTTCACTAATCTGAAATATTGCATTTTCTTTGAAACTACACTAGGTACTTGAACGATGACCTCTTCACTCGTCTCTTCAAATATCAAAGATCAGGTTTCTTACCTCCTATTGAAGAAAAATGTTGTCGCCTTCTTATTTTCTAAGAAAATCGACTGATATATCTTAGCTGCGACAGTACACGTCTGTAGTAGATCTTAGCAGAAAACACGAAAAACATTTTTATTTTTGTTCAGGTCAAGAAAAATGTTCCGATTTTCAAAGAGTCAAGAAACCCGACTTTCAAGGAGTCAAAAGAAAAGAACGAGAAAATAACTGTCCTGGTTCTGCCTTATTTTTCAATTTCAATTTGGAACGGCATTAACACTAATAAGGATGTTTCGGGCGTGAACTTGCCCGCGTCGAAGTAATCGAGGGAATAATTGGCTTGTTCGTTGTTCTTGGAAGGGTTAATTCAGAATTTCTGCTCGCTCTTCTGGTGTGTGGAATGTCGATCGATTTATCACTCGATTTATCGTAAAACTCTGCAATGTGCACTGCACGACTACCAAAGGAAAATGTGTAGCCAGAACCGTGTGATGATAAAATCGAGGATAAAATGATGGCCACTCAGAACCAAGTTCCTAATTTTGCCTTTCCCTGTACACACTTATTAACCTTCGCAACTCACACATATATTTTAGTTACAAGATACTCACACTGGGGTCCCCGGGACCCTGATTTTCCAAAGTCGTTGATACATATATGTAGTTTTTTTGTACAACAAGTGACTATGTATATGGATGAAAAGAATCATAGTCTATATATTTTATGGATTATCAAGCATCAAAATACAAAATTGATTGTTCTGGGGTGATCTTTGTCTAACAATGTGAGAAATATACCAAAAAAGTGATGGGTTGATATGATTATTATTTTTTCAAAATTGACAATGCGTTGGAAAAAAAGAATTAAACTTTAAATGTATGTAAGGAAGGACCAACATGAAAAAAAAAATTCGAACAATATAATTTTAAAAGCCAGTCTTAGCGAAGTTGTTGAAAACTGCTATTATTCGCTATGCAGTCTTCGCATTTCCACGCTCTGTGCTCGTCTCACATTGGTTTATGACAGACATAACATGCGTTTTTTGTCTTTCTGTCTTTTCTCTGAGACAGACGACACACTTATCTTCCGTGTCGACAATCTCTCGTCGACCTGGAAGTGGTCACGTATTCCAAAATATAGTTACATGGATCTCACAGTGGGGTCCAGAGTACCCGAGCATAACTTTGGATGCTCTTAAAAACAATACAAAACGCATCTGAGGTGAATTACTGGAAGTATAGGTGGGCGAAGGTACAAACTGAATTTACATGGACGGGTGCTGCCCAATTTGCAACCGTTAAAAAATTATCGAAAAAACAAAATTCGCTCGGGTCTTTTGGACCCCAGAGTGAGGTGCGAAGGTTAAATATCGATAGGAATGGAACAAGTCAACTTTCCCACAGAAAAAAATTGAATCTTTTCTGAATCGATAAAGTTTTTATTTCAGTTTATATTCAAAACTTTATGGGACGGATGGCTTTCTGTTTCGTGGGGCTGTCGAGATGCGTCTCCCTTACCTTTAAGCCGAATACTGGAGAAATCTCAACAGCACCAGCGGTACCAAAGTTGAGTGGCAGAAGTGAGGAAAGCGTCGAATTTAAAAAAAAAAAAACATGTTACTCACAACCACTATGGTAATTGATTCATTACAGACCATGTAAGAGGGCAGGAAGTGACTCATTACCTACTTCGCGGGAAAATGGAGGAATGGTGGCTTTAGAAAAATAAAATAAAAATAATACCTACATCCAACCAATGAGAGGGGTAAACAAGTATTACCTGAACATTCCGTGCCTGGACCAAATTTCAGCAAAATTGATCGGCCAATTTCGAAGTTGTGACAAAAAATTGATTTTCAAATTACAACTTGTGAACCATCAAACGTTGGAGCCATTAACGTCCGGACTAGTACCTGGTTATGAGTAAACTAGTATACATATTCTGGACAATAAATGTATCTTTCCTGTTTCGGGCTAGAACCTCCAGCGGAGCGTTTCTTCTCAAAAATTTCTTCTCAAGGTAGGCCTTCATCTCCTCGCTAGCCATGTTTTTCGCCAGATTTTCAGGAATCAAGGGCGACTTGGGGAGAAATTTATTTGATGACTCCGTATATAAGACAGCCTATATTCCAACATCATCTAAAGACTCTATGGTTAGGTACTTTTTTACCATTAAGTCTGAGGCACCCTGTACAACCATTACCTATTTTGATAGGCACAGCCTTTTTCATCAACATTTGTATCATTGAGACGATTGGGCGAATAAAGACCTGAATACTGGAACAGTGAATAATCGCGGCACCGTTTTATTAACGCCAACATTCAGTGCAGCAGTGCGGGAATCTCTAATTAGGATTTTTACATGCATATCTCCCGGCATTTTATACATACACATTCTTGAAGACTTGTTTTGATTTTGTGGTGAGTGGGCAGTGGGCAGCAATACAGGGTTCGCTATATTAGACGGCCTGTTTTGATTCTCGAATAAACTTGTTTGAATATTGACTAAAATATCAAGTTCGCGGTTTTTCTATATCCTTATAAATAATATGCACTGCCTAATTGACAGTTGGTGTAGTTCATATGAAGACTACCAAGCTCGCTATCAACTTTCTAAGTAAACAAGGCATACTCAGATCTTTGCTCAGATCCAACCTAGCATTCAAGATTGTTTGTGGCATGGAAACGATTTCAAAAAGTCAACTCCAAAACCCTGATCTTCTCAAAGAAGTTTTCATGGACCATGAGTTTTTCCCTCGGTTTTTCCATTCCTTCAAAGTTTTTACCAACCAGTACCTGATACCATGTATCGAGTTTCAGAAAATTATGTTTCTACAAAAATGCTCCTGAACCATTCGGTTGATCCCTCAATCGATGTAGAGCAGATCACACGATGTGTACAATTGAAAAAACTTCAAAAAGTTTTTATTTTGGGAAATCCGATTTGTTGTATGACTTACACTTGCATAGAAAAAAGCAACGTAGTACACACCCAGTGGTAGATATTTCTGTCTCAACAGTCTGTCACAAACGCCAACAGTTCACTAAAATCTTTTGAAATAACGAAAGTAGAAGAGTTTGAAAGACCACCCATTCACCCTTAAATCTTCATAACTTTAAAAATAAAAGTCAAACAAAATTTTCATTATTTTTTGTGGGCTTTATAAAAGACTCCCTATAGCAAAGTAACGTGTTCGGGTGCACCATTTCGAGATCCCCCTGTTGGTATTAGGTGACACCTTTTATGTCGAGTTTTATGTTCTTCTTTTCAGAAGACATTGCTTTAGTCTTCTTGAACTTTAAAATGAAGCATTAAGGCCAGTAGCGGGAAGCGAGAAAGAGACATAATAATTATGCTTGCAAAAGGTTCCATATGTACTGGCCGATTTCTACCGGTGTGAAGACAGCAAACTTGAGATAGCAGAAATTTTACCGAAGATTGCCGAACGCCCAGTGGCGCACCACAGATCAAGATTCATACGTGCATGCCTCTGGTTGATGTATTCGGCAAAAAGAAAAGTAGAAAACCTCAATAAAGCATGGCAAAATTATGGCACCCGTTTGTGCTTTCACACAAACTCATCAATCGAAATAACTAAACCTCATTTTTCTTTTCTTAATTATTTGAATCATCTCGACAATCGAAATAATAATTCAGCAATCATTTCTTCGGGAACGCAAATTGTGATCACTTTTATATAAACGTAAGTTGTAGAGCTCATCCAGAGCAAGAATTTCATCAAGCAAGAAAATCAACTCGCACTAGGTTTCCCGGGGGTTAAAACTCACCCCAAACACTAAGTTGTCACCTAGAAACAGAGATTCGCGTAAAGTGCCCACACAAAAAAAATGTTTTTTCGGGAACGCAAATTGTGATCCTTTTTATACTTATATAAGTCGTAGAGCTCATCCAGAGCAACAATTTCATGCAAGAAAATCAACTCGCACTAGGTTTCCCGGGGGTTAAAACTCACCCCGAACACTAAGTTGTCACCTAGAAACAGAGATTCGCATAAAGTGCTCACACAAAAAAATAGTTTTTTCGGGAACGCAAATTGTGATCCTTTTTATACTGATATAAGTCGTAGAGCTCATCCAGAGCAACAATTTCATGCAAGAAAATCAGCTCGCACTAGGTTTCCCGGGGGTTAAAACTCACCCCAAACACTAAGTTGTCACCTAGAAACGGAGATTCGCATAAAGTGCCCACACAAAAAAATAGTTTTTTCGGGAACGCAAATTGTGATCCTTTTTATACTGATAAAAGTCGTAAAGCTCATCCAAAGCAACAATTTCATGCAAGAAAATCAACTCGCACTAGGTTTCCCGGGGGTTAAAACTCACCCCAAACACTAAGTTGTCACCTAGAAACAGAGATTCGCGTAAAGTGCCCACACAAAAAAATTGTTTTTTCGGGAACGCAAATTGTGATCCTTTTTATACTGATATAAGTCGTAGAGCTCATCCAGAGCAACAATTTCATGCAAGAAAATCAACTCGCACTAGGTTTCCCGGGGGTTAAAACTCACCCCAAACACTAAGTTGTCACCTAGAAACAGAGATTCGCGTAAAGTGCCCACACAAAAAAATTGTTTTTTCGGGAACGCAAATTGTGATCCTTTTTATACTGATATAAGTCGTAGAGCTCATCCAGAGCAACAATTTCATGCAAGAAAATCAACTCGCACTAGGTTTCCCGGGGGATAAAACTCACCCCAAACACTAAGTTGTCACCTAGAAACAGAGATTCGCGTAAAGTGCCCACACAAAAAAATTGTTTTTTCGGGAACGCAAATTGTGATCCTTTTTATACTGAGAAAAGTCGTGAAGCTCATCCAGAGCAACAATTTCATGCAAGAAAATCAACTCGCACTAGGTTTCCCGGGGGTTAAAACTCACCCCAAACACTAAGTTGTCACCTAGAAACGGAGATTCGCATAAAGTGCCCACACAAAAAAATAGTTTTTTCGGGAACGCAAATTGTGATCCTTTTTATACTGATAAAAGTCGTAAAGCTCATCCAGAGCAACAATTTCATGCAAGGAAATCAACTCGCACTAGGTTTCCCGGGGGTTAAAACTCACCCCAAACACTAAGTTGTCACCTAGAAACAGAGATTCGCATAAAGTGCCCACACAAAAAAATTGTTTTTTCGGGAACGCAAATTGTGATCCTTTTTATACTGATATAAGTCGTAGAGCTCATCCAGAGCAACAATTTCATGCAAGAAAATCAACTCGCACTAGGTTTCCCGGGGGTTAAATCTCACCCCAAACACTAAGTTGTCACCTAGAAACAGAGATTCGCGTAAAGTGCCCACACAAAAAAATTGTTTTTTCGGGAACGCAAATTGTGATCCTTTTTATACTGATATAAGTCGTAGAGCTCATCCAGAGCAACAATTTCATGCAAGAAAATCAACTCGCACTAGGTTTCCCGGGGGATGAAACTCACCCCAAACACTAAGTTGTCACCTAGAAACAGAGATTCGCGTAAAGTGCCCACACAAAAAAATTGTTTTTTCGGGAACGCAAATTGTGATCCTTTTTATACTGAGAAAAGTCGTGAAGCTCATCCAGAGCAACAATTTCATGCAAGAAAATCAACTCGCACTAGGTTTCCCGGGGGTTAAAACTCACCCCAAACACTAAGTTGTCACCTGGAAACAGAGATTCGCATAAAGTGCCCACACAAAAAAATTGTTTTTTCGGGAACGCAAATTGTGATCCTTTTTATACTGATAAAAGTCGTAAAGCTCATCCAGAGCAACAATTTCATGCAAGGAAATCAACTCGCACTAGGTTTCCCGGGGGTTAAAACTCACCCCAAACACTAAGTTGTCACCTAGAAACAGAGATTCGCGTAAAGTGCCCACACAAAAGAATTGTTTTTTCGGGAACGCAAATTGTGATCCTTTTTATACTGATATAAGTCGTAGAGCTCATCCAGAGCAACAATTTCATGCAAGAGAATCAACTCGCACTAGGTTTCCCGGGGGTTAAAACTCACCCCAAACACTAAGTTGTCACCTAGAAACAGAGATTCGCATAAAGTGCCCACACAAAAAAATTGTTTTTTCGGGAACGCAAATTGTGATCCTTTTTATACTGATATAAGTCGTAGAGCTCATCCAGAGCAACAATTTCATGCAAGAAAATCAACTCGCACTAGGTTTCCCGGGGGTTAAATCTCACCCCAAACACTAAGTTGTCACCTAGAAACAGAGATTCGCATAAAGTGCTCACACAAAAAAATTGCTTTTTCGGGAACGCAAATTGTGATCCTTTTTATACTGATAAAAATCGTAAAGCTCATCCAGAGCAACAATTTCATGCAAGAAAATCAACTCGCACTAGGTTTCCCGGGGGTTAAAACTCACCCCAAACACTAAGTTGTCACCTAGAAACAGAGATTCGCGTAATTGTGATCCTTTTTATACTGATATAAGTCGTAGAGCTCATCCAGAGCAACAATTTCATGCAAGAAAATCAACTCGCACTAGGTTTCCCGGGGGTTAAAACTCACCCCGAACACTAAGTTGTCACCTAGAAACGGAGATTCGCATAAAGTGCCCACACAAAAAAATAGTTTTTTCGGGAACGCAAATTGTGATCCTTTTTATACTGATAAAAGTCGTAAAGCTCATCCAAAGCAACAATTTCATGCAAGAAAATCAACTCGTACTAGGTTTCCCGGGGGTTAAAACTCACCCCAAACACTAAGTTGTCACCTAGAAACAGAGATTCGCGTAAAGTGCCCACACAAAAAAATTGTTTTTTCGGGAACGCAAATTGTGATCCTTTTTATACTGATATAAGTCGTAGAGCTCATCCAGAGCAACAATTTCATGCAAGAAAATCAACTCGCACTAGGTTTCCCGGGGGTTAAAACTCACCCCAAACACTAAGTTGTCACCTAGAAACAGAGATTCGCATAAAGTGCCCACACAAAAAAATTGTTTTTTCGGGAACGCAAATTGTGATCCTTTTTATACTGATAAAAGTCGTAAAGCTCATCCAAAGCAACAATTTCATGCAAGAAAATCAACTCGTACTAGGTTTCCCGGGGGTTACAACTCACCCCAAACACTAAGTTGTCACCTAGAAACGGAGATTCGCATAAAGTGCCCACACAAAAAAATAGTTTTTTCGGGAACGCAAATTGTGATCCTTTTTATACTGATAAAAGTCGTAAAGCTCATCCAAAGCAACAATTTCATGCAAGAAAATCAACTCGTACTAGGTTTCCCGGGGGTTAAATCTCACCCCAAACACTAAGTTGTCACCTAGAAACAGAGATTCGCATAAAGTGCTCACACAAAAAAATTGCTTTTTTGGGAACGCAAATTGTGATCCTTTTTATACTGATAAAAATCGTAAAGCTCATCCAGAGCAACAATTTCATGCAAGAAAATCAACTCGCACTAGGTTTCCCGGGGGTTAAAACTCACCCCAAACACTAAGTTGTCACCTGGAAACAGAGATTCGCATAAAGTGCCCACACAAAAAAATTGTTTTTTCGGGAACGCAAATTGTGATCCTTTTTATACTGATAAAAGTCGTAAAGCTCATCCAGAGCAACAATTTCATGCAAGGAAATCAACTCGCACTAGGTTTCCCGGGGGTTAAAACTCACCCCAAACACTAAGTTGTCACCTGGAAACAGAGATTCGCATAAAGTGCCCACACAAAAAAATTGTTTTTTCGGGAACGCAAATTGTGATCCTTTTTATACTGATAAAAGTCGTAAAGCTCATCCAGAGCAACAATTTCATGCTAGGAAATCAACTCGCACTAGGTTTCCCGGGGGTTAAAACTCACCCCAAACACTAAGTTGTCACCTAGAAACAGAGATTCGCGTAAAGTGCCCACACAAAAAAATTGTTTTTTCGGGAACGCAAATTGTGATCCTTTTTATACTGAGAAAAGTCGTGAAGCTCATCCAGAGCAACAATTTCATGCAAGAAAATCAACTCGCACTAGGTTTCCCGGGGGTTAAAACTCACCCCAAACACTAAGTTGTCACCTGGAAACAGAGATTCGCATAAAGTGCCCACACAAAAAAATTGTTTTTTCGGGAACGCAAATTGTGATCCTTTTTATACTGATAAAAGTCGTAAAGCTCATCCAGAGCAACAATTTCATGCAAGGAAATCAACTCGCACTAGGTTTCCCGGGGGTTAAAACTCACCCCAAACACTAAGTTGTCACCTAGAAACAGAGATTCGCGTAAAGTGCCCACACAAAAGAATTGTTTTTTCGGGAACGCAAATTGTGATCCTTTTTATACTGATATAAGTCGTAGAGCTCATCCAGAGCAACAATTTCATGCAAAAGAATCAACTCGCACTAGGTTTCCCGGGGGTTAAAACTCACCCCAAACACTAAGTTGTCACCTAGAAACAGAGATTCGCATAAAGTGCCCACACAAAAAAATTGTTTTTTCGGGAACGCAAATTGTGATCCTTTTTATACTGATATAAGTCGTAGAGCTCATCCAGAGCAACAATTTCATGCAAGAAAATCAACTCGCACTAGGTTTCCCGGGGGTTAAATCTCACCCCAAACACTAAGTTGTCACCTAGAAACAGAGATTCGCATAAAGTGCTCACACAAAAAAATTGCTTTTTCGGGAACGCAAATTGTGATCCTTTTTATACTGATAAAAATCGTAAAGCTCATCCAGAGCAACAATTTCATGCAAGAAAATCAACTCGCACTAGGTTTCCCGGGGGTTAAAACTCACCCCGAACACTAAGTTGTCACCTAGAAACGGAGATTCGCATAAAGTGCCCACACAAAAAAATAGTTTTTTCGGGAACGCAAATTGTGATCCTTTTTATACTGATAAAAGTCGTAAAGCTCATCCAAAGCAACAATTTCATGCAAGAAAATCAACTCGTACTAGGTTTCCCGGGGGTTAAAACTCACCCCAAACACTAAGTTGTCACCTAGAAACGGAGATTCGCATAAAGTGCCCACACAAAAAAATAGTTTTTTCGGGAACGCAAATTGTGATCCTTTTTATACTGATAAAAGTCGTAAAGCTCATCCAAAGCAACAATTTCATGCAAGAAAATCAACTCGTACTAGGTTTCCCGGGGGTTAAAACTCACCCCAAACACTAAGTTGTCACCTAGAAACAGAGATTCGCGTAAAGTGCCCACACAAAAAAATTGTTTTTTCGGGAACGCAAATTGTGATCCTTTTTATACTGATATAAGTCGTAGAGCTCATCCAGAGCAACAATTTCATGCAAGAAAATCAACTCGCACTAGGTTTCCCGGGGGTTAAAACTCACCCCAAACACTAAGTTGTCACCTAGAAACAGAGATTCGCGTAAAGTGCCCACACAAAAAAATTGTTTTTTCGGGAACGCAAATTGTGATCCTTTTTATACTGAGAAAAGTCGTGAAGCTCATCCAGAGCAACAATTTCATGCAAGAAAATCAACTCGCACTAGGTTTCCCGGGGGTTAAAACTCACCCCAAACACTAAGTTGTCACCTAGAAACGGAGATTCGCATAAAGTGCCCACACAAAAAAATAGTTTTCTCGGGAACGCAAATTGTGATCCTTTTTATACTGATAAAAGTCGTAAAGCTCATCCAGAGCAACAATTTCATGCAAGGAAATCAACTCGCACTGGGTTTCCCGGGGGTTAAAACTCACCCCAAACACTAAGTTGTCACCTAGAAACAGAGATTCGCGTAAAGTGCCCACACAAAAAAATTGTTTTTTCGGGAACGCAAATTGTGATCCTTTTTATACTGATATAAGTCGTGGAGCTCATCCAGAGCAACAATTTCATGCAAGAGAATCAACTCGCACTAGGTTTCCCGGGGGTTAAAACTCACCCCAAACACTAAGTTGTCACCTAGAAACAGAGATTCGCATAAAGTGCCCACACAAAAAAATTGTTTTTTCGGGAACGCAAATTGTGATCCTTTTTATACTGATAAAAGTCGTAAAGCTCATCCAAAGCAACAATTTCATGCAAGAAAATCAACTCGTACTAGGTTTCCCGGGGGTTAAAACTCACCCCAAACACTAAGTTGTCACCTAGAAACGGAGATTCGCATAAAGTGCCCACACAAAAAAATAGTTTTTTCGGGAACGCAAATTGTGATCCTTTTTATACTGATAAAAGTCGTAAAGCTCATCCAAAGCAACAATTTCATGCAAGAAAATCAACTCGTACTAGGTTTCCCGGGGGTTAAAACTCACCCCAAACACTAAGTTGTCACCTAGAAACGGAGATTCGCATAAAGTGCCCACACAAAAAAATAGTTTTTTCGGGAACGCAAATTGTGATCCTTTTTATACTGATATAAGTCGTAGAGCTCATCCAGAGCAACAATTTCATGCAAGAAAATCAACTCGCACTAGGTTTCCCGGGGGTTAAATCTCACCCCAAACACTAAGTTGTCACCTAGAAACAGAGATTCGCATAAAGTGCTCACACAAAAAAATTGCTTTTTCGGGAACGCAAATTGTGATCCTTTTTATACTGATAAAAATCGTAAAGCTCATCCAGAGCAACAATTTCATGCAAGAAAATCAACTCGCACTAGGTTTCCCGGGGGTTAAAACTCACCCCGAACACTAAGTTGTCACCTAGAAACGGAGATTCGCATAAAGTGCCCACACAAAAAAATAGTTTTTTCGGGAACGCAAATTGTGATCCTTTTTATACTGATAAAAGTCGTAAAGCTCATCCAAAGCAACAATTTCATGCAAGAAAATCAACTCGTACTAGGTTTCCCGGGGGTTAAAACTCACCCCAAACACTAAGTTGTCACCTAGAAACAGAGATTCGCGTAAAGTGCCCACACAAAAAAATTGTTTTTTCGGGAACGCAAATTGTGATCCTTTTTATACTGATATAAGTCGTAGAGCTCATCCAGAGCAACAATTTCATGCAAGAAAATCAACTCGCACTAGGTTTCCCGGGGGTTAAAACTCACCCCAAACACTAAGTTGTCACCTAGAAACAGAGATTCGCGTAAAGTGCCCACACAAAAAAATTGTTTTTTCGGGAACGCAAATTGTGATCCTTTTTATACTGAGAAAAGTCGTGAAGCTCATCCAGAGCAACAATTTCATGCAAGAAAATCAACTCGCACTAGGTTTCCCGGGGGTTAAAACTCACCCCAAACACTAAGTTGTCACCTAGAAACGGAGATTCGCATAAAGTGCCCACACAAAAAAATAGTTTTCTCGGGAACGCAAATTGTGATCCTTTTTATACTGATAAAAGTCGTAAAGCTCATCCAGAGCAACAATTTCATGCAAGGAAATCAACTCGCACTGGGTTTCCCGGGGGTTAAAACTCACCCCAAACACTAAGTTGTCACCTAGAAACAGAGATTCGCGTAAAGTGCCCACACAAAAAAATTGTTTTTTCGGGAACGCAAATTGTGATCCTTTTTATACTGATATAAGTCGTGGAGCTCATCCAGAGCAACAATTTCATGCAAGAGAATCAACTCGCACTAGGTTTCCCGGGGGTTAAAACTCACCCCAAACACTAAGTTGTCACCTAGAAACAGAGATTCGCATAAAGTGCCCACACAAAAAAATTGTTTTTTCGGGAACGCAAATTGTGATCCTTTTTATACTGATAAAAGTCGTAAAGCTCATCCAAAGCAACAATTTCATGCAAGAAAATCAACTCGTACTAGGTTTCCCGGGGGTTAAAACTCACCCCAAACACTAAGTTGTCACCTAGAAACGGAGATTCGCATAAAGTGCCCACACAAAAAAATAGTTTTTTCGGGAACGCAAATTGTGATCCTTTTTATACTGATAAAAGTCGTAAAGCTCATCCAAAGCAACAATTTCATGCAAGAAAATCAACTCGTACTAGGTTTCCCGGGGGTTAAATCTCACCCCAAACACTAAGTTGTCACCTAGAAACAGAGATTCGCATAAAGTGCTCAAACAAAAAAATTGCTTTTTTGGGAACGCAAATTGTGATCCTTTTTATACTGATAAAAATCGTAAAGCTCATCCAGAGCAACAATTTCATGCAAGAAAATCAACTCGCACTAGGTTTCCCGGGGGTTAAAACTCACCCCAAACACTAAGTTGTCACCTGGAAACAGAGATTCGCATAAAGTGCCCACACAAAAAAATTGTTTTTTCGGGAACGCAAATTGTGATCCTTTTTATACTGATAAAAGTCGTAAAGCTCATCCAGAGCAACAATTTCATGCAAGGAAATCAACTCGCACTAGGTTTCCCGGGGGTTAAAACTCACCCCAAACACTAAGTTGTCACCTGGAAACAGAGATTCGCATAAAGTGCCCACACAAAAAAATTGTTTTTTCGGGAACGCAAATTGTGATCCTTTATATACTGATAAAAGTCGTAAAGCTCATCCAGAGCAACAATTTCATGCTAGGAAATCAACTCGCACTAGGTTTCCCGGGGGTTAAAACTCACCCCAAACACTAAGTTGTCACCTAGAAACAGAGATTCGCGTAAAGTGCCCACACAAAAAAATTGTTTTTTCGGGAACGCAAATTGTGATCCTTTTTATACTGATATAAGTCGTAGAGCTCATCCAGAGCAACAATTTCATGCAAGAGAATCAACTCGCACTAGGTTTCCCGGGGGTTAAAACTCTCCCCAAACACTAAGTTGTCACCTAGAAACAGAGATTCGCATAAAGTGCCCACACAAAAAAATTGTTTTTTCGGGAACGCAAATTGTGATCCTTTTTATACTGATATAAGTCGTAGAGCTCATCCAGAGCAACAATTTCATGCAAGAAAATCAACTCGCACTAGGTTTCCCGGGGGTTAAATCTCACCCCAAACACTAAAATGTCACCTAGAAACAGAGATTCGCATAAAGTGCTCACACAAAAAAATTGTTTTTTCAGGAACGCAAATTGTGATCCTTTTTATACTAATAAAAATCGTAAAGCTCATCCAGAGCAACAATTTAATGCAAGAAAATCAACTCGCACTAGGTTTCCCGGGGGTTAAAACTCACCCCAAACACTAAGTTGTCACCTGGAAACAGAGATTCGCATAAAGTGCCCACACAAAAAAATTGTTTTTTCGGGAACGCAAATTGTGATCCTTTTTATACTGATATAAGTCGTAGAGCTCATCCAGAGCAACAATTTCATGCAAGAAAATCAACTCGCACTAGGTTTCCCGGGGGTTAAAACTCACCCCAAACACTAAGTTGTCACCTAGAAACAGAGATTCGCATAAAGTGCCCACACAAAAAAATTGTTTTTCCGGGAACGCAAACTGTGATCCTTTTTATACTGATATAAGTCGTAGAGCTCATCCAGAGCAACAATTTCATGCAAGAAAATCAACTCGCACTAGGTTTCCCGGGGGTTAAAACTCACCCCAAACACTAAGTTGTCACCTAGAAACAGAGATTCGCGTAAAGTGCCCACACAAAAAAATTGTTTTTTCGGGAACGCAAATTGTGATCCTTTTTATACTGAGAAAAGTCGTGAAGCTCATCCAGAGCAACAATTTCATGCAAGAAAATCAACTCGCACTAGGTTTCCCGGGGGTTAAAACTCACCCCCCACACTAAGTTGTCACCTAGAAACGGAGATTCGCATAAAGTGCCCACACAAAAAAATAGTTTTCTCGTGAACGCAAATTGTGATCCTTTTTATACTGATAAAAGTCGTAAAGCTCATCCAGAGCAACAATTTCATGCAAGGAAATCAACTCGCACTGGGTTTCCCGGGGGTTAAAACTCACCCCAAACACTAAGTTGTCACCTAGAAACAGAGATTCGCGTAAAGTGCCCACACAAAAAAATAGTTTTTTCGGGAACGCAAATTGTGATCCTTTTTATACTGATATAAGTCGTGGAGCTCATCCAGAGCAACAATTTCATGCAAGAAAATCAACTCGCACTAGGTTTCCCGGGGGTTAAAACTCACCCCAAACACTAAGTTGTCACCTGGAAACAGAGATTCGCATAAAGTGCCCACACAAAAAAATTGTTTTTTCGGGAACGCAAATTGTGATCCTTTTTATACTGAGAAAAGTCGTGAAGCTCATCCAGAGCAACAATTTCATGCAAGAAAATCAACTCGCACTAGGTTTCCCGGGGGTTAAAACTAACCCCCCACACTAAGTTGTCACCTAGAAACGGAGATTCGCATAAAGTGCCCACACAAAAAAATAGTTTTCTCGTGAACGCAAATTGTGATCCTTTTTATACTGATAAAAGTCGTAAAGCTCATCCAGAGCAACAATTTCATGCAAGGAAATCAACTCGCACTGGGTTTCCCGGGGGTTAAAACTCACCCCAAACACTAAGTTGTCACCTAGAAACAGAGATTCGCGTAAAGTGCCCACACAAAAAAATTGTTTTTTCGGGAACGCAAATTGTGATCCTTTTTATACTGATATAAGTCGTGGAGCTCATCCAGAGCAACAATTTCATGCAAGAAAATCAACTCGCACTAGGTTTCCCGGGGGTTAAAACTCACCCCAAACACTAAGTTGTCACCTGGAAACAGAGATTCGCATAAAGTGCCCACACAAAAAAATTGTTTTTTCGGGAACGCAAATTGTGATCCTTTTTATACTGATAAAAGTCGTAAAGCTCATCCAGAGCAACAATTTCATGCAAGGAAATCAACTCGCACTAGGTTTCCCGGGAGTTAAAACTCACCCCAAACACTAAGTTGTCACCTGGAAACAGAGATTCGCATAAAGTGCCCACACAAAAAAATTGTTTTTTCGGGAACGCAAATTGTGATCCTTTTTATACTGATAAAAGTCGTAAAGCTCATCCAGAGCAACAATTTCATGCTAGGAAATCAACTCGCACTAGGTTTCCCGGGGGTTAAAACTCACCCCAAACACTAAGTTGTCACCTAGAAACAGAGATTCGCATAAAGTGCCCACACAAAAAAATTGTTTTTTCGGGAACGCAAATTGTGATCCTTTTTATACTGATATAAGTCGTAAAGCTCATCCAGAGCAACAATTTCATGCAAGAAAATCAACTCGCACTAGGTTTCCCGGGGGTTAAAACTCACCCCAAACACTAAGTTGTCACCTAGAAACAGAGATTCGCATAAAGTGCGCACACAAAAAAATTGTTTTTTCGGGAACACAAATTGTGATCCTTTTTATACTGATAAAAGTCGTAGAGCTCATCCAGAGCAACAATTTCATGCAAGAAAATCAACTCGCACTAGGTTTCCCGGGGGTTAAAACTCACCCCGAACACTAAGTTGTCACCTAGAAACAGAGATTCGCATAAAGTGCTCACACAAAAAAATAGTTTTTTCGGGAACGCAAATTGTGATCCTTTTTATACTGATATAAGTCGTAGAGCTCATCCAGAGCAACAATTTCATGCAAGAAAATCAACTCGCACTTGGTTTCCCGGGGGTTAAAACTCACCCCAAACACTAAGTTGTCACCTAGAAACAGAGATTCGCGTAAAGTGCCCACACAAAAAAATAGTTTTTTCGGGAACGCAAATTGTGATCCTTTTTATACTGATATAAGTCGTAGAGCTCATCCAGAGCAACAATTTCATGCAAGAGAATCAACTCGCACTAGGTTTCCCGGGGGTTAAAACTCACCCCAAACACTAAGTTGTCACCTAGAAACAGAGATTCGCATAAAGTGCCCACACAAAAAAATTGTTTTTTCGGGAACGCAAATTGTGATCCTTTTTATACTAATATAAGTCGTAGAGCTCATCCAGAGCAACTATTTCATGAAAAAAACCCGTTTCCCGAAAAAACAATTTTTTTGTGTGAGCACTTTATGCGAATCTCTGTTTCTAGGTGACAACTTAGTGTTTGGGGTGAGTTTTAACCCCCGGGAAACCTAGTGCGAGTAGATTTTCTTGCATGAAATTGTTGCTCTGGATGAGCTCTACGACTTATATCAGTATGAAAAGGATCACAATTTGCGTTCCCGAAAAAACAATTTTTTTGTGTGGGCACTTTACGCGAATCTCTGTTTCTAGGTGACAACTTAGTGTTTGGGGTGAGTTTCAACCCCCGGGAAACCTAGTGCGAGTTGATTTTCTTGCATGAAATTGTTGCTCTGGATGAGCTCTACGACTTATATCAGTATAAAAAGGATCACAATTTGCGTTCCTGAAAAAACAATTTTTTTGTGTGGGCACTTTACGCGAATCTCTGTTTCTAGGTGACAACTTAGTGTTTGGGGTGAGTTTTAACCCCCGGGAAACCTAGTGCGAGTTGATTTTCTTGCATGAAATTGTTGCTCTGGATGAGCTCTACGAATTATATCAGTATAAAAAGGATCACAATTTGCGTTCCCGAAAAAACTATTTTTTTGTGTGGGCACTTTACGCAAATCTCTGTTTCTAGGTGACAACTTAGTGTTTGGGGTGAGTTTTAACCCCCGGGAAACCTAGTGCGAGTTGATTTTCTTGGATGAAATCGTTGCTCTGGATGAGCTCTACGACTTATATCAGTATAAAAAGGATCACAATTCGCGTTCCCGAAAAAACATTTTTTTTTGTGTAGGCTCTTTACGCGAATCTCTGTTTCTGGGTGACAACTTAGTGTTTGGGGTGAGTTTTAACCCCCGGGAAACCTAGTGCGAGTTGATTTTCTTGCATGAAATTGTTGCTCTGGATGAGCTCTACGACTTATATCAGTATAAAAAGGATCACAATTTGCGTTCCCGAAAAAACAATTTTTTTGTGTGGGCACTTTACGCGAATCTCTGTTTCTAGGTGACAACTTAGTGTTTGGGGTGAGTTTTAACCCCCGGGAAACCTAGTGCGAGTTGATTTTCTTGCATAAAATTGTTGCTCTGGATGAGCTCTACGACTTATATCAGTATAAAAAGGATCACAATTTGCGTTCCCGAAAAAACTATTTTTTTGTGTGGGCACTTTACGCGAATCTCTGTTTCTAGGTGACAACTTAGTGTTTGGGGTGAGTTTTAACCCCCGGGAAACCTAGTGCGAGTTGATTTTCTTGCATGAAATTGTTGCTCTGGATGAGCTCTACGACTTATATCAGTATAAAAAGGATCACAATTTGCGTTCCCGAAAAAACAATTTTTTTGTGTGGGCACTTTACGCGAATCTCTGTTTCTAGGTGACAACTTAGTGTTTGGGGTGAGTTTCAACCCCCGGGAAACCTAGTGCGAGTTGATTTTCTTGCATGAAATTGTTGCTCTGGATGAGCTCTACGACTTATATCAGTATAAAAAGGATCACAATTTGCGTTCCTGAAAAAACAATTTTTTTGTGTGGGCACTTTACGCGAATCTCTGTTTCTAGGTGACAACTTAGTGTTTGGGGTGAGTTTTAACCCCCGGGAAACCTAGTGCGAGTTGATTTTCTTGCATGAAATTGTTGCTCTGGATGAGCTCTACGACTTATATCAGTATAAAAAGGATCACAATTTGCGTTCCCGAAAAAACAATTTTTTTGTGTGGGCACTTTACGCGAATCTCTGTTTCTAGGTGACAACTTAGTGTTTGGGGTGAGTTTTAACCCCCGGGAAACCTAGTGCGAGTTGATTTTCTTGCATAAAATTGTTGCTCTGGATGAGCTCTACGACTTATATCAGTATAAAAAGGATCACAATTTGCGTTCCCGAAAAAACTATTTTTTTGTGTGGGCACTTTACGCGAATCTCTGTTTCTAGGTGACAACTTAGTGTTTGGGGTGAGTTTTAACCCCCGGGAAACCTAGTGCGAGTTGATTTTCTTGCATGAAATTGTTGCTCTGGATGAGCTCTACGACTTATATCAGTATAAAAAGGATCACAATTTGCGTTCCCGGAAAAACTATTTTTTTGTGTGAGCACTTTATGCGAATCTTTGTTTCTAGGTGACAACTTAGTGTTCGGGGTGAGTTTTAACCCCCGGGAAATCTAGTGCGAGTTGATTTTCTTGCATGAAATTGTTGCTCTGGATGAGCTCTACGACTTATATCAGTATAAAAAGGATCACAATTTGCGTTCCCGAAAAAACAATTTTTTTGTGTGGGCACTTTACGCGAATCTCTGTTTCTAGGTGACAACTTAGTGTTTGGGGTGAGTTTTAACCCCCGGGAAACCTAGTGCGAGTTGATTTTCTTGCATGAAATTGTTGCTCTGGATGAGCTCTACGACTTATATCAGTATAAAAAGGATCACAATTTGCGTTCCCGGAAAAACTATTTTTTTGTGTGAGCACTTTATGCGAATCTTTGTTTCTAGGTGACAACTTAGTGTTCGGGGTGAGTTTTAACCCCCGGGAAACCTAGTGCGAGTTGATTTTCTTGCATGAAATTGTTGCTCTGGATGAGCTCTACGACTTATATCAGTATAAAAAGGATCACAATTTGCGTTCCCGAAAAAACAATTTTTTTGTGTGGGCACTTTACGCGAATCTCTGTTTCTGGGTGACAACTTAGTGTTTGGGGTGGGTTTTAACCCCCGGGAAACCTAGTGCGAGTTGATTTTCTTGCATGAAATTGTTGCTCTGGATGAGCTCTACGACTTATATCAGTATAAAAAGGATCACAATTTGCGTTCCCGAAAAAACAATTTTTTTGTGTGGGCACTTTACGCGAATCTCTGTTTCTAGGTGACAACTTAGTGTTTGGGGTGAGTTTTAACCCCCGGGAAACCTAGTGCGAGTTGATTTTCTTGCATGAAATTGTTGCTCTGGATGAGCTCTACGACTTATATTAGTATAAAAAGGATCACAATTTGCGTTCCCGAAAAAACTATTTTTTTGTGTGGGCACTTTACGCGAATCTCTGTTTCTGGGTGACAACTTAGTGTTTGAGGTGAGTTTTAACCCCCGGGAAACCTAGTGCGAGTTGATTTTCTCGCATAAAATTGTTGCTCTGGATGAGCTCTACGACTTATATCAGTATAAAAAGGATCACAATTTGCGTTCCCGAAAAAACTATTTTTTTGTGTGGGCACTTTACGCGAATCTCTGTTTCTAGGTGACAACTTAGTGTTTGGGGTGAGTTTTAACCCCCGGGAAACCTAGTGCGAGTTGATTTTCTTGCATGAAATTGTTGCTCTGGATGAGCTCTACGACTTATATCAGTATAAAAAGGATCACAATTTGCGTTCCCGAAAAAACTATTTTTTTGTGTGGGCACTTTACGCGAATCTCTGTTTCTAGGTGACAACTTAGTGTTTGGGGTGAGTTTTAACCCCCGGGAAACCTAGTGCGAGTTGATTTTCTTGCATAAAATTGTTGCTCTGGATGAGCTCTACGACTTATATCAGTATAAAAAGGATCACAATTTGCGTTCCCGAAAAAACTATTTTTTTGTGTGGGCACTTTACGCGAATCTCTGTTTCTAGGTGACAACTTAGTGTTTGGGGTGAGTTTTAACCCCCGGGAAACCTAGTGCGAGTTGATTTTCTTGCATGAAATTGTTGCTCTGGATGAGCTCTACGACTTATATCAGTATAAAAAGGATCACAATTTGCGTTCCTGAAAAAACAATTTTTTTGTGTGGGCACTTTACGCGAATCTCTGTTTCTAGGTGACAACTTAGTGTTTGGGGTGAGTTTTAACCCCCGGGAAACCTAGTGCGAGTTGATTTTCTTGCATGAAATTGTTGCTCTGGATGAGCTCTACGACTTATATCAGTATAAAAAGGATCACAATTTGCGTTCCCGAAAAAACAATTTTTTTGTGTGGGCACTTTACGCGAATCTCTGTTTCTAGGTGACAACTTAGTGTTTGGGGTGAGTTTTAACCCCCGGGAAACCTAGTGCGAGTTGATTTTCTTGCATGAAATTGTTGCTCTGGATGAGCTCTACGACTTATATCAGTATAAAAAGGATCACAATTCGCGTTCCCGAAAAAACATTTTTTTTTGTGTAGGCTCTTTACGCGAATCTCTGTTTCTGGGTGACAACTTAGTGTTTGGGGTGAGTTTTAACCCCCGGGAAACCTAGTGCGAGTTGATTTTCTCGCATAAAATTGTTGCTCTGGATGAGCTCTACGACTTATATCAGTATAAAAAGGATCACAATTTGCGTTCCCGAAAAAACTATTTTTTTGTGTGGGCACTTTACGCGAATCTCTGTTTCTAGGTGACAACTTAGTGTTTGGGGTGAGTTTTAACCCCCGGGAAACCTAGTGCGAGTTGATTTTCTTGCATAAAATTGTTGCTCTGGATGAGCTCTACGACTTATATCAGTATAAAAAGGATCACAATTTGCGTTCCCGAAAAAACTATTTTTTTGTGTGGGCACTTTACGCGAATCTCTGTTTCTAGGTGACAACTTAGTGTTTGGGGTGAGTTTTAACCCCCGGGAAACCTAGTGCGAGTTGATTTTCTTGCATGAAATTGTTGCTCTGGATGAGCTCTACGACTTATATCAGTATAAAAAGGATCACAATTTGCGTTCCCGAAAAAACAATTTTTTTGTGTGGGCACTTTACGCGAATCTCTGTTTCTAGGTGACAACTTAGTGTTTGGGGTGAGTTTCAACCCCCGGGAAACCTAGTGCGAGTTGATTTTCTTGCATGAAATTGTTGCTCTGGATGAGCTCTACGACTTATATCAGTATAAAAAGGATCACAATTTGCGTTCCTGAAAAAACAATTTTTTTGTGTGGGCACTTTACGCGAATCTCTGTTTCTAGGTGACAACTTAGTGTTTGGGGTGAGTTTTAACCCCCGGGAAACCTAGTGCGAGTTGATTTTCTTGCATGAAATTGTTGCTCTGGATGAGCTCTACGACTTATATCAGTATAAAAAGGATCACAATTTGCGTTCCCGAAAAAACAATTTTTTTGTGTGGGCACTTTACGCGAATCTCTGTTTCTAGGTGACAACTTAGTGTTTGGGGTGAGTTTTAACCCCCGGGAAACCTAGTGCGAGTTGATTTTCTTGCATAAAATTGTTGCTCTGGATGAGCTCTACGACTTATATCAGTATAAAAAGGATCACAATTTGCGTTCCCGAAAAAACTATTTTTTTGTGTGGGCACTTTACGCGAATCTCTGTTTCTAGGTGACAACTTAGTGTTTGGGGTGAGTTTTAACCCCCGGGAAACCTAGTGCGAGTTGATTTTCTTGCATGAAATTGTTGCTCTGGATGAGCTCTACGACTTATATCAGTATAAAAAGGATCACAATTTGCGTTCCCGGAAAAACTATTTTTTTGTGTGAGCACTTTATGCGAATCTTTGTTTCTAGGTGACAACTTAGTGTTCGGGGTGAGTTTTAACCCCCGGGAAATCTAGTGCGAGTTGATTTTCTTGCATGAAATTGTTGCTCTGGATGAGCTCTACGACTTATATCAGTATAAAAAGGATCACAATTTGCGTTCCCGAAAAAACAATTTTTTTGTGTGGGCACTTTACGCGAATCTCTGTTTCTAGGTGACAACTTAGTGTTTGGGGTGAGTTTTAACCCCCGGGAAACCTAGTGCGAGTTGATTTTCTTGCATGAAATTGTTGCTCTGGATGAGCTCTACGACTTATATCAGTATAAAAAGGATCACAATTTGCGTTCCCGGAAAAACTATTTTTTTGTGTGAGCACTTTATGCGAATCTTTGTTTCTAGGTGACAACTTAGTGTTCGGGGTGAGTTTTAACCCCCGGGAAACCTAGTGCGAGTTGATTTTCTTGCATGAAATTGTTGCTCTGGATGAGCTCTACGACTTATATCAGTATAAAAAGGATCACAATTTGCGTTCCCGAAAAAACAATTTTTTTGTGTGGGCACTTTACGCGAATCTCTGTTTCTGGGTGACAACTTAGTGTTTGGGGTGGGTTTTAACCCCCGGGAAACCTAGTGCGAGTTGATTTTCTTGCATGAAATTGTTGCTCTGGATGAGCTCTACGACTTATATCAGTATAAAAAGGATCACAATTTGCGTTCCCGAAAAAACAATTTTTTTGTGTGGGCACTTTACGCGAATCTCTGTTTCTAGGTGACAACTTAGTGTTTGGGGTGAGTTTTAACCCCCGGGAAACCTAGTGCGAGTTGATTTTCTTGCATGAAATTGTTGCTCTGGATGAGCTCTACGACTTATATTAGTATAAAAAGGATCACAATTTGCGTTCCCGAAAAAACTATTTTTTTGTGTGGGCACTTTACGCGAATCTCTGTTTCTGGGTGACAACTTAGTGTTTGAGGTGAGTTTTAACCCCCGGGAAACCTAGTGCGAGTTGATTTTCTCGCTTGAAATTCTTGCTCTGGATGAGCTCTACAACTTACGTTTATATAAAAGTGATCACAATTTGCGTTCCCGAAGAAATGATTGCTGAATTATTATTTCGATTGTCGAGATGATTCAAATAATTAAGAAAAGAAAAATTAAGTTTAGTTATTTCGATTGATGAGTTTGTGTGAAAGCACAAACGGGTGCCATAATTTTGCCATGCTTTATTGAGGTTTTCTACTTTTCTTTTTGCCGAATACATCAACCAGAGGCATGCACGTATGAATCTTGATCTGTGGTGCGCCACTGGGCGTTCGGCAATCTTCGGTAAAATTTCTGCTATCTCAAGTTTGCTGTCTTCACACCGGTCCGATTTCTCGCCCCCAAAAATTTTTCTAGGAAAACGCTGAAACAGGTCGATTTTTATTTTGAGGGCTACACCTAGGACACGCAATAGCATTTACCTAGGTTATGATACATCAAACTGAAGGTAATGAAATTCTCTTTCTGTCAAACATATTTCAATTTTTTTCAAGTCGCCTCCCAACCCTTCTCAAAATGCTCTCATTGTTAATTAAATGAAAGCTTTTCCCCTATTTACTTCCGATTCTTGACAATAGATTTTCCAGCGAAAACAGGTCGATTCTTATTTAGAAGCGGGCATGTAAAACACGTATCGGCAAATTTTTATCTTCAACCCTTTCGCCCTCACTCCACTTAAAAATTTCAAATAGCAATATTTACCTTGTGATCCATCAGATTGAAGGTAATAAAATGCTCCTGTCTGTAAAAAGTCATTGCAAGTTTATTAAATCACCCTCCAACCCTTTAAAAAAATTCTCTTAATTGGGGTTGAGAGGTTTGAAGATGAAAATTTCGCTGTTTTTGGTGGAAAATCTATTTCTTGAGGATCGGCAGGTAATAGAGGTAGAACTTCCATTTAATGACCAATGAAAAATTTTTGAGAAAGGTTGGGAGTGGTTGAAAAGATTTCAAAATATGTTTGACAGAAAGAGAATTTTATTGCCCTTAATTTGATGTATCACAAGATAGAAAATGCTATTTGAAATTTTAAAGTAGAGTAGGGTGGGGGAGAAGGGGTTGAAGATAGAAATTTGACAGTTTGTGTCATAGATACGGTCCTAGATGTCCTCAAAATAAAAATCGACCTGTTTCGGCGTTTTTACGGGGAAAAATTAGGCGGTAAGAAATCTGTGGTGGGTTCTTTTCAAAAAATCATCCTGTATATTATTATGTTACTGTAAATAAAATCAATTGGTAATTATTGTTGATATTTACCAGAAATTGTGATTTTATTTTATATTTTACACAATTACACACCCAAATGGTCTAGGGATCACCTCGAAATTCAGTCTCGATCAAAATGACAATTTCTCGAGAAAACATGAACCGATTCTGGAAATTTTCAGGGTGTTTGATGAAGTAATTCTTTGACTACAAGGTAACACCTTAGATCGCTCGATTGTTGACCCTCTGTACGATATACATGGTGACAATGATGGAAGGAGCGCAAAAATGATCTGACTTCAGCAAGGTCCCGGCGTTCCGAAAAAACAAGTCGCAGAATTTTCTAGGTGACATTTTTGATAAGCGAACGCCAATATTCCGAAACGGTTTTGGACTTTTGATAATATTTTGTTTTTTCTAAGATTTATTGTTTTTTTTGTGATTACATACATGATATACAAGGTGTTACAGCTATGATAGCAAAAAATTTAACTTTGAGTAGATCTCGTGAAAATATGACGAAAACCTGTGTACCATTTTGCAAAGTTCGACCTAATGACGAAGATACAGCCCTTCTGAGATCACTTTTTTCGGATTCCAAAAATTTGTAGCTCTTGATCGTTTTCACGAAATTAACCTCAATTCAGCATAGACTGGTTTGTCGAAACTATCTACCGACCTGTCAAATTTTGAACGAATCCAACCAGTAGCTTAGGAATTATGAGAGTAATTAATTTAGCAGCATCCGTGGAAAACTTGTCTTGAGGTAGCCCCCCCTGTAGTCTAGGAGCTAGCGATGGATTTTTCATATCATTTTAACAAAGCTACAATGTTCTCTTCAAAGAAAAAAAAACAAATTGTACGTGTCCCTTATATTGGGCAATTTTGAGACGTCAAACGATTACCCTGATAGCTTGATCAAATAAGGGCGAGCGGAATGTCCACAACAGCTGGAATGGACGCAAGGTTTAGCGAACCATGTCCCAAACGGGCCTGGGTTCGAGACCCACCAAGTTCAATCTCTTTTCTGTAGAAAATCATTTATTTTTATTTTTAAAGCAACTTTAATATGAAATACTGATTCCTTACTGGATTCTTGACTTTTTTCCGATAAATCAATAACGCCTTTTCGAATTTTTCTTGTTACTTTTCACACGGACTAGGTACTTAACAAGCGAACGCTATACTGAACTATGGGAAAAAGTCAAGAATCCAGTAAGGAATCAGTATTTTAAATTTAGATTGATTTGAAGATTTAAAAGCACGATTTTCTTTCGAAAAAAAAAATCGGACTTGGTGGGTCTCGAACCTGGTCCCGTTTTGGACATGGCTCGTTGAACCTCGCGCCCATTCTAGCTGCTGCGGACATTTCTAATCGAGCTATCAGGGTAATCGTTTGACGTCTCAAAATAGCTTGTTATAAAGGACACATACAATCTTTTTTTTTAAGAGCTATAACGTCCAAAGGCCCCGGCTACCAGCTGGGAAAGGTTCGTTCTGGTCATCAGGAGATGTAGGGGGATGTTTAAATCAACATCGTAGCTTTGTTGGAATGATATAAAAAATCCGTCGCTAGCTCCCCGTCTACTATAGCTTCTACGCCACTGGTTGGATTTATTCAAAATTTGGTTGACAGATAACTTTGACAAACCAGTTCTTGCTAAATTCAAGCCGATTTCGTCAAAAAGTTCCTGAGTTACAAATTTTTGAATTCCGAAAAAAGTGAACTTTGAAGAGCTGTATCTTCGTCATTAGACCGAACTTTGCAAAATGGTACATATATAAGTTTTCGTCATATTTTGACGAGATCTACTCACAGTTGAATGTTTTGTTATCATCGCTGAAACACCCTGTATTTTTTACATGGAAGAAAGTTGAGAACATTTGTATGTATAGTTGGTAGGTCTTGAGGCTGAATTTCAAGTCAGCGACGCAATTTGCACCACCAATTTAAGGCATCGATAAGCCAATCATCGCGTCGGATTTTGTTATGTTGCCGTAGTGACCAGACTTAGGCTACACTTGCGCGGGCTTATCTCCAACTTGGAATTCAGCCCTTAGAATCCAAAACCGAAGAATTGATTATGAACCCAGGACTGAAGGATGTGACCATGGATTGGTAAGTTTTGAACGGGAAATTCGTGAAATATTGAGACGCGGCTTGAAAGTAAATCAGCCCTTCGTTGTGTCGAGCATCAGAAACTGAGTGGCCTTTGGCCTTCTCGAAAAAAAATACATCGGAAACGTAAGAAAGCAAACGGAGGCTCTCAAAGTTGAGCTCTAAGAATGTATTTTTTGTTATTACTTCAAATTTTATTATGTACTAGATTTTGACCAAAAATTTGGTACAAAAGTAGAAAGCATACCGATAAGCTGAACATATTGACCTTTGTTACATTCATAATTACAGTATCGTAGATATTGAGGGGCTCCTTTTTCACTTTCTGCCAATGATCATTTTTGAAAAGCAAAATTTGTAATTTTACTTCCCTGACCCCCCACCAACATGAAAGGGAAAGTACTGTAATCGTGCAGAAAAAAAGTTGTGAGATTTCGCCGGATATATCCATTTTGAGGTCCCCCAAAACGATTGAGACCATTTTCAGAATGATATCTGTCTGTCTGTGTGTGTGTCTGTATGTCTGTCTGTGATCTTCCACGATAACTGCCGAACCGTTGATACGATCAACGTGAATTTTGGTATGCGAACATGTTTTTTCTCTGGAAGAAGCCCATTAGTTTTTGGCTGTCATCTGGCAAACAGAAGTGTCACTATCAACAAATGTCAGAAGCTATATCTCACGGAAATTGACTTGCAGTATATCATTTGAAAGCCCTTGAAAAACTGTATTCAGAACAGTTGAAAGTATAGCTTTATCTGTCATCTGTTGAATAATGGAAAATGTGGAAGTTCAAAATTTTACCATTAATTAGGCCATTAATTTATTCAAAATCTATCCGGCGAATTGGAACCAAACTTGGCAGGAAGCAACGCAACAAAAAAAGTCGGATCAAGTGTGCAATTGCAGTTCTCCGCAATTTTCCAGTCGGGAGTTATGAATTTTCAAAATTTCTCTTTGGAATCCCAAGAGGGCCTCTCACACGGGTTTTGACTAGAACAACTCGCTTTTGATGCAGGACTCTACTCAAAAATTCATTACTGCTCGGGGATCGACTTTTTTGAATAATTCCAACTGATATCGAAAGTAGATTGGATTGGGCGAAAGTATCGAAAGTAGACACAGGCGGAATTTCAAAAAATCGTGAACAAAATTAAATTTTAATTTTTTTTCGACTTTTTTTGCAGGAATTCGCTTAAAAATAGCTAGATATTATGTAATTCATTAGAAATCATACCAAAAATACTTTTTTCGTCAACAGAAACAAAATAAATGTTTTGGAACGTCGCGTAGACCTCATGGACAAATTATTTCGTATGAAATGTTTTTTTGACACGTAGATTTGGTTGAAAATCCAGTATATTGTAGATATTCAATAAAGTATCAGATGATTCTATAGCTAAATTCCATTAAATTGATTCCGAGTTTAGCGAGTAGGGCGAAAAGAAGATGTATTTCCAGTTATTCGGCGAAAATTTTGTAATTTACGTAACTGGTCCAATACAAGCTCCAGATTACAGGAAAAATAGTGGAAAAAAGTCTCCTTGGGTTGATGAGGGTAGTAAGTGAGCTCGTTAGTGAGGTTTCAAAATTTATTGACTTTACATCCTTCAAAACGGCTCTGTCAAACTTATTAAAAGATTTTCTCACTATCTTTCCTATACCTCCTTTACAGCTCGTATTGGGCAAGTTCCACTACTTTTGAGAATCATTCACATCATTTTTTTGGTTTTCGATGACAAGTCCTGGTCGTCACATCCGGTAACTTGTTTGATTTGGCTTAGCAAATGGCTTGCACTTATCCATGAAGTTAGGAGCTTGACAAAATTGTAAGACACGAACTAGCTTATTTTTTGCTACGGCAATAAATTCTGACCGGGAATCTAAAATTGAAGTACCTATTGGTTGGAAAAAAACAAATTTTTGTCTTGATAATTAAGAATTGAGGTACACATACAGGCTGTTACACTTTTTTGTCAATGTTTCAGGAGATAGTAGAGTATCAAAAAATATGTGGGCTTTCTCAAAAAAAAAAACATCGAAAACGCATTATAACGGAGATAGAGGTTTTCAAAGTTGAGTTTTGCAAATGGTTTTTTTGTTATTACTTTGAATTCAATCAATGAATTTTTTATAAAACTTGGTACACATCATAAGTTGATGTATGCCCACAAGCTGGTCATATTGGTTTTTGTCACATCTCGAAAATTGTAACTTTTTATTTTTCATTATTTTTTTTTGCGGAAGTACTTATTTTTCGATGCTCTACCATCTTCTCAAATGTTGACAAAAAAATTGGAACACTTTGTATAGGAGAAGCGGTTCAAGGGAACCAAGTTTTCAAATTTGGTTAAAATTTGAGTGGTGCGTTATTTTGCGATTTTATGTATCCAAAGTCAACAAAAAAAATTAGTTTCTCGTAATAATATAGCAAGCTATAGCAAAAGATGTTGCCTGGAACATGTGTACAGTATACCTTTTGGCTTATAAAAATATAAGAATCGCTGGTCGATCGTGATCGATAGGATACTTTTTATCTACAGGTAAACAAAAAATCACTTTCTTCGAAGATGAAAACTCTACTTCAAATATTATTTTTTGGGGATGACCAGTGGATATTTTCCAATGAAATATCTATATGTAAATGTAATACAGACCTCCTGCTATAGACTCCATATCTTTGGATTGAATAAATTCACGTGGCAATGTGTCAAGGGCCATTCGAAACGAGTGGTTAAAAGAAGAGAAGAAAAAGTTAAAAACTGATAACTGGTGACAGCTTTTTTTCAGCATAAACTTCATATCGCTGTATCTTTTTTACCCTTGCACATGTTAAGCTGAGGGTACCCGATAATTATAGCTAGATTATCCAAGAATATTTCGAAGTGAATAGTTCCCGATCAACTCGATATTTTTATTTTTGGTTTTTGTCCACGATTTTTTGAAATTCCGCCTGTGTGCGTCGTGTAAATTTATTTTCAATATCGACGCGGTTCCGGTTTTCCCACGGTAATTCTTCCATAATGAAATTTGCGCATTCCGTGAATTTGAAAAAACTGCAGTGTGAACTTCGACATGCGGTGAGTCGCAAGAAATATTCATTTTAGGTGCGGGAGTTACTGGTAATGAAAGTTGGAGAAAAGATTGAAGTATTTTTTGGAGGGTAAACTTTTGAAATCAGACTCAAAAAACTGCAAATTTCTCCTTCTCATCCCGTGAATAGATTTTCACCATTTTTTAATTCTTAGCAAGAGGTAAAACTGGTTCTTGCACATTTTCCAACAATTTTTTTTTCAATTTCCCGGGAATTTTCCGGTTGAAAATGTAAAATTGGCTTGGGTTTTTGAGACCGGACTTGAATGATGGAGCTCAATGTGAAGCCTCGATTGACGAATTTTACAATAAGATGATTTGGGATAAGATTTGAGGTTTTCTCGAGAAACTCAAATTTTCCGACCAAATTTTCAATTTCCTTCAAATTATTTCCAATCTTTCTCTCTAATTCCAACTTCACACCCGAAGGTTGTTTTGAACAAAAATTTCCATATGTAATAGCCTGTATAGGTTACCTGGCTTACTATGTAGATGCGATTAACTGAAACGCGGTTAATTTTCCGGCCATCTTCTGAAACTGGAAAAGATACTGAATCACGCTGATCTGCCAGTCTGTCCATCGGTTCAGAACGAGGTTCAGAACTATTCAAAAAGAAGAAAGAAGTTACAGGCCCACTGCCCAGAGCCAAATATTCAAGTATGTATTCACAATATCAAAGTTAGACTATTGGAAGTAGTGCAGTCTGGAAAATGGCGGTAGTAACAAAATTACTCTCGACAGCCTCGATTTCAATTTTTGATACTTGAGAAAGTGGTTCTTCTGAATTCAAATTCTGTTACCCGGTATCGAGGTTGAAAAATCACTGGTGATAAACAAAACTGTGCCAATTGGTACGTTATTGTCAATTAATGTTGCCAGCATAAAGTACCAAGGTCGGCGTACAATAATTATTACAAAATAGCGTCGGGACAATCTTTTCAAAAGCATAATACAGGGTGAACCCGAAAGTTCAAGTCAACACTGTACTACGATACGATACATGGAACATTTTATGAAGCCCACAAAAAAAAATCGATTTTTATTTTCGAAGTTATGAATGGTCAAAGGTGGTTGTTCGAGCCCTGTAAGTTTCGTTATTTCAAAAGATTTCGGTAAACTGTCGTTGGCAGAATCATGAATACGACACTTCAATCATAATGAATATGCATCAGATTCGGCTTTACTATACAGGGTGAATCATGAAGTAAAAAATCCGCTTTGTCCAAAAGTTCATCCCAAAATAATTTCTTGGTAGGAAAACAATTTTCGAGATTTCTGCCTCGCTCTGTATAGAAAACAGTTCTTTAATACACATCCAGTGGTTGATTGTTCTTCCAGTTCACTCAAATATTCTGAAATAACGAAATAAGGGTTCGAAGGACCACCCTTTCACCTCACATCCACTTCCAGTTCACTCAAATATTCTGGAATAACGAAACAACGGTTCGAAGGACCACACTTTTACCTTTCATAACTTATTGAAAGGAATGAAAGTAATTTTTTGTGGGATTTATAGAAGATTCCATATACCGCAGTGCTGTTTATCTTCGGCGGAGAATTCGATTTTTCGCGATCACCCTGTATGCAACTGCGATATCCCGAGTCATTGATATCGAGCTAATTTTAAATTACTGAACGGATAAGAGGCATCGCACACCCATGCCGGCCGGCGGATAAAAATGCAGTTTCAAAACATCGCGCCGGGCGGCGAGGAATCGGCAGGAATCGCTCGCTCTCACCTTTTGTGGCCCTTGAGCGCGATCTTCATGCGGTGATTGCGGCACCGGGCGCAATTCGGCGGAGTCCTGGGGCTGGCCGACGTGCTGGACGCGTTGTTAACGTCAGCCTTCGTGTCGTAGTCCTGTGTGTCCGACATGATTTTCGTGTGAGTACGTGTGGAAAATGTGCGTGTCCTTGCACAAAAACTCAATCCGTTCTTGGAACTTAACCAAACAAAAGTATATATCCAACGGTAGCAAGCAACAAACAACAACAAACTCGGAGCGCAAACACGAAGTC
Source organism: Anaspis maculata (assembly GCA_949128115.1). Lineage (NCBI taxonomy): Eukaryota > Metazoa > Arthropoda > Insecta > Coleoptera > Scraptiidae > Anaspis > Anaspis maculata. The sequence goes on from OX421961.1 coordinate 123,993,104, forward strand.
GCAGCAAAGCACTTTTTCAAGGTCCGAAAAAGGGTCAAGTTCACAACAACTAACTAACAACAAACAGCGGCTCCAGCTGTGTAGTACAGCAGGAAAGTTTTCCGGGCGTGCAACAGGTCCGTTTGCAGGATTGCGGGATGCGCGCCGGGAAAATTCGAAACTTGCTGTGGTAGAGTACCGCCGGCGGTCCGTGTGCAGGCTAGCAGGATGAGATTCTCACGTGTGTGCGTGTCGTCGCGTGTTTGTGTGCGTGCAGTCAGTCCGTCAGTGTGTGTGTGTGTGTGCGCGATTTTCCTGCTGCTGCTGCTGTGGGCCTGCGAGTGCACCGAACTGCACTGCTGGCACTACTCTCCTCGTCGCGAAATCAACTGTCAGTCTTGCAACGGCCAAGTGAAGTGAGTTGCATTGGCGGCGGGCGAGGGACGCGGCGGGACGCCGGCGGACACGTCATTTACGACTTGGACTGCACCGTGGTGGGGGAAAATGCATGTGCGGCGCGGAGTGCAGTTTAGATGCATAGCCCCCCCGGTTTTATGCCGTAATAACTCCGCAGAAGTGAGTATTGATGGCGGGTGCCCGGGCACCCGTTTCCCTTCCCGTGTACAGGGTCCTGCAACAGTGCGTCGGGCTTTCCTAGCGTCCTTGCCTTGCAAAATAGAGAAAAAGGTGTGGTACATAAAATTATTGATTTAAAAAAATCTATCTTGTGAAAGTATTTTCAACTACACAGGGTGTTCCATTTTTGCGGAAAAACAAAAACAAAGATTTTTCAAATGGAATGCCCCACTTGTGATTCTATTTTCTTGTTCAGCTTTCTAAGCTTTATTACAAGTGTATTTTTATTTCAATTTTCAATTTGTGGCTGTGCCAACATAGTTGAAAATTAAAAATTGAATTTTTTTGTAATTTCCCTATAGTGCGGCGGTTAGTGAGACAGGGCCGATTCTGAGTGGTGTGCTAGGAGTGCCCCTGCACAAGGGCGGCCAAAATTCAAGGGCGGCGAATGGTCGCCCAATTTTTTTGAACGAAAAATTGAGTGTCGAAAATGAAACCGATATTATGATTTTCGAGACCTAAGGCGGCCGCCCTGGGTAAATTGTGAATTTTTAGTGCCGAAAAAATACAACAGTTTGTCAAGAATGGAGGCGAGGCGGCCGCCCTTCGTCAACTATTATCGATATTAGACTTCTTTCTCAGATAAGTATCTGAGGAAGGGCAAGAATTTTCATCTCTTGGTAACATTTCGGATAGTCTGTTTGGCTGATGAACTTTGCGCTCTATGCTCTGCGCAGGGTTTATTTGACAAATAGCCTATTGAAAACTTTTTGAGAGCATGGAAATACCCTCGGAAATACCGGCCCTTGGTATAGGTATACCTAATACCAATACCTACTACTCACAGACCTATAGTCCGGCGGCAAGCTGTAACAATTGTGCACAATGGGCTAAAAGCAATTTTATTTTTTCACGTTAATATTTGGACCCTAAAGAATATTTCCAGATAGAGACCCCAACCGATCAGGCCCTATTTAGCCCCCCTTAGCAACGCCAACTTCGACCAATATTTCATCCATTTTTGTACATTACTTTTATGATAATTGACGTATACCATCTATTAAGGTGTCGATTCTAATGTTTTTGAAGACGAGGAACTCAAATATGATGGTCTTAAAGCTTTTGAAGTTGAAATTGCGAACCTGATGGATGGTTACTGGTACCTTATCAATTAAAACAATAAATCTCCAAGAATAATTGAAATGAGAAGTCTATAATAAGAGATCTAGGGTCATGATTTGATGTTCTACAACTTACCTTCGAGCTTACCTTAGTTCATCGAGAATACGTGCTTGGGTTTTTCTCTTCGCGAGATCGAAATCAAAGCAGTCGCAATTTTCCAAATAGTCACTAGTTACGATTATTCCAAAAATTTCTGTTTTTGATTTTAAGTAAAACAATGCGATCATCTTCATCAATATGCAAAGTACCACTGACCCAATAGTATAGTAAAAAAACACGTGATTGCATTCACTCGCCATACCACCTTAGTTTTTATTGGTGATAACAATAGCTAATACGCTCGCTGATAGGTAAGGTAGGTAGGCACAATGGTGAACTTCAAAATGACGTTCCTTGATTATTTCCAAAGGATAAATCGAGACGTAAATAATGTAAGCAGATTTTGACCATCATTCCATCTTGGTTCTACCTCAAACAATAACTCACTCCTCTTTTTTCAGCGCTTCGAAGTTAAGACAAACATTTGGTATGGTGTGTTTTCCAAGTTTGTCGCCGCTGTACCAACCTTTCTTACCAATGCGAATGCAGTTCCGCTGACGTCTTGTAACTGCATGAAATGATTTCGTGCCAAGCTTTCTTTGGTGTTGGCCCATCAGCTAGTCCATTGGATTTAAGATGAGAAAAAAATTACATTTCTTGATAAGAAAAAGCTTTACATGTTAGGTAGCAGATAGTTTTTTCACCTGTCATCGGGACTTACTGTCTTTTGCCGTCCAAAATTAGAATGATCCGGTGGGGTGCAGTTTTAAACTGAAACTCTGAGCCGAGCTCTGAGCCCATATATGCCCTGCTTGAAGATCGTAGAGACGTGAAGCATTTTAAGTGAGAGGAGTAATTTCTATATCTCGTCCCTTCTGAGATAAAAAGACGGAAACGAGAAACATCAACTTCTTTGTCTTTTGAGCATCTGTCATACACGAGGTCATGAGGATAACAAATTTCTCAAGCGCAGGCATAGCCTGATTCACCTCTGCTACTAATAATGTATTTGACAAATTGTGGAGAACTCCATTGACATAAGGCTTTTCCCCAAGCACTTAAGGTCGTACGTTTGCCTTTGGTCCTGAAACTCAAAGTATATAGCTCTAAGTAAAGGCATGAAAAAACAGGCCAAAGCATTCAACTGATCCTACAGCTTGCTGAATCGAAGCTACATCAAGCACACGATACGGTTTTTTCACCACCAAAGCAATCCTCAGACTTTACACCCTAGTAGAGTCCAAAAACGCTGTTGCCAGAACGACCACGTCCATATCTACTGTGCGGATGATGATAAGCTTCAAGCCTTCAGCAGAGCACATTCGCCTGCGCATGAAGTATCATTCCATTACCATAATTTGCTTCCTCGTGATTACAGGGCATAAAGTTATTCAGATTCGCTGGAATAGAACAGAGTAGGTACCTAAGTACTGCATCATTTTGTGCAGCAACAACTTCTTCTGGGTAAGTCTCTGGTGCCAATTAGATCACTCAGGGATCGGAACATCTCCCGTTTATTGTCACCGTTCATCCCTAAGAAACTCTGCCCAGTTCTTGGGTAGGTATGTATCACTTTTACTGCTTCAATTCCATGTCTGGCGTCGGTTTTCCCTTTCGCAAGTAAAATGCAGCTTCCAGTCAATCCTGATGATATTATCAAACGCTACGCCAATGCGTCGAATTGTTCCAACAAATTGACTGGCTACGTGCTACGTAGGTGACATATCTTGTCCCATACGCACCGAATTTTTCGCCTAGCTGCAGCACCATCGATTATAACATTTCAGCAGTAGAAAACAGAGAATCTTGAGAATAATTTTCTTCCCTTGGAGAACTCCAGAAGATTGAATTTTTCACAAAAACAAAGTTTACCAATACCTATCTGATAGAGCTGGTGGGAAAGGCTGGTTCTTGTGACGGAGAAAATCTCCCTAATTACCTTTACGAACTTGGTCAGAGACATATGCAACTTCAAAAGGAAGTTTCCTTCTTTTCGCCTCCAGAGACGCAACTTGAAGCTTCTGGCGGGATTTGAGGCATTTGACGACTCGATGCTGAACGAAAGAACTTTTTTTTTCGTTTCATCGTTTGTATTTTTAGGAAAAATTGCTATTTTTTCTGGAATATCTTCAATACATCCTTCTCGATTGCTTCCAGTAACTGTGCTATGGTAAGGGGTCTTTTCCAATAAGTGAAATAAAAACGACATCATTGTAGTTGATAGTAGTGGATAGACCTACCGTCCTTTATAAAGGACACCGTTTTTTTGCATGGGACGGTTTGAAAAAAAATCAAAGTTTCGGTAGCAGGCAAGTTACTTGATCTTTGAAGTACCCAAATATAGAAAAAAACAATCATAAACTGCTAATGACAACAAAATATACCTACCTCTGGTTATTCATTGTAAAAGCCAACAACAAACAAAAGGGCACCATACAAGCAAATTCGGTAATTATAACGAACTAGTGATATGAATGGGCTCTCAATACTTGAAGTTTGGTATGTAGTGACTTTATCTGTTAATACTAGTAATAGCAGTTGATTATTGTGAAAAAAACTTTTACCGTCCTTTATAAAGGACGGTCGGGCTATATGGGTTAAACCAATAAGGTACCAGTGACCATCTGGAAGCCCACTCTCACTGATCACTTTGAAAGCTTCAGGACAATCATATTTGAATTCCTCGTCCTCAAAAACATGGAAATCGACATCTCAACAGCTATAATACGTCAATTATCATAAAACTGGTGTACAAAAATGGATCAGATATTGGTCGAAGTTGGCGTAGCCTTGGGGGGCCAAATAAGGTCTAACCGGTTGGGGTCTCTATCTAGAAATACTCTTTAGGGTCCAAATAACAACTTAAGGAAATAAAATTGCTTTTAGCCCATTTTGCACAATTGTTATAGAATTCTACATTAAGCCGCCGGACTACTAGTGCTTACCTTTTATACATCAAATATATTTTAGGTTTGTCAAGTTTTTTTGTTTTCAGAATTTTGCAAGTTGTTGTATTTTCAAGATTATAGGTATTTTACCAATGATTATGATTTTTTTTTGGGTTTTGCTTTCTTATCAATGAACAACCACCTATTTAAACAGCTTTTTCGCAATACCGTAACGATAACAACAACTTTGCTCCCACTTTTGCGGGACTAAAGTAGAATTTTAAGTGGCCCATACACACGCATGCAAGTGCTAAGACTTACCTGCACAGGTCTAGGCTCGCATGCAAGTATCAGTGTGTATGTGTCAAAACTGACGGCGCGTTCAGTTCTAGGCACGGCTCGAAGCGAATCTGTCAACGACTGATTTTTAGAGCAAGTGCGAAGGTGAGTGTGTGTGTGTATGTTCAGATTTCCCTTCGTGCCAAGCCCAGCTGGACATATTCTGCATATTTTTGTATCACTCAGCGGCAGGATCCTCAAAAATGGCAAGATGGTCCAGAAAGCAAGAAGCCGTCCTGAGGGAGTTGATTGAATTATGTAAATAAAATTATTTTTTGTTCATTTTGACAGCTTTTTAACCTCGTTTTTGACTGAACTGACAAATCTTGACGCACTTGTCTGAATTTCGGCCTGAATAGTGTGTGGTCAAAAACACGTTTCGAACTTGCGCGCGGACTTACCTGAACGTGCTTGCTCGCGTGCTTGCATGCGTAGTGTATGGGCACCTTTAGTCCCGCTTTTTGAAAGCGGGCAATAATAATATTTGACGGGATAGAGTGCCGGCATGTCAGTTTTAAATAATTAATTTTTCAAACTGACATCTAGCTTCTTAGTTTCGTTGTGGTTGTTGTACGTGGGAAAGTTCGGCTTTTAATAACGAAAGTGATCGGCTATAGCAATGGATTGTTCCGATTCAGAAGATTCCTTTACTCCACCCGAGCTGGAAGAGACGGCAAAACAAGCGACGTACGAAAGCTTAGTTATTACATAGTTATTTATTGATGTTCTACATTATGTATTCTAGGTATTTGTATTCATCTTCAATCTCGTACCTGCAATAAAAGTTTGTTTCTATGTTTTTCAATTGTGGCAAATATCTTTAATATTATTGTAATAACTTCGGCATTGCGAAAAGCATCGTAGGTGTGCACCACGGACCAACGTTCTTCTGAATCTCTTATGGTGATCTCTTCGCCATATGATAGGGTACTTTCACCTGAACGCCCCACAAAGTCCAAATAATACAGCAACCTAAAAAAAAAGGATAATTAGGTTCTCACTAAAAAATGGGGTTTGCAATAATTTCAACTGTAGTTATAAATTATTTCAAACTGCGGATCTACTTATGTATCTTGATTAGAAGGTAGTTATGTACCTACCTATGTATAAGGTAAGTACCATCTGGAGCCTCCACCATGGATTTAGTTGTTTGTTGCCTTGTCAATCAATATTAGCGATTTCTTCGATTCATAAACCAAGCGACTTCGGCTGCAGATTTTTCTTCGCTTGGAAGGCTTCGTTCAAAACTTCTTGTGGAATGGAATCTTCATACATTTCCACTGAAAATGCCCATGTAGAAAATGTCGAACGTCAAATTTGTGTTCATTGTTTGACAACACATTTCAGTTTGCTATGGTTGCTATAGGTACCTACGTTTAGCGATTCAGCCTTCTTATTTATTGAAAGCACCAAAAACTGGAATTTCTTTTTGTAATTCCTCGGCTTCAGAAAATATTCCGGTATTGCGAAAAGTCTTGTATTCAACACGGGACTAAAGTTATTTTTAATCCCTTAGGGTGATTTGTTGCCCTCGGGCCCAAAGGGCCCTCGAGCAACAAACTTCACCCCCGGGATTAAAAATCCACTTTAGTCCCTTGTTGTATAATAGTATATTATATACCAAGGTTGTGAAGGACGCTGTTATAGCTGCGGCGCCTGTTTAAGGCTAAAGAGGACGATAAAATAATGTGTTTCTGAGACGCGAGATGGCGCGGAAACTATTAACATTCTCAAAATTCACTCAATAGACCGATTTTGAAAATTCGAACGTTATTACTTTTAGAATATATAATTATTTGATGCTGTATTCTAAAATTTTGGTTTTTGTATTTTTTGGAAATTTTTTTTTGATTTTCTCAAATTTTTAAATTTTTTTTGAAAATCCCAGGTAGTCATTTTATTTTGTGGTAAATATTGTATAATAACCTTTTTTCAAAATTCAAATATCATCAATAGTATTGACCGAAATCAATTTTGAATATTTCCCTTTGAAGTTCACCGCGTGCCGCCCACCTGCAAGCGCGAGCGGTTCCCGTCCGGTATCATCATACATTATTTATAGTTCGCAAAAAATAAGAGCTCTGTCGATTTTTGTTGGAATCAAATTCTTGAAACATTCGAAAATTCAAAAAAAAGTTCACCCATACACCAACGGTACACCCTGGTGCAAGTACAACAACCTTATCTCAGCAGTCTGTCGCCCATTGGAAGCAGCCAATTTCAATCTTTGATTCCAATGAAAATTTAGAACAGGCATTGAACCCAGTAACTGGAAGCTATGGGAAGATAAAGAGTGGCCGATCCTAGCGTAAATATCCCATAGCGGCCTTACCGTCCAAGATAGAAAAAAGAATAGTGCTATTCTGTAAAAAATAACATTCCATAAACGCTTTGTTATGTAAAAATCCGTGTCGGCAATTGGCTGTTGCCTGAGTAATCACAACGTAACAGAGCCTTCAGGGAACGTAATTTTTTAGAGAATCGCACCATAAGAAAAAAGTTGTATGGTGTGATTAGAACTGAACTTAACGGAATGAAGTTGAACTATGAGGCCTGTTTGTGGACCCGACGACCCATGGATATCTTGCGGAATCGCCAGACGGGCTTCTTCCCCATCAGAATGGTACTATCATCAGGGTGAAATGTCCTATTGGATTTGAAAGTAATCAATTAAATTTATTATTGATGATTTTAGCTCTAAAATATGTACATATTGCCCGAAGTCGGCAAAACAAAAGACCATACAAGAAGCTATACAGACCAATCAAAAATTTTGTTTGGAGAGAAATTCTTAGCTTAAACGGACACACAATCACTATTTTCAAGTACAAGGACATAGTGCACTGGCAAAATAAAAACAAAATTTACTTCAATATCAAAATTCTATTGCCTGATATCATCGATCTGCGAGCTTGTAGGAGCATGCCCATTCGAGAAAGTTTAAATGCCATGACTTTTCTCCCATCAACGTTTCTTACTTGCCACTTTTCGACACTCAAACGCGTATTGTACTACGATACGTAATACGAATTTTATACGGAACAAGAGTGCATTCTAATGGAACGACTTCAACAAAAATCAAATGAGCTGAGGTCATTCATGAAGATAACCACACAGACAGCCAGGCACACAAACAAACAGACAGATATCCACACAGGAGTCAAACGGACGGACGGACAGACAGACAGACATACTTCAGACGGAGTAGGAGTAGTAGTAGTAGTTCTTTGCAGTTTTGTTATTGCTCCCAGTGTATATAGTTTTAAATTCATTTGTGCACTTGCAGTCTATTGTTTTGCAATTGCAATATGATTTTACAATGTTTGTCCCTTTATAATTGGATATAAGTATCTTGGAGTATCAGTAGATTCTATATCTAGATAGTGTGATTTCGTGAGATAAATGATCAACTTGAAAAAATATTACAATTTCAGAAATCGTAGCAACGAAATATATCGGCGTAGTACCACGATGTCACAAATCTTTACTACTGCTCTATTTACATCGCCTATTTCTCAGAAAATATCAAAACACCATGTGTGCAGAAAGTGATCACTACCTTTATCGTGAATGACTCATCGCGGAGAACAGCTGCAGCGGGCGGCAAATATCAAAGTGAGATTTTCAAAATGTGTTTCGGAGAGCACCATTTGTGCTACAAAAATTCTAAAAACGGATTAATGTTTTATATTTTCAGTACTTCAAAATGACTACCTGCGACTTTTGAAAAAATTGATATTAATTTGTGAAATTGAAAAAAAAAATTGAAAAAAAGAATTGGATTTTTTTTTTTGACTAGTGCATCAAATAAAATTGAAATCTCAGTATAACCTTTTTCTCAGATCTGAAATTGGACTGATGGTTTTCTTTAAAACATTTTATTACTTTTGATGTATTTTCTCTCTGTCGCACACTTGGTACTCAATTTCAGTCCCCTTTAGCCTTAAATCCCGAAACGCAGCTGAGGGATATAAGGCGCCAAAGCTATAACAGCGTTCACAACCGTGGTTTATATACTATTTTTCTCACTACTAGCAAACATTAAATCCTGATTTGTAAAGATTTTTCAAGAATATGGAATGTGACAGGACTGACAGGAGGTTGAAAATGTGACAGGAGGTTAATAATAGTGACAGGCGGTTAATAATGTGACAGTCAGCCTACTGGTTGTGAAAAATCACTTCACGACCTCTAAACAGGTCAATAACGGCCTACTTCACAGCTAGTAGTGAGAAAACAACTATTTCGCAATACCGGGACGAAAAGTACACTTTTTCTCCCCCTTTTGCGGGAAGAAAAGTAGATTTTTATTCCCTTGGAAAAAAAAGTAAGGGAGTGCCTGCATGCACAAAAATTAACGGGGTGCTTGAATCTCGCAAGAACGCTTCTGACAGGCCTCTGCAGAGTGCAGCGTATCACCAGTATTTCCTCAAATAAGGAACATTGTCCACAGAACATCGACGTGAGGTCTCTGTGTTCCGTCGTAAAGAATACGGTCGTTCCATCATGCGGTCGTTCTAAACTGGTCAGGGGAGGATCTATTTAAACATTGGCGCGTTTGGTAGTTTAAAGGGAGCGTGCGTTCCAACATAATGTCTTGTACTGCCTTTATTTTTGAAACTTGACCTCATGTTACGCGAGACTTTATTCTCATTAGAAATCAGGGAATATTTCTATGTAAGATTTTTCCGAATCCATCTCGTGAAATCGAAAGTTATCGTGAACTGAACAAGCAATGAAAGATTTTCCAGTCATTTTCCAGAATTTTCCAGTCGATTGATAACAATGTGACTGAGTTGTGATACCTTGTGTAATCAACCAAGAAAAGGTCTATTCAACAGTGCAGGAATGTAATGCCTTGTCTACAGACTTCCGTAGAAAATTAAATTTTTGATTACTCAAAATGACTACGAAATTTTTTTTTAGTTATTTCTATTATTTGTGTTCAATCCATGATAACTTTAGGTTTCAGGATATCGATTTGAAATAATCTTCCTTAATTTCTAATGAAAATAAAGTCTCGCATAACCTGGGGTCGCGTTTAAAAAATAAAGGCGCCAAGCCATTATATTGAAGCGCTCGCTTCCTTCAAACGTCAAACTTTTAGAATGAATGGTACTAGTACATGGAAATGTTACTTCGGTATTGCGAAAAGTCTTGTATACACCACGGGACTGACGTTCATTTTTATTCCCTTGGGTGAATTGCTGCCCTCGGGCCCTAAGGGCCCTCAGGCATCAAACTTCACCCGCGGGAATGAAAACTAAACTCACTTTAGTCCCTTGGTGTATAAACTACTAATTTCTGATTCCATTCAACTACAAAATCAATATACCGATGAATAATTTGTATAACTAAAGGCCCAACTGCACCGCTCACCCTAAGTAAGCTCGGCTTAAGTAAGGGTTCACCTAAGGGCCATGAGTTCACTGCACCGATTTAGCTTAGCCATGATTAAGCTTTAGCAAAGTTTCAAACCTTGGGGATATTCAATTTTTGGCTATGAAAGTTGGTTGTTTTTGAATTTCCCTCACTTTTTGTCACACAGATTGGTAACAGTGTCGATCGCAGGGTCTGAACCGTCAATAGTTTGAGGTTATTGGCATTTTGCACAGGTAAGTGTAATGACTGTAATGGCGAATTCCCAGAGTTGCTCGACTACTCTCATTTTCAGGGAAACTCCAATAGTTTGAATTAGATTTTTTGCTTGAAAAAAAAGTTCTTGAACGGTTTTTTGCCAGATGGTTATCTCATCCCTACCTGTTCAACATGTCAAAAGCATACATCCCTGTGACGCGTTATATTTAGTATACAGGGTGAAAATTGAAAGATAAATCTTTTTTTTATTTTGCTGAAATAATTTTTAAGAAAAACAAACTTGAATATTCAGCAGCTTCATGGTCTCCTGTTGAACATGTGAAAAATGTACTCCGCCTCTTCAACTGCTGGTATTCTACGTACAGGGTGGTACATAGAGTAAAATCAACTTTTTTCCGATGTTTTCTGCTTTGTGTCGAAATTTTAGGTTTGGTATGCAGTGGCGGACTAAAAGAATTGGGGGCCCTGGGCGGAATTGTGAGATGGGGCCCCTGCAGAGTAAAAGTTGAGATGAAGAGGGGCCGGCAGACTTTTTGGCCCGCCCTGCCCCGTCTCAAGCAAAAGCCCAAAAATAAAAAAAATGAGCTGTTAACTTGACTATAAAACACACAGTGGCGTAGTCAGAATTTGAGAGGGCAAAGGCAATGACGAGGTTGCAAGTCGGCGAGAGGTAGCGCCGCAGGCGAATTTTTTAGGCATAATAATAATAATGCTGTTGATATTCGGTATATTCCATGCGTTTCGCGATTCCGGTTTTTGACATTTTTACCAAAATTACTTGATAATCAAACTTTTTTCAGAAAACTTTCGCACTCTTTGAAAATTTTCGTCAGAAATTTCTTCTGTATCGGTTTAGTGTGGGATGAAGTGCCGTGGGCGGGCGGAGGTGGGAGAGTGATCCTTGGCTAATTGGCTATGTCAGTGACCACCAGTACCTACAAGAAATTTTCGGTCCCAGCTTTGGATGTTGAATTGGATTTGGACTGTTGACCCAATGCTAAAACCTCACTCGTATATACAGCATTAGGAATAATATAAATTTCTACTACCTGCAGCGCGCAGATAAGATGATTTTGTTGTTTTGTCTTATTTCCCTCTTTTAAAAAGAAATAATAAAACACTAAAACACAAAATTTCAAAGGCTTGAGGCCTCTGGCACTCTGATTTCAGGGCCGGGGCCCCTAAAGCCCAAAGTGAAAATAATTCTTAGTGATTCCGTGATACAGACACACCTCTATTGCCTTTTGGTCTTTATTCCAATGTTTTTGCAGTATTTTTTACAAACAAAAGGAATTGGGGGCCCCATCAGATGATTGAGGCCCCGAGACCCGGGGCGGACCGCCCCCGCCGCCCCCCCCCCCCTTAGTCCGCCACTGTTGGTACCTTAGATGGATATTCAAGTTCATCTTTAATGAATTCTAAAACAATAAATTGCACGAACTCTTTGGTGAATCTAGTTTTTTTTCAATGTCATTTTAACCAAAGTTTCAAAGTAATTCGATCTGTTGCTGTTGCTGTTGCCTCGGAACACCGAAATCCACGATATTCAATAGGGTACTTGCTAGGGTACTTGTCATTGAAATATATTTGATTGAAAATTCTTTTATTCATCAACAAGAGTAGGTAATAAATAGTATTTTCTCAAAATTTCCGGGAAATACAGGTGTCTCAAAAGTATCGCATTCCGAGCCTATAGCGGTATATACCTAGAATCCACCCATAAACACAAGAAAAATGTTGAAAATAATAAATTAAGTTTATTTTTGAAGATATGCGGGGGGGGGGGGGGGGGGGGCAAAAGGGTGGAACCTCTATAATTTCCACTGATTATTATATCACAAATAATTCCCCAGAATCATTTTGACTTACAAAAATAGAGGGGAGCAAAATCCTCCACACCTATATTTCCAAAAATAAACGTTACAATTTTTTTTGAATATTCTTCTCGTATTCTTGAGTGGATTCCATATGTCGCTCTGGACTCGGAATGCGATACTTTTGAGACACCTGTATAGGTATCCATTGGTTACACAGCTGCATATATGATCTCAAATGTTGATAAGTGGTGGCTAAGCCGTACGACACCCTGGGCTTATTTTAGGCAAAGCTTAAGCATCCCTAAGCCACAGTTTGTTGACGGTGCAGTGTACTTAAAAGTTAAGGACCAGTAAAGCTTCACTTTAAGGTTAAGTGTTAGCGGTGCAGCAACAGTGTCGCTGGCCAATAGGATTTCACCTGCCTGTACTCCCCTACCCCCCTTCATATCATTCCCGCGACACAAGTTTCTGTCGACGTGTCGTTCAAATTATTATACAGCAAATTATTAACTACAGTGGAGTGGGGGACTGTCGCCGGCGATATACGAAGTTCTGTGAAGCCGCCGTAAGCTCATGATCAAACCATTCCAGCTCCAACCTCACGTCACATTTGACATTTTTTTATTAACATTTCACAGTCGAGCTCTGAAGAGGTGACGCCACAAAAATTTCGAGTCAGATTTAGTAAAACTGGACAAAAAAGACGACATTGAAACTATAGATATCGGAACACGGACCCTTTCTGGAGGTCTGGCCACAAAGCCCTCTGGAATTATCATGGATTCTTCTTGTCGCGTCTAGGAAACATACGCGACAAGAAGACACTGACTCCGCCACGAGATGTGCTTTGAAAAGAACGGAAAAGATCGCTTTTTTCTTTAAAATGAAGCTTTTAAAAATCCGGCCTTAGTGTGTATAACTGTGAGTACCCCTCCAATCGTGCTTGGTCCCCCTAACTGGCCTGTAATGATGAAATTCGCCCGCACACTTCCGTGTCGGCCTGCGAAATTTGTTGTAAATACAGTTCAATTTGAAGGGGGTCTCGTGTTTTTGATTTTCGACAGACGGCCAAGGGTCCCATGCACTACCTCGTTCAAGTTTCGTTGCCCGACACGGTAATTTTTTTCCAAAAACACTGTTCAAATGCCCTAAAGTGTTGAGTTGAGTTTGACGTTCCTGCCACTTTGGCCTTGCCGTGCTCCAATTTCAACTCATTTTTCGGCAAAATTTCGAGAAAAGCCACGCCGAATGGCCCGCATCTGACGACACAAGGTCCCCGAAACTCCCCGGTCGGCATTTCCCACCAAATTTTTCGAAATTCTCTCCGAAAGGCCAATTTTTTGCCGCAAAAACGTACCAAGATATTTGAAATGAATTACTGAAAACGTCAATTCCCTGAAAAAAATTAGAATGGATTATGAAATTTAGGAAAATCCTCTCAAATTAAGCAAAAATGTTGAAAAATTTTCACCATAAGCTGACGATAATGTCTGTTGGGGAAAATTAAAAAAAAATACCCCGCCAAAATCCGACGTCTGGTTTTCACAAACGGACACCGCCAGTCGTTTGGTTCCCGGCAGTGGTCATCTTAAGGTGAACGCACCTTTCAATTTGACAGTTTGAAGGTTTTTGAAGTCCCGAAAACCGCTTTACTGAGCTCAATATGAATTTTCTTTTTTCCAACGCGCAACGAATTTTTTTTCGAAGCATTTACTCCAGATTGGAATTTAGCGCACCTATTCAATGAAAAAAAAACTTGTTTTCAGTATAAAACCAAGCGAAATGTGTCAATTAAACATTTGTTGATTATCACCATGGCCTGCCAGGAGTGAAAAATTTTAATAAACTGCTGGACAACCAAGTTGTCGGTATCGGAAAAATGGTCCGACTTTGGAGGCCAATATCTCCCGACTGCCGATTGCGATTTCCATTTTGTTTGTTGCGTTAACTAGCTTAATCTCTCCGTAATCCATCCTGTAATAGTGAATGTTGAGAAACTTCATCTGAATTTTCTACAGGGTGATACGTAAAATGGTGCAAAATTGCAACGACTTCATCGTCCCCCCATTTTTCAAAAAAATATTTTTTTATCATTTCAACACAAAAATCATGAAGTGTGATGTATTACCTCGAAACGGTTTTGAAATAACCCAGATTGGAAGTCTAACATCAAAAATATAAATTTTTATGTTGAATGTTGCAGATTTGCTAGACTCACGGATAGCACAAGCACAAAAACATCCAGGAGGGCTTTACTTTACTCCAAAAAACTGTAGTTTTACATCGGTACCATGTTCTGACGAAATTCAACGTACGAAAAACAGACAGTGACAACCACTCAGAAAAGTGCTCCCTGCTTGGCCCCACACCAAATATTCAAGTTGTGTTGACAATAAAATTGTCCTGGACTGTTGTACGATCAATCTTGCTCAATACCAACATCCATTTATCAAAAGTGACTTAATCTCGCGTGCCAACAAGGCAAATCTGTAACATTCAACATAAAAATTTGTATCTTCAATGTTAGACTCCCAATTTAGGTAATTCCAAAACCGTTTCGAGATAAGACACCAAACTTCATGATTTTTGTATTGAAATACATAAAAAAAATTTTTTTTACAAATGGGGGTACGATGAAGTCGGTGCAATTTTGCAGTATTTTACGTTTCACCCTGTAGAAATTTTACAGGGAGTTTCTCAACATTTACTCCAACAGGATAGGTTACAGAAACATTGGGCTGATCAAAACAACAAACAAAATGGAAATCGCATTCGGCAATCGGAAGTTATTGGTCTTCAAAGTCGAACCATTTTTACGATACCGACAACTTCGTTGTCCAGCAGTTTAAATAGAACCTTTTACCAAAACTATCTGTATAGCGGAAATAGTACCTTTCAGTATCCAGCGCGCCATCAGCGCGCACACTCGTCTTCTGAAGTAATGGCGTCAAATACAAAATTTGCGAACAAATGCTAGAAAATGGCCTGAAAAACCACCATAGAGTTAAGAAATACGCGCCGTAGCGAACAGGGTAATAGGGTAGAGGTTAATACACACTGATGATCACTTATTTTTCATCAAAAAGTCCATGTTCTTCGTTAAATTATAAATAACTGCGTTTTACACTGATCGGACGTGCGTACGCAACCCATAATGCAACCCCCACCAACTCTATTTGCAGAGTCCAGACTCTAGAGTGTAGTACGTTTGTAAACAAGTCTTCCTGTGCTCTCCAAAGTGTAAAAATCAGTTTTTTCAAAGCAAAATCAGCGGTGTTATCCTTCCAAAAATCATGGAAAAACAAGGGAAAGGGGCCGTGAAACATTGTGCTCATGGGAATTGTCACAGTGATAGTCGGTATAATAACAACAATATGTATTTCTTTATCCGATTCCCAAAACCGTGCCTAAAGTTCCGTAAAAACTTGGTACTGGAGAGATTTGAAAAACACGTGAAGTCTTGCGAGGAATGTGACAAATGTGCACGGTGGGTGAAGCTATGTAACCGGAAAAATTTCACTCCGAGACGGGTCACCAAGGATAGCTACATTTGTTCATTACATTTTATCGGTGGAGAAGGGCCTTCGGAAAGTAATCCTGATCCGATAAGCACTGATGTCAATCCATTTACAAATCCATATAAAAAAAAAGTACGTATATAATATGAATGATCAGATGAAATCGATTTTATTCATTCTATCGTGTTCCTAACCTCACTTTCTTTATTTTTGTTTTCCAGTTCATGTCCACTGAAAAATCCAATCTTGACACAAAATACAGTGTAAGAAAAGTAAGAAAAATTGACCAAGCTACCCAAGGTAAGGATTCACCTGACACGGCGAGGTTCCATTGTAGCGACTTTATATCAGTGGCTAATGATGCGGTTCAAATCGAAGCAGCCTCACATGTTTCACCATTAAGGTTCAGTTCGAAGGTACAAGATAGTTTTTCTTTTTCTTTAATTAACGAATTACTATATGTAAAAACTGATTGTTACAGAATGAATCACCATCAAGAACCTTTGTGGATGTTGCTACCCAAACGGAGTGCTTCTTGGTGTGTGAAACTGCTGATACAAGAACCCAAACTGAACACAGAATTCATGTTGAAACCAGGGAAAAGACGACTGAAACCCAGGATATCAAGTTATATCCATCATCCTCCCAAACAGAAACAACAGTATTTCCTTACTTTAAGCGATTCAATCAGTACAAAAAACAGAACCATATGTATGCCAAAAAATTTGAAAACCATAAGAGAAGCGCCATAAAGATCTTCACAGACTCTTTGAAAAATAATTCCAAAAAATGTTATTTTTACACAGGTCTACACTTTCAACAAATATTGAGTATTATGTCATTTTTGGGTACTTCTCTTGATAATTTGAAATACTGGAATAGCCAGAAAAAGAACGCTAAAACCCCAAAGCGTTGTAGAAAATCTAAATTTGAACAGTTGGAAGAGCTCATTTTAGTTTTGGTAAGACTTCGCAGAGGGTTTTTGGTGACGGATTTGGCTTATCGTTTCAATATATCTTTAGGTCAAGTAACAAATTTGACGATCACTTGGGTACAACTTTTATATTTGGAGTTCGATAAAATATTACGACCACGGATGTTTCAGAGCCGTCAAGTTATATCCGATAACTTGCCAAAGTGTTTTAAAAAAATGAAGAATGTGAGAGTTTTAATAGACTGCACTGAATTCTTCTGTGAGGCTCCTCAGAATTACGAGCATCAGGGTAATTTGTACTCGAGATACAAATCCCACTGCACCTTCAAGGTGCTCATTGGCTGTACTCCAAACGGTTGCATTAGTTTTGTTTCTGATGTGTATGAGGGGTCAATTTCAGATGTAGAATTATTCAAAAGGTCTCAAATCATGTAATGTAATGTAATGTAATGTAATGTAATGTAATGTAATGTAATGTAATGTTTATTAATGTTTCACATAAAGAAAATGTTTACACAAGTCCACAAGTCATGAATCTGCTGGAGACCGGAGATATGGTCTTAGCAGATCGAGGTTTTACAGTGAAGGACATTTTAGAAGAAAAGGGCTGTACTTTGAATATTCCTCCGTTTTTAAAGGGTAGGGAAACTCTCACAGCTGAAGAGGAAATTGAAACCAAAGAGATTGCCGCCAACAGAATATTTGTGGAACATGTAGTTGGTAGGCTGAAAAGGTTTCGGTTGTTGAATAGAGTCTTGCCTTTAAGCATGAGAGGTATAATATCTCAAGTGGTTTTTGTCTGTGCGTGCTTGGTGAATTTTCAACCACCTATTATTTTAGAATAGTTATTTAAGGCCATTGAAATGCGATGAAGAAATGCTCAAATTAAGCTTTTCTTTATTTTTTTTAATTTGTTTATTCAAGGGGTTTTTGATGCGACTAATAAAGTTGTTGACGGGAATCGGTTTCATTTTATTTCTTTTGTCAAGTAGAAACTCCCAAAAAAAAAGTACAGTCATTGCTATCAAATTTTGAAAATTTTTGTTTTTTATTTTTGAAAATTCAAAAACTAGATAGCATCGACAATGCATCTTTCCTTAAGAAAGTCGCATGCCCAATTTGAACTTTCTATTTTCAAAAAAAGGGTACCAAAAATGACTTCTACTAATTCACGTTTCATGTCTACGAGAAATCATTTTTGGGACCTTTTTTTAAAAAAAAATAGAAAGTTCAATTTAGCATGCGACTTTCTTGAGGAAAGGTGTATTGTCAATGCTATCTAGTTTTTGAATTTCAGGTCTAATCAGGTCATTTCTTTTTATTTTGTCCATCTGATAATGAAAAATTCTAGACAAAAACTAGCTGAATTTAAAAAGTGGATTTTACATGATAGCAACCCCTTTTGAAATCAACTTTGGTCAATTTCCCGTCATTTTCAACCCATGTGATGCAAGATTATTTTAGGTACTTATGTTTTATTTTACTCCATTATTTCACGAATGAGAAAATTGCTTCTCAACATGTTTTACTGTACTGCTGTTTTTAAAATGCTTTACTATTTAACTCTTTTTTTAATGTTTTGCCATTGTTATCTCCTGATTTTAAAGTAAAGTGAAGGAACAATATGCACCTGCACACAAAGTTCCAACTTTAAGTAGGATTTACCATATTTATCTCCTTATTAGTATTATTAAAATTATTGTTCCCACTGTACATTATTTAAAAGAAAATAAATTATTATTGTATTGACTTTGTATTGTATGTTTTCTGTTGAGATATTTGAAGGTATGACACATCTTCTGAAAGGCCCCATATACCGAAAATATTGATATAATGTAGATAACAAGTAAAAAAAAAGTTGATAACAATCATGATAATGGTTTATAACATTTAAGGTCTTTATTCAACACACAATGTGATACAGGCATATTATTCTAAGAGTCTTAACTTTTCAAAGCAGTCTTTCAATATTAACCTCAATAAAGCATTTACTGAACACAACAAAATAAATAAATAATATCAATACTCCAAACAATATATAATATTCCAAACAAGCTTCAATTACATTATCGAAAATTTTCTGACTAAAACAAAATCAAAAAATGATCAAAACTGAAACATATTCGATATTCCTTATGCTCGATATACATAAATTGAACATTACTACAAGCATAACCTTTACCTAACACTAACAGTCTTAATTTTAGGAACAGTAGCTGTGTCTGGAATAAAGCCCAATGCTAATAAGACAGGATTTAATGGAGACAATAAAGTCTAATATAAACAAATATCAAACTTTCAACAAACTCTATAATATAGAACATTAACAACATAATTAAATAAATAAATAATATCACTGTTTCAACAGTATGTTGTCTCAATTTTAGGAACGGCTTTGTCTGGAATGAGCCCTATCCCAACAAGGTAGGATTTATTGGAGACAATGAAGTCGAATATAAATAAATATCAAAATTTCCAACAAACTCTATCTAAAATACAGAACATAACAACATGATTAAATAAATAAATATTATCAATATCAACATACTCGATGCATATACTAACTTATCAGTCTCAATTTCAGAAATAGCTGCTTTATGTCGTACCTACATGCCCAATGCTAATAACACAGGTTCTAGTTAGTTTTTCCATTTTCCACAGGCCATGTTTTTCAGACTACTATTTAATTTGTTATAAGCCTATCACAAAACATATAATAGTTCGTTTATGTCAACCAGGAGCGAAACATGGCATAGCATAGCAATAACATGACAATGCTGACAAAAATTTGATTGTTTAATGCTGAAATCAAAAGCCTACTTCTGTACGGCTCAGAAACATGGAACACTACGCAACCGGATATGAACAGGCTACAAGTAGTATTTGTAAATGAATGCCAGAAAAATTTTCGAAAATCTTGTGGGGAAAAAGGATCTTGTGGAAAAAAGATCGAGGCCGACCAACGCAAACATGGAGAAGTTCAAGGGGTTTCTGATGCGACTAAAAATGTTGACAAGAATCGTTTTTTTTTTTTTAATGTTTTCCGTCAAGTGGAAACACAAGAGAAAATGTACGGACAATGCTATCAAAATTTCGAAAAAAAAATTGAAAATTTTTGATTTTGATTTACGAAATTTCAAAAACTAGATAGCAACGGCAATACACCTTTCTTCAAGAAAGTCACACGCCAAATTTGAACTTTCTATTTTAAAAAAAAAGGGTACCAGAAATGATTTCTACCAATTCACATTATCATGTCTACGAGAAATCATTTTTGGTACCTTTTCTTTTGAAAAAAAAGGAGGTTCAAATTTGGTATGCGACTTTCTTGAAGGTGTATTGCCGTTGCTATCTAGTTTTTAAATTTTCAAAAATCAAAAATCCTCAAAAGTTTTGAAATTTTTTGGCAAATTTTATAGCCTTGCCCGTACATTTTTCCTTTGGAGGAGTTTTTTATTCAACGACAAAAATGAAATGGAACCGATTCCAGTCGACTACTTTTTTAGTCGCATCAGAAACCTCTTTAGATGAAATGCAAAATGGACATGTTTCAAGGGGAGAAGTGAAAAAAAAGGCCAGACACAGGCCAAAATGGCGGCATTTTTGTGGATGCCCTATGCTCCATTGGAAGCGATAAGGGCTGAACAAGAAGGTATCACAGAACCGCACGCGTTTTCATTAATTTTTTTTTTCAAATTCAAAGGATGGAGTTTTCGAGGTACCCTCATTTCAAAGTACTCCGGCGCCAGAACATTTTTGAAGAAATCGGTAGACTTGATCACCAATTCCTCAAAGTATTCTTTGTTGAATGGGATTCTTTCAATGTGGATTCCCCTACGTGTCCATATGACAAAATCGCACCAATTCCTTTCGGTTATACCCATTTGTGTTTGGACTTGGTCATAATATTTATGACTGGTTTTAAGCTTCAGTTTTCCATCAGCAGTTACCTCACAGCTAAACCTGCTCCTCTGATCCTTCTTGAGGCACTGTAAATCGGTGGGACTCTGATGTTCTAGTAGTTTTGGGCACTTTATTTCTAAAATGCCCATCGGGGACCCTTCTGCTGCTGGATCAACAACCAGGCGATCTGGGGATGCTCCAAGGCCTGGATAAACAGGGTTTATCCATAGGCCTGTTTCCGTCATCATGATGTCAGGACTTTCTTTTTTTTTCTGTTGCAAATAATTCTCGGCAGCTTCAGATTCAAATTTTCTACCATGCTCGAGATATGGTGAGTAAATTTCTTTGCTTGAATAGAGATGCCTCTTCACCAAATTATAGAACTGTTCATCGAAGAAGCTGTTATAAGAATTTTTCGAAATCGTGTCCAGTTCATGTCAGAAGCCTGGTTCTCTGTGACAGAAGATGGGAACTGAGCTCTTGACACCAAGGCTTCCTCCATTATCTATTAATAAATAAAATGTTTTATCAATGTTGATAGTAATTGAAAATGGTAGGTATAGACCGTCTGATTTCTACATGATTCAAGTGGGCCGTCTCTGGTCGGCATTGGCTGATTGTGGCCTGAATCGCAGCTCACTCGAATCATATAGAAATCAGACCGTCTGTATACAATGGTAATACCTTCACAAGAATTGTCAGCTCTTCTTTTCGCTTTACATTTATAATGTAATCGGGGTAGGTTATTTGAAACCCTAGCTCCCAACTTGAAACACGCGAAGTTTCTCTGCTTTGTAGCTGAAGATCAAAAATAAACTGATTGTATCGCTTATCGTTTTCGTTTTCATTGTTTTCGCCTTCTTTTTCTTTACGGGGATTGAAAGTGATTTTTTCGATTGGGTCCGTAATAGAAGTGTACTTCTTGATGATGTGCCCAGGGTTCTTCTTAATTTTTCTGCCCTGGTTCCACTGACACGGCCTACTGGTGCATGCCTCATCATCTTTTTCATTTTCAAACTTGACATAGTCCTGGACTGCAAATAGGACAGCAGCAACATGAGTGCATCTGGCCATGTGAGATGCCTTGCAATGACAGCAGCCATCCACAACAGCACCCGTTTTTCGCTCCAACATAATCATTACTTGGTACGTGTTTTCCTTCATTGAGGAAACCACATTGGCTTTGATGCAGTAATGGTCATGTGCGTCATTGTCCTGCAAGTCTTGCACATGTCCGCTTTTAAACATCATTTTCCCTTTTCGGAGAGGTTTTGCTGTTCCCCAACAATCTTCGTCTTCACTGGAACTCTTCTCGCTGCCACTACATGCAACTACACAGGTAGTCACCAAGTACGAGTAAATTTTTCCCATACAAAAGCCAGATGGAATGCTTTGGCTGGGAAACGTCTTCCATGTTATCGGAAAAGGTGGGATAACCGGGACAGTTCTTTGTTGGATTTCAGCCAAGGGTACCCGGCTGTGTTTTTCCTTCTCGACCAGAATTACTCCTCCATCAACTTCTTGATAAATGGGTGTATTATTCAGAATACATTTCTTCACCCTGTAATAAAATAGATTTAGCAAAATAAGAAATAAATCAAGCAGTATAACCTTACTTTTCAACCAGTTCGGATTTTGAACCTTTCACCGATAAATTTCGACATCGTAAAAATCGCTGTAGATGAATGATTTTATTTCTTCCGAACTCTCGGTATGGTAACGTCGCACCAGGAACATCATATTCACTTAAAACAATTTTTCGGAACGGGATTGACGATGGGACCGACATGACCCTAACGTAAATTTGATCGATCGACGATCGATTTGTGACAGTGACAGCGAAGTCGAAGAGCGGGGCTCGATTCGACGCTGGTTTAGTTTTGAAAAAAACTGATTTTTATACTTTTTAAGAACACAGAAAGAATTGTTTAGAAACGTACGACACTCGGAGCGAACTTCAAAATAGCGAATAAATAGTTGACATTGACAGCAGACAGCAACGGCCGTTGCTTGTCAAACTGAAAATAGAGGTGGTGGGGTTGCATTATGGGTTGCGTACGCACGTCCGATCAATGTAAAACGCAGTTATTTATCATTTAATAAACAATGCGGACTTTTTGATGAAAAATAAGTAATCACTAGTGTGTATTAACCTCTAGCCTATTACCCTGTTCGCTGCGGCGCGTATTTTTCAACTTTGTGGCGGTTTTCCTTGCGATTTTGTAGCATTTGTTCGCAAATTTTGTATTTGACGCCAAAATTTGGCGCAAGCGTTGGGTATACCACTATAATGAAAGTTACTATTATCAATTTAGGTGTGGGGTACCTCTGGTAAAAATGAAAGAAGAGGAAAAAGCTATCGAACGGTAAGATAAAATAAGGGGCATTCTATTTGAAAAAAAAAATACTTACGGCATTTTGAGAAGTTCAAAAAAGAAATTCTGAACACCCTGTATCACTGAATCTTAAGTTTTTTGACATGAAAGTATTCACCTTCTATTCGAGCCAAATTTCATTTCTTGATTGCAAAAAACGAGGCTCCTACGATTTGTCAAAACGAACCTTGAAATTACAAAAAAAATCAATTTTCAATTTTCAGTTGGTAGCACTGCAACCTCGACTGCAACAACTTGAAAAAACAAAAATACGCTCATAAAAGAGCTGCAATAAAAAGCTGAACAAGAAGATAGAATCGAAAGTGGGGCATTTCATTTAAAAGAATATTTGTTTTTGTTATAGCGTAAAAATTGAACACCTGTATAGTTGAAATAATTTCACTGGTTAGAAATTTTCAAATCAATAATTTTAGGTATGACACCTTTGGCTATATCTCGTAAGGGAAGGGCGTTAGGAAAACCCGACGCACTGTTGCAGGACCCTGTATACACCACGTGCATAGGTACGTACGTAACGTATCGTACCGTGTAGTTTAGTTGCAATTTGGTGGATGCACCACGGCCCGGTTATATTAGCCGTTTATGATATCATACCGTACTGTGCTTTTGTGCACTATTTGTTATATTATTCGGCGTGTATTGTTGTTTACGACACGGCCTTTACTGCAGGTCGTGTCGCTTGAAACGACGGATCCTACAGCCATCAGCCAAGCCGGCAGGACTACCAGGAGCAGGAGCAGGAGCGATGGGACATTAAACGGGCGCCGCCAAGGACTCGGCTCCTCTCAGTTGTCTTATTTAGTTATTAAATTTTCGGAATTTAATACGAGTGTGACCTGGTGCGCAATAATTTAGCGATAAACTGTGCACTATATACTACCGGCCCTTATGTCGTTGCAATGTGCTCGCAATAACTCGATCTTTAATTAATCCACGCGAATGCATCAACTCTTCAGGATGAGACTATGTGTGTGTGTATGTGCGACTGGATGTGGTGGCGGAGAGGCGAAGAAACGAGGCGATAATAACGAGCGGCGGCAATCGAATTCTTGGTGAACCGTGAACGGGTTTTTGGCGAAACAAACCAGCGTGCGCCGTGGCGTTTGGGTTGAATTTTCGCCGGGTCTCTGTGCAGAGGCGTGAAGCTCGTCTTCTTCTCCTTATCACCAGGAAGATGCGTTATGCGATCCAGCGGAACAATCCTGGGATGAATAAATTAATGAATAACGTATTAATTATTGAGATGCAATAACAATCAGGGCCGCCGAGAGCTTCGCCGGGCCCCGATGTTGGATATCAGGATATCACTTACGGGCCCCCTATACTTGAAAATATCTCGAGCCCGAGAGCGAAGCAAGCACAAAGCCACAAGGGCACCGCAGGCGTGTTTTTTTTAAATAATAATTATAATTACTGATAATATTACGTATTTTTACCAACTGAAGCAAGAAGAACGACAAAAACAAACAAAAATTGAGCTTCTTGCTCAACTCTAAGCAAAAGCTCTTCTAGCCTTTGCGAATACGAATTACGAAGTCCTATTCATAAAAGCAATAGCTTTTTGTGAATTTCTTTCTCTGCCAGTGTGAAATTGCTTTTCTTCAAATTTCTGACATTTTTGTAAATAAATTCTGCTAATTCAGGCAAGCAGTAAGAAAACAAAAGGATTTTGTTTTGAGGTTTTTCAAGTTTTTTTACTTTTTTTTGTTAGTGGAACTAGAAAATGAAAATTAACTCGCACTCACGGCCCCCCACGGGGCTCCGGGCCCCGATGATATATCACCTCCTGAACCACCCTCTCGGCGGGCACTGATAACAATTACTCGTACTTTGTCTTGCGTTATGCTATGTATTATAGTAACAGATTCGCTTTATTGCCTTCTGGTCCAGGAGCTTATGTAAATAAAAAGCATTCCGTGGGATTTTGAATGAAAGAGCATAGTGGTCATGTGGAATACATTCATTGAAAGGGCAGCAATCAAATCACACCCCACCGGGTGTTTTGCTTGAATTTCTTGCAGGGGATTTATACAGGGTGAAACAGGAGAAAAAAAAGAAAAAACTTATATACCGTGAACTATAGAAGGTGGAGCGGTGCAAATCACCAGGTGGATGCCCGACTTGATGCTTCTGAAGGTTTTGCTTGAAAAATTGACATTCGTGGTAAATAGAGTGAAACACAAGAAATCTTGAAAACTAAATTTATTATTTTGAGAAAATCACCGTCAGAAAACCGAAACCGTGTCGGATTTAAAAATGGACCTACACGACGCCCAATGCAATCTATTTCCGATATCAGTTGGAATTTTTTGAAAAAAGTCAATCACCCAGCAGGAAAGGACGGTCGAGTTGAGTCCTGCACCAAACACGGGTCGTCCTGGTCAAAATCCAAACGAGCGGCCGTCTCCGGTGGTAACGGCCAGGAGAAAAATTAAAAACTCGTAACGTCCAACTGGGAGTTGGTGGAAAGCTGCAACTTGCGGCTTGATTTGATTCTTTTATTTTGTTGCTTCCTACCAAATTTGGCTCCAATCCATTGGATAGGTATTGGATAATAAAATGGCGAAGTTTTTTAGAGAAGATTACGAAGCTGTTTGTGTCTGTGTCTGTAATCTTCCACGATAACAGTCGCAACGTTGATCCGATTGACTTGAAATTCGGTATGCGGACATGATTTTGCCGTCGAATGAGTCTGTTACGTTTTGGTTGTCATCTGTCAAACGGAAATTTCACCATCAAAAATGACAGAAAGCATAATAATATGTCACAAATCTTGACTCGCAATATGTTTTCCGGAAGCCCTTGAAAAACTGTATTCAAAATTGTTGAAAGTATTGCTCCGCATGGCATCTGTCAAATATTAGAGAATGTCAAAGTTCAAAGCTTTGTTATTTAATTCTCCAAAATTTATCCAATGGATTCCGACCAAATTCGGTAGAAATCAACACAACAACAGAATCAGATCACGTATGCAGTTTGAGCTCTCCACCCTTTCCCAGTCTGGAGCTACAAATTTTTATTCATTTTTCCTGCTTCACCCTGTATAAATTTTCTGCAAGAAATTCAAGCAAAACACCCGGTGAGGTGTGGTTGCTGGCTATCTAAGGAACGTATTCCACATAGTCGCTATGCTCCTTTATTCAAAATCCTACGGGATTACATAAGCTCCTGGACTGTTTTGGTAATTATTCACTTGGGGGTATGATGGGAGCTCTGGACAAAGCGAGTACAAACAAAAGTTTACGAATGATTCATTTATGTTTCTAATGGTGGATTCATGCATGGAAATTTAACATTTTAGATTTAACATTCAAGTGTTCACCCATTGGTTTCTTATGGAAATAAAATAAAATGTTAAATTTTAAATCTTAAATTTATATGCGTGAATCCACCATAACATCATTAGTTCTGCTGCAACTTTCAGCCTCTCATGGGTCTAATCAAGAAATAGTTGTTTGAAAAAATCCCATTGGCGAGTTCATCTCCGCGATTTTGTCGCTCCTTTCGCATTCAATTTTCTGACAGAAACTGTTGAGTCGACCGTGCAGGAGCATCATCATTATCCAAAATCAGGTTGAATCGCTCACACCTTTCTCAACACCTATGGGTGAAATCGATAGTGTAGTTTCTTTTGTGCGGGGAGCACGCCGTCTGTTTACGAACTTCGTTTACGAAGTTTGCGTATTTTCTATTGTATAATATACTTGCGTATTGCCATTCGTCTTTGCAATCGGAAACGATCGTAAAAAGTCGTGGCCGTGGATGAAGCCGCCGTATTGCTAAAATTTCAGCGACGAAGAGGGAAGATTCAGATATATTATGCTAGACAAAGACAAGAAAGATCGACACTTTACGCAAAACCTAAAGTTTTCGTATTGGTACGAAGCTTGCGGGCTGTGCATAGGCACGGCTGTGGGTGGGATACGCAAGGGGCTGGTCCATTTTCACGAAATGCGAAGGTGGCGTGCTCGCAAAATTCGGATACGAAAACGAACTCCGTAACCGATTGACAGGGTGCTTTCACCACTAATGAGTTTTCTTCACTATGATCAATGCGAAACTCAGTCACAAAGACCAAATCAGCAATGCGGTGCCATTATTGTAACTCAACATTAAAGCAGTTCAATAACATTGAATTGATGGAAGAAAAATACAGAAATGGATCAAACCAAACTCCTTTCGGACCATACACATTGCATTCTTGGATACGTTTTTTCAATCTTTGATACATATTGGTGATAGAATGATAGAAACAAACGAATTCCAGCTTTTCTGGTTGCATTTACTCGAATTCAAAGAAGAAGAAATTGTTCGAAAGAAGAGCCCTCCCCCTGCGGGGTCGGGCTCTTTTAGCTTTCGAAGAACAGAGAAAACAAACTCATGCAGTTTTCAGGCAACACGCATTTTTCAGAATTACCGGTAATTTTCATTGCACTTGTGGTATAATACCCGATAATTTTGTTCAGTTTCGTTGCTATTTGACTATTATTCAGTTATTGAAAATCCCGCTATTTTGCATTTTCTCTCATTCAATAGGAGTTTCTAATCCATTTCCCAAGAAACATTATCTTAAATAAGGTTTTCAGGTTTTCAGGCCACTGTGACATTTGTTGGGTAGGTGGCACAATCATTTTTCAAACTTCGCTCCTTAAACGCAGCAGATGTTAAGAAATAATGTATCCGCAAAAAATTTCACTCCTGTTCAATTTTTCTGGATTCTGGATTCCATATTGGGGAATGGGTGGAACAGAGCTGTTTCATCCTTAATTTCAAAATTGAGCTCATCATGATTCTCTTCTACAAATGCGTCTTATTTCTCCATTTATTTTGATAATATCAAAAGTTTCCCTTATTTTTTTGGTATTTCACTCCTTGCTCCATCCCCTATTTTGATGTTGGATTGTTGTCGATATTTCTCCTAACAATATTCCTAACAATTCGTTGTTTCAGAAATAACTTCCATTTGTTTCCTTTTTCGAAAAGTTTTGTAAGTATATTCGTAGTTTTCCCAAAGTTGCACCCCCGTTTCGGCCCCTATTCTCAATTTGGAATTTTTCTGATATCTTTTTTCAAAAATGATTTCCTCTCGTCTACTGATTCTTGATGATTTCAAGAACGTCAGTCACTTTCTTCTACATTTTACTTCTTGTCTCCACTCCATACTTGTTTTTAGTATCCTCCATTATCTTACACCCCCTGGATAAGGAGTTGATTTTCAACTCTGTGTCCTTCATCTTGGATTGTTTGTCAATTGTTCTGTTGGTGAAATGCCCTGACAGTGATTCGGCGTATCGGTGGATCCGCATGTCAGTAAAATGCCCTGTCAATGAGTCGACTAGTTGGTGAAATGTATCATCGATCGGTCAATCGGCGCGTCGGTGAAACAGTGCTGTCGGTCAATCGGCGAATCGGTGAAATCTTTTGTCGCCGATTGGTGAATTGTCCTGTCGGTGAATTGGCGAGTGGGTGAAATGTCTCGTCAGTCAATCGGCGAGTAAATAGAATATGTCTTATATAGGTCAGTCGGCATGTCAGTGGCGAATGTCCTGTCAAGTTGGTTGTCAGCGAGGTTGTCGGTAAAATATCCGGTTTGGCCATATCAGAAAGCCCTTGAGACAAGAGCTCTGATTTGAAAGAATGAAGAATATCCTGACGAGGTCCATGTGCACACACCTTTTGTGTCGAAATTTTCTTTAGTCTGAAAGACCATACTGCCGTCCTAAGAAAAAGAGTCCGATCTGACATCTGTTATATTCACTGGATCACTGGTCTCGACGTCGTAGTAGATGGAAGAAGTGCGGCCTATAGCCCAAAACTGTCCTTGTGCTAAGCTGTAAATTCCAAACTCTGACTGGCAACTCGAAATTCTGAGTTGAAACTCGGACTTTCAATTATACAGATACACTTTCCATCTTCATGGTGGCAGCTTTGGAGCGTCGCGTCTTAAGGGACCACGCTGATAAATATTACTGTTTCGAATCACTATCAAAATCAAATTAGTTTAAAAAATCTGTTGTGGCACCACAGTACCATTCAAACTAAATCAAGGAACTTGATTGAGGAACCGACCATTTATGCTAGTGGGGATCGAACCTAGGTCCCTTGGCATGACAGTCGCATGCGCTGATCACACCACAAGCCCCTCCTATTCCTTCTCACCTCAGAACTTATCGGTTGAGATTTTTCAGAACAGACAAAATTTTTAGGGTTCTTGTTCAATTCAGATTTTTTTTTATTTCACTTTTTTATAGAGTTTGGGATGTTTGAGAAACATTTCGAAAACCTGAAGCGTCTTATACCAAATTAAAGAAACAGTACATACTGACTGCAGAACGTTTTTCGCAAAACGTTTTTCGCAAACATCTTGCTTTATCTATCTATCTATCTTTATTAATTTATAGCTCTGTCGCTTGGCTGTAATTCATGAACAAAAAGTATAGGTATGTTGATTTTTCAGATTCATACACCGACCTAACAGCTGCGTCGCCGTCGTATTCATATAATAATGGTGACCCGTTAATTGGCATCTAAAAGTAATTTCTTGGTGGTCGAGCGGCATCAAATGTAGAAGTATAGAATAGAAGTATTTATCCTTCAATTCTTGATAATATCTTAATGTCTGTCTATTATTATTATTTTGGTTATTTTGGTCAATATAAGTTTAGTCTATTATTATGCGAGTTTCAAAACCGTGCTCTTTCGATTGAGTATTATGGGCGCCTTGCAGATTTTTTCCTGAGGGAAAGGGGCAGGGGTCATTGAAATTTGAAAGTGCTGGAGCTCCTCCTAAACCACTTGCTAATATCATTCTACCGTTTGTAATGGTACGGCCCCCCCTCCCCCCTGTGACATTTTCACGTGTTTGGCCTCTGGTCGTCGGAATTCTACGTTGTGCCCGTTTTTGTTCGCATCTTAACCCTTTGATCCGCTTTTGTTCATGAGGTGAACGACCCGAGGGGGAAGAAGGTGGAGTTCAAGGTCGACTTCAATGAAACACGCTCATTGCAAAGAAAATTGACATTTACTCAAAGCAAATAAGTGCAAAATTAGTCTTTCATGGTTCTTTTCTCAAAACACCTAACATGTGACTGACAGAATGGACAAAATGTACAAAATAAACAAAAAGCACAATACGAACAAAATAATAAAACAATTAAAAACAACACAACAAAATATGTCAAACTGTCAAGTCAGAGAAAATGGAGAATGACGGATTCGGAAAAGAGCACTCATGTGGAAGAACCCAGTCGAAGAAACCACTGAGTTAAGCTCAAAGAAGAAAACTCTCATGATGTGACAAATGAATAACAAAACTCGCTGACAATTCCCGGTATTCAATGTAAGTAAAATTAGTAAAACAAAATCGCAGAAACAACAGTAAACAAATGAAATCACATCAGTAAACAGTCATAATAAATCAAGATTGCATAAAAACACAAAACAAGACAAAATAGGGATGGTTAGTAGGATCCTGTAAAGATACCTACACTGAATATCTGACAAAAAGGGCAGCGAGCATCAACAGAAAGGACGTAAAAAAACATGAGAAGTCTCAAAGACGGTGGACAATGACATTTGAATGAAAATCAAAGCGTGTCACAACAATTTCAGACAAAAATACGATACAGAAAAATTATTACAATCAAGTGAGCACGGAACAATCAAATTACTCAAATTCACTGATCTGATCATAAAACTAATGACATAAAATTCAAACAGACAAAGTAAATGCAAGAAACACCTCACACTGAATTATTACAATCAAAAACGGCGTGCGTGCCTTCAAAATGATTTGAGCGCATGTTTTCATAAAAAGGACATTTAATTTAATTTGGCAGTGAATTAGCAACTTAAACCAAGTAGTGTTCAAAAAGAAACGACAAACGAATACACAAGTAATTTAAAAATACAGCAAAAATTAATGTTTACCTACAAAACACACGCACAACACAGCCTCTTCGATAAACTACCCGCATCTTTCTGCCCCCGTGCTGGTCTAGTTCCTCTCTTCCGTGCCTGCAGACGGCGAAGGCCCTCGTTTAAAGTAATAAAATCTCGTCGCTCGACCGATTTACAGTCTTAGCACGGGCGACACTATGGTCGAAAGTCCCAAATGTGACCGTATCAAAACTGCCCGACCATGGGTTAACACAAGTTCGCATTTTTGTGCCTGTTTCGTTAAAAGGGGAATTTTTAAAACTAAAGATTTCTAGCTATGCAGTGCGCTGATTTAATATACATTTTTATATGGTAAAATAAGGCGAAATCCCACACGTTATAGCTAATAAAGAGGAAACGTATGACTCTATCATAAACCTTCACAGCATCAGTCGCCATGTTGATGTCATTCTTTGCTGTCAAAAAAGTAACAATAAAATCTTTGGATAGTGCGAAAAATTGGTTCAATTTTTTTTTTCACCTACAAGAACATGCGAAATAGGTTTATGCCGTGTCTCACATTTTCACGTCAGCCTATTCCATTAATGAAGTCGGAATTGCCATAGTCTTTCTTTTGATCTTTTGGGAAAATGCCAGACAAAAAAGTGGGCAACTTTCATTTCTTACGTGCATGTAATTCTTGAAAACTACGCTACTGCCACTGCCCACTGTTATGCATCTCAAAGGATCAATCAATAATCATTATACACACAATTTAACATATTTTATCAACCGTCTTGGACTAGATAAGTCACTCGACGGAAATGATTTTTTATTTTGCATTTCAAATGAATATAATGAACCGAAGGAATTAATTCAATGAAGGATTTTTCTCATCAACAACTGTTACATTAAAGTTTTATGAGCTGTTTCGTTCTGAATAATAAATACGATCAAAGTACGCGGAACCCATTTCTACTGATAACATGGTAACACTCTGAAAGATACTTCAGCCACTTGGGTGGGTAGGTACAGCCAGTATCCATAAAAAACTCGCACAAGCAAAGGTTTACTTTCTGCGAAGCATTCCGGAATGAGCTCACCTTCAACGTTTTGCATACTTTCACCTGCACCAGCACATTTCATGCATTCAAACAATATTTCTATGAAAACCCGGCGATTTATAAAAAGCACAAAATATCGATTCCTGCTTTGAATGTTTGTCGGCGTACATTGTACACGGTTTTTTCTTACGGCCGCCGACCGTACCCCACACGTGAAATTTATTACTTTAATAATAATTGTAAAACAAAATTAGTACGATTAACCACAATCATGCATAACTACTACAATAATTTTTGTAATGACCCCCCTAATCGACTTTCTTGAAGCTCATTTTATTTTTAATATAATCCGGGTGGCAGTAGCCTGACAGTTTCTGAGAAACCGACGACCGGTGGGGTAATCATCAATCACGAATTAAAAAATACGCACCATTTTAAATTTACGAGTCAATTGACCCTGAATAAGGTAAAGGTGCTTATCTGCCGATTAAAATTGCACCATCGATGCATGCGACAATTAGATATTCAATAAAAAAAGCCCTCAAAACCGTTGATCGAATTACCTATACGTTCTCATGGAACGCAATCTAAATATTTAACTGAATATTAAGGTACATCTAAACATACCTAGATGAGTTTGGTTTAGGCGCTGGTACTTGAGATGTCGAAAACTCATATTGATGGGTCGATTTTTTTGGAAAATACCTACCACATTTCCCCCTGTATTAGGTTTTCATTTGATTTACAGGTTTACAGCCTACACTTCCAACGATTGGAAGATTGAATTATTGAATTCAATCATTGATTGATTCCCGCGTAGGAGAATCTTGAATGGTACATAATTTACAGGAATTCAGGAATACCCACATCAAAAGACGAAGGCAGTGTGCAGAAAAGGCAGCTATTTTAGTTCTTGATATTTTAGCGGCACTTTTGTATGATTGGTTCGTAATTATTCTAGCAATAAAATCGAAATGTGTACATGTTCCATGTACACATGGAACTCGAAATGTGTAAAGAGTTTAACCATGAAATAGCTAACTGGAGAGTTTCTGGTGAATTTTAGCTTCAATTTTAGCTTAGCGATCAGTGAAAAACCCAGTTTTACGGAAGATTTTGAGAAAATAATCACTTCGCAACAGCATTTCATGTGGTGAATTAATTGGCACTGATCTAGAAATCACCACAGTCAATCCCCAATTCAATATTTCATAATTTATTTCTCTGGTGCAACCGGGGGCCATACAATAATAAACGGCTGCAAAAAAAATCACAAAAGTTGTGTTGAAATACAAAGTAGGTACTGAAATATTCACCTGTCTGACCTTAGGAAAAATGAATTTGTACGTTGTTTTTCCACAACAATTGTAAAAAACTGTAAAATTGTATAACTGGTTGCTTGCTTGCGAGTTGCTAGTGAGGGCTAATTATTTTAAATGAGTAGTTATCCAATTTTTTTGCTCGTCCACTGCAACTGCAAACTGCAACCGAACTCCATGACGTTACAAGATCAAGTTATGTAGTTAGGTACCTACATTATAATATTATACATCAGCATCAGCATCGTGCCGGTAAAATATGCCTACCTTTTTTTTTGGAAGCATATAAATTATAGAGACGTTTTAGAATTTTAGAATACATTTCCTCTGCAGTGTATTCACACTTTGTATACCTCTTCTAATAGATAGGTGATGGCAGAAAATAGCAGCCGAGCGATAAGAAAACACGGGCCTACATGAAATGGATTACATCTTGTACAATGTACCTCCACTTGCGTTCGGTTTTCTGTTATAGCTTTATAATGATTTAAGCCGGTGGCAGTAAGCTACAGAATATTATACGTGCGCAATAAATCATTATAAAGATCAATTTTGTATACTCGTACATCAAAAGCAGTTAAATACATGTAATTTACACTTTTATAAAAATAAAGTTAGATGTTGGTGACTAGGCACCAGAGTTTAGACAGCTGCTGATTTATTCTCATAAGAAAAGTCGAGGTAAAGTAGATCTTGCAACCCAATTTTTGAATCTTCTTCCACGAGGAACGCATACCTTTACTCTTGTAGAAAATGATGCTCTTCGTGGTTCAATATTAGTACCGAGAGTTCATAAATTAAATGGGTCAAGGGTGCCTGTGAATTCAAAAACGTCTGTCGAAACTAGCGTAATCCTTTTATAATAAATTTGTCAAACTTTGACAAGTTACGTCCCATATTATTGATTTCTGATCTGCCATAAATGCACGAGGATACTTGAAGTTCGAAAATACTCCTCGATCATGTAGGTTTTGTGCCCTGCCGTGAAAACCACATTTAAAATGTTTCGAAAACGAAAACTGCGACTGGTTTGACAAATTACAGTAACCAAAAAATTACAGACATCAAATGAACGATGCTAGTTTCGACAGATGTTTTCAAACTCACAGGCACCCTTGACCCATTTAATTTATGAACGCTCGGTACTATAGGTAACACGTAGCCTTCATGATACGAACGGAATGTTCATGAATAAGTAATAAGGAACAAGGCCAATGGGGTACAATGTTAAAATGCCTCCGTTGATAGTGTTGAACCTAATTCGTGTTGCATGAAACAGAAAAGTTCAGAGAATATAGAGATGTGAGCGACGTTGACAACTTTCTGTATTAGCAAAACTATTTTTTCACTATGAGCTATTGGCCATTTTGTAGCTGCACATGCACAAATTTCGCTGCGTCGCGTCGCCTCCAAGCTTCCACCAAGCTCTCGTTGACTTCAAGATGACCACCAAAAGATTCATTGTGGACCTGTCAAGATCTCCGTGACTCGCCTTCCTTGGAAGAACATCTGAAGAACCTTCTCGCTTGCCACCCCGGCTCTCTCAAACCCTTTGCAGGAAACTGTTCACTTCTTGAACGTTGAATCCCATAACGATCAAAGGGCTTCCAATTCAGGTCCTTAGTCCACTTTTCCCCCAATCTGCGATAACATTCCGATGTTAGGATCTTCCTTTTTCTCATCACATATCTCTGTTCTCCGTGGTTCAATTGTCCGAGACGTCGATCGATGGAAATTGATAATCATAATCACCGTCACGTGTAACGATCCCTGCTGCGTCTTGACTTATAATACTTGCACTCTTCTTCACATGGTTTTCGGGACAGATCTTTTACACCCCGGCGGATGCATAATCTTGAAGACTCATTGTGGCAGCCTCTTGATTTTTCTTGGAACTTGTTGTCCGGGAGCCTTCAGTTGCATAAGGCACTTCACTTCAAAATAATCAGTTTGAACAGAAAATATCTGCCTTGTACTGGGTGGCGACGATAAATACTTGAATGAACAGCTTGAACAACGGCCATTGTATGTAGTTACCTCCTTGTGACGCAGTATATTTCGCTCTGGCTTGCTGGTGGTAACTGTGCTGGGATACTCGATCACTAGTTCTTCGTCATTCTGATTTTGCGAAAGCGCTGCTTCAATTTCGGTGCTGTTGGCTTCCGTATCCAAGACAAACTGCTCATTCGCTGAGGGTATTACAGGATTGGGCTCTAACACAATGCAATCTTGAGAGTTCCAAATGCTTTCTCACAATCCTTGGACCACACAAGAGGGATCTTTCCTTCCGTTAGTTTGTGCAATAACCTGGCAACATCCTTAAACTTCTCAATGAATTTTCTGTAGTAAGTGCACAAGCCCAAGAAACTCTCACGTCGTGCTTATCTTTGGGCCTTGATCAATCGCGAACAGCCTCAAGTTTCTCCGGGTTCGTCTCTATCCCTTCACAGAGACCACATGTCCCAGAAAGATGACTTGCTACACATTTCTCCGGATTCAGCTTAAGATGTGAATTCTTCAGACGACTGAGAACTTCTCGGAAATTTTTCAGATGAACATCAAAGGCTCGACTGATCACCACCACGTTAGCCTGAGCAAGTCTGTCGTGTAAATTCTCGAAAAATACATTTCATCAAACGCTCAGCAAGGGACTGGTGCATTGCAGATTCCAAATGGCATATCGGAAACATGTAATAAGCCACGTTCTGTCTAGAAAGCCGAATTTTCTTTGCCGTCTGGGTGGGGATCTACTTGTCAGTACCATTGTTCACCAGTACCTATATCCACTTTTCAGGTAGTGTCAAAAACTATGTTGATCCAGGTCAGTGATCGTCTATTCTAGGAAATCGGTAACTAACTGTCTTTCTTGATAGTCGATGAGCGGAAACCCCTTGTTCAGAAAATATTTGAATGAATTGATTTGTGACAGCTGGATAATCATTTCCATGTGGCACGTCAATATGGCGCCAATCGTTAAGCTAACATAAAAACCATCAATGCATACACAAGACACGACTAGGTTCCAATTTTCATCAAAATCGGACCACTTGAACCAATTTCAACATAGTGGACTAAATAGCGGCGGAACAGAAAGAAAACATTAAAATCATACTTTCACGTATAAAACATGAGTGTATTCCAAGTTTCATGAAAATCGGATCACTTTTGAGAAAATTTGACATTGCGGATCAAGATGGCGACGATTTAAGCAATTTTTTTTCTTTTAATTCCATTCTCCGGTGACTAAATGTTACACACAAGAAGTGGATTTACGCTAGGTCTTCTGGTTCAGGGGCAAACAATTGATAAGACAGATAGTTAGACCGATGGACAGACGGACATCAAAATGCCGCGTAGAGCAGCATTTCTAGTGAAGTACGCTAGAAAGACAATGACGTGAGGCTCGGTTTGTATAAATATCATCGGGTGTACTCGAAAATGTTAAAATAACGAAATTTGCCATAGCTAAACTATGAACTGTCATATTTAGAGTAAGGAGACCTGTCAAAAAACGGTGCTAAACGATATTTATAGCAAATTTTGTTGTTTAATTTTCTCCAGTTTCATTTTTCCAGTTGGAGGTGCCGTTGATGTGAAAAAAAATACAAACCACAAGAACTACATA
This sequence comes from Anaspis maculata, assembly GCA_949128115.1. NCBI lineage: Eukaryota > Metazoa > Arthropoda > Insecta > Coleoptera > Scraptiidae > Anaspis > Anaspis maculata. The sequence goes on from OX421961.1 coordinate 124,030,159, forward strand.
TTTGGCGCGGTTTTTGCAAGATGGCGGTCTCAAGCTACTCGATAGAAAAACGTAATATAGCTTATTTTCATGCTGGTGTTGTGGGGAATCCAAAAAGGTATGACACGTCAAGTCCCCAAGGTGGAAACCACTCGAGTCCCCTGGCTCAACGACCACCGTTGGTTTCCGATAAGCCACCAGCCATCGACCAGTAATCGAGCCATCCTTCTTGTAACAAAAACCACAGGTAAAGACATGGCGACGCGAGCTTTTCGCACATCGACACTTCCTGTTGTTTTGCTGGGGGTTAAACGCCTTGGGGGTTGTCGAACCGGGGCGGCATTCTCGGGGCTCGGAGTTGATGCGATGCTGGACCAAGTTGCCCACTGGTACATCCAGTAGGAGCTCCTTGGTTTCTTCCCCAATAAACTCCGTCGCAAATGTCTTCATTTGCTCGTAAGGTGTTTCAATTTTGAGGCCTGCGGATAGGCAGAAGCATGTTCCTCCACAAGACAGTACTCAAAATCACATGGGTCTCAGTGGTCTCACCAGGCGAAGAAGTAAAGAACCAGATCTACCACATAGCCATATATACGTAGCAAGTGGTAGGGTTGTCTCTGGATGTTAGTGCTATGCGCGGATACGACCATTTGCTTGTGAAGGCGAAGCTGCAGATCAGGCTCGACTCAAGCCTAAGGGATCGGCATGACATGCAAAGAGAGAAATATAATATACAATGGCTAAAACAGGGAACGGAAATATACAATGGCTAAAACGAAACGGAAACTGCTGACAAATTCAAAACTGTATTGAGAAGCAAAGTGAAGGAGTTGATGGGAAGGAAGGGAACAAAGTAGATGCCTTATTATGAGGAAACTATGTATAAGAAATGCTATACAAAAAAGCAGCGCGCGAGATTCTTGGCTATAGGAAGAAAACCAGATAAGGTATGGATGGATGTCAGCGAAAACTTGAGAGATTGGTAAAAGAAAGAGAAAACAGTAAGATAAGATTATTGACGCAAGGGATTGAGGAAGAAAAACTTCCCTTGAATCAGCGTATAAAGATGAAGATCGCGAAGTTAGAAGAAGCGCCCGAAGAGACAAAAGAGTACCTAGAGAAACGAGTGAGGATAGCGGAAACAGTATCATGGAATAGCGCCTCTAAGAGCAAAATAGTGGAGTCGGTACGTGACAAATAGGTCCAGTTTCGTGCACTTTTGAGTGAAGCAATGCCGTTTGGTACAAATACTCTTCAGACCATTTTGAGAGATTTGACCCGTCGAGGCACAAAAAATTTCCCTTAGGGGGCACTCCAGGGCAAAGTTGGACCCCAATATGTTCAACAAATCGCTGTACTAGAATGATAGTAAGACAACTTGAAAAACATAGTTTCGAGTAATCGCCACTTGAACATTTCAGAAGAACGAAGAACACTCTTCTTCTCGAAATTTCGGAGATTTTTTAATTTTCCAGTTGTATTATATCGCTCCTGATAGACCTGTGAGGAATTCATTATGAAATCACGTTTACTTTTTGAGAAAAAAATCAAAAAGTGAACATATCCTTGTATATCGCTAGAAATAATGGTTCTGTTGGAAGTTGTCCGTTTTTTCATATAAGTTATCCTACTATTCGTCAGGAATTCGTAGAGTGATTTCAAATTTATCCCTCTTTTTTTTTCAAGTTGTCCGAGTATTGCACAGTAAGCATAGCCTGGTTCAACACATTTTTCATAGTTATCCTTAAGTATTGTATGACATGGAATAAGCCCATTAGTTTTTGGCTGTCATCTGACAAATATAAGTGTCACTATCAGAAACTGAAAATTCATTTAGAAGTCCTTGAAATTGTATTCAGAACAGTAGATAGTGTTTCGCTAACTGTCGTGTGTCAAATATTGAAAAATGCCAAAGTTCATAACTTTGTCATTCAATTATTCAAGATTTTTCATTAAACATTTCATCCTGTGAACCGATTTTCACGATTTCTTTTTTTTTGGCAGTCTTGGCCATAGCTATAACCAATATACGTCTGCCTGCGCATCTATCCATCGTTTTGGTTCAGTTTTACCCAATACAAACTGACCTGTGGAAAACGAAATCATGGCAATGTACATTGGAGATAAGTTGAAATTATCAAGTCATTTCAAACAATTCACGGAACATTTCTGGTCAAATAGTGGGACAACTTAGAGAAAAGTAAGATATTTTACAAACGCATGAGGGTATGTTTTGTGCAATAGTGCAATAGTGAGTTAAAATGAAATATCTGAAGACTTCCATTGAATCAGTTGGTTTTTTGGTATAAGAGTGAGATATCTTTCACAGTAAAATACTAAGATAACATGAAAAACAAGGACAACTTGAAATTTCCAAATCAGATTTGTTGCCAAATTGGGACATGTTGAAATGTCTTCGTATTATACCAGAAGGCAAGATCAAATTCGATCTATTTCTCTGTAGAAGAAATAGAACATTTTGAGATGTCCGAGTATTAGACCAGAACTGTTTGAAAAACAGATAATTATAACAGTGAGATATTCATTTTTTATGAACTTCCATGATGATTCTGAGTAATTCGATTTTTTTACCAGGTAGAGAATAGCTTGGAGCTATGGATTTTGAATCAATCCGAAAATCAGAAATTTGAAGTTATCTTACTATCATTCTAGCACAGCGAAATGATCTCATTCGGCACTGATCCAATTTTCAAGCATCAAATGTGATCATGTCGAGTCTTTTGAAGTTGACGATGGTTTTTCGATGAAAAAACCGAAATGGGGGGCGAAGGGGAGTTTTTTTTTGAAAAATACCATGCACTCTCTTTCTGTGTGATTTTGAGGTACCAGTTACAGTTCCATCGACGATGCAACGGTTTGAATTGTTGAATACAATATAATGGGCAGAACTGGCTCGTCGGCTCAGTCAAAATTTCCACCAAGAGGCCATCAGATGTAGAGGCCAACTTCTTCAACGATATTTTAATCGATCACAAAAAGTGCGTGAAACTTGGAGTGACGCAATGTCATTTGGCACACACATTCTTCAGACCGTTCTGAGCTGTTTGATATGCCAAATCACGCAAAATTTTTATTGGGGGGTGTTTTTAGGGGGCGTCAAAGTTTGTGCCCCAAAATTGTTCCGACATGAATTGTTTATAGAGACAAGAAGGCTCATGGTTCTTGGAATATGGAAGAAAAGAAAAATTTCATATCAAACCTTGCTGCGTTTTTTGCATTGATATGCTTTGTTAAAGATTTTGAGAACTGAGATATACTGCGGATTGATAATACGACCGCAATTTTATATTTCAATCGAATAGGTGGTATAAAATTTCCTCATTTGAATGAAACCTCAAGAAACATTTGGAAATTTTGCGAAGAACGGAAAATATGGGTGTTTGCATCTTACAAAAAATCATCTAGCAATACCGAGGCCGATTTTGAGTCACGCCAGTTTCTATTAGAAACGGAATGGGAGTTAGCTGATTTTGCCTTTCAAAAAATCGTTGAGAAATTTCAATTTCCACATACAGACTGGTTTGCAACTAGAACGAACACCAAGTGTAAATCTTTTTTCTCGTGGAAAAGAGATCCAGATGCGACTGCAATTGACGCATTCACCACGTCATGGAGCGACAGAAAATTTTATGCTTTTCCACCATTTTCTCTTATTCTCCGATCAGTGCAAAAGATCATCAGAGACAAAGCTGAGGGTATCTTAGTAGTCCCCTTTTGGCCAAGTCAGTCATGGTTCCCTTTATTTTTGTCATTAATTAAGTCGGAGCCAATTTACTTCTCACCTAGTTCTAACCTGCTTTTTCATCTCAGCAGGAGCGTGCACCCTCTCTACAGAAGCCTTACCCTGGTTGCCGCAGTCTTATCCACCAAGCACTTTAGCGGAAAGGAATTCCGGGAGAAGAAATCAGCGTGATGACTTCGTCCATTTCAGTCTCAACGCTGAAGCAGTATGAATCTGCCTTGAGGTCTTGGTGGAAATTCTGCAGCAGTAAACAATGCAACGTCTTCCAGTTTTCAGTTCCTAATATTCTAAAATTCTTGCACGATCAATTTTTGAGAGGACTAGCATTCGGGTCCCTCAATAGTTATAGATCGGCTCTTTCTTTAATAATTTCACAAAAAGTGGGTTTGGATCATACCGTTTGGATCCACAAATAAAGAGATTCATGAAAGGTGTAACCAAATTAAAACCTCCAGCTCCAATGTAACTCAACTTGGGACCCGAGTAAGGTCTTGAAATATCTAGCTACACTTTATGCGAATATAAACTAGGATTGAAGGAACTGATTGGAAAATTAGCAACGCTTCTAGCCCTCACAACGGCTCATCGTATACAGACTTTGTCTCTAATAGAGGTAGAGAATGTGGAAGTGATAGATGGTGATGTTGAAATTAAAATTCCACTTCCAATAAAGACTTCTCGCACTAGTAGAAATGAACCTGTGTTATTTCTTACAAAAATTGATGAAAACCCAAAGATTTGTGTAGTAAGAACCACAAATATAACCTCGATATAACCTTGTTAGCTTATATCGAAAAGACCACAGAGCTAAGATGTAACTGAAATAAACTATTTCTTACTTTTGAAAACTCACACAAGGAAGCTTCTTCCCAATCCATTAGTAGGTGGATAAAGGGGATCTTAGCCAAAAGTGGCATCAATACAGATGTATTCACCGTCCACAGCACCAGGCATTCATCTACCTCAGCTGCGAATAGAAAAGGCGTAAGTCTTGATGTAATGGGATGTTTTCAGCGTAGTTGAAGAAACTCTGCTAGATGTCCCTAGTGGTTTGTAAGGGGCTTGGGAACATTTGTGTTTTGTATGTTGACAGCTCAACCGACTGCTTGTTGTCGTTCAGAATTGAAATGTAGCCCAAAAAATTGAGCGACGTTTATCAAAAGTGTCAAAGTCTGAAGTGTTGAGTTTCGCTGGCCATTCTTTGTTCGTTGAACAATAACAACGAACGTAAACGGCAGCAAAACCATGCCTGTAAGGTCAAGGAATAAGAAAGTGCAACTGACGCTACTTAATTTTGAATTCAACACTTCGCCGAAGTGCTCGTCTGAAGATGCTCAACAGAGTTTAGTTTGGGTGTTATGGTTCTGGTCTCCTCCTGCTTCCTGCTTTGTGTGAAAAAAAAGGCGACATGAGAATACGAGTTAGAATCATTGATAAAACCTGGTAGTTTTTACATAATCTTGTTTATTAAAAACGTTCCTAAAATAATTTGCATGGCTTTCACTCGATCTCCTCGCATAGCGCGCTAAAGTTTACGTTCAATTCAGTGGTTGTGGCTACTCTCTGGATGTAGTCTGCAGTCTGCACTACACCTTCTAGTCTCTTCAGGCTCCTAAGCTACAAAGTTATCCACAGAACCATTTGTAGCCGCGCCTTCCACAGGGTGCGTGCTTCTCTCTTCTTTGTGTGAACAGAAATTTATGCCGCAATTTCGTCACATCACCCAGCAATAAGAAAATTGTGTTCGATGTTCAATCGATTTCTATTATTGTATCTTCATTTATACCAAGCTGTTCAGCACCAAGGAGCTTTCGTACAAAGGCCGTGCGTGATGATACGGGAATGGGAAATCTGGAACTGACAACAGCTGCCACATAGACAATTTAGCATTCGGCATATTTGGCAACGACACTATGGCAACGACCGCAACCTGTTGCAGAACCCTCACATTCAAAAATCCCGCTGAAATATCATGGCAGCCAAACTGCATCAGTGTCGCCAATTTATGATAATTGAATGTTTCTCAGCCCCTTACGAACTACCAGGGACATCTATTGAGAACCTGTCAGGAAAACATCCCATTAGAAACACAGTGGGTTGGACGAAAGATTCTAGGACCTTTGCAAGGTTTTACAATAGACCCTTGTGTAAAAAAGGTGAATTTGCTCAAGCGATATTGAGCTAGAAATTGAATGTTTACTGTCATGTCTTATTGACTGTTATTATATTGTTTATTTTGAATTCGACTGCGCGTTCGACTGCCACTCCAGAAGTCGCGGGTTCGATCTCCGCCGGGGACGGATTTTCGGCCTCGAAAAACAAGCTCCTTGGTTTAGTTGGAATGCTTGCTAAATGCAAGACGCGCCGTGTGTCGCATAGCACGTAAAATACGAACGATGGTGCCGACCCCATGCGATGTTGGTGGTCGTTAAAAATCCCTACCCTGTGTTGGAACACACAGGGGTTCGGGAAAATTTCCGGTATAGTGGAGGAAAGCATTCACCGGCGTCGGTGTTAGACCTCGTTGCGGAAATAGGCCGACGTTAAATAAACGAATAAAAAAAAAGTATTATATACTTACTATTTTTGTTCTGAAGTTTGAAGTTCTATCAACTTTCCATATGTTACTATTTCTACTTCATATTGAATTACAAATGATTAAAATATGTATTGTTGTCGCAACTTGCTTTAAACATCTACAAATAACAATTCATCATCTCGAGCAAGACGAAACATAATTATAAGATCAAACGAACTCACCTGTGAAGTTCGATCTTAATTATGTGAAGTCTTGCTCGAGATGATGACACCCACCCTGTCATAGTGACCCGCAACTTGAAGTTGAAATCGCCCATATAGCGCCAACAATAACGCTTTAGAGAACAATGACGGGTTCGCGCAGCCGGCGCAGACAGCTGACGGGGCAGCTACAGTGGCTAAAGCCACGCTTCAATTTTCAGTTTTATAAGAATTTAAATATTGTGCGTCACCCTAGCTAGTAAAGGATATACTACAAATAACAATTCATCATCTCGAGCAAGACTTCACATAATTAAGATCGAACTTCACAGGTAAGTTCGTTTGATCTTATAATTTTCGGGTATAATACCACGAGTGCAATGAAAATTACCGATAATTCTGGAAAATGCGTGTTGCCCGAAAACTGCATGTGTTTGTTTTCTCTGTTGTTCGAAAGCAAAAAGAGCCCGACCCCGCAGGGGGAGGGCTCTTCTTTCGAACAACAGAAGAAAACAAACGAATGCGGTTTTCTTATGGCAACACGCATTTTCAGAATTATCTGGTTAATTTTCATTGCAAAAGTGGTATTCGGAAGAATATTTCCCGAATAATTCTACAAATTATTCACATATTATTTCACACGACAATAAAATTGATGATACATGAATAGCCACCTAACTGTACTGAGCCGCAGAACAGAAAAGAGAACCAGAGGCTGACGTAAAAAGTGTGAAATCATTATGACTGCTCAATCCCAAATCGTTTTAATTTCTTGCACATTCCTCTGGGTCCCTGAGTACTCGTTTGAGCATGAGCATCCCCATACAGTGTCCAGACTCCAACGCTGACACTGGACACGCATCATGTTTGTTTGACAGTAGGTGTTAAAACAATGACAGATCGATTGAATTATCGATATGGTCTTTCGGATTATCGCTTATTAATCTTCAAAATTTGTGTCCGAATTATCGTGTTTTTGACGTATGAGTGAAATATTCAACCTAATTCGATCGATGTTCCAATAATTTGATTCGAGGTGCGATTCTCGAGTTATCCGAATGACTTTTCGCATACAAATCTCCTTGGTTCCGTGTGCATTTGGCCTGTCGGAAAGGAGAATCCGTAGGTATACGGAAACTTTTCGAACATGTTCGAGAATCGCATCCCTGGAATTACCGTGGGTTCCACAAAACAGATAATACGAGATTAGTTGATTTGCGATTTTTGTTTGTCAATTTGTAGCTTACTGATCAATGGAAATGCTGGTTTATCCCTCAATAATGGAAAGATGATGGGTCTAGTACAGATTTCAGGCATTTTTTGTGAGCAATCACCTAGCATTCAGCAGAAAAAAGTTCAGTTAATCTGCAATCAGCCTTGATCGCTGATCATCTTTTTTGTGAAACTGACGGTTAGTCCGGTGGACTAGGGTTATAACTATGCATTTTATGACTACGGAACAATTTTTTGCAGGAATGTTCAGAAAGCCTTCATCTATCATTTGAGAAGTGCTGCCAAGCAATTTTTCAATGTGGGGGGACAGGGGGGCCCTTTTTTGACAACTAAAATCGTTTTTTGTCGATAAACTCTGTAATAAAAATGCAAAATAGAACATTCCAACGGATTATTGAAAAGCAACTCGAAAGGTCACTTATGTGTGATAAAAACTATTACAGGGTGAACAGGCTCCGAAAAAATGACTTTCCGTCAATATGCAATATAATAAAGAAAATATTGTGAAGACCTTCAGCCTCGTCATTGGGAAATGCCGATTGGCATATTTGTTGATCATATCCACCTGAACTGGTTGAGAACGGCACCCAACAGCGTCAACAGTGCCGGAGCTATATACAGGGTGGAAGAGGGAAATATTTTTGTTTTCATTTATTTCAAAAACCAGATAAAGTGAACAAATAGTGCAGTAAAGATAGGTTTTGGGGTTGAAAAAATTAATTCATGAAATTTTAAAGCTGTTATCGATTCAGAATTTCATCCTCTACCATGTACTCAAAATCCCCGGAAATCCCATTGGAGCATTTTTCTTGCGGCGCTGTCAAAGTATATCATGTTTGCTGCAACAAGTCCGAAAATTGTATCCTCGCTTTTGTCACATTAGAGCTATATTGTTAGTTCAGAGCTGTTGGTATATACTTCAGGGCATAACCAGAACGTCATCTAAACCGCTGAAATCCTATTTCGCGCAAAAGAAAACACGTAACTCGCTTTAATCTGCAATTACCAGTGGTAATCAAGTGTAGTTCGGGGATTAGTGACCAAATTTAATAAAATCTGTTCTTTTTGTAACAAAGGCATGAAATTCGGTATGAGTGGTCTTCATGGTCCCCTTTTTAAATGTAGACATGGCGTCTCGCCATATTTTGATTAGGGAGGCTTTGGGACCCCCTTGAAAATTGAAGTTGCAGAAGCTCATGCAAACCACCATTAAAATAATTGTCACGCATCTCAAAAAGTAATCATTCGACTCTACGTTAAATCTCTACAAGAGACACACCAGTTGTCACCATGTGCGCACTGTTCTTCATAATGAAAAAAAAATTCTTCGGAATGTCAAAAAAAAAATCGGGTTTTTATAATTTTTTCATGCAATAGAGGACTAAATTCATCTTCCGCATATCATTATCCAACAATTCGTATTCGCCGAAGCCATTGATGAAGTCCATTTCTTCATATTGACATCTAGAAGCAACAATTCCAGATGAAACCCAGCCAATTCAAGTGCTCAGTTCAGCAGCGTTTTTTCAATGCTACCAATTGATATGAATGACAATTTATTATTGGGTGGATAGCTTCAACTATTTTATAATTTTATTGAGTATAACTAGATGAGGAGTGATGCGCGAGAGACCCGAAATTTTTTTTTAACCGCCACCTATCACTGTTAGAATTGCACCAAATTTCATGCTACTTTGGCGAAACAACAGCAAATACAGACTGAAGAGTATAAACAGACGTCAATACGATCTGCAGTTGTCAAGTAGAAGGCACAAAGAATGATGATTGAAGCGTGGAATGCTTCAAAGCACTCAGTTCGAGTGGATACACGGTATAGAAATATTTTCAACACACCCCAGGAGCACAAATTTTATGATGGTGAGCGACGCGAAAAAAAAATTTCCTATGCTTTTGCGCTTGGTTCCGCGTGTAGTCATATGAAATTAGGTTACAGAACAGTTCCAGCTATCCATCCATTCATAAATTGTCGATCATATTGATTGGGAACAATTGAAAAACGCTGTTGAACTTCACACTTGAATTGGCTCATTTCTTAGGGAGCTGTCATCTCTAGAATGACAGTATCAAAAAACAAACTTCATGAATAGCTTCGACAAATACAAATTAGTGAATCATGATACACAGCAGATCAACTCACTGTTTCTTAGATTAAAAAATTATTAAAAACTGTGTTTTTTTCTGACACTCCAAAGATTTTTTTTTAACACGAAGAACAATGCGTACATGGCGACAATTGTTGTGTCTCTTGTCAAGGTTTGGTGTAGAGTCAAATGATTACTTTTTGAAATGTGTGACGATATTTACGGGTGGTTTGTGAGAGTTTCTGAGACTTCAAATTTTTAGGGGGTCCTTAGGCCCCCCTAACCAAAATATGGCGGGGCGTCATGCTTACATTTGGAAAGAAGACCATGAAGACCACTCATACCAAATTTCATGCCTCTGCCGCAAATCAAACAGATTTTAATAAACTTGGTTACTAACCCTCGGATTATCTTTAATCAACACTGTTAATTGGGAATTAAAGCCACTTCCGTGTTTTTTTTTTCGTGAAATACGAGTAAGAGGTTCAAACGAAGGTCTGGTCATGCCCTGCAGTATATACCAACAGTCCTAAGCCAACAATGTAGTTCTAGTGTGACAAAAACAAGAATACCATTTTCGGACTAGTTGCAGCAAACATGATATACTTTGACAGCGCCGCAAGAAGAATGCTCAACTGGGATTTTCGGGGATTTTGAGTATGTGGTAGAGAATGAAATTCTGAATCGATATCTGCTATAAAATTTCATGAATTAATTTTTTCAAGGTTTGGGGTCTTTTTTGACTATCTTTACTGCACTAAAAATAAGGAAATTGATGTTTCATTCAATGCATGTGAAGACACAACAAACCGTTTTGAAATATCTTGAAGCGTTCCTGAAATATTTAAGAAAAACTGAAGAATATCATCAAAATTTTACGTTCTACTTTGATTTCGTATTTTCCATTATACAGATGTATATCCTTAAGTTATGCAACAAATTCTACAATATACACAAATATACAATAAATTATGGTTGAAACTAAACAGCACCATCACCGGCATCAATCATGTATGCGTTGTATACAAGGTGTAAGAAAAAATGGTTGTTTTTTTTTGCTGTATATAAAAAAACAAGCAAAAAAAATTCGTGGATTACACATTCACGTCAGTAATTCACCTTATCAGGTGTCTTGGCTTGGTTTGTTTCCCCGGAAACTTCTTACCTCCCTAATTTTTCACTTTTTATGTCTTGACTATCTATAACAGCAAAGAAAATAACAATTTTTTCTTACACCCTGTATATGACGCATTGACGCATACATGAGTGATGTGGCTGTTAAGTTTTAACCCTAATTTGTTGTTAAATTATAGTATATAGTATATACCTCTATACAGGGTGGCCCAACCAAAACAGAACAGAGGGGTTTTCGAGCATTTCACCTCATTTTTTTGAAAAAAGCTCGAACAGGTCGATTTTTATATTGAGGGGGACATCTGAAACAAACATTGGCGGATTTCTATCTTCAGCCCCCTTACCCCCACCCGCCCCAACTTCGAAGTTTCAAATGACACCACCCACTTTGCGATACATCAAATTAACCCATATAGCCCGACCGTCCTTTATAAAGGACGGTAAAAGTTTTTTTCACAATAATCAACTGCTATTACTAGTATAAACAGATAAAGTCACTACATACCAAACTTCAAGTATTGAGAGCCCATTCATATCACTAGTTCGTTATAATTACTGAATTTGCTTGTATGGTGCCCTTTTGTTTGTTGTTGGCTTTTACAATGAATAACCAGAGGTAGGTATATTTTGTTGTTACAAACAGTTTATGATTGTTTTTTTTTTATATTTGGGTACTTCAAAGGTCAAGTAACTTGCCTGCTACCAAAACTTTATTTTTTTCTCAAACCGTCCCGTGCAAAAAAACGGTGTCCTTTATAAAGGACGGTAGGTCTATCCACTACTATCAACTACAATGATGTCGTTTTTATTTCACTTATTGGAAAAGACCCCTTACCATAGCACAGTCACTGGAAGAAATCGAGAAGGATGTATTGAAGATATTCCAGGAGAAATACCAATTTTTTCTCAAGAATACAAACGATGAGTGCGATACGGATGAAGATTCAGCAGAAGAAAATTTTATTGAACCAAACAACTTGCCAGAAACGCAGCTCAGAGCCGAATTTGGGCTACAAGTTTTGGATTGGGGCTTTGCGGCTAGGTATTATTGTCTATTTTGAGAAATGACGAGGTTCTCGTGATCAGAAGAAAAAGCACATCGTAGCACGTAGATCAACCACTACTGATATAATCATACCACGAGAATATGGGCGGTGTAGATCGTGATGATCAAAATCAAGGCTAATACACAGTTTCAGTCAGAAAGAAAAATGGTATTCTTCACCATTCGCTCACTGCATAGATATGACTATGCAAAAATCTTGGCGACTAAATTAAAATAATGGCGGAAACCTCGACCAACTAAAGTTCCAAAGATCAATGGGTACAGAGCTGCTGGAAACTAACAATAAAATGACAAAGAAAAAGACCTTCGAAACGACCCAGAAATTTGCATGAGTTTTTTCATGAGCATAAGAAAATCACCGGCGATGCGCGGTATGCCAGAAAAAAATCAATTTTATGTGTAAAAATTGTTATGTCGGCTTGCATCTCAAGGATTGTTTCATTTTTCACCACACTCAAAATTTATGTTTGTTTGCAAATTTATGTCTTGTATTTGTTTGTTTAGGTTTTCATTCAATGATTTTCTTTTTGTTCTCTGATGTTTTTTGTTTTATATTGATAATTTTATGTTTTTTGGAGTGCAGGGGAACATTTTTCAGTCGTTTGATGTTATCAAAAAATTTATATTTCATAGTAGTACATAGCCCTACCGTCCTTTTAAAAGGACAGCACTTTTCAACCAAATACAACACTCAAAGAATTTTTTTCTTATTTTTGTGTAACTCCACTCTGCTTAAAAGACCAGAATTTCAAGAAAAATTTTCGCTTACGAAAAAAAAATTAATTCCGGACCATATGGGTTAAAGAGAATTGAATTCTCTTTCTGAAAAAATACCTCTATAATTTTCAACCCCACCCCCCTTCTTCCTAAAATTGTCAAAGTTTCCAATGTAATATTCTTGATCTCTTAATTCTCTTCAGTACAGTCAACGTCATCCTGCACAGCATCAAGAGAGAGAATTTTCTGTGTAAAAAGTGCCATCCAAATTCACCCCTTCACTCCCCCACCTAAACTTCAAAATCTAAAATGACACTACCCACTTTGTGATACATCAAATCGAAGGGAATTGAATACGCTTCCTGAATAAAATATTTTCAGAATTTTCAAGGAGCCCCCTTTTCCCCAAAATACTCCGAATGCTCAATTTATCAGGAGAGGGGTTGAAAATTTCAAAAAAATTGTTTTAAGAAAGAGAAATCAATTCCCTTTTATTCGATGAATGACAAAGTAGGTGGTGTCTGTTAAGTTTTGAAATTGGGGTGGGGGAGAGGAAAGGGGTGAATTTGGGTAACACTTTTCTCCACCGAAAATTTTCTCTTCAGATGCTATTTAGGCTGACGCTGATTAAATTGAAGAAAATTGAGGAGTCGAGGACATAAAATGGGACAGTTAGAGAAATTTAGGAAGATGGGGGGTGGAGTTGAAAATTTTGAAAATATTTTTTTCGGAAAAAGAATTTGATTCTCTTTGATTTGATGTATCGCAAAGTAGATAGTGTCATTTGAAATTCTAAAGTTGAGGTGAGTGGGGGTGAGGGGGCTGACGATAGAAATTTGCCAATGTATGTTTTAGATGTCCCCCTCGATATAAAAATCGACCTGTCTGAGATTTTTTCGAAAAAATTATGTGAAATGCCCGAAAACCCCTCTGTTCTGTTTTTGTTGGGCCACCCTGTATAATATATTATGGAAAATACGAAATCAAAGTAGAAACTAAAATTTTTATGATATTCTTCAGTTTTTCCTAAATATTTCAGGAACACTTCAAGATATTTCAAAACAGTTTGTTGTGTCTTCACACGTATTGAATGAAGCATCAATTCCTAAATTTCGATCACTTTTTCTGTCTTGGTTTTTGAAATAAATAATAACAAAAATATTTTTCCCTTCCACCCTGTATATAGCTCCGGCACCAATGACGCAGTTGGGTACGGTTTTGAACCAGTTCAGGGGTGTATGATCAACAAATATGCCAATCGGCATCTTTCAATGACGAAACTAAAGGTCTTTGGCGCAATTTTTTCTTCATCATATTGCAAGTTAACGGAAAGTCATCTTTCTCGGAACCTGTTTACCCTGTAATAAGTCTCATTACACATAAGTGACATTTTGAGTTGCTCTTCAATAATCTGTTGAAGTTTTTTGAAGTGAAACTTCTATTCTCGCGCCTAGATCACAACACACAACTAACGCAGAAACACACATGGGAGTGAAATTGGTTCATAGCATCAGTGGTTGTAACGAACGCCTGTAACGTTGTCTTGTCTGACCTTGGGGTGACCAGCGTCGTCCCAGGAAATAGAAGAAAAGCTGTTGCGGCGTTCGCCGTGTTCGTTTCTATTTTTTACCAATCGCCGATACTGGACTGCTCTTCGTGTTGTCGTACTGTTGGCCCGACAGGAATGGTTCTCGACTTGGCTTGAATAGATTCGAGCGGATGTGATTTATTATAGGGATAGGGAGGTATATTCAGGGCCGGGCTTAGCAGGCGTGCAGTGCGTTCCGGCGCGCGCGGGTATGTATGGCAGGCGGCAAGTTATAGGGGCGGTAATATAATAATAAAGTTGAATTTCGAAGGATTCTTTTCATTCCCGCATTTGGTGGGGCTCTCCACTGCCGGCGAGGGGGGTAGCAATTTTTCGGTGGCACGCAGGTGGCAAATAAGCCAGGCCCGGTCCTGGGTATATTCTTCAACAAACGTTTACAATTCAAAAATAAAATCGAATGCCGCACACCCAAATGTAGACACAACTTTCAGGTATTATGTACCTATTAAGCAGGAAAGCAGGAGTGGATGATTAAAGCCCAGAGGGGAAAAAGAATTTTCGACAATTGAGGCTGAAACAGTTGCTTAATGTTCTAGATGTCAGCTGATTGTATAGCGATGATATTACACTGGTTTGATAATCAAATTTTTATGTATGGAAATTGATTTTTGACATTGTTCTCCGTTAATTTTTTGAATGGGTTGATTTCACCTCAATTAAATGTGACATTCTAAATATAAGTACGGTGGCGAGCACATAACTGGAAATACTCACATCAATTCTGTCAATATTTCAATTTAACCTACGGCCTTATTTTGATTGGAGAAGATGATATCGTAGGAACTCTAGATGTCTCGGCCCCGTTCATTGAACACTGCATTCGTGTGCACTGAGGGTATGCAACCCAACATATCCCTGTGTCGTCCAAGTCCTCACCCCTCACCCCCTGTTCGGTGTGCCTGGCACTTGGCTGTCAGGCGCAAGCGTAAACGAGCTCCAGCACTTTCTTTGGCCGTCTTCGGCATTCTTCGGCTTTCTTTCCGCTCGTGCCTTTGCCGCTTCGTTCGAAGCGGCGTTGATCTCCGTACGTCGAGCGGGAAGCCACGCCGTCTTTTTTTTGGTCATCGTTCTCGCGGCCATCTTGTCGTGCCATCGGCGTACATTCGTACTCGACCAGAAGCCCATCCAAGGCCCATCGCGTCCGATAGTGACTCCTGGAGGAGCTCTGCAGCATCTCCAAGTCCAGAAAGCGGCAGTTTTCACCGCTTTCACCGGGGAGCGGCTTGGATCAGCCAGCCGCACACAAAGCTCCAGTTTCGGACGGGATCGAGTCGTTCGTCCGCCATTTTGGTGACGAACACGGGCACTCGTGCATTTCACCAGGAAATCCACCACCAGAACGGCCATCCACCACGACGCCGCCTTCGGACTCCGCCAGGACGACGCCGCCACCGAATAAGATCCCGTAAGTTCCATATTTTCCATTGTTTTTACCATTTACCGTTTATTCCCGTTTGCCGGGGTGTATACCTTCAGTGCAGTTCGTCTCGTTTTCAGGACGCCACTCGGCGCCAGCGAATCTGCCCCCGATCAGAACCACTCGGATTTTTCATTTCATTTAATTCACATTGTTTTTTTTTATTGTTTTGTAATTCTGTCTGTTTGTGTTTTTTTTCTTTGTTTTGCATTAAAGTTTTTGATTGTTGTTGTGAATTTTATTTCTGACTGTCGCTTGCTGCTTTCCTAATCCAAGAGTTATTGTTTTAATGCAGCCTTCATCGGAAGGCTGCCGTCTTTATGTGTACCGCGCTAACACTAGATAACCACGTAGTTACCTCAAATCACATTCACGAGGTATCTACCTACACACCTATGTAAATAGCTATGTATTTTATATTTTTTCAAATAAAATCAATACCGGATCGAGTTTTCCAAACGACATTCTTATATTTTGTGGAGATTATTAGATTGCCATGCTGTGCCTGCCAGAACACAGTTTCCACCGTGCTGTAATATAACGGGGAAAATTGTACAGTAAGAAAATCCGTCACGATGTCACATTCGCATAATTATTTGTGGAGAATATCATTGATGAAAATAGATATTTATTGTATTAGGGGTATGAGTGAGACTTCATGTGACGGAGAATGGGAGTTTAAGCGCCGAACGCAGCGAGAAAAGAAACAAAAGAAGTCTAATCGTGAAAAAATCATGTTGAAAGTATTCTGCTCTTTGAGTGACTCATTATAATAATAATAATAATAATAGTAATAAGATTGATAGTAAGAAAAACAAGATGATACAAACCGTTAGGGAGCAGAGCGGGAGTACGAAAAGAACACCTCTTCGAACGTTGTTTGCTGATTGATTCATATCTATAGAAGTTTCACTTCTTCCGAGGGTGACTATGGTCACGCACCCACGTTTTTTTTTATAGCATTTCTATCACGGATTTTATCGACAAAAAACGATTCAAGTTGTCAAAAAAGGGGCCCTTCTGACCCCTCACATTGAAAAATTGCTTGGCAGCACTTCTCAAATGATAGAAGAAGGGTTCCTGAACATGCCTGCAAAAAATTGTTTCGTAGTCATAAAATGCATAGTTTGGGCAATATTTGGCGCTAGTCCACTGGACTAAATATGTTCAATTCATCCATAACCGTATTTCTCAGTATATTTATTGAAGAAATTCAACATCCTACCACCAATTGTGGTCTGTATAACAAGGAATAATTAACAATAATAATATTAAAGACTTAAAAAGTATAAGTAACGAAGGTAAATATTTAAATACTCGGGGTATAGTAGGGTGTAGACCTTAAAAGTTTTATCTTGTATAGTTGGTGTATAAATGGTTCTTTGAAATTGAAACGGAATATTTCAAGGTTTCTGAAACAATTTGTCTGATTAAATTTTTTTTAATAGAGAATTTTTTTATAAAGTCAATGAAAAATTTTGAGATGGTTCTGCGAGCTCCTATGAAAAGTCGAATAATTTCGATGTTACTGATTTTGTATTTGTCTTTGAAAAACGTTTTTGTCGGTTCGTAAATTTTGTTTTTCTCAATGTCGACGTTCGTTGGTTGGTATTTGTCAATTTCAAAACGTATTGTCGGATCAATAATGTAGCCAATGTCATTCTGTCGGTCTAAAGCTATGATGTCTACTCGTCTGTTGCTGTCGTTGTCACCGGTACATGTCACTTCCTCGTATATTTCCAACTTTTTTGGCAAAGATTTTGCAATCAGACTACGTATTTTATTGTGTCTAGTGATCCTTAACAAGCCGCCGTATGGACAGGATCCCAAGACATGAGGCAATGTTTCGGTCTCAGCGCAGTGTCTGCACTGGTAGCCGTCTTGGGACCGTCCTGGAATTCCTTGAACGTTTGACACGTGGCCGACCATTTTGATGGCTTCTTTCCATTCAGTGCTGGATAGGCTGTCTGGTGATCTGATCCAGAAGTTGGTGGGGGTATAGTCATCGAGCAATTCAATGCCGCGGCCTTTTTGTTTGAGTTCTTTCCATTTTTCACATTGATCTTGACGAAGGAGTTCCCTTAATCGCTTACCAGTCAAATTCCAGATGTCGGTTTCTTCTAAGGATAGATTTAGTTTTTGAACACACTTCTTGGCTTCTTCTTCCAGATCTCTTAAGTGTTCAACAAATTGGTTATTTTTTTCGTGTAATTTCTTACAGATGTTAAAATTTTGTATGAAGGCTTCCCAAGTGGATCTAAATAGAGCTAATCCTTTGACTTTCTACGAGCTAAATAGCATGTTGTCTGGAATGTCAGATGATAAATCTAGGATTTCTTTGATAGAAGACTTTATAATTTTGTCAATATCGTTGAGAAATTTCAAAGGCAGCTTTTCCAAAGGAGTAGACTGGAAGGAGTATACAAGGGAAGGCCATATAGAATAGTTGATAATTTGGAATTTTTGGTGGGCTTTTAGAAGAGGACTAGACGTCAGTTTTTATAACGAGTTTTATAGGCTGTTGATAATTTTGGTTGTATCAAGCACGATTTCGTCGTTGAAGGCCACGCCGAGGTATTTGATCTTTTCATTGGCCGTTATACATTTGATTGGAAGTTCGTGTTCAAAACTGCAGAGCTTTCCCTTCTTAATATTTATTGCTATGCACTTGCTATGGTTGAGGTTTAACCCAATCTCGGCAAATCGTTCTTGTGCAATGTCGAAAAGGGTAAAGGCACTTGCTTCTGTTTTTCCAATCAGCACAGTATCATCAGCGAATCCTAGAATAGTTGGATTGGGCAGACTTGGATGTAGCTGATATTCATAGGTGTTTGAAATTTCTGTTTCCGATAGTTCTTCTTTTATGTGGTCGGTAGAGATGTTATACAATGTGGGAGAGAGTGGAGCGCCTTGCATTACACCCCTCCTGAGCGCGATGGGTTTGGTTCTCCCTTTTGATATTTCAATTTGAGTTGTATTTTCTGTCTGTAGGTCTAATACGATGTTTTGAAGCTTTAGAGGCATGTTTGAAGTTCTGATGCAAGCTGCAAGGTGGTCATGACCTATATTATCATAAGCCTTACTGATATAGTTTGTTAGTTGAGCTGTGATAGGTATATCCCGTTCACTTTTAATTTTGAGTAGAATTACTTTTTGGAGTATTTAGTTTCGCTCCAAAATTTTGCAGGTACCATCAGCCGTAGCCGTAGCCCCCCACTCCCCATCTTGCCTGTTTATTTTTGTTCCAAAAAGTCATTCTACTGAAAATGAAAAGTGAACAAGATATGGGTACATTTTTTGATACAAGTTGGAGTGAACAGTTTGAAATCGTGTTCAAGAGTTTCAAATTTTGGAGCAATGAGTATGAATGGGGTACTTACCTAATTTTTTTTTTACTGGCTTAATCGATAGTATGGTGAAAAATATGGACCCGTATTTTTCCTTTTTTCTAAATTCCCAAAATTGTGGCCGCAATGCGTGTTTTAAAAATATATTTGTGACGTCACAAATATATTAGATATAGAACATAGAAGGGCTTTTTTTCTTCGTTGGGTTGGCAACGATATAACGTACCGCTTCAAGCTTTGAAATCGCATCATCTCAAATCTGAGTCTGACTGACAACATCAAACTGCCGATCGTAGTTTTATTTCTTCCTGTGCCCTTTTTTTTGCCTTTGACTGCTTTGATCGAGGCTTTGATCTATGCGGTAAGTACCTACCTACCCGTTTCCTTTATTTCTTGGTCAACCTAATCAGTCTCTTTCTTTAGTCTTTAATGCTGTCAACCAAAAAAGCCTTCTGCATGTTTGTCACCCGTGTTCTGACCTGGCGTGACCTTCGGCTCCATTTCGCACATCAGTGTTCCTGCTCCCCACATTCTATTTGGAGATTCATCGCGTCCTCCCCACATGGATCTCTTGTAGCTCTACAGTATTACCCATCCTGAATTGTATGCTAATGATGCGTACCTATAAAAGCTCACTGTTCATTTCAAACCTCTTATTCCTGTGCTATTGCTGAACTTCCAGATTTTCCCCTGGAAAATAAATTATCCCGACTGAGACAGTATTATAAGAGGTTTCTGGAGTCAGTTTCCTCAAAACCTTGTTCGACCTTATTGCCCAAATGCCCATGGTAAAAGAATTCGATAGGAAACCGATTTTGCGAGCATGTTCAAAATGACACTGTCACATTGACATTCCTGACATTCTTGATTAATCCATTATCACAGTCAGACCAACCCCATTCAAAATCCCTGCCCTGGCGCGAAGCTTTTAGGAGGAATTTTTCAAATTGGTTTTTCTCTGTAGAAAATGACGGTATTTTTGTAAAATTCTCAGTAGAGTCCCCTTACCACTTATACTATCAATAAAAAGTATTTCCAGTTGAATCTATTCCATTGGCAAGTACCCCATTGACCGCGATCTTTGAATTTACCAAATTACGCCCCGCATTTTTTCAATCCGAAAAAAGTCAAGCGCGGATGCAACGAGGGATCAACTCATTTTATTAATAAATCATCCTGTAAGCAGCATCCTACACACATGAGAAATAAACGGAGAACTTGGTTAAAATTGAATATACGTTCTACAGATGCTTACAATTATTTACGAACTGCAATATGCGAAATAAAGAACCGCAAATCCTGGGCGCTCAACCACCGTAATTCGTTGCACACGACATGCGACACCTCTTAATACCCGAAGCTCTCATCCTCATAACTCTCACCTCACCACTTCTTGCGAAACAATTTGTGTGCGTTCATAGCGTCCCGCCCGAATTGGAATCACACAGGTAAGGTATCATGGTATCAAGATCGACCTGGTATCTGCCCATTTACTGGTTCGTACAAATCCGCATCACCATAATGCATTGTTGTGTGCCACCGGCAAAACAGCGAGGACGCTCGGGCTGCACAAGGAACCGCGCGGCCGGTCGTGATGACAATGATAATACAATTGTTGTTCTCTTGAACTTGAAACCGGTGCCATCGATCTTTTGCATTGAATGAAACGAGCGGCTTCATTCATTATTAATTAGTCCGGCGATTCCGGGTATGTGCCGGCAGCCATCAGCAGCCGATAAATCGTCGCAGACACTCACAAGATTCCGAACAAACAAACAGCAGGAAAACTGGACCGCAGAATTTTGACCAAGTTACGTTTATTGACGTAACAATAACGAACCTCAATGTCACGGCCGGTGGTCGGCTATTTTAAAAGCGCGTGTGTAGGCAGATCCAATAGTTGTTGGTGCTAATTTTATGCAATCAGGCTGCGTGTCGTCTAGGAAGATTTATTTCGTTTGCGGTTTACTTTATTCAAGAAGGTGTTAGATTGGAGCTCGATGATGGCAGGCCTCGTGTTTATTTTCGAAAGCTTCTGCGGTGTGAAGCTCTCAATACTTATGCGGAAGTTTCAAAGGTTTATAGCAAAGTACTTGGCTCGCTGATCCCGTTTTCCGTCAATAATTGATTTCATTCTTGCAGGCGTGATTTGTCAGAAATCACCGCTTTTCCCGCTTCTCCCCATTCTTGTCACTTGGCCAATATTTTCGCTAGGAAAACATACCCAATGTAAGTGTACCAAATCGTGCAGGAACCAGGAGAATTAATACCTGCATGAGGAAATAATTCCTAACAGGCCAACCAACCATTTCAACCCTTCATTAGCTTATGGGGTTGAAAGAAAATCCTTGGTCGATCGGGCTGAATTTTCGATGTCGTGCCCTTCCGGTTATGCTGAAACTCAGTCATGACTGACGATCTGAAATTGGTACCCAATATTAGGAAGTAGGTTCAACAATATAGTTAGATCACCCCGGCTGTTACATACTTCAGTTGGATTTCAACCACATTTATGTAGGTAGGTACCATCGCTTTACCTTACCACAAGTCCAGGTACCTTGGTTTTCGTAAATTATCGACCGTTCTGAAATTGACTGAAGCCATTGACCTGAAAGTTGAGCCTCGACTTGAGCTATGACCTGTGTAGTAGGGTCGCTACGTGAAAAGTTACTGCACAGTGCACTTCATGTTAGAGCTATGAAATTTGGTACACTTCTTTAGGGAACTATTGGGAACAATTCTGTCCGAGATGCCCACAAAAATTATCCCTGCATCCAAAATGGCGGCCGTTTTCCAAAACAGGGATCACGCTTCCAAAATGGCGACTTGAATACGTGAAAATGTCATATTCGCCCCATTGTACACCGCAGGATGTCGATTTCCACACTACCATATCTTAAGTTGGCGGTAACCATAATAATCGTGACAGATGTTCAATCTTCTGTATACAGGGTGTACGCGCGAGGTAAAACACTTCCCTTCACCAAACGGTTCTCCCTGGAGGTATTTTGAAAAAACAAGAACCAGTCCTTTATAATTTGTCCCGTAGCACTCGAATTTGCTCATCATATATTTATTCAACTCATAATATACAGGGTATTCAAAAAATTAATTACAATTTTTGCGACATCCTGTAACTAATTATTGTAATCTCTGAAGCTTTGTATGCTGATTACAGAATTGTATGAAGTTTATCGGTTTCTCTTCAAATAACCTCTAAAAAATCAATCAACCTCACTTGCGAAGATTATATTCTAGGCAGCCAGGAGATACACTACACTCGACTATACTTCATGTTGGAGGTATGAAACTTGCTACATTTTTTTGGGGAACCATTTGAAACAGTTCTGCCAGAGGTGCCAATCAAAATTATGGCTGCGTCCAAAATGGCGGTCGTTTCCCAATAAATATGGCAGCTTACATATATGGGAATCTCGTATTCGTGCGATTATAACCCGCAGGATGTCGATTCTTATATTTTCAACTATTCTGAGACTAATGATCAACACAACAATCTTGACAGATGCCTAATTTTCCGTGTACAGTCATTTCAAATAAAAAGAAGGACCTAACTATCAAGCCCTTGAGACGGCGTTACTTCTCTGTGGCATCTCGCGTGAACATGGAAGAATAAGCATCTGTCACGATTGTTCCGGTCGCACAGTCAGTTTCAGAATAGCTGAATCTATGGGAATCGACATCCTGCGGGATTTAATCGGACAAATACGAGATTCTAACATATGTAGGTCGCCATATTGGAAAACGACCGCCATTTTGGACCCAGCCATCATTTTGATTGTCACTTCAGGCAGAATTATTTTAAACAGTTCCTCAAAAAGAGTGTAGCAAGTTTTATACTTCTAACATGAAGTGTAGTGTGTCTCCTGGCTGACTAAAATACGGTCTTCGCAATTTAGATTTATTCATGTTTGAGAAATTATTTGGGAAGAAACTCCTATATGTTACTAGTTTTTGTAATCAGCATAGAAAGCTACATGAACTACAATATAAAATTACAGGGTGTCGCCAAAATTTGAAAAAAATATTTGAGCACCCTGTATATTATGAGATATAGAAATTTATAATGAACATATTCGACAACTACGGGAAAAAATATGAATGATTAGTTTTTGTTTTCTCAAAATATCTCCAAGGAGAAGTGTTTGGTGGAGGGGAGGGTTTCACCTCGCGCGAACACTTGTATGAAGAAAATTGAGCATCTGTCACGATCACTGTGGTTACCGACAGTATAAGAATACCTAGTGTGGAAATCGACATCCTGCGGTATACTATGCGGCCAATATGACATTTTCATCTATTCAAGTCGCCATTTTCGAAAACGGCCGCCATTTTATACGCAGCGAGAATTTTTGTAGGCACCTCGGACAGAATTGTTGCAAATAGTTCCCTGAATAAGTCTACTAAATTTTATAGCTCTAACATGGAGTGCAGTATATCACTTTGTTTTGTCGCGTAGCGGCTTTACTAGTGGCAAAAGCTCTATGACTTCGACAAATTATTAAAGCCAAATTCTTGGATATATTTTTCGCTGTAAGTACTAGATTATTTTGCACACGATGGTACCTACCTACCTACCTGCTATAAAATTCAGTTCGGACTGAAGCAGTAGTCTTGATGAATGAGTAGGTATTGTAAGAATGGTGACTACTTACCCCATAGACAAGGACAAAAGTAGAAGAAGGAAGAACCACTGCGCATCCATTTCAGCCGATATCGCATGGGGTCCGCCATTTTTAGGTCATAACGGCTTTTCCAAGGCGGCAATTTAAATGGGGGGAGTACGCGCGAGTCAAAATCATAAACAGACGTCAAAACAGATGACAGTCATGAGACAATTTGTAGGTTATACTTTGTAAACGAAACAAATAACTCAAGAATTTCTGCTCACGACCTTGACTAATCCTCATACTCATAGTCAATACTTCGCTCGATCTCCGACTTCGCATCTCTCAAGTCCTTTGGACAATTATAACAATTGTTGCCATAGTTGGATTGTGCTTAAATCGGAGACCGACTGTGAGTATGGGCCATAGACGTATGGGCATAAGGCCCACGACATGTACTTAATTTGTGCTACAGAATAAAATTTCAAGAAAAATATTCAATGTTTTACTTGAGATAAAATAATACAAGTTTGGAAGTGTTTGTTGAACATTACACTGAATCAGCTCTTCGCTTCACGTTTTTTTGCTAGATTTTACACCTAATCTTATTGTTACGAGCGGCGATCTTGTACATATAGGGAAACACTCGATGTTTCTAGATCTTTCCACCATTAGATCGCAGTGTAGAAGTCTGGAGCGATCTCGTGCATTCCAGAGCGTTCGTATATGTGAGGCCCAATGGAGACTCGAACGTTCGATCAAGGCACATCAGTCCACTTTGGCGGAGGCGCAGATTTCAGAACACATGGAGAGCATACGGGTAACGTGTGCGATTATTTAGAAATGATCTAGAAACCGCATATGCCAGAACACCATGGAATTTGCTGGAAGCAGACAGAAACTTCGGGAACATTATTCGGAGGCCTTATATAAGGCGTCAGCCGGCAGCTCGCGGCAGTATTGAATTTGGAAGCGAACAAGTGCGAAACAAGCGAAGTACCTGCGAAATAATTCCAAGTGGATATTTGTTGGCATTTATTGTAGTAGTACGCCGAAATAAACAGTGTGTGTTTGAAACAATCGTCTCAATTATATTCGAACCCATACACGAAATATCGTAACATTATTTTCAAATAGCATCTCACGAGCACTTTCCCTTAAGATAAAATTGTGGTGTTCCAAAATGTCATTGTCCGAAACGAGGTTCTGGCTCGGGTCCTGGTAGTGTGGATAAAATTTTATTTACATTACTTCGAAATGCCTCGAACAAATCAGCAGCACTGAGCCTTTCTCATAAGACGTTTCCAAGCTATTTCTTCATCATTCCAATTGTCTCGAGCCACAATCGAAGCCCATCACCCCGTGGAAAACTAAAAACAAAATTTAGTTACCGGAGTGAAATTTGATTATTTAAATTCAGCGTTACGTATGAAAGGATATCTTCTCATCTCTGGGTTCATCAATCGCTTGATGTTCTTGCAAATTTTGACAGGTATAACAAGACACCCTTTATTGATGCATTTGCTAAGTTCGATCAAACTTTATTACACAGGAAAAATCGCAAAACGAACACTTCACACAGAGGCCTCGATATCTGTTCCACAGCTTCTAAGTGGAGATAAAACTGCGGACATCATTCTCCATTTCTTGACAATAATTCATCAAGTACAATGCACTCGACAATGCATTATTTATGCAATGCATCCCAGGAATATAATATCTGGTTATGAAGTAGAATTCGTGGAAACGAACACTGAATAACACTCAACATTCAATTCTATTGTTATCGTTTACACAAAACCAAATATCGGCGCCGAGAAAAGTTCGATCACAACAAATCAGTCTAACCTAAAACTTCGTAGCTGTCATCAAGTACACTGTCAGTACTGTCACCCACCTGTCATAATTAATATTGCCGCCAGGAAAAACCGTTATGTAATCAAAATGGCCGGCCTACAAATTACACAGCCGCGCAGGTATCTTGCCTCTTCTACTTTTGTCCTTGTCTATGACTTACCCCTACTTATCCCATTATGTTGTTAGAGCCATTTTAGATGGACCCTATTTTTTTCACTTCTTCCGGCAGATAGGTTCAGCCGAGGGTCACGATAGCAGGAAAAACACTGGGAAGTGACGTCCTTTAGCAGTTTCTTGGATCACTGGCTCACTGGAGTGTTTACTCAAATGATTTATGACACAAATACAAACAAGTAATTTTTGCAGAAGACTCCAACATGAATAAACTTGAACGTTTTTTGAATAAATTCTAGGACTAGAATATGTTCTTAGGTTTCCCAAGATCGTGAAATATAGTGTTGAAACTTTGGTTATTTTCAGAATTTCTCGCACCGTCTAATTGAAAATAATGTTACGACTGTACTACCTAACAATTGCACCCCAAGTTCTATGATTTTGTCAATAGAAGGAATCTCCCTCTTTCATCTTGAATACAAAAACTACATGCATGATTTGATCGACTTTATTTTCTGCACGATTACAATACTCTCCCTTCCATGTTGGTGGGGTGCCGGGAAAGAAAGCTCCTCAATTAGTCGCCGAAACAGTACGAACACTTCATAAGCGCCTGGGAATCGACTGGTAGAACCAAGAATACGCTCAACAATCTCTCGTTTAGATTGATTATGATGGAATCACGAATTACCGAAGTTGGACCATGGACCAAGCGAAGCGATGGCTTTCAATGCCGCAAAAGAATCAACGGTGTCAACAGCAATCAATCAATTTGCGTAAACTTGACACGTGTCAAAAGAGTAGTTTGAAAGTAGTTGTTCAAACTAACCTAACCAAACGGTTTAGTGTTTTGTGGGAAAATGATCGTTCAAATTGATGTCTAAATTCACTTGCTCACCTGAACCAACACTATTTGAACCAATCAATATCATCCATCGGTAAATTAATTAGAATGATTGAAATGGAATAGCATAGAGCATGTTAATGAAAAGCGCGGTTTGGTAGCGTTGAGGAGATAATGTCTAAATTGCCATTGGCTGTTTGATCCTTTCGATTTGACATTTATGTTCAACGTAACCTTATAGAGTAAAGAGAAACAAATAAAACTGGCCGAACGTGGAAGCAAAAACTATAATATTATGAAACAGGTGTTGTTCAACGACTAATGTTGGAATGGGTGTTCAACAACTATTCATTGTTGCGTGGTTGGTTGTTCGAATGCACCGAGGTATAGGCGATTTGTAGATATGCTCTTAGCGACGTTGTGGAGGGTTGAACTAAAATCCTAGAAGGCCTGATAAAAATTGGTCATTGTTAATAAATGTAAAAATCATGAAAGAAATGTCATTTGATGACGATCTTGACAAACGACCAGTGAGCTGTGTGGTGAATTGCGAGCATTTTCGATTCACTTCAACCAAAACTAAATACATTTTGCATCCCATACTTGCACCATAGGATCATTAGGATCTACTGATCTAGTCAATCCGCAGCAAAGATCAACACTTCAACAGAACCTCAGAAAGACTGGTAAAATGTTCCGTCATGAGTGTTTATGGGCTCTTTCCATCTACATGACACGAATACCGCCTCTATGGAACATGGTGCCATCTCGCCCTCTCAGTGCATACGTGAGCCTGAGCACCACCCATACCCCATACCCCATACCTATTGCCCGTTTGATTTTTCTCACGCGCTATTCATATCTTTGCCTTTCGATCAAACGTCTTTGCTTCGATCAGAATCTTAGATCAGAAGGACGCAGGCAAGCCCCCAGGCGTCATTGAAGGTGAAGGCACACGGTGATGGAACAGAAATTCAGATTATTCAGAAGACGAGATGGCACGAATCTACACCAACAACACACAGGAAAGCACCGCATGGAATCCGCGGGTGTACAGTTGCGGCCTCATAAAAGTTTACACCAATGACAATCGTGTGGCCATGCTCATTCAAAATTACGTCAAAATTGAATTGGCATGGCCACTCGATCGCCGTCGGTGTGAACTTTTTTGAGACCGCAACTTTACACTTGAAAGTATTCCAAAATTGGCCACGGCCTTGGTTTGCCACAACACAGGTTAGATGGAAAGCGCTCATGATTCACTGCCCCTTGAACAATATACACTTCTCAAAACAATTAGAGGATCAGTTGGTTTTTTTACTTTAATTTTTTTGTTGAATAAAGTAGAGCGATGTAACTTTCAGGATATCTTTATTCAACTGTTTAACATAAAATTTTGCAGAAATTCAACCACTATCGTGATGCAATTTTACAAAAAAATCCAATAATGGACAAAGAGCAAAATGAGTGTTATTCTTATCAACAATATTTTCCATTGTTCTCTATAACTAAAGTAAATGGCGCTATGATTGTCAGTCTGACAAGTGTGAATTCACAAAATGAGATACTTAACAGCGATAGAAGCCACAAGGGCCATTACCTTGTTACAAGAGGGCCATTCTCAGCGCGCTGTTGCAAGAGACTGCAATGTTATCCAGAGTGTGATATCACGATTATGGAATCGCTTCCTAGAGACAGGAATTGTCACAAGAAGACCAGACCAAGGTAGACGAAGGTCTACATCAGTCAGAAATGACCAATATCTTCGCCTTCAAGTACTGAGAAATCGTGCAAGTACAGCAAGATCTCTACGAAATGGTCTGTCAAGGGCAACGGTGGTGCAGATTTCGGACCAGACCGTACGAAATCGATTGCGAGAAGTCGGCCAGAACTCGAGACGACCCGCAAAAGAGCCTAAATTAACCAGAAACCATCGTGTAGCACGCAACATGTTTGCTAGAGAACATTTGAGATGGAATCTACCACAATGGAGAAAAGTTCTGTTTACTGATGAGTCCAGAGTGGCCTTGCATTCAAACGACGGACGAGTGAGAGTGTATAGAAGGCTTGGCGAACGATTCCACCCTGACACGGTTACTGAAATGGTAGCATTTGGTGGTGGTTCGCTGATGATCTGGGGAGGCATTTTCATTGAAGAACGAACCGACCTCCTTATCATTCGTAACGGTTTATTAAACGCAGAGCGTTACATCCATGAGGTGCTAGCTACACAAGTGGTACCTCTAGCTCATGCAGAAGGTCAAGAATTCATTTGAATGGACGGCAATGCCCGTCCGCACGTCGCAAGGATTGTCACTGATTACTTAAATGAGCAGAACATACGAAGAATGGCTTGGCCCGCTTGCAGTCCGGATCTCAATCCGATCGAACACATGTGGGATCAGTCAAAAAGACGAATCAGGAACCGCCAAAACCTTCCCCAAACTCTCGAAGAACTTGAAATTGCTCTACTAGGGGAATGGCAAGATATTCCCCAAAAAAATATCCGCAACCTGATTTTGAGCATGCCGCGACGATGTGCGGCTGTGATTCAAGCTGGGGGTGGCAATACTCGATATTGAGACAATTTAGCGTAACCTCGTTCAGCCATAAACAATTTTTTTCCCTTTCGTAATATCTTTCATCTTAATTCTTGTTCATTAATGGATTTTTAGTGAAATTTCACTACGACAGTGGTTAAATTGCTGCATAATTGAGTGTAAAACAGTTGAATAAAGACATCCTGGAAGTTACATCGCTCTTCTTTGTTCAACAAAAAAATTAAAACTAAAAAAACCAACTGATCCTCTAATTGTTTTGAGAAGTGTAGGTAGGTCGATAGGTACCTACGTGGTACAAGCGAATATACACGAATCAAGCTTTCACACTTTTAAAAACCTCGCGACACGAATTTTTTAAATTCCTTATTGTCAACGCCTAACGTGACACGCTGACATGCTCATGACATCCCAAGGACATCCTTGTCAAATCCCTCCAAAGTCTCGCATTTCTGCTGCTAGAGGCGCGAATCCGCAAACCGCTTATACTGTACAGAAGAGATGACCTCAAATTGGCAATAAGGTGCGACGCGCCGAGGGATATCAATAAAAAGGAAATAACAGCTGTTCATAACTTCAACTTTTTGTACATCTCGCTCGGTGCTTCGCACCTCGCTTGCAAGTATTTATACAGAAGTCGCAGTTCTTACAGCTAGTGTTCTTCCACCCGATGTGTGTTTATCTGTTTACGTGTTTGTTGTGTTAATACATGAGATGTAATGACTTTTATATAAGTTGTATATGGATATTACAGTTTATGTATTAAAGTTGACACTTGTCAAAATAACCTCAAAAATTACAAAAATTTCACAATTTTCAATAGAACAAACACGTAAAATGTTGTACAACACTCGTGGCTGGTTACACAAGATGCTTTCCGACACTCAGCCTCTCACAGAACTCGGGCTGCGCCCTCGTTCTGCAAATTTTGGCTTCGTGTCTGAAAACCACTTATGTAACAGCCAACTCGTATTGTAAACTACTATTACCTTATAGCTAGGGCGAATAAGGGCCCAGTTCTTGAGCTTTGTGATGTAAAACTAAAAGTTTACAGTTAGAAGTTGAGCATTTAGGCAAGAAAACCGGTTACGGTTAATCAGCTAACCGCTGAAAGCTGGTCAGGTCTTACCGGTCAATAACCGGTTTCGGTAAACCGGTTGAGAAACTGTTCGTGAATAATCCGTTCATGCCCGATCAAAATAGCTGGTCCTAAATCGCTCACAAGTGTAAGACACCTATTTTTTTATAACAATTGACCGCAACAGTTGGTTGTGTTTGTTTACCTTTGTGTGTAGAAATAATGCATAGTTACTGATGACAAGGTTCATTTCTCCCTGTGACAAATTTACGAAGCTGTCAACATCTAAATGGTGAGTCTTCTCACGAGCATATACCTATTTGTTTACTGTAGATTGATTGTGCCTATGTAAATAATTGAATATGAAAACCTCAGCATTGCTTATACAGAGTGAACGGAGGTTTTGTCTGAACTAATACGCTACAGAGGTCATGTGCGACTATCCCCTGGCCCTATTGCACGATGCGGGAATAGCGAATGGCTCTGTGTGGCTGGATTCAGGAGCCTTGCGCGAGTATCCCCTGGCTTCACTGCACGAATCGGCACGGGTCAGGTTATTGGTATCGGAGGTGATCACCCGTGTAGACAAACCTAGAATGAGATAATCACGCTTGATACACCTGATGTGATATTGGAAACAGGTGCTCGTTGGGGGTACCATTGCACGTTTCATTATCACGGTGTTTACTTGACTATGGCTGGTATTTATGACGTGATGTTTCCATAATGCCTATAGAAGGCCAAGTCGCGTATTTAGTAAGGCTGAGCGGAAATGTTCCAGAGTCATATTGATTCAAGGCTCTGAGTGGAATTGTTTTAAAGTCATAATGATTCAAGACTGAGTTGAGTTAAAGTTAACACTGAATTGACCTGAGATCAATTCATGAGAGTAGCGTAATGCTCACAACCGTTTTTATCTTTTCAGAACCAGATGACCATGACCAAACCGCCGCCTTCCACTGCGTTCAAGATTGTTGGATTGTTTCATTAAATTGTAAATTTGATTGTTATTGGAACAAGACGTTAATTTCAATCATTGTTTTACTTATCGTTTTGAGTAACGATATGCCCTTCCGGCATTCCCTGACTTACAGAAATTTATCATCCTACACAAGTAACCGGTCAGAAACCAATCATACAGGGTGATTCATGAGTGACCTTACATAGGCTAATGGGAGATAGAGGATTTTGAGGCGAGTCAGGATCCACTGAAAAAAAATGTATTTTCTCCAATGGTTACAAAGATACAGGGTGTTATGTGTGTTCCGTATGAAACTTTGATAAGCGATATTTCTGAAACGGCCTGAGGTATTTTGTTGAAATTCACCAGTAATATTTCTCTATTGGAACAGATCCCGAAACTATACCGGGTAAGTCAAAATCCAGGGGCGGGCTAGAAAAAAGGTGCCCTTTTTTTGTTTCAACAAAAAGTACATTTTTTGATCGCTTTTCTGAAAAACTGCTATCGGATTCAAAAAGCTAAGGAAAAATGCTTGAAGAATCACTCTTTAATTTGGATGGCACATCTAAACCATTTCGACAATAAAATTAAAAGTAAAATTTGTGGGTGAGTTCTCATTTTCGACTGGACATAATCGACTCATTGTTTGATTGAATTCATCAAAATTCATTTTTTGGCTTGTCTCTGTTGAATAGAAGAGCTTGGTTGAAAGAAAAATTCCAGAGCCGACCATTTTTTTTTTTATGACAAAATCGAGAGTGAAACCAAACTTGACTCGATTTGGTCGTCAAAAAAAATCTTCGGCTATGGAATTTTTCTTACTGCCAAGCCCTTCTATTCCACAGAGACAAGCTAAAAAATGAATTTGAATCAATTCGATCAAACAACGAGTCGATTATGTCCGGTCGAAAATGGGAACTCACTCACAAATTTTACTTTTAATTTTATTGTCGAAACGGTTTAGGTGTGCCATCTGAATTGAAGACAGATTCTTAAAGCATTTTTTCTTAGCTTTTTGAATCCGCTAGCAGTTTTTTAGGAAAGCCGTCAGAAAATGTACTTTTTGATGAAACACAAAAAGGGCACCTTTTTTCTAGCCCGGCCCTGGGTTTTGACTTACTCGGTATAGCTTCGGGATCTGCTCCAATAGAGAAATATTACTGGTGAATTTCAACAAAATACCTCTAGCCGTTTCAGAAATATCGCTAATCAAAGTTTTATACGAAACACACAAAACACCTTGTATCTTCGTAACCATTGGAGACAATAAAATTTCTTCAGTGGATCCTGACTCGCCTCGAAGTCCTCTATCTCCCATTAGCCTATGTAAGGTCACTCATGAATCACCCTGTATTGTATTTCCATCAATTTTTGACGGTTACAGTAGTTGACCAGTTACCTGGTCAGAAATTCAAAATAATTTGTCCAAATTTTCAAACTGATAACCGGTTGCGGTTAAACCGTTTCCGAAGCGGTCATGGTTAATCGGATAACCGGTCAAAAATCGGTCACGGTTGAAAAGGTAAAACCAGTACGGCTCATCAGTTAAAAACCTGTTAGGGTTAGCCTTTCAATAACCTGTTTGAAGTTGGTTCCGATTCGTCGGTCCAAACCCGGTCAATTGGTCGAAACCGGTTTAGGCGTGACCGATTATCTCGTAACTGGTCAAGATTTCTTTGACCTGTGAGCTAATTTTTTTTTTCCAACATCTTCACTTCATTTTCATTTGCTCCATCCCTTGGAGTTTTCATGGAAAACCTCTGTTGTAAGAATGTCGGACAAAAACAAAATTACGCTTTACGCTTAAAGTCTTATTGGGTTCCTTAAGATTTCAGGAGGGCACTAGATCGTCCCTACAATCTGTTGACTTCAACAGAAGCGTGTAGCACTCTCCGGCGGGTCACCGGCGGACCCCATGATGTTATTCTAGGGTTCAGCTGTCACAGTTATGTTCATTACTCATGTACCGCATGTACCACATGTAGAGCCTTTCATTGCGTCTGTGATAATTGCGTGAAGCATCACGATTCACGATCGCCAAAGTTTATTCCTTAAAACTTTTTATAATGAAATGCTGTAGACAGGCCAATAGAGCTTCCCTCTAAATATATAAAATAAAAAGAAATTACATACCCACGCACCTAGTCTGTTACAACTGTATGCACTTTATGTACTTTAGACTAGATCTGCCAGAAATATGAGACAAGGTAATAATTTTATAATGCGGTATGCCGCAGTGGCTTTTCCTGCTTTCGAAATTCCAACAATTAATAAGGATAGCCACGTGGGTGCAGAATTTTCATCAGTAATCCTGCAATGCTTGCCAAAAATTTTAATAGCCCCGGCTTTGTCACGGACGTTATTTCTAATTTCGACATGCGCTTCACAAAGCTTCCTTTTATAATCACTGTGTGGTCTTTGAATGTATAAATTGCCTTCATTCGGTCTATATGCCAATCAATTGCTCCAACACCTCATTTCTTAGTATATTTGTGCTAAAGTGCTAAAGCATGAGTTACTTTTATGAGATAGGGAGAAAAAGCAAAGCGCACTTAAATCATTGTGGAACGCGTGTAATTACAATAGTAATTGTTCAAAAAAAAACTTGTAAAAATGCCCTTGCTCGAGTAACGGAATCTGATGCATAATGCTGCTCTGTATTATACAGGGTATCTCGAAAGTATCGCATGGCGCCAGTACCTATCCCATATTATGCAACCTTCGAGGGATTCTTCTAAGAAGCCTATAGAAAACTTGTACTCATTGTTGTTCCAATGTTCTAAAAAATTCAAATACATTGTTTGTGAAAGAATAATAAGTGAAAAATATTAACCACTGAATGTGTATCGAATGTGGAAAACAATAGTTTAGGGAGGTATTATTTTTGGAAAAGCATGTCTTGTATCAAAGTTGTTACGATTGAAATAACATTCAAGTGTGGCGTGAAATTTCAAGCAGCTTACCTTGCACCTATAGAAGATAGAAATTCAGTATACCCACACAATCAGTAGTTGAAATATTTAGCTATTCGTGATTTAAATTCATTTATCCCGCCACATGATGGCTGCCGTAGGCGGATAAGAATGAGCAGTGATAATGAACTGACTATATAACGCATAGGTAACTAGACTGTGTTTCAGAGGTTAACTTTTATTTTGGATGTAAACTGTTGAAAATACATGAAAAATACTAATGGGATACTAATGAAAGAGTTTAAAAGGTGATTACTTGCCCCCAAAGGGGGTTCTTGTACAAAATATGTACAGATACAGCATTCGTCTGTGGTGTTGATGTGGACACAGGCATTCAGATCATAGAAAAGTCACATTGGGTGGATTTACAAGGGATCTGCTTGTAGCATGGAAAATCATGTCCATGCAATACGCTTTACTGACGATGGACGAATCTTTGAATTGCTATTTTGTAATGCATATAGACACTAAATAGGTGAACCTTATATTTGCCTTGAAATATCTGATGTAAGTATGCAATTCAATTCTTTAAATTTGTTATATAGTCTTGCTAAATTTAACTTGTGGTATGATTATTAATCGATGATATTTTCTCATGAAATCGAGCATGGAATCGATGCTGCACATTCAACTCCTCCTACGCACTGCTATCACAGTGCTCCGCAGTCGTTGAATCTGCAGGCACGATTCCATTCAAAATTATCATCGATAATAATCATACCACTTGTTATATTACTACTGACAATAACATCAAAGTGGCATAACAACGGCAACCAATCACTGGCAACGCATGCCGCCCTTGGCAGCCATCTGGTGTCGGGAAAAAAAAAATTAAATCGTAAACAAAGAGTTTGCTAAAATCTGTTGGAGAACAGGAACATAAAGCTTGTTGTTTTGTGGGCCTTATGAAAAGTTCCGTATACCGTATAGTACTTTCGCAGTGCAATACTTTTAAAACACCCTTTATTATGCAATGTAGCATACGAAATAACACATCATTCAAGTATTTTATCTCATAATAATTGATGACGTTCTTACAAGACAATGTTACAAAATTCTCACGATATTATAATACAGATTACACAGTTACACACCTACCATTGCAAAATTTGAGACGTAAAAATGCACTCGGTAAGTTATTGTGGTTGTTGTGGCTGTCATTTTTTTATGCAATTTTTATTTTTACCATTATTACGTCTTTAGCCGTAAGGCTCGGGGGACACCTTTTTTATTCCACCAGCAGGCTGGTGATGAAAGGGCGACTACCGCAAATTCGTTTTTATTGCCGGGGTTGTATCTATCATTATTAGCGTACTGATAGCTGTGTTTAAAGCCAAGAATCCCCCAAAAAAATGTTTGTGTATCATTCTTTGTCTTCGTTCCGCCGAAATGCTACTGGTCTGGTGTCTTCAATTTGTACAAACATAATTACGATCGTTGCGTTGTGATGTAATTATTGTATGGTTTTGGTACGTTGCCCTCTTGAAAATTATGGTACCTCGTGCCTATGCAATATATAATGTTGTTTGAATTAAATTCGCTTTTTTTTCTTGTGCGTGGGATATAATTTGCATGCATTTGCTCGATATTGGCTTCAAGAGCCGCCTTCGAAATGGTTCGCAGTAATGGGGATATAAAGCGGCCAACGAACAAGTGTCGTAGTCAAGTTGAAATTTGTAACTGTTTTGAAAACTGCATTAGTAGCTTTTAGTGGCTGCGGTATACCTACTCGTATATTTGGAAAAATACGGCATTTGATGAAGAAGCAATTTCCTCTGGCAGGATTGCTCGTCAGGGTTCATAAAGTCGATTCATCCGGAGCACCAAAAAAAATCATCTCTTAGGAGGGCTACAGGAGCCCCCCAACGTTTTGGTTGCAAGAACTTCCCACCAAATCACCGTTGATTATTGCTGTGCCTATCTTGAAGGTAACCTGGTTAAAATAATCAATTTTCATCCTTTTCTCCGTGGAAAACAATGTTGTATTGACATGTTTTGTATAATTTCTTATAAATTCGCAGTCACTTCATCTCAAGAACAGCTCACAAAAAAGTTCGCCTTTTTATAATGCCCGATTCAACAGGTATTTTTCGCATTTTCCCTTTCCACTTGATTAGTAATAATACATAGGTTGTATAGGATAGGCCGGAGTGTTTTCTAACAACTGCTTCCAGTGAGATTCAACCTCCAAACTTACACGGAACTCAAAGAATCAGTTTTTCTTTCCGCCCAGCGCAGCGCCCCACAGTGAGACAAAAATGACATTTTCCGGCCAAAACCTTATAACCCTGTGAAGTTGTCAAATTTCACGTCGTGATTAAAAGAGATCAAGAGAAATCATGGGAAAACCTCATTGATGAAGAATTAGGGTTTTTCTCACCTCGGGTTCCACCAAACTTTTATCAACGCGATAACTTTATCACTCTGATAGTAACTAAGCAACTGGCCATCCTATTGGCTGGTGCATAGCAACTATCAGCGTGATAGTTTTAATCTGCTCTTAAAATTTTGGTGGAACCCGAGGCTAGAGGATTAAAATCTAAATAACTAACAAAAAATCTGGAAATTCAGATTCATATACAGGGTGTAATGTAACCCCCTTTTTCGATGTTATTGCTGTAGTGTATCCTGGTCTCACGGCACCATTCTGTAGTATATCCTGGTCACGGCACCACTTTGTCGTGTACCAAGGTCACGGGACCACTTCTGTAGTGTAACCCCGTTTCCGATGTTCGGCTGCGACCGTCGTTGTTTCTTTCCTTTCCCACGTCGTTTACATTTTTCCCACGTTGTGTTGAGTTCTTACTCGAGATGAGAATGTGTAGTTGGGGATGAGGTTTGATTCTTGAATGAAACGCGACTGAAATGCAAGCAAAATGAATGTTTATTGAAAATCATGAGCAAAGGTTTTTTTTATGAATTTGTTTCTTTTCTCAAAACACCTCCCAACAAGAATTTGACAGTAATAAAATGACAAACATGAATGAAGACAACAAAACACAAACAAGAAAGATCATTTCAAATTAGTTGGACAATGCATGAATTCACAAGAATGAAATGGACACAAGATCAGATTAACAAAACAAAACAAGAAATCATGAAACAAGTCAAACTGTCAGTTGATCGCGAAGGAAAAGTGACGTATTCGCTGACAGGCACACATGGGAAGGACACGTTAAAGAAAATCCAGTGATGCATTGATCAAGTCAGCGTAAATCGGTGCTTGAACCTCTTTGAAGGTTTGTTTCGTTTACAAGTTATTTACGTAACAACAAAAGGAAACTTTACGCTCAGCAATTAATGTTCCACTTTACAAATAGAAAAAGTCAAATTGATAGATAAGTAAACAATTAAGAAACGATCGGTAAACAAGTACATAAATCAGCGAGAAACAAATAACAGGTAAACAAGTGGATAAATCAGCAAGAAACAAATTATAAGTAATCGTGTAGGTAAATGAACAGGGAACAAACAAGAGATAAACAGGTAGATAAATGAACAACAAACAGGTGAGAGATAAATAAGTAGAGAAGTTGAAGTTGGTCATACTCTTTTGTAAGCAATTGGAAGGAAGAAGTATCTGTAACGCATTCACCCAAAATTCCACAGAAGTTACCCATCACAAACCCCACAGATACATTCATACATTCAAAACAGAACAATGGTTAGTAAACAGTAATTAGATACAAGTAAATAACAGTAAATAAAAGAAAATCGACTCGAGCCAACCTGTGGCCCTCTTTTCGTCGTTTTACATAATTTCCCCCCAAATAAGGAAAGGTTAGTAGACTCAACAAGGCAGATTCATACGAGTAGGTGGAACCCCCCCCCAGGACACGGAGAAGCGTGCAAGTCTTCTTTCCTTCGTTTACTTTCAGGTATAACCCGACAATGAACAATAAAATGAAAATGAATCATAAAAAGTACTGTTCTCTAGTAAGCGGCTGATTTTGGCGTAGTTGAGTTTCTTTTTATCGTCTTACTGTTTGTGACGTAACTTGTGGAAAGAAACAATTAATGAAACCTCGAAGTACGCGCGACAGCGCGGCATTGAGGTCACGTCATAAGTGCGCAAAAAGCACACCCACCAGATTTCCGGATTTTGACGTCAACATTAAGATCATTTGGGAGTAGATAAATTACACAAAATTCAAAGCAGTGCAAAGCACCTTGATTTGAAAGGGGAAAAACTGCGGATTACGCAAGCCCGTTGAGAACAAAGAGAACAAAGCATTTCGTGTTATTTACAATAATTTCGCGGACAAAATAGGTATCGAAATGCATGATTTGGTGAGTGGGTGGAAGCCAAAATTACGATACAATAATCAAAGAAAGACCGACCTTAGAATTGTAAGAACAACGCACTCTCGATGCACTGAAAATCACGTGTTCTTCACCACAGCTGATCCTCTTCTCTCTGTCTGCCCGCGGCTGCCGCTCGCCCAGCTCGCCTAGCGCAGCGCCATCTCTCTCCCCCATCCGCAAACGCTACGAACGTCAACGACCGTACCTACTTCAGGTACCAACGTACAAACAAAACAAAGGGGGAATACCACAAGGGTGATTGAAAAATGGCGGATTTTCTCCCGTGTACGTTGTGGGCAACGTTAACGAAGCACAGAAAAAACAGTAAAAAAATTGACTTATTTTATTCTTCGAGTTATGAAGAGGTGAAGTTGAGAAGTTAACTTTTTCAGTTTGCATGATTTTGAAGCAAAGCGCTGTTACTTGCGAATAGAAATTTCCCTTGCAATTGAGATTTTAGTCGTATTTTGGAATTTAAAAATTCATCTTTCACCTCAAAGGTGCTGTGAAGATACATTTGGCAAGTATGTTTGTTATGGTCTGACAGGTTCTAGGGGGTTTTCAGGGTAACAATGAAATTATGCTATTGTGATATACCTCTTCGATCTGAAGGTGCCAGGTAGATACTAATGCGATGCTGCCAGATTGGACAGATTATTTTTGTAATAATTTGCAAATCGAAGCCGATTAATTTTTTTCATCATTTTTCCCATGCTCCGTTAACGTCCGCTATAACGTGCCCGAAAGGAAATCCACCATTTTTGAATCACCCGGTAGAATGTTACCACAGAATTGATGGAAGAATATTTGAAAAAATCTTATTATTTTGGCGTTGTTTTGCAGGTAACTGTATAACTTGAAAAAAATCTGAAATGACTCAAACATTGGGTATTTTTCAATTCAATGGTATTTTTTCCTTCAATTTCGTCAAATTCTCTCAAAATCTGTTTCAGCAATTTTGTCAGTATTTTTTTTTCAGACAATTCCTCATTCCTCATTCCTCATTTCACAAAAAAAATTAAAACAACCCCTAATTATTAATGAGATTTAAAAAAATATTTTGCCATTAATTCTGTGGTAACATTCTATATTAATTATGAATTTCAATTTTCAGAATTTTTGTTGGTTATTTACATTTTCATCTCCTAGGAACATCCCTAATTTATCAATGAGATTTTTTTCATGATTTTTCTTGGAATCACGACGTGAAATTTGACAACTTCACAGGGTTACAGAATAGATGATAATAATAATTCAAAAAAAAAGTCAAGTTTGGAGGTTCAATCTTGATGGAAACAGTTGAAAGACACTTCGGCCTATTCAAGCTATGTGTTATTCAATTACTAATCAAGTGGGAGGGGAGAATGTGAAGAATAGCTGCTGGATTGTATACATTACAAAAAGACGCACTTTTTTGCGAGCAGTTCTTCGTAAAATGCCAATATTGCAATTTTGACTTCGTATATGGATTAGGCGATTGACTTGAAAAAAGCTAACAATTAGTTTAATGTGGCGATGGCGACCAAGAGTGGCGACTTCGTTCACAGGACCAACATCATGACAGTTAGGTATTGTGCCTTCAAATTTTCAAATAAATCTTCAGTCTTACCAAATACAATTCGTTGTCCTCGTCCTTTCGAACTTGCATTTCCAGCTTTAAGATTATAACTCGTAATATTGCCAAAAAATTATTGACAATAAGCGCAACTGTATTACTACTGGAACTAATCATATTGTGTCAAATTTGACTCAATAATATGGCTAATTCAAAAGCCGCCTCAAAATTTCTGTGCTTGAAAAATCTTTTTGTATTTTTCTTTGTGCTCTCCTTTTCTATCTTCTTAACCCGTTCTCCTCTGCAAGACGTTTCTTTCCACTGTCGCTTTTTGGGATTAGTTTCTTTTTTAGGTAATTGTTGACGACCACTACTTCTCGACTTCAGCCACCAACTTTTCACGGTAGGTAGACACCACCACAACATCACGTTCGTCGACCGTAGTTTCCTGGGGAAACCACTATTTCCACTGTAAAATGCCCCTTTTTTCCATTACTTGTCCTACGACGTAAGTACATGCAAGAAGGAAGCGTCCTATTTAGCTGTTTAAGTGGTTGCCTAACTCTTAGAAAATGCTAGTCGAGAAGTAGTCGTCGTCAACAATTACCCTTTTTTCTTTACCATTTTGCGAAATATTCTCTTGAACTGCTCTGTAGTCATTGCTTTCGTATTTCACTCATTTCTTGTAGTTTTTCTAAGCATTTGTTGTCAAACCAATTTTTTTTTACTTTAGCTCTACCTAAAATTTCGTTTGCTGTCTTATGAATGACATCTTCAACGGTGTGGTCCATACGCCGTTATCAGCACAATTTTTTGTTGTTACGTTACGTCCTCTGAACTAAGACATTGCAAAGATTGTTACGGAAATCCGGAAATAAATTTCGAGTAATTTTTACTGCGTTTTTGCTGAAGCTGTAACAAAATTCAACGGGATCCGTTTGTTTCATTGGCATTTTTGTTACAAAAGCGGCATTTTGAAAGTTATTCAGAGAAAACAGGAAATTTTTGAGGATTGCGTCTTTGACTAGTCCTCAAAAAGCCAAGCTTTGGAATTTTCTGTAAGTATAAGTGATAAGTATGTTACATTGAGTTCTGCATCGATCCACCAAGTTTTATCAGCTTTCGAATTTATTTCGGGTTAAAACTTATTCTAGCTAAAGTATAATTCTCTAGATAATCAAAGCGCTGATTTTT
Organism: Anaspis maculata; assembly: GCA_949128115.1. Lineage (NCBI taxonomy): Eukaryota > Metazoa > Arthropoda > Insecta > Coleoptera > Scraptiidae > Anaspis > Anaspis maculata. Next base: position 124,071,328 of record OX421961.1, read on the forward strand.
GGTAGCAGCCTCCTTCTTACGTAGGTATCTAACTATCTAACGTTGGTGCTTTTTTGACTTTCGAGTTTTGAGAATGGTGTTTGTTTGCTTCCATATTCCATATACCGTGACATTGTGACATAATTATCAATTTCATTCAAACTCGAGTAACTCGAATGATTTTAATATAATATTTAAGAGAAAATGCCGATACCTGTTTGCGAAATTAGTATTCATTGAATCATTATCATTCACCCAGCACATGCCAAAAGTGCAATATTTTGTTGAACGAAATACGTATGTGAATATTTTAGAGCCTAGACTGGGTCATGAGTGCAAAATGAGCTTTTGTTGGGAGCGTGTTGCATACATCTGCGTCGTCGCTTTAAAAATTGATGAATCAATGGATCAATTTTTAAGTTAGATAGCAATAATAGGTAATGGCTTCCGAAATAGTCACGAAAATAATTATTGACCACCGAAACTGGGCCACAATTGAAGTGGCCCACCCCGAAATTTTGCCTCAGTTCAAATGGGAATACCTATCTAGTGAGAAATTTGCCTGATTCTAGAAATTTTTTGCGGTGCTCGATAAAGTAATCTTGTGACTACAGGACATTATTCCACTCGGTTATCTTGAATACACAAAAAGTTTGATACGTTTCTCAGTTACGCACGCAACAATATAACATTTTCTTTCCATCTTTTTATTTCCGCACTCTCATCCAGCATTTTAAGATGATTTATTTGCGGTCTCTGTGGAACAGAGCTTGTTGTCTCAATTTGTGACAACATCTGTCAGCAATTTGTCACCTCAAATGGCATAGAAAATTACTCGTTAGACTTCAAAGCTTAATTGGGGAGAGAGGAATATGACGAATGCTCAAAGACGGATGATAGTAAGTGGTAGTGGGTGCTGTACCTATGTTTTTTTTTCAGTTCAAGTTCAGAATAGAACGTATGGTAGGTGGAGGCGGTAGAATAAACTCCGTTGCCTAACAAAGAAATTAAGTCTATCTCCACATATCTATGGCTTGCAGGACTAGATACTAGATGGCACTTCCAGAAGCTCCGTTTTAAAAACTCCATTAGCTAGAGATTTGGACATTTTACACAAATCAATTATTGTTGTGTTAACTATACCTTACTTTTCTCGTAGGTGGTCGTAAGCACCTTTTACCGAGTATACAAAATATAATTTAGCAATTAGAAGAAATGCAGAAGATGCAAAAACGTCTGCATAATATGAAGATTATACTCCACATTGGTGGGTGATGGTTAATAATGGACCGCAACAAAATGATATCAAAGTAGTGAGAACACGCACATCTCACACCGTTCAACTTATTACCGTTTCTGGCCCAAATTAAACCTGATTTATGGTACCGATTACCAATGGCAATGGCAAAAAGAAAGAAAATCAAAAGTAAATACAAGCCATCCAGGTACGACTTTGGTTCCCAGATCAAGAACTTCATCCGAATCGTGCCATGTTATTACTGATAAATGGTATTAGCATCAAAACGATTGTGAACAAGATATACCCACATCACTCCCACAGGTACTGAGATATACAGGGTGACTCAGTCAGACAAATCTCAGTCAATAATTTAAAATGATTTCTCGATCTTTCTCATGAGTTAGTGGCTAACTGCGTAGTTCTCATTTTCAGGATACAAGGTAATGAAGTTGGCCCATTAGTTTTGGGCTTTCATCTGTTAGACAGAAGTGTCACTATTAACAAATGCCAGAAGCTATATCTCACGGAACTTGACTTTCAGTATGTCATTTGAAAGCCCTTTTGAAAAATTGTATTCAGAACAGTAGGAAGTCAAATTAAGGCTGCAGTGGCAGTTTTCTACTATTTTCCATTCAAGCGTTATGAATTTTCAAAATTTTTGCCAGCCGTTGCCACCCGAGAGGGCCTTTTAGCCGTGTTTTAACCAGGACGACTCGCTTTTGATGCAGGACTCAACTCGAAAATTCATAACTGCCTATAATTGTCAAGCCCTATATAATTGACGATTTTCACAGAAGGATGATTTAGAACAAGATTTGAGGTTAATTCAAATTTTCCTGACAAAAATTTCCGATTTCCTGCAAATTATTTTCAATCTTTCACTCTAATTTCAACTTCCTATCCGAAGGGACGTTCCGAACAAAAGTTTCCATAGGTTCCTGGAAAATAGTCGGGACAGTTTTGGAGTGACACAACTGATTTTTTATAGTCGTTTATTGTTGAAAATCATCACCGATTTTCGTCTCAGCATGAATCATGGAGCTACCCCTTCAAATTAATGACAGAGGAACTTCTCAATTTCATTTCAGGTCTCTCCGTTATATAATTATACTTATTTGAACCAAACTGGTTTTTATTACTGAACTTATTCGTAACCTATCAAGTTAACCTATTCGTCTAACTTTCCGAAACGATAATCCCCGATAACCGTACAAATTTTTTCAGATTTATAAAAATCTTACAAATACCAACTGAAGGTACTCAAGAAAGGAAAGTTTCGCGAATGTAACTTGAGATATTAGACATAATCGCCACCGTATCATTTTCCACTCCGGCTACTGGTTTCCCACTTGAGATGCTACTAGTGTTACATAACTGCCTTGTTCCGACCGAGATGGATCATTTAAGCCGGCGAATACATAATACTTATGGCAAAATATGCGCGATAGGTTGCCCAGCTCTCATTGTGTCCATTAATAACGAAAGTAAACACCAAATTATCAAAGTGTAAGAAAACGAGCTGCAATGTTGATAAGTCTAGACCCGGCCGTTTTATCATAATCACTTACTGGTTATGATTATTCATTTTTATAACAAACATTGCGATAGAATAATAATTTTACACACAGATTTATCTCGAAAGGTTGAAAGAGCATTTCCTTTTTATTGTCGCCAATAAAAATAATTGACGTGTGACGTAATTTGCAACATTGCACGTTTTCTGCCCCAAAGTTTTATATTTTGCTTGGCGATAAGGAGATAGCTCGGACAAAGTTTCAGACGTTTTGCGTTTATCTACCAAAGTTCTCAAACAAATACAAATAATGCATGGATATTTTCACCTTCACTATATTATGTACCTATACCTACATATTTGAAAATATATTTCACAAGCAAATATTTCCGGTATATATAATATATCTACCGGCTGACTAGGCAATATAGCCAAATCAAAGTCTTTTCAGTGTAGACAACTCGACAGACAATTTTGTGTTAGCTTAGCAACCATATTGTCGTGAGAATAATGCATATTTGTTACGCCACTGGCATGAAATGTCATATTATGACAGCTGGGAAAAAGTCCCTGAAAAGGTAACCAAGTTTGAAATGTCACTATTATTGTTGTCGTTGTCACGTCTTTGGTTGTCACTTGTCAAGGAAATGGCACTCAAAGAGGAATGAAGAACACGTTTATTTTTTACAAGAAATTCACTTTTCGTTTTGAAACACACACTGTTTATCACTGCGAACTACAATAAATACTTGCCAACAATTATTTACATAGGAATATCGCTGTGATTACTACTCGCTTCTAATCCGCTCGCTACCATTTCGCATTCCAATTTATAACTGACTGTCACGCCAAGGACGTTGCTTATATATGCCTCCGATTAGAGTTCCCGAGCTGTCCATCATCCTCCAGCAATTTCCATAGTATCCCGACATACGGTTTCTAGACGACTCCCGAATAATCACGCACCTTTCGCGTGTTTCCCGTGTGTTCTGGTATGTGGCACCGCCGCCAAAATGGACAGATGTAGCTTGACCCACTGCTGCAGTCTTCATGCAGTTGTAGGAGAAAAAGCCTACATGCGACGCTCCGCACTTGTACACTGCGATCTAACGGGAAAAGTCTAGAAAGATCGCGTGTCATCCAGAATCGCCGCTCGTAACAATAGTATAGAGGTATATAAAAAATTTGAGAGGAACTTTCGTATCTAACCAAGTTATCATTTTGTGCTTCTTGAGCTCGTTGTCGTTCAAAATTTCTTATTTTTTCAGCGGTGGTCATGCCATTCCTGCAGATGTTATCACAACTATAGGTACCTGATACAACATCCGATATTGTTTTACTAGGTGAGTACAACACAGCACCATTGTGATTATAGTCATCGGAAAACGACTGCACCATTCGTTCATGCAAAAATGCCAAAGAATAACCATATGCTTTGATCGTAAACTAATAAGCGGTTGGTTATACGCCGGACAAAACACTACCTGTTCCTGTTGAAAAATCAATGTGTAACGGTTTTCCCAAAGCATTCAGGCAAGCTCGGCTCTTTGCATCTAGGTATACGAGCGTATTTTTTCGCAATCAAACTGACTCAACCAACTAATATAAATTGCATGACATTTACGACCAATTTTGTTATTAAGATATTGGGAACAATTACACCCTGATTGCAGTCCGGCGTCTGGCTTTGCCGCTTTGTCAAATGATTATTCATCATAATAAGTAAAATACTCGGGCGAAGTTATCAACCTCACAAACCTGTCATTCGATCCGGTCTTACGTGAAGCGATAATAGAGGAAAGTCGCCTTATTTCGGATAGCTTTTTTCATCGGCGTACGAAGGCGCAGAGCAGACATGGGAGATATTTATTTGTAATTGCGACTTTTTTTTGTCAATTGACACTTTATTCTGGCAATTGCGACTTTTTTCTGGCAATTTCCACTTTTTTCTGTCAATTGCCACTTTATCCTGGCAATTGCGACTTTTTTTCTGTCAATTGACATTTTATTCTGGCAATTGCGACTTTTTTCTGTCAATTGTGACTTTTTAGCACATTTTGATAGAAAATGATGTTTATATGGCCGGTTTGTCCGTCTGTCTGTCCGTCCGTTATTTGTCTGTTCGTCCGTCTGTCTGTCTGTCCGTGTAAAAGTTGAGAAGTTATATGGCCGGTTTGTCCGTCTGTCTGTCCGTCCGTTATTTGTCTGTTCGTCCGTCTGTCTGTCTGTCCGTGTAAAAGTTGAGAAGTTGTACTCCTTCTCGGGAAATGAAGCTAGAGCCTTAGAACTTTTTCCGATTAATAGCTTAGGCCCTCAAGGGTGGCCTATGGTCAGACTGTATTTCATGGTGGCACTGCCATCTTGGTAGCCACATTGAAATTTCTCATCAGTGGAACGGAACCTCGAACGGAACTTACCCTGATCTCGTATGAACATTCTCACTTTCAAGCTCAGTTTCATGATTACGCCGCCATCTTGGCAACCATATTCAAATTTCTCATTAGTGGAACGATTTTCCTGAAACTTGGAACTTACCCTTGCTTCGTATGATCACTCTTATTTTCAAGCTGAGTTTCATGATCCGCTAGAGCGGATTCAGAGCGAATGAATCTGAAGCGGATTCATACGAAACAAGAGTACCTACGTTTCACGTTTCATGACAATCGTTCCAATAATAAGATATTTCGATGTGGCGGCCAAGATGGCGGCGTAATCATGGAACTGAGCTTGAAAGTAAGAATGTTCATACAAAATCAGAGTAAGTCCCGTTCGAGGTTCCGTTCCACTGATGAGAAATTTCAATATGGCTACCAAGATGGCAGCGCCACCATGAAATACAGTCTGCCCATAGGCCACCCTTGAGGGCCTAAGCTATTAATCGGAAAAAGTTCTAAGGCTCTAGCTTCATTTCCCGAGAAGGAGTACAACTTCTCAACTTTTACACGGACAGACAGACAGACGGATGAACAGACAAATAACGGACGGACAGACAGACGTACAAACTGACCATATAAACATCATGTGCTATCGAAATGTGCTGAAAAGTCTCAATTGACAAAAAAGTCGCAATTGCCAGAATAAAGTGTCAATTGACAGAAAAAAGTCGCAATTGCCAGAATAAAGTGGCAATTGACAGAAAAAAGTTGCAATTGCCAGATTAAAGTGTCAATTGACAGAAAAAAGTCGCAATTTCCACAATAAAGTGGCAATTGACAGAAAAAAGTCGCAATTGCCAGAATAAAGTGTCAATTGACCAAAAAAAGTCGCAATTGCCAAAATAAAGTGTCAATTGACAGAAAAAAGTCGCAATTGCCAGAAAAAAGTCGCAATTGCCAGAATAAAGTGGCAATTGACAGAAAAACGTCGCAATTGTCAGAATTAAGTGTCAATTGACAGAAAAAAGTTGCAATTACAAATAAATATCTTCTATGTCCGCTCTGCGCCTTCGTATCGGCGTACATTTTATGCCAAAAAAAACTTTTTCACCTAGTTTTTGCATGTTGATATGGAGCTTATAGTGTGACAAAGCACAGCTGACAATCAAATAATTTTTGTTGTCAAAAATCTTCAAAACAAATAAAAATTCGCAAAATATAGCAATTTTTTGGATTGCAAGAAAAGGCTCCAAAGTTCGGACACTCCTATCCGAAATTGGGCACCCAGTTTTCAAATGTAAAAAATATTTACAAAAAATTTTGCAAATGTAGGTATACTTCTTTTCTCTGTCTGCACATTTTTCCCGTCTTCATTCAAAGCTTTTTTTATGCACCTGATCCATTTTCGGTGGTTCAATTAATAGACTTCGAAAGATCTAATCTTATCCGTTCGCAGTGTCAAAAATTCAGGAGGTCCTCTTAGTCCGGAGATTGACAGCAATATATGGACTTAACCTTGCAAATCGTGATACCGCGATGCCGCTTGATACGAATGTTGTCTATACCAATACCTTCACTTTGAGATATGGAGCCATCGCAGAATCCCATGCAGAGCCCCAGGACGGCGGGTTGTCTACTCACCAGGGGCAATTTTTAAAAATCACGCCATTAATTCCATTTTGACGCAGATTTTAGGTTGGATTATGGTATTAGTGAGAGTGAGTCTCACAAAATTATCTTACAGTAACTTTCTGACATGCCCGACCGGGTTGCTTGCTGTTTCAGGGACAGGTCATGTCAAATTAGCGCGAATAGAAGTATACCTTTCGACCTGCGCTTCTAGCCCAGAAAAAATAGGTTTCTTGAGGTCAAATAAGTTCGTAGAAGCAATTTTATAACAATTTTGTATTGGGAATTTGATGCTCCGCAACATACCTTGAATCCCCAAAAATCCCCTTGTAGGTTTTTTTTCTGCATGAGGTCAAAGACCGAAGAAGTTATTGTGTTATTTTCACTCTGACAGAAAGTTGCACAAATGATTTTTTGTAGCCCATTAAATTGTGAACAATTTGATATGTCAACGGCCTCTCTACAACATATAGTTCTCAAAATAGAGCGTCTGGAAGTAAGAGCATTTTTCGTAACAGCGTCGGGCCGTTTGCTCCGAAAACTACAGTTACCGTAGCGACAAAAAAATTTCAACTGAAGATATCTATTGAATGCTTCAAGCTAGATTCGTACGAATAGTTTCAAACTCTTCGTCTTTAACTACATATTTCAAAGTGAAGTTTTTGGCAACTCTCTTCTAGTCATATGCAGGGTATAGCAAAAAAGCCAACGAAGGTCTCTAAAAACTAGCACATTTCTTGATTTATGCCGGGGAAAGCCTTCGAAGACATACGTCACTCCCAATAATGACATCCATTTGTTTGCTGAGCTCAAATGAGATTATTGAATGTAGCTGTGGAGTCATAGCTCACATCTTGGATGATATGTTGGCACCACAAAATCGTTGATTGTTACAGTTTACATACATACATACATACATACATACATACATACATACATACATACATACATACATACATACAAACATACATACATACAAACATACATACATACATACATACATACAGTTACATATTAGGAGGAATACAGAAGGTCTGATACCACGGAAATGTTGGAAGAGTGACTTCTCTCAGCGTGAGATTGTGGGTCTGATATTGACTATCGTAAAAGGCTAAAAAAAGTCACTGTCGCAACCCTCCTGTGGTGCCAACTCTCGCACATTCGCTCTTACATCCTCTTGACAGTGAGAATCAACGATTTTGTGGAACTCACTAAACATCCAGGATGTGAGCTGTGACTTTGAAACTGCCTTCAAATAACTCATTTGAGCTTAATGAATAAATCCATATCGTTTTTGGGCGTAAAATTTATGTTTGAAGGTTTTCCCAGGGAAACATGCAAAAATGCGTTCGTTTTCAGAGAGCTCCGTTCGTTTCTAGGATACACCCTGTATATGCCTAGGTGAGTGTTCTCGCAATTGCAGCTTCTCAATCTGTAGTTAAAGACGAAGAGTTTGGAACTATTTTTACAGTCCTAGCATGAAGCATCCAATAGATATCTTCAGTTGAAATTTTTTTGTCGCTACGGTAACTGTAGTTTCCAGAGCAAAGGGCACGACGCTGTTACGAAAAATACTCTTTCTTCTAGACGCTCTATTTTGAGAACTATATATTGGAGAGAGACTGTTGATACATCAATTTATTCACAATTCAATGGGCTACAAAAAATCATTGGCGCAAATTTCTGTCAGAGTGAAAATAACACAATTAACTTCTTTGGTCTTTGACCTCATGCAGAAAAAAAAACTACAAGAGGATTTCTGGGTATTTGGAATATGTTGCGGAGCATTGAATTCCCAATTCAAAACAACCATAAAATTGCTTCTGCGAATTTGTTTGACCTCAAAAACTGTTTTTTCTGGGCTAGAAGCGCAGGTCGAAAAGTATACTTTTATTCGCGCCAATTTGGCACTACCTTCCCCTGAAACAGCAGGCAACCCGGTCGGGCATGTCAGAAAGTTACTGTAAGATAATTATGTGAGACTCACTCTCACTATTACCATGATCCAACCAAAAATCAGCGTCAAAATGGAATTAATGGCGTGATTTTTGAAAATTTCCCCTGGTAAGTAGACAACCCGCCACCCTGAGGCCCTGCATGGGATTCGGCGATGGCTCCATATCTCAAAATGAAGGTACTGGTATAGATAACATTCGTACCAAACGGCATCGCGGTATCACGATTTGCAAGGTTCAGGCGGTAAACCTCCGGACTATCTTTTTGTACTTTTAGGCCTATTTTTGTAATTTAAGGTGCTCTAAATTGGCACTAAAATGGCCCTGAAATGGCTAGTGGTAAGTACAAAACCACACCAGACGAAGAGGTTGTAGAGGACTTGGAAATGTTTAAAGCGACTTTTGGTCGCGTGATTACTTTTCTGATGAGGAAAATCCATCTGCCTCAAATTTGAACCATCTTTGAGTATCGTGATACAGTTTTAGCATATAGCTAAACAAAGAACTACTGCTTGACATTTGACAATGACAACGAGATTTCAAAAAAACAAGCGAATATGCCTCATGGGCATGAGGCTCAGTAGCGCACTTCCTTTTTGAAGGATTAGTGAACGCAAGATGTTAATTAGGGTTCTACCGTTATTTGGGCAAAAATTTCAATATGGCGGCCAAAATAACATCAGATTCATGAAATTTAGCTTGAAAATCAAAATGATCGTACTATAGACAAGGGCGAGTTCCAGTTTCATGAAAATCGTTCCACTAATAAGAGATTTCAATATGGCGGCCAAGATGGCGGAAAATGTTGGAATTTGGCTGGAGAATAAGGATGATCATACGAAACAAAGGTGAGTCCCAAGCTCCATAAAAATCGTTAAGTGATAAGAAATTTCAATATGACGGCCAAGATGGCAGCAGAACATCATTTGTCCAAAATCGGATGTATTTTGATGGAGTTCACATCGCCTGTGAATTTCACTCAAATCGGACCACTTTCAGAGAAATTCAAAATGGCGGATCAAAGATGGCGGCCAAGTGACAAAAGTCATTGGTCAACTTTATATGGTGGTCACGTACGCATTCGATTGGCGTTTGCACCACATCGATATCTCTTTTCGTTGAGGCATAATTCTCCTAGTTCTATCACTTCGAAACATGTTCAATATGGAGAATAAAAGATGGCGGCGGGACATCAATTGTCGAAAATTGGATAGATCTTGATGTGGTTTACATTGCCTGCAAATTTCATTTCAATCGGATCACTTTTCAAGAAATTCAAAATGGCGGATCAAAGATGGCGGCAGAAAAACAAAAAACTTAAAGTCAACTTGACATCCTGGACATATGTACTATTGATCAGCGTTTACACCACATCAATATCTTTCTTCCCCGAGGAGTTATCCCGGGTACAGACGGACGGACAAACGGACGGACGGACGGACAAAGTGAAGCTAAAAGCGCCTTTTTCCCATTTTTTGGGAAAGTGCGCTAAAAACTATGCAGGACGACTGCTGAACGTGTGAACTATTTATTTGAACCTGTTAATCATGTCATGTCATGTCAGCGTCAGCATGTCATGTCTGTATTTCTCGCCTGATAAATTCGATTGAAAATCTTGGGAAGCTGATTTTGGTACATTGCTGCATTGCAAGCCATGTCAATTGGTTATGTTGCAGTCCAACAACCTGTAAGTTAGAGGACATCCAGAATGCTCCTCGTACTTGCTTCATGATTTTTTGTGTGAAAATCTGTCGCTTGGTTTTTTGATTTTGAAAAATATAACGCTGATTTTACCTGGCAGTATATTTCGATTGTCAAGACAGGGGAAGCTTTGTGATATGTCGCCCCTGGGGATTTCTTTTGCTACTCGGCTAGTTGGTATAATACTTTTCATTTATATGCTCTTCATAAATGCAAAACATTTAGCCTGATGAAGATCAGAATTCAAATATCCGTGAAGTTGGCAAAGCGAATTCACGGATTGCATATTACCTAATGATTGACTTTGAAACTACGATGAAGTAACCGAATCGGGAACCGAGGAAATATGCCGAAAGTGCGACGACGTTTCCGCTCTGCAGAATTCCAGAAGGAACCCAACGTCCCAACCGCCCGCATTTGCCTTCGGCACTGCTCGTGCATTTCGCATTTTTACAGTGTGGAAATAATTCCTCCTCGGCGACTTTGTGTCATAAAACCGGAAGACGCTGTAAAAGGAACATCCGACCGTTGCGAGATGCTTCGGAAGTCGACTCGAAATCGCGGCGCGTTTGTAACATTTCCGTGAATTAAATTAGCGATTCCGAGTTTTGCAAGCAATGTTGAAAAGTGTTTGGAGGAAAAGCTGTTCAATTGTTCATGTATGAATGTGTGTGTACGATGCTGTTTTCATAAAAGTTGTTTAAATTTGTGGCACCGGAGGAATAAAACTCGCTGAATCTATTGTGTGATCATTTGAATTTCTAATTTAGGCTGGCTGTGCCCTATAGCCAAATGCAGCTTTGCACCCCTGATTTCGACCAGGCCACAGCCTGCCTAAATTAGGAATTCAACTGAACACACGATACATAAATTACTGCAGTTGCAATGAGGTCTTGTACAAAAATCAAGATACGATTTAACTGGCGTAGGTCGATGCCTGATTGAATAAAATTACTACCTACTGTCCTGTTGTAGTCCAGTCAAATTAAGCAAGAATCGGGCCAAACCAGAAATAAATTCGGAAGTTGACGAAATTCCGTGGATCAATGCAGAATTTAACGTAGAATAACATACTGAAATTCCCGGAAATTCCAAGGCTTGGATTTCTTTTAGGACCAATAAAAGAACGCCATCCTTGAAAATTTTCGATTTTTCTGAATAACTTGGAAACCATTACATTTAGAACACAAATATCCGCAAAGCCACTGTAGCCTGTTAAATTCCCAAGAGATCAGTACTAAACTCATAACTTTGTGGTCAATAGTCTCCGAGATATACAGCGTCTGCTGAAACGCAGTGAAAGTTACTCAAAATTTATTTCCGGATTTCACGTAACAGTTTGCATAGTGTGAGTTCAGGGGCTGTAACGTGGACAGCAAATGTGCGAATTTTATGTGTTTTACATGCTTGGAAAGCCAGTTCAACATTCGGTATCACACTTCAATCTGGAAGTCACTAACTTCAAAATGGTACTTTTCCTCGACCTTTGAAATCGATACTTGATGTCCCGAAGAATACCCAAATATCGACTTTTTTCATACCATGCCATCTGTCTAACTTTGCAAGTAGGGCAAAACCATCCAGGGAATATATGAAAAATTGAATGAAACAAAATAACATGTTTCGGGATCTTTTTCCTAGTGATGGTTCCTGAGTTATATGGGTTGGAAGACTAAAACGATCTATTCGGAAAAAAGATCCTGCTGAATACTGTAACGGACCTTGCATTTGATGATACAAAATGCCACTTCGCAGACGTATTGAATATACTTATGTACTTTCAACGTCTGCCAAGTGGCATCTTACACCTCAAATGCAAGGTCCGTACAGTATTCAGCAGTTAGTGTCCGGACTACCTATCTTTTTTTCAAATAGGTCGTTTCAGTCTTCCATCCCATATAACTCTGGAATAATCACTGGGAAAAAGATTCCAAAACATGTTAGTTTTTTGGTATTCAATTCTTCATATATCTCCTGGATGGTTTCGCTCTACTTGATGGTATGAAAAAAATCGATTTTTGAGGATTCTTCGGGACCAAGGGCGGCGACTTATAGGGTGCATCGGGGCACATGCACCCATGCAAAGTGTTTATACGGGTGCATTGCACCCATGCGTGCAACCAAGAAATTGAAATATACGTTCTTCAAGCCTAAATTTTTAATCACTTTGAACATCACATCGCACCCCCGCGAGAAAAGTGACACAAGTCAAAATTTGCGATTTTTGAGTTAAATGCTGCATGATGCTGGAAAACACAAGAGCTTCCATCAGGAAAAGTGGCTCAAGTCAATCTATAATAGTAAACGAGAGGGGGCGCTACTGTCGTTTTGCCGCGGGCCATATTGTGAGCAGCTGACGCAGGAACAGTGACACAATCAGCTGTGACCAGCGTGTTCAGCAATATTTCCGCAAGAAAACCGCCATAATCCAAAAAGTGTCGTTTTTCAACAAAGGTATATTCCTATTGTGTAACAATTTGTTAGGTAATAAAGTGACTCATTTTCCAAATGTGTCGCTCTTTCAGAAGTTGTGACATTGTTCTTGATAATACGAGGAAATATTTCCTCAGTTGCGTCTCTTTGTTAGAGTTGTGACGTTGTTCTCGATATTATAACTGATAATTTTTCATAATTATGCCGCTATTCTTTGAGTTGTGACATTTTTCTTAGAAATAACAACAACAATTTTGCATGTTATTACATGAATCCATTGGGCATTTTTGGTTCAATTGTACACCTTTTGAGATATTTTGGTTCGCCTTCTCTTCAGTCTCTAACGATATTTGGGTTCGCCTTCTCTTCAGTCTCTAAAATAAGACTGAAGAGAAGGCGGGAGCAGAGATTGAAGAGCAGACGGAAGATGACGTCGAAGACAAGATGAAAGAGGAAGTGGAAGAGAAGACGGCCGAGGATATAGGAGAGAATACCGACGAGGATATAGAAGAGAATACGGAAAATAAGAGTGAAGAAAAGGCAGGAGCAGAGGATGAAGAGCAGACGGAAGACGAAATGGAAAAGAGGACGGATAAGGAGATAGAAGATGATACGGAAAATGAGATTGAGGAGGAGGCGGCAGCAGAGAATAAAGAGCAGACGGAAGATGATGTAGAAGACAAGACCAAAAAGAAAATGAACGGAAATCTCAGAAAAGAAGAGGAGGACATCGAAAAAGGCTTGTAAAAATCCAGTGAGCCTGAAAGCTGCTGTTTATGCTAATAAGATACCGTTGAGTGGCCGAAAAAAAGCTGATCTCTGTTTTCTCTGTGTCTCTCTGATCTAAGTTTTGACTGATTACAAGTTTCAACGTTTATTTTAAATCACTTACTTTAATTGACGTTGAGAGTTTTCAAGTTGTAAGTTTCAAGTGCCTCAGTGAATCCTAGCTATTAGCTTGAGGGCTATTTTTTTTTCATATGACCATATTTCAAATTTGATATACTTTTATAGTCCTTATGCATGCATGTTTCAATAATTTTTTTGTACAATAATATTTTTATTCATTCCCAAAATAAAAGTAAAATGACACAACTTATGAAAAGAAAAGGGTGCGGTTTGATTCCTAAGTGACACAACTCAAAAAAGGGGTTGAAATACCGCCCTTAACAATTGGTGTTCACCTGCAATTGGTAGTGCCGTATTTATTACCATGCTGTGCAAAAGTTCTATAAAATTCTCACAAAAAGTCTTGAACAATAAATAGTGACAAAAAGAGTCATATTTAGAAACTGTTTCCTGAGAAACTTCCTTTTTTGACTTCGGTCACTTTTCTCGCGGGGGTGCGACATGTTAGTGTCGATTTTCACAGTACGCCTTCTAATCAACCTGGTTTAGGACCATTGGTCATTCAGCAATACGGAGTAAATGATTATAAAAAATTGCGGCGAGTTGCGGCGACGGCGGTGGCCGTTGAAGCACAGCCGCACATCCTCGTGCACATCACATTCTAGGAAGGAAGCTTTCGGGAATCAACAAATGACATGGAACAAAGACCAGACAAATAAAAACTGGTACTCACTACTTAGGTACCTACCTACCTCTATTATTGTGTTATACTAAAAAATTTCAGGCGGTTTATTGAATTTACTTTGTTTATTTTGCACCGTACGGTACGATACGGTCATACTTCAATAATTGGAAATAATGGATAAGTTTGTGATACAAACTCCACGAAGTTCTTCTACATCTACTTCGACTTCTATTGGCTTTGTTGGCAGCAACAATGTTATTAATAACTCGGGCTCGGGCAATAATCTTCAGAAAAAGATTCCGCCGGCAAGCAGCTCGAATTCGGCTACAGGTTTGATTTTTATGAATACTTATTAACCAAATAAGGCCTAATAATTCAAATTTCAGTTACCGGAAAAGTTAAATCATCAAAAAAATTTGGTAAAACAGTTCCTGTCGCAATCGCAACAACTAGCTCAACGTCGTCGAATGATACAGGTATGATTATTTCCTCATTTAATTTATCATTATCAACTATTTAAACAATGATCTAAATATGTATTTTTTCATCAGAGATCGAACTTGAAAAGACAACGCCTCCCAACAGTACCATCAAGAGACGAAATTTTGTTCCATCATGGAAAGACAAATTTGAATGGATTCTCTATAAAACGGATATTGACCAAGTATTTTGCAATGTCTGTCAAGATGCAAGTAATGTGAAAAATTCGTATGATACTTTAAATGTACGAGGAAAAAAAAGGATTCGACCATAGACAAGGACAAAAGTAGAAGAGGCAAGATACCTGCGCGGCTGTGTAATTTGTAGGCCGGCCATTTTGATTACATAACGGTTTTTCCTGGCGGCAATTTTAATTATGACAGGTGGGTGACAGTACTGACAGTGTACTTGATGACAGCTACGAAGTTTTAGGTTAGATTGATTTGTTGTGATCGAACTTTCCTCGGCGCCTAAATTTGGTTTTGTGTAAAACATAACAATAGAATTCAATGTTGAGTGTTATTCAATGTTCGTTTCCACGAATTCTACTTTTTGACCGGATATTATTTATATTCCTGGGATGCATTGCATTATTAATGCATTGTCGAGTGCATTGTACTTGATGACTTTTTGTTAAGAAAGTGAAGCAAGAAAGCCGCTATGGAAGTATGGAGAATGGGGTCCGCAGTTCAATCTCCACTTAGAAGCTGTGAAACAGATATCGAGGCCTCTGTGTGAAGTGTTCGTTTGGCGTTTTTGTCTGTGTAATAAGTTTGATCGAACCTGATCGAACTCAGCTAATGCATCAATACAGGATGTCTTGTTATACCTATCGAAATTTGCAAGAATATCAAGCGATTGATGAACCCAGAGATGGGAAGATATCCTTTCCTTTCATACGTAACACTGAATTTAAATAATCAAATTTCACTCCGGTAACTAAGTTTTGTTTTTAGTTTTCCACGGGGTGATGGGTTTCGATTGTGACTCGAGGCAATTGGAATGATGAAGGAATAACTTGGAAACGTCTTAAAAGAAAGGCTCGGTGCTGCTGATTTGTTCGAGGCATTTCGAAGTAATGTGAACAAAATTTTCTCCAGACTCCCAGGACCCGATTCAGAACCTCGTTTCGGACAATGATATTTTGAAACAAACAATTCTATCTTAATTGAAAGAACTGTAAGATGCTATTTGAAAATAAGATTAGGTGCACAATTTAGCCAAAACGTAAAGCGAAGAGCTGATTCAGTGTGATGTTCAACGAACACTTTCAAACTTGTATTATTTTATCACAAGTAAAACATTGAATATTTTTCTTGAAATTTTATTCTGTAGCTCAAATTAAGCACATATCGTGGGCCTTATGCCCATACGTGTATGGCCCATACTCGCAGTCGGTCTCCGATTGTCCCAAGGACTTGAGACATGCGAAGTCGGAGATCGAGCGAAGTATTGACTATGAGTATGAGGATTAGTCAAGGCCGTGAGCAGAAATTCTTGAGTTATTTGTTTCATTTACAAAGTATAGCCTACAAATTGTCTCATGACTGTCATCTGTTTTGACGTCTGTCTGTGGTTTTGACTCGCGCGTACTCCCCCCATTTGAATTGCCGCCTTGGAAAAACCGTTATGACCTAAAAATGGCGGACCCCATGCGATATCGGCTGAAATGGATGCGCAGTGGTTCTTCCTTCTTCTACTTTTGTCCTTGTCTATGGATTCGACGCATTTTGCAAACATGGATTCGACTATTGGAATAAGGCTATTGGAAGATTCGGGCTTCATGAAAAGTCACAATTGCATAAGAACTCTTTACGCATTTTGTCTGAAGTAAAAAAAGGCACCAACGTCCTATCGTCCCTGAATTCAAAAAAAAACAAAAGAGATGCAAGATGCCCAAGAAGTTCTTTTTTGTTTTATTTTATCGCTCCAGTATCTGGCTGGCCAAGGCTCACCAATCCGAGGGCACACTGACGAAAATTCAAATTTTTTGATGTTATTAAAGACTCGTTCAAATGACGTTACAGCCTTAAAAGACTTGCTGGAATCCAGGCGAGGGTATAAATGGTTGTCAAAAGACATCGCCAATGAAATTTTGGAGATAGATAATGTCATTTGCCGTGTTGGAAGATCTTATAAATGACATAAGAAGTGAACAATTTTTCTCAATCATTTTAGATGAAACAACCGATTGCAGCAATCACGAACAAGTCTCAATTTGCATCAGAACAGCATCACAAAACTTGGAATCAAAAGAATAGTTTCTAGGGTTTTACGAAACCAATTCAACTACAGCTGACACGCTCTTTGAACTTGTCAAAGACATTTTGTTGCGGTTTAATTTGAATCCACATAATTGTAGAGGACAGTGCTATGACGGTACAAGTAACGTCAGTGGCAATCTGAGTGGTAACGCATGAGAAATCTTGAGCCCAGAGCTGTTTTTGTTCATTGTTTGGCACATAATCTGAATCTCGTAGTTCAGGACGCAATGCGAGTGACCCCTCAAGTTCGAAATTTCCTAACGAATGCAAGAGAATTGATAAGATTGATTCGACAATCACCGAAAAGACAAGCATGGTTCGAAAGTTTGCAAAAAGATATCGTGTACGATGCCGAAAATCTATCTTCGCATTTCAACGCATTGAAGCCTTTCTGTCCAACGAGATGGTGTGTTCGAATCAAGTCACTTAAGGCTTTGATAGAAAATTATGAAGTACTTTTAATTTTCTTACAAGAACTGATTGACGAGACTAGAAGTAATGTTGACGCTAATGCTTCAGGACATCTACACAAACTGCTGCAATTTTAAACATGGTTTTTGTTCAAGGCTATCATTTGCATTTTGGAAAAAGTGGAGGTTTTGAATCAAGCACTGCAAAGCACGAAGCTGAATTTTCATTGTGCACGACGCAACTTGGACTCAATCATGTTGCTCTTGCAGAACAGTTACAGAACAGAAACGAAGTTTGATATTCTTTGAGAAGAAATTGTATCGGGAGCAAAAAATCTGAAGCTGGACGAGGCTAAATTACCCCGTTCTAGGAAAGTCCCAGAACGATTGGACGACGGTTCTAATCCTCATCAGTTTCAAAGCCCAAAGGAGTATCACAGAAAAATATATTTTGAGATTTTGGACGCAACCATTACGGGATTGAAAACAAGATTTGGAACTGAAACAAGCACTCACTTGGCCAGAATGGAAGCCTTCGCTACCGGTGAAAATAGTGAGGATCAAGAAATTGTGAATTTCTACGGTGACGATTTCGATAAAGACCGTTTGATTTGACACAGAAACATGTTTCAAAATATAATCAAACAACACAAGCGTCAAGCAACTAATTTGAATGAAATTTTCGAAATCGCTACACTAACCGAATTCGGTAATTTGAAAGATCTGCTGCCGGAGTTCTACAAATTTTCAAAAATGGTAGTAACAATTCCCGTTACTTCTTGTTCTTCAGAAAGATCATTTTTTAATTTACGCAGAATTAAAACGTACTTACGGTCCACCATGTCTCAGAAGCGACTGAACAATGTGGCAGTATTGCACTGCCATAAAGACAGGATGTATAATTTGCCTCTTGCCTCAATCGCCGATGAGTTTATAAACAGAAATTCAGTCCGGCGCAACACATTCTCACTGTCGAAGTAATTCATGGAGTAGTTTTTATAACAATTATGATATATATTCATCTTTTTTTTACGTTTTGTATAGTTACCTACTGTATGAGCATCTAGGCTAGGTACTTGCATACTATTAGCGTAATAATAATAATAGTGGGTCATTATTTGATTTTTATTATATTCTGTTTTATTAATAAAACCTATAGTACCTAAGTGATAACCTTATTTTTGTTCAATTTCTAATGGTTTTATATCCGTAGAATCGTTGACCACGCCCCTTTTCTCGAAATTTTTGTCGCAAGGATGGCGCCATACATTTTTATTGGTCCTAGAAAAAAGCTATGCCTTGGAATTTTCGAGAATTTCAGTATGTTATTCCACGTTGAATTCTGCATCGATTCACCAAACTTCGTCAACTTCCGAATTTATTTACGGTTAAAACCTATTTTGACTGGACTATTGAGAAAGTATTAAGAAAAAGTCTTTGGCACAAAGGAAATAGAAATTCAGCTCATCACAGTCTTTCTGCTTAGATCGAGTGAAAAAGCACGACAAAAACATTACCGGGTTGCCACATGAACGAGTGGAACAGTCAGCGTGTGTCAGTACAGTTGGCATCTATATTTGCTATTTGGTGTTCGAAACTATTCTGCCTCGCAAATAATCGGGTTTAATCAGGATAAATCTTCCAGAACTCGTGGTGCGGACGTTGTTCATGATTTCTGTCGGAGAACTTTTAATCAATCAATTAATCAATCAATCAAAAGTTCATTGACCATCAAGAAGCTGTCAGGCAGCGAACATGGTATGTCAGATTTCGATTGTTTGCAGGCTTATGTTAGGATCCCGTTGTGTCAACCTGACTCGGGCAAAAAGATTCACTTTGCTCCAGTTGTGAAAAGAGAACCTGCTGAAATAATCGGTAGGTATTTTACCTTGATATATTGAAATGATCTCTGTCTGCAGCAAGATTGCCTCAATCATCGTACTTCTATTAGCGTGCAGCATTTTGTCTCTAAGCCATTGAACGTGAAAGTCTCATCGAGCCACTTATTTTCTTGAGAATTGCAATCTGGGAAGGCGCAGTAATTTTTTTGGAGAAATAAAGATAAAGAT
This sequence comes from Anaspis maculata, assembly GCA_949128115.1. Taxonomy (NCBI): domain Eukaryota; kingdom Metazoa; phylum Arthropoda; class Insecta; order Coleoptera; family Scraptiidae; genus Anaspis; species Anaspis maculata. Next base: position 124,090,910 of record OX421961.1, read on the forward strand.
GTTGGAGCAGCTCTTGAAAATACATCACTTGGACGACACTTTCACTGCAAAAATTGAAGTAATTGTAAACTTGGCTGTCTTTTGTCGAGAATTTGCACAGCAATTTGTGTGATAATGCCGTCGTTGCATAAAGCCTGCTTTACAAAAACGCCCACAATTTGTAATTCTGATCCCTAATCTCATTGCTTCTCACGAACTCGCCGAAAGTCTCCAGTGGTGTTTATAAAAAAAGTGGAAGTATAAAAAGTTGTACCCAAATAAATAATAATAAAAGATATTTCAGATGAGCGCTTATAACGTAACACGCCAACAAATTAGGCTTCTAATTGTATTGTCACGTATTATTTAGACGCCGGCCGCCGTCTACTAAGTGTAAATGACTTTAAACAGGTGAAGTTCACTCTCTCCGTCTCTCGCTATTTGTGAATTTGCAGCTGTTCTGCGTGCAAATTTTAGGCAATTAGCGTCCGAAAAGCTGTCTATTACTGGCGTTTATGAAACTGATATACGTAAGATAATAATGCCGACGCACAATAAAGGGTTTGGTGCAACAAGGCTGTTTGCCAGATTTAAAAAAATCGGTTGTTTTTTTCGCATCTTTTTAAAATCTTTGGAAAAATTCCACGAATTTTGATGAAACTTGGTACATAGGAAGTATCTTTTTTCCAGCAGGGAATCGGACTGGAGGCAATCAAATAAGAATTTATTTTTTTCACAATTTTTTTCACAGCAAAAATGAATTTGTTGTACAGGTAATAGAATACTTTATTGGTCCCGAGGAAGACCACGCAAATGTTGTCGAAACGTCGGCAAAATTAAAGAAATTCTGATGCTAAAAGTTGAAACAATACTAATACCTACAAACTATTCCTTGCAAACTAGGTATCTATTTCAAGGGTTTAAATGTCAAGGCTGTTGTCAACTTTGATATGAATTTATGCTCTTTCATGAGCTTCACGCATTAGGCACCTAACATACATCGTACATAGAGAAGAGCCACTAAGTAGGTACCTACCTATCTATCTGTACTCGTACTCATCACAGGCATCAGCGCATTAAAAATTAAACTCCATTTATGTACCGGGTGTTTATAAACGTCTGTGATCGCATCGCCTTTGGAATCCCCTCTCGATCACTACAATTGCGCCTGTTACTACGTTTTTCGGCCTGACCCAAGCCTGCCGCGATCACAGTCTCTTATAAACACCCCGTAGATAGCTGGTTCAATCAGTTATTGTTGAATCACTGATAGGTAGGTACCTAGCTGTCATACTTATTACTTAGGTACCTATACGTATGATACATATTCAAATCTACAGTGAGGGGCAAAAGTATGGAGCAAATTCATTAAAAAATTCGCATTTGTTTTCTCAAAAAATTGCTCGAACCAGGTCGATTTTGTTTTCCAGTTCGGCACATTTTGATGTAAAATTTTTATATTTGCCGCCATTTTTGTGAAAGTTGTGACGTCATCAGCCATTTTTTCATAATTGAACTTCCCTCCTTTTCTTGCAGATAAAAGACTGAAATTCTGATTTCAGCAATATGCACACTTATACTTTTTGGGCTGATAGTTTTGAGGGTATTAAATGTCAAAGTTCTGGATTGAAAAACTTTCATTTCTAAAAAATTAACTCTTTATTTTCATAAAAATTGATTTGGAACTTCTTTCAATGGATCAAATGCTCAAACTGCCACCCGTTGATCTCTGGCAGTACGCATACGCAAGCCTGTACGAAAATTCTCGGATAACATTTTAGATAAGTTCTACACTGATCAAGCGACATTTATTACGAATTTGATCTTCCAAGTCTTCCAAATTTTGTGGTCTGTTCATATAGACTTTTGATTCGAGGTATCCCTATGAGAAATAATCAAAGGGAGTGAGATCCGGAGATCTTACGGGCCACTCTATCGGTCCTTGTCTGCCAGCCCACTTTTCAGGAAAACAGGTGTTCAAGAGAGTACGGACAGGTCGTGACATAGTGACCTAAAGGGAAGACTGAAGGGCCTGAAGGATGACTGGAAAAGTTTGACCTTGGAGTGAAATATTTTGAGAGATTTTATTAACATTTCTGCGATAAAAACGTTTTTATTTTGTCAAAACATTATTATTAAAAAACCAGAAATTCACCACCTTTGATAATTATTATCTCGGAAACTGTTAGTTTAAAAGGTGTACATGTGCATACTGCTGAAATCAAAATTCCATAATCTATTCGAATCGGCAAATAAGAGGGGAGGTTCAATTCAAAAAAATGGCTGATGACGTCACAGCTCTCACAAAAATGGTGGCAAATATGAAAATTTCACATCAAAATGTGCGGAATTGGAAAACAAAATCGACCTGTTTGAGTAATTTCTCGAGAAAATAAATGCGAATTTTTTATTTAATTTGTTTCATAGTTTTGCCCCTCACTGTATATCTACCTATAAAGGTACCTGTTAGTCATAATTTATACCAGTAGAAATTGATGAATTGCGCTGATGGTTTTCTTCAGCAAACTTGCTTGCGGATATTCGGTAAATTCCGAGGTACATGAAAATTTCTTGAGCAAATACCTGAATTCATTTACATATGTAGGTAGTAACCTACTCAATAATAATAATAGTAATAAGATCAATAATTAAGCCTTTATTTTACCTGGCGGTGTGTCAGCCGACGGCTGTTGTTAATCCCAACCAGGGTTTCCAAAAATTTACAAACATAACATAGTTTAATGCGGTCAGCAAATGCCAAATAAGGAATATGAAAACTTCATAGGTACATGATTGTATAAAATCCATTCCTCAGGATAAAACTGTAGGTAGGTACTCGAGTTCCTAATTAATTAGTTCAAAGCTCTTCTACAGGAGAGCAATAATTTTGAAATTGTTTTTTTGCTCACAATGAATCAGGAGAGCTTAATAATTGAGGAAGGTAGGTATTACAGCTTTATTCTCAGCTTATCCACTTAAAATAATCGTATTCTACCAATCTCCCATTGAATATTCTAACAATTACCTAGGTATATGATAACCCAGCGTGCGGGGTGCGCGCTGTCGTTTGCGCGGTGCAAGCGCCATCTCTATACTAATAGTGCTTTTAGCGGTTTCGCAGCAGAGCCGCGAACCTACGAAGAGGCATTACAGAAATCGTTGATGCTTTTGGAGAAGTTTCCCCGTTTGAAAATTACAGAATGTTGTTCACAAAGCGCGTAAAACAATATAAAGTTCCCTACTTATATCAGGTAGGTACGGACACATTTTTCAACTCGAGTTCCAGAGAGACTTTGCCAATAATTAACTCTGTTAGCTTGGCTCTTTGTTCACTCTCATTACAGTTAGTGAATAAAAAGCTTTAATAAATTGGCACATGATAAAAATGCATTCTTCGAAACGCTAGGTTGTGAGCTACTTATTGTAAGTCCTGTGCATACGGCCGTTAATTTCTTTTTTCACTAAATATGTACCTAATCAAAAATTTCCATATACCTATTATCATATCTCATAAACATTGTAGAGATGTTGACTGATCAAATTACAATCTTGGAGTCTACTTTGAAAACAAATTATTCATGAATATGAGCATACTACATTAGCTGCACGACTCGAAGCTAATCCTAATTGGAAATTCGCTTTTCAATAGGGATCTATTCAAACAATAAGCGGTACCTTTGGAAAAACAGTACTTGTACTTCATACCTACTACCTACCTATTATAGTGTAGGTACCTCAAATATTTACCTAGTTCAACTGAAAAAAAGTTTTTTTGTCATAATTTCCAGACAATCCTAAATGCTTATGAACAGGGTGTTTACGTATAAATTATACTCCCCTTGGAGACTTCCCCTTGAAGATAATTCAAAAAATGAGAAACGATTCTCATATGATTTTTTTCGTAGGCTTCGAATTCGTTACCAAAAATTGTCTCCAGTGAATATAACTATCGCTTACAGGGTGCAGCATCAAAAAATTTTGTCAAATGGGACAGCCTGTATTTCAATATTAGAATATATTCCGTTTTTCACCCTGAAATCAAATCTATATCACACTTGATAGGTTAGTTCACGAAACACTTGTGAAAAAATCCATGAAATTCAAAAAAATATTAATTTTTTTTTTTTTTCTAAAGTTTATATAGGTGTGTATTTCATAAAATTATTTTGTATACATATATCTTAAAAAGAAAAATAAGCAAAAAAAATATGTATAACTCAGGTAAAAATATAAAATATTTCTGCCAATGATTCTGTAGTTGGAAAAGTTAATATATATTAAATATATATATTTTTCAATATACAGGGTGTTGCATGAGGAAACCGACATAGCTTAAGGGTAGGTCCAGTTTTTCTAGGGGAACTAGGATCTCGCTTTGAAATTTTTCTATCGCTTTTCGTTTTGATGTTACAGGATGAATCATGTATTTTGTCGAAGTTTTTGATGAGCTATATCTTCCGACTGAAATTTGATAGGTATGATCTTCTAATGATAGCTAATACATTGCATCATAAAGTTGTTCAGAAGTTTCAGGGCCGGACTGATTTTTTTATTTTCAAAGTTTTTGTTAGAAAAGTCATATTTTTCAATGTTTTTTTGCAAAACCAGTATCAGATTCAGAAACACCAGGAGAAATGCTACAAGGAACATCCTTCAATTTCTTCGGCACACCCAAAGTCTTCCCAGAAAAAAATATCTTTATTATTAGGGTCGGCTGCGATCTAGTGGAAAATCAGTCTAGCACGCATTCTTTCACGAATCTTTGAAATGTTCATCCTCTAATTTAATGCTGTCACGGTTTTTCTCACTTTCCCACATTAGTATCACTTGGTACGGCAAAAAAGACAAAAGTCCAGGACCGAAATCAAGTCTAGTGAACATTATTTCTAAAAATCCGATTTTTCAGTATTTAGTTGGAAAATTACAGCACAAAGTTATGGTGAAGTAGCTGAAAAATGCTCTTTTGTCTGCATTTGGAACTTAAGGTCACTTCAGAAACCAGCTAAACAAATTTTTCCTTTTGTTGATTCCAAGAATACAAAAAATTATTTCCGAAACTTTTCGCGAACAAAATAAAGAGAAGCAAGAATGATAATTATTCAGAAACGTAATTTTAATTTGTAGAAAACGAGCAATATCAATGTTTGTATGTTATGTTAATGTTAATGTTTATCAAATTTCGGAAATAATTCCTCTCTTGTCTGCATTTGGAACTTTAGGTCACTTTAGAAACCAGCTAAACAAATTTCTCCTTTTGTTGATTTCAAGAATACAAAAAATTATTTCCGAAATTTGATGAACATCAACATAAACATAACATACAAACATTGATATTGTTCGTTTTCTACACATTAAAATTACGTTTCTGAATAATTATCATTCTTGCTTCTTTTTATTTTGTTCGCGAAAAGTTTAGAAAATAATTTTTTGTATTCTTGAAATCAACAAAAGGAGAAATTTGTCTAGCTGGTTTCTAAAGTGACCTAAAGTTCCAAATGCAGACAAAAGAGCATTTTTCAGCCACTTCACCATAAACTTTGTGCTGTAATTTTCCAACTAAATACTGAAAAATCGGATTTTTAGAAATAATGTTCACTAGACTTGATTCCGGTCCTGGACTTTTGTCTTTTTTGCCGTACCAAGTGATACTAATGTGGGAAAGTGAAAAAAACCGTGACAGCATTAAATCAGAGGATGAACATCTCAAAGATCCGTGAAAGAATGCGTGCCAGACTGATTTTCACTACATCGCAGCCGACCCTAATCTCAAAAGATACTTTTTTCTGGGAAGACTTTGGATGTGCCGAAGAAATTGAAGGATGTTCCTTGTAGCATTTTTTCTGGTGTTTCTGAATCTAATACTGGTTTTGCAAAAAAACATTGAAAAATATGACTTTTCTAACAAAAACTTTGAAAATAAAAAAAAATCAGTCCGGCCCTGGAACTTCTGAACAACTTTATGATGCAATGTATTAGCTATCATTAGAAGATCATACCTATCAAATTTCAGTCCAATCCAATAAGTCATTCGGAAGATATAGCTCATCAAAAACTTCGACAAAATACATGATTCACCCTGTAACATCAAAACGAAAAGCGATAGAAAAATTTCAAAGCGAGATCCTAGTTCCCATAGAAAAACTAAAACTGGACCTACCCCTAAGCTATGTCGGTTTCCTCATGCAACACCCTGTATTTATTGAAGAAATTCAACATCCTACCACCAATTGTGGTCTGTATAACAAGGAATAATTAACAATAATAATATTAAACACTTGAAAAGTATAAGTAACGAAGGTAAATATTTAAATACTCGGGGTATAGTAGGGTGTAGACCTTAAATGTTTTATCTTGTATAGTTGGTGTATAAATGGTTTTTTAAATTAAAACGGAATATTTCAAGATTTCTAAAACAATTTGACTGATTAAATTTTTTCGAATGGAGAATTTTTTTATAAAGTCAATGAAAAATTTCAAAGTCGAGGAAAAATCGTACTTTTCACGATGGGATGACGTCACAACCACTCATTTTGTTGTTTCAAAGTTAGGGGGGCACGCACGCGAGTGGTATCTTGGTGGCGATGTTGTTTATAAAAACTGGCGTGAACTCAAGGCAGCTCTACGCTCTGTTTTTGATATAGATTCGTCATCAACGGGAATTTTATTTCGCGACGCTGCATTACATTCTTCAGGCAAACATCATACTCTTGTAGAGTATTTCAATTCTAAACTGAATAAATTACGCATACTAAATTGGCACATCCCTGAAAAAGATGAAATCAATATAATTGTTGGTTCCATTAATGATAAAGGAGCCCGACAAATTGCAATGGCCAATAATTATCGTGCTTTAGATGATTTGTTGACATATCTAAGGAGCTGCGACCAAAATAATCAAACTCCAGTTGTGAGATCTGAAGATAATAAGAAATCGATCAAGATTTGTTGTTTCACATGCGATGAACCTGGACATCGCAGTTTCAATTGTCGAAATAAAAGGCGACCTAACCAATCAAAAATATTGTCAAAACCTCCACTTCAAATTATTTGCAGTTTTTGCACCAAGGTTGGACATTATGAGAAGGACTGCCAAAAAAACCCGAAAGAATAAGAAAATGTGACTACCTATGACAAATAAAATTTATCATGTTGCCAAACACTATACAAACCTTTATTTTACAACTGTTCTTATCAATTCCACACCCTTATCTGATCTTATTGATTCCAGGAGTGAATGCTCACCAATGAAAACCTCTGTTGCACAAAAGCTAAGTCTTACTATCATTAACAGTCATCCTCGCTTTCTCAAGTCATTCTCGGATGCGGTTTATGAAGAGAAAGAAATAACTGTTTGTGAAGTATCAGTTGACTCTGTCACTGCAATCGTTGGTTTTATTTTAGTTCGTGATTCCCTATGTCCCGGAGACATCTTACTTGGAACTAATTTCCTTTCTCAACCCCATGTCTCTTTTTATAAACATGGAAAAGCCATAAAATTCAGCACGTGCTCCAAATTGCCTAACTTGAACATAAACGTCATCCAAAAACTAAATTCGCTTTCGGAAATTGAAATTGTTTGCAACAAAAATACTGAACCACGACTCCTTCAACTTCTCAACACCTATCGGGATTGCATTGCAACTTATCTACAAGAAATTGGGAAAGCCACTGGTGTTGAATTGAGCATCAAACTAACGAGTACTAACCCGGTCTCTTATAATCCATATCGCTGACCGGATTCGCAACGTCAAATACTAAAAGCTCTGACATCGGAGTTGTTGGATAACAACATCATTCGTAAATCCACTTCACCGTACTCCAGTCCAGTCATCCTGGTTCCAAAACTTGACGGAAATTTTCGGCTTTGTGTAGATCACCGGAAATTGAATAGTATCACGATCAAAGAGAAAATCCCGCTTCCTCTTATTGAGAATCAAATTGATCAATTGGCCAATTTCAAGTTTTTTACACTTCTTGATTTATTTTCGAGCTATTATCAAGTCCCTATGGGCCTTGATTCTATCGAAAAAACGACCTTCATAACACCAGATGGAAAATTTGAATTTCTACGAATGAGTTTCGGTCTTTGCAATGCGCCGTCTGTGTTTCAACGGATGATGTCAGACCTTCTGAGTGAACTAGAGCCCGGAACTGCTTTCATCTATCTCGATGATGTTTTAATTCCTTCGAAAACCATAGACAAAATTTTTCTAAACTTGAAAACGTTTTGCGCCTCTTCAGGAAGTGTAACTTGACCCTACAACCAGCTAAATGTAAATTTGTCTTGGGGGAAATAAAATATCTGGGAAGAGAAATTTCTGCAGATGGTGTCCGTCCAGACCGTCAAAAGGTCGCCGCGATTCTCAAATTGACTGCACCGAGCACCAAGAAAGAGCTTCGCCAGTTTTTGGGCTTGTCAAACTATTTTCGGAAGTTTATCCCTAATTATGCTTTCATCATTCAACCTCTTACCAAGTTATTGAAAAAGCACTCACTGTGGTCATGGGGAAGTGAGCAGACCGATGCTTTTGAATTGATAAAATCCTTACTTAGCGACAGTCCGGTGTTGAAAATCTTTGACAGCACCTTACCAACACAACTACATTGTGTAGGACGATAAATTTCTGTAAGTCAGGGAATGCCGGAAGGGCATATCGTTACTCAAAACGATAAGTGAAACAATGATTGAAATTAACGTCTTGTTCCAATAACAATCAACTTTACAATTTAATGAAACAATCCAACAATCTTGAACGCAATGGAAGGCGGCGGTTTGGTCATGGTCATGGTCATCTGGTTCTGAAAAGATAAAAAATGGGTTTGAGCATTACGCTACTCTCATGAATTGATCTCAGGTCAATTCGGTGTTGAATTCAACTTCAACTCAGTCTTGAATCATTATGACTTTAAAACAATTCCACTCAGAGCCTTGAATCAATACAACTCTGGAACATTTCCGCTCAGCCTTACTAAATACGCGACTTGGCCTTCTATAGGCATTATGGTAACATCACGTCATAAATACCAGCCATAGTCAAGTAAACACCGTGATAATGAAACGTGCAATGGTACCCCCAACGAGCACCTGTTTCCAATACCACATCACGTGTATCAAGCGTGATTATCTCATTCTAGGTTTGTCTCACGGGTGATCACCTCCGATACCAATAACCTGACCCGTGCCGATTCGTGCAGTGAAGCCAGGGGATACTCGCGCAAGGCTTTTGAATCCAGCCACACAGAGCCATTCGCTAATCCCGCATCGTGCAATAGGGCCAGGGGATACTCGCACATGGCCCCTGTAGCGTATTAGCGCAACTAATCCCGCATCGTGCAATGAGGTCAGGGGATACTCGCACATGACCTCTGTAGCGTATTAGTTCAGACAAAACCTCCGTTTACTCTGTATAAGCAATGCTGAGGTTTTCATATTCAATTATTTACATAGGCACAATCATCTACAGTAAACAAGTAGGTATAAGCTCGTGAGAAGACTCACCATTTGGATGTTGACAGCTTCGTAAATTTGTCACAGGGAGAAATGCACCTTGTCATCAGTAACTATGCATTATTTCTACACACAAAGGTGAACAAACACAACCAACTGTTGCGATCAATTGTTATAAAAAATAGGTGTCTTACAATTGCGATGCCAGCAGCATTGGTGTAGCCGGAATTTTGATGCAACAACATCAAGACAAATGGCATCCTGTGGCATTTTCCAGCAAACAGTGTACAAGTGAACAGAGTAGATATCATTCATATGAGCTTGAGACAATGGCTGTTGTGTTCTCTTTGCGTCATTTCCGCGTTTATCTTCTTGAATTAGAATTCACCGTCTTTACAGATTGTGCCGCGATTCGGGCAACTGCATCGAAAAAAGACCTGATTCCTCGAATCGCCCGTTGGTGGCTTGAAATCCAAGATTTCACGTTTGTTGTCCAGTATTGCTCCGGTTCAAAAATGACCCACGCTGATTATCTCAGCCGAAACCCACTCCCAGATGATGTTTTGGTGGCCAACATCATCAATCTTACTGAATCAGAGTGGATTGCTGCAGTCTAAGCTCAGAATGAAACTATCACAAACATAATTACTATTCTCCAATCTAAACCGGACTCAGCGACAAAGAGTTATTTCACAAACTTTATCCTAAAACATAACCTCCTGTACCGTAAAGTCAATGGTTCCTTAAAATGGGTGGTTCCCACGTCCTGTCGCTGGTTAATTTGTCGCCTCAATCATGATGATGCTGGTCATTTTGGTAGTGAGAAAACACTAGAACTTATTCGCCGTAACTGTTGGTTCAAAGGAACGGCTCGTTTTGTTCGCAAATACGTTAGCGCGTGCCTCAACTGCATGTATATGAAATCAACATCGGGGTCCAAGCCCGGTCTTCTTCATCCAATTTCGAAACCAGCGATTCCCTTCGAGACGATACATATTGACCACGTAGGACCATTCATCAAGTCTAAACAGAAAAATACTCACATTTTGGTAATGGTTGATGCTTTTACTGAAATTGTTTACCTGTAGCCAGTTAAAAGCACTCAAGTCCGCTATGTTATCAAAGCCTTACGCAATTTTATTTTCCTCTTCGGTGGTCCAACGCGGATAATCTCAGATCGCGGCTCCGCTTTTCAATCCGTCACCAGATGAGGTCCTAATGGACATCAATCCTCGACCACTTGCCGACGCAAAAATCCTCGCTGTAATCAGCGATTCTCTGGTACGAGAAGATTTGGCAAGTCTTCGCACCCAAGTAACAAATAAAATCAAAGATTCTCAATTAAAAGCGAAGCAAATCTTTGATTCCCGTCGGAAACCACCACGAAGTTTCAATTCAAGGAATTCGGTCATGGTTCGCAAAACCAGCTTCGCTGCAACGGGTCAACCGAAAAAGTTGCAGCCAAAATTTAAGGGGCCCTCCCGCATTGTTGTCGCTTTACCCAGTGACCGTTATGTGGTTGAAGATCTTCGCGGTTCTAAACAGTCAAAAACTGTGGTAGCTGTAGGCTCTCTCAAACCGTGGATAATCTTGCGGGACCCCGAGTAGAGGTCCTTTTCACCATAATCTACATTATCTGCCAAATGATCTACGTTCTGATCTCCGAAATGATCCACGTTTTGATCTTCGCAATGATCTCCGTTCTGATCTACGACTTGCTCTTCAAAATGATCTACGTTCTGATCTCCGAAATGATCCACGTTTTGATCTTCGCAATGATATACGTTCTGATATACGACTTGCTTTTCGAAATGATTCACACGTTCTGATCTCCGACTTGCTTTACGAAATGATCTACGTTCTTATCTCCGAAGTGATCTACGATTGGATATTCGCAATGATCTACGTTATCTTCGAAATGATCGACGTCTTGCTTTTCAAAATGATCTCCGCCTTGTACTTCGACATGATCTCCGTTCTGATCTTCGCACTAATCTATGTTTTGATTTACATTTTTTGATCTTCAAAATGATTTATGCATAATGACAGCCGTCCGGTACGGCCACACTTGTGTCTACAAGCGCACTATTTTCTTCGTTGACTCTCAGTTTATAAAGTTATAGTTATTTCTGTGAAAAAAAAACAGAGTGCCGAGTATTTCTTGATTTGTTTCTATTTACCAGGTCATATTGTCCTCCCTCGCCTCGATCTGCCGTCCTGCCTAACATTTCCACCTCCAGCTTGAGAACATCGCCAAGCCGCTTTCACCTGCTCTTGCAGGCTCTCTTGCAAATGGAGTCGTTCGAGGACGAACTTGTGTCAGTATGGCCGAATGTGAGGTGCCGCGAGAGTGGAAGGCGCCAGTGAACGTGTCCAACACGGCGACAGGGACGGTTGGCAGCGCGGGATGGACAAGGAGGCGGAAGGGGATTTTGACAGGTGTTGAGAGCAGCGCCGGGAGAACTCTAGAAGATTCATTCAGGGATTACGGCTTGTACAGTGGAGGTGAATAAAGAATACTCGGCTTCCAGTGAGTTTTGCTGTGAATACCCAAAGCGTCCTACAACACAACATAACTGGAATGTTTCATGGCGATGAGCTGTGACTTGGAATGTACCTATTATACTCCATTCTGAAGTTACGAGTTTTTCAAAATCCGAAAAAAAGAGAAAGCAGAATCATTAGGTATATAGCCTCCGGCCGCTCGATCAGGCTTCACATAGATATGATCTTTCGGACGCTGAAGAGGCAAGGTGACCTTGGAGGACAAAGTGGACCAGAATCGCTGGAGTCTCGGTTCGGCTCGGACAAATAGACGCTGAAAATAAAGGCTTCCGCGCGGACCGAGACGCGGGGTCTAGTGGCAGAGACTCGCTGATGTTGGTTATTGCGTGATCAAGATATCTCAACTTTGCCGTTGTACCCAAGAGTATGAAGAGGTGTAGGTATAATCTTCACCCCGACTAGGGCTCAATGTTCACCGTCACTTATTCACTTCGATACAAATTGCTCTCCAGCTCTCAGCTCCGTCCAAGAGCCTCCGCGAGATGGCTTCGGATCGGAACAACGAATGCATAGGTATAGACAATACAAATAGAAAAGACCATAGTCGTCACGGATTTTTACAGTTGCGTAGGAACCAGGCGAGTCCATCATTCAAAAAAAGGTTGGCTGATTTTTGATGCCCCAATATCCGACGACGGTGGTGATAACATATGGTCTTCTCTATTTGTATTGTCTATACTTCAGACGCAGCAAAACCAATATAAACAATTGCAAACGTCAAAACTATCCGAACATTCGCAAAATGTTGGCCGGTTCTGACAGCTGTCCAAGTTCTGTCACTTTTCCAGATTATTCGGAATTTTTGTCCGATTATCGCCCACATGCCCAATTCAACCAATCAGAACAACCGAACAAGACCCACGTGACCCGGTTTAAGCTATCGATTAATGCACACTAGGAGGTGATTGTTGCACACTAGGTAATAGCACCGGATTGAAATATTTTTGGGCCCGAGAATAATATGTAATTGAAACGACTGTATTTATACTAGTTTGAACTGAAATTTTAGTACTGGTGCGTTTAAAAGGTCTTCCACTTACTAAAATACAATTTTACAACCTATTAGACTTCGTTTCAGCATTGTTTCCAGCAACGAGGCCCCTTCCTCAATTCGCGACTGTGCACTCTCCTTTCATGCGCTGTCAACAGCTGTTAGTGACATTCAGTTTCCAGCTCTACCAGTCTACCGCCCATGTGAAACTACTGTGTTGTGAACTACCACTCATGGCAAGATATATATCATTTAGCCAAGCAGAATAAGCTTGATTTAGTAGTGAGCTTCACAAGTGTATTCAGTTATTAGAAAGAGGGAAAAACAAACATTTTTACCCTTCTCTTGAAATTGATTTTTTTTTCAACAAGGCATGCTTTGAAATTGACAGTTGACAGTTCAGTACAATGATAGGAACATTGAACCTACTATTTCTTCTAGTAGTCTATTTGGGCGATAATCTGCTGAATTCAACTCGTGCTTTGTGTTTTATTCGAGTTAAATGTTTTAAATTCCTTAAACTATCAATCACTCGAAAAGTAGACCCGATATGATCTTGGACAAAATCCCTCGACTTTGTCTCGGGATTTTAGTCAGATAATATCGGGTCTACTTTTCCCTCGTGATTGACAGTTGTTTTCGGGTTAAAACGATTGAACTGAAAAAACACTAAGCACTTGTTATATTACTATTGATTATTCGCAACTGGGAACTAAGCTTTAAAGTGATGCCCAAGGTCCATTGCATTGGGGTACATAACAGGTGTAAGGCATTCATTGTTTTGTTAGAATGATTAGAAATCACAATCTCGATATCGTAAACACCGAACAAAACAATATATGAACAAAACACGTAAAATCGTAAAAATGACAGTATTTAGTGAGGTTAGTCCGGTTGACGTTGACTCCGACATGGATGAAACTTGACAGATGACAATGTCACATACATGCAATCACCCTATTCAATTGAATTGAATTGATAATATCGCTGTGCTAGAATGATAGTAACATAACTTCAAATTTCTGATTTTCGGATTAATTCAAAATCTGTAGCTCCAAGCTATTCTCTACCTGGTGAAAAAATCGAATTACTCAGAATCATCATGGAAGTACATAAAAAATGAATATCTCACTGTTATAATTATCTGTTTTTTGAACAGTTCTGGTCTAATACTCAGACATCTCAAAATGTTCTATTTCTTCTTCTGAGAAATAGATCGAATTTGATCTTGCCTTCTGGTATAATACGAAGACATTTCAACATGTCCCAATTTTGCAACAAATCTGATTTGGAAATTTCAAGTTGTCCTTGTTTTTCATGTTATCTTAGTATATTACTGTGAAAGATATCTTACTCTTATACCAAAAAACCAACTGATTTGATGGAAGTCTTCAGATATTTCATTTTATCTCACTATTGCACAAAACATACCCTCATGCGTTTGTAAAATATCTTACTTTTCTCTAAGTTGTCCCACTATTTGACCAGAAATGTTTCGTGAATTGTTTGAAATGATTTAATAATTTTAACTTATCTCCAATGTACATTGCCATGATTTCGTTATCCACAGGTCAGTTTGTATTGGGTAAAACTGAACCTAAACGATGGATAGATGCGCAGGCAGACGTATATTGGTTATAGCTATGGCCAAGACTGCCAAAAGTAAAAGAAATCGTGAAAATCGGTTCACAGGATGAAATGTTTGATGAAATCTTGAATAATTGAATGACAAAGTTATGAACTTTGACATTTTTCAATATTTGACACACGACAGTTAGCGAAACACTATCTACTGTTCTGAATACAGTTTTTCAAGGACTTCCAAATGAATTTTCAGTTTCTGATAGTGACACTTCTATTTGTCAGATGACAGCCAAAAACTAATGGGCTTATTCCATGTCATACAATACTTAAGGATAACTATGAAAAATATGTTGAACCAGGCTATGCTTACTGTACAATACTCGGACAACTTGAAAAAAAAGAGGGATAAATTTAAAATCACTCTACGAATTCCTGACGAATAGTAGGATAACTTACATGAAAAAACGGACAACTTCCAACAGAACCATTATTTCTAGCGATGTACAAGGATATGTTCACTTTTTGATTTTTTTCTCAAAGAGTAAACGTGATTTCATAATGAATTCCTCACAGGTCTATCAGGAGCGATATAATACAACTGGAAAATTAAAAAATCTCCGAAATTTCGAAAAGAAGAGTGTTTTTCGTTCTTCTGAAATGTTCAAGTGGCGATTACTCGAAACTATGTTTTTCAAGTTGTCTTACTATCATTCTAGTACAGCGATATGAAGCACAAAAATTGATCTTCATGGATTCATTGATAGTGCCTTTTCCTTTTTGAAATCTTTTGTGTTTTCGACGTTCCGTTTTTTCGTTCTCTATCAAAAACTGAGATCGACTTGGCACCACCCATCGGCTTAAATAAAAATGTCGAGCTCTTGAGGTCTCTTCGATGTGGGAATTGGAAAGCCGGTGACGGCGGGGGCGATTGAAAGTCAAATGTCCAAATAAATGTATATATTTATTATACTGCTCAATGAAAACACAGTCACAACATCTCGACTGTAGTCCCAGTAGGCCGTGGCCGGCGCATATGGGAGTCGAAACAATTGCTGTACACCAAATAGTAAAATTGTCTAATGTAACATGGATACGGCACACGCTAAATAAACAAAAGCAACGTAGGAAAGTGCTATCATCGCACACTATGAGTACTTTGTACGTATATAGTATAGTATACGTCGCCACGTCCCCATGCACAAACGCATTATACCGACACGGCCCCCATCTCTGAACCGGCCTCTCTATATATTATATATAAATTTTCAATATATACAAATTCATTTAAAAATTCCTAAATCTTAATTTTATTAAAATTTCTCCTCAAACCTAAAATCTCTACGATAATTTTGTCAATACCGAATTTTGATTTACACCAATATAAATATAAAAATACTCTTAAATTTTTACACATATAAACCATTGGCGGATGCGCTCAGAAATGGGGGCGGCAAATTAAATTTTGAGCTATCTCGATTTTTTCACATTTTTGTACTAAATATACAATCTTATTCGATTCTCTATCGACGCAATGCCTAACCTTATAGTAATTATACTGTAGTATTCGGAGCCTCGTGGCGCTTAACACCAGTGACTGTGACCCATCTCGACAACCTGCCACTTGTTCATTTTTACATTTTAATCCGAGATTAAGCGCGCGCCGCAGCCTTCGCTTCCGGCCCCCCGTCTGTCTCTTGCGGCCGACCCCCCCTCATCATCAGCATCGATTATTATACGAAATCACAATATTTATACAATTATAAACGCGGGGGTGGGCTCTTGCAAATTTTTTCCATCATTTGCGGACACAGACGACGGGCGCAGAGCTTCATATTTTGGCGGCTGGGCGGCGCTGTGCAAATTTTAACCTAAAGTCAATTGTGAAACCAGCCAAATGAGTGGTAAATTCGATTTAAAGTATCTATGCGGCCTGCGGTTCCGTTTCAAAGGTTTTTCAAACCGAGGCCGCATTTCCAGAAATTTTGATTCAGCCAAAACGTTTGACATATCAGTGGCGTGTAACATGACGATTGTCACATTGTGTCGTTGTCGAGTTTTAACAAGGAAGACCAAAGAGTCATCTGGTGACGTGAAATTAAACTTAATAGGGTTGGCAGATGCAACTCGAGCAAGCGCTTTCCAAATATTGCACGCGTGATTCGGAAACTATTCGGGCTATTGTAAAAATACGGTAATTTTAAAATGTTTAATTTTTGGCTTATTAATTACATGCCGAAACGGTTATGAGCAGTTGTGTATGTACAGGTGTGTGTATGTGGTGGAGGAAAGTTATAGTTTCCTTTCGAGAATGGAAAGCGTTCTGCCTAGGTTGCGTTCGCCTTAACAAATAACAATAACAGCTAAACGTAATCTGTGTATAACACGGGTAACTGAAACCATTGAATCTGTATGTTATTATCTACTTCTAATCATCAAAGTTACTATATACCACAAATAGTATAGCCTTGGCGAGAGAGTTGTTCTCGTTTCGGGCCACCTTAGCATAACAATATAATATTTATGAAATAATCTTATGTTTATGTGACCGAGTGTCTCTGGTGGAAAACGAGCAAAAGTACAGTCGGCAGGGCAAGTCTCCGGGAGCGTTTTGGTTGGGCGATTTGTGTCTATTTAGGGCCCTTAATTTGTAATTTTTTCGTAAAAACAACTTTGAAGGCACTTTTTTGACGGACGAATTGGCCCAGTGTAATTTTTGAATGAGTTTAAGTTATTGCCGGTTAAGAAAAATTTCGATACGTACTGCGTTTTTTTGGTTTTGGGTTTGCCTTCATTTTCTATTGCTTCAGTTTTAGTGTGGCTTTTTGGTGTGTGACTATTTCAGGTTGAGAACGCTCCCGAGAACCGATCCTGCCGCAAAATAACGTGTTATGGCTATTAAACAGTAACCAAACCAGTGGTGGAGGCTTATTTGTATTTTGTATATTTTCTTTCATTGTGAAAAATACAGGAAGACCGCGTCGTTGTTGAATCTTGGAATCTTGTCCTCCGCCCCTGCGTGACTACTATACTGCATAATTATAATGTTGCGGTGATACAGTTGGCGGAGGCAAAGATTACGTGAGATTGCTGACGGCGGAGGGTATTCTCTTGCGGGTATATAAACTGAGACTAGACACGTCGATGACTAGCTATGACTACGTATACTGTAACGTAACTTGTTGTATAAGTAACTAACGATAACGCAACAGAGCTCGCAACGTAATCTGGAACGTATAGAATCGGAAGTTAACGGAGACACCCGGCGGTTTACCAACAATTGTACATGTATACTACAACCCACACAAAATTCTATGTATTACATATTGGACTAGATTAGTTGATTAATTTTATGGAAACGGTTAAAAATCGTCAGTGTCAGGTGATGAAGAACGATACACACTAGCAAATTAATAGCGCTATAACGGTAGGAGATTTTCGTCATAAGAAAATAGAATAAGGCAGATTTTGGTTATACACACTCATACCATTTTTTTTTTGCTTCGAATTTTAATTTTAAGGCGCAGAGGTGCTTAAAAATAAGCTTGTACTTTTTTCGTGATATTTTCATGTATCTTTTTGTTGTTTTTTTTTCTTAATATTTTTTGAACCGGTGACCTAAACGTTTTTTTTCCGAACAGTGTTTTTTTTTTTATATTTTGAACCTGTAAAGCAGAATCCTCCTGTAACGAAATGTATATATAGAAGAAAAACGACCTCCACACGCATACCGTGGCCTCCGCGGAGATTGACCTCCGTGCCAAGATGTCATCCGAATGTGTGTGCATTTATGGAACCAAACGATGCGAACTCAAATCCGTCAAATCAAAAATCGTCTCGAAAAAACGGCCAAAAAGTTATCAATAATTGCAATATCATTATAGAACAATATATATCATCAAAACGGAAACGGAATCATGTTGGGGTCCTACCTATAGGAAGGGACACTACACTACCAAAGCCCCGGCGGATATTGGCCGGGGCCTCTTTGGAGCGACCTCAAAAATTACTCGGACAGTCTCATCCAGAAAGCAATGTAATTCCTCCTGTGACCTCGTACGAGGTCTTTTCTGAATTCATCTGTTGGATTTGTCTTCAACAATTCGGAAATTGTGGCCGACGCCTTTCGGCCTTGTCATTCGCGAATTGAGAGAGAGAGAAGCGGACGACGCATTTGCGCGCCCGCTTTTTGGTTTTTTTATCGTCAATTAATCAATTATTACGTGTTTTATTGTTTTACAGTAAAAGCTGTGATCGATACAAAGTTAAAGTTGGGTGAATTGTTAAAACCAACAGTAACTTTTTGAGGTCTTCATTGTCAAGTTCACGGACTGATGGCGCAATCATAAACAAGAAGAAACACCAAACCACCATTATTATTATTATCGGACAATCACGGAATATTGTAAAACCACCAATTATACTCAATCACTCCTTCTTGCCCATCATTACCACCAGCCCATCGCCAAGTAAAAATCTGCAGGATTTGCTCTAAATAACAATTTTAAATTAAAGCACTTAGGTCTCTTCATTATCCCTTTGTCACACGCCAACGGTTTACAAACTTTTGTACTTCGAGATACTCGATTCGCTATTTCTTATACATTAAAAATAAACACCGAATATGTGCATTTCACTACCAGATTAACATCTATTGTATTTGATAGTATCGAATAAGAAAGCCTATTTACATATTGTTTTCGTAAATACTCGCTTATGATCATTTATAATAATTACAGTTTGTCGGGATTTGAAGAATCGAGCGTTTAATTGTTTGAAAACCGTCAGCATTAATTTTTTGGGTACTTTTTACAATCGACAACGTTATATTATAGTTTACTTTAAATCTTAATAAATAACTATTTAGATTATAATCTAATCTTAATTTTGTATTTTTTTTTTGGTATTTTTTCATCTTTCTAGTACCGATTCAGATCCCGAGAGCAAACACAACGTTCAAATTAAACTTCTTAAACATCCAAACCATTAATTTTGAAACGCAACTAAACTTTTCAAATTGTCAACGCAAAATTCAAATTAATATCATAAACGAACGGCAGTCTTTCAATTTCGGCAGTATATCGAATGTAGGACTTTAGGAACAGCAAAATCACGACCTCGTAGCCCTCGAATGCAAGGCTAAGATAAAGCTCTCAGGATCTTCGATTGTTTTGTTTTTTCTGTGTTCTGGTTATTGTGACCTCAACTATTGCGGGATTTGTGAAGGAAACCATGTGAGCTCAAAATTTTTATGTACAATTTATGGCTCAAAAATTATTGTTCCCGAATTATCACACTGTAAACTGTCTTTGTATAGTAGTAGTAGAGTGTTGAATTGATAAAATAATAAAAAAAATAAATAAAATATAAGAATAAATCAATTTATTAATAATTATGTTGACTAGTTGCCTCACACTGGGTTTGCATACTGGTGTAGATACTACACTAATAGTGCAAAGTGATTAAAAGTTACGTAAAATAATATAACTAAATTAGAACTAATAAAAAATTATAAAAATATTAGGCAGGTATGCGGAAAAAATAAACACAAAACATAGCAACTAGCCAGGCTAAAAATAGAATATTCAATAATAATAAAAATAATGTACAAAAGGTGCAAAATAATACAAAAAAAATCGGGCATACCTACTTAATACTCTTATTACAGGAATTGCACCAAGGTGCAATCGCTGTAATTGTAATCGATGCCACACTCTGAAATTTGGTATTATTGTATAGTTCAAAGTGTCGTATCGAAGCGAGTGTTGCATAAAACCATTCCGAATACGTGGAATGGCATTATGCGGGACTAGCAAATAAAAAACTTTGGTTTTCAAGAGGAATAATAATATAAAATAACTATATGACGATAAATAATAGAGTGATAAATACTATGTACAAGTCACGTGTGGTCATGATATATTTACAAATTTTTTGGTTTTAGATGGGGGGGGAATCGAGGGGGGCAGTTTACAGTGGCGTTCCAACGAAACCATGCCAGAAGTTAAAAAAGAGTGCAGATTTTGAACTTGCTGACTGCTGGTTGGAAAAAGAAAAATCAAAGACTCGACGTCGCATAAAATTCTATCCGGTAAATATTTCAAGGTAGTAATCACTTGGAAAATTGATTGATTTGTGTTTCACTGTTCGTCTGCAACGAACGTAAAGCCTGAGGCGCGATATATAATTGTCTTTTTTTCTCATATTCTGTCAACTTAAAACACAACTATATTTTTAACAAGAGAGTATGCATGTCCCGGGAACAAGTTTCGAAGATGGGCGACTCCTCTCGTTTCATTTTGTGTTTCTCGGGGGGAGCTGCGGCTTCCTCCAAGCTCGTTCGGCAAAACAACGAAACCGAGTTGAGTTGACAGCGTCACGTGCGTCACCGATTCTCTCTGGTGTTTTCAATTTTTTGTATTCATGCAATTTTTCTGTTTTTAACATATTGTACCGCACAATGGCCACCGGCCGCCATTCGGTACAACTAAATCTTCGCGGCCCTGGCTGACCGGTCACTCCAACTGTTCCAGAAAGTTGGGAGACTTGAAGTACTCCGGAACCGGGTCGTCCAGCCTCGAGATTATCTTGTAGATGGACTTTTTCCAGGACTGCTCGGCGTCGCGGCCCTCCTGGATAGCCTTGAAGAACTCCCTCAGCGTTTGCTCGACCACAAACCGGAAGTTTGAAGGAACCTGCAAGGCGGCAAATTGAATATCTTGCAGTCTCTCGATTGGCAAAAGGATGTTAGAAGGAGCAAGCGGAATAATCATAATAAAAAAAGCCAAAGATACGTGACATTGCCGGAGACATCTGCGTTATAAAAAGCCAAATAAAAATCAAATGTATGTGAGGATTCGGGATATGTAAATAAATATATATGAAAAGTGTAGATGTCTCGGTGAAAAGTCACGAACCTGCGGTCCCCATACCTCGATGTGATTGTTTCTGTTGTAGTGCAAGTTCAGCACTCGGTACAGCTCGGAATCACCGCCCACGTGCAAATCGTCGGCGTTTTTGACTCCTTCCGAAACGGCCTGTCTTGCGTACTTCTCCATTTGGATGTAGTAGAACTCCCTGGAAAGCCAAAGCGAAAATTAAAACGTGAACAAATTGGAAATTGAAGAGAAAAATGGGAACAGTTTGAAAATTGAGGCGGAAATGGCGAGTGGGGAACAGTCAAGGTTGCCAGTTTTATGAGAGCGAGATTTTTGAGGACGAGTCGCTCGTCAGGATGGACGACTCCAGTACAGTGGAACCCGGATGCAATGAACGGCGAATGCTGCGTCATAGAGTCTAGAGCGTGAACCCAGGCCCCAGGCCTACGTGGCGGTTTAGAAGTAATTTCTTGAAGGGTGTCTTGTTCAAATTGTCTACATGATTACACTCAAGGATCAGTATTTCCACCTCTTAGAACATTAAACTCCCTATTTCAACTCCCAACTATGAAAACTTTAAACGGAAGAAAAAAGTGACAATAAAACTTGAAAACGCTCTCCTAAAAAATCACGATTTGTCGTTGAGATGTAGGTTATTGCAGCTATTGCATTTCAGAATAATCAGTGAACTCTAAGCAAATGTGCATCTTCAAACCCAGGTAAGTACGTCAAATGAACGTTTCGGTAAAGTTTGTATCCGACGTTTTTTTAATAAAGTTGAACTGGCAACAAATAACTAGACCGTGCTTCAGGAACGTTCAACTAACGTTTGTGATGCTCAAAAAACCGTATTGGGTTGAAAAAACATTATATCATTGTCAAAAAATTATTGTTGACTAAGCAAAATTTGAACGTAGTTCAATTATCATGATCAAAAAAAAAGCATACCATTAGAAAATGAACGTTTTATTTTTGTTTCAATGGGAACGTTTCAAAGACATACACAGTAAAGTGTTATCTCACTGTCAAAAACTATCGTTGAATAGACGCGAGCGAGTATCCTAAAATGTGCAAGTTTCTCCAGTAATCCAGAGCACATCGAGAGAGGGCGTTCGAACTTCTATCTCACCTTTTTGGCTAGTTCCAGTCTAGGTGAATACAAAAGTCTGATCCAATCTCATCCAACTCGAATCAGCAGAAGCTAGATACCTGCTAGTCGATCTTAACTTCATGTTGTGTTTTCACATTTACTATGCTTGATTCCTCTACGTGTTCTAGAACTTGGTTTTTTGTGATTCGTTCGTTCAACGTTTTAAAACCGCTGAATATGACGTTTAAAATACGTTCAACAAGGCGGTAACCAAGAGTTCTAACGAGCGACTTTGAACAGTTAAATCAACGTCATGGTTCAAACGTTAAGTCCATATTCACTCTGGCGTCTCTAAAGCGTTTGATTTTACGTTTAGAAGACGTTCATTTATTTGATGCCTCACAAACGCCAAAAATAACGTCTCATAAACGTTTATTGAACGTCTTGAGCACAATGGATTCACATTTCAAAGACGTTCGAAAAACTTCGAAGTTCAAGCGTTTTATAATTGTTATTCAATTCTTGCTGGTTTATCAATTTATCTTTTGAAACTTTCCGACGTTTCAACGACGAAAAAAAGGCGAATCCTTCAGAATGGCGTGTGGAATGATAACTTGAAAATTTGCGGATTATCCAGAAATTTTTGCAAAAAAAATGAAGAAGGAACAACGCGTTCAAAGAACAGTCCAAGTTTCTGGATCTTGTTGCATTGTTGGTTGCCTACATCACTTTAGTGGAAGATAAGAGCAGGTTCGCCACAGTGACTCATGACTTACCAACAAAACAATGTGGCGCGTGGGCCTGGGGTGGGCACCGCAAAGAAGAGTAGTACGACGTAAACAATTCAAGTGCGAAGAAACTATGAGAGTGATCGTAATTTCCCCCTCGGCGGAGACTAATCATCCTGAGTAGCAGGCACCAGAGTTTGTTTCGTGGTTGTAAAATGTGTTAATGTAGCTGTTGAGTGTACTCGACCCGATATTTTGAATTATTTAGTTCAAATAAATTAAACTAATTGATATTTCAAGGAAAGAAGCATTGAAATAAAAAAAAAAGATAATACAGGGTGCTTCAGTTTCAATCGATCAAACTTTGGGATAAGATTCTCCCCATCTTTTTGATTCATAAAAATATAACATACGTGCCTGTCACTCGGTTCTTAAGAAATATACAGGGTGTCAAAGTTCACCTTTTTCGATTTTTAGAAATTGGTAACTTGCTAACCATTCATGCAAATTAGCCTAAATTCAGTATAAACTGGTGTGTCGGGAATATCTACCAACCTGGTGAATTTCGAAAGAATCTGATCAGTGGCGTAAGAGTTATGGGGGATCATTAATTTGGAAACATCCGAAGAACCTTTGAAAATTATGACCCCCCAAAACTCATATGCCACCTACAAGATTCTGGCAGAATTTGGCAGGTAGGTAGATATTTCCAAAAACCCAGCCTCCGCTGAGTTTGAACTGATTTGGTTGAATAGTTAGCAAGTTAACATTTTTTAAAATCGAAAAAAGTGAACTTTAACAACCTGTATTTTTCTTAGGAAGTGAGTGACAGGCATGTATGTTATATTTTTCTGAATCAAGAGGATTAGGAGAATTTTATTCCAAAGTTTGATCGAATAAATCTGAAACACCTTCTATACAAATCTAAAAAGAGTGAAATGTAATTTTTAATCGAAATTATAAAACCATTCCCCATCTAAATTTGATAAACTATGCCCTGAAACACTTTGTATAATAATGGTGGTAATGGCTCGTAGCCCGAGTCCGAGGTGCGAAGCACCGAGGTTGGAAGGGAGAAAAGGGCAACCAACGACTCCAACAAGGTGCGAAGCACCGAGATGTATAGCGAGAAAAGAGCAACCAACGAGGTGCGAAGCACCGAGGTGTATAATGAGAGAAGGGCAACCAACGAGGTGCGTAGCACCGAGGTGCATAGCGAGAAACGGCCATTAACGAGGTGCGAAGCACCGAGGTGTGATATAATGAGAGATGGCAGAAAGTCATGATAAGCTGTTCAATAAGTGTCGAAGGAAATAACTCATTAGCTGCATAATTTTTCTTTCTATCGAAAATCCGCGAACGGCAGAACAAAGTGGAGAACAAAAAAAAACTAGACGATCAAAAATGGAAAATTCACGTGAATTTGGACAAAGACAAAGGTGTAGAACCATTGTTCAGCAAGTAAAATTAGAAAAAAAAAACAGGTATGGGTGCTTTAGCAACGAACCTGCATAATTGTGGTGGAGGTGCAGAGGAGTGCAGAGGGCACCCCGAGTTCTAACTCACCGCTTTAGCCAAGATCAATCTGAATAAATACAAAAGTGTAACCCTCCCATAAAGCCCTAAGCAGTCGAAGCTTGATTCCTGCTAGTTGTTCTCGGCTGGATATTGTATTTTCCAAATGATTTTCCCAACCGTTTCAAACGTTTTCTTAACGATGCTGTGCTCACTGGGAGTTACGTGATATTATCGGATGTAAAAGAAGTGAAATCAATCCCAAAGTCCGGAAGACTCATGAGCTCTACTTTGCCGTCAAATTCATTTGAATGCTTATTACATATAATAGCTATCTTGAAAGTGAGCTTTTTTTCTGGGCGAAATACGTATACACCGCTTGGTGGGGAAATGGACTCTTTTATTTTAAGCTGAACTTGAAAAGCCCAGTTTGCCCTACATAATATTCAAAACCGACTAACCGTTTCATTTTGTTTTTATACTGCGATTGATCAGGAATTACACAATAACCTATAAAACCTGTCACAGATAAATTTTTAATCTGATGAAAATTTCAAGAACACAAATTGATGGAACCGATGCCATGAGCTTTGACAAATTAATTTCGTAGCACAGTCGACCATACCCAAAATAATATTAATGAGAGATTTGCAGCAGCAAACCCAACTGACAGGCAATTATTGTTTCTGTTCCACGTCTGTTTCATATGCGTCGCCGAATTTGCTCTATTTTTACAAATTTCAAAAGCTCTTTCGCAGAACGACATCACTTTTTTGTACGGCAACAAGAATAGACAATATTTCGAGTACGGCTGGAGTGCTTGCCACAACACCCAAAGACTTGTGATACCTTCCATGAAGCTCTGATGAATTTTATCCTCATTATCTTGTTTCTGTTCAAGCCTCGAGTGTCGATGAGTTTTCCGTTTAGCTGAGACGCTGAGGGTTCGAAAGCTCTGCTCATACCGCAGCTAGGTATCATAATGGTGTACAAATCGATGGATTAAGTGGCAATTACGTATATACCGCTAATCCTGCATATGCACGGTGTTGGTCTACATTAATTTGATAACTGCATCAAACAATTATTATTCTTTTGCACATTTCGAAGCAGTTGTTTAATGACAAGAAAATGTCGAGTCTTTGTGAGTAAAAAAACTATTTGTGTAACAAAAAATTTGGGCGACTTGTTGATGAGTCCTTGAAGAAAACGAAACATCTTTGAGGCATTATTTTCGACATTGCACGCGTTCTTTTCAACACCTACCAGTGAAAAGCCCAACCGAAGCGAGTAGATTTATTATTACACAAAAATAACACGTTTCTTAGGCACGTGATGTTCATATTCTATAATTTTTCAATAAAATTGCATTAAGATTAATTCCATTGCAACACTATAATGATGCGGCTGAAGCCACGATCGACAATTAGCCGGTCTGCTTACACAATAATAGAATTGTTTGTGTTTAAACGGTATTAATATCGCCTAAACATGCCCGTGTCATGTCATTGAATCCGAACGCCAATTATAGGTCAATTGGGCATACATAATTAATATGGTTGTATTAGCCATGTTATATTATTAACGCTAACAACTGTTGCTTTCGATTAAACACACGTTGGCGAATTGTGTGTTTGTGTTTAGGTACCCATGCACCGCACGCCGAGGACTCTTTTCTCTACGCATCTACCTAAATCTCTTTGAACTTTGCGGAGTTCAAGCCCGCATTTCTGCAAGAGGGTCGGGCAATCGGAAAAAGTCACCTGCTGTTACTCAAGACATGCAGGTATGCAAAGCAGTTTTTTTCGCCCCAGTTATAGGTCTCTGGCTGTGCCCTTGCATATTTGGCGCGTTTATACGAGTTCCCCGCGCTAAAATCTTGCAAGGATTTGCTTTCCCACAGGTAAGTAAGTCACCGGCAACGGTTTCTTCCGAGCCAAAAGACGTTATGGGGAACGCAACAAAAGGTTTTAACAGCTGCTTTTTGATTTACCCTCCCCAAGTCGATTCGACAAGACCTCCAGGGGGAACTTTAAGACGTTCGCACGGCGTCTTAAGACGCGTGCTTGGTTTCAATCCACAACAGGGATGCACAATTTTTTTTTATACTTTACACTCACTATTATCAGAAAGCTATTTAGGTATATGTTATCGATTGAAGGCGGGAAGCATTAAAAATTAAAACGCGCGTTTATGGAACAAGTTGCACAGTGGCGCAGCCAGGATTTGGCCATGGGGGGGGCTAACGAACGCGAACGAAGCGAGCTCCGCCAAAGGCGAGCCCCCCCCCTCCTGGAAAAAGGGCCTTGGTCATCCTATTTTCGAGTATAATTATTGTGGTACCAATGTTACCTACCTTGCTTTGAAGTAGGTATTAAATTCAGTATTCCCCAGGTTTGCGGGAAAAATGACAGTAACAAATGGTAGTCATGACACTTGCAAACTGACAGCTGCGCTGCGCGCACGTAGAAACGTCATACACGATCGTTCGGCACATACAAACGATACGGCCGAACGCAGCTGTTCACGAGATACGGTTTTTCGTGCTCTTAGATCTATCGATAGTGGCAGTCTGAACGATGATCGTTCGCTAACGAGTCGTTAGTTGGCAGTCTGAACGATAATCGTTGGCTAACGAGTCGTTAGTGAACGAGAAGTTACAAAATAAGCCTGATAGGTAAGTGAGTATACTTGCTTAAGGACGGAGTTATATAGGTAAAATAAGCGTTGTGGAATCAATAATCTCTGTGGGTTCATTCCTTGACAGAATCTTACCATTTAGGTCTTTCTTAAAAGCTACAAGGATGCAGTTTGGTTTGGCATTGGCATTTCCAAAATCGAAATTTGTTTTTTTTTATTTTTGGATGGATAATTGATTTTTGGATTTTGGAAATGCCAATGGGCTCAAACCAAAGTGCATCCTTCTAGATTTCGGAAGAAACCTGAATGGTGAGATTCTGTTGAGAAATAAACCCACAGGGATTGATTCCGCAACGCTTATCTTACCAATTCAACTCCGTCCTTAAACCGGAAGAGTTTTCTCTATCCGCACCAACTGAAAAAAAAAACGCGGAATCTAATCGTAGTGCAACTCTTACACAGAGAGACTAATGATCCATTTTCTAAACGATAAAGAGAAAACAGTCGAACACAATAATTTTTTTATTTTGTTCAAAATTTTTCATTGCTTCGGTCTGTCTGGGGGGGGCTACAGCCCCCTAGCCCCCCCCTTGGCTGCGCCACTGAAGTTGCATATCTAATTGCTAGGTACAAACAACAAGAATAGAATAATCCTATAGCTGTGCGAATATAGCGTGAATTATTCACGGTCATTTGTGAGAAAAGTTTTCCATTTCCACCATCAGCAGCCCCTTTCGAGTGCGTAAAAAGTCAACGTCTCCAGCTAATTATTGATCATATCGAATTTATAAACAACCGTTGATTGGTATCGATGCTTTGATAGCCGAAATAAAATGCAAAGTGCTTTTGATGGGACAAGACAAGCTTTGGGCATCCCTAAACGCGCGGTTATACACATCGAAGAAGTTATTAGGAAGGGCGCGCACATGGTATTTGAACAATACCGGCATAGGTGAGCGTTCCGTGACAGATGTTCAGGGATCGAGTGTGCACAAAACCGTTACGGAAAAGGTGAAAGAGATCCCAATTTTAGCCGCGGATGCGTTCGCAGGTCGTCTCTTATTGTGTTATTATGATGATGCCCCTGGAATTGCGCCCTTTAACTTTTATTTCCGAAAAATTGCAAAGAGCTGAGCTGTGGGAATAATCGCGTGGATGAGGGGAAAATGTCCGGAATCTTTGCCGCCACAGCGGGCATCTTGTAAGAATTTAACGTGGGAATATGGAAAGTTGGTCGTGGAATTGGCCAAAGTTGTGAGAGAATGCACATTGCACATTTCCGATTTCGGTTTTTGTGTACAATTTTGTTTCCACTTGATTGCAGTTGTCGATAAACTTGTGGCTGGCTTTCTTTTGAAGCCTCAAAACCGAGCTCAAAAAAGTCCAGCAGATTCGCTTGTGAGGCCGACAAGATTTAGAACGGCTCCTCCGCCAATTGTATGCGTTTGTGGCCAACCCCTAGCCGGAGTTTCTGGGTTTGCTGCTTATTCCCGAGTCGAAGTCTGTAGAAAATATCGCAACATCTTCCATATATCTCCCGAATGGTTCGAATTCTTTCTTTATTATTTGTTCGGCATTGAAACATTTTACAAAATCTTCTGTATAGAGATCAAGCTAGGAAATGATACGCTTTTTGTACAGCTTTCACATGAGCCTGCCCAGTTTTGCGACCAAGTCCTTTTCCCAGTTCAAATCTCAACTTTATCTCAGATTGATCTTGAATTATTACTATTATTTTCACAATTATTTTCATACGAATTGAAATTGTATCAGCTGTGATTGTACATGAATGCATTTGCCATTTACCTTGCGAATTGAAGCGAAAACACGTGTTGTTTTGTCTTATACCTGGTAGGTATGTTATCGCAAAGTAGTAGATATCAAACCGTCTCGAGTTTTTTCAGAAGGCATATACATTTCGCTTCCAAACTTTAGATAAGTAATATGCAAGAGACATTCCATTCCACCAGCGCACAGTGTTTCGCCTTATTCGCTTCATGAATTAGGTATGTGCAAAAAAAGCTTTTATCAGACCTCAAACTTTAAAAAATGCTTAGAAAGGTTCTGAATATCTTGAAATAAATAGAAAATGCCTTAATGAGTTTTTCGCGAATTTCTCGCCATTTTGGGAAAGTAACCTGAACTGCTTCCTAACTGAAACAATATTGGTTGATAACCTTTCAGCATAGTTGCTTGTCCAGCAGAAAGGCTTTCTTTCCTATTGAGAACTGGTGAGAGCAACTTTTTGGATGAATAGAAAGGCATCAAGGCAGCTACCTATTTCGCCATTCTACTAATCCATTGGAATTTTTCCTGTGAAATTCTTGTAACCGTTGCAAAAAATTGAAATACAATACTAAAAATGACCCCATAAAACACACTATATCAAATAGGTACCAAATCTATCAAATATCAGTAATGGTGATCCTTAGAGTATGTCACGATTTCAAAAGTGATTTTTTTTCTTCTTGAAAATAGCAAGAAGTGTGAAATTTAAATTACATTTTGAAGAGTTGTTGATGTGCTCATGTAAAAAAAACTCTTTCAATCTAAGAAACAAGCTTAGAGATTTTGAACCGAACTAAGTTTTTTCTAAACCCTCGCCATATAGGATAGCCGAGGCTACGTGTCGCTACTTTTTTCTTTGAGATATTTCTTTTCTTCTGATTCTCCTTGATAGCTTTTTTCGTGACTAAATCTTCAATATCTTCCAAAAAGTTCAACGTATCAAGTGCTTTTTTCTGATTTATATCTTTTCAAATTTGGCTCAACTCTTGTTGCATTTAAGAACGATCAGTTGACCATAAAAAAATTTCAGAAGCAAAAATGTTATCTTCAAAATCCGTCCACCTCGGAGAGCTTGAAAGAAGTACTGCAGCTTCAATTATGAATCCAGAAAGCTATCGAACGGCTCCTCCGCCAAGTGTGCGGGTTTGTAGCTTATCCCCGAGTCGGAGTCTCCGGGTTTGTGTCCTCCACCCCAGCAGGAGACTCCAGCGAATATCAAAACAGTCGTAATTATTAATTATCTTTCCAAAGGCTCAACATAATCGAGCTCGTGTTTTCGCTAATCAAGCAAGCGATTCTGATATATCTAAATATTATACATATTTTCGTCCATTTCATTCATAAATTTCAGATTTTCTTCTAGAGATATCAGATCCAAATTTCTTTCACATGAAATACACAACTTTACAATGATGTAGAACGTACAACGTTGCATCGATGTTGAATACAAAACGTTGCAGCAATGCAAAATACACGACGTTGCAGCAATATAAAATACGCAACGTTGATCACGTACAATTTCCAACAGTGAAAACCTCAGTGGTGAAAAAAATTCCGGTTAATTATTATAGTGTGATCAAATCAAATTCGTGATTCAGGCAGGCTGTGCCGTAGCCAAAGTCAGTTTTACACACCAGAATTTCACCAAGTAGACACAGTTTGCCTGAATTACGAATTTGTTAAATCACACGATATATTATAAACTTGATTAAGCTTGCAGCATTACGTTTAAAGCAAAAAAAAAGTTGCTAGATTAACTTTAGTGTTATGGATTATTATACCGTTTTTGCAACGTCTCTTTCACGTTTATTCAAGCTCGCATCTTTTCAGAGCTGAAAGCTAGTCTTTTCACGAAACTTGAAAAAACAAAAAAAAAATACAAAAAATGTTTTTCTCTGTTATCGAACCTACCTTACTTCATGTCATTATGCACTGTTAATCCATAATGAGATTATTGTGATTTGTGACAAGATGTAGATTAGTTACGCTTATACAAAATATAGTTTGAATCAACGTGTTTCCCCAAGGTTCATCTGAAAATTGTAAATTTTTTGTATGTTGAGTATGTTTTCGCAAATGTCTCTTTTACATCCAAATACTCAACTTGTTTATTTCAGCGTTGAACACACAGGTGTCCCAGAAATAGCGCATACACTCCCCAGTACGTTGTAGGGGGCATCAGAAAACCCAAAAGAAATTATGAAAAAGTTTTTGGCTGAGAATTCTTCGAGTTATGAAGACTCAAAATTCGACCCTATTTTGGTTATATTCAAAAATATTTTAAAAATATGACACTTTGCTAATGAAAACGAAGTTTGTACCCGATTCCAAGCCGAAGTTTTTGAATAAAGTCAAACATTTTTTCATTCAATTCTGAAACTTGTAAAAAAAGGAATTTTTTTCTCAAACATTTGTTCCTGGCTCCTTGATCATCCCTCCTCTACATCCCTCTACAACTTACTGACTGGAAAGTTTATCTGCCATTCCTGACACACCCTGTAGTCTGCTACGAATTAGACGTCAGACTTTCAACGTAAAATGTGAACAGAACTTGAGGTTGAAAGTTGAACTAAAAATTTATATATGTAACGTTATTTCTTGTGACATAATTTGTTTTAGGTCAAAATGACGTCATTGTTCAAATCGTCTATTTCACGTTCAATCAACGCCAATGACTTATCAACGTTGTATTTTCCAGCGGATTCATTGAAAGTTCAACGCTCGATTCCCAACGTTAGGCCATAACCTTGCATATACGTTATTTTGGAATTGGTTTGTCAAGTGTTGACATGCAGGACAAAACTAGTTGTTTTAACCAAACAATTATTAACGTCTAACATTGCATCCATGTGAACTACATAGTTGAGTGAAAGTTATACGTTTATTTTACGTTCAACTTTTACTCAAATTCTACTTATGCAGCTATCTACCTATACTGCTAAATTACAGAAGCATTGCCAGAACACCAAATCTCAATACATTTTAAAATAGTTACTAATGTTTAACAAAAGTAGGCTGCTCAATTTCGACCAAGGGTGATGGAAGTTGACAGAGCGAGGCGCGAAGCGCCGAGGTCAGTATATATCATTAGGCGTCGCAACTATTTTGTGCATTCATGGAACAGGCCAAAAATTCAGAATTTCGTCAGATTCTAAATTTCAATTTATACATTATTCATTTGAGATTGAATTTCATATTTAAAAAATGCAATGGAGCTCCTTGACGAGACGCCAACGTCTCGTTCTGGTTTTTATATCAAAATTTGGTCAAAAACGTTTCCAATAAGTACAGCGCGTTACATTTTTGCTGAAAAATGCTTGTTCAAAAACATGAAAAAGTTCAAAACGCTAATGAATTGACTCAAATATTTTGGTTTGAAAAATCCCGACCTTTTTGCTTTTGCGATTATTGTGGAAACTCCGAGTCAATACTAGAATGAAATTATTATAAAGGCAATTTTCAAAAAATTTTTTAGGAAACCGTTGTATTACCGTTGTATAAGCGTTGTACTGGAACTATTTATTTTCATATCTTGAAACTTCAAGGCTCAGTTCAGCTCAGTTTAGTTCAGTTCAGTTTAGCTCGGCTCGGTTCGGTTAGGTTCGGTTCGGTTCAGTTCACCTCAGTTCAGTTCAGTTTACTGATTTTTTGTTACACTGTATAAATTAAGTCAAAAAGTGGTAGCCAAAATAAAATAAATAATTTAAAATCATCAACAACAAGACATAGTAAATAGGCTTAAATGGAAAGATTTGTATAGTACTTTTTATAGACGCGTTTCATTCAAGTTGATACGTGTGATGACGTTTGTTTCACAACCACGGATAAGCGTTTCAAAACAGTTTCATTTGGAGTTTTGAAAAAATTTGAATCTTCGTCTCAAAAATGTTGAGCGAATCGTTTTGAAGCATTCTTCAATTTTCCAAAACAACTTCCAAGCTACTTTGTGTGCATTTCAAAAAATCGCTACATTTTTCAAATGAATTTCTCTTGAACTTCGATAACTACAAACATAAAAAATCGCGATTTCCGCAACTCAGTTCTTCGGTAAAATGCCAGAACTGAAGAACCCTCTGGGAGTAGGTCGATCGGCACACGCAGCATAGCTTCTACAGGTACACGATGTTGATATTGTTCGAATTGTTTGCGCCAAACAAGATTAGTACAAATCACATTACCGCACATCATGAAACTGGATTACACCCAGTTGATTTCACCGGCAAGTTCTTTTTTGTGTACCTCATACCTATATGCGCACCCAGCAAAGCCTATCTTAAAATTGCCTGATGCCTGGTTCTGGCAACAATATAAGGGTACGTATACTTTTTACCTATAGGTAAATAAGAATTTCTCGCTCCAGCCAACCGCAAACTTTTCAGCTGCATTCTTTTCAAAAAGTAACTTGTTAAAAACTTGTTCAATATTCTGTTTTTTAATTAGCAATGACTAATTAGCGTAAACCAACTTGGGAGAGCAGTATATTCAGGAATCAAGTTACAATACCGGATTGTCGCCATTGTTCCTCGCAGCGACACGAATTCTTTCTTCAGTTTCCAGAGTTCCAGAGAATTTTTTCATGCCTGTGCAGTTCTGCGCTTGGGTACATGGCAGTCGTCCCGGAGCTTTTCCTCGAGCTTTCGCCCGAGCTTTTCCTCGATCAAATCGCACTTAGCGTGCGCCAAATTGGGGGCGAGAGTGACCGGAAATGAGGTTTAATAGGGTCGGACACACCGTTTTTCACGCCCGTTCCGTTTGCCCTCCCCCGGCCTCCCTCCCCCCCCCCGGCTTCTTACCGCACATCATTATATCGCAAATTAATTATCTTAATTGGTAATTATTGATTGCACTGATTGATCCTTAATTACAGACGTACTCACATTAGGGGTTTTATCTTGGGGCTGTGATCGTGAGCGCCGATGGAGCGTTTCATCAGAATTATGAACGGGGCATATTAAAAAAAAACTTTATATAACATGCAGCCATTAAGTAATTAAAAAACTTGGTAATTAGTGAATACAATATTAGCTCGGGGGGGTGTGTGTAGTAAAGGTTGCATATATACCCGCCGCAGGAAAAACTTGAGAAATGTACAATTTACTCACTTAATAACTAATTTCGTGTCAAAGCTAATGAGAGAGCCAGCAGGCCAGAGAAAGACGCTCGATGAGGGAGTGTGCGGAAAGAGATCCCCGACCGAACGCAAAGAAAAATGCCTCTACCCTATACTAATTAGTCTCAAGACCTTAATTAAGTTATTTTTAATTGAGCAGCAGTATATACGTGTGCGCGGGGAATTTTTTCATTTTATAAGGCTGGCGTTACTCGGCCGGTGGAGTTCCACAAAGACACGGAATGCAGCTAATTAGACGTTCAAGAAA
The DNA here is from genome assembly GCA_949128115.1 of Anaspis maculata. Lineage (NCBI taxonomy): Eukaryota > Metazoa > Arthropoda > Insecta > Coleoptera > Scraptiidae > Anaspis > Anaspis maculata. Next base: position 124,125,491 of record OX421961.1, read on the forward strand.
AAACCGTCAGTTATATATGAATTGTGCATTTAGTTGCATCTGAGATTTCGATTTTCGCATTCCGCATTCTGAATCATCCCCGATGTATAGTGTGCCGTGCTTACTTAGTGGTAATTAGAGACGCGCCGGACATACAAAGACACAAAGAACGCGCGTTCCTCCCCCTTTTGGCTTATCGACGCGCTCGTTAATGTTATTGGAGTAACTTTCAGTGTTTTTGTGTAAAATTCGAACGTTATCTGATAAAGCGCAAGGCAATTTTCATATTCTTTTATTACCCAAATTGGATAGATTAAAGCGTGCGATATATACTCGCATATTGGAAAATGTCTTCCTTATCTTATCCGCACTTGAGCTCCATCTGTTTAAACAAACAACAATAACTTAACGTTGGAGCTTTTGTGGTGCGTGGCGTGGCAGGTTTTTTTGTGTGCGTTGCACGTAAGTAAGCTCGTCACAAAGCAGGTGCGTCTCAAACGTCGGATACGGCACACTTTCCGATCGGCACGGTTCTGCGACTTGACCCGAACACAGCCGAAGGCAACGCCGCCTCGACCACGCGAGCCGGCCACCCGTCCGATTGACGACCACGTTGGCCGTTGCTTGGCTTTTTCTATGCCCAAGCACTGTTTTTGATGCTCCGCAACTCATGAATACTTGAATGGAAATGGAAAAAGTGACGAAATGCTGCGCTCAAGGCTGTATTCGCATAGTATTAATATTTATCCCTCAAAAATGGAGAGAAGAGATAGAAATTTTGATGCGATTCCATTAAATGTTTGTTCACCTTATTTCCGTTTGGTTTATCCCACATTTTTTCAGAAGCCGAATAGCCCTAAAACACTGGAAAAGTTTTTAAAGCATTGCTGGGACAAGTTTTGCCAAACGAGAAAAATGTCGACTGTTTTAGAGACGTAGAAAATTTATTACATGGCCGTTTTTTGAGAAGAGTTGTCACCGAGAAAGGAAAAAAATCTTTACATAATCAAAAAACCGCTATGCATCACATTTTCTAACACACTCAGTACATCGGATATAAAATTGAGTTTTTCTTAATTTTTGAGGGAGAAATATTGAAGATAGTTTGACCCTGCTGCGAATAGAGCCTCAAGAGATGATGAAATGATCAAATCTCATAATAGGGTGAATAAGCACCTTGCTTATGTATAACTGGTAGCTATACTCAAAACTGAACTCTTGAGAAGGAGGAAGGCTTGGGCCCCACACGTGAGGCGCCAGAAAAAAGTGCTGCGAATAGAGCCTCAAGAGATGATAAAATTATCAAATCCCATAATAGAGTGAACAAGCACCTTGCTCATGTAGAACTGGTAGCTATACTCAAAACTGATTTCTTGAGGAGGAGAAAGGTCTTGGGCGGCTTGGGCCCCACGTGTGAGGCGCCAGAAAAACGTGTGTTTCCATGGGAACGCTTGTCAAATGTGACAATTCTCTGATGTCAGAAACAAAACGTCGTAAGTCAAAACTTGACCTTGAAATTCTGCATGACGTCCCAGAAGAGAGAACGAAATATTTGAAACCCCATTCTCGATTCCATTGCATGAATTCTTACTTTCACTTCAGTGTGGGCCAGCTATCCGGATGAAATCTGTTTGGTACCGCTGACGCGCTGCTGGCTGCTCTTTTCGCCCTGCAGCTCACATGCACATAGCGGTTCCGGTAACAAAGCATTGCCGTTTCATTTGCTAGTTGCCATGTATATTCGTTTCGTTGCTGGCTTTTAAATCAAAACTGCCGGAAAAGTTTTTTTTATCGTCGTGTGTGAGGGATGCGCCTGAATTTCTCCCACTCTCTTGTTCTGCTTCCCAGCAGCTAGCAGTCTCGTCCGATATTCACCCTAATTATTATCAATCTTGGCAACCCTAACCTTCCCCAACGATTTCCGCGATCAATACATATGGGAAACATATAATAACGGGAAAAAGCAGCAATAATGGAGATATATAAAAAGCGCACTCACCTGAAGTTTGAGAACCACTTGACCAGCTGGGCAGTGTTGTTCTTATTGAACTTGATATCGGGAAAATACATTTTTAGTACCGCCGAGCTCGGATACCGAACCCAGAAGAACATTAGCTTGGCTTTCCTGAGATGCATCGGTGTCAATGTAGACGAGTGCTCAGGAGTTAAGGAAAGATTCGGCTAGATTTGGGATAAACAGAAAGCATACTCTAGTATAAAATGTCTGAACAGTATATATGCATCACGAAATCAAACTGAGCTAGTCCGTGAGAAAGACATTTCCAATATCCCGGACAAAGCTCAGTTTAAACCCGGTTGTATGCAACATTTCAGGTAGAAAACTACGACTGCCCCTCCTACAAATTTTGATTGATGTATGATACGCGATTGCAAATTTTATATAAATACGTCATTCCACAAAAATTCAACTAGTAATACTTCATTGCGAAAAAGTGTACGGCTCGAAGGGGATATTTTCAAGATTTCAAAAAAGGCGTATCAATTAAGACTTGTGATTACCACAGCCTTAAGTAAGACAGAATAAGTTTCGCTATAGCAACGTGAAAAAAACGTAATATTACTTTATACATAAGTGACTTCGTACACTCAGCAGGTCGTACTTTATACATGAAAGAGCGAAGAGCCTGCATTCATAATTTAGCAATTCATTTTGTTGTCGCATATGCGAGAAGAATCGAGAATCGTGGATTGAGACGTACGGGTACAATCTGAACGCGTGTGGAAATAATTAATAAGCGAGAGCGCGGGCGCGAAACTAGCAATTTCAGCAAAATGCAGCCTTATAACTTATTCTTTTTCTTACGTATTATAAGCACATGTTGTAGAGACACGATATTCTCATACTAAGACAAAAAAACATCAAAAATGCATAAAGTGATCTAACCCGCACGTCGCTAATAATAGATGTCATCGCAGCTCCCAACGAGGCTCCCAATCAATTTGCCTTCCCCTTTACCCCCCCAGTCCTGACCTGCATTTATCCTCAAAAGAAACTCCGCGCCGGGTTACTTTGTGCATAAAAAATCTCTCCGTTGCAGTCGGGCATCAATTTTTGATGCGAATTACACCACACATTATCTTGGGAACGGTACTGCTGGAGACAGGGTATATGCGGTTCACAGTCTATTTGGAGGCGAAATTTTTGAACAATTTTGTCAAGCTCGGATTCAATCAAAAGTAAAAGCAAAAAGGTGTCTGTTGAATGCGCTTTACGATAAAAAGCCCTAAATAATGCAAAAAGGGGTTTCCATTTTGCCACTTCCGTAATTTTACAATTATTTATTTTACTAAAGTGTCAAAGTCTGTTTGCAAAAAAGTTGTAACAAGAAGATGTAGAAGGAAATACATAGACCTGAAGGGATGTCCGAAAAATATGACTTGGTACTGGTATAAAGATTCCTGAATGGGTAATCATGAGCCCATTAATTTTGATAAATACAGAGAATGACATTAGGTAGAGTATTGATGTGTCAAAATATTGAAAAATCCATCTATTTTTCTCCAAAAATATGTCTAGTCTTGACCAAAAAATGAGCAGTAGCTGTTGATGAATGTTATACCAATGAAAAATTTCTCACAAGAATAACTCTCTAGGTTTTTTAGTTTTTCTTTGGATGCATAATAGCAATGAAACTGTAAAAAAAACAACATTTTGAAATGACAATAATAAGATTGAATGTCAAAATGCGTGAAGTTGGCTACCTAAAGTGAATTACTTGTGATTTCAACCTGACAAAGTGAAGTGTAGCAGCTGCAAGTCCCAGTGAATGAACTGCCAACTTGTCGTGATAAAAAGCCAGTCGGGCTGTCCAAATAGATTGTGAAAGGCATATATTTCCATGGATTGACAGCCGGACGGCATGCTACTAGATCAATTTGCTTTTTTGTGCGTCTCTGCATCGATTCGCAGAAATTAATACGTAAGTATGCCGCGTGGGCTTTGGGGTCGCGTATCGCATCATTAGAAAGAATAAAATGGATTAAATTATAAGGATTCTTATAGAGACGCTTAATCCCTACAACTTGACTTGTAAGGCAGTAAGGTCCGTATCTGAGCGCGGAAGACCCGCAAAGCCGTGATTTGAATTACGAGGGCGCATCGAGGGGGGCGAGGCATCAGGGGCAGACGTTTCATATATAATGTTTTGAGCATATACGTACATGGTGTGTACTAAGATTTTTACTAAAATCTTTGCATAAAAAGGATATAGTAGGCTGCATTCCGTCGTAGGAGATGTCCCCCGAGTTGCAGTCGGAATTTCTGTCGCCGTTGTCCATGTTCATGCCGCCGGACGGCGCCCTCAGTTGCCCGTAGTCGGGGGAGCCCCCGTGTTGGGCGGCGGCCAGCAGAGCGGGGTGAAGAAGCGTTGGGGGGTGATGAATGGGGGGCGATTCTCTCTCGATCTTGTGCATGCGAGGTGGGGATGACGATGCCTGCAAAAACATGTTCCGTTACGACCTGATTCAAGTTTACACATGAGTACATGCTGGCCATGAAACGCTCTTTGAATAATACAGGGCGATTGAAGAAATGCTTCCTAACGTCACCTCTGATTTTCAAAAATATGAAGAAAAACCACATGAAGCACACAAAGCCAAACTTTTTTTTTGTTTGATTAGTGACAACTACTAAATGACTGACACGACAATGATGTATCTTGCATCCAAAAACTGAGTTTGAAGAAATTGCTTCATTGGAAAATCTCCTGGGTACATGGTGATCAAGTGAGAATTCCCGCGCCAGAGCTCTTTCTTTCATTATAGATTGCAAATGGAAACATATTCCAAAAACAATTTTTTGCTAGATTTCAAAATTGAAAAGCTGGGCTACAAGGCTCCTAGGTGTGATCATTCACAGCCATCATCATCATTTACATCAGGCATCGTATACAGGGTGAGAATGGAGGGTGTGTTGAAAATGTCAATTTTTGAACCCTTCTTTTCATAAAAAAGCAAGTTTTTCTGATAAAATTGTTGGAAAGCTCACATGAACACATGAATAATTTCGACCCAACCCCAAGTGGGTCTAGACACTGACAAGGAGTAGTCGCTTTAGGAGCCAGCAGATAATTTTTTTTAAAGAATGATTTCTCAAGTGAATTTATACAGGGTGACCCAACGAAAACACAACAGAGGGGTTTTTGGGCATTTTACCTAATTTTTTTTTAAATCTCTGACAGGTCGATTTTTATACCGAGGGGGGACATCTGAAACATACATTGGCAAATTTCTATCTTCAGCCCCATCACCTTCAACCACCCCAATATCAAAATTTCAAATAACACTACCTACTTTGCCGTACATCAAATTGAAGAGAATCTGATTCTCTTTCTGAAAAAAATATTTTTAAAATTTTCAACCCTATTTTGCCTGAAATTCGCCAAGTGTCCAATTTGATATTCTTGACCTCTCAATTTTCTTCATTGCAGTCAATGTCATCCTGCACAGCATCGAGGAAGAAAATTTTGTGTGCCACCCAAATTCACCCCTTCGCTCCCCCTACCACAATTCTAAATAAAAAATGACACTATCTACTTTGTGAAACATCTCATTGAACGTGATTGAATTTTCTTCCTGAACAAAACTTTCCCAAAATCTTCAAAAATCCCCCTTTCTCTCCTAAAATACTGCAAATATTCAACGAATATTTAATCAATCGGCTGAGAGGTTGGAAATAAAAAAAAATTGTTTTCGGGAAAAGAATTTGATTTTCTACAATTCGATGTATCACAAAGTAGTGGTGTATTGTTGAATTTTGAAGTTGAGGTGGGAGAGAGCGAAATGGTGAATTTGGGTTTCCACCGAAAATTTTCTTCTTCGATACTATCTGAGATGACGCTGACTCAACTGGAGAAAATTGAGGGGTCAAAAATATAAAAAGAGACAGTCAAAAGAATTTTAGGAAGAAGGAGGATAGGGTTGAAAATTTTGAAAATCATGTTTTCAGAAAGAGAATGAATATTCTTTAATTTGATGTATCACAAGGTGGGTAGTGTTACATGAAATTTCGAAGTTAAGATGGGTGGGGGTGAGGGAGCTTGAGATAGAAATTCGCCAATGTATGTTTTACATCGACCTGTCCGAGCTTTAAAAAAAATGAAATAAAATTCCCAAAAACTCCTTTGTTGTGTTTTCATTGAGCCATAATGTATGCTTGTTAGTATACGCAACGAAAGAAGTAACGTGATTTCCTATACCTTTCAATTTTTCACCATTTCTACCTGCCTGATGCTGGAAATTTTGTTTATTCGTGATAATGGAAACAAAATTATGGGAATCAAATGACGAATATATAGTGACAATTTTGTATCGAATCTGTTGAAAGTTTAAAATCATCAGATAAAAGAAATGTCGCCAGTCATACAGCAGATTTCTGAACGTTAAGTGACAGGTTTCTTCACAATTTGATGGGCTGCTTAGATCTTACAGATTTGCCCCTATTACAGTAATAAAATCAATATTATCGGATGATTACGTGTTATGAAAGGAACAATTATATTTGTATGAAGCTTGCAAAAACAGAACAAAGCACTCATTTGTCGCCGGCAAGATGCAATTCTGTACTACAACCGCAATAAATTCCAAGCCAATTTTGAAACAATGAGACTTTTTATCTGGTGAACTTCTTTATTCCGGCAATAGTAGCCGTATAATAGCATGGCAGTCTCAAATAATTAGGGAATGATGAACTGTCCTTTATGAGATTCAATATTTATCTAACAAAGAGTGATAAGAAAAATCTCCTATGAGATTTTCTAAAAATATGCCGCAATGAATTTTTTGTGGAGAGGAGATTTTTCTTAATAATTTTAGAACGTTGTTGTTCTGTACTAAAAAAAATACTTTGTTGATTGGTTTGGTGAACGAACCTGCATCGCCATGTGGTGTCCATGACTTGGTCCGTGAAAGAAGGGGCTGTACGGTGAGAAAACCTGAGATTCGTGAAGTCCGGGGTTGGGGATCGCCACCGACGTCGGAAGGGAGACGGGCAACATCGGCGGCGGCTGGTGATATGGGGGAGGCCGTGGAGAAGAGCACGAGGTGGGTTCCATCGGCCCGGCCGGGCTCATGCCCATGCCGTCCTGCCCGAGGATGCGGCTGACCGTCCTGGGCGTTATCCTCGTGTCGGTCACCTTGTGCCGTTTCTTCTTCGGCGTCACGACCAGACTCAGCGCCTCGTTCTGCTCGGGGTTCTCCTGCTTGGACACGCAAAACGGATGGCTCATGCCGAACAGCGGCGCCTGGCTGATGCCCGGCGGCTTGGGCGGCTGGAACATCGGAGGCCTTATGTGGAGATCGTTGCTGGCTTTCTGCTGTTGCTGTTGAGCTTGCTGCTGCTGTTGCTGTTGGTGCAAGCTGTTCATATGCTGCATCATGGGCCCGCAAGGCCCCGGGCCGGCGGTGCCGTTGACCATTTGGCCGACCGCACTGCCGCCGGGTCCTGCAGGAGGCGGCGCCTGCGGCCGTTCGCTCACCTTAGTCCTCGGCGATTTCCTGTCGAGCAGCTGCGACGCCATCAGCAGGTCCTTGTTGAGTTGTTCGGCGGCGGTGGCGGCTTCCGTTTGCTTGCACCGCCTCTGGTGCACGAACCTGGAGAGTATCGAGTCGATGAGGTTCGACAGCGACGAAGTGATTTCGGTCTTGAGCACGTCCGCCAGGCCTTCGAGGTCCGAGCCGGTCGGCGTCATGTTTCGCATTATGTGCAGGCGGTCGGCGATGTTTTCGTTTGGTTTATGATGTTGTTGCTGCTGCTGCTGGTGCTGGTGCTGGTGGTGGTGTTGCGGCTGATGTGGAGGCTGCGGCTGCTGCTGCTGCGGCTGCTGCTGGACGTGGTGCTGTGGCTGGTGCGGATGCGCTGCTTCGCTGTTCATCGCTGTCATGGCGGCTTCTTTGGCCAAGCGCGCTTCTTGTTCCATCAGGAATTTGTGGCTCACGCCTAGGTACATGGCGGCGGCGTTGCTCATATGCGGATGGTCGTGCAGCAAGCCGTTGTGGAAAGGCGGCCCCGGCGGGCTGATTTTCAGTTTGCTCACCTGCTGTGCCAGCGTCGGCGTCGGCTGGTTCGTGATGATGCTGCTGGGCGGCGTGTTCGTGGTCACCGGCGAAGGCGGCGCCGAACGCTTCTGGCTCGTTTCACTATCACTGGGAATCTCTTCGATTTCTTGGCTCTCTTCGGAGCCCTGCTCAACGCGCGTGCACAGCTGCATGTACTTCTGCTGCATCTCCGCCAGTTGCTCTTGCATCGTCCTCAGCTGCGACTTGAGCAAGTTCTTTTCGACGCGCTTCTGCCTTATCGGTTCCGCCGCCGCGGCCGCTTCCTCCTCGTCGTCGTCGATGTACCTTTCGGCGTTGCTGTCGTGCTGCTGGGGCTGGTACAGCTTCCTCTTTTTACAGCCGTTCACTTGCGGCGGCGCCGGACTGGACCGCATCCCCGACACTATGTTCTCCACGCGCGCCTTCTTGGCATCTTCGGGTTTGGCGGGACTCGAGGGTTCGACTTTCGGCGACGGCAGCGATTCCGTCTCCATGCCGTTGAGCGCCTCTTCCATCAGCTCGGCCTGCTGCCTGTCGCCCACAACTCCCGCCTCGGCCAGGCACTCCTTCATGGCTGCCGCCACTTCCACGTCGTTCCGCTCGTGGTCCGCCTTGGGTTCGTTGTTGTTGTTGTTGATGATGTTGTCCTGGCCGTTGCGCATGTCGTGTTCCAACGCCAGCAGCTCGTGCTTGCGCCCCTGCAGGATGTCCCGCAGCATGTGGTGGGCCAACTGCTCCCCGGAAGGCGGACTGCCGCCGTCGCAGCGTATCACCGAGTCGAACTTGCCGGCACCGTCCGCCGAGTCCTCCTGGCCTCCGCCGTTTTCCGGCTTCTGCCGGCCGAGCAACTCGTTGAGCATCTTGGCGGGCGCGAACCCCGGTCCGAAGAGACCGAACTGTTGCTGTTGCGTAAAAATTGCGCCGTATAAATTACTACCGCCACCGAGAAAGGTCGGACGCGAACTGAAATTCGGTATGGACGAGTACGAGTTACGCGGCTCGCCGGCGTCTACACGCTGTCTAGTTCTTTTGGTTTTCTTCAGGAGCTTATCTGTGTACAAACCGAACTCTGTCTCCTCCTCCGATGACATCATAAGTTCCAGCGTTATTGGTCGTTCCGGGCCCCCCTCCAGAAATGTGCGTCCCCACTTTAAGAATAGTCGCCCATGTCAATACCTGAAACAGAAACGTGCATTTCAGACAGAGTGCGGCTTTCGGTCACGGTCGCTGCCATAGCCGGCCCAGCAGTATAGCTGGATGCCGGGCTCGCCTCGAGAAAGAGGGGCTTCTGCAGCACCTGCGGACGCACAACAACTGTTGATCGACGCAGGGGCGGATTCGCACGAGCCCGTCTTTCCACCGGCATTATATACAAAACATTCATCAAACGAGCTTTGAGCTTTGCACAAGCACAACACTCACTCCTTCAAACTTTATACAGTTAGGTATGACAACAATAACAAAAAAAAATTGCATTCTTATCGAGCATTTCTTGTAACAACACTCAGCTGTTGAAATCCTAACAAAGTGGCGAGCGAAGCTAATCAAAATTCTTAAATTCAAAACAGAGAAAATAAAATTTCGGTGCTTAATTTCGCGAGCAACCCTTTGGCGGATGCGCCAGCTAAACCTTAGTGAAAGTAAGGTAATCAGCTAAGTAGTCATAGGTTTTGACAATTTAATTTCGATATATTTTTTTTTGTGATGACTGACATCAGCTAATTTAATTTTACACTACGTGTATATGCAAAATGTGTCTGCGAAAAAGCTTTACGTACTGGTGGATGAGCTACCAGCTTTTGAGAACAGCCGTCGAAATTATACTGGCTATCATATATACTCGTAATTATGCTTGTTTAGCAATAATTCTCGTACTTTCATTCATCAAATTACAAAACAGAATAGAGCTTGAAATATAGTATACATACTGTATAGAGTAGTAAGTGTAGTATAGTGTAGGTATTATGTAGGTGCAAGAATGTTAAGAATCCAAAATACCAGCCTCTTATTGCTTATTTCATGGTAATCAGGTGAATTTACTGACCATATTTTTTTTTCTAGACAAAAAAGAGATTAGGCAAGTACCAGTAATCCAGTATGGACAGAGCATGCATGAAACTGTACATTTTATTTGACGAAATTGTAAATAAAAGGAACTGTGTAATAATTACTAATTGTAGATTTGCGAATTTTCGTTGGCGGAAACACGTTAATTATTCGAAAGAAACAATTTGCCTACACTTTGACCTTCGCTACTATAATTATCATGACCTTGCAACGACTTTATTTTGCAACTGGGATAAGCGAGAGAAAAAAGATAGGTATATCGTGACAGAGTGGTAATGAGAGCTTTGGGGATTTTTCTTTGTCGTCCATATGGCTTGAACGTATGAGAAGTATAAAGAATAATACTCTTTATGAATGAATTGAATATCATTATTCAGGAATAAGCTGGATGGAGACTCCGACTCTGGAGTAAGCGATGAACCCGTACAATTGGCGGAGGAGCCGCATCGAAAGCTCGCCAGATTCACCGCGAAGCTGCTGGACTTTCTAAAGCTCGCGTTCTGAAGAAACATTCAGTTCTGAGTGTATTGTTCGATAATATTTCCTACCATCTGAAATTCCCTAGAACGTGTGTGTGTGTGTTATTTTTTATTTAGGCCTTGATCAGAGATCTTTTGCCGCGAAATTTCAGTATTTTGGCATAGATTTTGTAGTTACAAGTCAACTATTTGGTTCTGGTTGCAAATTGTGAGAAATAGTTTCACAGTGCGATCTGGCTTTCATTGAAGAAGGCCAAATAAGCAAATGATGTTTCACGATAATTCTGTGCGAGTGTGTGTAGGTAATTGGTGGGCAGATGGATCCCTAGAGATACTAGTCTAGTCATTAGTCTCTTACGCGGGCCCTCATGCATTTTGTTGCAAGAAAAAATCAAGTGGTTCAAGTCACAAACGATTTCGCTATCACAGTCGCATGCATTTCATGGACATCCGCAGTATATGTATTGAAGAGGAAAGGGCTTAGTATAGGACCTTGTGGAATGCCCTGTGAAACGATTCTAGGCCCATGAAGGCAGTTGTTGTGATCTCTAACGAAAATGTTCCTGTTGGTGTAAAGTTGATAATTGCGGCTACCGCATTCGATGGGTTGTCCAAATCAAACATTTTTTCCTTCAGCAGATTCAAGTTCACCTAGTCAAAGGCTCCTTCTATATCAACAAAGAAGCACATCATGTATTTGTTTTGAAAAAAAAAGTGTGCTGTACATTCGAGATTATCTGTGCTAGTGACTCATTTGTCTCTTTTCCGCGCCTGAAACCGAATTGATTATTTGGCTTGCGGTTTTTATTCTCTAAATAATACTCCAACCTTAATTTGATCGACCTTTCAAACGTTTTTGTCAAGAATGACATCAGGGATATGGGTCTATAGGAAGAAGCCAGTTCTTTGGGTTTGTTATTTCTAATAATTAAACACACCCCTTTTTCTTGAGCTGATCACAAAAGTCATTTTTGAGCCACCAGTCGTTGAAAATTTCAAGGAATTGTATCTTTGTACCAATCTATTCAAAAGTGCATAGGAAAACTGATCGCGACCAGGAGCTGAGTTGTTCACATTTTTCATGACCATTTACAGTTCGCTCATAGAAAATTGTATCAACTACTCTGCATAATTAGGGGCTAACCTACTTGAAACACTCTCAATTAGATTTTTTGGATGAGGATGGCGTGTTTGCTTTGAGCTTTTATTGGAGATTCTTTTGACAAAAGCCCATATTTGCGACAAAGGAGTGTTTTTGTTTAGTTTTCTCAAAAAGTCGTTGCAAGAATCTCTACATTTCATTTTAAATAGACGTTTAGCTTCAGCGTTGATTTTTTTGTATGCAAGAAAGTTTTCAAAGTTGGATGCTTTCAGATATTTATGCAAAGTTTCTTTTCTGATTTTGGAAATGATGGAACATTCTGTATCCCACCATAGAGGTCTTTGTACCTTTGTGGTAAAAACCCTAGTTGTTTGCATTGATTTATCAGCGGCCTCTGTTAACGATGTGATAAGAAAGTTGATTCTTTCGGCATTGTTGCGAAACCTGTTGGCGTTGGAGAACTTTTCTGTAAGAATTTTGCCAAAGAGGGTCCAATTCGCACTTTTCTCTCTCCATTTCCTGGATGGAAATTTAGTGTCGATGGGTGAGTTAATTTCAACAGAAGTTTCAACAGGAAAGTGATCGGATCTATGAGTATCTTGCAAAATTGCCCACGAGGTTTCATCTGATAAAAAAGAAGGTACAAAAGTCAAGTCAATGCATGAAGAATCCTGAAGAGGAGAGCCAAGTCTCGTGGGGGAGCCAGTGTTCAAATTTAGTAAATCAATATCTTCCAAAGCCTTAATAAAATCCCTGCCTGCAAGGTCTATTGCTCGAGATCCCCAAAGCCTGTGATGGGTGTTGAAATCTCCACAAATCACAACTTTGTTCCCTTATTGATGAAAAATGTAAGACCAGTCTTTAGCATCAAGGTTAACTGTTGGTGGCCTATAGAGAGAAATTATTTCAATTCCTGTTTCATCCAGTCTCACCCCACACAATTCGATGTTTTTTTTAGTGGAATTAGTTAAATTTAGCCGTGTGTACTTGAGTTTGCAGGAGACTAAGATGGCAACACCACCTTTGCCATTATCTCTATCCAAGCGTATTTCTTGGAATCCACGAATATTTATTTGGTGGTTAGGTTTTAACCAAGTTTCTGAAAGTGCTATTAAATCATAGTTTCTGGTTTGGAGAAGGTTCAACAGGTTTGCTTTGTTGGCAAAAAACAAGCGTATATTCCATTGTAATATATCAATTGATTCAATAGTATTAGTGTTAGTACAACATGTCAATATCTTCGGTGTCTTCGTCATTGGAATCAAATTGAAGTTGTTCATCATCACACCTTACACCTTCGATAGCTTTACTTATAATTTGAGAAACATAGGACCTGATGCCAAATTTATCGGTATTTTCTTCTATAATGGTGTTTGGAAGAATTTTAAGAATGGTATCTGTTACGAATAATTGAAACACTGGATAACAGGGAAGATGTACGGTTCTACTACGAATCTTACATAGTTGATCGAAACCCACTTGGGCAAATTAGTACCTTTAAATGAGACCGTTACCATTTCTCTGGGTATCATTTTTGTTGTGCCATCATTTTGATTCACCCTCCTATGAAAACGCTTCGCTTCTACCACTTTTTGTCCTTCAGTTTTGATTTCTCTAAGCAAATACTCTTCATTAAAAGTAGTATCCTCTCCTCCAAGAATACCTTTCCGTTGTACATAGTACTTAGTAATGTATACCACTAAGTTATTCTCTTTGATAATTTTGTTTTCGATTAGCTGATTAGCTGCCCAAACTTTCGAGAATTCAACTTTTACCTTGTTGCGACCAACGGAATTAATGACATTGCTGCATCTACTGGCACTGCCCATCGAGTGCAAAATATGCCCTATACGCATGGGATGCAGTCTTCCGATGTTATTTTCCAAAAATTCAACACATACCCAGTACGGCCCTGCCTCGGCTTCTTCATACCTGTTCGATGTATCATAATGTTTTTGCTCCGACCTTGTTATCTTGTTGCCTTTTTCTTCGTCTACTGCGATCCGATTTTCCATATTTTTCGTATTTTCCTGCTATTCCTCTCGATTATCTGGCACTGCTCCCCCTCCAGGGTCGATCGGGGGTTCCCCCTCCGCCTCCTTCACTCATTTTCCGCACTCAAAATACCCCGAAATCACCAAAATTCGGCAGAAATATTCAGCAGCGAAAAATAATTGGTACCGGCACAAAGCTAAATAGCGAACTGTCCTTAGAACGTGAAATACAAACCGAACTATAGAACAAGGAAACACTAGGATGAAGGGAGCAGGGAAACGTTCTTTGCACGAAGTTACTATAGTCCAGGGCTGTTACATGGACTGTTTGTTTTGTGATAAAAGCACAAAGCTTGGTATGAGTCGTCTTCATGATCAACTTTTCAAATGCAGACATGTCGCCACGCCAAATTCAATTAGGGGCGCCTAGGACTCCCTTGAAAATTGAGCTTGCAGGAACCAACAGCTGATTTGACATTCCTGCAGATATATCCCTCGGTGCTTGGCTTGGTACCGCATGCCCTTCCAGGCTACAACCAGTTGAATTTCAAATCTTCCATGAGCTGCTTTGGGCTTAGCTAGATTCATGTTTCAGAAGAAAATTGGGAATGTAAAAAATGTATAGATTCATGCTGCATAGATTCAGCCAACGAGGTGCGAAGCACCGAGGTGTGTAGTGCAGGAACGTCCATTTAACGAGGTGCGAAGCACCGAGGTGTGATTCGGGCTTTGCTTTATAAAATAGATGCATTCCTTTTGCCATCAGTCTCACATATCCTCACTTTTCACCTAGTGGTGCCTTGCTAGCTCTGCTCCTTAGCTATTTCTTCCCTGTTCTCTCCTAACTGAGATGAGGCGTAATTGAGATTGTACGATGTAGGGTAAAAGGAAAGCGCTATTGTCTCAAGGACCTAATATTCTTCTAATTATTTTTGAGCAACAAAAACTGCGATTGATTGATACAAAAACGCCTAAAGCATCGGTGAGATTCCAACTCGCACCTTCATTATCCTCCCTTCGTACTAACATTCCCAATATTTCATTAGCCAATGGCGATTCGCGGATTCGAACGCGAGCATCGATTTATCCAGTGAATTTTTCATGAGCCAGTATGCGCCGCTTGACCCCCGGCTCTGATTGTCTCCTGCCAAAGGATCGCAACGTTTTTCTGCATTATGCAGAAAAATTCGCCAAGAAACGGATTTCTTGAAATGCTCTTCAACGTGTACTCCAAGCACACATTCAAAAGAATCTCTTGAGCATCACAATAGGAAACTGCTTATTGTGTCTTTTTTTCCGCGCGAACAAAGCCATCGAAACGAGTATTTCACCTTAAATTCACATAAAAGGCGCCTCGAGGAAGGGTTGTTCCGCGTTCCGGCGGTATAAGCATGAATATGTCGCCTAAGGAAAAAGTCGTGAGAAAATTCGTGGTAATAACACGACGCAACTGCTAACTGGTGACTTCCTCATTCGGGGCTTATTATTGCTACGACGAGGGCCACCATCCAGCACCATATACCACCACCTGATGTGTCTTATTCATTAAGAGTATATCACCGGTGGGAACTTGTGCATTATGTTGCCTCGGCGCGCGGGTGCTCATTTCGCGTGACCAACCGGAAATGCTCATGCAATCGCCGATCTATCGGTATTGTACACGGCGCGGTAGATGTCGTGACGTCACCGCTCCGGAAGTCCATCTTACCATATGCCACCTTGTTATTATATTGTTTATGCGTATCCTAATGCAATTCGACTTTTTGTTCTTAATTATACACGGCACACCTGCGCTTTTTTTTCGAGGATATGGGGAGAGATATTTAACAGAAGGATCCTTATCCATCTGGATAACCACACTGGTGGTTTTATGTCGTTTTATTTAGAAACCTGTTCAAGGTAGCATCGTGAGTTCTTTCGGAGTGTCGTTTACGCGAGTGCAAATCTGTCGAGCTTTTGGCCAAGTGAGACAGTAACGTATTCTCACGAAAAGCAAGACTAAAGTTTCTGTTCAAATAGATGGGAGAGAATTTGTGTCATGATAGGTTTTCTTCTGAGTGCTATCAGCGCCGCCCAGAGTTCTAGAAAAGCCATTATCTTAAGTAGCAGTTACGCTGAACCGGAAACTGAAACCGAGTTATAATTCGATAAGACAACCAAGATTCTCTGCTCCCTAATTTGTGTGTGTGGCTTTGTCCCTGGGTATACGTGTTTATCGGCGGCGCAAGGTTGGCAACAATTCAAGACACTTTCAAACACTTAGACCTGAATAACCATTATCAATCCTTGCGCAAACACATACGATTCGGTTTGGGAGCTTTTAAAACTGGTGATGTATGGAGCTTTGCGCAAAATGTTGCATTGAATTTCGAACAATGAGTGATGAAAGTCTAAAAATAAAATCGTCAAAACTCGTTCCTTTCACCGGCCGCATATCAGCAGCCACCCGCAGGCAAACTTCAAAGTGTCAGTCCGTGGCCCTGAACCTTTTTCAGAGTGTCGCTCTCGAGTCAAAGCTCGCCCAATTTTTGCAGTTCATTTGTCCGCGACAAAGTTGAGCACTTTACTTTGGGGCCGTCATCATCATCATCATCATCAACATCGCACGTATATAAAATCATTAGCTTTTGAATAATTCGTTTTTGAGGGGGAGACTACGGTGATACAAAACGAAGAGAGAAAGAGAGTGGATGCGGAGGAGAGCATCATCGTATATACCACGCAGACCGTCGATTATCCGACTGATGGACACCCCAGTGCGTCGCACTATTGTTATCTATTGCTCGTCTTTGGCATCGAGGAGAGCGCCGCCAGTGCCATATGGCCCTTGAGTGTACTTTACTGGAAATTCTCACAATATTTCACCATCTGTCGCGTGGATTCGTTGTCTTATCTGGATAAATTACAAGCCGCCTTATCGTGATGCGATACTGCCATGTAGGTGTATGTTTAATTGGGGCCATTATACAAGTAAAAAAGCTCGACTTTCACACGTTTCACGATCGAATATATCACACACTCAAATTCTGACAAATATAAAAGCTTCAGGAGTTCCCAATGTAAGTAGTCTCTTTCAATATCTAGGGCATTATTCTCAATTTCGTTCTTCAATTAACGTTTATCGATATAATTTCATTATGCATGGGGCTCATTCTGGAATTTGTGAGTTCAGTTTCCCTTTCCTGCGTTTGATATTTCAATTTCATCATAACAATCTTCTCAACAACAATACAGAGTGTTGAAGAAACAAGCACCAAGGTCTAAATAAGCATGGATAGGGAGCTGGTGCCTCAAAACTTACGTCATAAGGTACATGATTTTAACCCTGTAGGTCTAATCTGTTGTCTATTGCTTTGTCTTACATGTCAGACCGGGAGCTTTAGGCTGGTATGGGTCTGTCAATTTTCGAAAAAATTACTAAAAATTAACGTCACAAGATACATGAATGAAACCAACTGGATTTTGTGTGGGAACATCTCCTTGATCAAAAATCTGGTGGGAAGACAAAATTTTTGGGGGCTTTCGGTCCATAAGACAACTTTGAAATTTTCTGAAAAGGACCAAAATTTATCAATTTTTTCACAGGCGTTTTGTTGAGTTACTCACCAAGTGTGATATATATTTGTAATCAGGATGAAAAACGGAATCGACTTCCATGTTAAAATACAGGGTGTACGATTTGAGAAAATTTTTTCAATGTTGCACCCTGTAAGCGATGTACAATTAAAAATTTTTGTGGACAGATTCGAAACCTGCGTAAAAAATCATGTGAGAATCGTTTTTCATTCCTAAAATTATGCCAAAGGAGAAGTCTCCAGAAGGAGGTAAATTTTGGCCTTTTTTGAAAATTTCAAACTTGTCTTATGGATCGAGAGCCCCCAAAAATTTTGTCTTATGACCCAATTTTTGATTGAGGGGATGTTCCCACACAAAAGCCCGTTGGTTCCGTTCATGTACCTGATGACATGAATTTTTGACATTTTTCGAAAATTGACAAGCCTATACCAGCCTGAAGCCCCCGGTCTGACATGTAAGACAAAGACATTTTTAACAACCTTATCAACGCACATTAGACCTACAGGGTTAAAATTATGTACCTTATGACGTAAAGTTTTGAGGCACCAGCTCCCTGTCCAGCAGTTTTCACCCCACCATGTGGGTCACAGTAAGCGAATACCTTGTCAAAACCATCATTAGTCTCGGAAACATCACCGGTGGCGGGTCTTATATTTTTCACTCAACGCTTGAACGTAGAATTTTTCAAATGTTTTGTCCAGCATGGTATTTTTTCAAGAATTTTACATACAATCTCTCTCCATAATCAAAGTATCCTTCATCTGTCCCACTAACAGTCAGTTCCACAAAAAAGATGATCAGCGATCAAGGCTGATTGCAGATTATCTGAACTTTTTTCAGCTGAACGCTAGGCAATTCCCCACAAAAAATGCCTGAAATATGTACTAGACCCATCATCTTTTCATTATTGAGGGATAAACCAGCATTTTTATTGATGAGTCAGCTACAAATTGACAAACAAGAATCGCGAATCAACTAATCTCGTATTATCTGTTTTGTGGAACCCACGGTAAGGGTAAGGCCCTATTTTCGGAAACGGATCACATCCATGCCACGTCGGGCTGTGGCTGGTTGGAATGTTTGTTTCTAATGCGATGGTTGGCTAGGTCATGTGATTCATATCATACCCCGTTTCCAAAACTAGGGCCCTCTATTTAGTAAAAATCGAAAACTATACCTATGTCAAAAAATTTAAAAATGAAACTTTGAGAAGCTATAATAACTCAGCCAAAAAAAAAATATTTCTGATTAGAACAAAACTCGGCTTCGGCGTATTTTCCTAAGGAGAATCTTATTTTCAAACCTCTTCACATTAGTATGGTAACAACCCATTACCCCAAACCGAGCCGCTGGGTGGCTCAGAAGAATCAGAACTAGAGTGCTTTCATCAAAATAACCTTGGACGAACCAGGGTTCAAACGGCGCCAGCAACTTATTTTCTAAGCATAAATTGAAATGTAGATACTAATTTTATCGTTTAGTAGCAGACCATACAGGGTGTTTCAGATTTGAATCGTGCCCTTCCAGGAAATGATGGGAAACATCAATAGAAGTAGACTTTCTCAAAAAAATATATGTCAGAAATGAATAATAACGGAGATATAGGCGTTCAAAATTGAGCTTGAAAAATCGATTTCTCGTCATAACTTAGGAACTTCTTGACCGATTTTGTTCAAATTTGAAACGAAGCTTGCTAAAAGAAGTCGCTATCTAACGATAATAACAATAGACACATTTCTGAATTCTACGTTCAATTTCAAAGAAAAAGTTACTTTTGCGAAATTTTGATTAGAGGCTTCGTTTTCAAGATTTCAAGAGCCAAAAAAATGTTTTTTCTGAAAACTTCTCGTTTCTTAGAAAAACTTATGGATGGTTGAGCAACTTGAAACACCTAGAAAACCTATTTTAATAATGGAATCATTAGTTATCTTGGATTTTAATTTGTAGGCCTTTGAAAGTGGTGTTTTCGAGATGTTTTTCGAAGTTTCAATTCAACCACAAATATCTCGAGAACGAAGGCTCTAATCGAAATTTTGCAAGTATAACTTTTTCTTCCAAATGTAACGTAGAATTCAAAAATATGAACAATTCACCAAATTATCTAAGGGATTGAAAAATAGGGGTGAAAAAGCGGAGACACTCCCCATTATCCACGCCCCTGAAAATTTTTGATGGAACGCGTACTGTTGTTCGATACAGACTTATTTCACTGAGCTTTAATTCAAATTGGTGCAAAATCGGTTGACCGCTTCCAAATCTATGACGAAAAATCGATTTTTCAAGTTCAACTTTGAACGCCGATATCTGCGTTGTTATTCGTTTCTGATATATTTTTACGAGAAAGTCTACTTCTTTTCAAGTTTACCATCATTTTCTGAAAGGACGCGATTTGAATTTGAAACACAAATTTGAAATTTGAATTTGAAACACTCTGTATAGTAGAAGATGAAACCCCCTCTGGTGTAAAAAATCCCGTCAACTTTTTAGTCGCCAAAATACGTTTTTCTTATAGTTTTTCTTGAGCAATTTATTTTTTCATGGGGTATCCCTCATCTTAATTTGGTGAATTATGGCGTGGAACACCTTGTATAATTTACTAGATGTAAAAGCCACCAACCCGAGGTGCGAAGCACCGAGGTTTATTGCGAAACAAGGGTAACCAACGAGGTGTGAAGCACCGAGGTGTATAGCGCAGAAACGGCCATTTAACGAGGTGCGAAGCACCGAGGGGTATGATATAGTAAGAGATGTAGGCACGCATAAAACGGCAAAGGGTCATGAGAAGCTCTCTAGTGTCAAAGGAAATAACTCACCAGCTAAGCAATAATTTCGCTAACTGATGAATCAATAACTCATGAAACTTCAAACAAGTGAATATGCCCTCACGGGCGTGATGGCGTGAAGCTCGGTAGCGCACTTCTCTTTTGAAGGATCAGTGAATGCGAGATGTTATAACTATGCGATTTTGCCTAGCTAGGTACTCATGACTATGAGCTATCCATCAAGAGTATGCTGAAATGCAGGAGGTGAAACACATACTCATAATAATGAATGTTTCGAATTCCCTAGTTATGCGGCTTGTGATGACATGACACCCAGTTATCAAACAGAAAGTGATTTTGATGACCTATTGATAAGAAAGATTTTTTTTTCACATCAACATGTCGATTATTCATTGAATAGGTAGGTATCTATCTACATTCACATTATGAATTCAAACTATGGATCCAGGGGTCTTATCGAAGTAAAGTTTTTGTCAAAAGAAACTTCAAATACTTCAACTTTCAAATAACTGAATGGTTGAATGGTTCAAGAGCTTGGCCAAAAATGAACCAAACCCTGGAAATGATTTGTTATACCGGCTGAGTTTTCGGTCATACTTTCTATGTACCATGTAGAATGACATATTAAAATTCTTGAAAATTCTCATTCCATGATAACTCTTGTGGCATCCCAAGGTCCCTAGTCTTGGAATTTTGTTGCTATTTTTGAACAACTCTGTGGTAATTGGCCCTACGACAAAAATATTTATTCATGAAATTGCTTCTCGGCAAATTTCCCATAAAAGTGTATTGTACTGAATTCGTTGCTTTGTGATGACTCGTTTTTAAAGCACAGCCTTCGGAAACACACCCTAAAAATGACTAGAAGTTCCTAGTCTGGTTTTATAAAACAAGCTATAGTTACAATGAAATAGTATCACTTCTTTAAATAACCATGATAGCTTTTTGATTAAATGAATTTTTTTCTGAAATGTCTCCTGTATAATTTTGAAACATCAAGTATCAAGTATTGTTACGAGGACGAGCGGCGATTCTGGAGAACACGCGATCTTTCTAGACTCTTCCCATTGGGTCGCGGAGCTCAAGACATTTCCAGAATATACGCGATGGCTTGGCTATTGGAATAGATGGGGAGATTTCAACGGTCGATCAGAAAACATCTGTTCATTTTGGCGGAGGCGCCGGCTTCACCGCACGTTGGAATTACACGCGAAAGGTGTAAGATTTTTCGGGAGTTGCCTAGAAATCGAATGCCGGGTCACTGTGGAATTTGCTGGAGAACCCACGGAACATTCAACAAGCGAGTCCGGATAATATACCTGTTGGCCGAAAACAGACACTGTTAAAACATAAAAGTGTTGAGATTAAACGGCATTTGAAAGAAAGAGGTTCACTGAATAACTTTTTTCTTGTTTTTTTTTTGAGAAAACGGACTAGAGTACTATACGAAAACTACGAAGAACTGTCCGGAGTCATCTCAAATGCCGGTGGCGTCATCGTGCCAAAGTTTCAATCTGGTCATATTATTATAATATGTTTTCGCGATGGAAAACTCTGCTCATTTATCATACTTGCGGCCGCAAAGCATAATACAACTGGCAAAAGTCAAATAATTGAGTCTAATAATTGCAGCGCGGTCGAAAAGCTCATTTAATATCCTGTGACCGTAGACCGACGTCGCTCCTGAACAAATCAAAGTGTGCAGCAGCCCAAGCCCATGCACGAGACCGGAGCCCTTGCTGAGAAAAAGCGGCGTAAAGGAAGTGCGTCGTAATGAGGAAACAAGGGAGCTAAAAGGCAAATCAGACGAAGACGGAATGCTGCGAACAAGATAAAGAGAGTCGTTAAACGGCACTAATTGATACATTTAAAAATATAATATATATTGGGGGCTTGAGAGTGAGTCAACCACACGACCACGGGTTCCAGCCGGGCCAGGGATATCCCGGCGAGATATTGCACTGGGACTTATCCAACCGCGCGCTCTCGAGTCATGTGCATTTTCTAATCGTCTTATCGAAAAAATGCTTGACATTTCAAAGCATCTGCAAAATTGCGTTCAACCGCAAGATTGTTTTAAATAGGTTATCGTTATCGTTGCGGTATACACTTGACGTTTCTCTAATTCAAGCCGGTAAGTACAAAGGATTCTGGAGTAAAGCTGGCGCGAGTAGCGAAATTTTAATTTTGTATAGGTTTGCCTACCTACTTCAATAAAGATATATTTTCTTCTCACTCATCTCGTACTATTAAGCGCATATTTTCGTGAAGATCTCTACCAGACCGGTTATATGAAATCTCGACGTCGCGACACGTTTCATTAATTTAAAACACAGATGCGGTTCGATTATGCTACGGTGCGCCTCGCGTGTTTGAACGTTCTCGCCTTTTGACAAAATTGTGGTGTTCGGCCCGCGAGTTTTTCCTTGTGTTTTTTGAATAACGTCCTGGATGATCCACTGAAGGGATAGATCGCCTTCCCATCATTCACGGTCTACCGGAAAAACGGCTGAGTCCAATTTATTTTTCAAAACTTGCATGAATTTGTTATAAGCAGGCACATTATTATCTTATCGCACCGACAACAAAAAGGCCGCTTCTTCCTATAGTGCTTTTTGCGCTATAGGAATGGACTGTTGTTGTTTATATACACGAAAACTATTTTCTATTCTTGTTGATTGAACAAATCTTCAATCAAAACTAAGGCCCTGGTCACAGGAGCCAAAAAACTCAAAATGTCACAACCCCAAAACAGAAATAACTCCCAACAAAACTCAAATTCACCAAACAAAAACCTATCGTATTCTAGCGTAGCTTCAATAAATACAATGTTTCCAAGCAAGGACTTGGCCATAGTCCTTGATGTCGTAGATAAACTAAAGTTAAGAGACTACGTAGTACCAATCAGCAAGCTTGTAGGTCCAAAACAAATCACATTTGCATCACGAATCTCAAGAAACCGCATCTGCATATTCTTGTCAACCAAACAGAATGTCGATGAAATCGTGAATAACCACGGGAAAATTGAGATTGAGGGCAAAATTGTGACAATTCGAAGACTTATTTCACCGGCTAAGAGAATCATGCTGTCCAATGTTTGCCCAAACATTCCCCACGAGCTCCTCGAGAACGCTTTGAGAGATGTTGGCTGCGAACCAATGTCAAACATGACATTTCTCAGAGCCAACATCGAAGATGACGAACTTTCCCACATTTTGAGTTTCAGACGCCAAATTTACATCAAGCCAAATGAAGATCTTGAGCTTCCCTCATTTGTGACCATCACACAAGACAACACCGACTATAGAATTTTCATTGGCACGGGTGAAATGCTCTGCTTTTTATGCAAAGAGCTGGGCCACAAAGCCGACCAATGTCCAAACTTGAATATGTCCCAAACAGAACCTGAATCTCCTCCACTGCAAAACCGAAACACAATCGAAACAATAGCTGACATACACTCAATAATAAATGCTGACGATCAACAGATTACAGAAACAAACCATTCTACGGTAACAATTGTAACTGAAAATTCAAAAACTCCTCTCTTCTCTACCGAAAAACCACCAAACAAAAGACCAGCATCATCTACCCTCAACAGCGGATCTACCGAAAGTTCTCCACAGGGATCCCCTCTACCAAATGACGACCATACTGGGGATTTTCAGTTTGCTAAACCGAATTCCAAAAACAACAGACACAAACTCAAATCAAAAAAAATCAAAAAATCTTCTTCCATAGAAAACGTTTCACTAACTTCCAAAGAAAACACAGAAACAATAAAACAAACGATACAGGAAAACCCAAGCAAATACATTCTCACCTCAGACCAATTCGAGTCCTTCATTGAACAATGCACCAATGGTAAAGATCCACTAAAAACAGGTCTTTCCTTCACTGACAACATAGTTGGTCTCATCGATATGATGAATGACATTTACCCCTGCCTAACAAACCGACATGCGAAAAGCAGATTCACAAGAATCTGCAATAAGTTGAGCCAGTCTGCTGACAATGTTGAAATATCAGACCTCTCTCAGTTTTCTATTGATCCCAGCGATTCTGAGCGATCCGAATACTGAAAACCACCACTCAACCTAACAACAAACAAAAATGGCGTCTGTGATTCAATGGAATTGCAATGGTTTTTACACCAGATTCACTCATATCCAACGCCTGATCAGTGATCACAACCCCTCAGTACTATGTTTACAAGAAACAAACTTCAAAGGCAACCACAGCCCTTCATTAAAAGGGTACAATACTCTCACAAAAAACCGAATCACTCAACAAATTGCCAGCGGTGGTGTCTCAATTTCAATCAAGAAAAATCTACATCATGAGGAAGTTGTTATCTCAACTAATTTGGAGGCAATTGCTGCCTCGGTTTGGTGTCCCAGCAAAATCAACATTTGCAACATATACTTACCTCCAAATACAAATCTCGACTCCAATGAACTGGCCAACCTAATCACCCAAATCCCCCCTCCATTCATCATAGTCGGCGATTTTAATGCCCACAACATTATGTGGGGATCACACTCCAATAGTCTCAGAGGAAGAGAAATTGAAAACCTATATCTCAGAAATCCGTCCTTATTTTTGCTAAACAACGGCCAACCTACTCACTTCAATTCATCATCCGGCAGCTTCTCTAGCATAGACCTTAGTTTCAGCGATCCACGCAGTGGCCCCGCCCTGTGCTGGACAGTTCTGCCAGAACTATATGACAGCGACCACTTTCCCATTGCAATTTCTTATCGAAAAAACAACCTCAGTGACCCCAATAAACCTTTTGAAAAATGGAAAGATAAAGGAGTTGATTGGCTGGCTTATCAAGAAATGGTTGACGAGAAATTGTTTACTTTCTCCCTCCAAGATGACATCAATGATAACGTTCAAAAATTCTCCAAGATCATAACCGAAGCAGCCGAACAATGCATCGGAAAAAAAACTGTTATCACAAATCACAACCCAGTGCCCTGGTGGAATCCTAAATGCAGTCTTGCCGTCAGGGAATCCAAAACTGCCTTCAACAGATTCAAAAAACACCCTGACGTCGAAAATCTGATCGCGTTCAAGAAACATAGAGCAAAAGCCAGGTTCGTACTGAAGGATGCCAAAAAGTCATCTTGGCAAAATTATGTCTCCACTCTCACTAGTTCCACTCCCCTGAGGGAAGCCTGGTCCAAAATTAACAGAATAAAGGGCCTAAATTGCAACCCCTCTTCCATAACAGCGCTAAAAGACGAAAGTAACAACCTAATCACTTCTAACGACGATATTGTGAATCTACTAGCAAATCAATTCTACAAGCACTCCAGCGACAACTTCTACTCGAATGAATTCCTGAAAATAAAGTCAGAAAAAGAGAAGATCCCACTCAATATGAACAACTTCGAAAACCCCGAACTCAATGTTCCACTGCGGAGATCCGAATTGGATGAAGCCCTCAAAAACTGCAAAAATTCAGTCCCAGGCCCCGACTCCATCCCCTTCACTTTCTTAAAAAACCTATCTGACGCTGCAGTCCAAACTCTCCTAGACATCTTCAATTTTATATGGCAGCGACAATGTTTCCCTGACTGCTGGAGAGAATCCACTGTAATTCCCATTCTCAAACCCAATAAACCCAAAATCGAACCATCGAGTTACAGACCGATATCTTTGACCTGCACTATGTGCAAATTACTCGAAAAAATTATCAACAACAGACTCAAATGGTTTCTTGAGGAAAACAATCTACTGTCCAACCGTCAGAGTGGTTTCAGAATAGGTCGATCAACCGTCGATAATATGGTCCTCCTGCAATCTGAAATCTCAGAAGCCTTTGCTACTAATAGGAATCTGGGAGCGGTGTTTTTTGACATTGAAAAAGCATATGACACAACATGGAGACACGGCATACTGTTGAAACTTTTGAAGTGGAAGATCAACGGTAACATGGTCGCTTTCATAAAAAACTTCCTCTCACACAGAACTTTCAGAGTGAAAAAAAATAATGTTCTATCTAAGCAATTCTTCCAGGAAAATGGCATCGCTCAGGGTTCAGTCGTCAGCGTCACTTTATTCCTTGTTGCTATAAATGAAGTCCTATCGAAAATCAAGCTGCCAGTTAGAGGTGCTCTGTACGCCGATGACCTCGTGATTTTTTGTAAAGGCACTAATGGACGAGAAATACAAACTCTGCTACAGGTAGCCATCAATGAGATCGAGGAGTGGGCTGTGCAATCGGGTTTCAGATTTTCTCCTCTGAAATCTAAGGTAATGATCTTTTCCAGAAAGTACAAAATAAGCCCCCTACCTCCCATTAAAATATACAACACGGAGATTGAACAGGTTCAAGAACTGCGATTTCTTGGTCTCATCTGGGACACCAAACTAACCTGGAAACCCTATGTTGAACAACTAAAAGCCGAATGCGCCCAAAGGTTGAACCTGTTGAAGACTATTTCTCACCATCACTGGGGTTCAGAGGAAGCTCTTCTTCTGACTGTTTACAGAGCCCTAATCAGGTCGAAACTTGATTATGGGTCGATTGTATACTCATCTGCGTCGAAATCAACCTTGAGGAAATTAAACTGCATAGCTAACGCTGCGATCAGAATGGCTACCGGTGCCTTTAGGACCAGCCCAATAGAATGTTTGCTCCAGCTTGCAAATGAACCCCCTCTTGATATCCGAAGAGAATCTCAAACGTTAACATACTCTGCCAGAGTAGCAGCCTCGAAAAATAATGCAGCGTACCACTCAGTCTTCTCCACAAAATACCACCACATTTTCCAGTCGAAACCAAGACTCACTCCCCCATGTCACTACAAGCTCAAATCCATTCTAAACTCTCTAAGCTTGATCCCAACAGAAGTTTGCTCACCACAATCAAATAAGGGTGCCCCATGGACCTTCTCTTTCCCAACTTACCACACCAGCCTATTCAGCTACCCCAAACACTCCACTGCCCCTGTCATCCTTCAAAACTTACACAAAGAAATCATAGCTTCGAATCAAGGTTCCTCAGTTCTATATACAGATGCATCTAAAGGCAACAACGGCGTCGGAGTTGCGATTGTGACCGCAGCCGACTCCTACAACTACCGTCTGCCCAAATCTACCAGCATTTTCTCAGCAGAACTGTACGGAATCCTTCGAGCTTCAAAAATAGTACATGCGAGCCCCCATTCCAAGTTTTTAATCTGCACCGACTCCTTAAGTTCAATCCAAAGCATGCAAATCATATACTCCACAAATCCATTAGTGCAACAAATACAACATACTCTTTCATCGGCAATAAAGCAAAAAAAAGAAGTAATTCTGAGCTGGTGTCCGTCACATGTCGGAATCCGGGGAAATGAAAAGGCTGACCAAGCTGCCAGTGAGGCGTTAAATTTACCGGAGCACACTAATTTCAAAATCACTGAGTTTGACTTGAAGAATCATTACAAAACAGCTATTCGTGAAAAATGTATCGGATCTATGTCCAGCTATAGACCACTCACAATCCAGATCAGTCCAGCCATCCTGAGGATCGTAACTAAAACCGTCCCAAACCGAAGGGAAGAAACAACACTGAATCGTGTATTAATCGGACACACGCTCATGACACATTCCTTCATTTTGTCAAAAGAAGAGCCCCCAGGATGTCCATACTGCAATGAGGTTCGAGTCACCATTCCACACCTTTTGTTCAACTGTCAGGGACTTTTGAGACAAAGACAACGGGCAGGGTTTTCAAATGAAGTTTCCCTTACTCGGATGGTTACTCAGAATGGCAATTTTGGTGTGCTGATGGATTTTCTGAAGGACTCTGGCATTTTTGACCTGATTTAAAAACAAGACCATCCTCTAATACCAATCTAATACTGCAGACTCCCCAAGCATCTTCAAGCCTCCCAACATTTCCACTCATACTTTTTTCTACCAAGTCTTAGCATTTTCTGGGAAATTAGAAATAAAAGTCCAGGACAACCGGAAAACATCTACCTACCGCCCAGTGTTGTTGGACGACTTTGGCGAATAGACCGGTAAAACCCTGATCAGGGAAGAAGCGCAAACAGCTAGCGCTCAAACCAGTTTTGTGCCGGGCCGTCCGACAACACTCCAAAGTTTCCAAACCTGAAAACCCGGAAATCAAGCAAAGACACTGAAACTCAAACCCAACCGTGGGTGCTAATAACCATGCAGTTGATGCACCCTAACAAAATCAAAATAAAAAAAAAAAAAAAAAAAAAAAAACACAGATGAGAGGGCAGGTTTAATTAAGAAAGGCGCAATGAAACCGTGAAGAGTGTATACCTATTCGTATTCTTACAAATATAGGAAGTATGCAGCGTCACCCTATAGTGTTCGCGCTGGCTGCTGATGCCAGCGTGCGTCTCTCGTCTCCCTCATTCAATGCCATCATCTTAGAAGGGTTAAAAACAAAAGGCCAGACTGCTCAAGTGCCTACTTTTCATTCGGATGCACCCACCCTGCTTATTAATATCTAAATATATGTGTCACGTCCTCTGCTTCTCGCACATACCAACCTACACGGCACATCAAACTTTTTGTTGCGTGTGACGTCGCAAAACCGCCACCGCGGGGTTTTGTTGTCTTTCTTTCAACCCGCACACACACTCTTAAGCAAGAAGGCTAATTACTTAGTCGCAAGAGAGAAAAAAAGAGCAATTTTCACCTAGAGAGGTCATGTAATCATGATGGATTAAAAAAGCACAAACGGAAGCAGGAAGCCGATGTGGAAGATCACTGGGCCCATCTCCGGCAGTGCGGGGACAAAGCTGGATATACCTGTACCCATAGAGGTTTCCGGTTAAGGTGTACTTAGACCGGGCGCGAGCGGCAGTGATTTTTTATTTCCATCCGATTCGCACGGTGACCCGGGCCACGTCGGAAGTTGAATCGGAAGCGATGATCGTTCGGATGAAATTTTGAACTCTTTTTCTATTTCCGTGTCGTTACGTTCGAGGAACGCGCGGCGACACACTTCGGAAGCGTGACAGGATATTTGGGATGCGCTTATGGACAAAAAGCGCGTTAAATTGGAGCGGCACCTTGATATTATGAGTGTGCCTCGTGATAATGAGGCAGCCCGGAAAAAGTCGGTGTCCATCCACGTAATGAGAATTGGTAAATCGTATCGTAGTTTTGTATGATTGTATGTACAAAAAAAACTTGTAAGGCATCGTGGGTTTTACATGATTCCGTGCATGCATCCGGGATTTACTCGGGTTTCCTGTCTAGAAATAGATATTATATCAGAAGATTCAAAGCTCATAGGTATAGCTATAATTACAGCTGAAAAGAGAAATAAGAAAAGATAATTGATAGGTATCTTTGAAAAATAAATCGATTGTCATAATATTCTATTTCAAGTACGATACCAGGTACAGGATAAAATTGATAAAATACACGATATTTTAGTTCAAATTGGCGAGGTAACATTTGAGCAATTATTTATTGTTTTTACAAATTCGAAGGTCATATCTCAAGAAGTCTTGCAGAAACTTTTTTTTTGGTTTTCACCGCCACATCTTAGCTGCATTGAGTACAGAGTTCCCCGATTGTGTTTGAGGCAAACTAACGTCTTCAATATACCAACTCCTTGAAGCAATATGTTGAAAATGTCACCTATTTAAGCTCTACTCTTATTATAACAGACTAGCTGTCACCGGCGCCGGCAAGCCGTCGCCTGGGTGACAGCATTGGTTGAAAAGAAGACAGGGAATTTGTTCCACTGACGCACCGGACAAGTGGAAAGGGAATTGTTGACATGATGTTGATTTTCCGTGTTTTAGGCAGATGTCAGGTTTTTAGCGAGTTAAGTAATTTCATGCATGTCCGTCGATAGTGTTTTGGTCAAATGAAGTTTTCCAAGAGGCGTAAGCAACTGACTGTGTAAGAGTAACATGAATTTGAAAAGTTGTTTGTTTTTCGCGTGTTTTGAATTTTCTGCCTCGACTTGTAGGGCTCTATTGTAAACGAAACGCATGTCAGTGGGTAGTGTCTGGTCAGTGAAGAGTTGTTAGGGAAAATCGATACACCCTTATTTTGTTTATTATTATGTATTTCTACTTTTGTCCAAAGTAACTACTAGAAATACTGGAAACATTGATGAAGTACCACAATTTTGGAAATGAAAGCGACGATGTGTGTTATGAAAACCTGAATCATGAAGAAGGCTCTGCCGTAGAAGACACTGTATAGTGGAAAGAAAAGAAGAACCGCGTATTTGTGTTATTTAGGAGCCTTTTTTAAATATGTGTGGGAAAAATTGAGATGAAATGAAAGTATGTGCAAAATGTTGAATTTGACAAATGCATTTCGATTGTCCATCTTGACTAAGTGCTCATTTGTTTGAAATCCCAATGGAATCTGGTCAGAAATACAAAAGTTTAATATGGCGGCATTGGAAATGTCAAAATGCTGAATTTAACAGATGCATCTCGATTGTCTTCTAATCACGCGATTTCAAAAATCTAGACGCCCTCTGGCGGCTAAAATCGCGAAGTGAGTTTGTGAGTTTCTACGTCATCTCAGTTCTGTCGCTTCTGTCAAATGACCGGTGACGATCGCACGAGTTATGAGGATTTTTGTATAGGTGATCGAGTTACTCAAGAAAATGAACTTTTCTGAATAGCGATCAATAATAATGATTATCAACTCAAATACCACAAATAATACAACCGTTATACAACGCACGATGACAGGTGACAGAAAAACTCACAATCCCCCATCTTGTTTACAGCGCCCCCATCGGTAGTTTAAATCGCAAATAGGCTTGAAATCTCAATCGGATCGGTTGAAAAATGGAAAAGTTCAATAGGCACTCTGCGGATTTGCTTCAGCGCCAAAAGTTGCGATTTTTGTGTACACTTGCTGCAAGACGTTGTATGTTTCCATAACAACAATGCCGTTTGAATAATCATATCACCTGCAAATGCCAATTTCAACAACCAATAAATCTCAATATTGACAATTTTCCTTACACATATGTTCGTGACTGCCGCATGAGGGTGCTGAAACGGGCGGGAGATTCAAAATGTGCAGAGCGCCTATATGACGGTCTCTTGGAACGTCAAAAATCAAAGTATGGCAGACGCATTTTGAGGTATAGGTTGAAAATCCCAATCGGATCAGTTGAAAAATGCAAAAGTTCAATATGGCAGTCCTCTGAGACGTCAAAAATCAAAATTTGACTGATGCATCTCGATTGCCTAACCGAAGCAAGTACAGGTTGAAAATTCCAATCTGATGTATTAAAAAATGCAAAAGTTCAATGTGACAGCCTTTCCAAACGTCCAAAATCAAACTTTGACATATGCATCTCAATTGCCTAGCCAAAGCAAGTAGAGGTTGAAAATTCCAATCTAATCGGTTGAAAAATGCAAACGTTCAATATGGCGGCCTTTTGAAACGTCAAAATGTCAAATTTGACAGATGTATCTCGATTTTCTACACCAAAGTAAGTACAGGTTGAAAATTCCAATCTGATCGGTTGAAAAAAATGCAAAAAAACTTCAATATGGCGGCTTTTTGGAACGTCAAAAATCGAAATTTGACAAATGCATTTCGATTGCCTACCCAAAGCAGGTACAAGTTGAAAATCCCAATCCGATCGGTTGAAAAATTCAAAAATTGATTATGGCGGTCATTTGAAACGTCAAAAATCGAAACGTGACATGCATCTTGATTTCCTACCCAAAGCAGCTATAAGTTGAAAATCCCAATCCGATCAATTAAAAAATGCAAAATTTGAATATGGCGGCCTTTTGAAACCTCAACAATCGAAATTTGACAGAAGCATCTCGATTGCCTACCCAAAGCAGGTGTAAGTTGGAAATCCCAATCCGATCTGTTGAAAAATGCAAAAGTTCAATATGGCGGCCTTGAAACTGTCAAAATGTCATCAAATAGGGAGAATTTCATCTCGATACATCAAAAAAATGCAAAAGTAGATGGCGACCGTCTCATATGTGCATATGTCAAAAACAAATCAATTGATTTCGGCCTCGGAAACGTCAAAATGTCAAATCCAACTATTGGAAATGAGTTTCGGTCACAAGTAGATATATGTGTATTTGAAATTGCACGTCGATTGGTTAATGAATACAAACAAAATGGTGCTCCTGTCAGCTGTCAAAAAATTTCACTCAATTCTGCCCCCCGAAACGTCAAAATTCCAAATCTGACTGTTGAAAATCGATAGTCGAAAATGACAGACATGTAAAGAAATACCCAAGTCGTTTTGCTGGAAATTGAAGACAAAATAGTGAACGGTCACCATATAAACGAATCGTGTCTGGGCCATTTTTCAAACGAATTTTCAACAGATTTGATTATAGGTGAAGACGAAAAAAAACCAAAGCTTGATTGTAGACGCTTTCCTCTATATTATGGTGAAACTTGTAATTTTTCCGAATCTTTTGTTTCCAACCAAACATGAAGTTGGCTGCCGATTCATAATCATTCCACTTGTGATCAAATAACTCCTCGAATACCAGAGCCGGCCTGGAAATTTTGATCCATATATCGTTCAATTTGAAGGGGACCTGGCAAACGGCCAAGGGTCTACTGGACCACTGCGGTCACATTTCGTACCCTGACAGGGTGATTGTTATTCCAAAAACACTGTTCAAATGCCGAGGTGTTGTGTGTATTGCTTTTTGAAATCGAGAGCGTCGTCAACTAACGTTCCTGTCGGATGGGCCGGCCCGTGCTTCGATTTTTCAACATTTTTTTGTCAAAATTTCAAGAAAAGCGCCGCCAAATGGCCCGCATCGGACGACACTAGGTCCCCTAAACTCGCCGGTTGGCATTTCATACCAAATATGTCGAAAATCTCCCCGAATAGCCGAATTTACGCCGCGAAAACCTGCCAAGAGGTCTGGAACGAATTAATCACACGTCAATTCCCTGGAAAAAACTGGAATGCATTATGAATTTTTGGAAGATCTCTTCAAATTCAGCAGAAATTTTGGAAATTTCCCATCGTCAACTTGCAATGCGGTTCGTTTGCGAAGATTTAAAAAAAAAATACCCCGCCAAAATCCGACGTCAGGTTTTCACAAATTTCAACCAGCCGTCATTTGGTTTTCTTACCGATTAGTTAAGGGTGATGAATCAAGGAGAATGTCGATATATTTTGCACAAAAATTTAATGTGTGTTTTAGCCGTTTGTACATCTCTGTTGTGTTTTGTAATAAATCTCTTTAATTTCAATTTTTCATCCTGGTTAATGGTCTTATCTGTTGGATGTTTTCTTGCAATGTAATATGCTTGAAAATTGAATAAATAAATAAAAATAAATAAATAAAATATGTATTCGGGAGAAGATTCTAGCTCTGGTTCTATTATTCTGGTTGAAAAAAATTGGATGTCACTTGAATTAAGAAAGTTTAGGTAGCTGGGGGTAAAACCGTCAAGTTAGACAACATTTAGGTTTACTCAGGTCCCCACGTTGCTGATCAACAGTGTCAAATTTGAAATTCACACCTTAAAAATTGTGAAAATTATTTCCAGTGTGAGTTTTTGTGCGGACACCCAGTTGTTTAACCAAATTTGGTTGTAACAAAATATGTAGATTTATGTGGTTCACACTTTTAAACAACAGCACGGGATACAGAACACCGATAAGAAATTATCTTCCATGTGACTTGCAATAACGATTATTCATCATATCGTTAAAAGCATAAGAAGCTCTACAAAGCTGTTTATCATGGTCTGAAGCGGTGCGCGGTTGGGAAATTTGCGGTTAACATATCTTTTATTTTAAAAGGTCTATAACAACTTCTTCTGTATAAAGAGAAGCTTTCTGAATGATGGCCAGGGACACCATACAGTACACAATAAAAATGTAAAGGTGAAAGATTCGGAAGTATAGAGGGAGGGTGGTGTATATATAGTGTAGAGTGGAAAAGGGGACGTAAGATCATAACACCCCCCCCCCCCATATAACGTGACGAAGTAACGATTTCCTTATGTCGGGCTCTTAACACACCTCAACCAAACCGCACACCCGATTTAATCTGGCGTTTATACGACCGCGATATAAACTAAAAGAACAAATGTCAAGCATGTCATATATCTGGGAGAAGTGCGCGATCTTTTTTATTGTATCGAGGTGTCTTTTTTATTAGCCGTTTTATAATCTGACTCGGGGGGCCGGAATGACTTTTAAAAAGAAATGCTCATGGAACGTTTTCATGTTTATTATATTCCTTGCGGTTACGGCCCCCGTCACGGCAATTTCGAATTTACGTTTACTTTGACGTTATATACCCACAACAACGATGATGCGAGAAGAGACTTTTATAGTTAAGGTGGCACGCTCGTAAATTTTTTCCATTTTGGCAAATTTGAATCGGTACGACACAATACGACAATGTCTTGAATTGAGTTGTGGGGCTCGTGTATACGTGGCAAATTCACTTAAAACTGTCTATATACGCAATCTAGCAAACGCACTCTTCCAGAGTGAGTAATAAATTGCTCGGCACACACAACTCCATAAGTAATAAGTTTATAATGTGCTAGTGTGTGGAAGTAGAATATAAGCACAAGTATGAGTGCGGGATGGTATTGATTTGTTTAATTCACCGGCATTAAGCCGATTATTGTTTTGCTTTGGCTCAGTAGAATTTTTTTTCTGCAGAACATGCGTGTGACAGTGATATATCCATTTTTAATTCGATCGTGTAAAGTATAGAGGTGTGGGCATACGAGAGGTATATATGGTGTGTTGGTGGAAGTTGTAATTATTGTGTTAAGTTCAAACAATTTCCTTGCGTCTGGGTCTCAAGTGGGCTTGATCGCCGTGAGATATCCTCCAGTTCCCGGGCCTCTTAAACCACCATGTCGCCTATCCTCAGAGGAATGCCAGGGATAGGGTTTCCTTCCTTCCGTAGGTGGCTCGTTGACACGTTCATTGCACTATCATACCTGCTATTATGCGCTTCCATATAAATCTTCGTGGGTGTTTGAACC
The DNA here is from genome assembly GCA_949128115.1 of Anaspis maculata. Lineage (NCBI taxonomy): Eukaryota > Metazoa > Arthropoda > Insecta > Coleoptera > Scraptiidae > Anaspis > Anaspis maculata. Next base: position 124,160,508 of record OX421961.1, read on the forward strand.
GCTTATTTTGTCGAAAGATACGGAAGCTTTGTGCGGAATTCAATTTACTATGCCCTCTTTTTTATTCAAATTCATGACCATGACTATAGATTCTTCTATGAAAAATTGTAGAGACATCTTGTAAATTTTGCTTTATCTAGGCCTTTTCTGCATCACTGCATGTTACTTGGGAAATATACCATGCAACGCACAGATTTATAATAAAGCTCATTAATCAGTTTTATATAGAATTGGAATACTTATAGGCATCAGAATATACTTAATACAGGACAAGTTCCGATTACAGTAATCGAAACTTTTGTTTCGTAAACGCCCACAATATTGTTGCTTTCAGAACTTCTGATGCGATAAAAATTCGGTCATCAAGTTCCGAGACAAATTGTGCCTTATTCCTAGCTCTCGTGTCCAACCCGCCTTGTATATAAGCCTTTTACCTGAGCACACAAAAATAGCCGCTGAATGTTGTTCCGCGTGTCTAAAATAACGGGGTTTCCTCGTCTTGAATGAATAAAGCGACAAAAAACCAAATCGCTACCCTTATAACCTACAATTTAACCCCTAACCACACTTCACTTAACTTCCAGACGCGACCCGATGGGAAAGTCAAGTTAAATTTGTGATATTCCTGTAATTTACGGTGTACGGCTTTCTGGACTTCGCGACGATTTCCAACGTCTATCATTTCGTACAAAAATCGAACTGGTATGCCGCGTTTATTTCAACTACCAGTGCAGTTTCGTTCAATTTCCTGGAAAACGCGTTCTTTGTGTGTGTGTCTATAAAAGTATCTTCATATTTAGGACGCGACACATGACTCCTAATTATCTTAATTGATCTCAATACCACCACATACACCATATTATTACAAATTTGCATCCTATTCCCGTCCCGAAAGTGTATGACGTGTAATAATTCACATAAACTTAAATGCTTCTTCCGTTTTCTTCGTAGCTGATGAGAGCGGATGTGGATGGTTAGCGACAAGTGTGAATGTGTGACGCGAAGTCATCAGGCTAAACTGGCGCGTTATTAGATCATTTTATTAAGTGGCCGACATAGGATTGTTGTCGTACTGCCATGATAAAAATAACCTCTCCGCGTTTTTTTTTTTTGGACGGCCCATATGCGAACAAAACTGATAAATTTGCACTTCGGTCCTAACAGTAAAAGAAAATTGAAGATTCAAAAAAACATGCAAAAAAATTAAAATTCGCTAGAGCTTGTCGCAGTATTGTGTAGATTTAATTTTCTTGTAATGGATAGTTAGTAATGGATTGGAAACTTATAGGTATAAGTGTACGTAAAATATTTTACTGTGGCGTATATCCTGACATCATTACAAGTTAAAACAGAACAAAGTTACGAGGACAAAAGTGGTATACCTACAATCATTGCGTTCATGGAATGGTAAGCTTTCGACTGCCTCTGGATCAATGGTCCTGATGACGGTCTGAAAGGATACAAACTATTGAAATAGACCATCTTTATAGCATCAGGTGATATATAATATTACTATTATTGTTTTCATTTTTAAAGAACATTTAAGAAACTTTCGCCAGGCCGCTACGCGGCCTTAAGCTCAAGCATTGCTCAGGGTTCGGCCGTTTCGCGGCCTCACACTTTTTGTCCCCGCGGCTTCTCATTGCATCACTAAATTTTTATTTTGGCACGTTTTGGCCATACAACTTTATTCCAATTCATTTAGATTTTCACTGTAATATTTGCTTCAAAATTTGCTTGATTCATACATTGCGGCGTCATGTTCCTTCGCGCCCAGGGGCGCAGCATGAAGTTTTCCTATATTTCAACAAGTTCAATTTTTTTTTTCATTTTTTGCTGCCATCCAACATTTGTACTCCAATTCATTTAGACGTTCACTTCAACATTTGCTCACAAAATCTATTTTCTTATACTTCGCGGCGTGATACTCCTTTGTGCCACAGGGGCGCAGTATAAAAATATTCAGTGTTTTACAAGGCTGCATTCTTTCTCGATGTAATATCACTGCCACCGGACCATTTTTCCAATTTAATCATCCGTTTGAGCAGTTACTATTGCCTCAAAAATTCACTCTGTAATAATTTGCGGCCTCAAACTTGACGGCTCCGTGACAGTTGCTTCACCTAGTTTTATTCTATTGTAACATTTTTGTGGCAGTAGAACTTTTATATTTCAATTTATCAAGTTTCCCATGCAATTTTTTCTCCGAAATTCGCTTTATTCATACTTTACGGCGTCATGTTCCTTTGCGCCCAGGGGCGCAGTATGAAGTTTTACAATGTTTCACCAAGTTTCATTCTTTTTCGACATTATGATTCATTGCCAGAAGGCAACTTTGCTTCGATTCGTTCAGGTATATTCACTTCAATATTTGCTCAAATAAGAATTTTCTCATGCTTCTCGGAATAACACTCCTTTGCGCCACAGGGGAGCAGTATGAAATGTTTGAATGTTTCAACAAGATTCACTCTTTTTCTGTGTTACTTGTTGTCACACGATAACTTTATTCAAATTTATTCAGGTAAATATTCACTTCAATATTTGTTTGAAAAATTATTTCCACATAGTTTTACTTCGCGGCGTCATGCTCCTTTGCACCACAAGGGGCGCAGCACGAAATGTTCCAGTGTTTCACCAAGTTTCATTTTTTTTCGATATTATTTGTTGCAACACGACAATTTCACTTCGATTCATTCTGCAATTCACTTTATCATTTGTTTAAAAAGTATTTTTTCGTATTTAGCGGCGTAATATTCCTTCGCGCAACAGGGGCGCAGAAAGAAAATATATCAAAATATTTGCATAATATACAAAATATTCAAATATACATGTTTTACTGTTTTTTTCCATTGCCACCAAACAATTTTGCTGATTTATTGATTCACTTGTCAAATCGCTGTAATCTTCCCAAAAATGAGTCAAATGAGTTTTTGTGTCTCTTGAATAGTAACAAAAAGTCAATGTTTCCCAGTCATGCAATATGCAATTATTTTGTGGATTTTTCACGATTTTTGATCAACAAGAACAGGAACAAAAGCCGGTATATACCTATTCGGCTACGTCCGTCATATTTGGTTTTGAACTTCGGCCATTCTAACTACTGATATTTATGTGTTGTTCAATTGGCTTTCAGCAGGTACTACTTTCATCAAACTCAGTCAAAAATTGAGAATTTCAAAAAGAAAGAGATTTTGTGCGTTTTTTTTGCAAACTCAGTACATGGAAATGATGATTGTATTCAACTGAAAAGAAGGAATCAGAGAGTTTCTTCAAGGAACTGACAAAAGTAAAGTGTCCTGACACAGTGATGCTGAATCGAAATGTTGGTGTCCTTCCTCAAGAAAAAAATCCGTTTGTGACAGAATAGAATGTAAATATATTAATAAAAATGGTATTACAAGGTTTTTAGAGATGAAGCGAAACAGGCGATAGAAAATATTGAGCTCGATAGTTTTTCTATATCTGGTTAACTCCTTTGAGGTTAATATAAGGTTACTTTTTGACTTTTTTTATACGGTCCGCTGTAACAAAGAATCAATAAACTAAGCTGAACTGAACTAAGCTGAGCTGAACTGAACTGAACTGAACTGAACTGAACTGAACTGGACTGAACTGAAATGATGGCACCCATCTGCACAATTGGCGGAGGAGCTTTGCACTGAGAGCTTGCCGGAATATTCGCGATGTCAGCAGGAGCTCCCGTGGGTAGACTAGCAATCACCGAGCTAGAATATGCCGGAATAATAATAGAAGGAACAATCCGGATCCATCGTAAACAGGAACCACCCCGTAGATGGATTGATAATCGAATGTTTTCAAAAGCGGCTCTACACTGTCACCTGCCCATTAAAGGCCTTTTTGACTCTTGCCTTTGTTCAAGTCTATAACTTTTTGCATGCATGCGAAACTGTGTTTGGGATAGGCAAAGTGCATTTGCGACAACACTGCGGATGTTTCCATTCATGTGAAGTATCAAAACAGAAGAAATTCCGCTGAATGGCACTGACGAGGCGCGAGATCAAAACTAATTTTCCTCGATGCGTCTATATGCTAATTAGAAACAGGATGTATGGTTAGCGGCGGGCCGGCGGGGCCCAGGCAGCGAGCAGCGCGGCATATCAGAGAAGCGGCCGGCAAAAACAGCATTCGACGTTAGTACCTACTCTCTTTTTTTGAATAAAACAAGCCAAGGGTCAGAGCCACATCCATTCAACCCGGAAAAAAGTTTAGTAGCAGCTATTTTTTTTACGTTTGAATATAACTCTCAGCGCGCGTATCGATTCCGTGCTAACCCTTTAAAGACATACACCCACTGCTGAAGTCCATCATCCGCGAGTCCACTACATGCGAATTTTTTAATAATCTTAATCGGCTGACGCGGTGATGCCACAGCTAGATGGCTGACGTCCGCTTTTCCCCTCTGCGGCAAATCCTTCCGTTTTTCATCTTCGCCTAATAATCGGCTGGCTTTGTCTTCCGCAGTTTACCCATCAACAAAGGAAAGCAAAGCCGGAGAGATGCATCAATCCATCAGCGAAAAGGACGCGCCGATATTTGCTTACACACGCCGCAGATTACCTCTCAAGGGTATCGATTGCCGTATTAATAACTACATGCCACTTTTATACCAAACATTCTTCATATCTGAACCACATCTGAACTTATGAAATTCTAACGACCTAGAGTCGCAGTTTTACACCGCTTGCATGCATACGGTAAGTATTCCGGTATACTTTTACATCTTGTTAGCGCCGAGCTCCTGCGGGGTGCTCTGCTCATTCATTCCACATTCACAGAAGAATTCGAGGAGATATGATTAAAAGCCTCAGAAGACGTTAAATACATCAGCCGCATTACAGCGGCCCATTGGAACAGCCCTCGGTGACGGTACGGCTGGCGACGTGCAAGGATCGCCCAGGACGTCTCCGTCATTTTTTCCCTGCGCCGAAGCGGGAGATGAAGAAATCACATTTTCCACTCGAGGTGGCCCGCACCACCGCCAACCCCATCCCCTTTCCGTACTTCTGCATACTTCCTCTTTCTCCGCGCGCCGCCACCACCACCAGCCCCTGCATCCCAAGACCACTCACAACCCTTGCCGGTCTTAACTACGCGGATGTATAAAGATCTATTGCAGCGAGAGTATTCACCGCCACTATGGATGCGGAGCCTTGCACGCTGTGTTTTAAAAAGATGCTGGTGGAATTCTTATCAAAGATTTTCTGCAGCGAGCTCTTCAGTAAGAACTGCATTTTGGAGAGAGAGAGATTCAATGGCACAGGACAGCGTGGAATTATTAACCGAAATTATTCTTACCTGCGGAGAATTTTTTTTAATAAAGCGCGAGCGCGTCAGCAGAAATACGTATTCTTTTTGTTCGCTTATCCGCAGAGTAAGCTGTACAAATTAAAGTGGTCTCATAAGTTTCCATGATATTATGACTAGCAAAGATTCCACAGCTCAGTTATTGATCAAGTAAGAATTTTCATTCGTAAAATAAACATTTAGCAAGAGCTGAGACTAAAATGCAAAAGCTTACGTGTACGCTTCTGGTAAAATACAAATTCACCAGCATTCAGTATTTAGTGGGAATAATGCAAATAAGAAATGTTGTTGAATTGAAGAAAACGTATTTGTTTACTTTGGTTCAACAATGAACACTTTTCATACAGAAAGCAGTGTCGAAAAAAAGCATATCGTTTAATCTGTTTTCAACCAGTATAGAAATAATTTACCGTCGCTCTCATCAAGCAACAATGATCGGGTTACACATTCTTATTTACTTAGACTGGTCTTGGTCAACGCAGTGAGTTAGAAGTCAGGGCGCCCTCTCTTGGTGTGGCACAAACGCCTTCCTTTGGTAGTGCTCCTGCTGTATAGTGAACAGAGACAGAAAATCTAGTCAATTCAAAAAAGAGCGTCAATCAAAATTAGAGGACGACTCATTTGGCTATTTTGGAGTCACAATTACTCCTGCCGTTCACCCGCGCTTTTTTGAATTCATTAAATAATCAGCATAATGCATGTTAATAAGATTGTGTTTATACTTTATAGCTTCCAATGCCATTGCGGATGAAGGTGGATGATGTATGACCGTTGTTTTTTTTATATGCACGGATTCACAAGGATGGACAAGATGCTCAATTTCCCAAAAGCCTTTTTTGTTGTAGTCCTGCTATACAAGCCAAAAATTGGACTATCGACTAGTCCAAACAGATATAAAATTGACCGAAAGAATCCAAGGTTGTTTGGTTTTGAATACCGATGAAAATATTCGCTATGACATTTTTTTCTTGACCACTTTTTTCACTGATGGCGTCAGCGTCGTTGTATTTTAAGAAACGGAAACGTGTCAGTTTCGGGAACAACCTGTATATAAAGAATTGAAAAAAAAAAGAATGTTTTTCTCCTTATCGGCTTTTTCTTGCCATAGGAGTCTGCCCGTTTATTAATTAATTATACAGACTCGGAAAAGTGCAAATTTCGGACAACACAACACCCAGACTTTCTACCGGGAATCGAACCCGGGACTTCCGCGTCGCAGGCAGCCACTCGACCGCCTGCGCCACAACCTGTATATATGTGTATGGAACAGAATATCTCCTCAGTTTGATCATTTGTGTCACTATTCGATTGGAAACCAGAGTCATTTGGCTATCAGAACATGATATTTTTCAAGTAGGAGCTTTTATTTCTTGTTAGATTCCTTTAAGTTTACCTTACCATAGTTATCAAAAACTTCTCACTCAAGGGAGGCTGTGGTCCTGGTCATTGGCAGACAAACGAGGCTGATTTTGACCAGACCATAGCCTCGCTTGAGTAGGTAAGTTTTCGATCATACGGTACATACCTAGCACATCTCTACCCTGATGCGTCTCAGCGCTTTGTTTCAATTCATCAGATAGTCGCATTTCTGTGCCAGTTCTGCGTTGACTATGTGATGACGGCTGAAGAGATGATCGGGAATACATTGTTCGATCACCCACAGGTTTCGCGGCAAGAAAATTTTGCGGCAGGCCAAGACACAAAGTCGAACTCGGCTCTGTCCTGATCTCGGTGTTAATCCCAATAGGGGTACAAAAATATTACACTAACAAGTAGCATTGAGTGAAAACAATAAGAAAGAAACTGGAATAAAACCAGTGACCACAAAAATATAACCTGCGACACTACGTCTGGCGTGACATATAAACATGCCTGTAATTTGTCTTATCCTGTAGATATCTAGCTTGGCCTCCGGTCTGCACTCCGCCAGCGTCAGCCCATCTCTTCTTACTATCTTTATTTGACTGTACAAAACTGTTGCACGTGTTTTACTTGAAAGCTCATTTTTAGAGGTTAGCCGCGAGTTCCACCAAAAGCTCAACACAGTGTAAACACTAACACGTTGTTGAATAGATTTTGTTTTGACCAATGATGCTAGTTATTTGATCATGGAAAACTCGTAAAATATTGAGAAAATAAATAATTTTTTTCTTTTATATTTTGTTAGGTAGGGAAATCTGTCGTGAACTAACTGGAACTGATCAAACGAAATTCCAGTTACTTAACAGGTAGGACACGAGGCAGACCACGTAAGAAATCTTGGTTATTTGTTGAATTTTTATTTTTTTTTATTTTATTTTGCTCTGCATCAACCACTAGGTTAATTAGCAGGTTTTTCTGTGGAGGTTTTTCAGTAACAGTATTGACGATAACAACGAAGACATTTTTGAAACAGTGAGGATTAATCAGTGTGGTTTTGTTTCGATGGCTTTCTCGTTTGATCCCGTTTTACGGGGCATCACCACACGATAGTAGATGCCCTAGTACTAGGAAATGCGTGAGAAAGTCCATCTGGCCCTTTGCGGATTTGAACCCGGGACCTCCGCCTTTGAAAGCGGGGCCGAGCTCACCGTGCCACCGACTGGGTTTTCTAATTTTTCTACTTCTTGAATGCACATCTCACAGATTAGGGCGAATCGGAATATACCGGGTGGGCCATAAAAAACCGTGGTCTGGATTTTTCCTTCTAAAATTTTTATTCCTCTACCGATATTATCGAACTTTTCAGCATTGAATAGCCAATTGAATAGGTAATCATTTCTGTATTTCAAAATGGCCGACATACTAAAATTCAAGATGGCAGAAACAATTGAGAATAGGCCTTTTTTTGTTCTCGTTGCTTTTTATTGAAAGTTACCGGAAAGTCAAAACCAATAATGTATTACGAAGGATTAGACCTTCCTTGTCAATTCAAGACCACAATCAATAAAATCGGGTTATCTGCTGAGGAGCTATTGCGAGTTGAAGCAAGGCCTACTTTCCGTTTTTTTCATTTTCGCATAACTGATCCAAATTAGGGTATCCTGCCCGCCAATCAACCATATGCTTATTTCTCAACCGATTTTCTCAAATTTGGTATCAATGGCTAGCCAATTGGACAGGCTACCGTTTACATATTACAAAATGACGGATCTGTCAAAATCCAAGATGGCGGAAGCAATTGAAAATAAAATTTCTTTTGTCGTCATTGCTTTTCAATAAAAATGAACGGAAAGTCTAAACCAATAATTATTATGAATGATGAGACCTTCCTCGACAATTCAAGACAGCAACCAATCAAATCGGTTTATCTGATGAGGAGCTATGGCCAGTTGAAGCGAAGCCTACTTTCCGTTTTTCTATTCCAACAAAAACAAATAAGGCCCATTTTCAATAGCTTCCGCCATCTTGAATTTTGACATGTTGGCCATTTTCTTATATGAAAATGGCAGCTTGTCCAATTGGCTAGCCATTGATACTAAATTTGAAAAAATCGGTTGGAAAATAAGGATATGGCGGGCAGGAGTCCTAAATTTGGGTCATTTATGCGGGAATAAGGGAACCGGTAAGTAGGCTTCGCTTCAACTGGACGTAGCTCCTCAGCAGATGACCCGATTTCATTGGTTGCGATGTTGGATTGTCAAGGAAGGTCTATTCCTTCATAATAATTATTGGTATTGGCTTTCTGCTGATTTTTATTAAAAAGCAATAAGGACAAAAGAAATTATATTTTCAATTGCTTCCGCCACATTGGATTTTGACATGGAGGTCATTTTCTCATATGAAAAGGATAGCCTGTCCAATTATCCAGCCATTGATACCGAATCGGAGAAAATCGGTTGAGAAATGAACCAATGGCGGATTGGCGGACATGATCCCTAAATTTGGATCAATTATGCGGAGATGAAAAAAACGGAAAGAGGGCTTCGATTCAACTCGCAATAGCTCTTCGGCCGATGACCGGATTCTACTGGTTGTGGTCTTGAATTGACAAGGAAGGTTTATTCCTTCATAATACATTATTGGTTTTGACTTCCTGGTACTTTTCAATAGAAAGCAACGCAAAGAAATGAAGGCCTATTTTCAATTGTTTTTGCCATCTTGAATTTTGATGTCAGCCATTTTGAAAAACGAAAATTATAGCCTATTCAATTTGCTAGCCAATGCTGAAAAGTTCGATTAAATGGGTGGCAAAATAAAAATTTTAGGAGGAAAAATTCCAACCACGGTTTTTTATGGCCCACCCGGTAGAAGCTTACAAAAAGGCTCTATGGTCAGTTCATGTTTTTTTTATTCACTTGTGAATAAAGACCTGCGTTGTGTTGATGATTTGATAACGACACTTTGTGAAAATTCACTTGAAGTGATTTATCTACTCACGGCCAGTGAATGACTGAAGCCCCACCCCGTGAGTAATAACTAGAAAATCACTGGTTGGGTACAATTACAAAAATGCAAGTGAGAAGTCTGGAAAAAAGCGCTAATCGCAAAATCATAACTGTGAATTGTCAGTTTTGTAACTTGCAAATTATCTTCAGTTGAAATTTCGGATGATGTTGTAGATAAAGCATGATATTCACTTCCGTGTAATGGCTATTACTTATTCGAATGCTTAACTACACTCGCTAAAGCTCGTGTCGGCAGACTGCATCTTACTGAAGTAATAAGTTCATTACACGTCTTGTTGAATAATATATTATTATTTATTGTATAAAATGCATCGAGACACGCTGGAGGGATTTATCTTGACACTGTAAATAAGAATACATGTAACGTCATTTTTTGTTATTCCAACTGCAAAAGAATTGACAATTTTTACAGAACTAATGAGCAAGGCCTTATAAAAGTATACGATACAAGTATGTAACAATTCAATAAAAATTTAACACAAGTTCATAAATATGAAGATAGACAACTAATTACAAGAAAAAAGCACATGTAGATAACAAACTATACAGGGTGTTCGACGAAGTAACCGACAAAGTTCAAGGGTAGATGTACTTTCTCAATGCAAATCAGAATCTGCCATCGAAATTTTCCTGACGTCCCCCGTTTCCGATATATCCACAGGGGACTTACAGGGGGAAAGTGGTACATTTCAGGGCACGTGCACCGGTTTATTCAACGATCATTTTTTCACAGTAATATAATGCTTTACTTTGTACGTCTTTAGAACGCTGTCATCAATAGCTGAATAAAACGTTCATCTTTTTATCCAAAGATAATTTTTTAACAATAAAATAGCACCTTCCTGTGCACGTCCTAAGAACGTATCTATGAAAATGAAACTGAAATGTTGATTTTCCAACCAGAGACTCTTTTTATTTATAGCTAACGGTAATCAAACACTTCTTCATTTTCGTTTTTTCAACGATTATTTTTTGGCAAAAATTTAACGCTTTGTTTTGTACGTATTGGAAATGCTGTAATGAGAACTAAAATAAAACGTTCATTTTCTGACCAGTGACGTTTTTCAAATTGTCACCAACGGTGATTAAACGTTGCTTTAGTTCCTTTAATTGACAATAATTTTTTAGCCATAAGTAATATAATGTTTTACTTTGGACGTCTTGGGAACTATTCCGCCAAATCAAAATTGAACCATTTTCAACCAAAAACGGTTTTTCAGTCATCAGTCTAGAGACCGGATTCTAGGCAAAATGCCTTTTTGTTTCTGTTTTAGGCATGTGCATGAGACATTGAAATAAATATTAGTGTTGAAAAAATATTGCTTTTGACACTCCTTATTTTTTGCCTTAATGCCTAAAACTGACAAAATCGGATTTACGGTCCTAAAAAGACCTTTTTAACGGCCTAAAATAGGCTTTTTCGATTTTTTGTTGAAAATGATCCACAATGTTGAAAAAAAAATCCATTTTCTGATTTGTTCCATTAAAACTATGGGAGTGAATTGATTTCAACCCTAATATAATTTATTTACTTCAATTCATTTGAAAATGTATTTGGCCTATATTGCCTAATTTAGGTCGTTACGGCCTATTTTAGGCTGTTATGTAAAGTACAGCTTTTATTCACCCAAACAATGTGAACATGACGTCTCAATCTCTACTTTTCAACGGCTTGAGATCTAGTCTTGACGCAGGGATAGGATTCTAGGCAAAATAGCTTCCGGTTTTTGTTTTGGTCATTTGCACTCAGCTTTGAAATATATAGTTATGTTGAAAGAAATAGCCTTTCACATCTCTTTGATTGAAGTCTAATTTGCCTAAAATTATCAAAACTCGGATTTAGTGTCCTAAAAGTGCTTTTTTAACAGTCTACAATAGGTTTTTCTATGTAGCGGTTGAGATGATGCACATTGTTTTATTTGTTCCGCACTGTATGTCACTTTTATTCATTTCGACACCAATCGGTAATTTATGTAACAAGTAAGCGAAATGAATTCTTAGCGGATGAATCCGCGTTATACCTAAGAGCGAATGAGCCGCCGAAGCATTTTGTGTACTTGTCGTATACATCATTTTTCAGCATGAGCTTTCCAAACACCAATTTGCAATTTGTGTCTTCTATATTGGCCATAGTAAAGTTGCCTATTCCGTAACAATATAACTACAACAACTAATCTGCTAAATCAACAATGCAACAGCTTGAGCTAATCTTTTAGATACAGTTCGCAAAAATTCATGTTTTGTGGACTCAAAACAGTCGGCAGAATGACTATTTCAAGAAGACAATACTAAAAAATCAATAATTTGTTCTATTACATACGGAAAATGTTTACGGCCTATTTTGCCTATTTTAGTCGTTACGGCCTAAAGCGTCCTAAAATAGAGCTTTTATTTGCCTAAACATGTGTCCTAATTTCCATTTTTTAACGGCCTGAAATCCGGTCCCTAGACTCATCACTAACACTGATTGATGAACGTTTGTAGTGCGGTACTATCAGTATTTTCAAGAAATCAAATGAAGCGGACTTTAAAACGCGAAATCAAACGTTTTGAAGACTTTTAATCATAAGATTCATAAGCTGCCGGCTTGACCTGGAAAAACGTTGGAATTTGAAAATTTGAAATACAAACGGTAAACGTTTATAAACGCTGAGAAAACACCAATAAAAAAATTAGAAGTTTATTCAAAGTTGTTCTCCAATGTGTAATACCTAGAGTTGGATAATAAAAAAATTTAAATAATGTTTCAATATAATGAGTCGAATGAAAACTTGAAGTAACACGAGCTATACCTGATGGGATTTTTTCTTGAGTCCATTTTTTGTCAATTTGTTAAGGACTTGGTGTTTGATTAGGCTCGTCTTTTTAATAGCCCCAGCTGCATACTGAACCACACCAACAACCATTTTCTATAAGATGCGATAAATGTGCTCGTGTCTCGTTGTAAACCAAATTAACGTAATAAACATTACATAAGAAACAAAAAAAAAATCTAGTCCTACGCAAATATCCACCTATAATCCCCATTCTCTTGCGGTAATAAAGCCATCGAGCGAAAAAAATTACACAATCCAATCGCTCGCGCAATTAAACTCCCCTTTTGAGAAATGAATCTTGGCCCGACCATAAAACCGCTCTCTTACACCACCAAAATACCGCTCATTGAAACCGAGCTCACGTCCTCCCATTTATTCCGCCTTTTGATTGATACAAAAGAAACTTTATTTCGGCCCCGAAATGTTGCAAGTTCAAACATCACGCCTACCACCTGGGTTTTCGAGAATCTTGTATATGCGCCCGTAAACTCCATAAAAGCCTCATAATGTGCGGAGGAGTGCGTTTGTTGGATTCCTTCAAGATGCCCCACCTGTCTTTGAAATTTTGCAAGGGCGGAACAATATACAAAAGTTACACGGTCGCTTTATGTATACACGAAACACAACTTCCGGTGCTTTTCAAACGCAGAAATTACCTTAATTTGGCACTTGGGGGCCCTCTAAACACCGCACAAGTAGGAAATGAACACACCAGCGCTCACCGGGCGAGCTTTCAATGAGCCACCGCTGACAACGAGATTTACTGGTTCACTTTGTTGATATTCACGTTGCTGAAGACTACTACAGATGTCTTATTTGTAGCGAGATTTATTGTGGTCGGCGTGCCACGTTATAAAAGCCTAATTGTCCACAATTGGCGTGTCCAGCCGTGTGTTGTTATGTTATTTGACTTCTGGTGCCGATGATGGGCGAAGAATCGCGTGCGCTCGAATAGTGAAACCAACTGCCTGTCATGTGTCTACTAAGAATAATTAGGTAGCAATAAGTCTCGGGGAAAACGAATTAAAAGCGTTGGCAATCGCCTCTGCGGTGTCTACCAGAGGGGATGCTATGGCATTCGCTTCTTGACCATCTGGTGCGGGTGATAGCGTAAATAATTAAGTGTAACGGCAAAAAGTCAGGTCGTTGGCAGCTTGGCGTGAAATATTCAAAATTCGGGTGGACGGCTGGAGTTCTATGCAAGCGCGAGGATACAACCCCCGACCTCCTAATTGATATGGCGAGTTTTTAAATTTTAACCCGGATGCTTTTTGCTGGTGGCGGCTACCGCCCCCGCACGTATTCCGCGTTCATCAATGGCAAAATTCATTATTAAATTAAAGAATGATCCAAGCCTTTCCAATTTCGTCTGCTGTTTTCCCTTTCTGTATCCCAAAGCAATAACCAGTCTAATAATGGAAATGCGAGCTGAGTGTAACGAATTGAATGCTCCGGCACACCCCAGATGTCTTCGAAAAGCGTCCAGTCATCGACAAGTCATAAAAGGAAACAATAGCCAAGACGCATGATTCGGCGTCTTGGCCCCAGTAATGCATTTGGCCGATCAAGCATGCCTCCTCCATGGAGATGATTTCCGCTTCCGCTAATCGCGCCGTCTGCGTCCTGATGCATCGGCTCTGACAGGTGTCGCGTGTGATACGTCGCGACGCCTGGTTATACGTAAAGCCAAGTCGAATAACGAAACCCTTAGCTTTCAGTGCCCATGGCGCGCGTTCACGTACCAAGACAAGTGGCCCGGGTATGTGCAAGCAAAAGGGGAAGGAAAAGCAAAGGAAGTGAGCCGAGCAAAGACTGCATCATAAGCAGGCGAGTGCAGCGGCGTAAAGTAAGCCGTCCGCGGTGGTGGTGGTGGTGGCATGGTTCTGCCCTGCTTCGCCTGCTTCCTTCCCTAACCTGCCTCACACCACGCCGCCCCGGCTGTGCTCATGTACCACCACGATCCACGAGGTTTCACAGAGTTTGTATTGATCTCGCCTGTTCCCTTCCGTGTGCCGGTGGTGAATCAATGGTCTTGGTCTCAAGTCGTCATCAGAGCGCCCCCTCCCCCCGACCCCCTTTCCGCCCCCGGTCGGCCCCCCACAGCCCCCTATTCATTGCATCTTTCTTAGGTTTGTATGCACCGGCGGATTTATCAGCGGCACACTGCAAATCCGAGACGCCGTTCCGTGAATACGCGAACGGCTTTGAGTAATTTGCACCACGCAAGTTTCCGGACGTATCACGCATATCTCGTCATTATTTTGATGTAGCTCGGGGGGATCTTTTAATTGCCTGAAATCTTGTGTATTGCAGAAAATTTCGAATAAGAATCAAAGCTCAACGATTCATTGATTTTTACTTTCATGCAATAAGTACTGGAATGATATATCCCTTCTATCGGTCGGTATAGGTGTTCAGTAGGTCAACAATAGGAGAAACAAGTTGGTCGTCAAACTGAACCATCGTAGGCCAATTACTTGAACTATCTTGCTACCTGGTGCTTACAACGTTACGAATTCGCGTTTAGTGATCAAATAATTGAGACATCGACTGCACGGGTATACACTATTTATTATGGCGTAACTAATTTACAATGTCTCACAATCGAATATGTCACTTAATGGCTCTTAACTTCACGCTCTATTATTGGCGGTGTTCATTCGAAACTTGGTCGTTCCTGAACCGGTTGTCTTGGCCCGGAGTTCCTTCATTCATACCCACAAAAAGAGGTTCCACAATGTTCTACAATCTACATCCTTACAGAAAATTCGGAGGTTCTCGTTCTTGCGAATACTTCATTCAGGCAAGCTCCAGCTACCAGTACCTGTTGCTATTGGACAGAGAGCTGGTGCCTCAAAACTTATGTCATAAGGTAAGACTTCTAATTTCGACCCTGTAGGTCTGATGTGCGTTGATAAGGTTGTTGAAAATTACTTTGTCTTACATGTCAGACCGGGGGCTTTAGGTCATAAGGTACATGAATGAAACCAACGGGCTTTTGTGTGGGAACATCCCCTTGATCAAAAATCGTGTCATAAGACAACATGTTTGGGGAAATTTCCAAAAAAGGCCAAAATTTACCTCCTCCTGAAAAGTTCTCCTTTGACATAATTTTAGGAATGAAAAACAATTCCTACATGATTTTTCACGCAGGTTTCGAATCTGTCCTCAGAAATTTTTAATGGTACATCGCTCACAGGGTGCAACATCAAACATTTTTTTTCAAATCGTACACCCTGTATTTTAATATGGAAATCGATTCCGTTTTTCATCCTGATTACAAATATATATCACACCCACCACGGGTTCCACCAAAAAATTTAAGAGCGGTTTAAGCTAAACCGAGTTTAAACAGATTTTTTTCTGGTCAATGCTGGTTGATTCATTATGGGAAATCCGTCAAATCGCAAGTATACCACCCTTTCGTGAGTTACTTAGCATGAAACATGAATTTACATTGATCATTTGGCCAAAATCCATCAAAAGAAATCTCGAGTTAGCTATCAGCTGGTTAAATATTTTGGTGGAACCCACGGGTAGTGGGTTATTTTCATGTATTCCAAGTATACGGAATTCGGAATGTCTTTTGATTATTTTATGACATTTCAATTATTCTACCAACTCGATATATCACACACCTCCACCACAAATTATTTCATCACAATGCCTTCTCCAAATATTATTGAATATATTTTTTACTAAAGAAACACGGGGTCCTAATTTCTTGGTGATTTCTCTTTTCAACCATTATTTTTTGTTAACATTTCTAAAATCTCGTACATACACATCCTCACCCACAGAAAAATTAATATCTCTTCCTGGCTTTATTATGTTTGATTTCTTTTCTTTGACTTTCAAATTCTCTGACTTGAGCAGGTCTAGCCTCACTTAAATATTTCTGTTGAACATCGCAAAACCAGGCGTAACACCAGTCGTGCAGTGAGACGTTGTCCTGTAATTTAAAAGATATCTTGACAGAACACAAGAAATCGAGCTAGAGGCTAGAACCGTTTTGTGGATCTTCGAAAGGTTTCTTTAAAGCTATTTTGACACTTTCTACTGCATTCTCCGCAGCTCCATTACTAGCCGAATGATATGGAGGTGTTAAACTTAATTTCATTCCGTTTCTTCTACAAAAAACTGGAAATTCCTTTGAAGTAAATTGAGAACCATTATCTGTCACAATTTGCTAAGGTAAACCAAAACAGAAGAAAATTTTCCTCAAAATATCAATGGTACTTGCGAACGTAACAGGTTTGATTTCATGGATTTCCACCCATTTGCTGAATGCATCTATTAAAACCAAAAACATCTTTTTTCTAACAGGACCAAAAAAATCAGCATGAACTCTTCCAAAAACGTATTTAGGTTTTTCATATTCGATCAATGATGCTCTAGGCGGACTAGGCCTTGCGAGGCCTACAAGCCTCACAAGCCTTGACCAAATTTTCAATATCCACATCTAACTTTGGCCACCAAAAATAGGATCGCGCTTTACTTTTTATTTTTACTATTTCCGGGTGCGCAATATGTAATTCCTCTAACAACAACTTTCTGCACTTTTCCGGTATTACAACTCTGGAACTCCACATTATTATATCATTTTTTACATTCAGTTCATTTTTTCGACCAATAAAAGGCTTGAACGAATTTCCCTCCAATTTGTTATACCATCCCTCCTTGATTTCAGATAAAATGTTGGATAAAACTCCATCCTTTTTTGTTTCATCCCGAATATCTGCTGCCGTAAGTGGTTAGGTCATGGTTATCATTAATAAAATTCACATAAGTGAAATTTGATTTCTCCACTTCGCCAGACTTAGACGAAGGTAAGCGTGACAAACAATCTGCATTTCCATTCAACGTACCTTTCAGATATTTGATGGTGAAATCAAACTGAGATAAGAAAACAGCTCAGCGCTGTAATCTGCCAGCCGCCATTACAGGAATACCTTTCTTGTCTCCGAATAAATAAATTGAAGGTTTGTGATCTGTTGTCAAAAGAAATTTACATCCCATAAGATGGTGATGGAATTTTTTGACGGAAAAATAAATTGATTATGCCTCTTTGTCTAAAGTGGAATAAGCCATTTCACATTTACTAAGTTTTCTTGAAGCAAAACAAATTGGTCTTCCATTCCCATTAGGTAAAATGTGCGATAATACTCCCGCTCCTCCATATTACAAACTTGCGTCGCAACTTACTTTCAAAGGTAGATCTGGATTATAATGAATCGATACCACATCTGAAGTGATAGCTTCTTTCGCCTTAATGAAAGCTCTTTCACAAATTTTACTCCATTCAAAACGTGTATTCTTCCTCGACAATTTATACAGTGGGTGCACAATATCTGTAACATTCTCAATAAATTTTGAATAATATTTCAACATTCCAAGAAAAGACTTAAACTCTGTAATATTCTCTGGTGTTTTACAACTCAGTATTGCGTCTACCTTCGACGTCTCCTTTTTCAGACTTTCCTTATTAATAATATGTCCCAAATAAAGAATCTCTTCTTGAAAAAAACAACACTTGTTTTTCTTTAAACGAAATCCTGCATCCAGCAATCTTGAATACATCACTTCTAAATTTTTCAAATGTTCTACGTCATCACCACCAGTAACCACTATATCGTCAAGGAAACCCACCGTACCTTTACATCCCTGTAGTGTTCTATCCATAATCCTCTGGAAAATAGCACAAGCAGGTTTGGTTCCAAAAGGCAGTCTCTCTACTCTAAAAATAC
Organism: Anaspis maculata; assembly: GCA_949128115.1. Taxonomy (NCBI): domain Eukaryota; kingdom Metazoa; phylum Arthropoda; class Insecta; order Coleoptera; family Scraptiidae; genus Anaspis; species Anaspis maculata. The sequence continues at coordinate 124,178,784 of OX421961.1, forward strand.
CTTTATGAGTACTCCATGCCAAAATTGTCTTTGATTCCTCATCCAGCTCAATTTGATTGTAAGCGTTTTTGAAATCAAGTTTTGTAAACTTTTTACCACCTTGTAAAGCTGCAAAGAACTGATCAATATTTGGCAAAGAATTTCTATCATCTTCAAGAATTGGATTTACGGTAGTCTTATAGTCTGCACATAGTCTCAACGAACCATCAGATTCAACCACAGGTACTAACGGAGTGCCCCATTGAGAACCAGAAATAGGAGTAATAACACCCTCGTCTTCCAATCTAGCCAACTCCGTTTCAACCTTATCTTTGAAAGCCAAAGGTAATTTTCGTGGTTTCAGGAATATTGGTGTTGACTCGCTAACGACCGGCAGCTTTACTTTTTCGTGTTTGAATAAACCTAGTTCATCCTTGAAAAGGTCTTGAAATTTGTCCAACAAGCTATTAAAATCTGAATTTTCTGCAAGTTTAGGTTGCAACCTGTTCAACTCTAAACGTAAATTGAACTTTCTTCAAATCACAATCAAATCTCGCCCGAATCATGGCGGTACATTTTTACTTTTTATTGCAATTAAACTGACTATTTCAGTTCCATCGTTAACTGTAATGGGCACGTTGATCTGTCCAATTGGCGTAGTCTTAGATCTAAAATATGGTATTCAAAGTGATAGAGCATGTAAGTAAGGGAAACTCAGATAAATATGTTTGATAACAATCGGAAGAAATTGCTGATATTGAGGAACCCGTGTCAATTTCCATTTCAAATTTGTTTCTACCAATTAAAGCTGGAATTTTGAAAGTATTGGAAACGGCATCATTGAAAATGATAGTGTACATTGTAGGTTCTTCAGTATCTGAAAAATGGTTGCAATGGTTCTCTTGTTGTTCACAAACAGAAGCTAAAAGGGCCTTTGATTTTACATAGCTTACAACTATAAGCTTTATATCCACAATTTCTGAAATCGTGATTTGTTTCACCACACGCAAAACAAATGGCAGAGTTCAACTTATTCTTCTCTTCTGGCTGCCATTGTTGCTGTTGCTGTCCTTTGTACCGTTGCCGTGCGTTTCGATGTACCTGCCGGTTTTGCTGCTGGTACCTTTCATGCCGATTACGTTCCGTCGTCTTGCTGTCAAGTTTGAAACATTCCACGATTGACGCCTTGTCACAACCAATACTAGCTTCCTTTGCAACAGCCAAATCCGATAATTCTTGTAGTGATTTCTTTTCAGGATATTCTTGTATGAGCTTGTTGAAAACCTTGTCTCGTCTGAGTCCAATAACCAGTTTATTTTTCAAATAATGTTCTAAGTGAGTATCAAATTGGCAATTTACTGCAATCTTCTTGATTCTCGCAAACCAATCGACGAGAGGTTCATCCTGTTCTTATTGTGCTTCGTAAAATTGTAGTCGTTCGTAGAATATCAATTTCTTTTTGCTATAGTGCTGACTCAAAATTGCACATATCTGTTTGAAGCTTTTCGTATGTGGTGCATCCGGGAAACACAAGTTGCTTAACAGAGCATATACTTCGCCTTGAAGTGCAGTGATTAGTATCGCAACCTTTTTCTGCTCCTTGATGTCATTTGCCACGAAGAATTGTTCTAGCCGATCTTTGTACAAGTTGAAATCATCACACTGTCTAAACTCCGGCATCGTGCCGTATACCACCGTCATAGCTTGAACTTCCGTATCTGCTTCTTCCCCACGTTCTTCTAGCTGTTTTTTGCTCGTTGTTTTCTTTGCAAGTCCTTTATATTTCCTCGTCGCCAGTTGTATGTATTCAAAGTATACGGAATTCGGAATGTCTTCTGATTATTTTATGACATTTCAATTATTCTACCAACTCGATATATCACAGTTAGTCAACAAAACGCCTATGAAAAAATTGATAAATTTTGGTCATTTTTTGAAAATTTCAAACTTGTCTTATGGACCGAAAGCCCTCAAAAATTTTGTTTTACGACCAGATTTTCGATTAAGGAGATGTTTCCACACAAAATCCAATTGGTTCCATTCATGTACCTTATGACATAAATTTTTGGTTATTTTTTCGAAAATTGACAGGCTCATACCAGTCTAAAGCCCCCGGTCTGACATGTAAGACCGCACGCACACTATATCTACAGGGTTAAAATCATGTACTTTATAACGTAAGTTTTGAGGCATCAGCTCCCTGTCCATATTGATAGTCTAATTGCGAGGGCTAAGGGCGGCCGGTAGCTCAGGAGTTACGACGCAAGACTACCAACCAAGAGGTACCCGGTTCGAAACCCGGCCGTTCCCGAAGACATTTTCTCCTGAGCCAAGTGTTAATGACTGTGTGAATATTGTATTATATTACGTATTTAAAAAATGAAAATTTGTTGATCACTGGTAACAGTGATAACTAACCATTATTGTGTACATTATGACCAAATGCAAAAAACACTTAATGAAAAGGGCACCCTCCTATGACAAAAAATAAGTCAATAAAGAGTAAAATATCATTATTATTATAAAAAAAAAATAATTGCGAGTCGAAGTGCGATAGCTTCGCGATGAGTCCGGCAAGCTCTCGATGCGGCTCCTCCGTCAGTTGTGCAAGTTTTGTGACTTAACTTCAAACCGAAGTCTCTGGTTGAAGTTGCACCAAGAGCTCCATCGTCCAGCAGCTTCGCGATAAATCCGACAGTCACCCGATGCAGCTCCTCCGCCATTTGTGCAGACTTGTGACTTACTCTCGAACTGGAATCTCTAAGTGATGTAATTCTCTGAATAAACTACTAAAACTAACAGTCCCGTGATTTGGAAAAGCAATTGAATGAAATCTGGCGGTAGGAGCGTGGCAATTCTGAATCTCTTGTCATTTTTGGAGGAAGGATATCTTTAGAACGCGAATGACTGACGTAAAGTGCCGAGATACCTCGCAAGTAGCCGTCAAAGCTACGAACACGTTCGATCCATCTGCAGCAGAGCGATTTGAATGATTGCTGTCGGTTTTTTTTCGGCCATCATCAGCGATGCCCTGCGGGCTGTACGTGCGGATGACGTTGCGAAGAAATTAATTACTTTCATGTGTTCGACTGCAGTTTTGCAATCAAGCCAAATTAATTAATAATTTCGGATTTGGAGCCCCCGCACGCGTTTAGGCGGACGCCCTTTGGTATGCGATCTAATGCCGCCGCCATACCGCACGCACCTTGCAGGCCATCCAGGTGATAAAATATTCGCCGGTCGCCGAAATGCAATCATATCGACTCTCGGGCCGCGTCCGCTCGCACATATTGGTCTGAATTTTGACAGGTCCATGGTGATGGATGTCGCGGCGGCGGCGGCGGCGGCCAGCAGCAGCAGGGACGGCGCGGTATTGACCAAAGTCCAGTGCCGTCCGTCCTGGATGCTGGCCTCCTGCAAAAACCCGCGCTCGCACTGTGCGAGCGATGCATAAAATTACATGCAAGTCTGGTGCTGCAGGCATCATTCAATTAGCCCTGGGTGTGGCCACAGCTTCGCTTTATAAAACATCGATCGAACGAGCGGTCATCGTTTCAAAAGTACGCTCTTTGATTCCCTCATTGCCGCTTTAAATCCGGCCGGCCGGCACATGCGCTCGCCCTCCGCCTCTCCGCCCGCACACCTCGCCATCGCCGCCGTCGCCGTTTTTCCTGTTCTCCTCTCTGTATGCCATCCTCATCCTCGGCTAATTTGCACCGCCAAGCCAAGCCAGGCCAGGCCGCCGCCGCCGCCGCCACGAAAAAACGTGTGCATCAACTCACCCGTCCCATCCCCGGCGCACAGTGGTCGGAAAATAGAAAAAACACGCAGAAATTCTGAAACTTCCAGAATGAATAACTAATATAAAGATACTTTTGGGAAAAATACTGGAAAAAATCCATATTCAGATTAGGGGTTGTAACAGGGGGTGAAATGTTGAAGAAATGCCTGAAATTTCCGAAACTCTCAGAACAAGTAGACAACGGGTAGATCTTGTTGAGAAAATTATTTTTCAAAATCCAACATTAAAATAGGGGATGGAACGGGGTGAAATAACAAAAAAAATACAATTTTTTTTAATAATATTAAAATCAGTAGACAGAAGAGTACACGTTCTAAGGAAAAACTTACGAAAAAATTACCTTCAGAATAGGGGTAGTGATAGGGGTGGAATTCCGAAATAACGACGAAAATTTACAAAAACTTTCAGAAGGAGTAGACAACGGATAGACATATTCTTGAGAAAAATTATGGAGAAAACCTAACATCAAAATAGGGGATGAAACAAGGGGGAAAATGTCGAAAAAGTGATCAACATTTTTGAATTCCTTAAAATCATGGTCCCGCATTTTTTAGAAAGAATTTTAGAGAAAAATCTCTTCTCAGAATAGGGGTAGCGATAGGGGTGGAGTTTAGAAAAAACAACAAAAGTTCACGAAACTCTCAGAATAAGTGATTATAGACAAAGACATTCTAGGAAGAGATATTTGAAATCATGCTTCATCAAAATTGGGGATAGGACAGGAGATGAAATTTCAAAAAGCCGATAAAAATTTCCAAAACTGTCCATGAATTGACTTGTTGGTCAAGTCTTGGGCCCAATTTTAGCTATTTATGATGTACCAACCTAACCAGTTAGTGTTGGTGCTTTTTCTTAATTTCTATTAATATGGGCATAATTGATTAAAAAATACTATATGAGCATTATTGCGGGGAGACCCGAGGGCAGTTTCGCATCCAGTTACCACTTTAATCATGAATGAGGTGATTGGTGATGTGAAGTCCTAACCCAGAAAGAAGACTGCCTGGAATTTTCAATTAGTTTTCACATTATAGGCGATTTGGCTTGAAAAGGGACCTTGCGGCCAAAGTAGTGAAAAGTAGCAAAAACTGTTCATTGCATTTTGTAGCTAGAACATTAGGGTATAACATGGTTCATCAATTATAGGGTGGGATTTGGGTAAAGTTGAAAAGAAATCCTCAGCGATACAAAATGTACAGTAATTTTGTTATTTAAATGTGAAATTTTGCCTGAAAAGGGACCTAGAAGCTAAAGTAGCAAAAAATAGCAAAAACTTTTTATTGCATTTTGTAGCTCAAGCATTAGGCTATAACATGGTATAAATTATAGGGTGGGATTCGGCGAGAGTTGAAAAGAAAGCCTCATTGAATACAAAAATGTACAATAATTTTGTTATTATAATGTGCAATTTTGCCTGAAAAGGGACCCAGAGGCCAAAGTATCAAAAAGAAGCGAAAACTTTTCATTGCATTCTGCACCTGAAACATTAGAATGTGACCCGCTATCAACTATAGTATAGGATGGGATTTAGCAGGAGTTGAAAAGGAAGTCTCATCTAAATACAAAATTTACAGTAATTTTGTTATTTTGATGTGCAATTTTGCCTAAAAAGTGACCCAGAGGCCAAAATAGCAAAAAGTAGCAAAAACTTTTTATTGCATTTTGTAGCTGAAACATTAGGGTATAACATGGTGTTAATTATTGGGCGGGATTCGGTGGGAGTTAGAAGAAAAGTCTTCTTGAATTACGAACTTCACATTAATTTTGATTTTTTACCAGCCTTCTTAAAAAAATCACTAGTTCATCTTGACTGTGTTAATAGTGAACTTCATTAATGATTTCTCATAGAGAAAACCTCACGGATTTTAGCGGTAACTGCTGCTATTCTTATAAAGAGTCGTCTTTTATGTTATGCCAGGAAGAAAGTCGGCATTTGACGCTCATTAACGAAGGGACTCTTCAATACTGCAAGTGAGTCAAGTTCAGGGCTGGGTTTCGGGTATTAATATTCCTTCAACAATTGCAGTTTTCGGGCAAATAGTAGTCCTAACATTCTGCTATAGTATTCCAATGCCAAAGTTGTCCAAAAAAAATCTTCAAAAAATGAATTTCTGCGCGTTTTTTTGATTTTCCGACCACTGTGCGGCGAAGCGAAAACATGCGACGATGGCCACTATGCCCATACCCTTCCGTCGTCGCTCCTCTGATGGTAATCGGCCCCGATAATTTTCCCGGCGGCATCGGAAAAACGCACAGGGATTTCCCCTTCTGTTCCGCGCCGTGTGCGAAAATGGCGATTTTATGAAATAGTCGGGAGTATGATTTAGGGAGGTGTTTTCCGAAGGGCGGTTTGTTTATTTTTCATTTGGCCGGGCGGCTCGCGGGTCCACCGGCACACAGCAGGCCGGCCCCGGCCGGCCCACCATCAGCGACCGGACTTTTTAAATTACAAAATTGAAACGGATCCTCTGCACAAAAACCCCTGCACACACATTAAATTCAAACACAATTAGAGCCGAAATGTGCAAACTATGGGGGCCGGCGTGCGCGCTTTCCACTTCATCCATAGTCCAGCGCGCCAGAGTCCATTCCCATAAATCTTCGGGCGAAACGCCAAAGTCGGGTATGGATCATGAAAAATGCACATTTTCCGCATGTGATGTGCACGGGCGCTACGGGCTGTTGTGATTCAGGATTGTTTGCAGTCGCAGGCCAGAGGTAAAATCTATGCGACTGGCGATTCCATCCAGGCTGCAGTTTTGGGTACAAAGTAGAATAATGCACGAAGCGAGGCACAAAGTTCGATTTTTACCCACGCTTTAAGTTGCCTGAAATCAACCGTCTTTCTTTTTAAAGACACAGAGTGACCCTAGGCTTCCAGATCGCTTGACACACAAAAAATGAAAGCACATAGATGTTCACTCAATAATATGAAGCTTTTCATTATCTGTGTTTGAGAACACACGTACCTCGTCTTTTTTCACATATAACGTCGGTTTGTTCCTGCACCGACGCCGGTGAATGCTCCCCTCCACTATACCGGAAATTTTGCCGAATCCTTGTGTGTTCCAACATGGAGAAGAGATTTTTAGCGGCCATCAACATCGCATGAGGTCGGCACCATCGTTCACATCCTCACGAGCTAATATACTAATCCCTAATATCAGCCAGGCCTCGAGAGCATGTATGCATCCAGGTCGTAATCGAAATGTATCGGTGTGCGCTTTTGGGTGTAAGTAAGTTCACTTTGATGCATTAATTGATATAAAGTTAGCCACGTGCACCACTCACCTAATATTTCTGTCAATGTTAGCTTGGAGCGGTTCACAATCAGAACGGCTACCAATCCTGGGAAGCAATTTCAAGTCGTCGGCATATTATAAATGCTTCACTGAGGGACCAGTGATAATGTCGTCAACGTAAATGTCAAAAAGCGATGGTACGAGACTAGAGCCCTGTGGCACACCATACAGGTGAACAAACTTTAAATAGGCAACCATTGTGTTGATGAGACACACACCTGCACAATTGGCGAAGGAGTCGTGCATAGAGAGTTTGGTTGAATGTTGAATGGATGCGAGTAACCAATAGACTTTTCCAGAGCTCTTGCGAATAAATGAAAATGGACAACAGGTGCTGGTGCTGGACTGAAATATGCCAGGATGATAATAATAACAATGATATTGGTAAAAGAAGCGACAAGAACGTTCGAGGCTTCTCCGAAAGACTTCTGGAATCCCCGAACTACCGACAGTGTGAACACAGCGAAGCCAAGTAGAACAATTCTGCAAAATTATTTGAATCAAAATTTAAAAAAAAATGGAAAACCACTTAGTAAGAGATCCAGCTTTTGGATCCAGGCCAGAGGTTCAGTGAAGCGGCTCATTTCGGTCTGTATCCAGAGCCTGGGTCTTTCAGTGAATGCTTTTTCCCCTTTTCCCTCTATTTTTTTTTCTTTTTTTTTATTTGAATGATAATTGTCACTGACCGGAGTGTCCAGCAAGGCAACAAACCAAAATATTTGTTTGGTATTTCTTTTTTGATTTTTTTTTTGTCAATTAAGGCTCAACCCCAACATACTTCTGTCACTGACAAGAGCTAACATGCTCGAAACAAACATTGTCTGCCAGTTTTGGGGAAATAACAGTTTTTTCAATGAAATAGTCGATGCAAATCGACATTTCATTGTACTTTTTGCTCGAATTTCACAATCATGACTTTTTATTGTCACTAAGTAAAATTTAACAGTGCGAAAATTCATGTGACTCAACAATAATTAGTACACCAGTAATAAATAGTATGTTGCATTGTTGTCTCTCAGTTTTCAATAAAATGCACAATGCAGATTCCTAAAAATACAGTTGAACATTTAAAATTTTCGGTCATTCTACCCGATCCAGTCGGTCCAGTTTGACAGAAATTTTGTTACTCAAGCCAATTCTGAATGGAGAATTTGACTTTGTATTGGATAGGAAGAGCACTTTTTCTTCACATTCTGTGCATTCGGTTGTGATAGGCTGTCTTTACAGGGGCTCTGCTATTTTTCCATTTCCTCACCTGGATATTCATATACCAAAAAAATTTCGTAGTACTTTCATGATTTTCAATACATATTAATATCGATTTTGTATCGATACCTCCTAATAAAAACATTGTAACTGACATTTTGGCCATTTTCACTTTTTAGTAGATTTGATACCGAAGAGTGTAGAAATTTCAGGAAAAAAATAATTTATGGCTCTAAAAAATTCCAAAATGTGCCAAAAGTATGATTTTTCGAAAATTGTATCTACCAGTTTGGAGTAATTCTGCGTTAAAAACATTGTAAAAGCCAATACAATTATGATATTGTTCAACTTTGCATTATATCGTCCTTTACTTTCCTTCATACAGATGCAATTTGCGGTGAAATCATGGTAAAGTCCAATACAATGTTATTGCTTGGATATTCTCCAATTGTAATGAAATGTGATGTAATGGAATGAGCAATTGTAATGTCCTTTACAATTATGACTTTTCGATAACATCCGAGTAAAAACATTGTAAAGGCACTTACAATGCTTTTACCCTTGCAGATGGAAGATTTCTCCATTGTAAGTGACATTAAATTTCTCAAAAAGCTATAGTTGCAGAAAATACGGCTCCCAACCTTTTCTACAGACAATCAAGAATCTTGGAAAACAATAACCGTGCCGCTATTTCAAACAATAGTCAAATAAGATCGATTTCAAATCTCCGAAAACTTTCAAACCGCTCTCCTGTAAAATTGCGTTTTGTTAGTTACAATGTTTTTATTAGGAGGTATCGGTATGAAACGACTACTTAGGTATCGTACGTTCATCCTTGGTGCTATTTTAGTGAACCGATTTTTGTTTTCAGGTTTCCAAATGCCTATTTTTCGCGCATTCCCGCTGCAGATGGACGGAAATTTTTTGCAGGACGTGATGTCTGACGCTGTTCTCTAATTTACTGCAAAATGGCGCAATTTTCGACCTGTTTTTAATCTTCCTCAATGAACAAATGAATCAAAGCAGCCTGTACCATTGACATTTAAGCCGATTACGTCTTGGAGGAGTTCGGTTTTGTCGACGCTTCAAGCAAAAAAAAGGGACTTTTCACTCCAAAAAAAAAAGCAACTCAACGGAAGTTCGACTTTTCCGTCTGTTCCAGCCAAAAATACACGCCAAGCCTTGAAGAACTATTGGTAAAATAAGGATATCCTCGGCGGCCTGTTATAGGCAGCAGGATTCACGTGTGAAAAACTTGTTGATCTGAATTTCAAAAACCCGGCCGCTCAAAGTTGCGTTTTTGACAAGAATTGATAAGGCTACTTCTACTGATTTTGTTATGGAGCTCGCACGGAACGAGTCTCTGTTGTCCCTGCCTGGCCGCTGTCAAGAGTAATGGAATCGGAAGAGGCCTTTACGGTTTTGGTGTCTGAACGACGTCGACGTCTGCGCCCTTAGTCACATTTTCACGTATGACAAAATAAATTTTCCAAGGTTTCGATATTTTGATGTCAATTTGATAAGCAAGATAACCTCACTTTTGGACAAGCCAGTCTTATACACCAGGTACAAAAGCGGCAAGCCTACAATGCTTGACTAGAAAATTTACCTAGCCAACTAGAATCACTTGACTCATTAGAGATTAGTGTGACCATACAGCCACACTTTTATTTTTTTATCTTTTTTTATTTTATTACTTAACATGGCCTTTTGACTGTGGAATTATGACACATTTCATTACTGAAGTTTTTGACCAATATGCTCCCAAAAGAAATCATTTCAACTTATAATGAGACAAATCGCTACTAGATGACAACATCTTCAGACCACAACCCTGTAACTGGTATCGTGACTTTCGCATAATAGAAAATGTCGTGCTTCAAAAAGTAAATACTAAATTGTCATGCTATTTTTTTTGTTAGTTGTAGTTGATTCCCATTTCGATTATTCATTATTATATCAAAATAAGCCTTTGAGGCATTTTTCCTCGATATTTTGACAAACGAATAAAAGACAACTAGACTTACTGATAGTCAACTTCTCGCAACCATTTTTTTTTCTATATTTTCCCTGTTTAACCGAGATGGAATGAAAATTTATTCTCAAATGTGAATTTTATGGAAATAATTCTTGTAAGTACAAAGATTTTTTCCATTTCCGAATTGTAATTACTAGCAATTTGCAATTAGCTGTGCCTTGTTCTTTTTCGTTTTTTTTTACCATACATGTGAGGATGACTCGTGAGTGATTCATGAATTCGGAGAAAAAACTTCATCATTTTCTTTACCACGTAATTACCGGAGACTGGAAAATTTGTTTTTTTTATGTGGGAATATTGCGAATAGTGGGAAATTGTTGTTTTCAAATTTGAACTTTACGGGAAAAACTGTTTGGAAAAATTTTTTGTTCCCATTATTCCAAAGAGAGAAATTTCCAGCAGCGGCAGGTTTTGGTGTATCGCCCTGTAATCAATGCAGAAAGTGCAGTAGTGGACTCTGTATCCCCTCTGTTTTGTCATTCTCAACCTGGCCTGACCTGATCTGATCTGACCTGACCTAACCTGACCTGACCTGACCTGACCTGACCTAACCTGATCGGACCTGTCATGAAACACTCTAATTTTGTGATAATTTCTAGAAATAAATAATAGTTATCGAACATTCTCAACACATGATTTTTTACTAATTTCATACCTCATAGCATAATCTATACCACGATCTCATAATTTTTTCACTAAGTGCGAGGAACAAAATTCAGTTACATCCATATTTTCATTACCCCAAGCTGTATTACACTACACAGCTTCTTGTACAGTTTCTTGGAAAATCTGCTAAAACAGTGTCAAAAAACAATTAACTTGTTAGTTTAACTGACAACTGACAGATTGTTCAAGAAATTGTGTAGTGTAATACAGCTATGAGACAATTTTTGTAAAGAATTCATCACTAGATAATGATTTCCTTGAAAGAACATGATACAATCCCTATTAGGTCAATGTGAACGTAATTTACAGGTGATCTCGAAATGACGTACCAGAACAGTACTGTGAAATATTGAATCTCTTATGCAGTCCACAAAAAATAGTGCAAAAAATTCGACTCCTACTTTTGATGATATGAAGGGCTGCAAGGTCAAAAGTTGGCATTTCGAGCCCTTCCAACTTCATACCGCAAAATATTTCAGTGAACTGATACTGATGGTAGCAGAACTATAAGAAAAACATATCGATTTGACTACTCTGTATATTGAATGCATGAATTGAATTGAATTGAATTGAATATGTATTGAATTCCCATATTTATCATGCAGGGTGAATCAGAAACTTTGAGAATTATTTTTTTCCCAAAAAATGCGTCCAAACCATTGAGTTTGGTCCTTCGACTGATGTAGAGCAAATGGTGACACGGTTTTTTTCAGAGACTTTTTTCAACAGCTTTTTAGAGAAATTGGAGTTTTTTTTCAGTCCATGACTTACCCTGTAACCTGTGAAGTAAATGAAAATGTAGTACATACTCAGTGATTGATACTTGTTGCTGATAATTCCGCCACCAACAGTTTACTGGAAACTTTTGAAATAACGAAATCAGAAGGGTTCGAAGGACCAAATTTTGACCCTTTAATAACTTCAAAAATAAAAATCGCAGCATTCTTACAAAAATTTTTGCGGACTTCATGAAATATTCGACATGCCGACATGTTATTCTAATGCGCCATTTCGGAATTGTTTAAGCTTTGGATTGGGCTTTTTGATCACTTTTTCGACATTTTCTGTAGCAAATGACTTTGAACAAAAGAGTAATCTGTCACCTCTGAAATAATAAATAGATAAAATAAACTGGGTACCTACAAAAGTCGGTGCATTTGTAATAAGAATTCATTTTTTACGAGATTACTTTTACTGAAAACGTGCATCGTTAACATGTTAACAATATAACTCTTCCACAATCAAAGCAGAAATTACAAACAAAAATCGTTTTTGAAATTATGCAACTTATCCATAATCAGTATTTTTCTTAACTGACCAGACCACTATCACTATCACTGACATGAGTTTCGTTTGCAACACAAGTTAGGGTTTGAGTATAGTCTCTCTAGAACAACAAGAAAAATGTTCTGCATGACTTTTTTGTCACTTGACCACCATCAGTCGCGTCGGTTCATAACTAACTATTCAAAACCTGCGAACAGGCTGTCGCATTGCTTTCAGTTGCGAATCGAAGGCCAGTTTTCGATAACAGGCCATGTCCATAGCACTAAACCAGCTCTAGAATCTCAATGTGGTGTGTCTAAAAGGTCTAAGATAGGTCAAAGTGAATGTTTGTGAAACCGGCATAGAAACTCGTAAGTTGTTGATGCCGTCGCCCAAGACGCTGCAGAATATAAAGAATAAACATCCTGAGTCACTGCAATCTGCAAATATTAAACTCGACGCATTCATCATATTTCCCCAGATCTGGAGGGTCATACAAACTCTTTCAATCCTTTCAAGTGCCCACAATAGATCTCATTTGCAGATGCGAAATCAAGCTGCGCCATCCTGCCAAGCAGATGCATTTTTTCTTGTAAACATCACCACCGTCCGTGCACCCTTTTCTTACGAATACCCACAAATGCAACCTCCGGCATCTTAAAATGCGATACATATGTATAAAATAGACATACCTGCTTCTTGGCCCTTCGGCCTTTAGCGCGTCAGGTCAAAGACCCTGTGCTAATCCCAAAAGGTGAAAAGGTGCAAGAAAGGGTATAAGGTATTCTTATTACCTATACCTAGAGAAATATACGAAAACATCGTATAACCAGATGTGCCATTCTTATGCACTGGGGTGCACGATGATGATTTTGAAATAATATGCATGTGTGTTTATGTAGATATGCGTGCGTGTAATTTTTATTTGAACGCAGGGCAGGGGTGAAATTAGGTTATATTTTTAATTAATTCGGATATGGCGATCAACAGGTCTTGTGTTCGATATTATACGGTTTTATTTTTTGCCGGGGTGCGATTTATACAAACGAGTATATTAATAGCCCTGGATGGTGTAAGTGTCAATTTATATTATTTAAAAAGTTAATTTCGAATATTCATTGGTGAAACCGAGCGTGGTTTTTCATTTACCGATGGCATTGTGTAAAGTTTTTATGAAACCGCGTGTGGATTTTGTATATAATATGAAAGACTGATGCACCTTTTCCTTCAAGTGCCCTTATACGTCATCAAGGGTAATTTGAGCGTATTAATTCTTGATGAGTGTGTTTATAAAAGTAGCAACACAGACCCTCTGCACGAAATCTATAGAAAATGGAATTATTGGTCCACGAAACGATTATTATATAGTTCTAGCGATGTAGCACCAGTGACCTAGTCGTATCCCCTTCTAACCTCGATAAAGTCTCGATAACCATACCACCCTCAGATGGATCGTATAATGAAATCCAGTCAGCCAGCACGAGCTGAACTGGTATGGGGCGAAAAAATTGGTGAAGTAATAAGGGGAAGAAGGGTACGCCTGTGTGTGTGTGTATGTATTTTCTATTTATTTGAAGGGTGCCGTCTTTGTTATGCAGACTGGAGAATAAGTCAGCTGGCTGCAGGAGAGAGGAGCAGGGCTCCCCCGAAACGCCACAGAGGTGCAGCTGCTTTGTCACTTTGCTCACAAACCATAGACGTAGGCCGTACCGGAAATCAATTTATTACGCTTTTCAAAATTTCATCGTCCGAATTAACTGCCTTTGTCTTGGGCTGTTAGGGCTGTCTGGGCGAATGATATACATAATTATAAGAAAAATATACTATAAGAATATGGTTCATTCGATCTGTTGAAAAAAACTGCTACACTGTTGTCAATTTCACGTAAATTTTCATTTGATCTTCAGATTGCATTCACTTTTATGTAAGAGATGAAGTTTATTCTAGAAAATTTTGTTTGTCGCATCTTTTGGGCATGTTCTGGAAAAACGGCGTTAGCTACGCCTCTGGTTCGAGTTCACGTTTTTATCTGCACAGCTTGCTCCTCTCTCGCTCTCTCGTCTGCTCCGCGAGCCTCTCTCCAGACTAAATACAATCTAGCGAGCGCGTGTCAGGCACGGGCCCCGTTTTTTGACCCTCCTTGTAACAAAAGAAAGTCGGCCCCCTTCGCAGCAGTAGTATACGCGCCGATCTCGACAATAATAATAATAGTACACCGGGCCCGTAATCTTAATGCCTTTTGTCATGCAAATAGACCCCGTACACAGCGGTTAAACATCTGCCGATCGGCGCGGCGCTTCTCCGCTACTACGTCACCATACTTGTGCAGCGTCTCAAGTGTTGCGTCGTGTGCGTGCGTGTGACGTCACGGAATACGTAAGAGAACGGTCTCAAGGCTGTGCGACGTCCGGTGTTTGCCGTGACGTCACGCGCGACTTCTCGGTCTGGTTCCTCGCAAGGCGAACGGGGAAGGGCAAGACCGGAATCACGGACGGCTCCGGATCTAGACTAGAGTAAACTTACGCTACCTATAAGAGTGATTCATTCATTCAAAGAACGGATGCGTAGGTATACTATTCCATTCATTAATTTTTCGGTGCTGCATGCTTTTCTGGAGTCATTCCCATGAAAGTTTTAGTTTGCCGCGAAACTTAACGTGAATGGAACAAAGAGACCTGTACTTGAGTTGGTAATCAAAGCATACATCCTTCGGTGCCTATGTAATCGACATGGCCTGTTATAATAAAAAATTGCATGTTAATCATGTCTTTGATGGATGGGTATGACAAATATCTGCCTTGCGAGTAAAAAAATGTCAGAAGAGTGCGCTGACACTGACACGATATGTATAGTTTTTTCAATTTCAACCATCAGTGTCAACCGTACAGCTTGATGGTTCCTACATAAAATTTCTGTGTGAAGCAGCACAAAACTTGTCTTGTCTCAGAATACGTTTTGCATATAATTGGTACCTCAATAATAAGTAATAATAGCCTGAAGATGAGTGACAAATCTACGTGATGTTGGGCAACCGCGACAAGATTTGAAGCACCATCGGGTGGAATAACGTCAGCATTCGTTACAACGTTTAGTCCATGCGACGATTAAGAGCAAAGTTGTAGCAATTTTCGGCCAAAGAATCATGCGAAAGATTCGAGATTGATCATTGATCGATGGCCCAGATATAAAATGCTTCAATCAACAGTGGCCGAAAGGATTTTCCCAAAACTCGAATTTCGGCTTTGAGCGGCGCCTCCGCCATTTCTGCGAGGTTCGTCGTTTACCGGCTGTCGAAGTCTCCATGCTAAGTAAATAAATGTTCCTGAATCCTGACACAAATCAATTTTGCAGAAATTAATTGAAACTTGAGCAGCTTTCTCAGCCAGAAATAGCGTCCATAATGTCCGAATACAAAAATAATGTGATACGATCAATTTTAGTCCAGTACCAAACACAGGATCAGACTGTTATTTTTTTTATTGAAGTATAAAATGCGAGCTCGATTACTCCAAGGAACATTCTAGCGGATTATTTATTATTTGATGATAAAACAGGCATGAGATGTCCCTTGCTTTTGGCAATACTATAATCAATTCACACATTTTATCGAAGCAGTTATAATTTGGTTTTGAAATTTGAAAAAATAAGCGACAAGTAGAAAATGTTGTTTCCTATAACTAGAGCACGAAAATAACAGATACTGAGACAGCACCCCACACTCCAACAATTACGATTAAACGAATTATTTACAATATAACATATTTTTGGGAAGATCAACAGAATTTTGGAGGCTTTTGTGAACCAAGCTCATTTGGACATAATGCAAAAAAAATTTCAAGAAAAATTACATCAAAAAAATGTTTTGTGCTGCCGAAATGATATAGTTGAAATAAGTAATAAGTTTTTAGACACTTTTATGCATTCAGAATGGAACTCCTACTTCCAAGTTGAAAGTGAAGTGACCGTTTGTGATTTTGAGGAGCTTCCTTGAAAGCACTTCCTAATTGTAATGCTTAATCAATGAATATTTACAACGAAGCAATATCAATTCTGCATAGTTCAAAATAGCTTGATATATAGGTAAGGTGTACAGAGTGATTCTAAAATGGCGTAATTTTTAACTGTATACGTTGTTTAGGGAGTCAAACAAAGATGTTAACATAGTGTTGTTCTACAAATTTTTTGTTTTCTTTCTCAACTTCCAAATTTAATTGAACTGGACAAAGAGTTCAACTTCCTTTGAAATTTTTTCTCTTGGAGTCAAAAACAAATATGGGTTCTGTATGACACAAAGTCATATTTTCAAATATATTTCAATAGCCATGCGTGGTAAGACAATAAACAAGCTGTTTGGAAGCAGTAGCGAAGCACCAAGGAATGAAACACTGTCGCAGCTATAAATGTGATTGCTTGTACTCATATTCTGCGGTTAAATGAATGCTAAGACATTATTTTTGTTAGTTTTCTCTTCATTACTGGCAACTAGGTCTTTTTGGTAGGTCTATATTCCAGGATTTTCGAAAATTATTGCAAAAATAATTAACGTTGGAACTTTTCTGCACCACCGCCACATTTATGCAGGTTCGTCGCTCATGCAAGCACTAACACCAGGTTGCATTTCTTCAATTTTACTTGCTTGACAATGATTCTATCACTGACTTGTCCAAATTCACGCAAAATTACTTTCGATCATCCGGTTTTATTTGCATTCCACTGTGTTCTTCCAATCGTGTACTTAAGATAAAGAGCGAAATTGCTCAGCTGATGAGTTATTTTCTTAGGCACTCCAACAGTTCTTATTGACCTTCCATTTTATGCGTATATATCTTATTATATTATCATCCCTCGGTGCTTCGCACCTCGTCAAAAGGCCATTTCTACTCTATAGACCTCGGTGCTTCGCACCTCGTTGGTTGCCCTTTTTCCTCTATAAATCTCGGTGCTTCGCACCTCGGCCTGCCGGCCATAACAACCAGTAAATTATGTAAGGTGTTCCAGGGCCTAGTTATTCAAATTGAAATGGGGGATAGTTTTATAAGTTCAATAAAAAAGTTACATTTCACTTTTTTCAAGTTTGTAAATATTACTTCCCCGACCTACCACCCAACGAGGAACGGAAGTATTGTGAACGCACTAAAAAAAATTCTCGAGATGAAGACGTATATATCCATTTTGAAGTCCCCCAAGACGATTAACTCTGCCCCAGGTAAACTCGTGCGCCGATTTTCACCAATTTATTATTGAACAAGAGGTAACTGGTTCCCAAATATTTTTCAACAATTTTGTTTTCAATTCCTCGAGAATTTCCCTGTTGAGAATGTAAAACTGGCTGGGTTAAAGAGACCGAGCTCAAATTATGAAACTCAAAATGAAGCCCTTTTTAAGGAAAATATATCACTTGTTCATACTTCTTCTCAAACTCTAACTTTCTACCCGAAGGGACGTCTCATCATACACAAAAATTTCTATCCGCTCCATTGCTACTCGTCGGGAAAGTTTTGGGGTGACGCAACCGATTTTTTTTCATTTTCAAGCTTTTAAATTAAAAATTGAAATATAAATAAAACTTGAAATACGACTTGAAGACGGGTCGAAACTCAACACCGGAAGGGCCTCGTAAGCATGAGTCACTGGTCAAATAAACATTTGAAACGAATAGGAAACCAAACTTCGAAAACATTTGAAAAAGAAGCTGAATAAACGACCGGATGTCGCGCGTTTAAACGTTTTTGTCAACCAAGTATTCAATCAACGTTCTCAGAACGTCTTTGAAACGCCAAATCAATTGTGCTCGAAACGTTCAATTAACGTTAATAAGACATTACCTTCAGTATTTTTTGAGGTATCAACGTATTCAAAACGTAAAATGAAAGTTCTAGGAACGCTGGAGTAAAAAAAGAATTTACCGTTCAAACTATAACGTTGATTATCGCCCACATATTCAATTCAACCAATCAGAACAACCGAATGAGACCCACGTGACTTGGTTTAAGCTATCGATTATTGTATACTAGCAGGTGATTAATGCACACTAGGTAATAGCACCGGATTGAATTATTTTCGGGCCCACGACTAATATAAAATTGGAACGACTGTATTTATACTTGTTTGGATTGAAATTTTAGTACTGATGCGTTTAAAAAGTCTTCCACTCACTACAATACAATTTCACAACCTATTAGACTTCGTTTCAGAATTGTTTCCAGCAACGAGGCCCCTTCCTTAATCCGCGACTGTGCACTCTCCATTCATGCTCTGTTAACAAACTGTTAGTGACATTTAGCTTTCAGCTCTACTAGTCTACCACCCATGTGAACTACTGTGTTGTAAACTACCACTCATGGCAAGATAATTATTATTATTCAGCCAAGCAGAATCAGCACGATTTTGTAGTGAGCTCCACAAATGTGTACCTGTGTAAGCATATTTTTATGTATTAAGCATCAATAAATATTATTCTATTCTATTTTAAGTGTAATCAATTAATTAGAAAAAATAAAAAACAAACATTTTTACCCTTCTCTTGGAATTGATTTTTTTTTTCAACAAGGCATGCTTTGAAATTGTCAGTTCTACTATACAATGACACATTGGACCTACTATTTCTACTAGTAGTCTACTTGGGCGATAATCTGCTAAATTCAACTCGTGCTTTGTGTTTTATTCGAGTTAAATGTTTTAAATTCCTCAAACAAACTATCAATCACTCGAAAAGTAGACCCGATATTATCTGACTACTTAGAGACTTAGTCTTAGTCTTGGTCTAAGTCCCTAGACATAGTCTCGGGATTTTAGTCAGATAACATCAGGTCTTCTTTTCCCTCGTGATTGACAGTTGTTTTCGGGTTAAAAGGATTTAAGTGGAAAAACACTAAGCACTTGTTACATTACTATTGATTATACAGCCTAATGTCGTCGCTAATATGAGCGTTTCTTTTACCGTCTTATCAAACGTCTTCCAAACGTCATCTTCACTGGTTTCAAAGCGTTTACTGTACCGGTCTTCAAAAGTCCAATCTCTAGAACCTAGAACAGGAAAACGAATCGGATCTCTGTGAAAACACGACATTTAGTCAAGAACAACTAGCCAGAAATCTTCCACTTTTTCGAGTTTGATGAGATGCACTCTTGTATTTACTGGCCTTGGCCAAAGCGGTAGGTTAGAAGTCAAAGCGCCCTCTCTCGGTATGCCTCTGACTTAATGGAGAAAACTGGCAGGCTTCAGGGTACGCGCACGTGTTGATTCTACCATCATTTCTTCATACATATAATAATACAACGCTTTACTTTGTACGTCTTTAAGACGTTTGACGTTTCCATCAAAACCTAAATAAAACGTAGTTAACTAGATATGTTTCTTGAACCATGACAACGCTTATTGAACATATTTCTAAATTCTCGTTTATTCAACGATGATTTTTGACAATAACATAATACCTTTTCACTATGTACGCCTTGGAAACCTCAATTAAAATTGAAAATCAAACGTTGATTCCTCAACTAGATTTTTTTTAAATCATCACTAGTGCTAATTGGATCATTTTTTAACAGTGATATGGTATCACCTTTTTTTTAACGTCTTGGGAACGTTTCAATTGAAATTTAAACAAAACGCGTGATTTTTTTACCAGAGACCGTTTTTGGATCATCACTAACGCTAGTTGAACGTTTCTCAGGTAGTTTCGGTTATTCAACGATGATTTCCGAATTGAAAAACGCTTTATTGTGGTCGGCTTGAGAACGTTCTCACCAAAATTAAAATTGACCGTCATTTTTCAACCAAGAAGTTTTATTCAATTTCCAACGCCGATTACACGTTTCTCAAGCATCGTTTATCAGTTGCCAGCTCAGCCTGGAAAAACGTTGGAATATAAAGTCAAACGTTTTTACAAAGATGAATGATGTTCATCTGAATGTCAATAATTTGGCGCATCCGGTCTTACTAGGTGGAGTCTCAGAACGCAAGAAGTTTGGGAGGTCAACTTCCCAGTTTGCGGAAAGCCCTACTTTAACAGTGGTAAGGGAGGGTTCCGATTTGCACCAATGGTCTACACTTTGGAGCCCCAGTCCGTCATTTTATCAAGGTCTCAAAAAGAAGTTCCACGTGGCCAATCTTCAGCAATAATGATCGTCAAATTGCAAGTTAGGTATCTACCACGTAGATTCTCATGTCCAACTGAAAAAATAATATTTATGTATAGGTACATTTTTGTAGGTACCTAATGTTTTGCATATTTTCACCTATACCTATACTTTTCACTTTCTGAGTACCTTAAACCAAAGCCGCTATCTTTATCAATTCAAGCTTTTCACGCTTACAAATGCTAAGTTGCTAAGCCCTGACTAGCCCGGCGATGCTACTGCAAAGCCTTTCAGTATAGAGATACCAGAGTTGGACGACAGATGACGCCTATCCATCTCACCGCTAGAATCTCACCGCTAAAAAGTATAGGTACGGCCTGTTTTGAAACTAATTCACCAATAAGTACTATTATTTTGTTACTTCTACCTCAATTTGCTGTCGCCGATGATGTTCAAGTTACGGTGTGCAAACGAAGTCGTGCATGACTTTGGATCACGACTTGAACGTCATTTTGACGTATTTTTTTCTTGTTTTCAGACGTCGCAAATCACAGAGAATTGGACGTTAGAATGACGTACATGAATGAAGCTGAAAAAATTTGCCAATCATTGCAAATTTTGACTCGCTAAATATCCAAATTGATGATGACGATCTTGTGATGCATCACTAATGACAATTCCTGTCTGGCTCATTGGAAGCGAAAAAAGCAGTCGCTTGACGATCAGATCTCACCTGTCGCCGTCAAATGCAGGCACATAAAGGTGTACAAGCAAAACGCAAAAGGGCGATACGTATACCCATACGTAAGGAAACAACGGAAGTAGCCGTGGCGGAAACGCGCGGTGCTTGGCGGAAGTGGGTAAGTAGCGATCACAATGAGCGGTTCCGGTGGCGGTGGCGACGGTGGTGGTGGTGGTTCGGTGTTGGCGTGCATCGTCCATAATGCACAAGGCCTTTCAGCGCACGATACTCCTCCGCGAGACATGGGAAAACACCTAAACACCTTCGCCATCATGCAAGGCGTCGATCCTTATCATCTCATCTATTAATAATTGATTTTATTCCGTGACGGATTTTTTATGTAAAAAGCGTGACTTAATTTGACAAGGGTGCCCACGTACTGTAGGCATATACGGTAGGCTCGTGCATCCTACCGTCAGGGAGAGCTCGGGCGCAAAAAAAAATAAATACAGCATTATCTATTTATGCGTTGTTTGAAACGCCGGCGCTGGCGAGCTTTAATGCCCTTACAATTAAGCTAAAACGCCTAATGACGGCGGAGTGAGAAAAACGCTTGTTCATACCATTAGCATGCTTGTGCAGGCAGTACAGTTGCATGGAAATAGCAGATAGTTATGGTATGCGATATACCATCGATCGATTTCTAGTATTCAAGTTGATACAAACTATGGAGCCGAGTTCAACAAATATTTTCTCGGACCATCGAAAGTCGTCCATACCTATTTATTATAGAGCCTTATGTTTTCAATTGAAGCACTTGAAGAGAATTTTCGACAAGGTTCGCATATAATATTGATATCGCGATTGTTGGTGAAGACTGATCAGTTGGTTTAGTGATCAACCAAAAAATTCCATGCGAAAAACTTGGAATGAAAACTTAAATCAAAATAAACTATAAGAGCTGGCGTAAAGCAGAAGGAAACCTTGAACGGTAATTTTTTGACTATAATAAAACGCTTTACTTTAGACGTCTTGGGCACATTCTCGTCAAAATTAAAATTAAACGTCAATTCTTCGACCAAAAAAACTTTTTCAATTATCACTAACGGAAATTAACCCGGCTCAAGCTTAGTTGCCAGTTCAACATGAAAAAAACGTTGCAGTACAAACGTTAAATGCTTATGCAACGATGAACACGGGTTTTAAACGTTTATTTGACGTCTTTCTGCTTACTCAGACTTTGATGGCAAAAATACGTTCCGTGGCGCTGAAGTGATAAATCCGAAGCGAAATTCGTCCCCAGAAAATAGGAAATATTAATAAATTCGGGGAAGACGGAGTGGATTAAATATTGAGAGGATGAAATTATCTTGGTGGGTAATAACCGAGACGGCGGCGCCTAATGGGGTACGATCGAGGGCGTGGGGCGTCGTCGCGCGGCCAAACAAGTTAAGAAACCAAAGGAAGTATCCACCTGTTGCGCCTTTCTTAAAGGGGATTCCTTGTAAGAAATCCGATTCCTTGCCTCTCCGCCCCGTAAGGAGGCGCAACAGTTGGTCCCTTATCCTGTATATATGCCATCACTTGACGACAAATCTTGAAGGCGGCGGCAGCGGGAACAGCCCGTTTCGTGAAATATTCAGCACACAGCCGCCTTCTCTCGAAATTATTTTATACCTTTACCTTTATGCCGCATCAAAGGTATACGTCAAAATTTTTATATCATACCTGTCTCTTCAGCGATGACAATCCTTGTGAATTATACAGAGGGTTGGCCCCGGCCAGGACGCTTCGCACGTCATCACACGACTTCTTCAGGTCTTTTTATTCATCATTCATCGCGTATGGAAAATCCCATATTTTCGAATATGATTTGGGTTTTGACCTTTCGGACGATCGCGGTTGCGAAAGAAAAGCGTTTCGGTCAGCATGGCAGATCTATATAAGTTGACAGTATATCGGTAATATTGCATCACGGATAAAAGGTTCGCGTCGATAAAACTGTATGCATTAGATATGTCCCCTTTAGCTGTTTAGCCCTCAAATTGATAGGGTGAGGCCGGCGAGGTTTCCTGCGGACGCGTGCTGGTCACGTGTTTGTGAATATTACTTTTCTTCAACTTGTGTGCTGTGTGCTCAAGTTTTTGTAACGTTTTGGGAGACACAAAGAGATAGTGTGGGAACAGAGGGTGTGTGGTAAATCATCAAGTTGATTATTCGGGTCTTGTTTCAATATTTTCAGGCTTATTTTCACATAAATGAGTAGCATCTGCCTTCTCATTTCTGATCATGTACTTCATAAGCAGAATAATATATGATTCATGTACGAGTACCTCTACTCAGAGTTCTCGCCGGTCCTCTGTTCCTCCATAGTTCCCAAAGCTCCCCCAGGATTCGTATAAATTTTTCTCTCGGAGTTCCACACATACTTTCCTAAGATAAAGTTTCCTTAGAGCTACTGTCCTAAGTTTTACAGAAGAGGCCCTCATTTTCATGAAGATTCACCTCTAGTTCTCTTTGACAGAGTCGAATGTTCTTAAAAGATGTTTTTGAAGGCTGAAGATCTTGCAACACGTGTCAAAGGCTGCTCGTGAATTTGAACTGTAGCTTCAGTCTTCGAAATACGAATTAGCCATTTTCGGTGAAGCCATCGAACACAGCCCTATATCTGAGAATAAAAGCAAAAATTTTGAATCAAATTATTGTTCGAATTGAATAAAAAATTATTGTTGAATCACCTTATAGAAGCCTGGAAAGAATCTCATCTACCGATTGGTATGAGACAAGCGGAAGGCACTGCGCTGTAAGCTTCTTGACTTTGTTCCATTCCAGCCGAAATCTGATGATCTTACTTCCACCACCATAACTTACTTATGCTGATTCAATTATTACAGAAAAAGCTCCAAGGCTATGGAATCACTGCGGGTTGGCCTTGTCAGAAGTTGAAAACTTCAATTTACAGTCAAAGTAGGAACAAGTCTGGCTTCTTCCATTGCACCAGTTATTTTTCTCATGACGCCTCATCACAAGAGGTTTCAGCAAGGCTTCCTGCAAATATCAGGCCCACACGGGTGACTGGTTGAACGCTTTGCAATCACCGTCACCTCAGTTGATACCTTGTTCCAGCCGCGAAATTCGAGTTGAAAATAATGCTTTTGGTAAGTCAACTCAAGCTCAACATCAGAGTTCATCAACAATTCGAAAACGTTTGGTGATAATCTTTGATGTCGAACTCGATTTGGCTTCCCCAAAAGCAATATTTTCATATTTTCAACACAAATGTCAGGTTTTGCGGCCGTCTGGAGGTACAGAATTTGGAACAAGGTAGTATCGGCACCAATCTTCCAGACGAGCCCTTTTAAGTCATCCTTCCAGTACTAAGATTCCAGTACTTCCAGAGCTAATATTCCCTCAGTTTACGAACCTTCTGGATGCGCCCATGGTTTACAATGACAAAGCACCTGACGAGCAAAGCAAAGCACTCTTGTCCTAATGGGAGAAAAGAAAGTAATCTGGGATAAGCCTGTCGTGTGCAGCAGTGTTAATGCTGAGGCAATACAAAGAAACCAGTACGAAGAACTTTGAGATCGCCACATTTTCGTGCTTGGTGGCACATGAAACCTGTCTTAGGTTGAAGATGCTCTTCATTTTATTTCAGGCTGTTGGACTAAGATACAAAATAGCCGCCAAACGACCACCTAGCTGCAAAATTTTTATTTAATCAAGCAGCAAGCAGCATATGCAGCAAGGGAGAAGTTCTCAGTCATATTTTGCTTGTGAGAATTTCTTTTTTTTTTGGTTGTAACAGTAATTGAATTCCATGTTGCAATTACGTTGATTGCTGATCCTTCAACTTTACATCAATTATTCAACGTTGCTTTAGCGGTGGAAGGTGGGCTTTAGCGGTGGAAGGTGGAAGTTGATGAACGGTTAAATTTTACTGAAACTAAATACGTTGCTGAAAGGTTTACATTTCAACGTTACAATAACGAATTATGTAGCATTCGTACTGTACAAGACCACTGCAAATCCTTCTTCAATTTTTGAATACAGCAAAAAATTCAACGAACGTTTCGTGGACTACAGTGAGTGATAGTTGTGGATCAAATAGGAAAAACTTCAAAATTGTACGGGATGGGGTGCCTTTTTCCGTAAAAAAACATCTTACTAATCGTTTTGGTGTGATGGTATGGACTAATCTGTTGACATTGTTTGATGGAAGATTTCCAAAACTGAAAATTTTTTGAGTACTACTCAAGTATGAATCATCAAACCACTTCCTTGGAACCACATCGGTCACTTCTTCAAAGTCCAAAGTGAAGATTTGGAATACTGGTTCAAGAACGCGCCCAGAGAGGGCGTCTGATCTCATCTCATCGGCGTCTCGTTTTTTGCAAATGTCAGCTTCAAACCAGTCTAATAATGGTGGATTCATGCATAGAAATTTAAGATTCAAAATTTAACATTTAATTTTATCTCCATAAGAAACCAATGGGTGAACACTTAAATGTTAAATCTTAAATTTTAAATTTCCATGCATGAATCCACCATAATATACAATATAATTATGTACTAGTTCAGACCAGAACCTTCAAGGCCTTTCCTAAAGAGGTCTGGAATACTGTGGGATGCAGAAGCGGGTATATAAGGAGCGGCTTGAAATTGGAGAAGGTGAAGTTGAACTTAGAGCAACAATAAGAAGACAGCGAGGTCAGGTAGAGCGAGCGTAATCCAAGGGATTTTGTTCTTTTGGGAACCGCACATTGGTGGTAGGTGCTCTCAATTATTTAAGTACTCAACGTAACTTTGTGACAATACCTAAAAGCGAGATCTGGCTTTCAAAGTTATCCTCTAAAAAACCGTTTTTTTTGTCATGATTTCTAGATCTTTCTTGCTAAAAGTTTATACAGATAGTTCCCAGATACATGCCTGTGAGTGAATAACAATAGCCAATAAAAATTTTTTTCTCGAAATATCTAGTGGCGTAGAGTAGAATTAGAGAGCTGTTTCCATTTTCCTTGTGGAAAGATTTTGACGATTGTTCGGTGTCGAAAAAATTCGTTTAGTCAATTTTGATTAGAGGCACATTCACGTTAAGAGTTTGAATGTGTTAAAAACCAATCCAGCCAATTTTACCATTCAAAAATAAGAAAAGAAGCTGAAAACATTCTGATTTCTTCCGTGAGAGAGTTGACTCTTCAACGTTTGGAAACGTATCTTCTGTGAGCTTTCTCTCTATTTTTAATTTTTTTTTTGTTGTTCCATTTCCTTTCAAATTGAAGAAAAAAACGCAATAGTCAGACTTCTCTTCGTGGTGGGCTTAAGAGTCCTCTGTACGCTTAAAGCAGCTCCGACTAAAAGGCCTCTAAATCGAAGGCGGCTATTCTCTCCCAACTGGTATTTGGTGATTATACTTCGTATCTCCATAAAAACATGTGAATGGGAAAAAATCCAAGAAAAGCCGATCACAGCCGAAGATAGTCAAATTTCACGGGCGCCATCCTTGGGCCTTTATTTGACTTGGAAGAAAATTCCTTTTTCCAAGGTGAACTCTCTACAGTATTCTGCACCAACGTACCGGGTGATTTTTTGATAAAATATCTGGAGCCGAAGTTATTTGGCTGTGAAAATTGTTTAAAAAATGCTCAAAAATTTGGAGCTCCATATCTTCAGCTGGAATGTTTTTATTGAAAAACCACCCGGTACGATTGTGCAGAATACTGTTGAGAGTCCACCCTGAAAAAATGATTATTGTTTCAAATCAAATAAAGGCCCTAGGGTGGCGCGCGTAAGATTTGACTATCTTTGGCTGTGATCGGTTTTTCTCGGATTTTTTTCCGTTTACATGTTTATATAGAGATATGAAGTGAAATCTCCAAATGCCAGTTCAAAGAAAATCACCGGCTTCGATTCAGAAGCATTTTAGTTGGAGCCACTCTGAGCGTATAGACAATACAAATAGAGAAGACCATATGTTATCACCACCGTCGTCACGGATATTGGGGCATCAAAAATCAGCCAATCTTTTTTTGAATGATGAACTCACCTGGTTCCTACGCAACCGTAAAAATCCGTGACGACATGTGTCTTTTCTATTTGTTTTGTCTATACAGAGGACTCCTAAAAGTTTTATGATCAGCGAAGGGGGTTGTCAACCCAAATATTATACACAATTTCGGTATGTTAATTACGTTAAATTTCTAGAAGTGTATACTGTATATTATTTGGTTGACAAAAACGTTCAAGCACACAATATCCTGTAAACATAACCTAAACAACACATAAACAATATTTTGTTAACATTTCGGACGTTTGCTTTCTCACTCGTTTCAAACGTTTCATTACGATGTTGTGCTCACAAGGTTATCTTCCCATTGGCTATCATGGATTTACTACATTTGGATTATATCAAAATGTGAATAATTTCACTGAAATAATTTGTAAAGATAATTTATGCTAGTCAGTATTTTAAGGAAAAAGATTCAAACTAAAAAAAAAAGATACACAAAGTCACAAACCTAAAAAAGTAAAATTTTTTTTTTTTGAAATTTTAGAAGTATTCTAAACTATGCTAATAAACACCTCACATAATTTATCGGTTGTCATGGTCCGCAGCCTGAGGTGCGAAGCACCGAGGTTTGTAGTGAAAAATGGGCAAGCAACGAGGTGCGAAGCACCAAGGTTTATAGCGAGAAAAGGGTAACCAACGAGGTGCGAAGCACCGAGGTGTATAGCGCAGAAGCGGCTATTCAACGAGATGAATTTCCAATATCGTCCGATTTCGGAAAAACTGCATTCAGAAAATTTTGATTACTGGCAAACTTACGTTAAAATTTTGAATGTGTTAAAAACCATCCGTGCCAATTTTAAGGACGGAGTTACATTGGTAAAATAAGCGTTGGGGTCTGATCCCTGTCGGCTTATTCCTTGACAGAATGTTATCATATAGGTTTCTTTCGAGCTACAAGGATGTACCTGTAGGTTTGAGTCCAATGAAGTTTCCAAAATCGATATTTTTCTTTTGATTTTTGGATTTTGAAAATGCCAATCGGCTCAAACCAAAGTAAATCTTTGTAGCTCTCGAAAAAGACTTAAACGGTGAGATTCTGTCAAGGAATAAACTCACAGGGATTGATTCCGCAACGCTTATTTTACCAATTGAACTCCGTCCTTGAAATTAAAAAATTAAAGTTGAAAACTTTCTGCTTTTTCAAGTACCTAAAATAAACTTGAGTCATTAAGATTCGGAAAAGTATCTTTAAGAGGCTATCTTTTTCTGTATTTTATTTTAAATCGAAGGGAAAGTAGCCTTGGGATGTTTAGTTTCGTGGTGGGTTCAAAGTTTGATGATCTGGAGCATTCAAATATTCTATACAATTTTTGTATTCATATTAATTTTTGAATTTTTTTCTACCAGTACCGAATATCTAAAAAACTAACGAACTACCGTATAATTTGGATGCATGAATTCATTACCGTCCGCTTTCTCATTAGAATGAG
Organism: Anaspis maculata; assembly: GCA_949128115.1. Taxonomy (NCBI): domain Eukaryota; kingdom Metazoa; phylum Arthropoda; class Insecta; order Coleoptera; family Scraptiidae; genus Anaspis; species Anaspis maculata. Next base: position 124,207,307 of record OX421961.1, read on the forward strand.
CCATCCGCTTTCCAATTTTCTGGCACATACACCTCCTATATGCCCAAGTCAATTTGAATATTAGTCTTCAGTTCAACCGGGTACGTCAACCGTGACCCTTTAAACATTCTGCTATATGCCTAACCGTTCGTTGCGGTGACGCGACGCCCGATAAGAAAAGTCAGTCGTCATCATTTGCGTTCAAGTACACAATGCAATATGGGCATTGGGCGCTGATGATGGCATATGTCCTCAAAGTCGGGTATACGCACCAATCTAACCTACGAGCACACCGCCATAAGAATCGTATGAAACCACCCAGACATCTGGTACGAGACGCGGATCGCCCTTGTTTGTAGACCGTGGCAGCGGCCAGGTGGTAATTTCTTTCAAGGGGAGAGTTACCTAGCAGATGTGTTTTACCCCTTACGTTACCCTTACCAGTTTTGCCAACGTGCGCTTGGGCTTCTTATCGCCGGCATACCTCCAGTGAGTGATGTATGGAACAAGCATGAAACAGGCCACTTGCTGAACTAACCGGGTTTTTGTTACTGCGACTAATGTTCATACCGTGTATGAACCCTTGCTACAGAATCATTTTTATACCGTATATCCTTCCCTCAGAAAAGTTTTCATTCGAAGTAATTTCCTCAATCTTTTTTTGTTTGATTTTATTCCGTTAAAGCATTTCAAAATCAAGTGAAGCGAATCCCTTTGCCCTTTCTGACCGCTTTAATCAAGCTCTAGCCATTTTTTCGCTTATTATAAATAATAATTATTCATCACTGTTTTATTATCGCTTTCCTTCTTTATACTCTTTCCAATTCTGAAACCTTTTTTATTTGAAAGCACGCTTCGTTTTGTTTTTATTCTAAGGGTAGTTTTACCGGAAGTAAACTTTTTTTATCTTATCTCGGCCTCTTTTATTTTTGTGGCACTTTTGAACTGTTCCTTCCCGTTGTTGTCTTCCCGAACTGTTAGTCAGTCACGCGATGATACAGCGGAAATTGCATAACACCCAGCGAAGTTAAAAACAAACAAATTAACAATCTAATAAAATAATAATAACATCTCGCACGATGTTGATGATGATGACTTCTATACAGCGTAAATCCTGGATAACTAATGCTTCTCGGACCGTGCATAGCCATCAGCGGATATCCTTAAATCCACGCTAGCATATCCACCTATGTGTCCGTACCGGAAACATCCAGCGCATTAAATTAAACTCAAAGATTCACCGCAAATGTGACTACTTGTCCTCTCTCAGGGATTTCATCGTCATCGTCATACCAATATCGACTTGAATAAACACGATAAATTTTGCAGAAAACTACAACGTTTGCGACATCAAAAAGGTCGTAAAAGCATGTGTGTGAGCTACTTGTGGCTATTATCGCTGACGAGCCTCTCCACCAGTTCCACCGCTGCGCATCCTCGAAAGAGAGGGCGCTCGTGTCGCTTACACTCGAGGACCAAAACACTAAACGCAAACGTTGTCCTTTTTGTCCGTTCCGTCCTTTTTTTGTGCTCGAAAACGAACAAAAAAAATCAAAAGATTTGATTATCAGCTAGCGAATATAAAAAAGCACCGAGCACACGCAAAGTGTCTTTCAAAGCTCGCCACAGGTGTGTCGCAAGCTCGTTCCCGAGATAAACATAAAAGATAAACACCTTGAAAGGCGGAGAGGTCTGCGCCATTCATAACCGGCGGAGGGGACCCCCGTAAAGAAAACTCGCTTGGGCCGCTGCACTAAGTGGCTTTAAAAGATTATACCACAGGTGTGTCTTTGAATCCCACACACCACCACCGCATACGAACCTCCCCTACGGTGACGTCTTGTAAACAACACCGAACCGCATGACGTCACAGCCGAGTGACCCGCAAGAAAAATCTGATTTCTGATTCAGTTCCATGTTCCAAGTAATTAAACTCAAGACTGGCGCCCGGGCGCCCCCTTCGGCTTTTCCTTAAACTTTACGTAATTGGGTACACCCTTCTTGATTAATTCGAAACGAATCCGCTCCGGTAAAGTTTCTAATTTGCATTTGCCGACCAACTACTGCTGATAGGTAGCGTTCGCCGTTCGGGTTTATTTCAATTAATTCCGGAAAAATCGCAGGGCAACGTGTTTTTTGATGGAAAGGGGAGGAAGCAGCCCGGGAAAGTTTCTCAAGTCGTCCGAGTAACGATGTGGCGGTAAGTGTCGTCGTAGTGCACATAAACTTTGTCAATATCGCGCGGCGCAGTCTATGGCGGAGTCTATGGCTCTTCGGCCAAAGTTTGCTGTGGCCTTTGTGATCCGCCAAGGAATCTCTCCTATTGTAAGTACAGTCGCCTCTAAATGATCCTCACTCGGGTTGTCACTCGATGTAGTTACAATGGCCCCCGAGATTAATCGCCGGCTAGTTTGCAAGACCTTTACATAAACAGAACTGTCTTAATAAATCTCACACCTTTGTGTTCGGCCCGGTGTATCTGGGGCCGGGAGGGAGGAAGCGCATAATCTTTGGCAAGTCTGGGGGGCGATCCTGCCACGGGAATCCTTGTCGTGCGCTCGGATGTTTGAGGCTCGGTGAGCCACCTGACTTGAAAGTACTTAAGTGAAATATATCGATCACAGTTGTTCACGCGGTAAGCTTTGTAAATTGGTTATTATTGCAGGCATACCGGAGCTTGTGGGGCGAGCAACGTAGGAGCGAGCCTCATGAAGCGAGCCCAATAAAAATTATTTGAACAGCGTGGTCGCGAACAAATGCTTATCTTCATCGCCAACAAAGCCTTTTTTCTGATAACTCATCTCATATGCAAAGTTGACAGTTTTAGATGCTAAGTTGAAAATTTAACATAATCAAGGCGGTAGGTAGCACGGCTCAAGCTATATGCTGTCGTAAACGGTGAGGCCTTGAAAATTTTACAGATCTATTCCATGAGTCTGTAAAATATCTCAGCTTCAAATTATCCACTTAGCTACCATAAACGTGTACCTATAGAATGTCGTTTACTGAGAAAAAGAAAATAAAGGTTGAGGAACGATGGTCGATCGTAGTTGGCTGTGGAATTAATTACAGTTTCAGCCACCTTTATGTTTTTTTTTCCGAACAAAACTATAGTCAAGTTCGCTCTCAAATTACACAGAATTTCAGTATTGGGATTCAATCAACACCAAAAGAATGCGTGAACGGAGTTTGACTGTACTATTTCTGTTGGTGAACCAAAGTACCTATAGGAAGCTTCAGTGTCGCTGGAATTTTCAAGTTCTTCGAAATTTGAGTTTAGAACGAAATTCGGGGAATTTTGATACTAAAGTCGACGCATTTGAATGCAACATAGCGACTCGTTGGAGCATTCTTTTAGGGCCGTCTTGAGCGGGCGTGCGACTCGTACATGGCACAAGGGCGGCCAGATTCAGGAGGCGGCATTTCGGGCCAGAAATGTGTTTTTTCTATTTTTTTTTGCTTTTTCAATTTCACCCCCGCGGCCGCCCCTGATCATTTTGAAATTTTTGTTTGTTTTTTCATATTTTACGCCTGCGCCTGCGGCCCGGCCGCCCCTGAACATTTTTTTCCAAACGGTACAAAGGATACCTACCTTTAAAACACGTGAATATGAAATCAGATTTTGCAAGATCCTTGCTAAATTCTTGATTTCTACCAAAGGGCGGTGAAATCGTTATCGATTGGTAAGTACAGTACCTAGAAGCAGTTCGGTATTCAAGTGTAGTTATTATTTATTCCTAATAGACACGAGAAGAAGTCAGGCGTCTTATTTTAACGTTATTTTGTCTAATTCATGAACCGTCCGGTAGGTAAGTTAACTTTCGTTTATTTGTTCATTATATCGTTACTGACTACCTACTTGAAAAAACAATTTGGTTGAAAATGCGAAAATTGCAATTCTAGTCGCTGTTTCTGTTATTTTCATAGAATAAAATTTAAATTAAAGAAACTATATCTATACTAAATTTAGGATTTGAAAAAATGGAGAAAGGGGCGGCCTAACAGTCTTTGCACGAGGGCGGCCAAATGTCTAGAGACGGCCCTGCATTTTTTTGATCATGGCTTATAGCTGTAGTCAGAACTTGACCAGTTTTTGGCCAAATATGCCATTATCTACAATAAACCGGTCACGTTAGGCTCAAATTTAACAGAAGTTCACTTAGAACTTCATAATTACTACTTGAAATAAAATTAATGACTAGAACTACTTCCACCACTTTTTCTGTTAGTGGACCATAGTATAGGAACGAGGTAGCTAAAATCTTTCCAGAAAGTTACTTTTAATTTGAACTTGGAATGAATTTCTGCGAACTTTGATACCAAACTCGACGTATCTGCGTTCAAAATATCGAATCTTTAAAGCAGCTTTTTGATAATTGCTGATGGCTATAGTTAGAACTTGATACAGTTTTGGTCAAATATGCTACTTCCACGATAGACAAGTCTAGTTTGGGCTCAAATTTCACAGAAGTTCGCTAACAATGTGATCATTACCACTGAGAATGAAATAGATGATTTGGACCACTTTTATCACTTCTTCTTTTGGTGGACCGGAGTACCTATAGAACAGGGTAGCTGCAATTTTTCCGTGAAGTCATTTTACATTCGGATCAAGAATTGATTTCTGCGATCAAAATAGCGAATCATCAGAGTAGATTTCAGATCATTGTCGACCCTGGATGGAATTTGATACCGTTTTGGTCACATATAGTGATTTTTCAAAATGAAATATTTTGAATATGAGTTCAAATTTCACAGAATTTGATCAAGTACAGCAATATAATCAATAGTAATATAACAAGTGCTTAGTGTTTTTTCAGTTGAATCGTTTCAACCCGAAAACAACTGTCAATCACGAGGGAAAAGTAGACCCGATATTATCTGACTAAAATCCCGAGACAAAGTCGAGGGATTTTGTCCAAGATAATATCGGGTCTACTTTTCGAGTGATTGATAGTTTGTTTGAAGAATTTAAAACATTTAACTCGAATAAAACCCAAAGCACGAGTTGAATTTAGCGGGTTATCGCCCAAATAGACTACTAGTAGAAATAGCTGGTCCAATGCATCATAGTATTGAACTGTCAATTTCAAAGCATGCCTTGTTGAAAAAAAAATCAATTTCAAGAGAAGGGTAAAAATGTTTGTTTTTTCTTCTTTCTAATAACTGAATACACTTGTGAAGCTCATAACTAAATCAAGCTAATTCTGCTTGGCTAAATGATAATTATCTTGCCATGAGTGGTAGTTCACAACACAGTAGTTTCACATGGGCGGTAGACTGGTAGAGCTAAAAGCTAAATGTCACTGACAGCTGTTGACAGCGCATGAAAGGAGAGTGCACAGTCGTGGATTAAGGAAAGGGCCTCGTTGCTGGAAACAATGCTGAAACGAAGTCTAATAGGTTGTAAAATTGTATTTTAGTAAGTGGAAGACCCTTTAAACGCACCAGTACTAAAATTTCAGTCCAAACAAGTATAAATACAGTCGTTTCAATCACATATTATTCGTGGGCCCAAAAATATTTCAATCCGGTGCTATTACCTAGTGTGCATTAATCACCTCCTAGTGTGCATTAATCGATAGCTTAAACCGAGTCACGTGGGTCTCATTCGGTTGTTCTGAATGGTTGAATTGGGTATGTGGGCGATAATCGACAAAAAAAAAGGCGTGAGCGCACTTTATTAGCACAATTTCTGTTGGTGAACCAAAGTATAGGAAACTTCGACGCCACTGGAATTTTTCAAGCTTTTCGAAATTCGAATTGAGTACAAAATTCTGGGAAGTTTGACACTAAATTTGACGTATCTGAGTTCAAAATAGCGAATTCTTGAAGCAACTATTGATAATGGCTGATAGCTGTAGTCAGAATTTAATCCAGTTTTGACCAATTATGTAATTTTCCGTGATAAATTAATCGACTTCAGGCTGAAACTTGATGAAAGTTCACTAACCACTTCTATCACTTTTTCTCCTGGTGAATTAGAGAATAGAAATCGCAAATCGTCGAAGTAGAGTCCTGCCTGATCAAAGTTGGCCGTAGGTAAAAACTGATACCGTTTTGGCCGCACATAATGTCATTTTTCCAAACAAACTGGTCCGAGTTTGAGTTCAAATTCCACAGAAATTTACTAGGGCGATTTGATAACCAAAACAAAAATGGCGTAAACACACTTTAATTCAACTATTTTTGTTGACGAACCAATAAAGTATTGTAGGCACTGGAATTTCGAAATTCTTCGAAAATCGAATTCATAACGAAATTCGGGGAAGCTTGATACTAAACTCGACATGGCTACATTCAGAAATGCGAATCGTTGAAGCAGCCTTTTGATCATGGCTGATAGTGAGTGAGTGTGAGTGAGTGAATGATAGTGAGAATTTTTTACAGTTTTGGCTAAATATCCCGTTTTTCAAGAAGAACTAGGAAAGTTGAACTCAGATTTCACAGAGGTTCACTAAGAATTTGCTAATTGACAAAAAAATTGAAACGAGGATTTAAAGAACTTCTACTTTTTCTCTTGGTGGGCCAGAGTGTAGCAAACGGGGCAGCTGAAATTTTTCCCGAAAGTTACCTCAAATTCGAGTTGAGAATAAAATTCTGCAAAGTTTGATACTAAACTCGACATATCTGCGGTCAAAATAGCGCATCGTTGAAGCAGCGTTCTGATCATGGTCGGCCGAAGGTGGAAATTGATACAGTCTCGGCCACATATGCCATTTTTTCAAGATAAACTAGCCCACAGTTGACCTAATTTCACAGAATTTCAATAATCGAGAATCGATCAACACCATAAATAAGTGCATAGAGTGAACGCACTTTTGTTGTACTATTTCTGTTGCAGGTCCAAACTCCAGGAACATTCGTGATCACTGAGATTTTTCAAGCTTCATGGTATTCAGAACCAAATTTTGACAAGTTTGATATTGAGCTTCATGGTCAAAATAGCTAATCGTTGAGGCAACGCTCTGATCATGGTCGGCCGTGGGTAGAATTTGATACAGTTTTGGCGCATGTGTCATTTTTCATGATAAACTAGACCGAGTTCCAGCTAAAATTCCAGATAATGTCACCATAGGGATTTGATGAACACAAAAAAAAGTTGTAAACGCACTTCAATTGCCACTATTTCTGTTCGCGAACCCAAGTATAGGAAAATTTGCTGTCACTGGAATTTTCAGGTTCTTCGTAATTTGAATTCAGAACGAAATCCAGGGAGCCTCCATACTTGACGTATTTGCGTTCAAAATAGCGAATCGTTAAAGCAGCCTTTTGATCGTGACTGATGGTTATAGTAAGGATCTGATACAATTCTGGCTAAATAACCCATTTCCCATGATAAACCAGTCAAGCTCAGCTCAAATTTCACTGAAGCTCACTGAGTTATTGATTATTAGCACTAAAAATAAAACTTGAGGATCATGGTGAACTTTTATCACTTTTTCTCTTGGTGAGCCAGAGTATAGCAACGGGGCAGCTGAAATTTTTCCTGGAAGTCACTCCAAATTCGAGTTTGGAATGAAATTCTGCGCAGTTTGACACTAACTTCGATGTATTTGCCGTCGAAATAGCGAATTGTTGAAGTAGAGTTCTGATAACTGTCGGCCGTTAGTAAAAATTGATACCACTTGGCCAAATAATATCATTTTTCAAACTAAACTAGTCTGAGTTTGAGTTTGTTCTACAGAATTTGACAACAGCAATTTGATGAAAAAAAAAAGAGGTAAACGCGCTTTATTGGCAGTATTTCTGTTGACGAACCAACGTATAAAAAAGTGTGGTATCCCTGAAATTGTGATGTTTTTCAAAATTTGAGTTTACAACGAAATTCGTGGAAGTTTGATACTAAATTCGACGTCTCTGCGTTCAAATCAGCGAATCGTTGGGGCAAAGTTCTGATCATGATCGGCTGCAGGTAGAATTCGATACCAATTTTGACCATAATATATCTTTTTTCAAGATAAATCAGTTCGAGTTTAAGCTAAAATTCCACAAAATATCACAATAGGTAAGGATTTGATGAATACCAAAAAAAAAGCCATAAACGCACTCTGACTGCGCTATTTCTTTTGGCAAACCAAAGTATCATTTGAAGTATTATGTCGGTGTCACTGGAATTTGAAAATTGGTCAAAAATCGAATTTAGAACGAAATTCGGAGAAGTCTGGTATTAAATTCGACGTATCTACGTCCAAAATAGCGAATCGATGAAGCGGCCTTTTCATTATGGCTAATTGCTACAGTTGATCCAGTTTTGGCCAAACATGCCATTTTTCACGAGAAATCAGTCGAGCTTGAGCTCAAATTTCACGGAAGTTTACTTAGAATTTGATAATTACCACTTATAAAATAAAATTTGTGACTTGAACTACTTCTGCCACTTCTTCTTTTGGTGTGCCAGAGTTCAAAAAGTTACTTGAAATCTGAATTTAGGATAAAGTTCTTCTAAATCGACATATCTGTGGCCAAAATAGCGAATCAGTGAAGCAGACTTCACATCAAATTTAAATTATTTACTCGCTACACGAGTATAATATTGCATTATGATTATACAGGGTGTTTGCAAAGTTGGAGTAGAAAATTGAACCGCAGTTAAGGAAATGCTCCAAAGTATCAGAAAAATGTTGAAAAAAGTTTGGGTTCTCATTTTTTAAAATATATGGAGGGTCAAAAGGTGGTCCTTCGACTCCCTCTATTTTCGTTATTTTGGAAGCTTTTAGAAACTCGTCTTGAAACAAAAGGCAAATTTTTTTAACCTTTAAATGTGTTTTGTAATTAACAAAGTGAGTCGTAAATCCTGAAAATCCAGTTTTCTTCAAAAATGCATGCAGAAAATTTGATATGAGAACTTCTTGTGTTATTCAGTGCTCTACATCAGTTTCATAACCTCTAGAACCTTTCAAGGTCATTTTCGAGGAAAAATGATTTTTTCAGGATTTACGACTCACCCTGTACACTAAATGGAGTTACCAAACACATTCAAAGGTTGAAAAACGTTGCTTTTTGGTCTGATGAGATGACTTCCCTGAAATCTTTCAAAATAACGAAAATAGAGGGAGTCGAAGGACCACCTTTTGACCCTCCATATTTCCGAAAATAAAAGTCATATAGGTACATTTTTTTCAACATTTTTCTGAAACTCTTGGAGCATTTCCCTAATTGTGGTTCAATTTTCTACCTCAAGTATGCGACATCTATATATTTTTTAGATAATTATTGTTGACAATATAACCTATTCATTGTATTTTATTTTTGCTGCTTGAAATGTTGAGAGGGTGTAATTTTTCAATATAATTTCAAAATACTTATTTACTTTTAGCTCTTTTTACGTCAGCCATATGCTGCTATGCATCTGGAGCCATGCTAGCCCCAGATGACCTCCTTTATGCGCGCAGATGGATTCCAGAATATTGTCGTACGTCATTCCAAAAAGTACTGGACGGCTGTAGCCGCCACTACATCATCTGAATCTCGCAAGAAACTTTGGAACAGTCCCCAGCAACTCCACGATATATCCGGCAGGCCCTCGTACAGCTCCTCCGCCAACTGTACAGGTCCGTGGCTTATTTTCGAGTCGGAGTCTCCAGCTAATATCGCTGCAAAGTGGCATTTTGGATATGTACCTAATATTTTTTAGCTTAACGCATCCTGAATGTGCGTGTGCATATTGGAGAAATATAAGAAACCCAATGAGATAAAAATTCATAAAAAATTTGCCAAGTTTAATTACAAAGTTGAGTGTTTCAAATTGTTTTTTTTTTGTTATATCTTCCAAACGATTCAAACGATTTTGATGAAATTGGGACACCTCAAATGAAGTTACTTACATATCCATTGATAGCCATCAACTTGTTCAAAACAGTCCAGTAGTTCACGATAATTTGAAAGAATCACGAGGATACAAAAGAAATGCCTAGCGGTATATCATGATACTATGACAATTTATGATGTCACTTTTTGCGACTTGACAAAAAATAAGAGTTTATAATCCATTGAAGCCTTTTTTGTCCGGCGTGACTCATATTTCTACGGCACAATGTCGGGTAGTCATCATCCTCACAAATTCCACCTGTTTTTATTGGTGCCTCGTCTTCCGTGACACAAGGCGGAGTTTCATTACAAAGATGTAAGATAACTCCTTAATGTCGGTTCTTTTATATTTAATGACTTGATATCTATAGATACCTCCCGCCCAATCGATATGTTCGCCTCCGGTGTTGGCATATGATACGCGTAAAAAGAAAACTTTCGGTTCCATACGGCAATTTAGCCTCATGTAAAAGTCCATTAGACCTTTCCGTTGCTTTCCATTGGCTTGGCTCTGACGAGGGCATCCGCGAATCGCGATTCTTGGGCAATTTAACAGGACTTTTTCTGCGCTTGGCTCGGCACATCTGATTACATGACTGCCGGCATAATTAGCGAGTGTTCCGTCGCAGCAGCACAATAAAGTTATGGACCTGTTGACCATCTAGCATGGGCGCCCGGAGGGGGGGAAAAAAAAAAAATTTAGAGAAAGGAAAAAAAAAATCATTTTCGAAAGAAAAAACTTTGAGAGGGTAATTTACATTTTCTTGAATTGTTAGAGCAATTTGAAATTTCATTAGGCTTCTACCTAAATTAGATGGCTACCCGTAAAGTCATAAAATAGGTAGATAGGTAGGTAGGTAGGTAACGATCTGCAATTTGTGCATTCCAGCTACCAGCTCCACTGCCCAATATAGGGTGAAATGATTATGTTATTTTTCCCGTTTGGTATAAACACTGTCAAGAGCTTTGGATTGAAAGCAATTTCTCTAAAGTTAAGTTTAATTTTCAAATATATTTCCTTATTTTTCGCACAATAATTATTATCACCATTATTATTATTATTCGAAAAAAATTTCGCCTGCGGCGCTAATCTGAAGGACTTCGCAAATTAGGCCAGGTAGGTATGTGACGTTCTCTAACTAAAGCTATTTGCCCCCCCCTGACAAAAATCCTGCGGGCGCCCATGCCATCTAGCTATAAATCCTGTGTCATTATGTACAGAGAGGAGAGACCAACAGACATCGCCTCTGGCTGCGATAACAATCGATGGTTCCATAGGTAGTTTTTCTATAGAAGAGAAACGGATCGTTGCTAATGAATGCCCGGCTTGCCAATCACGTTTCATCAGTATGGTATTATTATGTGCTTCCATAGAAATTGGTGTACTTGGTAACTTGCAAGTTTGCAACTAGTGTGTGCTGTAGAGACATGTTATAAAAACTTGTATACAAGCGTGATGACATTTTATTGCCGTGACTCTGGGTATATACATATATAGATGGCGGTTTCAGATAATGTGCTGAGCTTAATCGAGGCGCAGCCATAAAATCAAATTAAAAAAAAAACTGAGGTAAGAGATGTAAATTTCCTGTTGTCCTGGACAGGAAACACGCTAGGATGGAGACATTATGATCGCAGAGGATATTGTATTAAGTAGGACTTATAAAAAAAGAGTGATGGCCGCCGCTCAATGGACAAAAGCAAGAAATTGCGAATTACAAACAGGAAAGCGAATCACAAAGAGGTAAGGACGAATGCGATTCGTGCGGCACCTTAACGGAAACAATTATTTCGCTTCCAGTTTCAACAATGGCACCGTCCAGCTCTGATCAACAATTCAAAAATATATTAATCTCCGCTCGCAAGAATGCGGGAGGAAGGAAATTTACCAAGAACTTGGCGTTGGCGATAAGACGTGCGCGACGCTCCAAGAGATAATTTCTATCTTTCCATTCCTTCGAGCGACCGTATTAAATGTCATGCGAAGAACTTAATCAGCTATACAAATTCCAACCAATGATTCAGAGAGTGTCGAAGCTCAAGATGTTTTCAGCTTTCATTAAATGCATTTTACGATTTTTTCTAAAGATTGCTCAGATCTGTCATGCGAGCGTCGACAAAAGCCACCCACGTGAAGGCGCGCTCTCGAAAACGCCCCGAAGATTGTGTGGCGTGACATAATACACCGCCAATTATGCCCCCGAGCACAAGAGATCGTTTGGGACATAAAATAGAATTAAAACTATCCATGTCTGGAATTTGATCGATGGCATTATTATGGTCTGGTTTTTTCTTTCTTTGCCTCGTATTGACACTCATCCTCCGATCGATCGTAAAGACATCTAACACCGCATCTGCTGGTACTTTAAAAGTTGGTTTGCGGCTATAGATAGGAGTGGAGTGGCACAATACAGGGCGCGATGCAATCTGGACTGGCAAATGGCATATTCCCAGAGAATAATATTGAATTACAACCTAATGCAATCTTCGATGAACACAAATAGTGTGTGTATGTTTGATGCGTGTCTGTTCATAATGCGGTCAAATGGTTCCTTTGTGAATTGCGCTATCGTCGTCTGCTGTTTTTTTTTGCTGAGCTGTGGGCCAAATACATGACCGGTGTTTACGGCATTTCTCTTCAAAAGAGTCAAAGAAGCACATATTTTCACAAAACCTTTGTATAAAAAGTGGAATGAAGGAACCAGTTTCAATTGGGATACATTCGAGCATGAGCTCAGTATTTCAGTTGGAGTCAAGCTTTCGTTCACTAAAACTTGGTTCAGTTGCCACTGATTGATTTGTTGCAGCAATTTTTTCTGCGGTAATAAAACCAAGTTTTACTTAACGAAATTTCAACTTCAAATGAGATACTGGGGCCATGTATAATATTCTCTATATATCACAATGATTGTCTCAAGTTTTACCTTATTATTTAAAAAAGTGACATATTCGCTTGATGTTTAACTGAACCACAAAATGACGTGTTTTTATTGGGCACGCTTCCAGCTTGGTTTTTGCTCGGTTTTCTAAATATTTGGGTCGTCACGTCATTTAATTAGCGGGCGATTAGCGTCAATTGACCGGACAACACCACCGCGATTTGACCTTTGCAAAATATTTATACAGGATTTGTACCTGTACCTGGAATGAACAGTTTGTCAGTGATGCCATTGACATCGACTCTAGTTTTTCTGCGTCCTGTATTCCCTCTGCCGCCTGCCCACAGGACTGGGTTTGTGCGATCCCAAAATCCGGCAATTCCAGCATCATGCACACCAACACATGCACGCGCCATTTGCAGCCATCCATGGATTTATATGATCAATTAACCTTGAACACCATAACCACAGCCAACCCCCATATCCCATTAGAGCCCACCGCAATAGCTGGTAGTATGTAAGTGGAGGTATATAGATAATTATTAGCTGTTCAACAATTGAAGTGTGAGACTGACTGCCACAATTTCACAGCACAATTTTCTGTAGAAGACTATGTGAAGTTTAGCGCCGAGCGCCGTCCTATTTGCAAAATCTTGTTTTGAATTCATATTTTGAAGAGCTCCCCTTGAAGATTTCGATGATCTTATGAAAGTCTTTGCATACCTTGGTTCACCAACAGGAAGAATGGCGAAAAAGCGTTCACGTCACAAATTTTTTTCATAAAGGTGGGAACCAAATCGTCACTGAAGTTTTCCAAAGTTTGAGTAAGTATTATCCGTTTCACCCTTATTTGCCACTCAGCAAGCTATGGAAGATTTCAGTTACGTTGGTATCCTTGAGACAGACATGTGGTTTCACGCAGTGGAGGTTATATAGCTCTGACATTGAGAATCGGAAGATCGATTTTTTCAAAGCTGTCAAACCGACTTCTCACTAATATCACCACAATGATACCGTAATGACGCCGCGCCGTGAAGAAGAATTTGGGCCAGGGGTCTAGGCCCAAGGAAAACGAGAAAAAAGCACAGGTAAATTATTATTTGAAACTAAAACATGAATTGCTCGACTCCAAGCCAAACTTGAGCTGAGAGTATAAGAACCGGAAGTTTTTACTTACCCCAAGAACTAAAAGCAGTCCCATTCACCGTCATGTTTTCGGCCATGTCTGACTGTAGGCGCTTAACGTGCTGAATATGCCGCAAACTTGTATTTTCGTTTGATGCGGTATGATTTGGAATTTTGAAAACTGATTTGACCTGACATTGTCAAAATTTGTCAATAAACTGATAGTTTCGTCGGTATGCTAAACCTAACAAAACAATATCATGGCTTGCTGGGTGGCAAATAAGGGTGAAACGGATAATAGTCAAAATTTTTCTGAAATAATTCCAGAGACCAATAGGAGAAGACTGTTTGAAGGGGCTTCTGATGCCACTGAAGAAGTGGATTGGTACAAATTACTTTATTCTTTATCTTTACCTAGAAAATCAAATGTGGCATGCAAACTCCCTAAAAGGAATTGTATGGGCAATGCTATTAATTTTAAATAAGTTTTAAAAATTTTGAGTATTTTTTTTTTTGGAAAATTTGAAAACCCAACAGCATTGTCAATAAATACCTACACATCTCATCAAGGAGGTCGCTTGCCAAATTTGAATTCTCTATTTTCAAACTAAAGGTACCGAAAATGATTTCCACCAATCCACTTTTCCACTGGCATTAGAAATCTGTTGATAAAAACCAGCACAATTGTCGAAACTTTGAGCCGCGGGTTTTTGTGAAAATCTCAAGTGAATTTCCCTGTGTTACTCAAAATTACATTTTTGAAACTCCATCAAGCTGTAATTTGATTAACATTCAGTGATTTTTCTCGTAGATGTATCTAGTTGGCCCGATAGGAACCTGTCTAGACGAACTTGATAGAATTTCGTTCCGAATTGAAATTGTAAATAGGCGGCTCTTGAAAAATTCCAATGTTTCCAGTTGCAATGCCCTGTTCGCCAACAGAAATAGTTATAAAAAAGCTTTTACTTAATAGTAACATAACAAGTGCTTAGTGTTTTTTTCAGTTGAATCGTTGTCACCCCAAAACAACTGTCAATCACGAGGAAAAAGTAGACCCAATATTATCTGACTAAAATCCCGAGACAAAGTTGAGGGATTTTGTCCAAAATAATATCGGGCCTACTTTTCGAGTGATTGATACTCAGTTTGTTTTTTAAGGTACCTATGTAAAACATCCAACTTGAATAAAACACAAAGCACGAGCTGAATTTCGCTGATTATCGTCCAAATAGACTATTAGTGAAGTTCAGTTAGTTGAGTACCTGGTAATTCAATCCTAAAAAGTATAAATACAGTCGTTTTAATTTCATATATTGTATAAATGTTTGAAAAAGGGAGAGTACCATTGGGGACTCCTCCACAATGTCATGATTTTATATTTACAAAACTATATACCTAATGTCAAATTTGACTATTTAATTATACAGGGTGGTCCTCGTTTTATGTCAATAAATTGAGGGATCAATAGAAAATGAAAAATGAAGGGGACTTTCTCCAGAAAACATATTTGAGAAATGCCTAATAACAGAGATACAGTCCTTCAAAGTTGGAAATAAATGATCGTTTTTTACGCATAACTTTTGAACCGTTCAACCGATTTCATTAAAAATAGAACCAAAGTTTACTGAAGTTATCCCCTGTCGAACAATCATAACATAAAAAACGTCTCATAAAAAAGTTTCAGGAGCGTAGATATCAGGGGGTGTTTCTATTCTCCCTCCCCAATTTTCTTCAAAATTGAACGTAGAATTCAAAATTATGAACATTTTCCAAAAATAACTAGGGGGGTGAAAAACAGGGGGGGGGGGAAGTACAGTCACCCCCTGAAACTTTTTATGGAACATGTTATTATTGTTCGACAGGGGATAATTTCAGTGAACTTTTGGTTCTATTTATAATCAAATCGTTCAAACGGTTCAAAAGTTATGCGAAAAAAACGATTATTTATTTCCAACTTTGAAGGGCTGTATCTCTGTTATTAGGCATTTCTCGAATATGTTTCCTGGAGAAAGTCCCCTTAATTTTTCATTCTCTATCGATCCTTAAATTTAATGACATAAAAGTCGGACCACCCTGTATATGGAGACAATTGAAAAAAAAAAATTCATATTAGTCGTGGGCCCGAAAATATTTCAATCCGGCGCTATTACCTAGTGTGCTCTTTTCACTCACTAGTGTGCAACAATCTATAGCTTCAACCAAGTCACGTGGGTCTCATTCGGTTGTTCTGATTGGCTGAATTGGGTATGTGGGCGATAATTGATATAATATTCAATGAGATTTTACCCATGACCCAAACTTGAATAGTTTATCTTGGAAAAAATGACAGGGATATAGCCAAAATAATTTTTTGAATCTTTTCCATTTTCTCTATAGATTTTCTGTTCTTGCTGACGTGGAAACTGTCGTTCTGGGCGAATATAATTTAGTCGGAAATAATAACCCATTCGACATCATCCCCAATTTTTGAAATAAAAGTCGTTTTTTGAAAAACTCTGAAATCCCAAAAATTTTTGATTGGAATTAGTTACTAAAACTGTAGATCGGGTGACGTTCCCCACTAAATCGTACATCAGCAATGACTTTACGGTATTTTTATTACCAAGTAAGATGTAGGGAACGCTTCACTGAGTTTTGTCAAATTTTAGATTGTGCATAATATTTTCCAAAAATTTTAAAAAACGACAAAAATTTTCAACGGAAACTACAAGTAAGATATCTTTTTCTACTGAATCGGGCATGGGCAGCACATTTTTGGCGAACATTTTTGCGTCACGTTAATTTTTTTACGGTTTTTACAAAATTGTTCCATTTTGTTTTGAATTCAGCGGGTTTTTTCAATTTGACGTGAAAATTAAGACCAAGATCTTGTTCCGCATGTATGAATAATTGAAATGACATCTCACTCGTCATTTTTGAAATTGTCGTTGAGTTTGGGACATTTTCAAGAAAAAACTCAGAAACATCAAAATTTGGCAAAAATCAAAAATGCAAGAGGAGTATTGATGATGTACTCATTCCTAAAAAAAGAAGAGGCACTAGGCAGCACGTTTCCATATGTATAATCAGGGTTAACAATGCTGTTGAATTTTGTTGAATTTTTCAAAATTTTTTCTTGATCTATGATAATTTTGTATGTTTTCAAAAGCTGAGTCATAAACTGTGACCAAAGTCATGCTAAGCTAAGTATATTTCCGTTCAAAATGATCTCCCACTTGTTTTCTCCGAAATTCCCATGTAAAATATTTGGAAAATTTGTAAAAATTTCAAAAGCATCATAATCTGAAGATTGTGGAAAAAATTGAGTGAAGTGTCGTTAATAACTGGCAATTGCATGGAAAACACCTCCTCCTGATGAATAATTGTAGCCAGTGCTAGATGAAATTTGATTGAATTTTTAGAATCTTCCTTATTTTCTCCAAAGATTCTCAGAAGCTGACGTAAAAACTGTAGAGTAAGTCGTGCTGGACGAGTATATTTAGTCAGAAACAATACCTCATCCAACATATTTCCGATTTCTGAAATAAAATTATAGGCAATGTTGGAAAAAAAATTGAAATTCTCAAAATTTGAATGTTTGAAGTTGGTTACGAAAACTGCAAGTCCGGTGACGTTCTCTGCTTGATCGTGTATCAGTAAAGAGTTTTCGGTATTTATTATAACACTGAATTAACCTGTAGGGGATGCTTGATTGAATCTTGTCAAATTTCCATTTGAAGTAATTTTCAAAAAATTCAAAACGATCAAAATCTTCAACATCTTGAAAACTATCAGTAAGGTATTGTTTTTTACAAAAACGAGGATAGGCAACACATTTTCGACAAATATTTTGGCATGGCATAGTAAAACAGTTTGTCCAGAATTTTTCAAATTGCAACTTTTGCCCATGATTCAGCATTTTTTTTTTCAATTTCACGTGAGAATCAGAGCCGGAATCATGTTGCGTGTGTACGATTGATTGGAAAATGATGCCACTATTTTCAAAATTCTCAGAATTCGACACATTTCCAAAAAAATCTCAGAAACATCAAAATTTGAAAAATTCAAAAATGCAACATGAACAATTCACCAAGATCACTTATTAATACAAATTTAAAAAATCTGAACATTTTTCAAATAATCTCAAAAAGCGGCAAATTTGTTAGAAATTTGAACTCAAGTAAAGTAATTTTACTCACTAAGTCGCACGTCAACACTGCGCAGGGCCGGCGTTACAGCTTTTGGCGCCCAAGGCGAAGTTCTGTAATGCGCCCTTTTATGAACAGCAAAATAGCATCTCAAGCGATTTTTTTCTTAATTACAACAGTAATGTTAATTATAATTAAAATATGCACAAATCAAAAGTAAAGAAGCGCCGCGGACGAAATTTTTTCTAGATATTAGAGAGATAAAGGGCGCTCAGGCACCCCCCCACACCCTAACGCCGGCCCTGATACTGCGTTTGCGGCATATTTTATTACGTCAGATGATTTGTAAGGCAAGCTTGATCAAATTTTGTCGCAATTCCAAAATGTTGAAAATGGAATATTTTCCAAAAGATCTCAAAATATCAAATTTTCCAACATTTTCGAAAGAGCAAGTGGGGCATCGTTTCTCACTACATTTGACATGTACAGCACACTTTTGACATTAGTTTTTGCGCCATTCCACGCACAACGCTACTCCACTCCATCTCCATTTGTACAATTTAAAAAATGTTGTATATTTTTCAAAAAATCTCAAAAAGTGTCAAAAATTATTTAAAATTTTTATGGAAACTGCAAGTGAAGTAACGTTGCCAAGTGAACTGTGATAAATGTAATAATGTTTTTAAAAAAATCTGAACACATCAAAATTTGCAACATTTCGGGAATGGCGAGTTGGGTTTCCATTCCTGACTAAATCAAGCATGGACAGCATGTTTTTGACAACCATTTTTCTAATAGTCCTTTGTTAGAATGTTATAACTAACTCCTTCTCCTGATTCAGTGTCTTTCATCAAGTTGACGTGAAAATCAAAGCCAAAATCTTGCTAGTTGCAGAAATGCCAGAAAGTAGGTGTTGAATAAGTGTTTTATGCCTGCCTATGAAAAAAAATAGCTCTAGGCTGCTGAGGGTTGCGGTGATGTGAAAGAATATTTTGGATGAAAAACGGGGGTGAATAGCACTGCAATGATTGGGTAGTTTTGAAGTGAAAAAATACAAACAATTCTACTAGGATGACAAAAGGAAGGCGGTAGCAAGCATTGTCTAAAGATCTTGGGAGGGGTCTTGAGCCAAATCCTTATACTGAGCTTTGAAAGAACTCGGCACTCTCTAATTAGCTATACGATTTCCTCGTGATGCACCACCCTGTAAAAGGATGCAACTGATTCCGTATACTCAACAATAATAATTGGGAACAAAGTCGCCTGCTGCACAATTCGATAAGACCATCATCGCAGAGCCGGGCATCAGAGACGGCCAACTTTTTCCGTTTCCTTTGTGATGATGGCATATGGCACGGTTTATCGTTCCTAAAGCACGCGCTAATTTCTTGATGGTGATAATTTTAATCATCGCGTTCCTCGGCCTACGTATAAGAAAAACGTCAGCATAATAGGTCCAGACTAATTTCAGACGGGAGAGGGAAACGAGCGAACTTCCTCCCGATGCACCAAAACGAAACATGATTTGACTTGAAAGAGCACGCCGGCCTCGCACAAAATACTCGAAAGAAAGGACAACTAAGGATTTAATCCTTCATTCTCTACGACAATCTCGTGCTGCGGCTTTTCGAGCTGTTTCAAAAGACGCTCGCTCTTTTACCGAAGAGATGAAAGATGTTAGAGTTCTTTGTACTTAGTAAATATTGTACCAAATTAGAGTTGAAAGAGGAGTGAGTGCGCGTTTGTTTATTTACTTAGGCATAATGAATAGAAAAAAAGACTTACCTTATTTGAAAGGGAGGGTTGGTATTGATAAGTTTGATTCCATTTACTTAGTCTGGAACAAAAACAAAAACATAATTAGTATTTTCTTCAAGTGGGCGTTTGCATCCACCCCCCAAGCGTATAGAATTTCTTCAGTTATCACCGTTATCGGAGAGGACGTTTTGAGTCAAATTACTTTCCATTAGCTGCTGAAAAGTTGCAGGAAACCACATGGCCAGCCCGGTGTAAATGACACGTTTATTCCAATGTTTCTTCACTCTTCGAAGATTCCGACCCGCATCGCAGATTTGAATTTCTAATTTTATTTAATCAATACCGAATTAACCTCTTTAGATTTCTGACGTGTTTAAAGGTGTACACGTTAGGGCATGGAGGTGTCTAGAGAGTTTTGCGCCGGGCTTTCGAGCCATTACGGGCGAGTTTTGTGTGCAGTTTTCCGAACCCTGCAATTGGTGATGATGGTAATTAACATTCATCGTTCGGAGCCATCAAAAACGGCATCAGCAGACACCGCGATTCTCGACGGAACACCATCATACATACCGGCGTTCTTGCAGTTCAATTGTTGTATTACTTCTGGAGGAGTCAGTTAAGCGCGTTGTGCATCATCATAAAATATGCATAAGGCGTGTTTCGGGCCGAAATTTAATGACTAATTAAATCGTTATTGTTACAAACGTCATCAAATATTCAAGCTATTACCGCAACATCAAACAGATAGGTACCTATAACAGGTATAATGCGTTCATTGCAATTTAGATAATCAAAGCTCCTAATGGCATTAAATTAATTACGTAAGTTATTTTGAACGTTTCATAAAACAATAGGCAAACACTTTCAGAAATTCACTGTAAAAATCAGCACGAAAAACAAATGATCAGTTCGGTGACATGTCGCAACGAGCTTTTACATATTAGAGAGAGTTGTTCAATAAACATACTAACTGATATTCAATTTAAGGTCAATTTTCGAGGCATCTGTTTTAATTATCGAATTACAGCATTCAATGAATTGTTAATTAGGCGCATCATCGAAATTATTTTATAAAATCCACGCTGGAGGTGACCGATTGCCGGATGCCGGAATCGGGTGCACTCGAACAGCGCTAGGTAGTTTCCACGAGTTTCAAGAGCTCAAAGTTTTTTTCAGTAGGAAATTTTCATGAAAATTTCAATAAATCAAGTGCTTAGCTAGTGTGCGCAGATGGAAGCGTTAAGCCAACTTTTACAACCGCCTTTCGTTCGACTCTTCCGAGCTTCCGGCCTGTACGAAAGTATGATTTTTGTAAATTATTGGTACCAGTAGCACTAGAAGCTTTTTAACAGGGTTTTTGACCAAACGCCAATAACGCCCCTCGAATATGTGTTCTAAGAGACGGAAATAACAAAACAAAACAATGGAACAGAAGCTGGAGGCAATTTGCAAGAAGCTAGATGAAATTGAAGCAAGGGGAGCCAGGGTGGAACTGAAGATTGACGGGATACAGGAAGAAGTGCTAATGATCAAGAAGGAGAACGAAAGTGTTAGAAAAGAAAACGCAGAGTT
The DNA here is from genome assembly GCA_949128115.1 of Anaspis maculata. Taxonomy (NCBI): domain Eukaryota; kingdom Metazoa; phylum Arthropoda; class Insecta; order Coleoptera; family Scraptiidae; genus Anaspis; species Anaspis maculata. The sequence goes on from OX421961.1 coordinate 124,228,557, forward strand.
GAAAGTGAGAGTGAAGGCACAAGACGAAAGAATAGAGCTACTAGAGAGAGAGATACGAAAGAGAAAACTTGTAGTATATGGAATTGAAGAAAAGGATCAGGAAGACGACGAAGCACTGGAAGAAAAGGTTCAAAGGATTTTCAATATAATTGGTGTGAAACTATCGGTGGAAGATGATACGCAAGAAGTGAAGAGATTGGGAAAATACATCGAAAACCAAAGTTTAAGACCAGTCCTCATAGAAATGAAGAGTTGGAACAGGAAAAAACAGATTTTCAAGTCCGCAAACCAACTAAAGGGTACGAGCATCTGGTGCTAGGACAATTCGTCCCGCGGACAATTCGTAGCGGACAATTCGTCGCGGACAATTCGTCCCGCGGACAATTCGTCTCACGGACAATTCGTCCCGCGGACAATTCGTCGCAAGTGAAGGCTTCGGAAGGTAAGGGGGTTATATTACACATGAAGACACAAGGGGGCTCAATAAAAAGATCTAAAAATCATGAGCAAACACAAGGGACTCCGACAGAGATCCGAACGCCACGAAAAAATGCAACGGGGCTCAGCAAGGCCTCAAACGATATTGAAAACATAAGGGGGGCTTATGGAGCTTCGAGAGGGCTCCGAATATCACATAGAGGCACAAGGTGCTTACTACTGCTTCGAAAGCCACGGAAAGATGTAAGGGGTCTCAGCATGCAGGGCTCAAAAGACGTTGAAGAAACAAGGGGGCCCACGGCAGCTACGGATGACACAAGAAGGCAACAGGAGGCTCACTGGAATTCTGATAGTCGCATTGAAGAACATAAGGGGGCTCACTAGGGCTCCAAACTACACTCATGGGAACGAGGGGGCTCACTAGGGTTCCAAGCTACACGTATGGACACAAGGGGGCTCACTAGGGCTCCAAACTACTTTTGCGGGCACAAGGGGGCCCGATAAAGCTCCGTATATCACATGAAGGCACAAGGGACCTACACTAGGGCTTCCAGCAATGTTAAAGCGCACAAGATGGCTTACTGGAATTTTGAAAGCCACGAAAACACAAAATGGGGCTCATTAGGGCTCTTAACGACACATAGGGCACAAGGGGCCTAATAAGATTCCGGAAATCACGGGAGAATGCAAGGAGGCTCCATAGAACTTCATATAATATTTGTTACACAAGGGGGCCCAGGAGGCTCTTAATGACAAGAGAAAACAAAAGGGGGCTCACTGGTATGATACTCTGAAAGCCGACACAAGTGGACTGATTGGGGCTCCAAACTACACATAAGGGTACAAAGGGGACCCGATAGAGCTCCAAAAACCATGGAAATACAACAAGGGGGCCCAACGGAGCTCTGTATAATCAAAAAAGGCAAAAGGGGGGTGACTGGGTTTCTGGAAGCCATTAAAAAAACCAAAGGGGCTCACTAGGACTCCAAACTACACTAACCGGCACAAGGGGGTCCGATAGGGCTCCGCATATCACATAAAGGCACAAGGAAGCCCAAAGAGCTTTATATAACAACAGAAGGCAAAAGGGGCTAACTGGAATTCCGGAAGCTACGAAAAAACACAAGGGGGCTCATTAGGGCTCTATACTACACTTGAAGACACAAGGGGGCTCGATAGGGCTCTGAATATCACATGAAGGCACAAGGTGCTTACTGCTGCTCCGGAAGCCACGAAAAGATGTAAGGGGGCTCAGCACGGCTTCAAAAGACGTGTGAAGAAACAAGGGGGCCCACTGACGCTCCGGATGACATAAGACGGCAACAGGGGCTTACTGGAATTCTGATAGTCATGGAAAAATACAAGGGGGCTCACTAGGGCTCCAAGCTATACTTATGGACACAAGGGGGCTTACTAGGGCTCCAAGCTATACTTATGGACCCAAGGGGGCTCACTAGGGCTCCAAACTACACTTGCGGACACAAGAGAGTCCGATAGGACTCCTTATATCACATGGAGGCACAAGGGACTTACACTAAGGCTTCCAGAAATGCAAAAGTGCACAAGATGGCTTACTGGAATTCTGAAAGCCACGAAAACACATGAGGGGGCTCGTTAGGGCTCCAATGGACACATAGGGCAGAAGGGGCCTATGGAAAATCCAGAAATCACGGGAAAGTGCAAGGGAGCTCCGTAGAACTTCATCTGATATTGGTGACACAAGGGGCTCTTTATAACGAGAAAAGGCAAAAGGGGACTTACTGCATAGTACTGAAAGCCAATAAAAACAAAAATGGACTGCTTAGGGCTCCAAACTACACATAAGGGTACAAGGGGACACGATAGAGCTCCAAAAGCCACGGAAATACGACAAGGGGGCCCAATGAAGCTCTTTATAATCAAGCTTATCTGCTTGCACAATGGGGCCAGATAGGGCTCCGAATATCACCTGAAGGCAGAAGGTGCTTGCTACTGCTCCGAAAGTCGCGGGAAGATGTAAGGGGGCTCAGCAGGGCTTCAAAAAACGTTGAGGAAATAAGGGGCCCAATGGAGCTCCGAATAACATGAGAAGGCAACAAGGGGCTTACTGGAGTTCTGATAGCCGGACAAAAAACAAGAGGGCTCACTAGGCGCCAAACTATACTCTTGCGGACACTAAGGGGTCCGATAGGGCTCCGTATATCACATGAAGGCACAAGAGACCCAGGTACACTGGGGCTTATCCAGCAATGCAAGAACGCACAAGCCACGAAAACACACAAGGGGGCTCCTTAGGGCTCTAAATGACGCAGGGCTCAATAAAAATCAGAAAGTCACGGAAAAATGCAAGGGGGCTCAGTAGGGCTCCAAATGATATTGGTGACACAAGAGGACTCAAGGGGATCTAAGGGGGTTCATTAGGGCTCCAAATTATATTTATATAAGAAACAAGGGATAAGGGGTCGAATATAACATAAAGGCACAAGGGACTTACTACTGCTCCAAAAGCCTATAGGAAAAGTGCAAGGGGGCCCAACAGAACTTTAAACGGTATTGAAGAGACAAGGGGGCCCCATGGAGCTCTGTATAACAAAATAACGCGAAATGGGGCTTACTGATGGTACCTACTCCGAAAGTCATGAAAAAACATAAGGAGGCTCAACGGGGCCCCAACTACACCTGAAGGCACAATGGGGCCCGATAGGGCTTTAACATGCCATGGCGGCATAACGCTGCTTGAGTGCTTGCTGCTCCAGAATTCATGGAAAATTCGAGGGGGCTCAGCAGGGCTTCAAGTTACGTTGAATATAGAATAAGGGGGCCCAGTGAAGCTCTTGATAACACAAGACTGCAAAAGGGGCCGTATGGAAATCTGAAAGCAATGAAAAACATAAGAGGACTGATTAGAGCTCAAAAATTACACTAGAGAAGATAAGGGGCTCGATAGGGACCAAATATCTCATGAAAGTATAAGGGGGCTTACTGGTGCTCCCGTCAGTGGGTGCTCCCAAAGCTTGGTGTACTAGCAAAAATTCTCGGAATGATGCAAGGGGACTAAGCAGAGCTCCAAAGACATGAAGAAACCAGGGTGCGCAGTAGGGCTCCAAATACTACAAAAAGGAATAAGGGGACTTACTAAAGTTCGAAAAGCAACGAGGAAAGACAAAGGGACTTGTTAAAGTGCAAAACATTATTTTGCGACGAATTGTCCGTGAGACGAATTGTCCGCGGGACGAATTGTCCGCTACGAATTGTCCGCGGGACGAATTGTCCGGTCACGGAGCATCTACATAAGTGAATATTTTGCCAGAGAAGTACAGAAGCAAAGGAGAACACTGGTGAAATACATGACGGAAGCTAGAAAATCTGGTAAAAGTGCATATACAGGCTGTCTCAAAACTCATTCCCCAGGGAACACTGACATGTGCCGACAACAATGGGTTCCCAGAAAAAGAAAGAAATTTTTTTATTGCTGCTTGCATAAAGGAGTCATGAGTCTTTTGAATTCACCAATCCCGGAGGGTCAATTCGAGGTAAATTTGTAAAATTTAACGGGTTGCTAAGTTTCGAAAGTGATACCAGCTGCCTGTCATTTTCCAATAAATGTTTGGCTCACTGTCGATAAAAAAAAGCCTAGCAACTTAAAGTTGAGGTAACACACCTCAAAGGTGTAGGTCTCTGATTGGTTTACTTAACTTTGTCTTTGCTCGAATACCATTTGAGATAGATTTTTTTTCCTTGGTATTACACATCCGATTGCTGTCTAGTTTTGCCTCATTTTGTCTGGGGCGCGAGTTTCGAGACACCCTGTATATCTTACAACAAACTGTTTATAGATGGAAAACTGATCACATATGAACAACTTAGAGACACAAACTGTGGGAAGAAGGAAAAGACCAGGGAGGAACCGACAACGCCGGTGATAACAAATACCTCGGGTTCAGATAAAAGAAAGATGGACGAAAGATCACCGGATGAAACAATTGAAAAAGAAAGAGACAAGATGCTAAAGCAGACCAGGTACGAGCTACCGAAAAACATCAATTCAAAAAACTATCAATAGCAAGAATTACAAAAAGGAACAACCAAGAAAAGACAAGAATGGCAAAGAAAAAGGCGAAGAATACGGACAAAGGGAAAAACACAAGACAAGAGGAAAGAAACATTGAGGAAGAACGAAGGGAGGCAGATCAAAACGTTACAGTTCTTTATTGGAATGTAGCAGGCCTAAACAACAAGGACGAAGATTTTTGGAGCTACATCAGGCAGTTTGATGTAGTAAATCTAGTCGAAACTAGGCTTGAGAAGGATACTAACAACAAATTAATTGAAGGCCTACCAAACGAATTCAAATGGAAACATGTATTTGCAACGAGAGAAAACAAGAAAGGAAGAGCAAAAGGGGGAATTTTGAGCGGTGTCAGAAGGGAAGTGGAAGAAGAGAGCGAAGCGTTAACATGAACCATCTGACCAAGATGACTTATCTGCTCGAGAGAAGAATAGTATTAGATAGGGAAACATGGAGAATACTTACAGTATATGTGAATGGAAACATGAAAGAGTTGTGTGGGACATTTAAGGAAGAAATAGAGCCGACAGAAGAGAAAACGTTGATCTTAGGGGGAGGCTTCAACGCAAGAATAGGAGAAGATGGAGGATGGTGTGGAGGGAAGGGAAGCGAGGAAGCGAGAGAGAGATCAAAGGACAAAACAATCAATGGAGGAGGGAGAAAACTGTTGGAACTGACGGAAGAAAGAGGATGGAATATTTTAAATGGATGCTATGAGGGAGACGAAGAGGGTAAATTCACGTATATAAGCAATAGAGGGGCATCAGTTATAGATTACCTAATAGCAAACTTGCAAGCAACAGAAAAAATCAAAAGGTTCGCAGTAGAAGACAGAATAGAATCGGATCATCAACCGATTGTGGTAGAAATTGAAAGTAAAACAGCCGAAAGAGCAGGGAAAATACATGAAGTTTTGCACAAACGAAAAGTAGCAATATGGACAGAGGAGGGGATAAGAAAATACAAGGAAGAGATGGAAAGGGCAATGTTCATACACAAAGGAGCTGCGGAAGAGCGGGGAGAATTGAAGGCTGCCATCAAAAGAGCTCAAACATACGAGGAAAGGGTGATCAAAGAAGGAAACGAAATACCCAGAAAGGACCGGTGGTGGGAGGACGAATGCAAAAAGATGTAAAAGGAGGTGCAGAGGAGCATCAGAAGGTGGAGAAAAGGGAAAATTACAAGAAATGAGTACATCGAACAAAGAAAGCTATTCAAAAAGACCTGTGGAAGAAAGAAGGACAAAGAACGAAAAAAAAAAAAAGAGTTGGAATCGAACCAAATAAAGACAGAACAAGAAGCCTGGAAATACATCAACAAAGAAAGAAACACCAAAAGAAAAACACCGGAAGATCTCGATATGAAGGAATGGAAGGGACACTTTGAAGGGCTGCTAGGAGGAAGAAACGAGAGAAGTAGTGATATCAATACACTTCACCAAAGAAATGCTGATCCAGATTTAGATATCACAGTAGAGGAAGTGGAAGATCAAATCAGAAAACTCAAGAAGAAGAAATCGGCAGAGACTGACGAGATAATCAACGAAGTATGGTTATATGCAACAGAAAATGTGATACAAAATCTAACAGAAGTCTTCAATAAAATATGGAATGGAGAAGAAATACCGGAAGAATGGAGGAGAGGAATAATTGTTCCAATACACAAAAAAGGCGCCACACGTGATGTCAAAAATTACAGAGGAATCACACTACTCAACACGGCTTATAAGATATATGCAATAGTTTTGGAAAAGCGATAAAGGAAGCAGACAGAAGCAAATGAGGTGATACCAGATACCCAGGCTGGCTTCAGGAAGGGAAGAAGTACTACAGACAACATATAGGTATATACTGAATCACGTAATAGAAAGATATATACGGAAAGACAAAGGAAAACTATTCGCATTTTTTGTGGATCTGAGAGCGGCGTTCGACAATGTGGACAGAACATAATTGTGGAGATGCTTGAAACAACACAAGATAGATGAAAAATTGATATTACAAATAGCAAATTTATACCAAGAAACAAGTAATGTAGTGAGAGTGGGGAAAATACATCGGAAGAATTCTGGACGGACAAGGGTCTAAGGCAGGGCAGTCTCCTTAGTCCACTGCTTTTTTCCACCTCTACGGCTGATTTGAAAGGAAGACTGAGGAGTAGACAGACGGGAGGAGTGGTAGTCGGGGAAGAAAAGTTTTACTCACTGGCCTATGCGGACGACATGGTGTTACTAGCACAAAGCGGAGCAGAAATGAGGGAAATGATGGAAAGGTTCGAGAAGTTTTTAAAGAGAAAGAAGTTGACAGTCAACGCTGAAAAATCGAAGATGATGTGCTTCACTAAAGGAAAAGGCAAAACCAAAAAAATAGGATGGACTATAAACAGAAAGGAAATCGAAACAGTAGAGAATTCAAATATCTGGGCTATGTGTTTCACAGGAACAATGGAGAAAATGCACACATCAAAGAACTAAGGGAAAAAGCCAACAAAGCCCTGAGCCAAATATGGGAAATAGGAGAGAGAAAGTTCAAAAACAAGTTTAACATCAGAATACTGATGTTCGATAGCATAATTAAATCGAGTCTATTATTGTACGGAGCAGAAATATGGGGATGGACAGAGAAGAATGATATTGAACGACTGCAGATGAAGTACATTAAGTGGACGCTTGGCTTAGAGAGATCAACGCCTGACTACATACTAAAGGGAGAAACAAAAAGAGACCGACTAAGGATAGAGAGTGGAATGAGAGCAGTTAAATTTGAAGAAAAGGTCAGAAACACCACACACCGAATACTAAGGGAATGTTGGAAGGAGATACAAAGGCAGAGGAATGGAAAAATAATGAAATGGGAAGAAACTAGGCGGAAGTATTACGGGAGAAATGGATATTCAACTACGGCGATAGAAGCAAAAAGAACAAACGAAGAAGACATAAAGTGGGAAGTAAGAGAAAGGTACAGAGACAACCAACTGCAGAGACAAAGAAGTGACATCGAAAAATCAAGATACAACAGACACTACCGACAGATTCAATCCATGACAAGATCGGAATATCTTGACAAGAACACAAACCACAAAGCGATAGCCAGGTTCAGATGCGGAAGCGAAGAGAGAGCGAGGCAATACTAGAGGGAAGAGAAGGATCGGCTGTGCAGGGTATGCGAGGAGCAAGAAGAAACTTTAGAACATGTACTGGAACGCTACCACATGAGAAATGGAGACGGACAGATGATGAAACGGAGAAATATATTGCGCCAGGATGGGGGAGGACTTGAGGAGATGAAGAAGATAATGATATGGAGAGAAGAGGCAAGGAAGAGAGAAGAATGATTGATAATTTGTTCTTTATATTTTTGGCGATTAACATATTTATTTACTTTTATGTATTATAATAATTGGTTGTTGTATTCGAACAATTTAAAACCGGAAGGTATACAAATGAACTTTAAGTAAGTAAGAATTAGTGTTCTGAAAATCAAATTCCTACTTCTCAGAGCCTTAGAAGGTTTCCTTCAAAAGACCACGGAACTCATCGGCGAAGCCACGTGCTCCACCCTCCTGCCCCTCGCTGTGGTTGCATCGCTGGCGCCATGCCCGCCGCCGATTAGCATCCACAGTTTGGTAATTTGTCGTGATATAGATGTATGCAAATGCAATATGTACATTAGCAATTAGCGGGGTGGTAAGTCTGTGAACAGTAAGTGGTACGATATAGCGGCATTGCGTGCGCTTGCGTGGGGTAGATGATCGCGTACACCTACACAGCGAGTGCGGGCTATTTCCGGTCCGGATATGTTCTCCGGTAATTGCAACTAATGCCACGTGAGAAATTCATAATATGGCCAAACGCAATCGGCGATCTACCATCAAACTACCCCCTAACCGGTATGCATGCACATGCGGCAGGCATCACCATCGGGGTATTATTTAGTGTTGTTCTCGTGGTGCGACAGCGCCCGCGATGTATGCAACCAAAGATACATCCGCGTCACACACACACTACTTACCGCGTGTGCTTCGAGGGAGAGCCAAGAGAGCTTTCGGCAGTCGCGCTTCCAAAAGCTCGCCTGCTAGTGCGGCGCTGGGTGGAGGACGAGAGCGCCGATGAGTTGCTTATGCAACCGAGCATGTGCGCCGAGCACGCGAGTCGTCTAGCTTTCGAAACTTTGCGGGCCCGATTTCGTCCTCGGAAAACGTTAATTGGTCACTTGTGTTCGTAAAACTTTTTGTTGAAACCGCAGAACAAATAAATGATCTCTGCACTTGCCCTACACGGTATAAGAGCCCATAAAGGAGCAGAATTCACACCACTTTCAAATTAATAATTTTGCTTGTTCTACCGACGGGTATTTAGGCGCCAAAAGCTCATTTTTTTTTCTTTGAGGCACTATGAGACACTTCCCTACAGCGAGGTCTACAGTTTGAATGCTATCGATGTAAAAACACAGGAAGAGAAGGGCTACCGCAAGCTTTGTGCAATTTATTCAGTTTCGTACAAAAATTAGTATATTATTTTAGAAGCTTTGTGCTGAATGCTGTTAGGTACTAAAATGTTTGCCGACACGAGCTCTGGCGAGTGTCGTGAAGCATCCTAATCAGTGATTTCTCAGTAGTTATTACTCACGGGGCAAGGCATCGGTTCATTACTCACTGTCCGAGAGTAGCTGAATGTGTTTATTTTATTCAGTTTGCACCAGTGATTTGCAGCAAAGCTCTATCAAGAGCAATCACCAGTAAGCAGGCAACCAGTTATACAGTCCCACGGTTTTTATTTATTTTTTCTGTGGAGCAATATGCTCAATTTCTCACGACTAGCAAGAGAAAGACGTTGCAGTTCTCCATATTTTAGTATCGCTTTTGCAAAACAAACATTGTGGGTGCAAAATTGCCAGAAAAAAAATCAAAATGCAAAAAATCACAAAAAAGCCGAAATATAGAGAAATGACTGGCTTCTATCTTGTTAACATGTAAGAAAATGAGTTTGTAGTTAGAGGTAAAAACTCAAAAAGCCGCAAAACTGTATAACTGGTTGCCTGCTTACTGGTGATTGCTCTCAATTTCTTCTGGATATAACCTCTGAGATATAACCTAGCTTTACATCCAGTTTGATTGGAATCTATCCAGGACTTTTTAAATTATCCAATGTTGAAGTTTCAACTTGCTTTAACTTTGACCAGCTTGTTATTTTTGTGTCAAATGATCGGCCTGTACTAACATTTCAAACCCACCACGCACCTTTACAAGGGCTTGACTATATCCGAACTGAAAAGTACTTGTGAAGTTTTTTTAACTCATGTTTCGACAAGACATCAGTTTTCCAATAACATGACGAAAACTTTCTCAGTAATTAGACCTAACTTGTTCAGTTACTCACATTTAGGTAGTCACATTCGTGAGAAAAAATTCTGCACCAGCAGCGAACCAATTACTATATTTTCTACAGATCCAATGATATATCGATTCAGCCAAAAAAGTGAGGTGTGCTCCAAGAAGGAGAGACGGTGAGTAAGAAGGTACTTCTTGAATTCTTCATTCTCGAATAATTTTTTTGACCAATATTCATTACCGTAAATATCCCTGTGATGTGGCGTCCCTGAGTAAGGTGAGAGCAAACCTAAATTCCTGTCAAAAATTTATGATGCTCAAATTGAAATAAAAATGAGCGTTGCAATTTGAAATATAGCAAGATTTCAAGCTAATTTAGGGAGGAAACCATTTCTTGGCCAAAAAAATTGACAAGTTAGTTTCATTTCATGATGTAGAAACGTTCCTATTGGACAAAACATAAGAATTTGAATAGTGAGCACAACTTTGTTCGAGTGAACCGCCTGAAGAAGACTCGGATTGAGGCGAAACGTTGCGCAGACCCAGACAGTTTGAGTCGTTTCAACTTTCAGTGGAATCCTATAACCACTCGTAGAATACGTCATACAAATTATTATCACCATTAAAATAATAAAAGAGGAACAAAGAAGAAATTGTACACAGAAATTCGAATTTTGCTATTTAAAATGATTTAGCAATAACAAAGTATGAATTATTTTTGGTACAAGTGCTTTGCATCGGTTTTACAGGGACAGGGTATCAAACTCATGCACCACAAAAGTGTGAAACAATAAAACCGAGGGGTTGATTTCCCGAGGAAAAATTGTACACAAGAATTCTGACTTCCGGAATTCCGAGGATTTCCGGTGACTTCCGGGAATTCTGGTGATTTCCGAAAGAATTCGAGTTTTTCCGGTGGTTTCCAAAAGAACTCCGGTGACTTCCGAAAGATTTCCGGGAACTCCGGTGATTCCCGATTTTTTTTTCGGAAATTCCGGTGATGTGATTTCCGGAAGAATTCTGGGAGTTCCGGTGATTTCCGAAAGATCTCCGGGAACTCTGGTGATTTCCGAGAGACTTCTGTGAATTCCGGTGATTTCCGAAAGGCTTCCGGGAATTCCGATGATTTCCGAAAGACTTCCGGGAGTTCTGCTGATTTCCGAAAGACTTCCGGGAATTCCGGTGATTCCCATTTTTTTTTTTGGAAATTCCGGTGATGTGATTTCTGGAAGAATTTTAGGAATTCCGGTGATTTCCAAAAAACTTCCGGGAACTCCGGTGATTTCCGAAAGACTTCCGGGAATTCCGGTGATTTCCAAATGATTTCCAGGAATTCCGGTGATTTCCGAAAAATCTCCGGAAATTCCAGGAGTTTCCAAAAGACTTCCGGGAATTCCGGTGATTTACAATTTTTTTTTGGAAATTCCGGTGATGTGATTTTTGAAAAAATTCTGGTAATTCCGGTGATTTCCGGAAGATTCCCGGGAATTTCGGTGATTTCCGAGAGACTTCTGAGAATTCCGGTGATTTCCAAATTTTTTTTGGGAATTCCGGTGATGTGATTTCTGAAGAAATTCTGGGAATTCCGGTGATTTCCGAAAGATTCCCCGGAATTTCGGTGATTTCCGAGAGACTTCTGGGAATTCCGGTGATTTCCGAAAGACTTCTGGAAATTCCGGTGATTTCCAGAGGATTTCCGGGAATTCCGGTGATTTCCGAAAGATTTCCGGGAATTCCAGTGATTTCCAAAGACTTCCGGGAATTCCTGTGATTTCTGTACGGCTTCCGGGATTTCCGGTGATTTCCGAAAGAATTCTGGAAATTTCGAAATGAAATGTTCACTGCATTCCGGGGAAATCAACCCCTCGATTGAAACCCTCCTGGATTGCGGAAAAGACTTTTTGATTATTTTCATTTTGTTCAGGAAAAACGTTAAATCAATACCTCATAACCGGTTTCAGGACTTCTCCCTTTCTTTCCCAACAACAGGGTAGCCTCGCAAAAATGATGTTTGAGGTTTCGACCAATAACTTCCTCCAGTTTTTGCCTGTATCGGAATTCGTCTAGGATGAAATGTATTTTTTACTTTCCCGGCCCACCCACGAACACGGAGGGAAAGTATTGTAATCGTGCAGAAAAAAAGTTTCGAGATTTCACCGGATATATCCGTTTTGAGGTCCTCCAAGACGATTAAGACCATTTTCAGAATGATGTCTGTCTGTGTGTGTGTGTGTGTGTGTGTGTATGTGTGTGTGTGTGTGTATGTCTGTCTGTGATCTTCCACGATAACTGCCGTAACGTTGACTGGATCGACTTGATATTTGGTATACAAACATGGTTGTTTCCTGAAAAGAGCCCATTAGTTTTTGGCTGTCATCTGTCAAACCCAACTGTCACTATCATCAAATGTCAGAAGCTATATCTCACGGAACTCAACTTGCAATATGTCATTTGAAAACCCTTGAAAAACTGTATCCAGAAAAGTTTAAAACATTGTCCTATCTGTCATCTGTCAAATAATAAAAAATGTTAAAGTTCAAAAATTTACCAATTAATTATTCAAAATCTATCTGATGGATTGGAACCAGATTTGGCAGAAAGCAACACAACAAAAGAGTCACATTGAGGCCGCAGTTGCAGTTTTCCACCATTCTCCAGTTGAGCGTAATGAATTTTCGAAATTTCTCCTGGCCGTTGCCACTCAGGAGGGGCTCTCGCCGGTGTTTCGACCAGCACGACTCGCTTTTGTAGCAGGACTCCACTCAAAAATTTATTTCTGCTCGGGGATCGATTTTTTTTTGTAAATTTCAACTGATATCGAAAGTAGAGTGTATTGAGCGTCGTGCAGGTCTATTTTCAGAGTTGACACGGTTTCGGTTTTCCGACTGTAATTTTTTCAAAATGAAATTTGCACATTCCGTGAATTTGAGAAAAACGCAATGCAAACTTCTACATGCGGTAGGCCCCACGAAATATTAATTTTAGGTGCAGACATGCTGTAAATAAAAGTTAGAGAAAAGATTGAGCTAATTTTTGAAGGAAAAATTTTTGAAATCGGATCAACAGTTGCCGAGTTTTCCTCTCTGGAAAAATTGCAAATTTTCCAACTTTTTATTCAGTGAACAGATTTCTTGGAATTGTTTTTTTTTTAGAGAATAGATAACTGGTTCTTGAACATTTTCCGATAATTTCTCTCCAATTTCCCGGAAATTTTCCTCCTGAAAATATAAAACCACTCATGCGATCGTACAAATTAAGCGGTTCTGTCACGATAATTACCGAATTATTGATCCGATCAAATCGAAATCAGGTACGGAGGCCCAAGTTCAGCCTGGAATGTTCTGATTAGACTTTGGGTGGATGATTTTGATCGGAAGCCCTCAGGTGGCACATTGGGTCTGGATTTGTCTGCCCAATTGAAATCTCTAAATTGAAAATATAGAGTTGAAATTTGACACACAGATGCAGTGAAAGTTTTCAATCAAGTTTTTGTAATTTCATCATCATATCTGAAGTAGGAACAAAAATTTCAATAAGGAGCCAGCATTGCATTTTTGAGATATCACAACAGTTAGCTACCTAGTTCTACCTTTTGGATCATTTCATCACCTTGGAAAACTGAACTAACCTGTCATTTTTTCTGTCCGCTCAACAATGGATGCAGGATGCTCGCTAAACGCTCGACTAAATAGAATTTTTTCATCAATTTCTAAATCGAGTCGCTCCCTCCCGAAGGGACACTTCGATCAAAATCATTACTGACGTCTCTGGACACCGCCGGGAAAGTTTTGTGTCGCCCCACAACAGATTTTTTGTATTTCAAGGCTCCGCACAAATGCCTGCAGAAACGACAAACGAACAGGTAATTCGCCTGAAATCCGGTGTTTATATTTTGACCTTTATCGAGCTATCGTCATACGAAACGGGACATCAAACTAATAAAATAATTCTTTTTTGAGGTGGACTCTATACCTCGGTACCTCTGGCTCTAGTGTAAAAAGCCCAGATAGGTATGACAATTATAACTACCGTGTGATCCAAACCATTCCGAATAGAGGTAGGCTGTGCCCTGGCGAAAAGCAGCTTTACATCCCGGAATTTGACCATGTCACAGCTTACTCCAATTCGAAATGGTTTTGATCACACGGTATTATGAATGCTTTGTGAGACGCAGTCGAGGTGCAAAGCACCGAGGTCATCACACGCGAAGGGCTCCGAGCGAGGTGCGAAGCACCGAGGGATTTCAAGTGGTCGCCGAGCGCATATTATGACTACCTGTTACGCCCAAGCTGCATACTCTAGCTTTTAATGCGTGAGAAGAGCAAAACAAACGTTAACAATAAGTTTTCAGTAGCCGAGGTGCGAAGCACCGAGGTATTCATATCACACCAAAAGCTACAAACAATATTCGACTTCAAAAAATGCTAATATAATTTTCGATTGATTGCCTTCAAATTAGAACAAGCTGGATGAAGACTCCAAGATTTTCAACAAAACCAAAATTAGTGAGAAAAATGTCCCTTGCGCAAATCACCTATGCAGTGGCGGATTGACTTTATTGGTCAATTAGGCTATGGCCTTCAGACGCTGGGTCTGTTGAGGGCATTTCAAAGCTCAAAAACGCAAATTTTAATAATTTTTGGGTAGGAAACTTCCACAGAGAAAATGTCATTGGGTAGGTAAGTTCCCCTGATTTTATTTCTAGAAATGCTTCAGACTCCAGAAGAGAGAATTCTTGCTCGCGGGGTCGACACCTTCGTCCGCGAGGAGGTCAAGGACATGTTCTCAGGAGAATTTTTTTTGTTCATGCGTTACAATGTTGTTATTTTGATTTGAAAAGAAAAAACGTGTAAGTAGACGCTTGAAATGATTCTTCTCTGCGTTCTCGACCGAGATCGGTGAAAAAGTATACATAAAGTTGATTGTAGCGAGCAAACTTATCTACTGCAAGTGATGCAAACTACCTATACAGGGTGTTTCAAATTTAAATCGCGTCCTTTCAGAAAATGATGGAAAACTTCGAAAGAAGTAGACTTTCTCAGAAAAATATTTGTCAGAAACAAATAATAACGGAGATATAGGCGTGAGGAAACGCGATGGAGACCATGACGCGCGAATAAGACGCACACCCGCACAATTGGCGGAGGAGCCGTGGACTGAGAGCTCCGCGGAATATTTGCGAGGCCATGAGCCAATCAAGTTTTCCAGAGTGCCCGCGAATTCAGGTGGCATAATGGGATTATGCCAAAATGAAAAATGGAAACGACGAAAACCTTCGAGGGCTTTCGGGAAAAAGCTCGGAATTTTCTGGAATGCAGAATCGCGGATATACAAAGGAGTGGCTCAGCATCGGAGAGCAGAGTTGAATTGTCAGCGACAAGTACCTTCTCAGGTGAAACCTGGTTCTCATAATGTACCTATGTCATCTGAACGAGAAAAACCAGGGAGTACAAGGACGAATACAAGTACAGACAAGCAAATAATCGAATATAATCCATAGTTGTGTTGTTATATATTCAAGAAAACATGGTCTTATGGCAACATCATATCCTGAGCGAAAAATAAACGGACCTCCCGAATATTTCGAAGGAGGAAAGAGAGCAATTGAACGATTGTCTCAATGATAATGAGTAGTTGTTACCATGACGTTTGAGACTATTGCCAAAGAACAGGCGACCAGTTATACATTTTTACAGTTCTTGTGGCTTCGATCAAAAAGCATGATGAGGATTAATTTTTTTTCAGGTCAGCAGGGCAAATTTTTTTGTTAATATTTTAGCGTTACTGTTGTGGGATAGGTATATCGATTTATTATGTGAGTATTTCAACATTAAATCAAAATCACTGCAAAAAACTGCAAAACTGTATAACTGGTTGCCTGAAAATGCTCACTGGTGAGCAGAGCTTTAAGCTTTTAATATTTCAAATAGAGGAAAAGTTAAGCAAGGAGTGGAATAGTATGGCCGCAGGTTCGCAAGGACAATCGTATAGGAAATGTAGAGAAATTTTAAAATTGCATGTCTTTTCAGGAGGATTACGCGGGCACCTACAAGACGACACGATGTCAAGTGGCCATCGAACGGTAAACAAACACCACCGCCGCCGTGCACACTACCACGTGCTGGTCACGTGTACTGACGCGTAACATTTAATGAACAATCGTGTGGTTGACCGCAATTAACCATAATGTGTAAACTAGTGACCAAATTATGTACAAAGGGGTGGGGGTGTCATTGATGCTCACTGTCAATTGATATCGCCCAGCCATATACACACACACACAGGCACACATACATCCACACACACACATCACCCAAATGCATTAAAACGCATAATGTGCTTCCGATTAATTGGAGGCGCATTAACTCGATTCCTGAAAAATACCATATCATACCGGGGCCGTCCCTAACAACACCGGGTATAGTGTCCGGGCCGGTGTTTGCGAATAGGGGAAACGAGGGTGGCAAAGACCGTCCAGCAGGAGCTGAGCCAAGCCGCGGCTGAAAATCAATTGTTAATTAGAATTTTTCGTTTTGCAGTTTTGGCGGCGCTGCTGTTGCTGCTGCAAAGTGTAGAGAGGAAAATTCGGCCGCTGTTGTGTGTTTGTACGTGTTTTATGCGAGTTTGTAGTTTTGCATATGACATGACGCAGAATTTATTCGCTGTGCGTTTGAAGTTCTGCCATTTTTCATTGACAGATCCGGCCTGGTTTGATTTATTGTGTTGGTTTTTTTCTAGGCGCGAGGCACGCAAAGGGCTGTCGAAAATGGTCGTAATCGACACGTTGCGACTGCCATAACAATAGGTTGAGTTGCCAAAAAAATTTCAAGTCTGTACTGTATAAGCGATTTACATTTGAAAAACGCCACCTGGTGTAGAGCTCGGTACTTGATCGTGGACGAATTTTTTGAGCGGAACACATACTCGGACGTCTAGTAGCCTAGGTAGGCACTAGTAGATACCTGCAATACCCACATCAATGACATGAAATTTGACAAGTAGGAATAATGTAAAAAAGGGTTTGCTGTTGTGTCCCATATTTGATTTTGTGATTGGCGTGCTGATTGATCTCCCAATCCCCAAGAGCCTGCTGGGTCCCAAGGGTTCACAGGAACAAAAGTTTGCTGGTTGTGGACTGCACAAGACAGCAAAGTGACAGTTTTGACGTGCCTCCAATTGACGTAACAGCCGACGTTGCCAGGCGGCAACTTACACCTCTTCAAACAATTAATTCCCTAAAACTTCCTCCACGAATGGGCCATTTTCCCAAGGTCAATCGTCTATATCGACGGCTGTTGCCAACTTTACGTCAATCTGTCATTACATCTTCAAGCTAGGTATACACAGGACGTAACGTGCAATGGGTGCTTTCCACCTGGACGGTACAAATATCACCAGACGTATATCATGTTCCGTAGTTTGGCACAAAATTTCAGATGATCCAATGAACGGCACAGGCAACAACACGTAGATCGTAGATGGAAAGCACCGTTTTGCACCCGCACATGCCTAATGGCAGGTGTACCAAACTTGAAGCTAGGTGGAAAGCACCCAATATGTAAAATCAATTTTCTCCTGGAATGAGCCATTAGTTTTTGGCTGTCATCCGTCAAACAGAACTGTCACCATCAACAAAAATGTCGGAAGCTATACCTCACCGAACTCGACTTGCAATATGTCGTTTGAAAACCCTTGAAAAACTTTATCCGCAACAGTTGAAAGAGTTGCCCTGTCTTCCGTCAAATATTAAAAACTGTCAAAGTTCAAAACTTCACCATTTAAATATCCAAAATCTATCCAATGGATTGGAACCAAATTTGACAGGAAGCAAGACAATAAAAGAGTCAAAAAAAAAGTCTGCAGTTGCAGTTTTCCGCCATGTTCCAGTCAAGCGTTATGAATATTCAAAATTTCTTCTAGCCGTTGCCACCCGAGAGGGCTTCTGACCCGTGTTTTGACCAGGACGACTGGGTTTTGATACAAGGACTCCAGTCAAAAATTCTTTCTTGTTCGGGGCTCGACTTTTTTTTCAAAGATTTCTAACTGATCTTGGGCGTCGAGTACACCCATTTCTAAAATCGATACGGTTTTTTACGTATCGTAAAAACGTATCGATACGAAATTTGCACATTCTGTGAATTTGAAAAAACTGCAGTGCAAACTTCGACGTGCCCCACGAAATATCCTTTTTGGTGCAAACATGCTGGGAATGGAAGTTAGAGAAAAAATAGAATTAATTTTTGGAAGAAAAATTTTTGAAATCGGTTTCCGAGCTTGCATCTCCGGAGAAACTGCAAATTCTCCAACTTGGCAGATTTTCACCATTTTTTTTTTAAGAAGAGGTCACTTGTTTTTGAACAGTTTCCAACCATTTTTTTTCCAGTTTCCCGAGAATTTTCCCGTTGGAAATGTAAAACCGGCCTAGGTTATCGGAGATCGGGCTTAGATGGATGGATCTTGATGTGGAGCTTTAATGAACGATTTTTACAATAAGATGATTGAAAAATGATTTGAGGTTTTCCCGTTAATTCAAATCTTCAAAATTTCCAGTTTCCTGCAAACTATTTCCAATTTCTCTCTCTAATTCAAACTTCCCGACCGAAGGGACGTTCCGAACAAAAATTTCCATCGGTTCCTGGATACTAATCGGGGAAGTTTTGGGGTGACACGATCGATTTTTTTACTGTTTGACTACTTCTTGCCCTTTTTTTTTCACTTCCAGCAGCAGACTTGAGCTTATACCCACTCCAAGCACTGGTGTATATCATGTTGCATACATACGAAAACGTGTTTTTCGTAACGTCCCCCTTGAACCGGACGTGCATTGACAAAGATATCTCGCCCCTTTTCCATCGACTGCGCGTTTGCCGGTCACATTATCGAAGTCGGTACATTCACATCAGGTATAAATAGGGCAGGTCAGTGTCAAATGATGTGTAATATGTGTGTGAATATTAATGTTATCGAAACACCATACAGATATTGTATTATTTAATATTAATTCGGGATATATTGGCAGGGTGATTGAATTTTTGCGTGCGCGGCAATTAAAGCCGATTGTGGATGGGGATTATCATTGCGGATATCAATGGTCCTCTCGTCCGGTGGCAACAATTCAAAATGCCCGTTTTTTTAATAGTTTCTTGTCAATAATTGAGCGCCATTTTCACCGCGAGAATAAGGTAAATAAATACCGGTTTGAATTATTTATATGTTGCAATTATTGTATTTGCGCTGAACTTGCGTGATTTTGCGGTGTGTTTGGATTATGGTCAGCGTTTTTCAAATAAACCGCCACATCATACAGTAAACTTGTCTGCGAGATACCGCAAAAATGTTTTAGTTTTGGAATAACGTTCTTCATAAATAAAAGCAAATATAGCCTAAAGATCAAATGGCAAAGCTTTCAGCTGGTAAGGCTGATTTGTTACGAAACATTGTTTAGCAAGTAAGAAATGGAAAATGATTTGAAACAGGTGCATAAAGCAACGAACCTGATGCAGAACTATGGTGGAGGTGCACAAAGTCAAGAATAGAAATGGTGGAGGTGCTGAACGTGACGAAAAGCTGCATACCTACAATATGATTATGCCTAAATGACTACTGTTTGCGGTCTATGTATCCATTGCATTATTCTCGATAAAGCAATCTTTTTATACTATACAAGCTGGTTACTTGAAAAGATCCACAAGTCAAACTTCCAAGAGCTTTATCCCGGTTATGTTGAGCTTTCGGTGAAAAAAAAATCAAATTCATATATTTTAGTTCTCAGAACTATTCCTGAGACACACATTATAATAAATTACTGTTAATATTAGTCCTGAATTGTCTAGTTACAAGGAAACCGAGCTTTTCAATAACCAGACTGATATGAAGAAGAATCAAGCTGGTTTTTGGACCGGTATTAAAACATTTCGAACCACCCTAGTTTGTAGTACCTATATACCTACCTATACACTCCTTTCAGCCAGTATTGTTCGTCTCATAACCGGCTCTTTATTTATAACGTTCGCCGTCAGGGGAGATCTGACCAGTTGATTCTGTGAGCGCGTAGCAGGAACATCAGTACTACACCGCAGACATTCATGTCCGTCATACCTGGTGATACTTGGGTAAGATAAAATTAACATTATATTACTCAGTCGCATTATATCCCTGTTCAAGCGTTACTTTACCAATAGTTTTTTTTTTCCAACAAGTATTGTCCAATGAGCTTGGCCACGTTTGAGTAGCTATACAGGGCGATTCAAGAGTGTTCAAAATATTTTTATAAGGCAGAGTCTGTCGCTCGTTTTAGTGATTCAAAAAAATAATCCGTAGGTAATATTTTTCTTACTTCTCACGGGCCGGGCCAGCTTATAGGTATTAGCTCTTAACTAAAGGTTTTTCCAGGATAGATTTTAAGCTTCCGTTATAAAAGTTATTGTAAGAGATTGAAGGAATGAATGTTGATTTGGGTTAATAAGCGCCGTAGCTCTAAGAAAGATGAAGTACGTATGTCGAAGTTTACAAAAAAAATCTTTTTTTTTGCATCAGGTGCTTAGTAGCTCCCATCGAAAAAAAATTTTTGTTTGTGCACCCTTTCAATCCATCATTTTCATTATTTCCATTATTCAAGTTCTACTTATTAAGGTAATGAGCATGAGCACAATTTCCTAATTGAAATTTCTCTTTATCATTAGACTACTATCACAGCAGTTAATAAATTCTCGCTAAAAGTTAGAGTTCTCCATGAAAAAGTATGGATGAACATTAATCAGTTCAGTTCAGTTTTTTTTCATACTTCTCTTTGTTGCTTCGAAATGAACAAACTGTTACTGATTCAATAGTTATTTACTTCAATTTTGCATAGAATAGATCACAAGTGGCATAATCTATATCATTCTTGCCTGAGAGACCACGAGAAACTTGAAGAAAAAGTTCTTTGGTTAGAAGAACGAGTTCAGAATTCAGTCCCTCCAAGTAAAACTCACTATGAATCTTGTATACAGGGTGATTCATAAGCAGATAGAAAAATAAAATACCGTATCCAGGGAGCAGGCAAGAGTAAGAAACTGACGCTTTACATTTTCTCTTATATTAACTTCTTTTCAGTCTTGTTTTTTCATTGTTGTTGTCTCCTATTATTCATTTTTTTAACTTAAGCATATCATTGGTACTGATTTTTTATCTACACTCCCAAGTTATAACGTGATATAGCAAAAAAGCGAGCAAAATGAGGAGAATATCAGAACTCTCTTGGAGTTCGAAGGAGCATGACTTGTAAATTACGTCCACGGGTAGAAAGAAACATCAGTTCCAATGACACAGCGGTTTTTAATGAGTTTTTTTTTTGGTCTAGTTATAAAAAACTCTGTATAGTAGAACTTAAGCTAGTTTGGATGGAAAGCAGTAAAATGCAATTTCCATAAAGAGTAGGTACCTCGTACATTTATTTTTCTTGGATGAAATCTATTCAATTCTGTAATTATTATGAAATTTGGTTTTAATTGGAGCTTACCAGTTTTTATTAGGATTGTTGCGTTAAGGTGATGGAACGCATTTTTATTCATTCATTGAATACCGTCTTAGCTTTTAGAATGCTTTTAACGCGGCGAAGCGATTATTCAGCATGCGTCTATTGCCTCAAATAAGTTGAATATTCAGGAAAATATCCATGAAACTAAGTACTTGAATTTAAAGAAATATATCTAGTTGCTTTTTAATCATTTTTATGGATTTTGCAGGCCTTATTTTAATTGTTAGGTTCATCCTTGTTGTTTCTAAAAACATTTTATATAATATGGACGACCAAGGTTTAATCACTCAAAATCCGACGAAGTGGTGTTTCGATTTCAGGCCAATGGGGCCTAATGACCTAAGGTTGAACTGATTGCGAAGAAATAAATTTAAAAAAAATCTGAAAAAATTCCATTGGAATCACATAGTTCTAAATGAACTTCCATGAGGTGTTTCATCAAAAAAAAAACTCGCACTTTTGCCAAATTGGCAATTCGGTATCAAACAATTCCTATAATCGCTGAAAAATGGTCAAAAAATTGCCAGAATTGCTGGACGATTGCCAAAATTGCCGTTAATTTGCTCATAATCTGAGCCTGTGCAATAGATTTGCCGCAAATGATCCAGTTCTGCTTGAACATGCAACGAATAGGCAAGGCAATCATCAACTCTTGTGAAACTCAAGGAACAGAAATAGAATTTTCAAAAACCCAATAAATTAGCTCACAAATTTCGGCAATTATTCTCAATCTAGTGGAATTTTGGGGAAATTCACATATTGATGATCAGGAAAATAATTGAAGGTCCCTGGTTGATTCACTGGTGTCCCTTCAGTGCTTCACATTTTTTCATACTTGTACATTTTTGAAGAATCATAAATTCTTTCAATACTCACTCATAGGTACATTTTTGAAATTTTCCGTTGTAGGTAATTTGGAATAAAAATCCAGATTGTTTCACTAAATTATTGAAAAGTTTCCAATTTCGCACGCTAAAGTATCAAGAAAATAGGTACTATTCTCTTACTGAGAAGCTCTAGAATTTGGAGATATCAGAGGGAAGAAATATTCATAGTTTTAGAAATGGAAAATCATAATTTCGGTAATCAAATTTTTGTACGAAGTAAACGTTTGAGGCATTGAACTTCACAAAAAGCTTATAAATAAAGGGAAGTAGAACACGCAGGTATCGGTTTGAAGCATACTGGCGAGACAAGTGACAAGCAGAACGAGGCAAGAGCATGAAGTTTATACTGGCATTATAATTTCAAAAATCTTGCACAGGTGATAATTACATATTTTCAGGTATGTAGACTCAATGTTTATATCATTGAAATTTGACGTGAAAAATATCAGTTTGAATCTACAGCACACACGAGAACAAATTCAAGTATTGGCATCCGTAAATTCATCAAGCGTTAGACACACTAGTATCACCGACTCGCTATTACGAAAAAATGCAGGATTGCGCTTTTCTCTAAAATTACTAAATTATATGAAGCTTTATTTGATATTTTAATGAAATTATGTACTGATATTGAATTATAATCACACGAATTATAGCGAATTTAGTTGATACGGCAAACACACCGTTCCATTTTCAAATAGGATAGGCACTCAACAGAGTTTTGATGCACTCAAAATTATAGTCCTTTGACCAAAAAATCTTTGTAAACAGTTTTTTTTCAGTACAAAAGCTGGCTTAAGATAGAGCAAACAATTGGAAATTCTGCTTCATTTCATTTGAATTATCTCCTTCTCTTCGGTTCAGCTTAAGGTCTCAGGTATTTTTCAGCAACAACATTTCTAAATCAGGAAAAAACTAGTCTAATATTGAATTGAAAAGTGAAATTAGGCTTAGCAATAATTTTATTATTCTGCAGTATTTTTTACAAATCAAATTATTGTTTTAAATTTTTGCTACTAGGCGGGTGCCTGAATTTCAGTTTCACGTTTTCACTGCATTGATTGATAATGGAGTTCAAACTTTAACTGAATCCATTTAAAGCAAAAAGAAGGCAATTTTTTTTCTGAGATTTTATTACTATTGGCTTGTGTCTACTTACGTCGCGCATCACGAGAATTTCTTGTTCGGTTGAAGGCAAGTGAAGGGGTCCTTTCTCTAAAGAAGTGTTCAATTTCCATTTACACACTGTCTCCGCTTTATTAGCCGAACCCAAAAATTAAACACTTCTCAATAAATGCACCTCTTTGTAAAGTCTCAATATAGAAAGAAGCTTATGGAATTTTCAATGAACTTGAACGTATGAAATCGGAACGAATCAAGTTGAGTGAACTATGATTTTTTGAAAAAATGTCCAATTTTTTTTGCAATAGTGGCTTCAGTGATTCGCAAAAGCTAGAAGTTGGCATTCAAACTTTAATCAGCGCAACAAAAATCACCCGTCAAAGATAAACTTCACTCTAGATTGTCACCGATGCAATCTGCCTATCAGTTTCGGCTAAAGTGGAATGAAAAGCGCTTTTGTTCGACACGATAATATTGCCGGGCGGACGGGCGACACATGAAAAGTCCAAATAGAACAAACACGTCATAGATTCGGAATTCGAAAATTTGCGCGTGGCTCGTTTGAAATTCAAACTGTCCTATAGAAAGTTTGAAACTTGAGCCGGCTTACACTGCGCTCACAAAATAAAGCACCTCCGCAAAGCTAACAATATATTTTCGGCATAATATGTTTCAGAAGAGCCATCAGCAGCATGCAGTTTACCTTGCGGTCACATTGCGATAATCCAACAGAAACCGTCTCACTAAATGTTAAAGTCCATCCTGGAGCCGCGCGGCGCTAAGTCCGGGAACACTTGGAGCACGACACGAGTTTTTTTTTTGTAGAAAAACCAACGGGAGGATGGTCGAGTTTTGCAGAGCTGATGTTCCGTGGGAGGAACGAAAAAAAGTTTTTTTTTCCGTCCAGTCCCAGATGTGTTGTGGTTGAAGTGAGCGTCGGCAAAGTTGTTGGTTGAGAGGCGGCTGTGTGTGTTTGGTGATGAGAGAGGTCCGTTATATTATATCCTGATGCGCAGGACTCTGGAGCGTGTCCTTACGCCACGAAGGATACCGAAGGAGTGAAGGCGTCTAGCTAAGACATGGGTTTAAGGCGCTCCTTGGGGGAAAGACGGCGCCGTTGCAGGAGGCCTGCCGACGACTGACACAAGACGTCGCAGGGGAACGACGCGCGCCGTCGTCTGCCGCCGCCGCCGCCATCCCCACCCCCCCAGCGGCCCCGCCTCCGGAGGGGAAGCCTAATTAAGTGATATTTTTAAGTAGCCGCCAAGATTTTTAAAGGAGGACTCTCGGTTTCATTGTTTATTAACGCGCTCTAGCTGCGGCGTTCTTTTGCGTTCTTTTGCGTTCTTTTGCGTTTTTTCACTACTTTTGTGTCCTTTTGCTTTTGCTTTTCAGCAAACGAACGGCCCTGCATGCAAGCCCCCTGCACTCCAGCCAAAAATCTTGGCTGCCAAACTTTTTTTTGTTACCAGTACCTATAGTATTCTTTACTTTTTTTTGCAAGTTTTTTCGCAGGTGTTTTCTTGTTGATGACATGCTCAATGACAATCTATATTATGCTCATCTAGTTATGGTATGCAAAATCAGTATGCATCAATCAGAGACGCGCTCTATCCCGCAATTTATAAACACACACGCATCGTGCCAGATAAAATCCGTCATTTAATCAAAGCAATCAATATGCCGCATGCCAATTTTCTTTTTCCTTGTTTTTCGAACTTCACAAACACATCCCCCTCAATCATTGTTATCTGGACAATACGATAGTGCGCGACCCACGGTTCACTGATCATTTCAATTCCGCAACTCCAATCCACATACCGCGATCCACCAGGCCGCCAAGAAAACAAAACTGATACCACTTACCCCTTTTTCCATAATTTTCAATTTTTTTCTTTCTTTCACTTTTTTTTCTCTACAAGCAGATTTTTCCGAGAGCACTTTTTTCTCGCACTCGGCCGCAGCACCGCGTTTCACTTTCACTTAGCGCAGCATCCCGGCGGCGGCGGCGGGAAAGGAAACCGGCGGCGGAATGACCGGCGAAAATCGAAGAAAATGCAGCCGAAACGAGCGGGTGGCGGCGGAAAGCTCGGCGGTGGGCTCACCTTGTGCAGTTTGTTCTTAAATTTTAAAAAGGCGCGTACACTTAATATAGGAATCATGACACTTGGGATACATAGCAATGAATGCCCGTCTTCTAGCACACTATCAGGCATTATCAAGGAGTGGGGGGACGCATGAGCAGCGTCGCGACGCCAAGGATGCCGATCGGTGGCGCCCCCTCAAGTGGCGCGGCGACGGAGCGAACCGGCGGCGCCGCGGCGGAGAGGAACGTGCGAGGGTTGTTCGGGCTCGCAGGATTTCACCGCGTGGTGCAAAGCGAAGCAAAAGCAGGACGCCTACCTCTAACGTACATCTACTCAAATTTTGATATTTTTTTCATCAAATTAGGCTCTACTTTTTTTTTTTTTGTTTTTTTTGCTTTGTTCACAAGAGGATATTGGAATCGCGACTCTCTATAGTTTAGTAAATTTAGGTTTTAAGGTCGGCATCACGGCATCGATTTGATGAAGCTGAAATTTGGCACGGAACATCGGTGAATAAAGCCTCTATTCACCAGTTGAAAGTCCCAAAGGGTCCTGGTTGGCGCTAGCCGAATCAGGGATGAAGAACCACCCCGCAGAAATTCTCATTTTCAGCCAAAGCAGTATACTCGACTTCAAAAATAATCCAGGAGTCGAAAAACTCACCAGCGAATTTTGCAATTAACGATTCAGCGCTTGATTGGCTAGCTCCCACTTAATTCTTGCAACCACACTTGGAGTTAAGGGTGGATTGGAGCCCGAAACTGAACAATTACTCCGATGCCGGGATAAACTACAGCTATTACTTGTAAGAAGGGGTCAAGCATTAACAAACATAATAAAGGAAAAAATCGTAGGGTGACTAGTCTTTTATAAGATTGCAAAGAAATGACTGAAGGCTACTACCTTGGAGCCTAATTTTTTTCTTTGGATCGACTCAAGAAAAAAAATTGTTGGATGGAATACACCATTTTAGATTGATATTTTATCAAGCTAAGATTTGGTACATGGCATTCAAATAAAAGCTCATTTTCACTGATAAAAAGTCTTCAAATGATAGCACATTTATTACATATTGATCAATTTAATCTTCGTTACCTCAGTTTCTGATATTTTTAGCACAGGCTTTTCAGTTGAACACTTATTTTGTGGGAAACATCCCCTGAAGACTCAGTGGCGTAGATACCTACTACTGTGGGTCTGCTTCTCTTCACTCCCGACGCCACTGGATGTTTTGAAAAATCATTATTCTCTTTTGATTTTGTGTTAAATTTGAAGAAAAAAGTTATTCTTGCAAAGTTTTGATTCAAGGCTTCGTTTTTGAGATATTCAAGTCTTTTTGAGAAACATCTGCTGGATAACCATAGCTTCAAAGAATAAAGGGATATGAGGAATAAAAAAAGGAATCAGTCTGGCTCAGAAGCAACCGCAGTTTGCAATTTTTTGCCTCTTCAAGGACGGAGTCAAATTGGTAAAATGAGGCGTTGCGGAATCAATCCGTCTGAGTTTATTCCTTGACAGACATTTATCATTCAGGTCTTCCTGGAAAGCTACAAGGATGTACTTTGGTTTGAACCTATAGATATTTTCAAAATCCAAAAAAATTCAAGTTTTGAAAAAATAATTTTTGGATTTTGAAAATGTCTATAAGCTCAAACCAAAGTACATCCTTGTAGCTTTCCAAAAAGGCCTGAATGGTAGACTTCTATCAAGGAATAAACTCAGACGGATTGATTCCGCAACGCTTCGTTTTCCCAATTTGACTTCGTCCTTTAAGAGCGTGTTTTCCAGATGTTTACTCAAAATTCGGACTTGGATATTCAAATAAGCGTTTTTCCGTTTGAAGAAGTGCGCTAAAAACGAAGCCATAAATTAGAATTTTGTAAAAGCAATGTTTTTTATGTTTATTATGGGTACAGGGTGTTACACTTTCTTTGTCAATATTTCAGGAGATAGTAGAGCATCAACAAATGAGTAGACTCTCTCGAAAAAAATTACAACACATTGTAACGGAGATAGGGGCTTTCAAAGTTAGGTTTTAAAAATGGTTTGTGTGTAATGATTCCAAATACCGGACCCCGCACACAATACACTGAAAATGGCTTTGGGTTAAAATCGCTAATTTTTTGATATTTTGTAGTTCATGTCATGCTGATCAAAGATTGATAAGTCAAAAACTTCTGTAAATTACCGTTTGCTAGGAAAAAAATTCGAAAGTTGAAAAAATGGACAATTTTCAACATTTCTCCGGTCATTTTTTCAGAAAAATCCTTCAAGAGATAGAATGATTTTGACTACTGCGCAGCAACCTGTAGTCTTTATTTTCATTTTAAACCTGCTACGGTTGACAGGTGACATGGATGACATATTTTTCTGACATTTCCAATATTTTCATGTAAAAATGAAATCATGTACATTTTTTTTACATCCAGTAAGATGATTTTTGACCTATGTCATACCCACTTCAGCAGTTCGGTCTTGACGTCATGTAAAATAACAATTTTTTGGGAAAAATCTTTTACCTGTTTTTTCAGATCTTACAAAAAAAAACCTGAAACTCACTAATAAAAAGAAATCAAGTTATATTTATGTAGGTATATCAATGCTTCTATCAAGGTCTTTTCGGTCATGCGGTGTTATCACGTGTTATGTTTCTTATCTTATGTGTCAGTTGGCGCAAGATTTCGATAAATGTCAACCAATAAAATATCTCTCAGACAATTTCAATGAAACGTGAGGAAAATTGTCCTCCGGCTGTTCTTATCTTCCATCTCGTCGCCAATGTCCTCCCACCGTCTGTGTCAATACTAATCTATAAATAGATAATATGCAAACTCACTACAGAAAGAAATGATCAATGAGACACACATCTAGACAGAAATATCTTTTCACTTGGTAATAAGTTATGACAGGATCTATCGGACGAACTTTCAAGAGCAGGGCCGGTCCGAAAGGGAGATGTTGGGGGTGCAACACCCCCCCCCCCCAGTCGCGAACATCCAGTCGGCAAAATCAAGATGGATTGGAATATTGTTCCTGAAACTATTTGAAAACAAAAGGTGCTCAACTATCATGCATAATGCACCAGGAACTTTGTGCATTATATAAAATTAAATTGCATTAAATATCTTACACTTGAAATCAAAAGATATTTCTGTCTAGATGTGTGTCTCATTGATCATTTCTCTCTGTAGTGGGTTTGCATATTATCTATTTATAGATTAGTATTAACACAGAGGGTGGAAGGACATTGGCGACGAGATGGAAGATAAGAACAGCCGAAGGACAATTTTCCTCACGTTTCATTGAAATTGTCTGAGAGATATTTTATTTGTTGACATTTATCGAAATCTTGCGCCAACTGACACATAAGATAAGAAACATAACACCACAAGACCGAAAAGACTTTGACAGAAGCATTGATATGCATAAATATAACTTGATTTCTTTTTATTAGTGAGTTTCAGGTTTTTTTTGTAAGATCTGAAAAAACTGGTGGAAGATTCTGCTGAAAAAACTGTTATTTTACATGACGTCAAGGCCGAACTGCTAAACTGGGTATGACATAGGTCAGAAATCATCTTACTGGGTGTAAAAAAATGTACATGATTTCATTTTTACATGAAAATATTGAAAATGTCAGAGAAATATGTCATTCATGTCACCTGTCAACCGTGACAGGTTGAAAATGAAAATTAAGACTACAGGTTGCTGCGCAGTAGTCAAAGTCATTCTACTCCTTGAAGGATTTCTCTGAAAAGATGACCGGAGAAATGTTGAAAATTTTCCATTTTTTTCAACTTTCGAATTTTTTTTCCAGCAAACGGTAATTTACAGAAGTTTTTGACTTATCAATCTTTGATCAGCATGACATGAACTACAAAATATCAGAAAATTAGCGATTTTAACCGAAAGCCATTTTCAGTGTATTGTGTGCGGGGTCCTTTAATCATTGTATTTGGACCAAATTTGGTACACAGTGTAAGTTGGTACATACCTACAAGCTGGTGCATTGACTTTCGTCACATTTGTGAAAAAATATTCTCCTTATTTCTCAACAATTTTTTAAATTTTTCATTTCTTGTTTTTTTTTCACCGAAAGTACTCATTTTTCTATTCTTTATCATCTCCTAAAATATTGACAAAAAAAGTGTGACACCCTGTATAAACAGAGAATTGAAAAATCCTCAAGGAGAGTACGGTATATGGAGTTTTCCATGAATCTCAAAAAATATTTGAAAAATTCTTCAACTTTAATTTTTAAAATTGAGAAGGGTCAAAGGGTAGTCCTTCAATACCTTCTAGTATGTTATAAAGAAAAAATTGATGAACTGTTGGTGACAGAACTATGAGTCAGAAATATCAACCACTGGATAATGTACAGGGTGATCACGCGAGAATTGACCCCCCTGCTGGAGGTTTCCCCTTCAAAATAATTTGGAAGTGAAAAAACTTATCCTGGACAATTTTTTCCGTAGATTTCGAAATTGCGAACTACAGTTTTTCACAACCAATAATATACAGGATGTCGAAAAAAACTTGTTTGCTCATGCGTCACCCTGTATGTTTTAATTTGGGATCGATGCAGTTTTTTATCCTGAATACAAATGTCTACGGTTTAAGTGCTCTAACTGTAGTGTTGTATTCTTTGGCCAAATGCAAGAAAAATTTTCTCATAATTTTTTTTCGGGCTTCAGTTTCCAAGTTACAGGGTATCAAAAAATTAGAAAAAAAAAAGGTCACCTTATTTTTCATTAAATTATCTTGTAATTAGTGTAAGTAATACTGAACAAAAGCAATAATTTCTAATAAGTGTTCTTTTCAGTTATTTTAATAATTTCGATAATACTGCAGCTCACAAAAGTCCCATCAGTCAATTTATTGTTATGATCGATTTTCATGTTTTTGAGCATAAAATGCCGTTTTTCTTGAAAATGGTTGACTTTAGAGCTTCGGACCAAGAGTACTTTTTTGCTTAGAACTGTCCGGAGAATCAGAAAATGTTATCAAATATTGATTTTATCCCAGTGTGTGAAGATAACCGGGGTTAATTGGTGGGTAACCCTTATATCTACGCCACTGGTTTTTCAACAAAGTGATGGTAGACCCTATATAAAAGCTAATTAATAGAGTATCAATCGTACCAAGTTTGGATTCCGTGAGAATGGTAGTTACTAAGTTATAGCAAAAAAGATTGTTTTTTCTATTTTTTTGACACCCTGAAACTTGGAAACTGAAGCCCGAAGAAAAAATTCATAAGAAATTTTTTTTGCATTTGGCCAAACAATACAACTCTACAGTTAAAGCACTTGAACCGTGGACACCCTTTATATCATAGTTTGAAGTTATCACACTGGTTACAGGGTGATCGAACAAGAATCCATCCCTACTGAAGGGTGATCACGCGAGAATTCACCTCCCTGGCCCTGCTGGAGGTTTCCCCTGTATATTATAGGTTCAAAAAATTGTGGTTTACAATTTCGAAATCTACGGAAAAAATTGTTCAGGATAACTTTTTTCACTTCCGAATTATTTCTAAGGTGAAACCTCCAGCAGGGGGGTGAATTCTCGCGTGATCACTCTTGAGTGAGGGGAAATCTTGCGTGATCATCCTGTACTTAGTGTGATAACTTCAAACTATGATATACAGGGTGATTAAAAAATGGCGCATTTCCTCCCGTGTACGTTGTGGGAGACGTTGAGGGAGCACGGAAAAAATAGTAGAAAAAATTGCCTCATTTATCCTTCGAGTTATGAAGATGTAAAGTTGAGAATTTAACTTCTTCAGTTTGCATGATTCTAAAGCAAAGCACTGTTACTTGCGAAGAGTCACAATTTCTTCTTCCACCTCAAAAGTGCCGTGGAAATACATTTGGCAAGTATGTTTGGTATGGTCTGGCAGGTTCTACGGAGTTTCCAGGGTAACAATACCTATAATAATGCTATTGTGATGTACCTCTTTGATCTAAAGGTGCCAGGTAGGTACTAATGCGATGCTGCCAGATTGGACAGATTTGTTTTTGTTAATAACTTGCGAATCGAAGCCGATTAATTTTTTTTCAATATTTTTTCCATGCTCCGTTGACGTCCACTATAGTTAACATGCCCGAAAGGAAATGCGCCATTTTTGAATCACCCTGTATATTTGTATTCAGAATAAAAACTGCATCGTTCCCAGATCAAAACATACAGGGTGTCGCATTGAGCAAATTTTTTTTTTGCGACACCATGTATATTATATGTTGTAAAAAAGTGTAGTTCACAATTTCGAAATCTACGGAAAAAATTGTCCAGGATAAGTGTTTCCACTTCCAAATTATTTCAAAGATGAAACCTCCAGCAGAGGGGTCAATTTCCGCGTGGTCACCCTGTACTGAACTTCTGTTCTCTCTACAGGGTGGTCCAGGTTATAGTCCATCGAAAACTAGGTCGACATGCATAATTTAATTTTTTTCTAAAACGCTTCCTAAGAGAGATACAGCCCTTCAAAGTTCAGTTTTTAAAATCTTTTTTTTGCAATAACTCTCAAGTCATCAAAGCGATTTTGACCAAATTTAGTACAAATACTAACGAAATAAATACCCATCACTTGACATAGATAACTTTTGTCAAAATTGTCCAGTGGCGTAGATACGGGAGAGTTGTTTCACTTTTCACGCCCCATTCTCTACGCCACTGAATATTTTTGACAAAATATATGTTTTTTGAATTCCTTGTTCAATTTAAAAAAAAGTTACTCTTGTAAAATTTTGATTAAAGGCTCAAGTTTTGAGATATTTTGGTTTTAAACTTTGGAAAACATCTCAAAATCGCCACTTTCCAGAGCCCAAATTGTCTTTTATCTGAAATCGCCTCGTTTCCTAGTTAAAAATGGCAGTAAATCAACTTAAACGACCTAGAAACCCCATTCCAGTTGAGGAATCATGAGTTTTCTTGGATTTTAGTTTTTAGGCCTTTGAAAGTCGCGATTTCGAGGTGTTTTCCAAAGTTCAAAACCCAAATATCTCGGAAATGAAGGCTCTAATCAAAATTTTACAAGAGTAACTTTAACGAAAACAAGTATAGTTTTCCAGAAATATCCAGTAGCGTAGAAAATGGGGTGGGAGAAGTTGAGCAATCTCCCGGTATCTACGCCACTGGACAATTTCGACAAAAGTTATCTACGTCAAGTGATGGGTATTTATTTCATAAGTATTTGTACCAAATTTGGTGAAAATCGCTTCAATGACTTGAGAGTTATTGCAAAAAGATGATTTGAAAAACTGAACTTTGAAGGGCTATATCTCCCTTAGGAAGCGTTTTGGAGAAAAATGAATTTATGCATGTCGACCTAGTTTTTGATGGACCATCCAATGGTGGATTATTGCTACTATAACCTGGACCACCCTGTATACAGCGTGAATCAGAAACGTCGGCAACCATTTTTCGTCAAAAATGCTATTGAATCATACGGTTGGTTCCTTAATTAATGTCTTAACCAACCCTTCAGAGGGTCTTCACGTATAAATTATACCCCCACTCTGATTGGTCTCAAATTAGACACCCTGTATTTTAATATGGGAATCGATTCCGCTTTTCATCCTTATGGAAAATATATCTCACACTTGACGGCCCCCTGGCGCAGGTGGTTGAGTGGCTGCCTGCGGCCATGGAAGCTCCGGGTTCGATTCCCGGGATCGTCTGGCTGTTTGTGTTGACCAGTTTGCAATTTTTCTGAGCATGTTAGAGTAATAAAGGGCAAAACTCCCATGGCCAGTGCAGGCTGATAAGAAGAAAAACATTAATTTAATTTAATTTTAATTAATATCTCACATCACACTTGATAGGTTAGTGACCGGAACACAGGTGAAAAAATTTATTGAAGTTTGCAAAAATTTGTTAGTTATTGAGGGGGGGGGGGAGTATACAGTATGATTTATACCTGAACATCTTGTAGAGCACAAAGTTACATGGTTTCGAGATAAGGAATTTTTTTGAGGAATTTTTATGGACAAATCAGATTCTTTACTTCATGAACTTTCCAGGAACACCTGTACAATAAATATAAAACTGAATAGTTTACTTCCACCATATTTTTTGTGGGGTTTCTGAAAGACTCCATATACCGTGCATTGTTTTCAATCGGTCCAACAATTCCAGAAAGAAAACATTGAATAACAAATTGCCTTACATTTTTGAAACATTAAGATACTTGGTGCAATTTTTTTTGTCATATGTCTCTTTCACGAGCCTATGAAATAGTATATTATATCACTAGTGTGGGAAGTGATAAAATAGAATAGAATGGAATAGAATATATTTGTCACTTGACTCAATACATGAACATGGACGAAGGAATACAATATAAGAATAAGACATAACGGCTGTTATGCTATAAATATAGGTAACTATGATAACAATAACAGTGATAAAAACATAGATATAAATACAAGTATCAAGATACATATCACACGAGCCGCTTGCAGCGAGTACGGATTATCCCAAAAGGACAAGAAAAACACTTCCAATGAGTTGTGTACACTATTTTTCCTACGACCCCAAAAATTTCAAATTGAAAAAAATTCAGTATAATTTTCTGAAAAATTATTATCAAATATAACTATGAAAAATTTGTTGTGGGGCGACACAAAACTTTCCCGGCGGTATCCAGAGACGTCAGTAATGATTTTGATCGAAGTGTCCCTTTGGGAGGGGGCGATTCGATTTGGAAATTGATGAAAAAATTCTATTTAGTCGAGCGTTTAGCGAGCATCCTGCATCCATTGTTGAGCGGACAGAAAAAATGACAGGTTAGGTCAGTTTTCCAAGGTGATGAAATGATCCAAAAGGTAGAACTAGGTAGCTAACTGTTGTGATATCTCAAAAATGCAATGCTGGTTCCTTATTGAAATTTTTGTTCCTACTTTAGATATGATGATGAAATTACAAAAACTTGATTGAAAACTTTTACTGCATCTGTGTGTCAAATTTCAACTCTATATTTTCAATTTAGAGCTTGGGCAGACCAACCCAGACCCAATGTGCCACCTGAGGGCTTCCGATCAAAATCATCCACCCAAAGTCTGATCAGATCATTCCAGGCTGAACTTAGGCCTCCGTACCCGATTTCGATTTGATCGGATCAATAATTCGGTAATTATCGTGACAGAACCGCTTAATTTGTACGATCGCATGAGTGATTTTTCATTTTCAGGAGGAAAATTTCCGGGAAATTGGAGAGAAATTATTGGAAAATGTTCAAGAACCAGTTATCTATTCTCTAAATAAAACAATTCCAAGAAATCTGTTCACGGAATAAAATGTTGGAAAATTTGCAGTTTTTCCAGAGAGGAAAACTCGGCAACTGTTGATCCGATTTCGAAAATTTTTCCTCCAAAAATTAGCTCAATCTTTTCTCCAACTTTTATTTACAGCATGTCTGCACCTAAAATTAATATTTCGTGGGGCCTACCGCATGTAGAAGTTTGCATTGCGTTTTTCTCAAATTCACGGAATGTGCAAATTTCATTTTGAAAAAATTACAGTCGGAAAACCGAAACCGTGTCAACTCTGAAAATAGACCTGCACGACGCTCAATACAATCTACTTTCGACATCAGTTGAAATTTACGAAAAAAAGTCGATCCCCGAGCAGGAATAAATTTTTGTGTGGAGTCCTGCTACAAAAGCGAGTCGTGCTGGTCGAAACACCGGCGAGAGCCCCTCCTGAGTGGCAACGGCCAGGAGAAATTTCGAAAATTCATTACGCTCAACTGGAGAATGGTGGAAAACTGCAACTGCGGCCTCAATTTGACTCTTTTGTTGTGTTGCTTCCTGCCAAATCTGGTTCCAATCCATTGGATAGATTTTGAATAATTGATTGGTAAAGTTTTGAACTTTAACATTTTTTATCATTTGACAGATGACAGATAAGGCAATGTTTCTAACTGTTCTGAATACAGTTTTTTCAAGGGCTTTCAAATGACATATTGCAAGTTGAGTTCCGTGAGATATAGCTTTTGACATTTGATGATAGTGACAGTTGGGTTTGACAGATGACAGCCAAAAACTAATGGGCTTTTTTCAGGACACAACCATGTTTGTATACCAAATATCAAGTCGATCTAGTCAACGTTACGGCAGCTATCGTGGAAGATCACAGACAGACACACACACAGACAGAGATCATTCGGAAAATGGTCTTAATCGTCTTGGAGGACCTCAAAACGGATATATCCGGTGAAATCTCAAAACATTTTTTCTGCACGATTACAATACTTTCCCTCCGTGTTCGTGGGGGGGCCGGGAAAGTAAAAGATCAATGATATTGATAACATCTGATTATGACTACAAAAGAACAAATTTTTCGACGTTGTTTCTCATATATGTAATGAGAATTTGAGCAAACGAGTAAAGTCAAGTAATTCAGTATAGTTTTTCTCTTTGAGAATGAGACCCGATTTGAAATTTCATATTTCGCGAATGATTCGGGGCTTTAAACGATTGTAAAAGATGTTATTTAGGACACTTAGGTTTGAATGCTTGGAGAAGAGCGTACGCATGAGAAAATTCATGTGTCGGAGAATAATTGTGGCGGAAAAGCTGGAAAATATGAGCTCTGCAAGTAATTAATTTCATATAGATGTCTAGATAATCAAGTAGCATGCAGGTTAAATAAGAAATGACACTTTCGTGATATTTGGTACTTTTGAAGAGTCAAGAACATATTTAGAGAAACGTCACCATGTTGTCTCTCGCGATCTCTCAGCCAAAATATTGGTTACTCGATTTGAAACGCCTAGAAAACCTATTTCAAAGAACAAAAATGGATTTTGTGTGACTTTCAGTTCTGAACCTCTCAAGAATTCATGTTTTCGAGATGTTTTTCGAACATTCAGACTCGAAAATCTCGATTAGAAAGCCTCTAATTGAACTTCTACACGAGTAACTTTGTTTTTATATCGAACAATGAATATAAAAATGTGATCAGTTTAAAAAAAGTCTGAAGTCTTCAGGGGCGCAGAAAGCGGGGAGAGAACAGGGACAACCTTCTCGCTATTTACGCCACTGGGCATCTTTATCAAATACGTCATCAGGATTCAATACAGATTTCTTCCAGCACCCTTTGGTTGAAACTCGCTGAAAATCGGCTCAGACATGTTGAGGTAATGAATTGAAAACTACACTTATAGTTAAAAACTTGAACTGTGTAGTCTTATAACTTTTTTCTAAGAAAGACTTTTCGAAAGAAAGCACTATTTTGGTACTTATTCTGAAAATCTGCATCTAGGGTAAAAAGATTGGCACTCAACTTTGAAACACCCTGAGTAGATAATTATTGGACGTGCAACGCTAGTGGGGGGTACGACCTTCACAGGTCATTGACCTTGACAGGTCATTGACCTTGACAGGTCATTGAATTTGACATTGACCTTGACCTTAACCTTAACCTTGACCTCGGCTCAACCTCGACCTCGAAGGTCAATGACCTGTCAAGGTCGTACCCCCCACTACCGTTGCACGCCCAATAGTCATCTACTACCCTGTATTAGGTATCTTCTAAATTATTCTTGTCTGAAATGTATTTTCTTGAGAAAGTCCTACAATTCTACAGTTTTCTACCCCTTCCTTGAAAGGAGACGATTCAATCAAAATCAAACAGCGCTGTGAAAGTACTTGAAGTTTTGCCGACGGATTTATTTTTTGGCAAAAGAGTCATGTCAAATGGCTCGCGGTTATGTGTACTTTTGATTGCCCTAGATTCACGATTTCCGGCGCACGGCCACCATCAAAATAACGGCAATGGTGATGGCATTTTTGTTACGGCTCGTTGCGATTTGATGAATACGCGAGTGTAATAAAATTATGGCGGATTAGCCGTGCTCAATTAGCTCTCATTGAAAAGTCTTTGAAATGCCGTTTTGGTTCGAATTTTAATGTCCATGTTTTCCAGTTCCAGATTTTCCAAAATCGGAGGTTCTTGCTGCATGCATGATGGGAGAAAACTGGACTCGCATCGCATAGGACACCGTGGTGGAAGACAGAACGATGGAGGATACACTATCCAAGCTCGTAATAAAAGATCAATTTGGCTTGTGCCATTTACTCGTACATAGACCTGAATCGTAATAGTAGGGGAGACCGGGGCGACATACCAAAAGTAGATTGACACAGGGCCAAAATTTCAAAAAATTACCGCCGAAACTCCATTAAATTAAAAGTGGAGTGTGCTGTCATCTACTGGAATAGTGTGCGAAAGTTAGAACGTTATGACATCTGTTAATTTGAAACTATTGACAATTCACATTTTTCGCGCCAAGTGAGTAAATTTTCAACTTCTCTGAAAATATCTCGTGTTTTGCATAAAATCATATCCTTTTTTGTTTCACATAATGCATGCCTATTTTTTTTGATAGTCCTGTCTTTGTAAAAAAAATATTTAATCTAATATTTCACTCAGGAGCTAGTTGGCACTCTTTGACGGGGTATATGTTGGCACCGTGTATTCCAGTGGGCATCCGATTATGATATATGACCAGGCATATGATTGTTAGCTTACAGTATTACGATGGAAATATGTGTATTTTGAATTATCATGTATGTATTTTTCTGTATTTTTTCAAATTAGTATTTTATTATGTTTTGATATTTCTAAAATATTGTTTATTGTTCGTTTAAGTTCTTGTATTTTTGTGTAGTTGAGTGGATATGGACTAAACTCAATGTATTTCAGTTAAAAGGTACATTATGTTCCATTGTGTTCTTTTTTCTGATTCTATATTTTGCTTATTGTGCCAATTTACTCCTGCATGTGTGCCAACCTGCCCCTGAATCGGGGTCAGTTGGCACGCTTACATTGGTTAGAAAAAAAATCATAAAACCAAAACGCAGGAAAATATATCTAATTCGACTTCAACAATTTTTAGCCGAAGCATGACTCTTAACTTCAACATCATAACAGAAACTTGATATAACATATTTTGGCGAAAAAAAATCGAATCTGAAAAGTGTGCCACCCATCCCCAGTCTCCCTTACCTTTAATCGAA
The DNA here is from genome assembly GCA_949128115.1 of Anaspis maculata. NCBI lineage: Eukaryota > Metazoa > Arthropoda > Insecta > Coleoptera > Scraptiidae > Anaspis > Anaspis maculata. The sequence goes on from OX421961.1 coordinate 124,267,007, forward strand.
CACAGTGTATTGATAGGTTCTCCAAGTCGTTGTGATCAGGAAAAATATTTATCACATAAAGTATGTACATGCCCTGATCTCGCTTCTTAAGAAAGATACACGGTGGTCAACTTCATGATATACCACAGCTTCCAGAAGAATGTTTGAATTGGAATAAGACATTCTCGAATTCCTTTGGGATATGTTCTTTCCATACACATTGGAATGTTTCCATAAGTAGCAACTTGAAAAAATGCAAGTAAAAAGTACTTCCAGAGACCAAAGCTTCATTTTGTTAACTTGCTGCTTCTTAGCTATGAAATGGTGGTCTGTTACTGTTGGTCTCTTGATAGCAATTGAGTGCGTTTCTTAGAACCAAAACGAACTCAATCGTTTTTGATAAACAGAGCTCTCATGCCCGATTGCACAAAGGTGGTATCAACTTTTAGTTTAGTACCAAACACAAGAACAAATTTTTGAAGTCGAATAAAATGCAAATCCAGTTACTTCAAGGAGAGATTATGATGGGAATACAAAATATAGCACCAAGCGACTATTTGGAGATCAAAGCCCAGGTGAGACAGCTTTTATTTTGGCTTGTAGAACACATTTCACCAGAACTGTAAAATCTTTTCTTTGTAATAAACAATAAAAAAATAAACGACAAGTGCGTGCTACCCCAAGTTTATTACTGTATACAAATAATCATGAGGGGCTATATTTTATAGTTCTATTGAATTCTTGCCCTTGAAGTAATCAGATTTATATTTTGTTTCACTTTTAAACATCTGATTCCCTGTTTGGTACCAAACTGAAATTTGATACAAAGTTTGTGCAATCGGGCATTAGACTATCACAACACCGGACCATCAGACCAGAATAGGGATGGGCGATATCGTGATCCGGGTATCAAAGTTTGATAAGAAAAAAATATCGATAATTATTGATATATCAAATATCGATAATTATCAAAGTATCAAAAATTGATACATATAAAAATATCAAGATGGAAATAAGGATATCAAGTAATGATATAAAGAAATATATCATCTATGTTCAATCTAGAGTTACATGATAAGTGAAACTTACTTCTTTGGCGATCTTTGGTCTTTATCTTTTATTTAATGATATTTTATTGTTATGATAACCATTGTCTATACTTTGATATATGTTAACATTTATCGATATTTGATATTTTGATAATAATCAACATTTGATATTTTCATAAGTATCGACATTTGATATTTTGATAATTATCGATATTTGATATATCGATATGTTTTAAAAATGATATCATTAGTTGATATATCAATATATTGATAAATTTATTGATATATCAATAGTTTTGCCCATCCCTAGATCAGAACTTCACAGACACGTGTTTCGCCCCCATATCTGGGGGCTTATCATACCTACATTTTCATTATCCACTCAAATGCCGTATGATATCAAACTTTCTCACTCAAGGCAGGCTGTGGTCTCGTCATTGGCAGGCAAACGAGGCTGATTTTGGCCAGGCCACAGCCTGCTTTGGGTAAGCAAGTTTTTGATCATACGGTACAATACAATACAGAAAACGAAACAAAAATTTCACCCCAAGGTTTCTAGCGCATTTTCCATCTTGATGAAAATCGCTATTGCAACCGCTTTGTCCGTCCGTCCGTCCGTCCGTCCGTCCGTCCGTCCGTTCCTCGAACTCCTCCCAAACTAGACGACCTAGCTTTCTAATTTTTTCGCTGTTACGTAGCTGCCACTTCCAAAGGAGGGCTAGGCTATATTGGATGTCTATATTGCGCCGCCAACATAGAGAAAACCGCCCCCGATAAACTTGAAATAACATAATATTGCACTTTCTACCAGACCTGATGCTCTGATGTTCTCATTTTTTGAATAATACATAGTTGCCACTTATAAACGTAAGCCAAGAAACATTCCGTCTTCAATATGCGCTGCCGACATGAAAAAACTGCTAAAAACCGCCCCCAATCACTTTAAAATGAAAAACATAAACCCGAAGACATAGCGATCTGATTCTTTCGGTATATAAATAGCTGACTAAAAATGGGAAAGGATAGGCTACTTTTGGTTAGTCGCCGCCCCCAGATTCTGCCCCCAAACGATAAAAAGTGCAACTTTCACAAATGTTACTGACTGAGATGTTCCCTCAAACATTTATGAGCTGCCAACTCAAATTGTGCAACATTTGCTCAACCGAACGCTGCCGCTCCCACACGCCGCCCCCAAAGTAAGAGATAAATGAAAAACATGAACCCGAAGACATAGCGATCTGAGTTTTTCGCTATATGAATAGCTGACTAAAAATGGAAAAGAATAGGCTACTTTTGATATGGCGCCGCCTCCAGCTTGCGCCGCCTCCAGCTTCCGCCCCCAAAAGAAAAAAAGTGCAACTTCCAACAATTTTCACTAATTTAGCTGATAATGTTACCTCGAACATTCAGAAACTCTTGACTCAAACTGTGCAAGAATTTCTTTGCCAAACTCTGCCGCTCCCACACGCCGCCCCCAAAGTGAGAGATAAATGTAAAACATGAACCTGAAGACATAGCGATCTAATTTTGTCACTATATTGATAGCTGACAGAAATTGGAGAAATATAGGCCACTTTTAATTAGCCGCCGACTCCAGCTGCCGCCTCCACACAAAAAAAATGCAACTTTGACAATTTTCACTGATTGTCATATTTCCCTCTCATTCAGAAACTCCCAACTCAAACTGTGCAACAGTTACTTTGCTGAATGCTGCCGTCCTCACACGCTGTCCTCAAAGTGAGAGATGAATGAAAAACATAAACCCGAAGACATAACGATCTAATTCTTTCGCTATATGGATAGCTAACTAAAAATGGGAAAGAATAGGCTACCTTTGACATGGCGCCGCCTCCAAATTCCACCCCCAAAAGAAAAAAAAGTGCAACTTTCAATAATTTTTACTGAATTACATTTTAATGTAACCTCAAACATTCAGAAACTCCCAACTCAAACTGTGGAAGAATTTCTTTACCAAACTCTGCCGCTCCCACACGCCGCCCCCAAAGTAAGAGATAAATGTAAACATAACCCTCAAGACATAGCGATCTAATTGTTCCGCTATATAGATAGCTGACTAAAAATGGGTAGAGAGGCCACTTTTGATTAGTCGCCGCCTCCAGCTCCCGCCCCCAAACAAAAAAAATGCAACTTTCACAATTTTCACTGATTGTCATATTTCCTTGAACATATTTTAAAAACTGTTAACTCAAACTGTGCAACAGTTACTTTGCCGAATGCTGCCACCCCCACACGCTGCCCTTAAAGTAAGAGATAAATGGAAAACATAAACCCGAAGAAATAGCGAACTAATTCTTTCGCTTTATGGATAGCCGACTAAAAATGGGAAAGAATAGACTACTGTTGATTAGTCGCCGCTCCCAGCTCCCGCCCTCAAACAAAAAAATATATTGATGAGTGAAAGAATTTCCATTCGAATCTATTTCATTGGCAAGTACCCCATTCTGATAACACAATATCACAATGAGTTTCGAATGAAGAAAGTGGGCAAGGAATGGTGTTTCTTCTTTAACCAAATTTCTTTACGTTCACAATATGCCTCTTTGAGAAAATGCGCTACTGAGACTCACGCACGTGAAGGCATACCCACTTGTTTGTTTTCGGGTCATCAGTTTGCACCTTAATATGAGTTATGAAGTTCATGGAAATAACCCTCCAAAACAATCGTCAACTTTGAAAAAAAAATATGGACCGGGGAAATCTTGTTAGAGGTGAGTAGAGAAAAAGTGTTTCGGGTGGCAGTTTTTCTAGGAACTATCGAATTCTGCCCAATTTGAAAATATCCCCAATTGAAAAGCGAGTTCTCAAAAAATGTAGAGTGAAGGAAAAGGGTAAGTCAAAAACCGTTTCGAGGGAAGACACAATTCTTCATATTTTTGGTGACGGTATACATGCAGAAATTTCTCGACAGAAGAATGACTTAACATTTAAGAGTTTTGTACAGTTTTATTTGACATCCTGTGGGAACTTTGCTTGGTTTTTATTTTATTCCGCAGTACCTGGATCGGTCCGTTCCGATGGCTCAAGTCCATCATCCGTAATCGACTGAAGGAGTCGAAAGCTGTCTGATTTTGAAAACCGATGTACTTAAATATCGACTATGACACTTTACGAATTACAGCTCAGCTGAGTACGGGTGAATTGAGGTCTTTAAACCGCGAAAACACGTTTGTCAAGTTTTCAGTGGCTCATCCTGTAGATATTGTGTAACCTGCCATCCCGATGCCAAATTCCATATCGTTTAGCTTGAAAATTGCGAATCTGACGGGAGCATACCTTGACCCGTTCGAAACCCGACTACCGGTTCCTATACCTAATCTTTATTATGCAAAAATAAAAAAGTAAAAAGATTTTCGTCGGGTCTCCCCCTATACCCAAGAAAAACCGCATTTATTTTTTACGATAAGCTCCATCGCCCTAGGCTGATGCGTCCACAGCATTTCCACAAATTTATTGGTCAATATCAGTAAATTGGAAAGGATACATCGCTTGACCATCTCGTATTTCTTGGTGAATGCCACTTAAGCGAATTTGCCGCTATTCAGCCTGTCAATTGGATTGAATTTGGACCGTTTGAGGTTCACCACATGGTCGCCGAATAATTCTGTTATCTCTCTCTCAAGAAACGCCAGGCGCTGCCGCCAGGACCGTCGCTGGACCGTAAGGGATAAATCCTTCGATTTTTCCGAATAAATTATTATGCAAGAGCCGGGGAGAGCGGGTATCAATATGCACACACCATAGCCGTCCAGTTTAACTGGCGCATACGTTAGCTGAGACAGCCAGATATTGATTTCCATCAATGGCATGCCATACAGGCAACAACAGGTGTCCAGAGTGGTGCATCAGTTTTAAAAAATAAAATGAAAAAATGCAACTTTTTTCCCCGGCTCCGCTTTTTCAATGGTTATGGGAGAGAGAGCGCAATGACACCTATTAATACATTTTACGGTTTTTACATTGCGTTCATTGAGTGGTATAAAAATTGGTCGTTTGTTGGTTTTGTTTTCGTACTACAGGGGCCCGCGCGTGGCCGGTTTTTTCGCTTGTTTTTATTTTTTATTTTTTACGTGTGTGCATATGTATTAATTATGCACAATTTATTGCATTTCCCTCACAGCCATCGATTGCGTGTCATTGGGTTAATTTATTTATTATATTTACGTTTACGATGTATATGCTCGTTTAATTTTTTCACGGTGCACACAGTTGTTTTAAAATGTCGAGGGCCGCACAATTACATCAATGGAGCAATCATTTACTCCATCATAAAATTTCATATCATCGCTGTTTTCTGTTTTAATAACAATGTGTTGCAAATATGTTTGCATTTTTGTTTAATGTCTGGTTAATGAACTGATAAATATTTTAATTTAGTTATAAAAATGAATCATGTGTGTCCTATGTTTCTGGTGAGATAATCCACTGGATCCACAATTTGGCAAGAAAGTGAATACATAATGTAATACTGAAGGCGCTATTTATTTTCAATACTTAAAAACTCTACCTGGTGAGCAGGCAACCAGTTATACAACTTCACAGTGTCCTCCACTTTTTCTGCTAAGTCAAGACAAGCATTCAATTCCATGCAGGTCAGCAGCTGTGCAGATATTTCAGTATTTTTTTTCATATTTTACCGTCACTTCTTTGATTTTTGTGCTTATTCCCGCATAAAATGAAAATTTGAGGAAACTTGTGAGCATTTTCTGATATTTGTTATTAATTTAATGTCAAACGATTGCAAAAGTCGTAAAAAAATATAAGTTACTGCAATATCTACTTGACTGAATTGTATCTTGCTTTTCCAAAAAAACTGAAATTACCTAACTGTGAAAATTGTACAACTGGTTGCCTACACGCCTGCTTAGTAGTGGAAGCATAAGCATTCAATGGCTCAGTAGTCAAATAACTTCATACTATTCAACATCAAAAGAATAAGAGACCCCCCCCCACAAAAACAAGTCGATTGAGAACTTTGGCAAGATAAAATCATGTTCCTTTTTTTCATGAAACAGATGAAAAAAACTGATCTATTTTACTGAACTATAGTTGGTTGGCATTTCTTTCTAAAATTCTTCATATTTTGCTTGCTTCGAAGCCAGATTCACACTAGGTACACTGTTTGGTTGCTGCCAACACAAGTTTTGTACCATGTTTGACGCTTTTTGCTGCCACGAGAAATGAAGATTCTTGAATGATTACACAGTTATGACTTTAATCCAATCCTATTTAATAATGCACGCATTATCACGCGCATACATGCCTGCATTTTTCAATAAAACTGGATAAAGCATAGTATTCTACTCGCGGGTAATGGCTATTTTACTCATTCGGATGCTTTACGACACTCGCCAAGGCTCGTGTCGGCAAACTGTATCCTCATGAGTGAGAAGCAATCATTACCCGCTTGTTGAATAATATACTATTGTTCATTTTAATCCAGACTCCTATCAAGTAATCAAGATTATTCAATATTTTTTTGACATTCTCTTTCAATTATTCACCTAGCTATAGCCTAATAGAACACAAACCAAAGAGTTTCTGATTGATTGAGGGAATCGATTTTTGTTAATTTTTTTTCTACTAATTCACTTTTTCATGTTTACGAGAAACCATTTTTGATATATTTTTTTGAAAATAGAAAGTTTAAATTTGGTATGCGATTTTCCTTAATAAAAATGTATGGGTATCTAGTTTTCAAATTTTCAAAAAATTAAAAATTTCCAGGTATTTTTTTTTTGGAAATTTTGGAAATTTGAAAGCGTTCCTCCTAAATTTCTCTTTGAAGGAGTTTCTACATACATATAGAAAGATAAACAACAACAACGGATTCTCGTCAACAACTTTTTCAGTGACATCAGAAACCGCTCAAGGTTCAATTTTACATCGAACATTTGAACATCTTTTGCATGCCTTTTGGATTATGTAGTGCAATATCCACATATTCTAGCGTGTAATGGAGAATGGAGGAATCCCTCATGAGTCTTTCAATGGTACCCATTCCGATAACATAATTATATTTTCAACTTTCATGCAAGAACATCCCAAAAAACTGACTAAAATCTTCAACAGACAAAGGAAATCCAATTGAACAAATTGATTAGATGAAAGAAAACATTCGAGAAGGAGGAATTATTTATCTTGGACAAATAATTACTCTGAATCTAATAACGACAAAATTGAGACCATAACAGGGCATCCAGTCCCCAGAAAACACCAGGTAATGGAAGCTTGGTAATGGTAATGTAATAAGTAATGGTTTACTTGGAAATTTCACAAAATCAAATACATTTGCCATCAAAATTGGAATAAAAAAAATTTATACAGACATCACTGATTCAGAATACGAAAATTGTCCCGAACTTTGCATATCCATATTCCTTTATTCGTGTTACTGTGTACATGATACACTTACACCCGTCAAAAAAGAGGGGAAAAAAGCAAATTGAATTATTTCCCAAAATATGAATGAAAATGTCTGATATTCCATTCCATTCTGTTTGACATACATGACAACGACGAACGGCGAAGCCATTTTGACAAACTTCCCAATGTTTCCAAGTTCCCAAATGGTTACGAACCTTCTCGTAATATAATAGATATTCAGATACCACTGAATACAGTTTTTTCGCAAAGTCTAATCGGAGCAAATCTTTGTTTCTTATTCAATTCGAATATCATTTGCGTTGCTGTCACTCGACATGAAACTCACCGTTCAGTAAGAGAAAGAGAACTATTGTGGTTTATTTGGGGAACCAAGTATTTCAGGCCATATTTTTGTTCGACCGGAAGTTTGAAATCCTTACCGACCATAGACCTTCAACTTGGCTTTTCTCACTCAAAGAAAAAGCTCAGAGCTCAAGGCTCGTAGGATAGCGTCTGCCGTTAGAAGAATTTAAACACGAAATTTGTTACAAACAAGGATAATAAAACATCAACGCCGATGCCTTATCACGACCACCCAATATACAGGGTGTTTCAGATTTGAATCGTGTCCTTTCAAGAAACGACGAGAAACTTTAAAAGAAGTAGACTTTCTCTAGAAAATAGTTGTCAGAAACAAATAATAACGGAGATGTAGGCGTTCAAAGTTGAACTTTCAAAATCGACTTTTCGTCATAGCTTTGGAACTTCTCAACCGATTTTGTTCAAATTTGAATCAAAGCTTACTGAAATAAGTTTGTATCGAACAATAGTAACGCGTTTTATCAAAACATTCCAGGGGCGTAGATAATGGGGGGGTGCCCCCGCTTTTTTACCCTTATTTTTAAATCCCTGACGTAATTTGGTACGGTGTTTATATTTTTAAATTCTTCGTTTGATTTGGAAGAAAAGGTTACACTTGCAAATTTTTGATTAGAGGCTTCGTTCTCGAGATATTGAAAGTTGAAACTTCGGAATACATCTCGAAAACACCTCTTTCAAAGGCCTACAAAAATAAAATCCAAGATAACTAATGATTCCGTCATTGAAATAAATTTTCTAGGTGTTTCAAGCTGCTAAACCATGAGTTTTCCTAAGAAACAAGAAGTTTTCTGGAAAAACATATTTTTTGCTCTTGAAACTGGATATTTTGTTGTTTTTCGAACTTTCAAACCCAAATATCTTGAAAACGAAGCCTCTAATCAAAATTTTCCAAGGGTAACTTTTTCTTTGAAATTAAACGTAAACATCAAAAATGTGAACAATCTACAAAATAACCTCAAGGGGTGAAAAAGCAGAAGCATCTCCCATTTTTCACGCCCCTGGAAATTGTCAATGGACCGCGTTATTGTCGTTAGATACCGACTTATTTTAGTAACCTTCGGTTTAAACAAAATCGGTTGATGAATTCCAAAGTTATGACGAGAAAGCGATTTTTCAAGTTCAACTTTGATCGCCTATATCTCCCGTTATTATTCGTTTCTGACACACTTATATTTTTTCACGAAAGTCTACTTCTTTTGACATTTCCCATCATTTCCTAAAAGGACGCGATTTAAATCTGAAACACCCTGTATTTGAATGTACCTGAAGGATAATTTTTCAACTGAATCGAAATATTTACTGAACAAATGTCAACCGTGACCAACAAAAAAGACAACGATGATGACGTAAGAACAAGAGCAGTTGAACCGCCTGGGCTTCTCCGAACAAGACATTATTAACGATGCCAAAATAACAATAATTCATACTACTTTTGGAAACCCAGTTTACACAATTCGATTTATATAATACTCACTAAAGCCAGTTCCACCGATCCCCGTTTCTGTGATTTTTTTTTCTTCGAATTCTAATAGATTATCCATGAAGCCTGATGTCTGATCTCGAAACTGTTTTTGAATTTCCCAGATCAGAAATCCAACAATGACGATATGATTTTTTTACTTCCCCGTGAACGCCTAAAAATAGTTCCTGAGATTTCGACGGATATATCCATTTTGAGGTTCCCTATGACGATTAGGACCATTTTCAACGTGTAGATCCATCTCCAAAATCGACACGGCTTAGGTTTCCCGACAGTAGTTTTTTCAAAATGGAATTTGCACATTCTGTGAATTTGAATAAACTACAGTGCAAATTTCGACATGCGATGAGCTCCACGAAATATCCGTTTTAGGTGCAGACATGTTGGAATTAAAAGTTTAGGAAAAGATTGAATTAATCTTCAAAGGATAAATTTTCAAAATCGGATCCACGGTTTTCGAGTTTTCCTATTTGGAAAAAACTACAAATTTTTCTACTATCTATCCCGTGAACAGATTTTAATGGGTCGGGAAAGTAGAAAAAAATTATATCATATAAAAAATATGAATTTTTTTCACAGAAACGGAGATCGGTGGAACATAGCACAATTTTGCAATGTTTTACATTCCATCTTGAAAAAAAAGTAATTGGAATTTAGAAAAAAATCTCGTCAATGAGATTGATTGCTGAAAAATGGATCTGAAAAACTGTGGAAACAAATTCAAAATCAGGTAAGTGTCAATCCAAAGTTACGTCATTTTGAAATAGGGCAAAATTTCCGATGCCGTCGTTCTAGTAAGTTGTTGAGCAGTTTATAAAGATTGTTTCAAGAGTTTCGGACCACCCAACAATCACGCACCATAACATCACAGGTATCTCACTCATCCCATGGTCAGATTAGCGACCGTGAACGATAAAGGAACAGCAGATAATCGAGTGCACTTCTTTTCTCGGCAAAAAATTATTGCTCCATCCCAGGTTGTCTTTTACACAATCAAATAATTCCATGATCCCATGTGATCACCACTCATTGTTCAAACTATTCATTGATTGACCTGATTGTGAAACTTGAGTTGGCGATCAGAAACTCTTCAAAAAAACAAGAATTTCTAGGTTTATTCTGCTTTCCATATTCTATCGAATAAGTACATAAAGTAGTGACAGAAATATCAAGTTGTACTCCAATGCTTTGAAAAATGACTGATTTGAAAATCTTGAGGAAAATCTTCAGAGAACATGTATGCCAAAGAGCATTGCATTCCTCAAATTTTCAGCTAATAATGAGTTCTACAAACGAACCAACTCCACTACGGTACAAATAATTCAATTTCAATTGCATCACGATCACTCAACGAACATGAATCTCACTATTCAGCAACAGAAAAAGAACTTTTTTTTATTTGAAGAGCCTAGTATTTCAGACCGTATCTTTTTGGCTGGAGATTCGGAATTGTGGCCGACCATGAACCTCTAGCTTGGCTTTTCTTACTCGAAGAAAAAGCTTGAAGCTCGTAGAATGACGTCTTGGACTAGAATTATCCAATTACGAAATCTGCTACAAACAAGGAAAATAAAACACGTACCTTATCACAACCACCCAATTTAAAAGTACCTAAAGAAATAATTTTCAGCTGAATAAAAGTCAACCGTGACCAACAAAAAGGCAGCGATGGTGACGTAAGATCAACAGCAGTTGAACCGCTTGACTTCTCCGACCAAGACATCAATAACGATTACAAAATTATGGTTTCAACCCAGTCGGTAGCACGGTGAGCTCGGTGTACTCTGCACCGGGTACCAAAAGTTAGGGGGTGAGGTGTCAGTGTCGGATTATTCGCGGTGCAAAAGGAGTCTACAAAACTGAGACGCAAGGTTTTGGAGGTTGAAAAACAAGCTGGTGGAGACCCGTCTTCCGAAAAAATTTCGTCTGCGGCGATTTTTTTCTCGCATTAGTCACTATTCGTAGTGTTTTCCGCTCTGTCGAGGAATCGTTTTCCTATGTCAAAAAATACCATGACATCAATTGGGCGCGGTTTTTCGCTTCTTAGAATCTAAGGGCGCAAAATTTCCTAATTTAGCACAGGGGGTGTCACTGGCACTACGCAGTCTCCAGCTTATTCTGTAAGTAGGTTTGGGGAAGGGGGTGTCACAGGATAGTCCGCCCCGGGTGGCAAATACGCTAGGTACGCCACTGAAAAGGGGTCGAAGGACCACTTTTTGACCCTCCATCTCGCCCTCCATGTTTCCAAAAATAAGAATCACAAAAATGTTTCAATATTTTTCTGGCGCTTATGGATAATTTCCCGACCTACTGTTCAATTTTCTACTCCAAGTTTGCGAACACTCTGTATATCCAATAATTATCCATGTCCATGTAGATACCGCAATTGTTCTGAATTTTAGATTTAATGGGAAGAACTGATAAAACTCTATGTGACACATAGGCTTCACTGGCACCTCCCCAGATAAGCCGAAATCACCGAGCTAAAATGTGATGCTTGGATGTTTGATGGTCGGTTCATCTAAGGGCAGCCTGCATCGGTATTCCACCAAACCCCTCAACGCAAGTGCAGTATATTGATACACGATGCTTGCGAACGCTGCTGGTCCGTTCTTGACCAGTCCGCTCTCTGCACATTGCCGCACTGCCGGTCGCAGGCGTAATACCCGGAAAGGCTTGCTCAAGGCCATCCGATAGGGATTTATTGTACTTTGCTTGGCGTTGCCGTAGTCGAGTTTTATATCGACTGGGGTGGTGTGCCACGCACTGTGTGGGTCCTACATTTGATTATGGCTATTCGATAACATTATGGTTATGGATGTGCATATATTGGATAATGTTGGAAAAATAATCACCGAATCGCCACTGTTTCGAGTAAACACATTTTCAACGAATTTATATTTTGCTCACAAACCATCGCGAAATCTGAGCCCGTTGCCCAGTAGTTGTATATATATGTCCGTATCATAATTTTTCTATCTAGTCCCGCAGCATTTGTTGAGTGAATTGAGAATTTGTTTAGTGAGAGAAAATTGTTAATATAAACAGTGTTCATCAACTAACGCCGGTTTGGTTCATGCCTATACATATGTATAGGTGTAATATTATATATGGGATTCCATGCATGCTTTTTGTGAAACTAGCAAATTTAACGCCGTTGTCCGAATAATTTTGCTACGATGATCAAAGTTGGCCACATTATATACACACACACACGCGCATACGAATACCATTAAATTCGACGTGCAGTTATATGCCAGCATTACATAGCCAGATACACTGTGATTCAGGTTTGATCGTGCACGCACTTTGAGGGAAGATTCCTCTACAACCACAGCGTTCAGCTCGACTATACAGGGAGAAATCGCGAGCGTCAGCTATATTTTGATCTGCGAATATCAACGGCATTCAAGAATGGTCTATGGAACTTGTTTTTCCAACTTTTGTTCCATAAGAGAGGAAACCATACAAAAAATCTGTTCTGGACGATACAACGCTTCCCCGGTGGTATTTAGCATAATATAAAATATAAGGCATATCGACATATCGTAGGTAACAGGCATATCTGATAATTGAAACAAATTCGTCTTCAGTCTGACTCAAACTGGTGACAATTTTTTTTCCAACATTTTCAACGTTTCCACAACACAAACGGAGATGTCATCAATAAGAAATGAAATCAGAAATTTCAACTCACGGAACTTGATTTGCAATATGTCAACTGAAATCCCTTAAAAAACCGTATTCAAAGCTGTGGAACTTTTTTGTTCACCTGTCATCTGTTAAATATCAAAAAATGCCAAACTTCAAAGTTTTACCGTTTAATTATACAAAATCCATGCAATGGATTGAAATCAAATTTGGCAGGAAGCAACACAACAAAAGAGTCAAAGTGAGTCTGCAGTTGCAGTTTTTTACCATTGTCCAGTAGGACGTTATGAGTTTTCAAAATTTCTCCTAGCCGTTGTCACCCGAGAAGGCTTCTCGCCCGTATTTTGACCAGGACGACTCGCTTTTAATACAAGATTCCACTCAAAAGTTCATTCCTGCTCGGGGATAGACTTTTTTTGACAATTCTTTCTGACATCGTAAGTAGATTGGATTGGGCGTCGTGTAGACCCATTTTTCAAAATCGACGGTAATTTTTCCTAAATGAAATTTGCACATTTCGTGAATGTGTAAAGACTGCAGTGCAAACTTCGACATGCGGTGAGAGTAAGCCCCACGAAATATTCATTTTAGGTGCAGACATGCTAGGAACGAACGTTAAGTCTAGGAATTCAATAATATAATAATAATATGATAATAGCGTTTATTTCCGATCATGAATACATGAAGTTGGATCGTCGATGTCGAAGCCTCCATCAAATGTCGTGCACAATGATAAATTTGTCAAGACTTTCATAAAATACGAACAAAAACAAGAAAAAAAAACAGATTAAAAACATGAAAGTATAAGTGGATAAAACTATCGCAATCACAGATCGATCATTGAATATTAGTCCGGATGCTAGTTGAAAGTACCTTGCATTTTTTGATGAGATGATGCTACTCGGTGGAAATGTTCTTTGCATCGTACTCTTCCGATCCAGAAAGGTAGCCATTAGCGCCATCCATGCCGGCGGCGTATACAGGGTGATACAGGAAAAAAAAGTTGAAAAATTATATTTAATTAACCGAAGCATGTGGAGACGTGTAACTCACCACATACATTAACTGTATTATGTTCATGAAGTCACAGCAAACTGTTCTTGATTATCTTAAACCGTCTTTGAAATATAGGGGAAAACCAGAAAAAAAAACAAGAACACTCTTTTTTCCATAAATAAGTAATTCTTCGAGATATTGACAGAATACTTGGTATTTCTACAAAAAGTGATGTTAGAGATGATATGAGCTGGGTAGCCAATTTCTAAGCCAACTATTTCCGGAAATACGATTGTCAACTTTTTTTTTCCTCTTGAGCACCATCTTGAATGTGCCCTGTGAGGCATCGTTAAAAAAGTGATTGGTTATTACAATAATGGTAACTTAAATCATTGCATCGCAAAAACAACCTCCTCATCATATTTCAGTGACCTCGTCGGCGAGAAAGAATTTCATTCACGTATTTTTTGGCTCTTCAAAGCTTTAGTGCCAATGATGGCATTTGAAAAATCTGGAATGATGAAATATGTTTCGCATTATGAACCTTGATGTACTTTGAGGTAGCATACCAAGTTTGACCATCATCAGTTAAGAGGTTTGTTCTCAAAAGCTGTTTGAACAAAATCTGTGTCGTTTTCTTTGAAAAATACAAAATATTGGGTCTCTCACCCTTACTTGATCCCTCACTGAGGATAGCCTGAAACCGAAAGTCTCCAAATTTTTCATGATAATGGTTCAGTGGGAAGTTCTCTTCAATGTTTAGTTGTCAAAAATTGCATAGTTGCGTTCAGATTCCAGACAGCGAGCGACGAAGAAGTTCATGCAGTAAAAAAAGACATAAATTACAGTCGAGAAAAACTAGTCCAGAGCTAGACTTAAAACTGTCTGGAGACCTTGCTTTTTATAACATGAATGTGCAATTTGGTACACTGTTAGAGCCTTAAGTTAGTAATGTTTCAAGTTTTTCACCGACGCTTAAGAGTCTTACAGAACCTGTGTATTGCGGGAAGCCTATCTAGAAGGGACATTCCCGGGATTTCTCCGTTGCATTGAAAATTGTGTCTTTTTTCACTTCATGAACTTCTTTGTCGCTCTCCGTCTGGAATCTGAACGCCACTGTGCAGATTTTGACAACTACACATTAAAGAGCAGTTCTCAGTGAACTATTAGCATAAAATTTTTGGAGACTTTCTGTTTCAGGCTTTCCTCAACGAGGGATCAAATAAGAGTGAAAGATCCAATATTTTGCATTTTCCATAAAAAAATTGAACAAATTTTGTTTAAACAGCTTTTAAGAACAAACCTTTTGATTGATGATTGCAAAACTTGGTAGGCTACCTCAAAGTACATCAAGGTTCATAATGCGTAACATATTTTACCATTCCAGATGTTGCAAATGCCATCATGGGCACTAAAGCTTTGAAGAGCCAAAAAATACGTGGATGGCAATTCTTTTTCGCCGAAGAGGTCACTCAATTATGATGAGGAGGTTGTTTTTACGATGTCATGATTACATATTATCATTATTATGATAACCAATCACTTTTTCAACGATGCCTCACAGGGCAGATTCAAGATGGTGCTGAAAAGGAAAAAAAAATTGGCAATCGTATTTCTGGAAATAGTTGGCTTAGGAATTGGCTACCCAACTCATATCATTTCCAACATTACTTTTTGTAGAAATACCAAGTTTTGTGTCGATATCTCTAAAAATCACTTATTTATGGGAAAAAAAGTGTTTTTGTTTTTTTCTCTGTTTTTCCCCTACAATTCAAAGACAGTTCAAGGTAATCAAGAACGGTTCACTGTGACTTCATGAGCATAAAACAGTTAATGTATGTGGTAAATTACACGTCTCCACATGCTTCGGTTATTTAAATATAATTTTCCAACTTTCTTTTTCTGTTTCACCCTGTATACGCTGCCGGCATGGATGGCGATGATGGCTACCTTTCTGGATCGGAAGAGTATGATGCAAAGAACATTTCCACCAAGTAGCATCTCCTCATCAAAAAATGCAAGGTTCATTCCATTTTATGCAACTAGCATCCGGACTATATGGAAGGTTTAAACCATGGAACCCAGGCTGAAAAACTCTTGCACGTCGTAAAAACCACACTTTATTATTATTTTTTTGACTTCCCTCTTGAACAAGACGACGTTGGCTGTCCGTCTCACATTCAGTGGGAGCGCATTGAATAAGGCTGAATTTCAGCTCCTGGGGTCAAAAAAATCAAATCCCAAGATCTAATGATTGATTTTGGTTCTTTACATAGTACTCTACCACCAGGGAAGAAGTCTCCAAAAATCCGGACATTGGAAAATTTACAGGAGCCAATTGAAAAATGGCAACTTTAAGAGAACTAATAAAAAGTACATAATGCGTCGAATTACGATGTATGTCCATTCAATGGATGGACGGGTTTCACCCCCTCAATGTTAAGTTGCAATTTTTCATCCCCTTCCTCCAATAACTTAAGACCTCACGGTGCGATTGTTGACGATTTTGGATATGCAGTAGAGCACTCAATTCTAAACAGAATGTCAAATTTTCAGGACGTCTATATTTTTTACAGAGGTTGAAATTCTCTATCTTGTGTACTGATTGCAGAGTTGATTGATATCAATAAAATCCAATTTTTTCTGTTTTTTTTTTCAAAAAATTGGCATGCTGGATTTATAAGTACTTATTTTCTTCAAAAATTTATGTCGAAACCATGATAAGACCATACCAGGGGGCTGCAAAAGTTAGCATAACTTTTTGATAGTTCACTTAAAATTGCAATTTTTCGATTGGCTCCTGTAAATCTTCCAAAGCCTGGATTTTTGGGGACTTTCTCTCCGGTGGCGGAGTGCTATGTGAGGAGCCAATATCAATCGTCAGAGGTTAGGATTTAATTTTTTTAAGGTAATGGTCTGTTTTGAGCTAAAATTTCTGGGCTAGTTGGAGAGAGATTGAATTAATTTTTGAAGGAAACATCTTCGGAATCGGACCTAGGGTTTTTGAGTTTTTCTCTCTGGAGAAAGTGCAAATTTTCCAACTTTTCATTCCGTGAACAGATTTTCACAAGCTTTTTAACGAGAGGTAACTTGTTTTTGAACATTTTTCAACAATTTTTTCCAATTCCCCGGGAACTTTCCTGTTGAAAATGTAAAATCGGCCTGGGTTATCGAAACCGGACTTAGATGATGTAGTGAAGCCTCTTAGTCGACAATTTTCCAATAAGATGATTGGAAAAAATATTTGGGGGTCACCCTAAGGGACGTGGACAAAAATTTCCATATGTTCCTGGATACTCGTCGGGAAAGTTTTGGGGTGCCATAACCGACTTTTTGATTATCACTCCTCATCGAATTCTTCGGAAAATGAGGAGGAGGTAATCGCGAGAAAAAAGTTTTATTTGTTTTTTGGACTCCCTGTTTGTTAAAACGTCGATATCTGTCGAAAGAATAGTAGTTTACGATACGAGTTGGCTGTTACATAAGAGGTTTTCAGACACGAAGTCGAAATTTGCAGAACGAGGGCGCAGCCCGAGTTCTGTAAGAGGCTGAGTGTCGGAAATCATCTTGTGTAACAAGCCACGAGTGTTGTACAACATTTTACGTGTTTGTTCCAATGCAAATTGTAAATTTTTTATAATTTTTGAGGTTATTTTGACAAGTGTCAAATTAAATACATAAACTGTAATATCCATATACAACTTATATAAAAGTCATTACATCTTATGTATCAACACAAAAAACACGTAAAAAAAATTTCCGTGTCGGTCTGTCAGTATGTAATTACAGGGTGGTCCATCCTAGCGTAATCATCCCATAGCGGTCTTACCATTAGAGATAGAGAAAAAGATGTAAAAAAAAAGTTATATGGTTTGATGAAACCTATAACCTAAAATTATTTTCAGCTATACAGGATGTCCTATTTTAACGGTATCAACGAAACGTCAATTTTTTTAAATGGAACACCCTATATTTTTCTGCATTTTCATGTTCAACTTCTTCAACTGTATTATTCCTGAATTTTTTGTTTTTCAATTGTGTGGCAGTGCTACCAACTAAAAAATGAAATCGCAAAAAATCGCATTTTCACAGTTTTCTTGAAAAAATCGTAGTGGCCTTGCTTTTTGAATCTAAGAGATGAAACTTAACATGGTGAGAGTCAAGTCAAAGACCAATATCCCAATGTCAAACAATTGGAATCTCTTGATACAGGGCGTCCACAAAAAAACATCCAACTTCATAATTTTCAAAGTATCATAACTCATTTTTTTCAAATGGCATGCCCCTAATTTTATAAGGTTATCTGATAGCTTTTTTATCCTCTTCCATTTCTACTAGGGATACCCTACCCTCAAACTTCATTTTTTTGAGATAATCGGCAATTTCCACAAAATTTGCAATTTTTTTGTTTTTTTTTTCAAAAATTGAGTTGGCCGCGATGAATGACAGGTCAGCCAAATAGTACGCAGCTGTCAATCAGTCAGTCTGAATACTGTCGAACAAAAAAAAATGGCTTCAACGCAAAAAGAAAACAAAGTGGGATCATAGATATCTGGATTATTGCCAAAATATCATATCAATTATTTCCTCTCGCGTAAAATCATTTTTGTTTGTTCGACAATATTCAGAGTGACTAACTGAGAGTTGCGTACTATTTGGCTTGTCTGTCATTCATCACGGCCAACTCAATTTTTGACAAAAACCAAAAAAAAAGCAAATTTTGTGGAAATTTCCGATTATCTAAAAAAAAATTAGGTTTAAGGGTAGGGTACCCCTAGTAAGAATGAAAGAGGATAAAAAAAGCTATCAGATAACGTCATAAAATTAGGGGCATGCCATTTGAAAAAAATGAGTTATTATACTTTGAAAACTATGAAGTTTGATGCTTTTTTGTGAACGCCCTGTATCAAGAAATCCCAATTTTTTGACATTAGGATATTGGTCTTTGACTTGACTATCACCATGTCAAGTTTCATCTCTTAGTTTTGAAAAGCAAGGCCGCTACGATTTTTTTTGAGAAAACTGTGAAAATGCGATTTTTTTTAGTTTTTAATTTTTAGTTGGTAGTACTGCCACACAATTGAAAAATAAAAATACACGCATAAAACAGTTGAAAAAGCTTAACATGAAAATGCAAAAAAATATAGGGTGTTCCATTTGAAAAATTGACATTTCGTTAATCCCGACAAAATGGGACACCTATATAGCTGAAAATAATTTTAGGTAATAGGTCTTATCAAATCATATAACTTTTTTCTTACATCTTTTTCTCTATCTTGGACGGTAAGACCGCTATGGGATAATTACGCTAGGATGGACCACCTGTATGTCAGGTTTTCTGCCTCTCGATTTATTTCTAAACCGTCAGGCCAATTTCAGCCAAATTTGCGGGTATGATCGGCGGGGGAAAGAAGAAAATGAGCTTTACACCGTGATCCGTCAAAGGGAAACGTCACTGTCAAAAAGTGACAAAAGATTTTGATGCAAGAATTTTTGTTTTTGACAGCTTATCTTGTAGTCCTTGAGAGACTTCATTCAAACATGTGACAGTTATGACATATCTGTAATTTGTCAAAAGTTACAAGCTGTCAAAGAAAAAACTTTGACGCTCGATAACTCGAAAAGTACTGAACAGATATCGACCAAATTTGTTTTGCAGCAAGAGTATCCACCAGGGACTTGACGGAACATGGAATGCTCCGATAAAAATCAGGCATCCAACTTGACAAAAAAAAAACAACTTTTTTTTCTGGAGAACTGGTAAAAATGGGCTTGTCCCTAGCTTTTTTTTTCCAGGTTTTTGGAGAGATTGCGATACAACTTCATGAAAATGCGTCGAATAGTAGCCAGACGTTAAAATAAGCTTTCGGCCCCGAAACATCAATCAGGTGTACCACAACTTAATTGAATTAAAATGTCCGTTTTATTTTTACATCTTTGGAACGCTGCGATGGATTTTGATGAAATTTGGTATGTGAGTAGTATCTGACGGGTGGAACGTTTGGTTGAAATTTTGTTTACATCATGCCGCCAAAACTGTAAAAACTAATTGTCCACCATGCACCCCTGGCCGTTGCCACCTGAGAGGGCCGTTCGCCCGTGATATGGCGAGGACGACACGCTTTTGATGCAGTACTCCACTCAAAAATTCATTTCTGCTCGGGGATCGACTTTTTTTAAGAAATTCTAACTGATACCGAAAGCAGATTTGATTGGGCGACGTGCAGACCCATTTTCAAAATTAAAACGGTTTTGGTTTTCCGACGGTAATTTTTCCAAAATGAAGTTGGCACATTCCGTGAATTTGAAAAAAATGCAGAGCAGTTTTCCACAGCGACGGGCCCCACGAGTTATTCATTTTAGGTGCAGACGTGCTGCGAGTGAAAATTGGAAAAAAAAATTGAGTTAATTTTTGGAGGAAAAATGTTCAACGGTTGTCGAGTTTTCCTCTCTGGAAAAACAACAAATTTTCCAACTTTTTATCCCGTGAACCGATTTTCACCATTTTTTTTAAACAAGGGTAACTGGTTCTTGAACAATTTTCCAACAATTTTTCCAATTTCCCAGGAATTTCCCGGTTGAAAATGTGAAACCGGCCTGGGTTTTTGAGACCGACTTGAATGATATGGAGCTTAGAGTGGAGCCTTAGTCGACGATTTTTACAATAAAATGGCTTGAAAAAACATTCGAGGTTTTTCCCGGGAAATTCAAATTTTCCAAAACACAATTTTCAATTTTCTCCAAATTATTTCCTATCTTTCTCTCCAAGGGCCGGTGTTCCCTTCGCTAGATAACTTTACCTGGAAGGTAAATAGATACACTTGTTGAAATAATTCTTTCCACATTATTTGCCTTCCAGTAGGGATACCCGGTAATTATTTGATATGAAAACTCGGACCCTAATTCCAACTTGGAATACAATTTTCCATAGGATCCTGGATACTAGTCTTCAAAGACGATGCAGGTAGGATGCTACGATTAGAAGTCCCGCGGCAGATATGACGACAATGTTTTTTGTGGGTTCTATAAACGGTTCCAAATACCATTATATGGTTTTGGTGCGACACTTTTGAATCACCCTGTATATTGTATAGAAAGTTTTTAATCGGTTGTCGATCATTTTTTTGTTCGCATAACTTATTACACGCACTCGACAAAAACGCAATTTACTTGAGTCCTTATTGTTACAGCAACAATCCCACATACGCGCGCCAGGTAGGTAATCCCCGTGCAGACGAACCCGTGCCCACAAAAGGATTGTTGGTTTGAATTAATTGAAATTCAATAATAAACATACATTTATGAAAGTGAAGGGTATTCATTTCAATAATACGACGGAGAAATTGATTTTTCATTATTGCGGTGATTGCTTTTTTGTCGTTACACTTTACTGAAAGTACCCGCATGCACGGTGCGTGAACAAGTCGAGATTTTTGCTACGTCAGCAAGACATCCATATGAAATTGCATAGCTACATCCATGATCCAAATGTCAAATTTGCGTGAAGTTGGCAACAATGACTCAGCGTGGGAGAATAAGTATGCATAAATCTCTTACCTTTACACAACTCGACGAGCAAACTGACGCGTATAAATATCACAAAACAACTTCCGAATTTATTATTAGCACTGATTCCCGTTAGATACTACAAAGAAAAAATATTTGCACTTGGTCAGACTTTACGTTGAAAACAAAACAGTAGAAAACAACAACAAAAAATTATTAAAAACGGTTAAAAAAAAAACGTATCTTTCATAGCAAGACTTATGAAAGACTGGAGTGGCGTCTTGGCTTTTCAAATTACCGTCATCTCAAGACGGGCGTCTACCCCCACTTTTTTAACGGCCGATTTTAAAATACCATATGTCCTTCCATCTCTTCAAGGAAACTTTATGTGTATTGTACGGCAAAGGTAAGACACGAGACCGTTGGAAGTTCTCCTTCAGTGATTGCGATAAGAGCGCGCGTGCCCTTATGGCTTATGGTCTAGTGGAGACATGGTTGTGTCGAGCAGAGCTCGAGAGGAAGGCGCATATAAGGGGGTTATTATACAGTCTTGTAATAGTATAGGTATATTAGGCATTAAAATGTAATTATTGCTACTGAGTTAAGTTCAATCTGCAGAATTTCGCCTATGCAGCATCATGGATACGTGAAAAAAATCCGTTGTGTCACCCTAAAATTTTACCGACTAGCTCGCCGACTGGTATCCAGGAACCTATGGAAATATTTGTTCGAAACGTCCCTTCGGGTGAAAGTTGGAATTAGAGAGAAAAATTGAGAATAATTTGCGGGAAATTGAAAATTTTGTCAGAAGAATTTGAATTCTCCAGAAAAACCTCAAATTTTATTCCAGATTATCTTATTGTGCAAATCATCAATCAAGGTTTCACTTTAAGCTCCATCAAGTCCGGTCTCGATAACCCAGGCAGGTTTTACATTTTTAATAGGAAAACTCCCGGGAAATTGGGAAAAAAATTGTTGGAAAATGTTCAAGAACCAGTTCCCTATTCTTAAATAAGGTGAAAACCTGTTCACGGGATAAAAAGTTGGAAAATTTGCAGTTTTTCCAGGGAGGAAAACTCGAGAACCGTAGGTCCGATCAGGAAAAATTTTCGTTTAAAAATCATTGAACCTCTTCTTCAACTTTCATTCTCGGCATGTCTGCACCTAAAATGAAAATGTCGTGGAGCTCACCACATGTCGAAGTTTGCACTGCAGTGTTTTCCAGTTCACGGAATATGCAAATTACATTTTGAAAAAAATAGCGTCGGGAAACCGGAACGGTGTCGATTTTGAAAATGTATATACCGGGTGGGTCATAAAAAACCGTACTGTTTTATTTTTCTTGCCGATTTTTAGCGCACTTCTCCAAACGGGAAGGCGCTTTTGTCCTCGCTTTGTCCGTCCGTCCGTCCGTCCGTCACAGCATCTAGTCCTAGACGAAAAGGTTTTTGCGAAAAATTTTTACTCCATTGGGTAGCTCATGACCTTGTATCCCGAACCAAGAAAAATCTTGACGAAATAATAATAAACAATGACAATAATAGCAATTTAGTGTGACGCGGCATCGCCGTTGAATGCTGCATTTCAGAAGCCGGCCTGATCTCGAAAGTTATCACATGCGAGGAAGTACCCGATCTTATCATTTTACCATAATACATATGTGGAGTTATATTTAGAGAATGATTTGAACTTTATTTTAATGGAAATTTCACATCGGTGCGAGGTGCAGGCCAATAGTTAATAATTTTTGAAAATGACTCCGAAACTACGGC
This sequence comes from Anaspis maculata, assembly GCA_949128115.1. Lineage (NCBI taxonomy): Eukaryota > Metazoa > Arthropoda > Insecta > Coleoptera > Scraptiidae > Anaspis > Anaspis maculata. Next base: position 124,290,205 of record OX421961.1, read on the forward strand.
TCGGCCGCAAATGTTTTAATCGTTGCTTGCTGGTGCTCGATATCTTTTCCTCCGAACAAAACTAAATTCAATACAGAAAATATTTCAACTCGAATGGGTAGCTCATGGCCTTGGTACGCGAATCAAGAAAAATTTTGCCGAAATAATCATGAACAATTACAAAAATAACATTTTGGTGTAGGGCGGCTTCGCCGATCAAGTGCTGGCATTCGCAGTAAGATGTAGAAAGTTGCGATATGCAGGCAACTACAATTTCTTGAAATTGTTATCAATTTTTGAAAACGACCGCAAAGCCACGGCTCGGCGCATATTACACTACCCTACAAATTTAAAATCAGACGTGCCGAAATAGTAATTGAACATTTTGAAATAGCCAATACTAGGTACCTAAAGGATAATGGCACTCAAATTACGAAACATGTTCGCTAAATAACAAAAAAAAAAGTAGGTAGGTATCACTAAAAATCATGTGACAGGCTACCATTTTTCGGTTTTTGATAAAAAAGAAATGTTCCAATTCAAAACTGAACCCGATATTCGTGTTCAGGAGGTCAAAATCAGTTGGAGAACTTTTTTTTTATATAAGTAATAGAATGACGCTTATGTGGCCGGTTTGTCTGTCTGTCTGTCTGTCCGAGTCCGTGCAGAAATTAAGACGCTGTACTCCTTCTCGAGAATTAAAACAAGAGTCTTGGAACTTTTTTCCGATTAATAGCTGATGTCCCCAAAGGTGGCCAATGGGCACTATTTTTGTTATCCATACATCGTTATCATTATTCTCAAAAAACAGAGATCTCCTGTGCACTTCGATAAAGTTGAACTTCTTCTCGGGAACTAAAGCTACAGCCCTTGAAGATTGAACTTTATCCGGTGGATAGCTTAGGTTCTCAAGGACCAAATAGGCAGAATGGCTTTCATAATTCGGCCGCCATCTTGGCTGCCATATTGAAATTTCTTATTAGTGGAACGATTGCCATGAAACTTGAAACTTACCCTTGTCTAGTACGATCATTCTTATTTTCAAGCCAAATTTCATGATTGCCCCACCATCTTGGCCGCCATATTGAAATCTCTTATAAGTGGGAGGATTTTCATGAAACTTGAGAGTTACGCTTGTCTCGTACGATCATTCCTATTTTTAAGCTGAGTTTCATAATTCTGCCGCCATCTTGGCCGCCATATTGAAATCTCTTATTAGTGGAACGATTTTCATGAAACTTGGAACTTACCCTTGTCTAGTACAATCATTCTGATTTTCAAGCCGAATTTCATGATTCTGTCGATATTTTGGCCGCCATATTGGAATTTTTTGCCCAAGACGGTAGAACCCTGATTACTTAACATCTTGCGTTCACTAATCCTCCAAAAAGGAAGTGCGCTACTGAGCCTCATGCCCATGATAGTCCAGTAAAATGACGCGATTTTTAGGCCAAAGTTGGAACAAATTAGGGGCAGGATGGAAAAAATATGGCGATGTGAAGAATGAAAAACTGAATAAGAAAAACTAAAGTTTCATTTCCAGTCATCCCGGAAACCATGGAAAAAAAATGGAGAAGATGGAAAAACATGCGCCGCGATCTTTCTTTCAAAACGGTGAGAGAACGGTGAGAGATGTGTGAAAACTGTCAGAGACAAAGTTGTAGGGAATTCAATAATCTACAAAAAAGTTTTTGGGAGCATATGTCTAACTTCTTCAGTTTAGCCGTTTATCGCAGTCAAAGTTGCGCGGCGGTCTAGTGAAGTGGAAAAACTGTCCGCGTGACCTTCCTTCTTGGATGCTGTGAGAACGATGAGAGATATCAAAAAAATGCAAGCGACAAAGTTGTAGAGAATTGAATGCTCCACTGGGAAATTTTCAAGGCCAGTTATTATCTCTTCTGGTTCAGCCGTGAACCACGTTCGAAGTTTTGCGACAATCCTGTTGATGAAGTGGTTCTTCTGGAAAACTTACAAAAACCCTAGACTCGATGAAGGAACTATAACAATGTAGAGGATGAAAAACTGGATCCAAAAAACCAAAGTTTCATTTCACACCGTTTCGGGAAATCTAAGAAGAAAAAAGAAAAAGTTGGAAAATAGCGATTTGCACTCCCAGCTTACTCATTGAATACTGAAATAAACGTAATAAATATGGAAAATCTAAACAAAATAGCTTGTAGAGGATTAAATCATCTATAGAAAATGCCGTAATGACATGTATGCATCTTTGTCGACTTAGCTGCGGAGCGCTATCAAAGTTGGGGTACATGACTAGTGACGCGTCGGATATGTGGTCAAACTGGCATGACGTTGCGGTCATTGTTCAATTGATTACAAAACATGATTGAATGATTTGAAAAAATTGCGTGCTTTGTTGAACGTCTGGCAACTATTGTTGGAAATGTAACTCCGCAGATGAACGCTTTGTTATGTATAAAGTTTCTTGTTTGGCAAAATTAAAGTCGTGAGTGTCACTATACTATTTTCGTCATATTTTCATTCTAGAAACCTAGGACGAGAGACTAGGTTGCTAGGGAACTTCTGAATTTGTCGTTTCTAATCATATATTTATATCATCAAAATAGTACGAAAATAGTATCGTGACACTCAGGCTTAAAACTGAGAAAGTACTAGTATTTTGTAACACAATACGTATAATAATAGAAAAACGTGATTCACGTTAGATAATGAGATGTTTTCAAACTGATTTCTGATTAACAATGATCATTCAACAACAGCTCGGAGATAATAAACAACTGTCCACCTGAACAATGGGGTTGGAAATTAAACATTTCTCTGTTGATGCCTATTAGAGCCCAAGATAACGTAGCTCTCGAAAATCTGCTACGGCTGATTTCCTGGAGATGCTTGAAAAACTGCGAGAAGCTTTGTGGATGCAGAAAAGCTGACCTCAAGTGTACCAAGTTTTGCCACCACTGCGGTGGAGCCACCTGTTCTGACGCTTCCTCCATTGTCGTTTCGGAAGACGATGATGATGACTACAATGATAATTCAAACAATAAGTAGCTACCCAGACGTTGAACAAAGCACATAATTTTTTCAAATTATTTTATCATGTTTCATAATCAATTAAACAATGACCGCAACGTCGTGCCAGTTTCACCACATACGCGACGCGTCACGAATCATGTACCCCAACTTTGATAGCGCTCCGCAGCTAAATCGACAAAGATGCATACATGACATCACGGGATTTTCTATAGATCATTTAATCCTCTACAAGCTAGTTTGGTCAGATTTTCCATATTTATTACGTTTATTTCAGTATTCAATGAGGAAGCTGCGAGTGCAAATCACTATTTTTCAAGTTTTTCTTTTTTTTCTAAAATTTTCCGAAACGGTGTGGAATGAAACTTTGGTTTTTTAGATCCAGTTTTTCATCCTCTACATTGTCATAGTTTTTTCATCGAGTCTAGGGTTTTTGTATGTTTTCCAGAAGAACCACTTTATCAACAGGATTGTCGCGCAACTTCGAACGTGGTTGCTTACTAAACTAGAAGAGATAATAATTGGCCTTAAAAATTGTCTAGTGGAGCATTCAATTCTCTACAACTTTGTCGCTCACAATTTTTTGATATTTCTTGTCGTTCTCACAGCATCCAAGAAGGAAGGTCACGCGGACAGTTTTTCCTCTTCACTAGACCGGCGCGCAACTTTGACTGCGATAAACGGCTAAACTGAAGAAGTTAGACATATGCTCCCAGAAACTTTTTTGTAGATTATTGAATTCCCTACAACTTTGTCCCTGACAGTTTTCACATATCTCTCACCGTTCTTTCACCGTTTCAAAAGAAAGATCGCGGCGCATGTTTTTCCATCTTCTCCATTTTTTTTTCCATGGTTCCCGGGATGACTGGAAATGAAACTTTGGTTTTTCTTATTCAGTTTTTCATTTTCTACATCGCCATATGTTTTTCATCCTGCCCCTAATTTGTTCCAGGTTAAATCCTTATTTTACTGGACTATGAGGCGTATTCGCTTGTTTGTTTCTTGACCGATTTTGACAAGCTTGATATCATTGTGTAGCTAATTGAAAAGGCTACCAGAACCATATACAAAAGATTCCCAAATGTCAAAATCCAAAATGGCGGAAACGACTGAAAATAGACCTTCTTTCGCTTTTTTTTTCTTTTTATATAAAATTTGACAGAATAACCAAAGTTGAGACGATTTCTGAAAGAATGAACTATTTTGTACATTTTGTGACCACAACTAGCTCAACTAGTTCATTCGTTGGGGAGATGTGGCAAATTGAAGAAAAGCTCAATTGCCATTGTTGCAATCCAAAATGAATAATAAAAAATATTGTTTTGCCTGTCAAATTTTTTTTTTCGGGAGCGATTTAGACAGATTTAGTATCATTGTGCAAACAATTGATTAGGCTTCAAGTGTCATATACAAATATGATTGGAATGTCAAAATTCAAAATGGCGGACACAACTGAAAATAAGCCTTCTTTCGCAGTCGTTTTTTTTAATTGAAATTTGACAGAATGACAGAACTAGAAGCGTTTTTTGGAAGAACAAACTGTTTTTCACATTTTGACCCCACAACTAGCTCAATTGGTTCATTCGTTGATGAGATATGGCAAATTGAAAGAAAAGCTCATTTGCCATTGTTTCAATCCAAAATAAATGATAAAAAATATTGTTTGGTCTGTAAAATTTTTGTTTCTGAAGCCATTATGATAGGTTTGATGTCATTGTGTAGCCAAATAAATAGGCTACAAGTGTCATATACGAATATGATCAAAATGTCAAAATTCAAAATAGCGGACCCAACTGAAAACAAGCCTCCTTTTGCAGTTTTTTTTTCATTGAAATTTGACAGAATTACAGAATTGAAGGGGCTTTTTGAAATAAATGATGTTCTATAGTTGTGAAAAAGACTATTAGATTATTTTTCTACCATCAATAAAATTAAAACCTATCTTACTGGTTCAGGATTCAGGATCAGGATTCAGGTAATCAACAACAACTTTGACCAACACAAATACAAAAAATAGGATAGTCCTCAAATGTGTGCATCCAGAGAGTCTGCGTCCATAGATACAAACGTACCTAGTGAACACCCTGTGAACGAATTTTCAATTATATTTTAAAAAATGGTGATTGAATTTCAGGCACCAGGCACCCACCCCTTGAATAAATTTCACAGACAAAATAAGTGATATTTTTTATTTTTCGTTTTGGATTGAAACAATGGCGGATAAGCTTTTTTTCAATTTGCCACATCTCCTCAACGAATTAACCAATTGAGCTAGTTGTGGTGTCAAAATGTGAAAAAATAGTTCGTTCTTTCAAAAAACGCTTCTAGCTCTGTCATTCTGTCAAATTTCAATTTGAAAAAACGACTGCGAGAGAAAGCTAATTTTCAGTTGTGTCCGCCATTTTGAATTTTGACATTACGATTATATTCGTATGTGACACTTGAAGCCTATTCAATTAACTAGTTACATAATGATACTAAACCTATCAAAATCGCTCCAGAAACCAAAATTTGGCAGGAGAAACAATATTTTATCTTATTCATTTTGGATTGAAACAATGGAAAATGAGCTTTTTTTCAATTTGTCACATATCCCCAACGAATGGACCAATTGAGCTAGTTGTGGTCTCAGGGCTCGATACCAAGTTGCAGGCGCAAACTTTGGGACGGCGTAACTCGCCAAATACAGCTGTCTGATTGGTTGGTATCTGCCGTTGTTATGGTAACCGCACTTGCGGCGGTCTCAGCCGCAACTTGGTATCGAGCCGTCAGAATGTAGAAAATAGTTCATTCTTCCAGAAAACGTCTTTAGTTCGGTTATTCTGTCAAATTTTAATTTGAAAAAACGACTGCAAAAGCAAGCCTATTTTCACTTGTTTCCGCCATTTTGAATTTTGACACTTAGGAATCATTTGTATATGGCTCTGATAGCCTCTTCAATTAGCTACACAATGATTTCAAGCTTGTCAAAATCAGTCAAGAAACAAAAAATTGGCGAGGAAAATAGAACAGTACGGTTTTTTATGGCCCACCCGGTACACGACGCTCAATCCAATCCTCTTCCGATATCAGTGAGAATTTCCCAAAAAAGTCGATCCCCGAGCAGAAATAAATTTTTAAGTGGAGTCCTGTAGTCCTGCCCATAGCAGTACTTCTGTAGGAAAAACAATGTAATCAAAAAATTTTTTTTTTAATCGTTAGAGGATCATCCCAGGACAAATAATCACTCGGGTGCTTTCGCGATTTCTGGTACATTTTCCAGCAATATCGCATCAAAGTTGGCGGCTGGTCAATTCTTCAGCTCCCCGATATTTCTTGGAGTTTTTGCGATTTTTTTCAAATAAAAGTACTAATCTACCCAAAAAAACAATTCTGGATCGAATGGTGCTGTCAGATTTTGAGTACTTACGTTATACCGGGTGGAAAAAAAATAAACGAGTTTTACAATTTTTTTTCAACTTTTTAGTTTCTTGGCCGATTTTCACAAACTTTATGTCAAAAGCTCGCTGACTAAATCGTCTACTCAAATCAATTGTCAATATAGCCAAATTATCAAAAATCAAGATGGCGGCGGCGAACCCAAATAAAAATTTGTCGTATTTCGAGAATTTTTTTTGAAATCTAAACTTTGTAAAGAACGACACTGATGGTGGGTTCTGGAAGATTCGGCTTTCTTCTGCAATTTGGGACTAGATTTACTTGATTAGCACATTCCACTGTGAAAATATAGTGAATTAAAGGAAGGTCCACTTGTAATTTTTTCCAAACTCACAATAAATCAGCCGTTTAAAAACTTCCCGCGAATCCTTATTTCTGAAGCAATTTCTACACACTTGGTAGTGATCGTAAGCTGTGTGCATAGGCTACAAATACCGTGTTGGTGCATGGCCGAAGTTTCGAAATTTTAGATGATAGATGACGTAAATGGTGGAGGTGCGCATGTCAAATATCGAATATTCTACTTTTTTTCTCACATGTTCTGAACGAAATTTTTATAAATGGTTGGCTTAATAGTCAGCTGGATAAAAACGCAACGAGAGTCAAATGTTGAAAGAGTCGAAATGTGGAATTTTCAAATAGACGACTTCACTTCTTTGGAGAAAATAAAACGGTTCTATCCGTTAGTCCAGGAATTTTAGCTGTTGAAATCGCAAATAGCGAACAAAAATGAAAGCAAGCCGGATTTTTGTATATAAGCTCATTTAAGCATGTCGTTCAACATAGTGAAAGTTCTCAAGAATCCGGTGTGACCTTCGACCGTTGTGGCCTTGAGAAGAACTTGAGGATCAGTTTTTCGCGCATATCTCGTGAACAATGGCACTTGGGAAGAACGTGCTTGGGAAGAAATTGTTGAGAATTTTATTCTCTATAAGAAAGGTCCTCACACGTTCCATCGTCAGTCCACTCTTTCTCCGTCAAAACACAAGAAAATTTAAATAATCCAGATGCTCGATGCTGAAGACTGTATGGACCTTGAGTTTTATGAGGCGAAGTGCCACCTCGTAGAGGTGTTGTTCGATCTATTCTGTTTTGACTGTAACTATTTGCCATCAATACCAACTATGCCGGCGGCATATATAGGGTGAAATAAAAATAAGAAGTTGAAGAAATGTACCTCAAGAACCAAAATAGGTGAAGACATATAAACCGCCATAAATATTTCTTATTTCATGGTCATAAAGTCGTCGTAAACTTGGATCAAATATGTTGAGCCGTTTCTGACATATCTTCAGAAGACAGAAGTCGTTACGAAAAAAAACTAGTTTTCCGTCTATCAGTAACTCTTCAGATATTGAATCTAGACTTGGTGTTTTGAATCGAAACAATAATAAATTACATTTAAAATGAAATAATAGTGAAAAACACTCTCTAGGCCAACTACTTTAAGAAAAAACACAGTCAACTTTTTTTCTGATGAGTAGACGAAAAAATTATTTTTTTCGGTAACAACTTTTGAGGATATTTCAAGAACAGCTCAAGATATCTGATTCAAGTTTACGACGACCTCATGACCATGAAATCAGAATTATTTATGGCGATTTACATGTTTTCACCTATTCTGGTTCTTGAGGAACAAATGTTCAACTTTTTATTTTTATTTCACCCTGTATATGCCGCCGGCATAGTTTGCATTGATGGCTTCAAGTTTCAATCAAGAAATAGTGGACCAACCAACACCTCTACGAGGTGGCACTTCGCCTCATAAAACTCAAGGTCCATACAGTCTTCAGCATCGAGCATCTGGATTATTTAAATTTTCTTGTGTTTTGACGGAGAAAGAGTGGACTGACGATGGAACGTAAGAGGACCTTTCTTATAGAGAATAAAATTCTCAACAATTTCTTCCCAAGCACGTTCTTCCCAAGTGCCATTGTTCACGAGATATACGCGAAAAACTGATCCTCAAGTTCTTCTCGAGGCCACAACGGCCGAAGCTCACACCGGATTGTTGAGAACTTTGACTATGTTAAACTACATGCTCAACTGAGCCTTTGTACAAAAATCCAGCTGGCTTTCATTTTTGTTCGCTATTTGCGATTTCAACAGCTAAAATTCCTGGACTAACGGATAGAACCGTTTTATTTTCTCCAAAGGAGTAAAGTCGTCTATTTGAAAATTTCACATTTTGACTCTTTCAACATTTGACTCTCGTTGCGTGTTTATCCAGCTGACCATTAAGCCGACCATTTATAGAAATTTCGTTCAGAACATGTGAGAACAAAAAGTAGAATATTCGATATTTGACATGCGACCTCCACCATTTACGTCATCTATCATCTAAAATTTCGAAACTTCGGCCATGTACCAACACGGTATTTGTAGCCTATGCACACAGCTTACGATCACTACCAAGTGTGTATAAATTGCTTCAGAAATAAGGATTCGCGGAAGGTTTTCAAACTGCTGATTTATTGTGAATTTGGAAAAAATTACAAGTGGACCTTCCTTTAATTTACTGTATTCTCACAGTGGAATGTGCGAATCAAGTGAATCTAGTCCCAAATTGCAGAAGAAAGCTTAATCTTCCAGAATCCACCATCAGTGTCGTTCTTTACAAAGTTTAGAAATAAAAAAAAAATTCTCGAAATACGACACAATTTTATTTGGGTTCGCCGCCGCCATCTTGATTTTGGATAATTTGGCTATATTGACAATCAATTTGAGTAGACGATTTAGTCAGCGAGCTTTTGACAGAAAGTTTTTGAAAATCGGCCAAGAAACTAAAAAGTTGGAAAAAAATTATAAAACTCGTTTTATTTTTTTTTTCACCCGGTATAACGTAAGTACTCAAAATCTGACAGCACCACTCGATCCAGAATTGTTTTTTGGGTAGATTAGTACTTTTATTTGAAGAAAATCGCAAAAACTCCAAGAAATATCACCGAACTGAAGAATTGACCAGCCGCCAACTTTGATGCGATATTGCTGGAAAATGTACCAGAAATCGCGAAAGCACCCGAGTGATTATTTGTCCTGAGATGATCCTCTAACGATTCCAAAAAAAATAATTTGATTACATCGTTGTTCCTACAGAAGTACTGCTAGGGCCTGGATTACTGCATCAAAAGCGAGTCTGCCTGGTCAAAACACTGGAGAGACAACGGCCAAGAGAAACTTTGGAAATGCATAACGCCCGACTGGAAAATGGTGAAAAACTCCAGACTTAATTTGACTCTTTTGTTGTGTTGCTTCCTGGCAAGTTTGTTTCAATCCATCGGATAGATTGTATTAAAATAAATGGGCAAGATAGATTTCGCAATACTTTTAACTGGCTCTTCGGGGTTCAAACAGAAGCTTCGAATCGAATATCAGGTATACAGTGATAATTATAATCTGTCCATGAAACCTGAACTGTTAGGGATGATTACAACCCGGCGTTGGAAAAACGTTGTATATATGTTTGGAGACGCGGCGACGACAAGGGAGTTTCTTTGGTTATCATCACGGGCCTCGCCCATATCGAAAATGAAATGAGGTGAATTCATTAAAAGGCCTCGACACATACACACACACGGCCATAGTTTACTTTATATCACGCTAAGGGACCCACGCCCGCCTGGAGAGAGCCACCGCTCCTAGAGACATCTCCCGGGAGCCGCACCTCATCTACCTGCCGGCCGCTCTAATTTACTTAGGTATGTTCTGGCTATCGCATGTGCCATCTGCAGCTAGAGCGAATCATAAAGAATATTTACGACCCCTGCGTTTTTCTCGAAAAAAAAAAATTCATATAAAATTGAAATTAATGCAATTCTTTGCATCGCAAGGGGGTGATTGAGCACGTGCGAGAGGCCAGAGAACGTGTCGCGATACGCAAAGATGAGTCGACATCCGGTCGGGTCACGCTTCGCGGATCGCGGGCAGCCCTTCGGAAACGGCACACAACGTCTTGAAGACGCCGATCGTCGGAGCTCCCGCAGAACGCGGCTCATTAGGGAGGGTCCGCTGGACATATGCCGCTGCAAGAAATTGTTCTTTATAACTCCATAAAACTTGTTAATATAGGTGATCGTTTTCTGCTATGCACACTCGGGTGATGATAACGCAGTTTTCGTTGTAATTTATTGTTGAGGTGATTTTCCATGCAGCAGGCGAAGGGCGAAGCCAGGGTGACAGACGCTTTTAGACCAAACTCTTTCAAATTTGTTAGAAACCGCCATAAATCCCTAGCATTACTCATAATCACGTCAAACTCAGGGCGAGAACTTGCGCAGGAAAGGCCGTGATGATATACAGGGTGTCCCAGCTAAAACAACCCAGCGCGATTTTCTTAAAAAATATCAAGGCAACAAAAAAAATCCAATTGGGGGGAAGCCTGACCTTTTAGCTTCTTTTTAAGGGGGCTACGATGGTTGCAGTTTTCAAGAAAATGCAATTTTTGTCACCATAGTGTTTGTCCGATGTCTGCAACTTTTTCGGTTCTGTTTCATTTTCGTGTGGGGCAGCGTATGGGGGCGGCGACTCAAACTATTGTGATGTCGAATGGGCCGGGAACACCCCATTCTTCTCCTTGTCTGTAACTTCTTTGATTCTGTTATTTTTGTCAAGGGCGGCGTGTGGGGACGGTGAGCCTTAACTTTTGAAGAAAAAAAAGTGAGTGCGTGACCATAGTCACCCTCGGAAGAAGTGAAACTTCTATAGATATGAATCAAACAGCAAACAACGTTCGAAGAGGTGTTCTTTTCGTACTCCCGCTCCGCTCCCTCACGGTTTGTATCATCTTGTTTTTCTTATTATCAATCTTATTGTTATTAATATTAGTCACTCAAAGGCCAGTGTACTTTCGACATGATTTTTTCACGATTATTCTTCTTTTATTACTTTTCTCGCTGCGCTCGCCGCTTAAACTCCCATTCTCCGTCACATGAAATCTCACTCATATCCCTAATACAATAAATGTCTTATTTTCATCAATTATATTCTCCACAAATAATCATGCGAATGTGACATCGTGACGGATTTTCTTACTGTACGATTTTCCCGGTTATATTACAGCACGGTGGAAACTGTGTTCTGGCAGGCACAGCATGGCAATCTAATAATCTCCACAAAGTATAAGAATGTCGTTTGGAAAACTCGATCCGGTATTGATTTTAATTGAAAAAAAAAAATACATAGGTATTTACATAGGTATGTAGGTAGGTACCTCGTGAATGTGATTTAAGATAACTACGTGATTCTAGAGTTCGTACGATATTATCTTCTCCAATCAAAATAAGGCCATAGGTTAAATTGAAATATTGACAGAATTGATATGAGTATTTCCAGTTATGTGCTCGCCACCGTACTTATATCTGGAATGTCACATTTAATTGAAGTGAAATCAAACCATTCAAAAAATTAACAAAGAATAATGTCAAAAATCAATTTCCAAACATAAAAACTTGATTATCGAACCAGTATGATATCATCGCTATACAATCAGCTGACATCTAGAACATTGAGCAACTGTTTCAGTCTCAATGGACCTTTTCAGAAAAGAAAGATAGATGCATGCGCGCTCATACCGCGCAGTTGGAGGTATCTAGCTATAACGGCGCCTGATATCTCCAAGGGAAACTCCGTTCGTTATGAAGTGCGCGGCACCACACTGCGGTCCTGTGGGGGCTGTGATGTAAATTGTTCGAGAAAGACTTCCTTTATTGAAAAGGTCCATTGTCGAAAATTCTTTTTCCCCTCTGGGCTTCAATCATCCACCCCTGCTTTTCTGCTTAATAGGTACGTACATAGGTACCTGAAAGTTGTGTTCACATTTGGGTGTGCGGCATTCGATCTTATTTTTGAATTGTAAACGTCCGTTGAAGAATATACCCAGGGCCGGGCTTGGCCTATTTGCCGCCTGCGTGCCACCGAAAAATTGCCGCCCCCTCACCGGCAGTGGAAAGCCCCACCAAATGCGCGAATGGAAAGAATCCTTCGAAATTCAACTTAATATTATTATATTACCGCCCCTATGACTTGCCGCCTGCCGTACTCGCCTGCGCGGCCGAACGCACTGCACGCCTGCTAGGCCCGGCCCTGAATATACCTCCCTATCCCTGTAATAAATCACATCCGCTCGAATCTATTCAAGCCAAGTCGAGAGCCATTCTTGTCGGGCCAACAGTACGACAACACGAAGAGCAGTTCAGTGTCGACGATTAGTAAAAAATAGAACCGAACGCGGCGAACGCTGCAACGTTGCTATTCTTTCATTTCCTAGGACGACGCTGGTCACCCCGAGGTCAGACAAGACAACGTTACAGCACATCGTTACAGGCATTCGTTACAACCACTGATGCTATGAAGCAATTTCACTCCCATGTGTGGTTCTGCGTTAGTGGTGTGTTGTGATCTAGGCGCGAGAATAGAAGTTTCACTTCAAAAAAAGATGGTTCGATATTTCTTAAAACTTCAACAATTTTTACACAGGTGCTTTTATTAAATAACCTATCAAGTGTGATAAATTTTTATAATCAGGATAAAAACGGAATCGATTCGCATATTAAAATACAGGTGTCCAATTTGAGAAAAATTTAAGTAGACAGATTCAAAATTCATGAAAAAAATCACGTTTCTTGGTCAATTTTGAGCTAACAGCTGACAGGCTAGCTAAACGCTGATTGGTCAGAATGGTTATACTATCCAAAGAGTAACACAAAGTTTTCGTTACGGATTTGCTAAAGTCGGGCTCTCAACAGAGTTGTTACAGAATAGACATGGGACGTGTTTCTGTTAGAGGAATCGTTGAGGAACATATCGTTTCGTAACATATCGTTAGCGAATATGAAAATAGAGAATAGGCCGGTTAGTAACGGCTAGTGTTAAAACCAACAGTGTGTGATCGATGACGTCGTGGATTCCGATTATTATGTTTGCTGGACTGTAAGACAGAATATCTGGCTTGCTGGCCCAGGTACAGACATTAACGACACATACAATACAATACATTACAATACAATACAATATTTTTATTAAAACCCACAAGTTATGTGAGCAGTATGGATGGGAACTCTTGGGGAGGAATCGCATTATAAATGCTTTTACGCATAGGTAGTCGCAAGGATCATGATTGTAGGATTTGTTGACAAAAGCGCCAGCGCCATCGTGAATAATTCGGTGAACGACAGGAAAATTCTTTGACGTTGGGCCGCACGGTCCGCACTCGTAGGTTAGAGCGCGTGCGAGCCTCTCGTGGCGAACTGCGGAACTACTTGCATGCCTGTTCGAGGCTCTGTGCGGCGTGTTCATTCGCCATGCTAGGGCGGTTTATTAAAACCTGAAATATACCGGGTGGGCCATAAAAAATCGTGCTCGGAATTTTTTCTTCTGAAATTATTATTTCGCCACCCATTTTATAGAACTTTTCAGCATTGGCTAGCCAATTGAATAGGCTATCATTTCCGTTTTTCAAAATGGCCGGCATATCAAAATCGAGGATGACAGAAGCAATTGAAAATGGGCATTCTTTTGTTCTCGTTTGTTTTTTATTAAAAGTTACCAGAAAGTCAAAACCAATAATGTATTATGAAGAAATAAACCTTTCTTGTCAATTCAAGACCACAACCAGTATAATCAAGTCATCTGCTGACAAGCTATTGCGAGTTGAAGCAAAGCCTACTTCCTGTTTTTTTCATTTCCGCATAATTGATCCAAATTTAGGTATCCTGCCCGCCAATCCGCCATTTGGTCATTTCTCAACCGATTTTCTCAAATTTGGTATCAATGGCTAGCCAATTGGACGGGCTATTTTTTTGATATGAGAAAATGACGTGCATGTCAAAATCCAAGATGGCGGAAGCAATTGAAAATACCGGGTGTTTATAAACGTTTGTTATCATATCGCCTTTGGAATCTCCTATCACTCTTTCAAATCGTGCCTTTCACTGCGACTTTTGGCCTGACCAAAGCCTGCCGCGATCACAGACGTTTATAAACACCCGGTAGAATCTATTTTGTCCTCATTGCTTTTTGATAAAAATTAGCAGAAAGTCAATACCAATTATTATTATTATTATTAAGGAATAGACCTTCCCTGATAATTCAAGATTGCAACCAATCAAATCGGGTCATCTACTGAAGAGCTACGGCGAGTTGAAGCGGAGCCAACCTACTGGTTTCTTATTCCCGCATAAATGACCCAAATCTAGGAATCCTGCCCGCCATATCCTTATTTCCTAACCGATTTTTCCAAATTTGACATCAATGGCTAGCCAAATGGACAAGCTGCCATTTTTATGTAAAAAAAATGGCCAACATGTAAAAATTTTTAGATGGCGGAAACTATTGAAAATGGGCCTTATTTTGTTGGAATAGAAAAACGGAAAGTAGGCTCCGCTTGAACTGACCGTAGCTCCTCAGCAGATGACTCGAATTGATCAGTTGTGGTCTTGAATTGTCAAGGAAGGTCTATTCCTTCATAATAATTATTGGCTTTGACTTTTTGCTGATTTTTGTTGAAAAGCAATGAGGACAAAAAAAAATTTTCAATTGCTTCCGCCATCTTGGATTTTGACAGGTTGATCATTTTCGCATGTAAAAAAGGTAACCTGTCAAATTGGTTAGCCATTGATACCAGATTTGAGAAAATCGGTTGAGAAATAAGCATATGGCGGATTGGCGGGCAGGACACCTATTTGGGTCAATTCTGCGGAAATAAAAAAACCGAAAGTAGGCTTCGCTTCAACTCGCGATAGCTCCTCAGCAGATGACGCGATTTTATTGGTTGTGATCTTGAATTGACAAGAAAGGTCTATTCCTTCATAATACATTATTGGTTTTGACTTTCTGGTAACTTTCAATAAAAAGCAACGAGAATAAAAGAAGGCCTATTTTTAACTGTTTCTGCCATCTTGAATTTTGATATGTCGGCCATTTTGAAATACGTAAATGATAGCCTATTCAATTGGCTATCCAATGCTGGAAAGTTTGATAAAATCGGTGGCGGAATAAAAATATTAGGAGGAAAAACTCCGAGCACGGTTTTTTATGGCCCACCCGGTACATTGGCGAATTTTTATCTCATACTTCACCCCCACTCATCCCGAAAAAAGTACCACGAAGGCCTTGACACAGAGATAATGAAGATTCAGATTCAATCCCCATCCCGAGATATTTGACAGATTCATTGGAACCATCAAGCAAGTGTCAAGAAGAACATCAGCCCCACGAGGATGTAGATTTGAGTACATCGCAGGATTAAAGACATAAAATCTTTGCTACGTCACTTCAAAGATTGTTCGAAAAAGATTCTTTTGGCAAAGATACCATCCAAACTGCAGAAGACTCACTGCTATAGATCTCTGATATTCCGTAGAATAAAATCAAATAACACAGCAGAAAACATCGATATGAGAATAAATAGCAGACATGCATGCTTGGAATCTTCTAAAGAACATAAGTGGCGATAGTACTGAGCCAAAGAATAGGTGGCAAGTCGACCATTTTTAAATAGTAAAAAGTAAGAATCGAGAGAAAATAGTAACTGGAAACCGGAAATCACTGTTTTGAGAATTTTTCAACATCGGAACTGAAAAGGGAGATACAAACAAAATGAAGTTGAATAAAGTATAGAGGACAAATGACCTTGAAATAAAGTAAATCCAGAATTTTGGCCGGAAAACATTCCAATGGCTACTAAACCTAATCATCAATAGCGTTGAAAACATGGAGATCCCGAAATGTGGAGGAAAGCTCATGTAGTCATGTAAAGCAGGAAAGGAGTGAAATGATCCAAAAAGCTTTCACCGTTCACTGAATCGTTTAGTATTTGGAACTCAGCCATCACCAAACAGGCTTCCATCTAGAGAAATTGTGCAGTGGACAGATTACAAACCTCACTGAACACGTTGAAGACCGCTTCCTCGACTGTTTCGAACAAGAAGAAATCACAGAGATCATTTACTAATTCAACAGCCGTGTATGATACAGGAGTTAACATTGCTGGTTGTAACGTTTCTATAAAACAGAAGATTTTTTTGTCAGCCTCTAAGAGAAGAACAGTATATGGAGGAAGCAGAAAAATGGTTCACTACAAGGGAGCGTTTTGGTTCCAGCTCTATACAGGGTGATTTACAACTTGTGACTTTCCTTCCACGGGTGAGCTCAGGATGTGCCAGAAAAACTATTTCTGAGGGAAGAAAGTTGAAAAAAAAATCCTGAAATATTGACTTAAAGTGCTCAACAAAATAAGTGTCGCAACCGAAATTTTCCCCCAAATTTGAGTCAACATAACTTTTGATTGTCACAGACGATTTTAATTCGGTTTTCACTGCTCGATTGCCTGATCTTTTGGCTATCTACCATGTTCAAAGATCACCTGAAAAGCTGCACATAAAGTTTCTACAGGGTGGTAAATAAAGCAGATCATATTTGTTAAAATTTTAATGTACCCCCGTTTGAGCTGAAATTTTTTTTTGTCAACAACTGATAACAAAATAATGGAGAATGATGACTTACCTCGGAACGGTTTTCGAATTTCCCGGATTAGAAGTGAAATAGCCAAGATACGATTTTCTTGCTGGGGATGATGCTTTTCATTTCTTCTCCTTCATGGAAAATCAACGGATTCTCGATGTAAGAGAATATCCCTTAGCAGACTTGCTCATTAGATGATTCTGAACAATTTGTTGTCCAGCGCACCCCCTATTTTGTCTTTTGGGGCTGAAATTGGGTATATTTTTTGATGAATTCGCCACTAATTTCACAACTTAGGCTTGTTTGATATCGATTCTTTTGATTAAGGCTCGCTAAACATGATTATCTTGATAAAAACAGTCTTCTGTCTGTCCGTCTGTCTGTCTGTATCATGTTACGATATGCTCCAATTTCACAACCTAGGCTTGTTTGATATCAATTCTTTTGATTAAGGCTCGCTAAACAAAATTATTTTGATAAAAACAGTCTTCTGTCTGTCTGTCCGTCTGTCCGTCTGTCTGTCTGTAACATGTTACGATATGCTCCAATTTTACAACCTAGGCTTGTTTGATATCAATTCTTTTGATTAAGACTTTCTCAATAAGATTATATTGATAGAAACAGTCTTTTGTCTGTCTGTCTGTCTGTCTGTCTGTCTGTCTGTCTGTAATATGTTACAATATGCTCCAATTTCACAACCTAGGCTTGTTTGATATCAATTCTTTTGATTAAGGCTCGCTAAACAAAATTATTCTGATAAAAACAGTCTTCTGTCTGTCTGACTGTCTGTCTGTCCGTCTGTCTGTCTGTAACATGTTACGATATGCTCCAATTTTACAACCTAGGCTTGTTTGATATCAATTCTTTTGATTAAGACTTTCTCAATAAGATTATCTTGATAAAAACAGTCTTTTGTCTGTCTGTCTGTCTGTCTGTCTGTAATATGTTACAATATGCTCCAATTTCACAACCCAGGCTTGTTTGATATCAATTCTTTTGATTAAGGCCCACTGAACAAGATTATCTTGATAAGAACAGTCTCTTGTCTGTCTAACTGTCTGTCTGTCTGTCTGTTCGTCTGTCTGTCTGTAGCATGTTACGATATGCTCCAATTTCACAACCTAGGCTTGTTTGATATTAATTATTTTGATTAAGACTCGCTGAACAAGATTATCTTGATAAAAACAGTCTGCTGTCTGTCTGTCTGTCGGTAATATGTTACGATATGCTCCAATTTCACAACCTAGGCTTGTTCGATATCAATTCTTTTGATTAAGGCTCGCTGAACAAGTTTATCTTGATAAGAACAGTCTTCTGTCTGTCTGTAACATGTTACGATATGCTACAATTTCACAACCTAGTGGACCCAGGCTGGTTTGATATCAGTTCTTTTGATCAAGGCTCACTGGACAGGATTATTTTGATAAAAATGATCTTTTGTCTGTCTGTCTGTCTATAATTATGTTACGATAACATCCGAACCAGTACATCGAATTTAACTGAAATTTAGTATACACATAAAGGTTGAAATTCAAATTGATCCAGAGACCCCACAATATCTTGAAAGGTCTTAAGAGACCGCACCATACCTACTTAATTATCAGTTCCTTTTCTTTTGCTCTCGCAAGATCAATTTTGAATACATGAACATTTCTTCTCATTTCTATCGAATTTAACACTTGGTATTTTTTGTCTCCAATTGTCAAGGTAGGTACATGTGTAGTTGTTCTGGACTTGAAAAAATCAAGTAAAAACAGAAAAGGAGCGGCATTCCCTCTGCTGAAGCCGCAGCATCGTGCTACTAGCCAAAGATGGGCACAAAACCATATTAGCACTGGGGAATAGCAGAGTGGAGTAGGTGCTTGTTTTCAGATGAGAGTAAGTTTGATTTGTTTAGGTCGGATGGATGGGTTCTGGTATGGCGAAAGAGGAACGAAAGACTCCTGGAAGAACACATAGAGGCAAGGGTGGTTTTTGGAGGTGAAGGAGTGACTGTTTGGGGAGAAATGAGGACTGGAAGAATAAGTGATTTGGTGATACTGAGAGGAGAGAGTATGAATGGTGAAAGATACAGGGATTTGTGTATAAAGGATATTGTGGTCCCCTTTGCTCAAAATTTTGATGACAATTTCATGTTGGTTGACGACAACGTCCGACCTCATCGGGCTAGAATTGTCAACGCATTTTTAGGAGATCACAATATTGAAAGAATGGATTGACCACCCTTGTCTCCAGATATGAATCCTATCGAGCATGTATGGAGTAGGATAAAGTTGAAATTGAAAGAAAAGAAAGACAATCGGACAATTTGAATGACTTAGCGATTGCAGTTCAGGAAGAATGGAAGGCTATTCAAAATTTTCTGCGGGCTTTAGGGAGAGCATGTCGAGATAAGTAATGGCTCGATCTGATCCAGGCAAGAGGGGGGCCGAAAAAATATTGATTATTTAAGCATTTTAAATTGAAAATCATAAACTGGAAAGAAAATGTTACTTACCCAGTACCTACCTACAAACCTGGTGAATTTGAGGTCCATCTTGCAAATGCTTGAAAAAAAACTGATAGCTAATTAATTACGGGATGGTGCGCCCTCTAGTGCACCGACTTGAGCTAACATCTCATCAACTTACTCAAAAATTCAAATTATGCCAGCATATGTACACTGACTAAGCTTTGGAAACACTTTTGAAAACTGTCAATTTTTGAAGTCAAATTGCACACGTAATTGGATGTGATATGACAAAAAAAAAGTGTTTTCTTTCACAGTTTAAAAGATGTCTTCTTCAAATTTTGAGCGCATGTCACCTTCTCAAATCCTTTTCATTCAGTCTTAATTTAACCTCCAAAATTGACAAGCTTGACAAGTGTTCCCAAACTTTCGATCGACACTGTACCTTCATACTAACCAAATTTCAGTTAAACTCGATGAACCGTTCGGGATTTATAGAAACAGATGACTGACAGACAGACAGAGAGAAGAATGTTTTCACCAAGATAATATTGTTCAGCGAACCTCAATCAAAAGAATTGATACCAAACAAGCCTAGGTTGTGAAATTGGTGGCGAATTCACAAAAAAGTACGCCCTATTTCAGCCCCAAAAGACACAACAGGGGGTGCGCTAGACAACGAATTGCTTAGAATCGTCTAATGAGCAAGCCTGCTAAGAGATATCCTCTCACATCGAGAGGCCGTTGATTTTTCATGAAGGAGAAGAAATGAAAAGCATCATTCCCAGCAAAAAAAATCGTATCTTGGCTATTTCACTTCTAATCCGGGAAATTCGAAAACCGTTCCGAGGTAAGTCATCATTCTCCATTATTTTGTTATCGGTTGTTGAGAAAAAAGATTCTAGCTCAAACGGGGGTTCATTGAAATTTTAACAATTATGAACTACTTTATTCACCACCCTGTAAAAACTTTATGGGCAGCTTCTCAGGTGATCTTTGAACATGGTAAATAGCCAAAAGATCAGGCAATCGACCAGTGAAAACCGAATGGAAATCATCCGTGACAATCAAAAGTCATTTTGATTCAAATTTGGGTAAAAATTTCTGTTGCGACACTTATTTTGTTGAGCACTTTATTTGAACTCAATATCGAAGAAAATTTTGGGGATCGCCGATGCAATGCCTCACGTGGATAATTCTAATCTGGTACTATGGAAACAAACATACTCAATAATGGTTGATCGATAATAGGGTATAATTGTCAAGAATGACGTTAGTTGACCATTATTATTACCTATTCAACTGAAATTTACAAGTAGCGGGTACAAATACAGTTAGATAGGTAATTCGAGTGGATATTTGCGACCATCAACCAAACATAAGGGTCCTCACCTTATGTAATGGACAAAGAGACGAGGAAAGGGAGTAAGTCGAAGCATTATCAGTTGAGGTTGACACTGACAAATTATTTATTTTTACCTCCGATTATTGCTAAAGGAGGAGTGTTTACATTTTCGCTTATCGTTGAACTATTGTTGAATCGTATGTCTCATCAACAGGTAGAAAAATAAACCCATTAGTCCCACATATGTTTGGCAAATTTTCATTATTTTTTTCCTCGTGAACCATATAGCTTTTTGAATTATTTTCAAGCACATGAAGTCAAGTTTTTGGGGCCTCATAACCCCTTGAAAGGAAAGTCATAAGTTGTGAATCACCCTGTATAACATCCCATACAAATGACCAACTAAATACTACGGAGTAGTTCATTTATGCTGGTGACACCGCTGTTGCTGCTGAGAGTCTGAGCTTCAAAGAGGTAGAAAATCAGTCAGCGGATACTTAAGACATCTTATCCTTGTAGGTACTACGAAGGAAACTGCCTCAGGCTGAACACTACACCACAACACAAATCTGTGCTTTCAGGTGATAAATGAGAAAACAGGGTGAGAATGGAACATCAGTTGACGTGAAAAATGTCTTCAATACTGTTCGGTCCGATACTAAAATATCTCGGTGTAACGATAGATCGCATACTCTGTCGTTTAAACAGTACTGCTTCAACATTCTGTATAAAAATGAAATGACCGGATCACAAAGGAGAAATCGAAACCTACCTACTTAATGATTATGACTTGTGATAATTCTTCTATATTTTGGCCAAGTTTTGAAAGAAAGCTCAGTCCATTCGTGAAGACGCTTCTATTGACATGATACAGTCCAATCAAAAATAAAAACGTAAAATTTATCAAATCACGCCCGTCAGCTGCAACACGACGCCGGTTTCGGGTCCATGCCCGATCGTTTAGTCACCCGAATCCTGGTAAACTCTTCGGCAACCGTCGGATGGATATCGGCCGTGCTCCTGAGCGCAGCCACCGTCAGGTTCATCTTCATCGCAGACGCGAACCCCTGTATAATTTCCCCGGCCTGCGGACCGATGATGTGCATCCCGAGGACCTTCTGATCGCCATCTCGCTTCGCCACCACCTTCAGGTAGCAATGCGCTATCGAACGTTTCGGTATGAAGAACTCTGTCGGTTTGTAAAACGAATGGTAAACTTCGACGTTTTCTTCGCCGAATCGTTCGACGGCCGCCTCTTCGCTGAGACCGACGCAGCCGTACTCCAAAGGACTGAAGACCGTCGTGACGATGTTGTCGTAGTCCATCAGCGCTTTGCTGGTGCCGAACAGCCGTTCGGCGAGCAATCGGCCCGCACGGATCGCGACCGGAGTCAGTTCGGGTCTCTTGTGGAGCACGTCGCCGACTGCGTAAATGAACGGCACGTTAGTTTGCTCGTTGACGGCGACGATCTTGCCATCTTCGCTGGTCAATATTCCAGGTCTTTCCAAGTGTAGCTCGCGAGTATTGGCGCGTCTTCCGACAGCAAACAGTACGGTGTCGTACACGTCCGAATGCGGTTTTTTTGTCGTAGTGTCGGTCCATCTGACTACCAGTTTCCCATCAGGCAGCTTCTCTATAGCGGTCGGTATGCACCTGTGCAAGAACTTGACGCCTTTGAACATCATGGCTTCGGTGACTGTATTCGCCATTTGCTGATCGAAACCTCTGAGGACGATCGATCGTACCATTACTGTGCAGTCAAAGCCGAGACCTTGCAAGAACCCGGCGCATTCCAGACCAATGTAGCCGGCGCCGACCACCATAGTTTTTCCAGGTGGTTTTTCCAAGCTGAATATATCGTCGCTGGTGATGCCGTATTCTACGGCGCCGACAACGTCGGGGTAACGCGGTCTTCCTCCCACTGCAATGATGAAATACTTGGCGGACAAATTGCGCGTGCCTTTGACGCTGGTGGACACGATGTTTCTGTTTTTGAAAACGCCCAGGCCGTTGATGTACTCCACTTTTTTGTCTCGCAGCTCCACCCTGGTGACCCAGTTCACCGATTTGATGTGGTCCTGCACGGCCTGTCTGAGTTTGTCCCAGTCGTGCCTGAGTATCCTCAGATCGCCGCCGGGGACGCTCCAGCCGTAGCTCTGGGCGTCGCGGATCGATTCGCCCAGAAGGGCGGCCTGGTGCATCAGCTTCTTCGGGATGCAGCCGACGCTCACGCAGGTGCCGCCCAGGCCCCACTTGGTTCCTCTGGGAGTCGGCGTGACGTAGTCGAGCACGGCCACTTTGGCACCGAGCGTGGCGGCTTGCTTGGCGGCGGACAGGCCTCCGGATCCGCCTCCGATGACGACGAGGTCGTAGAACTCCGTCGTCGCAAATTTGGAGCTGGCGAACAGCCGGACGGATTTGTGGCTCTCGCGAGGTTTTGAAGGTGTCTGCAGAAATCGGCCGGTGAAGCTGGAGATGCCGACGCGAGAGCAAGCGTGAAGTATTGACGGCATGGTGCCTGACGGTTGCTGCTGACGGTTCTTGTATAACTTGACATTTGTGACGTCCAGACAGACGTCAGAATCGTGTTGGTTACCAATGTTTCAACCATAGGTTGCCAAGGCTACGTACCTAAACAACAGGACCTGTAGTTTTATTGAACATCTGTTGAACATATCCCATACATTTTCTTTTTCCAGTAGAATGACTCTTTGGATGAAAAAAAAAGTGACAAGCTGGGGGGCTACAGCTACGGCTGATGGCACCTGCAAAGCTTTGGAGCGAAACTATCAGCGGCCATCGGCCGTATTCGCCCAGTGCTCCAGCTCATCACTTTATTTTTGCTCCAAAAAGTCATTCTACTGAAAATAGAAAAGTGTATGGGATATACCCATACCATACACTGGGATTTACCAGTATCATGTATCATCTTTCTATTTTGATGACGATCCAGAGTCGTAGGTAAATATCTGCTCGAAGCATCTCGTTGGGACTTTGAGAGGAAGATCATGAAACTTTATTAAAAAATGGAAAACACTAGCAGGATGCGTACACTGCATATAAGGCGGGGTCTGATTGTGATCGTGAGCTTCCTGGGGCGAGGACCACTAAATAAAACAGTGTAGAAGCAAAGTATCAAGTCTGCGGGCGTCGTCTACTGCCTATATACCTCAATAATATGAGCACCACACAGAATAAAAAATAGACGTCTTTCTTAAAGATGGCTTTCCAGAATGCTGATTGCTGATTTTGTTGCGCAACAACTGTACCTTCATGTGTGATAATTTTTCTTTTCTCTGAGACTTCTGGTAGGTCTTCTGTGGTAAATATATGGTGTACACATATGCTCGCTGGTCAGAACTCGTTCTTTATCACTTCTTTGAGCCTGGGGCACAAAGTATAGCACTGCAGTCCAGTGCTACTTTGTGCAACTGATAATAGAGCACTTTATTGCAATTTATTATCAACACCTTCATTATTTGTTACCATAACCATATACTTACCAAACGATTAAGAAACATTCCTCTCAAAATTTTCGTTGCTATACAATCTCGAAGGTATCTCGAAGATCAGCAGGATTTGTAACGTTGTAAAACGTAAAACGTTGACTTTTTTGCACAAGCCTCTCGTGTGTTGTTCTTCCTGAGATATCAGGACATTTTCCATCTTTCCAGTTGTCCCAGGATGGACTGAACATTCCTCCCGACTGTTTGATGGCTGATCCCGACTTCAATATTCCTGCTCGAGAGCTCGAGTCGATATGCTTCCTGGAGCCCAACATTGAGTCTAATCGGCTCCAATCAAATCAGCCTAGGACCATCCGAATCCATCTTGCAAGAAACAAAATTCGGATACTTACATCCTGACGGATGCAATCAATGGTAACTTTTCTTTTTCTAAGAGCTATTGCTCAAGCTATTGACATTTCATCAAACATAAAAATGACTCCAATGTTGATATTCAGAGTTCACTCTCCAAACTTTGGAATATTGAAGACATTTCAGTTGACAGGGCTTTTTCAAAGAAGGAATCCGCATGCGAACCACATTTCGTTGAAAACACTTTGCGTAAACTGATGGTCGATTTGTTGTCTCCTTAACTCTAAAGGATTCACCTAGTAACCTGGGAGATTGCAAAGAAGCTTTAGAGCTTCGCACTGCTCTCAAGGATTCTGAAAGTCTCACTTGACCAGAGTGGGGGGCAGCCTCAAGAATTCAAACTTACCTTATAACAAAATTCATCTTCCACTCTCCACTTCTAGATTCAAAGCATCGATTAAGTATAATGATTTTTGAAAGCGAGCCTATTGAACTGCTACATGCGGGACCACAGATGGTTTCGTCGTCAGTTTGCAAAATATGCTGGCCATTTAGTTCAGTCAAATCAAGCAAAAATCTGGCCAAACCGGAAATAAATTCGTAAGTTGACGAAATTTGGTGGATCAATGCAGAATTTAACGTAGAATTACATACTGGAATTCTTGATGATTCCAAGGCTTGGATTTTTTTGTAGAACCAATAAAAGAGCGCCATCCTTGAAAATTTTTGTTTTTTTCTGAATAACTTGTGAACTATTACTTTTAGAACACTAAAAAAATGTAGCACTACTAAGAAAATGTAGCCCGTTGAGTTCTCAAGAGATCAGTAATAAATTCATCACTTTGTGGTCAATAGTCTATGAGATACAGCGTCTGCTAGAACTCAGTGAGAATGACTCAAAATTTATTTCCGGATTTTACGTAACAATTTGCATAGTGTCAGTTCAGGGGCTGTAACGTGGACAGCAAATGTGCGGATTTCAGTGTGTTTTACAAAATACCACTCAACAGACGTAGTGAACTTACTAATGTACTTTCCACGTCTGCCAAGTGGCATCTTTTACCTAAAATGCAAGGTCCGTACAGTATTCAGCAGTCAGTGTCCGAACTACCAATTTTTTTTCCAAATAGGTCGTTTTAGTCTTTCAACACATATAACTCAGGAACCATCACTGGGAAAAAGATTCCGGAACATGTTGTTTCTTTGGTATGCAATTCTTCAATATATTCCCTGGATAGTTTTGCTATACTTGAAAAATGAGGCAAATGACATGGTATGAAAAAAATCGACTTTTGGGGATTCTTCGGGAAATCAAGTATCAATTTCAGAGGTCGAGGAAAAGTACCATTATGAAGTTGGCGACTTCTAGACAAAAGTGTGATACCGAAGGTTGAATTGGCTTTCCAAAAATGTGAAACACATTGAAATCCGCACATCTGCTGTCCGCGTTACAGCCCCTGAACTGACACTATGCAAATTGTTAATCCGATGCGTAAAATCCGGAAATGAATTTTGAGTCATTTTCACTAAGTTCTAGCAGACGCTGTATCTCAGAGACTATTGACCACAAAGTGATGAATTCAACACTGATCTCTTGGGAATTCAACAGGCTACATTTGCTTTGCTGGTTTTCATGTTCTAAAGGTGGTAGTTTACAAGTTATTCAGTAAAAATAGAAAATTTTCAAAGATGACGCTCTTTTATTGGTCCTAGAAAAAAACCAAGCCTTGGAATTTTTGGGAATTTCAGTATGTTATTCCACGTTATATTCTGCATCGATCCATCAAATTTTGTCAACTTCCGAATTTATTTCCGGTTAAAACCTATTTTGACTGGACTAATTGTCTGGTAGAAACCTAGCCCAAACGGTTGTCCACTCTTGTGTAAAATGTTTTTGGGCTAAGCCGAGTAGTACAACCCCCATAATGAAAAAGTTACCACAACACAGGGTAACAGTTTCGCATTCATTTGAGATCCTGGGCGTGGATGATGCTGGACCTGTTTTAATAAAGAACAAAAAGGGTCGCGGTGGAAGTTTGGAGAAAGCTTACATTTGTCTTTTCGTTTGCCTCTGTACGAGAGCCATGCACCTCGAACTAGTGACTGAATTGTCAACAGCCAATTGATGTCATTGGGAAGGTTTGCGTCCTGCCTTTGGTTGCCACGTCATATACACTCAGACAATGGAACCAATTTTTTGAATTCCGAATTCCGAACTGAAGCTACTAGGTAATTTTCTCAAAGTAATGAAACCTCAATTTAAGAGGCTTCAGCTACGATTGGCATCACTTGGCACTTCAACCCTCCAATCCCGCCTGATTTTGGTGGTCTCTGGGAGTCCGGCGACCGTTCCACTAAAAATCACTTGAAAAATCACTTGAAAGGAATTGCACCCAATTTTCATCTCATTTTCGAAGAGTTTTCCACTCTTTCAAGTCAAATAAAGGTTATACTCAATCCATGACCAATCTCACCAATGTTAAATGATCCAAATGACCTCTCCTTCCTAACACCCGGGCATTTCCTTATTGGGAGACCAATTACATCGCTTCCTGACATCAGGAACTACATTGACGACATTCCCGACGGACGACTCATCCGCTTCCAACGCATTCATCGCAGCTTCGACAACATTTTTGGTGCCAGTGGAATAAAACCTCACAAAGAATACCTGTCAGAATTACAAATTCGTTCCAAATGAAGCACAGTTCAACGATTGCCGTTGGAGATCTGGTCCCGTTGCGAGAAGATAGTGCTCCACCCATGCAATGGAACTTGGCTAGAGTGATACATGTGCATCCTGGAAGTGAGAGTGTAGTACGTGTCGTCACTGTCAAAACGAGTCGGGGAATATTTGAGCGTTCTGTAAGCAAACTGTGCCCTTCACCTATCGATGCCTAATGTTGAAATGTTAACCATTCATTACTTTTATCTTTTGTATACTGTTAATTATTCAATTTGAAAGACTCCAGTCTTCCAAAGCCAGGGGCATGTTTCCGCATTTACTTAATTCAAATTTGGCGCTGCGCAGTGTGGTTGGCGGCGCTGAGTTGACAGTTGGCTTGCTGGTCCAGACTCGAGAAGAGAGTGAAGCGAGATAAGCTGTCTGCTGGCCAGATTGCGTCGTGTCTGCCTATTACGTTCATTATCGCTGTTTGTGTGAAAATAAAAATTGTAAAAATACAGTCTACTTGGCAATCAATACTTCGTTAGCCAACGGCCCCAACATTCGCGATCTGCAAAACGGCGCACCCGGTATGTCTCGGTTTACCCGACTTAACGGCGCACTCGGTGAGTTCATCATAGATGCACGGATGCACATAGATGCGCCATTCTAGCTCCGCTTAACTCCTTCTAGCGCAAATGAATTTGAAACGGGAAATTTACAAAAAAAAATGCAGAGTTACAGAAACAAACGTGCTTTCCCGGCGCGGGGCGCGAACCACACCGTGCATCGAGTTTGAGAGAAAATAACCACAGAATTTGTTGACCAATTCAAATCAAATCAAATCAAAAAGGCTTTGATCAGTAGACTAGGCCTCTTTTGATTTAGACCAGTTTCGCTGTGCGGTCGTGGGGAGCATCGGCTCGAATGTTGATGCCAAGCGCCTCGGCAGCAATCTTTGCCCTCCGCAGTAATAACTTGTTTTTACGCCTCAGTTAAGTACAGGGTGGTCCAGGATTGATCTGGAAAATTTCCAAGATTGATAGAGCATGAGAGAACAATAATTAGCAGAATGACATTAGCCTCCCAACAAAGTGAAACAAATGAGGTTTAGCGGCCGAAAAGGAAAATATTGACATAAGCGTACAAAAAAAAACACTTTTGGGACGTCAAAAAAGACGTAAAGTAAGCTTTTGTGTATTGGTCGCCTAAAAAATGAATTTTGAAAATTTGAAATGGTTTGTTTCTGTCGTATTACTAAGTTACCGATTTCAAATAATTCAATATATTATTTATATATAATATAATAATATAATATATCATATATTATGATAAAAATGAAATCACGATTAGGTACTCAGTGTTTTTGAAATTTAAAACCCAAATATCTCCAAAACCACTGATCTGACAAAAAGGTAACATGCAAGTTTTTGCTTTTAAATTCAATAAGGATATAAAAAATCTGATTATTTTTCAACAAAATCTAGTGGCGCTAAAAATATGGGGGTGAAAATGGGCAGCCCCCAAAAATCTACGCCACTGGGCCTTTTATAGGGGGATTTTCATCAAGTGATCGACGGACATCTATTCAAGGTTCACCAACATCAAATTTGAGCAGAATCGGTCTGATGGTTTGGAAGTTAATAAAGAAAAACGGTTTTTCACTTCAATTTTGATGGGCTATATCTTCGTTGATATGCATTTCTGCATGATATATGGTTTTTAAGTTTGTTCTTATTGGTTATGCGTGCTCTATCGATCATTGTAATTTTTCAGAATAATCCTTGACCACTCTGTATAATACAGGGTGTTTATAAACTTGGGATAGAAAACTGAACCGCAGTTAAGGAAATGCTTCAAAAGTATCGGGAAAATGTTGAAGAAAATAATGGGTTTTAATTTTTGGAAATATGGAGAATCAAACGGTCGGTGGTCCTTCGATGTTCTCTGTTTTCGTTAGTTTGAGAGATTTTAGTGAATTCTTTTCAACAGACCAAGAAACAATGTTTTTGAACCCTTGAATTCGGTTCGTTATTTTATTTAAATGCATGCAAAAAATGTCATATGGAAACGATTTGTGTTATTTGTTGCCCTACATCAATTTAATAATCCTTTAAACTTGTCAAGGGCATTTTCTGTGAAAAATAGATTTTTAGGATGTATGGCTCACCCTGTACACTAAATAAAATTACAAAACACATTCAAAGGTTTCAAAAATTAGCGTTTTGGTCTGATGAGAAAAATTAACTGGAATCTTCCAAGATAACAAAAATAGAAGGGGTCGAAGGATCACCTTTTGGCCCTCCATATTTTCAAAAATTGAAATCAGAATTTTTTGTCATTATTTTTCTGGCACTTTTGGAGCATTTCTCTAACTGCTGTTCAATTTTCTGCCCCAAGTTTTCAAACACCTGTATACTATTTGCTGATGGAACCATGAGAATCAGGGCTCTGGCGTGCCGAAGCAATTTTTTTTTATAGTAATTTCAACGAGATTAATATTTTTTCATCCAGATACTCAGTATAAAAATATTCAACAAAAGTTTTTGCACTGATAGCCCAGGCTTTTTAGCATTTAACATGAAACAAATTAATCCACGTGCAATCTTCACGGTATCGTATCCACTTAACCTTACTAAACAACATACTAAAAGTCCCCAACTTTCCTCCGTGTGCGTCATAATTTTTGAGGGGGGAGGGGCAAAATTTAAAAAAAAAATTCTAGGACAGAAGTAATCCAGTCAGTGGCTTTAAATGTATCATATTTGGA
This sequence comes from Anaspis maculata, assembly GCA_949128115.1. NCBI lineage: Eukaryota > Metazoa > Arthropoda > Insecta > Coleoptera > Scraptiidae > Anaspis > Anaspis maculata. The sequence goes on from OX421961.1 coordinate 124,320,136, forward strand.
TACATTGGGGTATAAATGAAACTTAGTGACAAACCAGACGTCCATGGTTCCCGTGAGGGGAGCTCGGGAGGGGGGCAATTGGTGACCTGTGCAAGAGATTTGGTTTTCATTAATAGTGAGACAATACTGGCATGTTGGGTATCGTTTCCCACTAAATCTGACCTTGCAAATCCGATTATGACCTTCAAATTCTGATTAAATAATGTTTCGAGCAATTTTCGGCAGAAAAGCGTGATTTTGGGACCAAAATAAAGCGGTTTTTCAATTTGGGTAATTTTTTTGTCAATTGCATTAATCATTTGGATTTACAATTGGATGAATTATATGGACCTTTCTGCACAAGACTATCATATTACAAACGCGAGGAAAGTAATTACAAGGTGAAAAAAATAATTTATTGAAAAAAATGTCGAAGTCCTAAATGTCACTCAAAAATATCTCCGCGCACTTAAAAAAAATTGTATTGTAGCTGTAATATCGGTTTGATTTTATCTTTTAAGGTTTCTTCTTGTAGCCAAAACAATTCTCTAGCTTCCGAAAAAAGAACACTCTACATTTGATTGATATTAATATAACAACAGCAACTTTACCGCGGGTATAGCTTTATTTTTCAGTTTCAAGCTGGCTTACGCCGAACGTCAAACCAACTCGATTTTATAGTGTTCAAGAAATGATATTTATGTCGAATGCCTGATTTAAATGCGTGAAATAGTTGCAGTTATCGATCCTATTTGAAATTTCAAACATTGATGTATTCAACGTGAAAATAACGTGAATTAAAAACCCACAATTTTGAGGAGTAATTTTTTTTTCAATTGCTCACAATCTGTTCAAAACAGAGCTTCAACATTGTTTTCACATTTGAATACTGTATTCAAAGTCTATAGCACAGCACAGGAAGATTTTTATAGCCGTGCTCTGCAAAAAATATCAAATAATAATTATTATAATTTCAAGTTCACTAGCAGTCAAAAAAATCGCATCTCACTTACCATCCGTACTTAAAGCTTATTTGGTCCAATGTTAGCTTCGTTAAAAACTCGTCTATTGATTTCCAAACAATAAATCGATAGTTACTTCGAATACCTACCGATATCTATACTCATCCAAAATAATAGCAAAGTTATTTAGCACCTAAAGGTACTATAAATTCATAAGTTTATAAAAATAACAGATCATCCTCAGGTCATACTCAACAAAGTTGGGTAGATTCTCACCTGTTGTGCCCCTACAGCACTTACACATCTGCGAACAAGACAAGGAAGATCGCCTGCATCTACATTTTAGACCGCAGTTCTTCTTGCAGTTGCAAGACACTATCTTCAATAGTCTCCGCGGAGCTGGAGGAAAATGCGTCTTGACGGAGACCAACAGCTACTCGTACACGTGGGTGCTCCCGCGTAGCCCACCGTGTTGTTTGTTCATACCTAGAGTACCTTAGCTATTCTCTAGCGAAAATCTGAAGTTAATCCGAGGTCTAGGAGCCGCGATATTGCATGGAATGACAGACATACAGACGGACGGACGGACGAACGAATAATAAAATAAAATATCTTTGTCGGTTGTACATCTAGAGTCCTTAAGCTATCATCTAGCAAAAACCTGAGCGCAATCCGAAGTTTAGTAGCTGCGATATTGCCGAAGACTGCAGACGGCAATAACAAGAACAAACTACTAAAAACATGATGCACAAAGAGGAAAATTGAGAAACTGTAGTACCTTCTCATATCACCAGACCAGACTTAGTGAGTATGATACCATACATATTGAACGTAGGATCAATTATTACAGATCAAAGTCAAGGTTAATGTTGATAAAATTGAAGCGATTTTCCCGATATAATGCGTTGGACGTGAGTTCATAGAATCCTTATTGGAATTGCTGGACAATTTGCAATAAAGTTAAAAGATACGTCATTTTGAAGCTAAAACCATAGGGAATCTACTGCATATAATTATACCAAGTGATATCTAGTGGTCGATGCAAAAGTAAAATGTTAACTGTAGCATAAGAAAAAAACACGTGAAAAAGTGTCACTATTGAGAATTCAAGTCTGTTAGTGTCAAATTTTCGACGAAAACTATTCCATATCATCCACTTTGATTGATCATCTTTCATTCAAGATCAAGAAAAGAGAAATCGATTAGGTGGTTGAGAACTAGGAGCATTTTTAAGCGGAAAGTGCACTTTGAGGTGTCTTCATCTTTGCCTGTCAAAAAAACAGTGACGCACACGGGGGAAAGTTGGGGACTTTTTATATGTTATATAGAAAAGTATTGTGAACCCAAAACTCAAGAGATTGACGGTGTTTTAATTTGTTTCATGTTTTGCCGTTTTTTTGACTAAAAAGCCTGGGCTATGAGGACAGTTCAGGCTTAGAATGATTTTTATTGGCAGATAAGGGTATATATAATCTTATAAATTGAGGATAAGAACTTCAACAGTCTCTAGCTCAGTTTACAATTACGTGTAATATAAAATTATTAATATTAATGCATTTTCTCGATTCGTCTCTCCTTCTCTACAGTTGGGTAGTTTCTACAGGTAGATGAAGGGCGAAGAAATGAGGGTATATTCATTATCTACTCACAAGTAATATAGAAAGTGAAATATAAGTACATTACATATTTTCTGTGTATGCATGAGTGAGCAAAGATAGGGATAGGAACCAATTTTTTCGAGTCATTCCAAATTCACCCTGTGTGTGCTCTGGCGCCGATATCGAAACAAAGTAGCCCCTAGTTGGCCTTATAGCTAGCGGTCGAAACACATAAGACAATCATTAGTTACATATCAGCACACAAGATCTAAGTAGAATTCCACGCAAACGGACACACGAATTGATTTATTATTTAGTAACTCATTTTTAATATTATTTGACATAAAACGCGACATTATGCCCAAGCAAACAAAGCCCTGTCTTAATGTGTACGGCGGTATAGATTGTGTGCATGCAGTGATACCATCGCAAGGTGGACGAACCGAAAGGGGTGGGTTGACTGGGTTGCTTTCTCTCCCCATCATTCCCTCCCGCACACTAATATACTTTGGAAGCGCACCATACTAGACATCAGACCCTCCCCGGTAATATCAGAAATTTGGATAAGAATCCGTTTCGTGTGTGTGTGTGTGTGTGTGTGTGTGTGTATGTGTGTCTATCGGACACAATAGCCTAGTTCAGTCCCTTCAGCGTCGCGGCGCTCTTATCAGATAACTGAATAGTTAATAGACGGCTTCCGAGTGATTCTTGACAAAGGGATAACCAAACGCTCGATAATTGCTCTTTTGTGGCGCAGAGTGTTTGGTAAAAAACAGAAGGAGAACGTCTTGCGTATTATATTGGTATATAAAAAATGCGATTCCAACTGTTTGCAACTTGAACGAGCAATAAAACGCTTCCTTCACAATTAACGAATCGTTGAAGGCAACATTTAAGGGTCGTCTGGAACAGCGAAGGGTACAAATTAAGAAAGTCGAAAATGATATTAGTTACAGTCGTAAAATGACGGAGGAGAGACGTCACGCACCTGTTGAACCACAAGCCGATATCATGGTGCGGCTAATTGCTCTCCCGCATCTAAGATCGTTACGAGTTTTTCATTTCGCATCAGCAGCCAGGAAACGACATACGATTGTTTCCTATACTTATACCCTTCTGAAATGAGTTGGGTATAATTGTCGCGAGCCAATGTATATGGAACTGACGTTGGCACAGCGCGCGGTTATTGCTTGTTTGACCTGTATGTCATTTCAGCCTTATAAAAGATTCATGTACCTTGAGGCCGGTGGCATATCGTAGATATCTTTTTCTGCGCAATTATGTGTCCCACGCATACTTTTTCTGCTGTACGATTAAATATGCCTGTACATTACCGGTGGGATTTATCGTTTTTGAAAATCTCACATGTCGGAGTTTGACGCCGAAGAAACGACACGCACAACGTGATTGTCTTTCGGTATCTGTCTATATTCATGTCGTTTGTACGATGCGGGTCGATTTCTGGAGTTCTATTTACAAACGGAGTTTCGAAAAAAATATACCAGTATGGTGAAATACACATGGGCATTGGCACTGGGCATCTGCTTACCAAATTTTATTTTTTTCTGAATTGTGACTACAAAGCGTGGAAAAAATGGAGAGGCATTATCTTGAAGCATTTATGGTGGTCAACCAGGTTCATCCATGATTGAATTTTCGCTTGTGTTGCAGTAAAAATCAACATTACAAAACGAGTCACTTGGCTATAACATTCACCTCCGGTTCCACCAAACTTTTATCAACGAATCAAATTTATCACTCTCATAGTAACTAAGCAACTGACCATGCTATTGGTTGGTGCATAGCAAATATCAGAGTAATAGATTTAAACCGCTCATAAAACTTTTGTAGAACCGAAGGTGAGTCCTAAATGTTGTCAAAAACCAATTAGGTACAGTTTACGCGAATATACCAGTGGGATGTTGACCCGTATAGCCCAACCGTCCTTTATAAAGGACAGTAAAAGTATTTTTTACAATAATCAACTGCTATTACAAGTATAAACAGATAAAGTCACTACATACCAAACTTCAAGTATTGAGAGCCCATTTATATCACTAGTTCGTTATAATTACTGAATTTGCTTGTGTGGTGCCCGTTTGTTTGTTGTTGACTTTCACAATGAATAACCAGAGGTTGGTATATTTCACTGTTATTAACAGTTTATGATCGATTTTTTTTTAATTTGGATACTGCAAAGATAAAGTAACTTAGTCAAGCGGTACACCAGGATTATTAAAAAAAAGTGGCATTTGATGATACAAGCAAGCCACTTTGCATATTTGTTGTCTACTCATTAGAAAAATTTGACCCGCAGTTCCTAAAAATTCATCCCTTAGGACTCGAGATTTGGGGAGGGGGAGGGAATACTATAAAAAAATACCAAACTTTTTCATCCAAACCTGCTGAGGCGTGTTTGGTGTCAAAACTATATAACTCAGACCTCCTCGATACAATGACAATGTCAAAACTCTCGTGCGGTCACCGGAAGTTGAGTTAAATCGTCATCTTTGAAAATTAGAGCTGAAGGTCAAAATTACAAAGTAAGCGTCAATTACCCATATGTTGGGTATCGATTCTTAGGTTTTCGGGGCCGCTGAAGACGTATGAAATGAAACAAAAACGATTGGGTACACCGTTCGCTCATATGGTCTACCCATGGGCCCAGAAGTCAGGCAAGCGAGAAAAATCCTACAAATTTTCGAAAATGGAAGTGAAATAATAATGTGAAATAGCTCCAGTCTGTACTTGGTGATGATGCTGTATCAGCTGTCCTATGTGAGATTCATGATATTCACCTGTGAGCTGTCAAAAATCCAAAATGGCGCCCATTTAAAACACTCAGGGGAATAATTTATCGTGATTTTCTTTAGAAAGCTCCTACGTGTCAGTAGCTAAGCACATGTTGTTCATCAGTGAACAACGACTAAGAAAGGTCCTTACACTATTGGTGGTATCTTGCATCGTTTAAAAGATATCCGTCGCGAAACTGTTTCGGAACCGTTTTTGGACAATAGATTGAATACTTGAATAGGAGGAAAAACTTTGCATGTAGAATTGAAATAACCGACCCAAAGATATTTGCTTTGTTTTATGTAGTCATGTTTTATGGCTTAGATTGCGTGATCTGTCATTCCTGGTATATGGAGGGTCATAAATCCAAGATGTCCGCCGCTGTAGGGTTATTCAGAAAATTTCATGCAAACTGTGTCCAAAAGCGGAGAGGGGGGCGGAAAAACTCAAAACATGGAAGGTCTACAAACGATAGGTTGATGCATTTGATCCAAAGTGCAAAATATCGAAAATGCAAAAGATCCAAAACGCAAAATATCTAAATTAAGTACAAAAAATTCGAAGTACAAAAATCGACAGTACAAAAGAGCTGAAAATCGAAAGATCTATAGCACAACTCGTACAATGTAGAAAATTCCAAAAATATAAATGGTTTTGAGTTTAGGTACTCCCTTTTCTTCAAATCCACCAATGAGAAAGTTGCTTTTTTTTGACTCACCAGTCGAGGAGCTGGCTTTTGACTCAAGTTGCCTCCTCACCAAACCTATCAAAAGAAGTTGGTTTTTGACTCAGATTCCTCCTTTCCAGAACCACCAGATAAAAATTTCTCAATGATTCAGGTTTCCTTCATCTTTTCAGACCCTCCAGATATGTCTAGATTCTAGAGTCGTCGACTAAGTCTTGCTTAGTAAGTTTGAACAAAAAGAGTAAACTCGAGTCAAAAAGCAGCTTCTTATCTGGTGGACTTAGCACAAATGGAGGAAACTCAAGTCAAGAAGCATTTCCTGATCCAGTGGATCTGAAAAGAAGGAGGAAACTTGTGACCCTTTCTATTTTCGGTGGTTTGTATTTATAGTTTGGACCTACTGTATATTAGACATACTAGATTTACATCTTAGGTACTGTAACCTTTTGTATTTTAAATATTTCGCGTTTTGGATCAAATTTTCTTAGATTTTTTGTAATTGGATATTTTTTCCGCCACTCTATTTCCTCCTGTTTTCTGCAACAGTGCAACATTATTGAATAAAACGGTGGCAGAGCGAAAGATTTTTTTTATTAGTTTTTATCATGTAGGTGTAATTTTTCAATTAAAATTTCACGTAAGTACATTTTTACTTTAGATAGGTAGGTAGGTAGTTGGTATATCTCTCAAATTATTGAAAAAATAAAAAGTGAGGAACTCTTTAGAAATATACAAGTAATGTACAGGTGCGGTAGATAATTATTATTTATCGAAATCCAACAATAAAGTTGGTATGAGATTTTTAAACTTACAGAGGCGGACATCTTGGATTTATGACCCTTTATACATAGACCAGGAATGACAGATCACGCAATCTAAACTATAAAACATGACTTCATGTAACAAAATAAATATCTCTAGGTCGGTTATTTCAATTCTACATGCATAGTTTTTCTTACTATTCAAGTATTCAATCTATTGTCTAAAAACGGTTTCGAAACAGTTTCGCGGCGGATATCTTTTAAACGATGCAAGATACCACCAATAGTGTAAGGACCTTTCTTAGTCGTTGTTCACTGATGAACAACATGTGCTTAGCTAGTGACACGTAGGAGCTTTCTGAAGAAAATCACGATAAATTATTCCCGTGAGTGTTTTAAATGGGCGCCATTTTGGATTTTTGACAGCTCACAGGTGGACATCATGAATCTCACATAGAACAGCTAATACAGCATCTTCACCAAGTACAGACTGGAGCTATTTCACATTATTATTTCACTTCTATTTTCGAAAATTTGTAGGATTTTTCTCGCTTGCCTGACTTCTGGGCCCATGGGTAGACCATATGGGCGAACGGTGTACCCAATGGTTTTTGTTTCATTTCATACGTCTTCAGCGACCCCGAAAACCTAAGAATCGATACCCAACATATGGGTAATTAACGCTCACTTTGTAATTTTGACCTTCAGCTCTAATTTTCAAACATGACGACTTAACTCGACTTCCGGTGACCGCACGAGAGTTTTGACATTGTCATTGTATCGAGGAGGTCTGAGTTATATAGTTTTGACACCAAACACGCATCAGCAGGTTTGGATGAAAAAGTTTAGTATTTTTTGAAGTATTCCCTCCCCCTCCCCAAATCTCGGGTCCTAAGGGATGAATTTTTAGGAACTGCGGGTCAAATTTTTCTAATGGGTTTAGACAACAAATATGCGAAGTGGCTTGCTTGTATCATCAAATGCCACTTTTTTTTGCGTACCGCTAGCACTAACCAAAACTTGAATTTTTTTCAAACCGTTCTATGCGAAAAAAACGGTGTCCTTTATAAAGGACGGTAGGTCTATCCACTACTATCAACTATTATGATGTCGTTCTTATTTCACTTATCTGAAAAGACCCCATACCATAGCACAGTTACTGAAAGAAATCGAGAAGGATGTATTGAAGATATTTCAGGAGAAATAGCAATTCTTTTTCCGAAAATACAAACGATGAGTACGATACGGATGAAGATTCAGCAGATGAAAATTGTATTGAACCAAACAATTTGCCAGAAGCGCAACGCAGAGCCGAATTTGGGCTACATGTTTTGGATTGGGGCTTTGCGCCTAAGCATTATTGTCTATTTTGACCTTCGTACCAAGCAAACATCTGGGACTTGGATCATCGGTAGTAGGTACCTACTACAAAGTGCAGATATTCTACAAATGTTTCCATACGGCTTATTTCATTTTTATTTCGATATTGTCTCACCTAACTCTCTTCCCTCATAGAATTGAAATTGCGCAACATAAAAGATACTGGTACAAAATCGGAAAACTGGATTTTAGAGTCGAAATCATCCAAAGCGCATCCATAGTGAAGGAAAGGGGTTATTATGAAGATGCTCTGGTTGATGATGAAACCGTAATGGTGTAGCTTCCAATGGTCTGAAAAATTTTCCAGTGAAGAAAAATAAAAAGGTTCTCGTAATCAGAAGAAAAAACACATCCACGTAGATCAACCGCTACCGATATAATCATACTCCGTGAATATGGGCGGTGTAGATCGTGATGATCAAAATCAAGGCTAATACAGAGTTTCAGTCAAAGGGAAAAATAGTATTCTCCACCACCATTTGCTCACTGCATTGATATGATAAAGTATGCAAAAATCTTGGCGACTACATAATATAAAAATAATGGCGGAAACCTCGACCAAATGGAGTTCCAAAGATCTATGTGTACAAAGCTACTGGAAACATAGCAATAAAATGACAAAAAAGAAGACCTCCGAAACCACCCAGAAATTTGCACGAGTTTTTTCGCTACGACCAAGTAGACCACATGTAGTTCTATACTTCGAAAATCACCGGCGATGTCAGGTATGCCATAAAAAAGGCAATTTTATGTGCAAAAAATGTTATGTCGACTTCCATTTGAAGGATTGTTTCATTTTTTACCTCACTCAAAATTTATGTATGATTGCAAATTGTATGTCTTGTGTTTGTTTGTTTAGGTTTTCCTTAAATGATTGATATTCCTTGATGTTTTTTGTTTTATATTGATAATTTCATGTTTTTTTAAGTGCAATGGAACATTTTTCAGTCGTTTTGATGTTATCAAATACTTCATATTTCATAGTAGTGCATAGCCCTACCGTCCTTTTAAAAAGACAGCATTTTTCAACTAATTACATTACTCAAAGAATTTTTTCTCATTTTCCTGTAATTCCACTGTGCTTAAAAACCAGAATTTCAAGAGAAATTTTCGCTTGCGTTTTTTTTTTATTTCGGACCATATAGTTTAAAAAATAGCGGACACGGACTCTAGTACTCCAGCATGCTGTAAGGAAATAATCTATTATCCTTTCCTTCTGCCTATTTTACCCTTACGGGTGTGAGGCGAAATAATATATTAACATAAACATAAAGAAGTGAAACTTCCATCCTCATACTGATATATTTTTTTGGAACCTCTAATACCGAGTTTACTATTGAATTGAATAAGGCAAATTATAATAGGTAAGTATCCATTTGAGATAGTTCAAATTGATGAAAGCAATAATGAATGTTTTTTTTTTGTATAGTGGAGTAAATTTTCAATCATTTCTGAAAGAATAAAATTTGGTGTTAAATTTCAAGACAAAGGTTGAGGATCCTTGTATCTTTCAAACCACTATAATGAGCCTCTTACAACATACTGAAACCAATGTCCGCCAATATTGATTCACCTTGATATAATATAACGTTTCCAAATCAGTGCCCTTTACTTTATGTATAATTGTATGATGTAGGTATTAGCCTCGCTATAGTCGTAAGCAACAAAGCAACATCAAGAGCTCTCCCTTTATCCGTCGAGTCAAATATACTTTTTTTTTTTTTCTTGATCGGTGTCATTACTGTAAATATCGGGATTGGACATCTATCGAAGTCATTACAATCAGAATAATTACCCCTAAGAATGTACACAGCTTGATGATATTTACCTGAGATCTAAACCATACATAGATTGGATCAGTTTTTGTTATTTTTGCTTTTCATTCTTTTTTATTTTTTGTTCCGTTGACGATATTATTCAGATGGCGATCGATTACTACTGAGACAAACAATAGTATTTTATGTTACTAGCGCCGAAAACCGGGCATAGCATAACGAACGTGAATGCAGCTCGAGGCCCTAGGCCGAGAGCTGCATGTAAGAGAGTTATGCTATGCCGTTTTCAGCGCGAGTAGCATACATCGTTTTTCGTGCTGCTTTTAATAAAATTACAAATAAATAAGATCATATCGCAATAATCATTTCAAGTTGGTACTTCTGCCATTCATCACCAAGGCACGAGGCATATACCTACTAGATGCAGATTTTTGTGTCAAATGTCGATTTGAAAAATTGCGTCCTATGTTTGAATTTTCTTGCTTAAAACCGCCCTCCCCCTCCCCAATTAGAAGGGCCATCTCCAAAGAATCCCGAAATCACTGAGCTCTAGTGTCTTGTGTGACGACGAAACACAGGAAATGGGATAAATTAATCACTTTTAAACCTTCGCGCCACAAAACGTCAAAAATCATTCTGCAGTTGTACCAACAGATATTAGAAAAATGACCCTAAATTGTCAATTTTTAAAGTAATTATTGATAATTTTAACTGATTTAAACCGAAAATTTCAAGCTATAACATTGGAAACGTGATCTCTCTTGAATTGTGAATGATTTTGCGAGGTTAGTTTATTTTTTACGTGTACTTTTTACTTTGCCGCTCTAGATCTTTTTCTGAATATTACAGTGCAGGACACCGAGCGTATATTGTCATTTTCGGTTATGGCAGCACGAAAAATATTTTGTATACGTATTTTCAGGCAAGGTCTCCTACATCGGGTGTCAACAGACATAATATGACTAAACTCTTACATTTTTTGCTTGTTCAACTTGAGCATTTGCAAATAAAAAGGGAGGATTATTTTCGGATAATAGACAATTTGCGATTTACACTAGAAGCCCCCGCTAAAAAAAATTTTAGCAGTAGGTTTGACTTATATAATGATGAATAATTCATTTTTTTGAAGAAAGCATTGGACGGAACGATTTCTAAAAGAACAACTTCTAGAACCCGAAACGGAATCACTCCATTGTGGAAATACAATCTCAAGCCAGGAATAACTGGCAGGTATTTATTTTGGCTGTTGGGAGTGGTCTTCCGAGTTTGTTGTGATCAAGTTATACTTTTGTATTTATTTGAACTGGTCCTGGCTGAAACGATGGGTTAGAGGTCAGGTCGCCCTCTCTTGGCGTGACCCTGACTTACTGAGGAAAGTGACACCTTCCAGGGCACGCGAATGTGTTCATCAAATAATGATCATTCTTTCACAGTAATATGCGTAGGTATTAAGTACCGCTTTACTTTGTATACGTCTTCAGAACGTTGCTATCAGAGCTTGAATGAAACATTAATCTTCTAACTAGGTACGGTTTTGAATTATGAGTAGCGATAAAAAAACGTTCCCTAATTTTTGTTTGCTCAAAGATAATTTTTTGACAATAATATGATGCTTTCCTATTATTCAGAATAAAAACTGAACGTTGTAACGCTACCCTAACGCCGCCACTGGAAGAGGTCGACAACAGCGCCCTCTAGGTAGTAAGAAGATGGCCGCAGGGAACGCCACATCTCGCTCTCGGCCGTTCTGAGTAAAATTCGTAAAATTACAATAAAATACAAAGTCTCAGTTTTGTCGTAATAGGGAATAAACCCTTCTTCACATCGTACACCCGTGTGCTCTTTTATTTATGTAGTCCGTCGTGTTACATAAATTGGCGCCCGACTCGAGGCCGAATCCAAGTTTCGCGAGTATCGAAATCGAAAGTTCGGTTTTCCGTGAAAAAGCCCGTCCGCCGCGTGTGCGATTTTGGTTCATTTCACGTGCTTTGCTTTGTGCCATTTGTGCCCGTTGACGTTTTACGTCCAGTTTTCCGGTTCGGAAATTTCAGGTTTGTGCCAGTCCGCTAACGGTTTTTCACCGCGACGGTTTTTTTTCGCCAGTTTGAATTCAAATCCGTCAGGAGTTGGCGACCCTGCTCATTGACGCATAGTTGACATTTGTCTTTGACGTGTGTCAAGCGTCCGATTTGACGTTAACGGTTTGTTTTTGTTTACGTCCGTGCAAGAGATTTTGCATCCGTTTTGACGAGTTATCGTCCAATCTGCGCTACTACGCCAGTGTTTCAACGTGTGTTTCGACGTGTGTACACGTCCGTTCTGCGATTCCAACGCCAGTTCCGACGTGCCTGACTTCTTCACGAGATGCCTCGCCATCGCCGAGAATCATCGCCACCAACGGAGCCCGGCCAAAGGGGAAACATCGTAATGACCCCTGAGCAATTTGCAACTTTAATTGCTTCAATACAGGGTGCCGCTCAACAAAATCAAGGTACATCGCCAATCACAGTTGCGCCGGAGAGTGGCAACTTTTCGAGGTGTAACTCCCGGTTTTCTGGAAGCAATGACGAAGACGTTGAGGCTTTCATCGACAGCATCACAGTGTACAAGGACTGTTTGAGCATAACGGATGAGCACGCTTTAAAGGGTCTACCCATGCTGTTGGACAAAGTTGCTGCCACCTGGTTCCAGGGTACCCGAGATTCGTTTCAAACGTGGAACGATGCCATCGAGGGACTACGCCATACGTTTGGTAAACGACTTCCTCCTTACAAAATTTTCAAGCAATTGTTCACTCATGAGCAAGGTGAAAAAGAGAACACCGATCTGTTCGTAAGTAATGCTCGAGCCCTTCTGGCTCAGTTACCGTCTACACCACCGCTGCATGAAACACATAAACTTGACATGATTTACAGTTTGTTAAATCATCGCATTCGAAAGTTTCTTCCACGAGATCAGGTCACAGACTTCAATTGTCTCATTGCGAAAGCACGTGCAATCGAAGCCAATTTTGAAGAAACAAAAAAGAAACACGAAACTGTAGAAAATCATTCTACCAAGCCTAAATTAAGGCTACGTTGCGAATTTTGTAATAATTTCGGTCACGATAAGAGTAACTGCCGCAAATTTGCTTCCCAGAAAAAGGACAACAACATCCAACCGGATGTCAGTGGAGCACGTGTTCCAATACTTCCAAAGGCTGAACAGAGACCGGCGACCACGCCCCTTGTGTGTTTTGGGTGCGGAATGCAAGGCTACATTCGCTCGCAGTGTCCCAAATGCCGCCCGTCTGCTGCCGCCAGTTCGTTGGAAATTTTGGCTGCTGATTCTGAGGATGCATCTCCCTCAAGTCGCCCACTGGTGTGTGTCACGATCCTTGGCAAAACTGGACTTGCCTATGCTGACACCGCTGCCAAAGCCACCATTGCTGGCCACAAGCTCTACCAGCATCTGCTCAGCAAAAGCTGCCCGTTCGAAGTCCGCGAAATGGACATCATTCTTGCTGATGGCAAGAAACGGAAGAAAATTACCCATCACTTCAAGACGGAAGTGCAAATAAACGGTCGTATAATTCCTACTATTTTTATTGCAATGCCTGACGATACCGATTCCAAAACTTTGCTCGGAATTGATTTTCTTGCTCAAGCCAAAATAGTAGTGGACGTGTCTAATATGAGGTACCATTTCACAGACAGTCCCCAAGTTCAATACGCTTTCAGCCGTGAGCCTGAACCATCCGGTTCAACCGGCTTGTCTACACAGGCTGCCGCTGCAATTGACGTCACGCTACGTCCAGATGAGGGTGGTTCACTTCTCGAGGAGGAACGTGTCCTTGTCGACGGGCTTCTGCAAAGAAATGTTGAGGTTTTTCTACCCAAGGCTGTCGCTACGCCGTTTGCAGAACACGAAATTCGTCTGACAGACGATAAGCCGATTTTTCTCACTCCGTATCGACTCTCGCCGCCCAAGCGAGCTCTTCTTGAGGAAGCTGTGGACTCTCTACTCGAACAGGGTATCATCGAGGAGTGTGAAGCATCGCCTTATGCTTCACCAGCGATCCTCGTACCGAAAAGGGAAGGAAACATGCGGTTATGTGTCGATTATAGACAGCTAAATGCGGTAACTGTTCCAGATCGTTACCCAATGCCACGTGTAGACGATCTACTTCATGCTGCAGGCCCAGCAGCAGTCATGTCTACTCTCGACTTGCAATCGGGATACCATCAAGTCAGCGTCAAGGAGTCGGACCGTGATAAAACCAGTTTTATCACTCCATTTGGTTTATTTCGCTTTCGGCGCATGGCATTTGGACTACGGAATGCTCCTGCAACTTTCCAGAGGCTAATCGACAGGCTGCGCTTCGGACTCCGTGATGTTGCAGTCCTTGCCTACCTGGACGACTTGATTGTGCTGAGTTCAACATTGGAACAACACTTGCAGGATCTACAGAAGGTCTTTGACCGACTGCAACATTTTGGGTTAACCGTAAACCGTAAGAAATGCTTTTTCAATTGTACTTCTGTGCGATATCTTGGCCACATCATTTCGCCTAACGGTTTGAGTCCCGATCCTACTAAGGTAGATGCTGTAAAACAAAGGAAACCCCCTACCAATGTCAAACAATTGTTGTCATTTTTACAATTGTGTAGTTGGTTTCGCCGCTACATCCCGAATTTTGCTTTAATTGCTAAGCCTTTACATGCGCTTACTCGAAAAAATGCGAAGTGGGTATGGGAAGCTGAACAAATGTCAGCTTTTAATGATTTGAAAGAACTGCTCATTACTGCTCCAATCCTTCGCCAAGCAGATCCAAAACTGCCATTCGTTTTGAGAGCTGATGCCAGCTCTTACGCCATCGGTGCATGCTTACTCCAGGGGGAGGGTGCCGATGAACGTCCGGTGGAGTACATCAGTCGATTGCTGACCCCACCAGAACGTAACTACTCGACAACGGAGCGCGAGGCTCTCGCGGTAGTATACGCAGTGGAAAAATTCCGTGGTTACCTGGAAGGACAGGAAGTCACTGTAGCCACCGACCACCAACCTTTGAAATGGCTCATGTCGCTCCGTACACCCAGCGGACGACTTGCAAGATGGGCATTGCGTCTCCAAGCGTTCAATCTGCAAATTGAACATATCCCAGGCCGTTGTAATGTCGTCGCTGACGCCCTGTCACGACCGCCTGCTGAGGTGCATAAAGATTTGCGTGGTATCGTTGCTAATGACAATTTTGTTCCAGAAATAACCCCACACCTACGAAACGTAGCAGACATTCTTTGTCAAGCTAGGGAAACTGGTGAACGACGCCAAGATGCTTCGAAAGTTCAAGCCGACAAAAAGCGACGCGACTCCAGCCCTTTTAAGCCTGGAGATGAAGTCCTGGTGAACGTTCACGCCCTCAGTAAGGCCTCCAAGGGCTTTACTTCCAAGCTTGCACCACGTCGAGATGGTCCGTACATCATTGGAACCAGGGTGTCTCCAACAACGTACACAGTTTTTGCACCTTCCAACCCGGACCTTTGCCTAGGCAAATATCACATCTCGGCTCTTACCAAATTCCATGGAGATCAAGAGGCTGTGGAACCACTCCTGCCACTGCGAAAACGAGGTCGTCCGAAGAAAAAAGAAAACTCAGTTGCAGACGGAACCACGGACAACACACCCGACGAAAACGTCGATGTCATGGAGGAGGAGGTACCATCATCTCCCAAGATACACGGAGCGCGTACCCGACGCGCTGTTACGGTACCTCTGAGGTACCGCTAATCGTTCAATTTTGTTGGATTTCTACGGTGGATGCAACATAACCTCATGCTGTCCCATCCACCTACAAAATCCAAAGGGGGAGTGTAACGCTACCCTAACGCCGCCACTGGAAGAGGTCGACAACAGCGCCCTCTAGGTAGTAAGAAGATGGCCGCAGGGAACGCCACATCTCGCTCTCGGCCGTTCTGAGTAAAATTCGTAAAATTACAATAAAATACAAAGTCTCAGTTTTGTCGTAATAGGGAATAAACCCTTCTTCACATCGTACACCCGTGTGCTCTTTTATTTATGTAGTCCGTCGTGTTACAACGTTCATTTTTCAACCAGCAAGTCTTTCGAAGCAACGCTGAAGCTAATCGAAGGCTTTTCAATTTCCGTTTATCGAACGATTGATTTTTGAGAATAATAACGCTCACTTTGTACATCTTGGGAATGTTTCTATCAAAATTGAAATAAAATGTTCATTTTCTAATCGGACACGTTTTTGTATCTCAAGTTGTCGTTGTCGTTGTCGTTGCTCAAGCTCCGTTTACTCAATGGTAATTTCTTACAATAATGTCTTCACTATAACCCTCTACTTTGGACGTCTTGGGAACGTTTCCGTCGAAAATTAAATCACTGAACGTTCGTTTTTCAACAAAAATCCTTAGTTTCACTACCACTAATGCAAATTAAAGGTTCATCAAGCACAGTCGTATTATAAGTTGCCAATCCAACCTGAAAAAACGTTGAAATAAAAATGTCGAACGTTTATAACGGTGTTTTGGCGACCTTCATAAAACTACGGGAGGTACCTAGTTTGATTAATTACGATAGGAGGTAGAATTATCAGGTAGAATAAGTTGATTTATCCATGTGGTACTATACTTTTTCCTACGCAGGCATGATTTTTATCCTTTTCGGTATGTTTTCTCGCGACAAATGTCGAAATTCCTAACCTCAAAACTCATATTAATCAATGCAAGTGCAACAGGTGATAAAAAATAAACTCTAGTGATGATGATTTATGAGCGCTAATAATGGATGCCAGGTTGCCGCTAATATACATATACAGGCTGTCCCGAAATTAGACCGCAAAATTAGACTAGCTTATTCTAGGTCAAAAAATAGGAAGAAAAATTCCAATAAACATGGCTCGAATAATGCCCCCTAAGAGATCGAGAGCCTCTTAAAGGGAAAAACCTGATGATGGTTTTTTGCAAATTCCTCCGAAACTTGTCAAGATAAAATGACGAAATTTGATTTGATTGCTACATGTTATAAGCCTGAGGTATTTCTGTGGAAAAAGATTTCCACATTTCATCAGGAACGTCCAAAAAAGAGGGACGGGGGATGAATCCAGCTCCATTGTTTTTTTTTGTTCATGATTTTCTCTGAGTTTTGATAAGAAAATCTGGCAAAGCAGAGTTTTTTTTTTGGAAAAAAGTCCTCCTCCTATTTCGATTCGACACACTGTTTTCGAGATAGGTCACTTCAAAGAAAACTTCGTCTGAAGTTCTCGTTAAAATTTTCAAATCCCGAGTGCAAAAATCAGTGCAATAACACCAACTGGTGTTTTCTTAGACCAAAAATAGAAAAGAACGTTTCCATAAAAATGGGTTTAAAATGCTCCCTATAGGGGACCTACAGCCCCTAGATCGCGATTGATTTTATCTCGGCAAGTTACCCTTCCAAGAGTTTTAAGGAGCTCTAGGTTCCCTAGGGACATTCTCAACCCACTTTAATTGGAACATTACTTCTTGTTATCAGTCCAAGAAAACACAGTTGATGTTAGTGCTCTGATTTCTGTAGTTTTATAGATTTAGGAATTTCAGGAGATTTTCAGGAGAATTTCAGGTAAAGTTTACTTCAAAGTGGTTTATCTCGAATAGCGGTCAGACCAAATTTCGGGATACCTGTATGTTTTTCTCGTCCTAACATAATTTTCCGTGGGCTTCTGAATTTCTGTTTCCTTGTTGCTCCCTTTCGCTAGTTGCTTTCTGCTTTCTTGTTGCTCACTTCCCATAGATGCTTTCTTTCCTAGTTGCTCCCTTCCCTTAGTCGCCCTTTTCTCTTGGTTGCTTCCTTCCCCCTGGTTGCTCTCTTTTCCTAGTTGCTCTCTCTCTCTCCTTAGTTGCTCTTTTCTCCTGGTTGCTCCATCTTCCTACTTGATTCTTTCCCCTACTTGCTCCCTTCCCCCATTTACTAATACTTTTCGTGTTTGCCTCCAGTTTCTCACCCGCCTAGCACCCCGATTCGCTCCGTGGCCCTGTATTTTGTATATTGTCTAGTAACTTTTATACACTTTTGTGGCTTTTGCTGTTCTCTGTGCATTTTCAGTTGAATTTTCATTTATTGTCCAAATGTGTATTTAGCCGTTTTTTGTCTTATTCTGATTTCTCACCCGCCCAGCACCTCAATTCGCTCCGTGTCCCCGTTACTTATTTGGGGGAAAACTAAGAACTTAGTGAATCGTACGCAATTTTTATTCCAGATCTCTCCCTCCTAGACACTTCTGAGTGGTTTGTGATTTTGTTCGACAAGATTTGAGAGATGAAATTAACGTGAAGAAGGGACCCAGTAATTCAAAAAGTGAATGTGATTTTTTTCTAGAGTGCTTTCTAAAGGAGTTACAGACCCTTAAATGTGCAAAGTGAAACAGCTTTTTTATTTATCTGCCCAAGACAAGATAGGATAAAAAATAATGAGCTTCAAATTTGGCACAGGATAGTTTCTTCACAATGTGAATATACGTGCAAAATTTCAAACAAATTTAATCAGTGGTGGCGGAGTTGAAGAGGTTTGGGTTAGGTTAGGTTCAGCTGCCAGACAAAAATTACTCATGTTACGTCGGTAAGGCCTTAACTATTATAAAATCAGTCCATCTCCTCACCTTGCGCTATGTCTAATAGGAAGCCTCGCCCAAAAAAAGTCTTCGCAGCAATAAAACATTTTGGTACATTTTTCCAGATTTAGAAATTAGGGGTGAATAGTTTCATCTCCATGATACCTATTTTACGATTTTACGTTGATACCATTGTACCGTTGAGGGCGGTCTTAGCTCCATAACTCGGCTAGCCTTAACGGGTGCCTTGTTTTTTTTTGTAAAGAAAAATATCTTATTAGTTCTGTAAAAGCTCAGCTTCATACGAAAAATGCCTACCTTAGTAGTAATGTAGTGCATCTTGCATAGTAAATATGAGTGGCATGCGCGCACCACTTCTTTACAGTTGTTGGTTGCGTCAGAAAAAAAATCATATCTGAAAAGTCCTAGATCAAGGGTTTTTTTGTTTCCCACGGGAATTCTTCCATATCTGTAGTGTTTCTTAATAAATATCGAGGTTCTTCTGTCTACACTACTTTATAAAGGCGTTGTCTACTTTTTTGACCAATATATATTTCGAGCTAGCGCTCATCATCAGGGTTTTTTTTGCTACAAATAAATATATAAATGGTATGAACATACAGAAACCAAAATTCAAAATAACTCACTTCTTAGATTTTTGAAAAAAGTTTTATGTCAGGATGGAAAATTGTCAGTTTGAATTTTGATAATTGTTGACAATAATTGATTAGATACTAAATATTGAATAAAGGTGTTCAGGTGAAGGTAGATAGTGAAAAAGAAAAAAATTGAATAAACTTAAGTGCCACCTGAAAAAAAGGGGGAACAGACTAACCGGCTACTTGAGAGAGACACAAACACACACCAACAGAACCAAGGAACAACACTCAAACAAACATCAAGTGAACTGTTTGAAGAAGTCATTCCCTGCCTCAATCAGAATGTCGAAAGTGTCTCTCCCCTGTAGCAACTCAGTCTTTTCGTTCAAGGTGTTTTGTTCACTGTTTTTAAATGATTTTGAAATTTTAAGTGATTCTTTTTGAAAACAAAAATTTGTCTCGCTGACTGAAAATCATGATGCATTCATAGCCAATAAAAATGTTTATGAACTGAATGAATGAAGGATAAATTATTGTTTCTCAATCGCTTTTACACTGTGACAAAGGTCTGGATATGTACTTAAAAAAAATCAAGCACATAGCTTCATTGGATCAAAAGATATGATGATGGAAAGGCTGGTATCTATGCGTTTTCTCTATTTCAGATGAGTTTCGCGAGTTGTGCATTCTTCATTGCTGTCAAAGATTGTTTATATTCAACCGATCATCTTCAAACGTCGTCGGTATCAACCTGCAATAGTTAAGATTCGATCAGCGAAAGAATGAACTGGACATACTGAACCGTTCAAAAGATACGGAAGATTTAGGTGAATTTTGCTACGAAACGAGGAACGAAGAACGGGGAAAAAATAGTCACGAAAAAAGGCGGCCACAAATAGCCTCCGACACTACGTCTAGCGAGGCTTAAAAATATCTTCGAATAAAGGCGTGCAAGTGCCCTGAAATGTCAAGTTTCCTTAGTAATTCAGAGCCACATCGAGAGAGGGCGCCCTGACTTCAAGCTCACCGTGCTGGCCATGGCCAGTCTGAGTGAATACAGAAGTAGTATACAGGTGTTCATTTTGCGAGTGCTTCCATAGGGAACTTATAAACTAATAAACGATAAACTAATCGGATTAGACATTTCTCAATTCAACCTCAGAGTCATTTTGGAATGTTACATTTCTGAATAAAGATTTTTTCGCTTACAAAAAGGTGTCACAGGATATAAGCTATTTTTTCACAATTCAGAAAAATTTTGATTCCTTATGAAATTGCTTTGAGGACATAAATAACACTCAAAAACAAATAACACTCAAAAACTTTGAGAACGTCAACATTTTTGAGCATTGGTGACATAAGGATATCTGAGTGCTGCCCATGACGTCGAAACAATGTAAAGAAAAAATCGAAATTTGAGAAACCAACTCGGAAACCAAGATGGCGTCTATTAGGACAATGGAGTTGTGAGTTGTTACTCCGCCATCTTAAAAATTATCAAAAAGGCGTTGCCATATTTGAATTCTCCACGAAAAAGTGACTTAGTAATAGATTGGCTAGGAATGTTCAATTTGATTAGGGAATTGTAAAAAAAGACAAATGAAAATTAGATTTGATTTTCGTTTTCTGCGATATTTTCAAATTTCTTTTCAGATTATTCCATTACCCTTATCCCTCAAGATAGCTCGCTAGTAGAGTGAACTACATGTTTGCTTGGCAAGTGGAGCTCCCGGTAAAACGGTTTTTGCAAGTTTTTTTCTTAAAGTACCAGAAAGAGAGTAACATTCCACCCATCAGGACGACCGCACCATCCTAAGCTGATAGGTATAGCTAAGTTGTCAAATCTCAAGTTTGGCGAGTCACAGTGAAGAACATACCGTGACGTACCATGAAGCGAGCAATTGATAAAGATAAAATTTTTCTTCGGCAGTTTCGGCGGTAACAATGTTCCAAATACAGATGGAAAATAGGTATTTCTGAAATTGAATTGGTTAGTTCAATAGCTATTTTTATATTTTCTCGGAGTAAAATTTTTTGCAAAAAAAAACAAAAATAGCTATTCGACCAGATAATTCAATTTCAAACACCCGTTTACTTCACTTTCTCTTTCAAAGAATTGACAGCAATGGAACTGTAAGAAGAAAAACAACATTTTGGAAGGCCAACCTCAAGTTTTCCAAGAGAAGAGTAATTCTTTCCCTCGACTCAGGAAATCTTTTACACCTGATGGTTATTTCGTGAACAACTGAATTCGTGGCGTTTCTTCGCATATTATAAAATTGATGAGCAGGCAGGCAGGTATAACGTAGCATTCATCCCTTGTGACCAAGACCAAATATGCGACTGCAATAATGTAGGGTAAATAGCGAAGTAAATAGTCACGCATGTGTCCTCGCGTGCTATCACACCCTCTGCCGGTGACATGTCTCTGAAGACCGCCACCTGGAGCGCGTGACAAGAACAACACAAGATTCATAATTCACTTCCATTATGCCACCACCACCATTGTCTTCTGTAAATTACTGACATCCACCCATCATCCCACCTAGACCGTTTTTGTTTCACCTTAATTACTGTTTGTCTAGGAAAACGTTCTAAATGAAAACTGATGTGCTTTCGAGTCACAAACCGCGGCCGAAAGCCATTTAATTTACTTAGGTAGGTAGGTACCGATCCTTATGCAAGCAACATGTGGCTAATGGGAAAATATATGATGCTTTCCTGAAAGTCATGCTGAGCAAGAGGTTTCCGCTTCCGAAGAACTGTGATACGGCTACTTTTTCATGTTTTATACTCACCTATGTCCGTATTCATAGTCAGGTTGTAAGAAGGGCGTGAAATTGAGGTCGAAAATCGCCGAAACACACTCCCGCAGTTCCTTGCGGTAGCTCTTTCCTGTATGTTTGAATCAAATTCTATTCAAATTAACAAAACATTGAAGATTATGCTGAAATAGTTTTCATACGTTTTTTTTTTTTTTGGCAATTTTGGAGTTACAACCCAGTTGAAACCTTCGAAAGTTCGCAAACTTCACCCGTAAGTCGTGATATATATATATATTTTTTTAATCTAGCTGATGCAGTTTACTTTAGCATGAAGACAATTTCTCTGTCCCCAGATAGTTAGGGATGTTTGATATTTAAGGAAATGCGTAGGTTATAGCGCAGGATAGAAAGATATGGAGGTACGCATCCAACGAGTCTCAGGCTTAGGACTGAGAGCCTTGTGATGATGAGTTAGAAGAAAACCATCGGCTTCGATTTAGAGGCAGATAACGAAAGAACTAAATTCTGTCAGATGAGGTGGCGTAGGTGATGAGTAATAAGGTACTGAATTATTCGAAAATTTGCAACTGAAACGCGAAACGTAACGCAATTTTCAGTCCCGCGCCGCTCTGTTGTCGAAATAATTATCTCTTGCGTTTCAAAAACGGAGCAGACGAAATGCCCCCAAAAGAGTGGCGACAATTAGCGAAATCATGTTTTAGTAATTTCTTGTGAAGTTTAAACGAAGTAACAATTGCGGGCGAATACCTACGCGGAATAATAATCATAATAACGTTCCCTGTCTTCACTCTCTTAATTAACGGTCACTTTGCTCCTACCACCGGCGATTAATTTTCATTTAAAACTCATACTCGTACCTGCTCACATAACGCCCCCGGATTAATATTACTCATGCAACATAATTCTTAAATTATTATCGTTATTTCCTTTTATCTTCGAAAACAATTCCGGAATGGCCCAAGTGCTAAACACTACGCTCCATTCCGGTATGTAGGTAGGTATACCTCTTACACATACGCACATTAGTCTAATTAAGTGCAAAATACAAGCGTAGTGTACAAAAATATACGTGAATAGAAGGCGTAAATTATCTTGGCTTAATTAAATATGTAATTTATTCAATTTTTTTTCTGTTACATTTCTCACTTCGTGATGTAATTTAGTGGAGTTTTAAATTTGGACGCGTGCGACAGCTATATGGGGAAGAATTTGTGTGACAGTTTGGAGTGTTTTACGAATGTGTGGCGGCAAATATTTTTGTCTTTATAATAAAGGGGTAGTTGGCACGGCAATTAAAGGCTGTGGTCATATTCGGTACAAATGCCCTGTTTTGTTCGCTGTCTTTTATATTTATGTGGTTTTATAATTTACTAGTGCTCAAGAATGTATATACATGGTACATACAGAAATTTCATTGAACAAGTCCACCCCCCAATTTTTCTTGAGACGGCTCGATTTTACATTCGAGGGGGACACGTACCGGGTGTTTATTGTCAAATTTCCCATCCTAGATCTCTCACCGCCAAAAAATTTCCCAGGAAAACGCCCAGGCAGGTCGATTTTTGTTTGAAAAGAGACATCCAGGGCACGCATTTACAAATTTTCATTTCCAACCCCTTCGCCCCCACCCTTCTCTACTTTATTTGGAATTTCAAACAGCATCACCTATTTTGTGATACACCAAACTGAAGGTAAGAGCATTTTCTTCTTGTCAAACATATTTTAAAGTTTTTTAAACCACCCTCCAACCCTCCTCAATGTTCTCTCATTGTTGATTGAAGAGGATTTCCTCGCTATCGATCTCGATTTTTGAGAAAGAATAAGTAGATTCTTCAGCAAAAACATGTCGATTTTCACTTCAAGAGGGACATCTATAAAACACGTATTGCCAAGTTTTTATCTTCAACCTCTTTGCCTCCACCTTACCCTGCCCTGCTTAAAAATTTCAGATAGAATTTTGTAGTTTGTGATAGATCAAATTGAAGATGATGAAATTTTCTCCCTGTGAAAAATAATTTCAAATTTTCTATAAAAAACAATTCTTTTGATTGAGGGAACAAAGGGATTGGAGCGAGGGTTGAAAATAAAGAAATTTGGCAATACGTGTCTTAGGCGTCCTCCTCGAAATAAAAAACAAACTTTTACTGCTGGGAAATCTATTTTTCAAGGATCTTGAGGTAATAAGAAGAAAGCTTCGCTGTAATCAACAGTGAAAGAATTTGGAGAACTGTTGAGTGGCTTTGGAAAATTCAAAATATTTTTGAGAGGAAAAAAATTTTATCACCTTCATTTTGATTTATCACAAGATGGGATTTTGAAGTAAGGTAGGGTGGACGCGAAGGAGTTCAAGATAAAAAGTCGGCAATGCGTGGTCTAGATATCCCCTTCGAAATAAAAATCGACCCTTTCTGGAGCTTCTCTGGAAAAAAATTTGGTGGCTAGAAATCTTGGGTGTAAATTTAAAAATTAATACTCCAGTTTTCCTCACTCCATCCGTAGTAAAATTCAAATGGGAATAGGGGTCGAGTGATACATCATTTTGAAGGCCTTCCAACTCTTGTTTTACTGTGAAATAAATAAAATTGGGTCACTTATTCTCAAGGTACAATTTTTTCAAATTGGGTAATGTGAGTTGAGAGTTTTTGAATAAAAAAAAATACTAACTTGGAGAAGGGTGGTTCAATTTTGTTCTTTCTAACACCAAAATAAAGAGATTTTGAACGCCTCGAAAATGATGTCTTACTCGATCCCTGTCATTCCCATGAAATGATTTCAAGGCCTTAGGGGATCTTGGAAACAGGTGATTCGATTTGTTTTTTTTTTTGCAGTGAAATAAAGAGAATGGAAGGACTTTCAAAATGATTTATTCCACAACCCCTATTTCCCATTTGAAATTTTTGGAAAGGTAGTCACCCTGCCTAAGAGAATTAAAGTTATGCCAATTATGATTTCTCCTCGAATTTAAAGTTGATCTGCCTAAAAAATGTGAGCTATCACACGCACAATGGCCAGTATCTAGAAGCCGGGCCCAACTCTAACATAACTTCTAACACTAACATGAATGTTGGATCTGATTGAACCACAAAAAGAACTTTGAACCACGAAAACCAGTCAGAATTGAATGTTGGTCAAGGTGTAGAATCAGGCGTTCGTCGGAGGGTTGGGGTGTTGGGAGTTCTGAAATAATTAGGGGAAACTCATCTCTCGGGGAACAGCTTAGATAAGGAGCAAGCCAATATTTGAACATTTCGACTACTTGTACACAGAGGTCAATAGATTGATGTTGTGTTAAAACATATACTGTGTCTTATTGTGCTCAAACTCGTAGTCAGACCTGTCACGAGAGCTTTATCCTCGAATAAAAATAAGAAAGGCACATCAGAATGTCGTCCTGATACTACATAGATGGTCATCGGCCACGCGGTTCCAATAGCGGGAAACGTGATTAAATTCAAATAAGTTGAATTAAATTGAATCATAATGGGTTGTCTATACCCATGCAAGAGTTCAAGATGATAGTTTGGGTCTCTTCAGATCAGAATGAATCGTAAAGTCAACTTTATAATTAGTATTTAAAACTCTTGGGTTTATTGGACAACGTTAATTTTTTTAATTTTTTTAGACTGCCGACGTTTCGTCGATGGTATGTCGACTTTATCAAGGCTACGATAAATATCATACGATTGCTATTTTCATGTGGAAAGGATGAAAAAAAAAAGTTGTCCAATAAACCCAACAGTTTTAAATACTAATATTCATCATCGACGAGAGAAGAAATGAAATCAACTTTATAATATTTATGGATGATGAATTGGGAGTCGGACAACTCGTCGACACCCAACTTATCGACAGGATAACTTGCCGGCACCCAAGTCATCGATAAGACAACTCATCGACAAGACAACTCGCCGACAGGACAACTCGCCGACAGGACAACTCTTCGATAGGACAACTCGTCGACAGGACAACTCGCCGACAGGACAACTCGCCAACCAGAAAACTCACCGACGAGACAACTCGACGACAGGACCATTAATTAAAGGTGCTGGGACAATTCTTCGCGCGGACAATTCTTCACACCGGGGGGCCACATAGGGCTCTGAGAAGCCTAATAAGGCACAAGAGAGATTTCTAAGATTCCAGAAACTTTGAGGAATCAAAAAACGGCACCTGGTCTGCCAACTATAATTGAAGACACAAGGATAGTAGGGATAGTTTGGCAACGCTGTAAATCAAATGTCAACCACCGAGCTCCGAAAGGAAATTAAATTCTCAAGTTTTAAACTTCGAAAAATTTCTGCGAACTTCAGGGACCTTCGGCCCAAGACCTGCTGCAACCGGAAACGGTGAGTGAGTCCTCCGGATCACCGCTGAATAGTGAAATTGCCCTTAATTTGTGAAGAATATAATTGTAAACATTGAACAACCCAGCTGATAAGATAAGAGGCGGCCCACGTCAACTGCCAGCTCTTGGCGCGGCGTTGCCGTCATGAGCAAAATTTCCGATTCCACAAAGAAAAACAAAGAGGATGAAATTAAACAAAGCATTGACATATTTGGCCGATCTTCCAAGATTGTGAGATCACCACCCTCGAAACGCGGCAGAGCAAACTCCAGTCCCGACTTATCAGTATTAGAGGAAGGCAACAGTATGGACGATGAACAATGGGAAGAAGCACAGCAGGAGGAGGAGGAAGAGAATAATGATGCAGTTTTACTGCAGAAGGCTTTGATGGACCCCAAAACGACCATAATCAAGGACCTTGCAAACAAACCGGAGCTACTTATTGCCAACACAGCATTGTTCACAGTGCATGAGGTTCAACACAGGATGTCGATGAGACTCAACAAAGCTCAGGTGGAAAGGCAGAAGCTGTTGCGACACATCTCGGAAATGAAGTTGAAACATCATGAACTAGAAAATCGACTACTTACCTACAACAGCGAATCCAAACAACAGCGTCAACTTCATGAAAATCAGCAGGAGTGTCCAACAGCGCAACAGAGACAGCACCAACCGCAGCTAATCCAGACAGACACTGATCATCAAAATTATCAAGACCCAATCAGCAAAGCAACATATTCACACATTTTGTCAGTAAACAAGCAAGAAGATAACCTGGCGATCAAAGTCAATAACTCTGAAAAATCTTATGGGCAAATTCGAACTAGGACATCAAACAATGCGCCAAGAGAATGGACCACACCTCCACAGAAAAAGACATTTGAAACACTATTGAAGGCTGCCAAAGTTGAAGAAACAAAACATCGTTGGATTGAAATTAAGAAGAGCATTAAAGCAGAAGACCTCCATGGCGCTTTAAAAGGTGTCAGGCAGTTGAACAGTGGTTCTATTGTCCTGGAAAGTTTCAATTTAGAACAACAAGGAAAGCTTCATGGTATTTTATCGAAGCAGAAGGATATTCAGTTTACCGTAGCAAGTTCTGACCCTTTACTTGTACTCTCTGGCTTGGAAAAAGGAGTATCTGATCATGAAATTTTTTCTACAATAGCAAGTGAGAATGAAGATATTGTTCAGAGACATGGCTTCGAGATTATAACGTCGTCCATGAAGGTGATAGCTCGAAAGAAATGTAGAAACCCTCGAAAGGAAAATATTATCATTCAGGCGCCACCTGACATCTTCAGAACATTTATAAAAAAGCAACAAATCAATTTCGACTTGGTGAAAGTGTTTGTAAATGAGTATATAAACCTAACAGTATGCTTCAAGGGCTCTACTTTTGGACATGTGGCGAAACACTGCAACTCGGACCCTTGCTGTCACAAGTGTGGAGAAGCGCATGAATCCAAAGACTGTAAGATGGCTCAATCGGATCATCTCAACTGCCCAAACTGCAAGAAACTCCGCATAGAAGATAGACGACACTCGGCGAGAGACTTGAATTGTCCATGCTATAAACGGAAGCTAGAACAAACGAAGAGATATATCAACTATTCGGCACCAACTACTGTTAACATGGAAACCGAAGACACAAAGTAGCAATTAGCGCTCAAAAATGTGATGAAAGATGTCAACCTGTGCTTTTGGAACTGTCACGGCGTCAGTAACTTTTTAAGTTTGTGCGGTGATGAGCAGGAGTTGAGCATTTTGGGTAAATTTCTCATTGTATGTATCTGCGAAACTTGGTTGACTAAAGAACTGACTGAAATGCAAAGGCAAAGTTGTTTTACAAGATTTAATTGTTTGTATGTTGATGGGATTAAAGATGAGACTAGGGGTAGAGCAAGTGGTGGGTTGTTGGTACTGATATCGAAAGAATTGAGTCAAGCTGAAAATATACAAATAATTGCAAGAGATAGCATGTGGGTGTTTTTCAGAGTAAAAATATCAAATCGTTATTTTGTAGTCGGTAATATTTACATGAAACCAAGTCTGGATGCCAAGACGTGTATACAGATGTTAGAAGATGTTGTCAGAGATATTAGCATTAGGTTTCCAAACGATAAGATCATTGTGGGTGGGGATTTCAATAGTAGAATAGGCACACTAAACAACTACGACGATGAGGAAAGTGGCGTTCTATTCGGGAGGCTAGAACGGGAGAGAAAGTCTAAAGACCTAGTAGTAAACCGAAGAGGTGAGCTTCTGGTGACCTGTATGGAAGACTTGGGGTTCAGTGTGCTGAATGGGCGGGCATTCTCGGACAAATCGGGTATGTTTACATGTATTGGTAGCGAGGGTGGAAGTGTTGTAGACCAGGTGTGGGTCAATCTCAACGGTCTGGAATCCATCAAGGATTTTTGTGTGGTTGACAGTATTCATGTCTCCGACCATCTGATCTGCGCAGTAACTCTTGACTTGGGACTCCGAGGTCAGTCGGCATCTGCGAGCAGTGAACAAGCCGGGATAATGCGAGCAAATACATATAAGTGGAATCCTAAAAAAGAATTATCATACGGTAGAATTAGTTCTCTTTCTTATAGACTGGATGTAGACTTCTACTCCTGCCCTTTAACATCGGTTTTTAATAATTTTGTAAAGGCTATTGAGGAGACGGCAAGATTTCTGGGAATGTATAGGTTTCATACAAGAGGTGCTGTTAAGAGAGTGACTTCTAAGCCGTGGTTTGATAAGCGGTGCTCTGATCTAAAGAATATTGTAAAAAAAGAGTTCAAATGTTGCAAGGTGAACAATTTCAATCATGAATCTGTAAAAAACTATAAGATAGCTAAAAAGAATTTCAAAGATAATGTTAAATATAAAAAAAGAATGCATAAAGAGAAGATTATGGTATCCATCAACTCAATTGGTAATCCAGTGGAATTTTGGCGAGCGTTCAAAACACTCAGCAACGCAAGACAAAACAATCACAACATTATATCAAATGAAAAATGGACTCAACATTACATAAATTTCTATTCAGCACGGATCATAGACGTTAATATGTATTTTGACGCGGAACACCCATACCTTGACAAACCTGTAACTTTGGATGAACTTCAGGCTGCCCTGACATACACAAAAAATAAAAAAGCTTCAGGTTGTGATGGAATACCGACTGAATTTTACAAAGGCTTAAGTGACGTATGGATTCAATACTTGTTAAGGCTGTTTAATGTAATATGGTCGAAGGAACAACCTCCTGTCGAATGGTCACAAGTTAGAATGGTCCACTTATTTAAAAAAGGTGATCCGGATTTGGTAGAGAATTATAGGAGCATAGCAGTTTTAAACCACATCATGAAGCTTTTCACTAGAATTATTAACGTCAGATTGGAATGTTATGCGGAAAGTGCCGATATTCTTCCTGAGGGACAGGCGGGGTTCCGGAAGGGCCGCGACTGTTTGGATTGCATATTTGTCCTCAATTCGATTTTGAACAACCACATCCGGCTCAGAGGGCGTAAGATTTATGGGATATTTGTGGACTTAAGGACCGCTTTCGATTCGGTTTGTCACAGGAGATTGTGGGAGAGTCTTTACAGTGTCGGGATTAGTGCTAAGTTGATCAGAATCATAAAGTCTTTGTACGAGAATGCCAACATCAAGATTGAGGGCTGTGATCGCGGGATAGATATTACGAGAGGAGTCTTGCAGGGAGAGACTCTTAGTCCCCTCCTTTTCTCACTGTTTTTGGGGGATATTGATTCCTATTTTATGGACAACGGGGT
This sequence comes from Anaspis maculata, assembly GCA_949128115.1. Taxonomy (NCBI): domain Eukaryota; kingdom Metazoa; phylum Arthropoda; class Insecta; order Coleoptera; family Scraptiidae; genus Anaspis; species Anaspis maculata. The sequence goes on from OX421961.1 coordinate 124,350,180, forward strand.
GGAGGGTGTAGCTTTAGATGGCCGTACGAACGTTAGGATTTTGATGTATGCGGATGACCTGGTTATTCTTGCCGACTCGCCTGTCCGGGTCAAACATAGTTTGAAAATTTTGAGTAACTATTGCACAGCGAAAGGAATAGAGGTCAATACCGAGAAAACCAAGATTGTGACCTTCAGTAAATCCGGAAAATTGAGAAGCGGTAATGAAAATTTCATATATAGAGGCGAAGCGATAGAGGTGGTGCGTGTGTTCAACTACTTAGGGGTGAAACTCAAATCAAACGGAACATTTGAAGAAAATCTGAAAGACCGACTGCAGAAAGCAAGGATTGCTACAGGGGCAGTGTCCCACATAATAAATAAATCAGAATTGAGGTCATGGGATACAGTTATGAGATTGTTCACATCAGTAGTGGTTCCGACGTTCACTTATGGGGCAGGGCTGTGGGCTTTGAGGTACTTGGAACAAGCAGAAAGGTTTCAAAATGATTTCTTCAAAAAAGTTCTCTACTTACAACGATCAACACCAGGATATGTAATCAGGTCAGAGACAAAAACACCTAAGGCCGGCTGTTACATGGTAAAACTTGCACTGCGTTATTTGATAAAAGTAAGGGGACAGAGTGAGTCGCGGTACACATCAAAAGCTCTCAAACGATTAGTGGAATTAGACGCATGTAGCACTAATTATGACAAGACTAACTGGTACAGCGTTCTTAAAGATTTTCTCCTGAAGAATTTGCACATAGACCTCGTCGACTTTGATCTGAATCGCGACAGCGTGAGGGACCTTCTTGACGCGTATAATTCTGATAACAACATGCAGGACTGGAATAGGGTCTTGTTGAGCACATACTGTCCGTATTATAAGAATTACCACTCTGCCGATCCCTTTGTTAATTCGAGTGAGTACTACCTGAACATTGACCTACCTTTGAAGATGAAAAGAGTTATCGCGCAGATCAGAACATCGAACAGACTGACTTTGACTATGTATTTGGATGCAGTTTCTTACTCGATAGGGGTGTCGGAATTGTGCTCACTGTGTAATCTGCAGCGCGCGGAGGATGTTAATCATATTTTGTTCGAGTGCCCGCTCTATTCGGCATATCGGGGTGGGTTTCAGTGCACAGGGGATGTTTCCGAGAATTTGAATAGTTTAACGTTGAGAGAAGCTAGGGAAATCTCTAGGTATATGGCAGGTGCCATGAAGATGAGATCCTTTGCCAGGAACGAGTAGGTCTTTTAATACGTTGCTCCTCATTCATCAGTGATACCTAGATACCTAATTTTTCGCATTAAGATGTTTTACATGTAAGATTCATTCGTAATTCGTCATTCGTCAATCGTAAGATTTGTACCTGTGCTTGTTGGAATTATTATGATCATTATTTTTGCCTTTTGACGTTCCTCTTTTGTTGCAACTGGCACTGTTGTTATTTTTAAATTGTTTTATTTTGTACTTGTATGTGATGTACCTATTTATATTTATGCCATACTCTTGCCACAAATTTCATTATGTAAATTTTAAAGGCAATAAAGCGAATTTGAATTTGAATTTGAAGACACAAGGAGGCTCAACAGGGCTCTAAACGATACTTGAACACGTGATGACACGAGGGGGCGCCCCGTAGAACTTTGACCAACACATAAAGGCTATCAGGAGCTAGCTAGAGCTTGGAAAACTGAGCCGGTCAAAACCAGAATGGTGTAAGTCATAAAACATCATTTTGAGATATGGCCCTGAGAAGTTAGAAGATCCCATTTGAATGTACAGCGAAGCAGGGAAGCGGAGGCGTGTAATTTTTTTGCAAAAAGTGCTGCGTTTCTCATTCTTGGCCTCAAAAATAGAGCAAGAAAAGAAGATTCTAAATATGTCAAAAATCGAAAAACTCAAAATAGTAACTTACACCATTGTGGTTTTCATAGGCTCAACTAACACATTGTAGAAAGGGGCTCAGCAGAGCTACAAATAAAATTAAGTTTTATAGCATTTTTTTTGATTTTGAGTACGTGGGACATTACCTCGGTTTCGTTATGATGCAACATGAAGACACCAGGGGGCCACATAGGGCTCTGAGAAACCTAAAAAGGTACAAAGGAGGTTTCTAAGATTCCAGAAACATCAAAAAAACAGAAGGGGGGCACTTGGATCGCAAGCGATAATTGAAGACACAAGGGGCTCAATAGGGCTCCAAACGATACTTGAAGATAAAAGGGGGCCCAGCAGGGCTTGAAACGCTTGGATGTAAACACAAGGGAGGATAGGGCTCTGAGAATCGCGAGAAGGGCTGACGGGGCTCACTAGGGCTCCAAATGATACCTAAAGACAAAAAGGGGACCCTGTAGGACTTCAACCAACACATAGTGACTCACAGGAAATAACTAGAGCTTTGAAAACTGAAGCAATAGAAAAGGGGCCCAGCAGGGCTACAGATGAAACACAAAGACACAGGAAGGGGGGCACATAGGGCTCCGAGAAACCCAAGAAGGCACAAGGTAGCTTTCGAAAATTCCAGATACCTGAGAGAAATCAGAAGGGGGTCACCAAGGATGCCAACGATAATGATTAACGACACAAGGGGGCTCATTAGGACTCCAAACGATATTTGAAGATACAAAGGGGGCTTAACAGGGCTTGAAACGCTTCAATGCAGACTTCCTGTCCTGATAGGGCTCTGAGGAACAGTCCAAGGCATAAGGGCGAAGCAAATCTCCAGAAAATTTGCAGATACCCAAGGGGGCTCATCACGATTCCAAACGATACTAACTTGAGAAGACAGGGGGCTCAGCAAGGCTTGAAACGCTACGTGAAAACTCAGTGGGGAATAGGGCTCTGAATTTCACACTCACACTGGGCCTCATTAGAGCTCCAAACGATGTCGATGAGTTTTTCTGTCGGCAAGTTGTCTTGTCGGCGTGATGTCTTGTCGGTGAGTTGTCTTGCCGATGAGTTTTCTTGTCGGTGAGTTTTCTTGTCGGGGAGTTTACTTGTCGGTGAGTTGTCCTGTCGGCGAGTTGTCTTGTCGATGAGTTGGGTGTCGGCAAGTTATCCTGTCGATGAGTTGGGTGTCGGCAAGTTATCCTGTCGATGAGTTGGGTGTCGATAAGTTATGCCAAACCCTGATAAAATTAGGTATAGGATACACACAATCAATGTTATATCATTTGTATAGAGGTACCTAGTCACGAAAAAGCCAAACTATAGCTGTTATCACTTTTTTTTCAAATATTTTTGAAGTAAGTGGTAAAATTGAGAAGAACATTGAAGAGGCTATGAAAATCCAACGTTATACGGTTATATGGATCAAACGTACGTTTCAAGTTCTGTCAAGATCAGTTCACTTACGAAAAAGTTCGATATGGTGGCCAGGCCAATAAGAGGACGGCAAAAAATCATGAAATCGATCTTCTAGTCATAAATCGTTATATGAGACTTTACTATATTTTCAATTTTATCAAAATCGGTTGATCAATGAAGATGATCAATGTGGCCGCAAGATGGCCAAAGTTTTGGTGACATTTTTCATTCCTATGCACTGCTTAGAGGTACGTGGTTGTAATTGAAAGAAATGACGGTTCCACGATTCTTGACGATAGGTGACAGGACGGACAGATGGACGGACGGACGGCAAAGTGCGGCTAAGAGCGAATTTTTCAAGATTGAAAAATGTGCTAAAAATTTGCTTCTTCAGTCTATACCTTGAGTTCATTCTGACCTTGGAGAAGTCCATGAGATTTTCCAGTGAATTGTCAACTGAGGTCCACCAGGATTCCTTTCTGTTTGTTGGACCTTTGAAAATGTGCAGGGACGCAGCGGCGCCGGGCGGAGGGCTAACGTCGAGTAGCAAGAAAACAAGTAGCCAGAGAAAGAAAATAAGTAACGCCAAGACGACCTCTTACATTTTTTCTGACCGCTGGCGATCAGAAAAAATTCTCGGCCTTTCCTGGCATAAGCGCTCGCCCTCGTCGCGGAAATTACGTTGTTAAAGTAACGTTATTTTTATGAACCACGCGCATACTGGTCAGTGCATCATTCAATGCTGGTGCGAATACGGTTCCTGCTCCTCCAGACGCACGGATAACGCAAGCTTAATTGATGACAGATAAGCTAAGAAAGGCCCTCCCCCGAAAACTGACCGTTCAAGTCCCGGAGGCGAAATTCTGACCACCCCGTCTGGTGAATAGAAGTGATTAGACGCGAAGTCCCGCAACAACTTTATATAGTGTACATAGACCATGGGGTAGTATAAGTTGGCGGCGGCGGGCCCCCTGTTATTGGAACTAATAACAGCCGCGAGCTACGGTGTTTGCATGAGCTTGGGTGTATATATGGGACGGCGTATAGGGTGACCAGCACTCCTACGAAGCGAAATTATCGGAAACTTACACGGGAAAAATTCCATCCAGGTCGAGGGCGAACGCACCGCACCACAGATATAAACTTAAACAAACCCTTCTTCTTTGCCGATAACGCGCCCGGGCGATCCTCCGGGGGACCCCCTAGCCAGGCTCGAGAAGAGTTTTCCTTCGAAGCTTAGCAGCTCGAGTTAACATATCTAAATAGTTCATCATAGAAGGGCTTTGCTTCTTATATCTACTGGAGATGTCTGTGAGTACATCTCTCCATTACTTGTTATCTCGCTACAATGCGAGAGCTGCAGTGCTTTTTTTATAGTTGTTGGATGCAAGAGAACATTGGTTGTTATTCATAAATTTTATAGTCAAATTTCAACTTTTTGTAAAGACACGGATGCCTCTACAACTAACCTACTTCCTTGTGGAAACTCGCAGGGGAAGTATTGTGGTGCCTTACAACAAATTTTCTGAACTCATCGGACCTTTGTCGAATCCCTCTCAGATACAACCCGACTGAGTGAGGAAAACAAGACGCGTCTCGACGGCGCGCTTTCAAGAAATGCCCCGGCAGGTGGTCGTGCAACTACAAGAAAACTCAATCAGAAGAAACTGCGTTCTCGGCATATCACCGATCTTGGGCAATAAATGTGGTACATTCAAGGCCATGACGTTTAATATCGATTTCCCCTCGTACAATATTATATAGGAATAATAAAGCTCGAGAGAGAGCGAAGAGCTTATTATATTTCAGACGCTTGACCGTTGGTGAGAGGAGAGACGAGAACTTTTAACTGAACATTCGTGAGGGTGACAATGCAGTTCTGCAAGTGGAATTAAGTATAGATTTTCTCCCCTATCTAATGTCTTCCCGACCCCTTCGTCCACGTAAATTGCTTGCTTAGTTCGGCTTTACCCTAATTCACAATCTCCAAATTTGCATATTTTATAAGGATACACCAAGTGACCGTTTGCATCTTATTATCATGCTTGCTGATTTTTTCTGCTTTGTCCCTCTCTTGTTTTTTTTTTCATAATAGTATTTCAAATTTTTACACTCGCGCGCCAGCTTCACAAATCGTACCCATTATTCTCTCTAATTGCAGTATTTATAATACGTTATAAAAATCACCCGGAAATTCGCAAAACCGATATACGCTCCACCACATATAGGTATGATGCTAAAAATCAACCTGACGGACAGGTACGTAATGCCGCGAATTTTTCAACGATTTGTCTTCTAAAATCTCGCAACGGGCCGTCAAATGAAATTTTAAAGTTTTTGCGACGACACGACCGCGTCACTTTTAATCTGGACACCATCATCAGAGAACGGGGGGTAATTCGCTGGGCCCGAAATCGAGCGTTCGTTTTACTAAATCCGGGGGAGGTCTTCGTAAAGGCATTATTTAATTAAGGAAAACGACGTGTATGTGTACAACAGTACCAAGCATCGTGCAAGATCGTGAATAAGTAAGCAACGGCGTTTTAATTAAGTAAAGGGATATGCAAATGAGTTAGTCATTTGATGGTTACCGAGATAGGAATCTTAGACACTTCTGGTGTGGACGGTTCGTGGTATCTGGCCGTAAGTTGCGAAGAACACCTTTCAGGGGGCGAACTTGCAAGATTACAACTTGATTTACAGCATTGTAACTATAATATTTTCCGTAAGCCACGCATGCAAGAGACAAAAGACGACTCCTTGCCGTAATCGTAGTCCTGCAAAAGGTATCTCACTGCAATAATGATTTTGATTGTTGTGGGGCTTGATCCAAATTCACTGCAAAATTCACTGGAATTTGATACCAAATTCGAAATGTCTATATCTATCTTGATCAATACTAGAGATACGGTCGAAAAATTGACTTCCACAGCCGGCTACGACTGGAGATTGTTAATTGAACTGAATTCAGTCATATGATTCGCACAAGTAACATTTCGAACATTTTCAAAAAAATTCGTTCGGCAACCAGAGAGAACCACGGTTATTACAAATCTGCAAAAATTTGGCAAATTTCTCAACAAAAATCTCAAGGTGAGTGAGGCTACTTGTACGCATTTATGTTTTCATTCTGCTACATGCTACATGACGTTTTGCAATTAATAAAATTTGAATTCTGATTCTAACAGGTAGGTACCTATTATAGCAGTGTATTTTATCGCCAAAAGATTGTTCGGTCTTCTTACTATTTATGGTCAAAAACAACAAACGAGTTTTTTTAGGGAGAACTTTTCTAGATAAGCACAGGTAGAGGTATACCTATACTTTTTCAATTATTATAAGTACACTCAATTTGAACATAATCTTGCACTCCATATCTATACCTACCCAACAACAGCAATAATAATAATAATTCTTGAGCACTCATAAATTCCAGAATGTGTCCGCTGTATCTTTCTGATTTTAATACAACGTGGCTAACCATGGCTTTCGTCTGCGCCTTCGTGATAGCTTTTTACTCGTTTCAACATCAAAAACTGGACTAGTAAGTTGAGCATATTTTCATACGCAAAATTTTTTTTTTTGTCTTTATCTTTACCGATGTCATTCCTTCGATTTTTCCAGCTGCTTGGCCAATACAACGCTTGGACCAAAGAATGAATGACCCCACTACCCTAGGATTGTAGACGTGCGAGTCCGCTGGATCATCTTCATTGACGAAATTATCACAATACCTCTACTTATTGTGCCTACAGAAAATAATAAACCATGGAATTGAATTGGTGAAATAAGGCGTTGCGGAATTAGTGAATTTCTGGCAAGCAATGATCCCACAGCGATTGATTCCGCAACGCCTTATTTCACCAATTTAACTCCATCCTTGAGTATCATCATGATCATGACACATGACATTCTTTGATACTATGTGGAATAATTGGGACACTTGCAAAAACGTACTGGTCAAAGGTGTATAAACCTTTAATTTTGTCCTGTTTGGAAACTATGTTCAAAAACTAGGTATGTCTTAGCTTAAATTAAGAAAAGTTTCTTAGGGATTGTGTATTTGTATGTTTTTACTTTTTATTAGAAATGATAATATGTCTGATCTCTATGTTTTTTGACAAAATAAAATATTTTTCAATAAATATAAAGAGTTATCACTGAAAATACCGATTCGGCGATGTGTTTGTGAAATGGAAAATAGGCAGTGATCACTCTCACAAAAGTTAGAAAAAAAAGTTGTTGTAGCACCACAGCACTTTCTATTCCTGGCAACGAGTATCATATAGTGAAGTTTTTGTTTGGGGCGTTCCTTCTGAAGCTGATTGGAAGAATGAATAACATTGTTTGTTCTTGAAGAAATGTCGACATATGCTTTATAATACACGAAGAAGAGTGGAACTATTCCAACGTTTTACAGAATTAATGACTTTTTCAACGAAAAGTACTAGAAGGTAGTGGTTTCTTTGCAGAAATGGAAGCTGCAGATACGTGTTCCGCTATATTGTTTCAGCTCTTCATCAGAGTATAGCAGACGCAAGAATCTCTAGGAAACTACCAAGATACTTGCTTTAATATTTTTGACAACATAACTCTGTAACCGGGAGATATCACCATCATCATTTAAACAGCTCTTTTGAAAGTTGCCACATATGTTTACGTCTATATGATGTGCCGTACTGAAGAGCTGAACAATATAGTGAAACACGTGTCCACAGCGTCCATTTCTGCAGAAAAAACTGCCACCTTCTAGTTACTACTTTTTGGAATGGTTTATAAAAATTGTTAAAAATTCCATCGTGTACTGTAACATGATTGGAGAAAACATAAAATGAATTACCACTACAAAATTAAGGACCTTGTAGCACTTTGTAAAATGCATTGTTACTCATTGGCTTGTTTACAAAAACACCTGAAGTGTCTTATATTATATTTGCTATAGTTGAAGCAAGGTCACCTAGACCAGGACTATTTTCCAAAAAATCATATGCAAGAAGCATTTCATGTAACATTTTGGTAACAAGACAATTTGGGGTGTTTGGGCCTCGCTGAATACGAGAATGCCTGTTACCAACTCGAAATTTTGACAGGAAAGCTGCAATAGGAGAGGGGGGGGGTAAAATCAACAGTAAAAATGTCAGGATTCCAAGCTGTTACTGATGTGAGATCAAATACACCGCATATCGACCCAACAGGTTCATGTAGTACCAAACTGACAAGCCAAGTGTCACTTAGTCTAAAGGGAGGGGCTAGCCGGAGGCCTTTTGGCCTGTGTTAGTGATTTTCTAATTTTGTTGATTTTGGATCAACATTGCCAAGTTTGTTACGTAAATCATCAGCTACAAGAAAGTGACCACTGAAAATGATGGGCTGTATGAGTCTTTCATTTCTACAAGATCTAAAAGCAGATTTGTTCGCAAGACCGTTTGACTTTAATTCTCGACCGTTAACTCCGACACACTTGCTCCATGTTTGGCATTATAACTTTTATGTAGCTTCAATTCCGCTTTTTACCATGTGAATTCTAGACAGAGCATATCTGCCACCTAAAAATGCAAGAACAAAGCTTTTAGTTTGGTGGTTTTACCAGAGTATTGGTTTTACAGCGGAAATTAGAAAACTTTCTAGTTAGTAAAAAATTCACCTTACGCAGCCTTTGCATGAGAAAGAATTTCTGATTGATTCCCAACAAAATGCTAATATATACATAGTTTTTAAGTGTACGGTACTCAAGCCTAATGACCAATGTAAGAATTTTGACCACACATTCCTTGGGCAGAGATATAATCACCAGATCTCAAAGAAGTAAAAAAAGAGTAAAAACTGAAATTTTCAAGCATAGCTTAGCGCTATAGAATACGAAGAAGTCCAGAATTCAACTTAGATACTGATTTATTCAGAAACTGTAGGTACTTCTCTTGTCACTATCCAAACATCATCAGCTCTTGCAACCCATTGATGATGTTTCAGCCTTCAGTTTTTGCCTATGTGTAGATCTAGAATAGAGATAATATACAGTTGAACATAGATTCCTTACCATTTTAGAGACTGATAAAAACTAGTTCTTATCGGAAGAAACCTAGTTAACCTGCTGATTACTTGAAAGACTTGCTCAGAGCCTTACCAAGAATCTTCTCAATACTCAACACTGACCTAGTATCAACACTAGAGCACTTTCTAGATTCAGGAAAATAAGTAGCTAGTATTCACTTATAAAGTTTCAGGCATTTCGTGCCAGCCTTTCTGCAAGAGCAAATTCGAGTCCTACAGTTTGTTTTGCAGCCGGAAGCTCCAATTTGGGAACACGGTGTAGCGATGGTGTCTGAGGTGGTCAGGATTGGAGTCAAGTTTTTGTTTTGTGGTGCTTTCCATCCGCATTGTTCCATTGTTCTGGAAGTTTGGGTAAAGGAAAGTGGGCGTTCTCCCAGAAAGAACAGACCTGGATAATAAGATAACTGCAGTGAATGATGATCAGTATTATGGTTATCTTCAGATTGAACCATGCCTGATAATGACTTTTCATTATGTGAAGCTGTATGGCATTGCTGGGTGGGAGGGATTGACTCACGTTTCTCAACAGCCCCAAACAAAAATTTCAAGCCTTTTTACCCACAGGTGTCTATGTCAGTCTTGAGCTGTAAGAAATAGGACTCATTGTGAGATAATGAATAAGTCAATAATAGATATAGGGTCCTCTTGCATGGAATAATATTTTTCGATACAAAAACGCGTTTTCAGGTTCGAAGCCGTGCTTGTCGTCATGGGGCGTGGCCATTAGATCGCCATCTCTTCATAAGCCTGATGTTAGAACACGAGACGAAGTTGAGTGATGTCAATTATGCGAGTGAAGAAATGTGAATAAATTTCTGTCAAGGAACAAGCCCACAGCGATTGATTACGCAACGCCTTATTTTACCAATGTAACTCCATCCCCAAGGCCCGGAGGATGACGATGTTCACGCCCGAGGGCTTTCGTTGGGAAAAAATGCGGTGATGCCTCTGAACGAGACGGTTTTGCCATGACCTCAAAAATTGGTATGATGTCGCCTGTTTCAGTACCTGTTGGCTTTAGTAAAATATTAAGGCGACCAATTGTGAATTTCCCGTCAAAATTTTATGTTTTTGGTCATAATCTGAATGTTACTAAGACAACAACAAAACAAAAACTAAAACAACTCGAACAAGCTTAGAGCTGAGTTTGCTAAAAAGAAAATTAAGACGAATGCTACTCAAAAAGTAGCATGCTCAAACATGCTACTCATATTATAGCTTGAATGATTCTGTCATCAAGGCTGTGTCTCTCTGGGTCGTCAGAGTGGATTTGGTTTTGTTTACTTCTCATGAATTAATATCTACTGTATATAGTGTGTTGTGTTTTAGACTTTGAACTATTTATAACAATATTTTAACGTGTTTTATATACTTATACATATTGAGGAGTTTCCGATTTCATTGAACGTACGACGTAACGCAACGTAGAATACGTACGTGTGGACGCAAACTCCCCATTACTTAGATATCTACCATTTTGTTCAGATATCTCTTTTATATCTCTTTTATTCGACGGGCTCCACATAACATTTTGTTATTCCACCATAAGTGCAATAAAGATTATTGAAAAAATCACGTTTGGTCCCTTTATTTTGAAAATAGAAAATTTAGCTTTCGACTTCCTTTGAGGGAAATAGAGAGCGATCAAATACTCGATTGCTCAAGTTAGCGTACGACTCGGCCTACGATGTTCAAGTTGTCCTTTTCCCCAAACACGCGCGTTTATGATTTGCCCGTTCGGTAAAAAAGTAAGCATTCTACGTCAACTTGAGCAACCAAGTATTTGATTGCTCGTTGTATGGAACACAACTATTCCGTTCAAAAAAATCAAATGAAAAACACTGATTTTTTTTGGAAAATTTGGCAATTCAAGAGCATCGCCCGTACAGTTCTCTTTAAGGTGGTTGCATGACAAATTTGAATTTTCTATTCTCAGAATAAGGATACCAAAAGTGATTTCCACTGATCCACTTTTTCAGTGGCATCAGAATCAGAAGCCCCTCATAAGACGTAATACAGTGCTCAACAATTGAAGTGGAACACCTGAAAATTTTGGTCAAATTAAAATGGTCGTATTTTCTTAAGAAAAAACCGAATTGCAATGAGCTTTTTTTCCTGGGCAGCTAATGTCTTAGACTACAGCATGATGGAATTCTTTCTGGTTACAAGCTTGTCATATTATTTATACAGGGTGAAGTAGTGAGGTACTGCAAAAAATGTAAAGTTTGCACCTCTCCCGATCCGCGAAAAATTTTTTTTCAATTTTTTCAACTCGTTCTGGAAAAAACATTGAGCCCATACCTCGAAACGGTTTTTTGGGTTTTTGTCTAGCTGTGTTAATTACTGGGTGATCTCAAAAAAGTGAAATTTTAGACTTTCAATGATAACTTCTTTCACTGTTATCCGATTTTCAACATCTTTAGCTCATATCAAAGCTGATACTTCAGGCGAGAACGTTGTGAGGTCGAAACTTATTGAAAACATTAATTCACTATAAGGGGACGTATCAGAAGCGACCCGAATGTTAAAGAGCTTCCGAGTATCTGTTTGATGAAAGACAAAAACAAATTGAAACTTGTCCTCAGAGGATCCGCTAATTTGGACCATTTCGATCTGCATCTCGCTTTAGTTGTCCAAGAAATTTCCGTGGTAGAATCAAAACTTGACTGCGTGTTTCCGCGAAAAAATCGCATCCCTTATTTACCTGAAGGCGGCCGTAACCCAAGTTACAAAATTCACAACAATTCCAAAAATTCTCCTTGACAATAAAACACGTATACCTGCCAGTTCTGAATCTTGTAACTTGGGTTACGGTCGCCTACAGGTAAATAAGGGATGCGATTTTTTCGCGGAAACACGCAGTCAAGTTTCGGTTCTACCACGGACATTATCTTGGACAACTGAAGCGAAAAGCAGATCAAAATGGTCCGAATTAGCGGATCCTTTGAAGACACGTTTCAATTTGTTCTTATCTGTTATTGAACGGAAAGTCGGAAGCTGTTTTGCATTCGGGGCACTTTTGACACATCCCCTTGTTGTGAATTGTTGTCTTCAATGAGTTTTGACCTCACACTGCTCTTGCCTGAAGTTTCAGCTTCAATATGAGCCAAAGAAGTTTAAAATCGGATAACAATGAAAGAAGTTACCATTGAAAGCCTAAAATATCACTTTTTTGAGATCACCCGGTAATTGACAGAGATAAACGAAAACCCAAAAAACCGTTTCGAGGTATGGGTTCAAAGTTTCTCCAGAACAAGTTGGAAAAATTCAAAAAAATGTTTTCGCGGATCGGGAGGGGTGCAAACTTCACATTTTTTGCAGTACCTCACTACTACACCCTGTATAAATAATATGAAAAGCTTTTGACAAGAAAGAATTATGTCATGCTGTAGTCTAAGACATTAGCTGTCCAGGGAAAAAAAACTTATTGCAATTCGGATTTTGCTTCAGAAAATACGACCATTTTAATTTGACCAAAATTTTCAGGTGTTCCACTTCAATTGTTGAGCACTGTATTATATTTCAAATTGAGTGAGTCGATTCTCTAAGCCAAATATTAGTGTAAAGAACGACAGACTGCACTCCTCCTGAAACGTGAAACGTCCATTTTCCTAATAAGCTTGGTCAACTTTTACTCATTGTACAGTCGTGTATCGCTCCATAGACAATTTGGTACTAATTTTTATACTCAATTTGAATCAACCTTCGCGATGGTGGACAAAAAAGTGTGATCTACAGTATCACAGTACCTGATGCTTACGGGTGTTGTCTAAAAGCGGGTGCTCAATAAATATCAGAGTTGCGATTTCCTCGCTTTTTGTCTGAATGCTGTCACGTATCACTGTAGATGGTATCAAGAGGCAGGGGTCAGAGTCTTCAATGGGTACTGCTGTTTGGGAGCGAAATATAAGTGGAACGTGAACTAAATATAAAACTATTCCAGATGGAAGGTCGTTCTGAAGAAACATCCCAGTGCGGAATTCTTTCCAAGGGAACATTTTCCAATAGAAATTTGTTCCGGAAAAATTCTTCTTTTCTTGTGAAAAATCAGTTCCTGTTCAGTTCAAAACCATGCAAGTGCACGTTTTTGAAACAAAAGAATGTTTGAAATATTGAAACATTATATAATGACAAGCTAACAGGTGATTCTGAGGTCTCATTTATGCGGCAGGTCCGAATGAATGCAACAGATCAACTCAGATTGAATACCTTCAGTATTTACAGGTGTCAAGGAAATAGATAAATTCCACTAAACTTATCTTGAAAATCACATTTTTTGCTATACTCTTACACTCTACCTATACAGTTCCGACCGTAATGACGATATTTTATCACCGACCGTCGCTGGTCGCTTCTAAGTTATAAATGTGGAAACGCTGTTCATCAGACAGCGGCACATAATATATTCAATCTTATTCACGAAGATCTCTGTGCCCCGCCGGATTTTTGTGCTTCACTCTTCTCTAAAAATCTTCAACCAACTCGAACCGCATTACATAATTATGGATCAGAATCCTGATCTCTGTCAGCTAAGCTCAGGTTAGCTAAATTCTAAATCTAGTCTACAAGTCTAAGTCAGCTTCAAAGTAAGTCTAAATCAGCTTATGACTTAGGCCTATCACAGTTCAAAGGCTTTACCATGATGAGTAGGTACTTAGAATACTACGTTAGTGACGTCAAGTTGCGTAGCAATCACCTATTTGATAGGCTGCTGCAACGTCACAAGCGTAAAGTTCTACTAATCGTGATAGGGCCCCAGTTCAGTTTGATCTCATCCCTATTAGTCCAGGCTTTTTAGCATTTAACATGAAACAAATTAATCCACGTGCAATCTTCACGGTATCGTACCCACTTAACCTTACTAAACAACATACTAAAAGTCCCCAACTTTCCTCCGTGTGCGTCATGATTTTTGAGGGGGGGGGTCAAAATTTTCATTAAAAAAATTCTAGGACAAGAGTAATCTAGTCATTGGCTTCAAATTTATTATATTTGGATACAGTGGGTTATAAGTGAAACTTATTGACAAACTAGATGTCTATGGTTCCCGTGAGGGGAGCTCGGGAGGAGGGCAATTGGTGACCTATGCAAGAAATTTGGTTTTCAATAATATTGGGACAATACCGGCATGTTGAGTATCGTTTCCCACTAAATCTGACCTTGCAAATCCGAATATGACATTTAAATTCTGTTTAAAAAATCTTTTGATCAATTTTTGGCAAAAAACGTGATTTTGGGACCAAAATAAAGCCGGTTTTTCAATTTGGGTTATTTTTGCGTTTGATGCATCAATCATTTGGATTTAAGATTGGGTGAATTATATGGACTTTTCTGCATAAGACTATCATATCATAAACGCGACGTAAGTGGTTACAAGGTGAGAAGAATAATTTATTGAAAAAAATGTCGAAGTCCTAAATGCCACTCAGAAATATCTCCGCGCAGTTGAAAAAAATGTATTGTAGCTGTAATATGGCTTTGTATTCATCTTTCAAGGTTTCTTCTTGTAGCCAAAACAATTCTCTAGCTTCCGAAAAGAGAACACTCTACATTAAAATAATAATAATATAACAACAGCAACTTTTCCGCGGGTATAGTCACATTTTTCGGTTTCAAGCTGGCTTACACCGCACATCAAACCAATTCGATTTTATAGTATTCAAGAAATGATAATTATGTCGAATGCCTGATGTAAATGCGTGAAATAGTTGCAGTTATTCATCCTATTCGAAATTTTGAACTTCGATGTATTCAACGTGAAAATATCGTAAATCAAAAATCCACAATTTTCAAGAGCAAATTATCATTTTTTTCAAATCAAAAATGCTCACAATATTTCCAAAACAGAGCTTCAACATTGTATTTACATATTAATGATGTATTGGAAGTCTAGCACAGCACAGGAAGATTTCTATAGCCATGCTCTGCAAAAAATATCAAATAATAATTATTATAATCTAAAGTTCACTAGTAGTCAAAAAAAATCCCATCTAGCTTACCATCCGTACTCTTAGCTTATTTTGTCCAATATATTAGTTTCGTTAAAACTCGTCTGTTGATTTCCAAACAATAAATCGATAGTTACCTCGAATACCTACCGATAGTACCTATACCCATCTAAAATAATAGCTAAGTTATCTAGCACCCAAAGGGACTAAATACATAAGTTTATAAAAATAACAGATCGTCCTTAGGGTCATACTCAACAAGGTGGGGTAGACTCTCACATGTTGTGCCCCTACAGAACTTACTTACACATCTGCGAACAAGACAAGGAAGATCGCCTGCATCTATATTTTAGACCGCAGTTCTTCTTGCAGTTGCAAGACACTATCTTCAAAAGAGTCTCCGGAGCTGGAGGAAGATGCGTCTTGACGGGGACCAACTACACGTGAGACGTGGGTGCTCCCGCGTAGCCCACCATGTTGTTTGTTTGCACCTAGAGTACCTTAGCTATTATTATCTAGCGAAAACCAGAGGTTAATCCGAGGTCTAGGAGCCGCGATATTGCGTGAAATGACAGACACACAGACGGACGGACGGACGGACGGACGAATAATGAAATAAAATATCTTTGTTGTTTGTCTATCTACAGGGTGTTTCAAAAAGTATGTGCCATACGTGAATAGCAGATGGAGGATGTCGAGGCGAGTTGAGATCAAGAAGAGAAAATTTTTTTTGGCGATCGGTCTCGAATATACAGGGTGTTTTGTTCTTTGGTCACAATTTACAATAAGCGATATCTCTGGAGTGATTTGATATGAACAAATGAAATTCACCTGTCACATACCTCTGCTGGTACTTGATCAAATGCCATAGCAGGTAGAGAAAAAATCAGGTCCGGACTTGAAAGAAAAAGTTTTTGATTTTGCCTGACAAAAAGTACATTTTTAGAGCGGATTTCGGAAAGAATAATACCATATCTGGAAAGCTCAGAAAAAATGCTACAACTGTGACTGTTCAATTTTTACGGCACACTTGAAATCATCCGGCAAAGAAATTGAAAAAAAACTCATACCAGTGTTACTATTCAAGGTGAAATGTTTATTAGGCGCAATAATGGATACAATCCGGTACGATCACTGCAGATTCTTCAGTTCTATCATATCTTTCACTAAGACTCGACATGTCTCACAAGGGAAGATATTTGAAAAAAAACTCGAGAAAACCAGAGTTCTCGCCAGAGTTGGACTGTTACAATTTCGTTCTTTTGTTTCATTCAAATTCATTTGATCTTGCAGAGTTCACGGATTTTTGTTCACAACCTAAAAAAAAATTGAAAAAAAAGTGTTGAGTTTGCCTGTCAGAAAGTACATTTTTTGAGCGGATTTTGAAAAGGAAACTACCATATCTGTGAAGTTTAGGGAACATTCTACAAAAATGACTTGAACCGATGAAGAAACAATCAGAAAAGCCACACGACATTTGTTGGTGCAATACAGAAAATGCAATGAAATTGGAGGAGGGCACATCGAGAACCTGATTTAAGCGTTTATTATTGTTTGATTTATCGAATAGACGTTTTGTCTTTTTTACTTTTCGGTTTATTTCAGAGTTTATCAGCTCCTGAATCAGTGATCGTACCGAATTGTATCCATTGTTACACTTGGTAAAAATCTTCACTCGGAATAGTAGCAGTGATAAAAATTGTTTCTCAATTTTTTTGCCGGAGAATTTCAAGTGTGCCGTGAAAATTGAAGTCATTTTTGTAAAATGTTTCCTAAACTTCACAGATATGGTAGTTTCCTTTTCAAAATCCGCTCAAAAAATGTACTTTCTGACAGGCAAACTCAAAAGCTTTTTTTTTCAATTTTTTTTCTAGGTTGTAAACAAAAATCCGTGAACTCTGCATATCCAAATAGATTAGAATGAAACAAAAGAACGAAATTGTAACAGTCCAACTCTGGCAAGAGCTCTGGTTTTCTCGAGATTTTTTTTTGAAATGTCTTCCCTTGTGGAACATGTCGAATCTTAGTAAAAGATATGATAGAACTAAAGAATCTGCAGTGATCGTACCGGATTGTATCCATTATTGCGCCTAATAAACATTTCACCTTGAATAGTAACACTGGTATGAGTTTTTTTTCAATTTCTTTGCCGGATGATTTCAAGTGTGCCGTAAAAATTGAACAGTCACAGTTGTAGCATTTTTTCTGAGCTTTCCAGATATGGTAGTGTTTTTTCCGAAATCCGCTCAAAAAATGTACTTTTTGACAGGCAAACTCAAAAACTTTTTTTTTCAAGTCCGGACCTGATTTTTTTCTACCTGCAATGGCATTTGATCAAGTACCAGCAGAGGAATGTGACAGGTGAATTTCATTTGTTTATATCAAACCACTCCAGAAAAATCGCTTATTGTAAATTATGACCAAAGAACAAAGCACCCTGTATCTTCGAGACCAATCGCCAAAAAAAATTTTCTCTTCTTGACCTCAACTCGCCTTGACATCCTCCATCTGCCATTCACGTATGGCACATACTTTTTGAAACACCCTGTATAGTACCTAAGCTATCATCCAGCAAAAACCCTAGCGCAATCCGAAGTTTAGTAGCTGAGATATTGCCGGGCACTGCAGACGGCAATAACAATAACAACAAACTATAAAAACATGATGCACAAAGACGAAAATTGAGAAACTCTACCTAGTACCTACTCATACGAGTACTACCAGACCAGATTTAGTCAGTACGATGCTGTGCATATTGAACGTAGAATCAATTATTACAGATCAAAGTCTAGGTTAATAATGTTGAAGTGATTTTCCCCATATAATGCGTTTGACGTAACTTCACAGAATCCTTATTGGAATTGCTGGACATTTCACAATGGAGCTAAAAGATACGTCATTTTGAAGCTAAAACTGTAGGGAATCTACTGCATATAATAATACCAAGTGATATTAAGTGGTCGATGCAAAAGTAAAATGTTAACTGGAGCATAAGAAAAAAAACACGAAAAAAGTGTCATTATCAAGAAATTAAGTCTGTTAGTGTCAAATTTTGAACAAAAGCTATCCCATATCATTCACATTGATTCATTATCTTTCATTCAAGACCAAGATAAGAGAAATCGATTGAGTGGTTGAGAACTAGGAGCATTTTTAATCGGGAAGTGAATTTTGAGGTGTCTTCATCTTTGCCTGTCAAAAAAACAATGACGCACACGGGGGAAAGTTGGGGACTTTTTGTATGTTATACAACAAAGTCTAGTGAACTCAAAACTGAAGAGATTGACCGTGTTTTAATTTGTTTCATGTTTGGCCGTTTTTTCGACTAAAAAGCCTGGGCTATATGCCTATGGTGCTATTCTGTAAAAAAAAATACATCGATGTAAGCGCTGTATCACTGTAAGATGACACATGTGACAATGCAAAACATTTTTACTTTTGTGATTTTACAGCGATGTAGTGCTTACATCGATGTATCTTTTTTACAGAATAGCACCATTAGTTTCATTCATTCAGCCCATATACATTTTCCATTCCACAATCCACAGCCTATCCCAGTACTTGAATGTCTGACGTACTGACAATGACGCAGTACTGCGACATCATCAAACTGGTGGACAACGTTTTATAGTGCCGTGTGATCCAAACCATTCCGAATTGGGGTAGGCTGTGACATGGTCAAATTCCGGGATGTAAAGCTGCTTTTCGCCAGGGCACAGCCTACCCCAATTCGGAATGGTTTGGATCACACGGTATATGAATATAGTAGTGAAAACTGGGAACAACATTTTTCCATTTTTTTGCCAGTAGGTACAAGGGCTTTTGTTATCTGCAAAATTTCGGACCATACGCATTACACCTATAATACACACACACACGTACATGCGCTACCCCAGCAATTAAAATGAGCTAATTAATTAGCCACATGCGATGAGCATCGGGTCGTTATGGTCATCATCGCAGAAAGCGCCAGCGAAAAAAAAAAATTAATTCCCAAAACAGCCCCCATCATCATATTGATTCGGATCCCCGCAAAAATCGTCGAGTTTTAATTGAAGTAATGTAAGCAACAAGTGACGCGAAAGGATTTTTATTTACGAATTTAGTACACAAACACATTACTGTCATTAGCTGTTGGAAAAAAGTCCGCCAGGGCGATCGAGAATTGACAAAACTGATTTAACCCCCTTGCGCCTCTCCCCGTCTCCCTCTTCCATCTGCGATGCGGCGTTTCTCTTTCCCCGGCGGATATGGCCGGTGGCATTGGCACTGGCCGGCGTTGATGGTGGCATGCGTGTATAGAAATGCCTTGTCAACATATCCTCGTATCAATTGACAAATGTATTGTCAATAAAAATCAAGAGAAAGCATCGGTTGCTGGCGCGATGGCCGGAAGCGCGATGCGTGTGCGAGCGAGACGGACGGCGGGAAACCGGAGGATTTTTCTGCCAGGATCCGGCGGCAGAGCTGGCGAATTCACACTGAATTAGATGGCCCATAAACGTCAGGATATTTTTTGTTTATATACGCATACCCTGATTTACCTCAACATTGATTTCGGGCCAATAAATAAGGGTGAAAAGTGATTTTAGCCCTTGTTCTGTTCGACAGACAAATTAAATAACCATAGAATTGTGTGTGTGTGCGTGCGTGTGCGATCGGCGATTTTCAATCGCCTCGATTAATATACTTGAAAAAATTGAAATCAACGCCCGCCCTGGCCAACAGCAATATAGGTATATGGTGATGGTGGTGGGTTAATTAAAAAACAAGGACGACGGACAGACGGGACACAGGGAGTGGTGTATGCGGAGGCATAAACCCTCGCCTCAAGTAAAATAGCGCACATGATCTGTAATTGATACGTTTGAAATTGAAGGGATAAACTGACAAATATTTACAGATCAGAAATCATACAAAAATTGCTCACCTGCATCGGCGGGCTTTCGATCCGCCTTATTTGGTCGCGCGATTCCGGGACAATGGCGCCATTCATGTGTTAATAATCCGACCAATAATTCATTATTCCGTTGTTTAACTTAGGACTGCTTCATGTGTATAACGGCACTTGTTTGTACATTATCAACTTACTTGACCGTGTAAATCAATGTGTCGATATGCCGGTGATATGTGATTTTTCATTTTCACCGATGACCGCAAACGTTTTGCCAAGGGACAACGGATGCTGGAAAATATGTAGTCCCCAAGCGTCCCCAACGACCTCTCCAGCATCATAGAACTCACAGAATTCAATAGAAACCCAAGTAGGTTTTCAAGAAAGTATTAATAAGTGGTGGTTGAATTCAAGTACTGGGATAGGCTCTGGATTGTGGAATGGAAAATGTATATAAGCTAAACTGAATGAAACTGCATGAGATCAAAATGAACTGGGGCCCTATCATTTTGACGAGATCTACTCTACCCACAGTTGAATTTTTTGCTATCATCGCTGAAGCACCCTGTATCTATACCATGTGCACAAATCATTTTCTTGATAATTTATCCAAAGAAAACATTGCAAAACATTACGGTTATTCCGTCGGTCCATCGCAGATATACCCATTTCAACAATGGGCTTCGCTGATGATACAGTTGTAGTCCGGATGCTAGTTGCATAAAATGGAATGAACCTTGCATTTTTTGATGAGGAGATGCTACTTGGTGGAAATGTTCTTTGCATCATACTCTTCCGATCCAGAAAGGTAGCCATCATCGCCATCCATGCCGGCAGCGTATACAGGGTGAAACAGAAAAAGAAAGTTGGAAAATTATATTTAAATAACCGAAGCATGTGGAGACGTGTAATTTACCACATACATTAACTGTTTTATGCTCATGAAGTCACAGTGAACCGTTCTTGATTACCTTGAACTGTCTTTGAATTGTAGGGGAAAAACAGAGAAAAAAACAAAAACACTTTTTTTCCCATGAATAAGTGATTTTTAGAGATATCGACACAAAACTTGGTATTTCTACAAAAAGTAATGTTGGAAATGATATGAGTTGGGTAGCCAATTCCTAAGCCAACTATTTCCAGAAATACGATTGCCAATTTTTTTTTCCTTTTCAGCACCATCTTGAATCTGCCCTATGAGGCATCGTTGAAAAAGTGATTGGTTATCATAATAATGATAATATGTAATCATGACATCGTAAAAACAACCTCCTCATCATAATTTAGTGACCTCTTCGGCGAAAAAGAATTGCCATCCACGTATTTTTTGGCTCTTCAAAGCTTTAGTGCCCATGATGGCATTTGCAACATCTGGAATGGTAAAATATGTTACGCATTATGAACCTTGATGTACTTTGAGGTAGCCTACCAAGTTTTGCAATCATCAATCAAAAGGTTTGTTCTTAAAAGCTGTTTAAACAAAATTTGTTCAATTTTTTTATGGAAAATGCAAAATATTGGATCTTTCACTCTTATTTGATCCCTCGTTGAGGAAAGCCTGAAACAGAAAGTCTCCAAAAATTTTATGCTAATAGTTCACTGAGAACTGCTCTTCAATGTGTAGTTGTCAAAATCTGCACAGTGGCGTTCAGATTCCAGACGGAGAGCGACAAAGAAGTTCATGAAGTGAAAAAAGACACAATTTTCAATGCAACGGAGAAATCCCGGGAATGTCCCTTCTAGATAGGCTTCCCGCAATACACAGGTTCTGTAAGACTCTTAAGCGTCGGTGAAAAACTTGAAACATTACTAACTTAAGGCTCTAACAGTGTACCAAATTGCACATTCATGTTATAAAAAGCAAGGTCTCCAGACAGTTTTCAGTCTAGCTCTGGACTAGTTTTTCTCGACTGTAATTTATGTCTTTTTTTACTGCATGAACTTCTTCGTCGCTCGCTGTCTGGAATCTGAACGCAACTATGCAATTTTTGACAACTAAACATTGAAGAGAACTTCCCACTGAACCATTATCATGAAAAATTTGGAGACTTTCGGTTTCAGGCTATCCTCAGTGAGGGATCAAGTAAGGGTGAGAGACCCAATATTTTGTATTTTTCAAAGAAAACGACACAGATTTTGTTCAAACAGCTTTTGAGAACAAACCTCTTAACTGATGATGGTCAAACTTGGTATGCTACCTCAAAGTACATCAAGGTTCATAATGCAAAACATATTTCATCATTCCAGATTTTTCAAATGCCATCATTGGCACTAAAGCTTTGAAGAGCCAAAAAATACGTAAATGAAATTCTTTCTCGCCGAAGAGGTCACTGAAATATGATGAGGAGGTTGTTTTTGCGATGCAATGATTTAAGTTACCATTATTGTAATAACCAATCACTTTTTTAACGATGCCTCACAGGGCACATTCAAGATGGTGCTCAAGAGGAAAAAAAAAGTTGACAATCGTATTTCCGGAAATAGTTGGCTTAGAAATTGGCTACCCAGCTCATATCATCTCTAACATCACTTTTTGTAGAAATACCAAGTATTCTGTCAATATCTCGAAGAATTACTTATTTATGGAAAAAAGAGTGTTCTTGTTTTTTTTTCTGGTTTTCCCCTATATTTCAAAGACGGTTTAAGATAATCAAGAACAGTTTGCTGTGACTTCATGAACATAATACAGTTAATGTATGTGGTGAGTTACACGTCTCCACATGCTTCGGTTAATTAAATATAATTTTTCAACTTTTTTTTCCTGTATCACCCTGTATACGCCGCCGGCATGGATGGCGCTAATGGCTACCTTTCTGGATCGGAAGAGTACGATGCAAAGAACATTTCCACCGAGTAGCATCATCTCATCAAAAAATGCAAGGTACTTTCAACTAGCATCCGGACTATTGTGATTGGAAGCAGTGAAGATTCAGCGATGGCACTGTTTGAAAAATATAAATTAGGATTCAGCCAAACTGGACTTTCTCCGAATCATACTAAAACTACAATCATTCACATAGAAAAAGGGGAACTGATCCAGAAGAAGTTTTCGTTCGGTGGTGTCATTTTAAAATCTATTGACAGAGAAAGTTCGATCAATTACTTGGGTGTAACATCCAGTAACAATATCATTTTAAACACAATTCGATCATTACAAACTTGTGAGTGATATCAGGCAAGTTACATCATCGTCACCATTCTTGCATTCTGATCAAAAGCTCACTGTACGTAATCGATACATATAGCCAACCTCAATATTTCAATATCAGACGACGCACCATGAAAACAAATGCCGAGATCATTTTTACAAAATGTGGACAAACTCAATTAAATCTGCCGTTGAAGAAATTCTATGTTTACCAGGCAATATCCCATACCACATGTTATACTCCCCAAGGACACATAATGGACAGGGAGCTGGTGCATCAAAACTTACGTCATAAGTTACATGATTTTAACCCTGTAGGTCTAATGTGCGTTGATAGGGTTGTTAAAAATTGCTTTGTCTTATTAAAATTTACCTCCTCCTGGAGACTTCTCCTTTGGCATAATATCAGGAATGAAAAACGATTCTCACATGATTTTTCACGCAGGTTTCAAATCTGCTCACAAATTTTTTTGATGGTACATCGCTTACAGGGTGCAGCATCTAAAACTTTTTCTCAAATCATACACCCTGTATTTTAACATGGAAATCGATTCCGTTTTTCATCCTGATTACAAATATATATCACACTCTTGGTGGGTTAGTCATCAAAACGCCTGTGGAAAATGTGATAAATTTTGGCCATTTTTTGAAAATTTCAAACTTGTCTTATGGACCGAAAGCCCCCAAAAATTTTATCTTACGACCAGATTTTCGATCAAGGGGATGTTCCCACACAAAATCCAGTTGGTTTCATTCATGTACCTTATGACGTAAATTTTTGGCCATTTTTTCGAAAATTGACTAGCTCATACCAGCTTAAAGCCCCCGGTCTGACATGTAAGATAAAGCAATTTTTAACAACGCACTTCTCACCAACGCACATTAGACCTACAGGGTTGAAATCATGTACCTTATGACGTAAGTTTTGAGGCACCAGCTCCCTGTCCATAATGGACTGGGCATGATTCGAGCGATTTGAGAAGCATTTGTTCAAAGATGCAACACATGTTGTATTTCAGAGAA
Organism: Anaspis maculata; assembly: GCA_949128115.1. Lineage (NCBI taxonomy): Eukaryota > Metazoa > Arthropoda > Insecta > Coleoptera > Scraptiidae > Anaspis > Anaspis maculata. The sequence continues at coordinate 124,374,545 of OX421961.1, forward strand.
GTCAAACGACGAAACTGATCCCGGCAGTTATAGACATCGAAAAGGAAAAACAATCGGTGTCTAAGTAGAAAGCAAGTTTCAAAAGTGGTGTAACCTTCCGTAGAAAGGTAGAGGAGTGAAGTTATTTGGAGAATACACTCCAGCTAATTCATGGATCACAACCAAAAAAGGACTGACAAATTCTAAATATACGGAAGCTTTCAAGATGGTTGGGAATGGGGATGTATCCGCATGCAGAGCTAATCCTGGAAAGTCCAAGGATAGTGGCCGGTGCCGTCTGCAGTGTTGGCACCGATAATGTGAAGTATTGTTACGTATTTCACGTACTGGTTCGAAGAGACGATCGTCTTGAAACACACACTGTTCATTACTGCGTACTACAATAAATACACGCAAACAATTATTACGCTTGGAAATATCGCAGGTACTTCGCTTTTATCCGCTCGCTACCACTTCGCATTCCAATTCATCACTATTTGTGAGCTGACGGTTGATGCCTTATATAGGCCTCCGATTAGTGCCCCCGAACTTTCCATCATCTTCCAGCAAACTCGACAGTGACCCGGCATACGATTTTCTAGGCGACTCCCGAACAATCCCACCCACCTCGCTCATAATTTTGCCGTGCTTCTTGAGCTGACGCCTGCCGCCGCCGGCCGCCGCCAAATGGACAGATGTGTCTTGATCAGGCGTTTGAGTCTCCATGCATTTCAATGCCACCACGCACACTCTATAAATGTCCAGATCTCTGCGCATTTGTACACTGCGGCCGTGGAAGAGCCGAGAAATATCGCGTGTTTACCAGAATGCACGGGAGTCGTCGCTTGTAGCAACATGAAACACTACCACATATCCTTGGTGCCTGTCCTAACAACAAAGTTCTTCGGAGCTCAAGACATCATGAAGTTAGGTCATTTCTTGCTGAATATCTCCGGAATGTTGGTACGGAAACACACGAAGAAGTACACTGTCTGGCAGAAAATGGAAGCTCTCGACGGATTGACATCATAGCCATCGATCGGAAAACTAGAACTGGATATAAATATATACTTGATCCGACAGTACGCTTCGAGATTAATGAGAACCAACCGAAGAAGTACACCGAGAAAAGTGTTCCGATCCATGACCCCACAAGAGATTAGTTACTCAAAAGAAAAATTCAATTTAGACCAAACTTTTGTGAAAGGCTTATTTACTGGTGCTCGTGGAACTATTCCAATTAGTAGCAAATGGACAAAAGAAACTGCAATGTTGGCATTGAAAGGGTCGATGAAAATGTTAAGACATCATCTATACCCTTAATTTATTCATGTTTAATTATATTCAACACCTAATTTTATGAAGATCATAGTGATGCCGCAAGACGAGACGAGACGAGACTTAAGGGTAGTCTCGTCTCGTCTCGACCTAAACGAGACGAGGCAGAGGCACGGTCTCGTCTCGAGGCTTGAAAGTCTCGTCTCGTCTCGTCTCGTCTCGAAAAGTCTCGACTGGTTTATATAGGATGGTCCATTCTAGCGTAATTATCCCATAGCGGTCTTATCGTTTAAGATAGAGAAAAATATGTAAGACAGAAGCTATATGGTTTGATGAAACCTAAAACCTTGAATTGATTTCAGCTATACAGAATGTCTCATTTCGACGGGATCAACGAAACGTCAATTTTTTCAAATGAAATATCCTTTATTTTTTGCATTTTCATATTTAAATTTTCCAACTGTTTCATGCCTGTATTTTTGTTTTTCAATTGTGGAGCAGTGCTACCAACTAAAAATTAAAAACTAAAAAAAATCGCATTTTCACAGTTTTTTTGAAAAAATCGTAGCCGTCTTGCTTTTCAAAACTAAGAGATTAAGCTTGACAGGTGATAGTCAAGTCAAAGACCAATATCCAAATTTCAAAAAATTGCAATTTCTTGATACAGGGCGTTCACAAAAAAACTTCCAATTTTATAATTTTCAAACTATCATTATTACTCATTTTTTTCCAATGGCATGCCCCTAATTTTATAACGTTATCTGATAGTTTTTTTTATCCTCTTTCATTTTTACTAGAGGTACCCTACCCTTAAACTTTATTTTTCTCGAGATAATCGGAAATTTTCACAAAATTTGCTATTTTTTTGGTTTTTTCAGAAAATTGAGTTGGCTGTGATGAATGACAGACAAGCCAAATAGTATCAACTCTCAGTTAGTCAGTCTGACGATTGTCGAATAAAGAAAAATGACTTTACGCAAGAGGAAATGATCGATATGATATTCTGGTAATAATCCAGATATCCAGGATCCCACTTTGTATTTTTTTTGCGTAGAAGCCATTTTTTTTTTCGACAGTATAGGTCGCAAGAACATAACCGTCACCCTGGCACCCGCTATGGCAACGTTGCAGGCACGCCGGCACAACGAAGCCGAGAACGAAGCCAGCTTCTTGCCCGCGTTTGCGCCTGAGGGGGTGCCAAAGTACCGCTGTAGAGATTCGCTTGTTTTTGACATTACTCAGTTAAATCTTGAGTTTAGCACATTAATTTTTATGATAAAGCGATAATTGTTCAATAAATTATCAATATATTTATTACAACTTTACAACTGAAGAAAATTGTATCAACAAGTACGTACTAGTGAAAATAGCATCATACCATATATCCATCTTTAGCACGCCATTTTTGTTCCCGCGACCCATTCGGACTGACTAACTGACAGCTGCGTACTATTTGGCTCGCCTGTCATTCATCACGGCCAACTCAATTTTTGAAAAAAAAAAATAAAAAAAAAGCAAATTTTGTAAAAATATCCGAATTTCTCGAAAAAAAAATGGAGTTTAAGGGTAGGGTACCCTCAGTAAAAATGAAAGAGGATGACAAAAGCTATCAGATAACGTTATAAAATTAGGGGCATGCCATTTGAGAAAAATGAGTTATGACCCTTTGAAAATTATGAAGTTCGATGTTTTTTTTTTGTGAACGCCCTGTATCAAGAAATCCCAATTTTCTGACATTGGTATATTGGTCTTTGACTTGACTATCACCATGTCAAGTTTCATCTCTTAGTTTTGAAAAGCAAGATTGTGATCTAAAAAAATTGTGAAAATGCGATTTTTTTTAGTTTTTAAATTTTAGTTGGTAGCACTGCCACACAATTGAAAAACAAAAATACAGGCATAAGACAGTGGGAAAATTTAAACATGATAATGCAAAAAAATATAGGAATATGAGGTGTTCCATTAAAAAAAAATGACGTTTCGTTAATCCCGTCAAAATAGGACATCCTGTTCAGCTGAAAATAATTTTAGGTTATAGGTCTTATCAAACCATATAACTTTTCTCTTACATCTTTTTCTCTATCTTGAATGGTAAGACCGCTATGGGATAATTACGCCAGGATGGACCATCCTGTATATACCGGGTGATCATTTGAAAACTATCCACCTGCAATAACTCCCGATTCTTAGTCAAAATTTCTTCGAGCAAAAACAGGTCGATTTTTATATCGAGGGGGACATTCAAAACATACATTGGCAAATTTCTATATTCACCCTCCTCGCCCCCACTCACCCCAACTTTGAAATTTCAAATGACACTTGCGATACCACAAATTTAAGAGAATTAAATTTTCTTTCTGGAAAAAATATTTCCAAAATTTTTAACCCCACCCCCTTTTCCCTAAAAATTCTCAGACTGTCCCATTTTATATTCTGGACCCCTAATTTTTTTCTCAATTTAGTCGGCATTATCCTAGATAGCATCGAAGAAGAAAATTTTCGGTGGGAAAAGTGCTACCCAAATTCACCCCTTTGCTCTCCCCCAACTCAACTCCCAAATTTAACAAAACACCACCTACTTTGTGATACATTAAATTGAAGGGAATTGAATTCTCTATCTGAAAAGAATTTTTTGGAATTTTCTACCCCTCCCCCAATAAATTGGTCATTTGGAGTATTCTAGGGGGGAAATGGGGAGCTTTAAAAATTGTGAAAAATCGTTTTCATGAAGAAAATTCAATTTCCTTCAATTTGATGTATTACAAAGTGGGTATTGACATTTTAGATTTTTAAGGTCAGGTGAGGGGAGCGAAGGGGTGAATTTGGGTGGCACTTTTTTCATAGAAAATTTTCTCTTTTGATGCTGTGCCGGATGACGTTGATTGTATTGAAGGGAAATGGAGGTCAAGAATATTAAATTGGACACGCAGAGAATTTTTGGAAGAACGGAGGGTAGGGTTGAAAAATTTCGAAATATTTTTTTTAGAAAGAAAATTTAATTCTCTTTAATTTGATGTATCTCAAGGTAGGTAGTGTCATTTGAAATTTCAAAGTTAGGGTGAGCGGGGGCGAGGGGGCTCAAGATATAAATTCTCCAATGTATATTTTAGATGTCCCCCTTGATATAAAAATCGACCTGTTTTTGCTCAAAGACATTTGCACTAGGAATCGGGAGATATTGCAGGTGGATAGTTTTCAAATGATCACCCGGTATATACAGAGTGTCTCAAAAGTAGCGCATTCCGACAGTTTTACGGTGTATAGAAACTTCTATGAAGCCCATAAAAGATCATGAAAAAAATCTTCGACTTTTATTTTTGAAGTTATGAAGGGTCAAAGGTGGACCTTCGATCCCTTCTAGTTTCGTTATTTCGGAATATTCAAGTAAACTGCTTCTGGCAGAATCATTAGTGAAAAATATCAACTACTGGATATGTACTGAGTTCCTACTTCCTATACAGAGTAAGCCATAAACATCGAAAGAAAGTTTTTTTTTCAAAATTGGATTTTCGTTTGTTCATGACTCACCCTGTAAAGTAAATGAAAATTGAGCAGACATCCAGTGGTTGATATTTTCAACTTATGATTCTGCCATAAACAGTTTACTGAAATCTTTCAAAATAACTGGGCTTCATAGAAGTTTCCATATACCGTAGTACTATCGGAATGCGTTAATTTAGAGACACCTGTATACCTATATACAGGGTGGTGAAAATTCCGATGCTCACCATTGGTATCTTGGAAACGGTGAGAGATACGAGGTCCGTTAAATTAGAAAAAAGTTGCGCATTTTTGTGGCGATTGAGAATCTGAAAAGAAACTTTGAATATTCGTCTACATGTTACTTTTCCTTCGAAACCTTTTTTTTTTGCCACGATTTTTTTTTTGTATGACAAAGGGTGAGTTGTTAGAAGATAAATTTTCAAACAAACTGACCTTCAATTTCCAAAAATTGAAGTGAAATTCGTCTGTTATAACTAACTTCATTGTGGATGACAAGACAAGTGTAAGTGTCAAAAGGTTCAAGGTAAGTGTCAAACATAAATTGGAAAAAACCGTGCTACTTGGAAATCCACCTTGAATACTCGAGACCTCTCGTCTCGTCCCAAAATTTCGAAATTTCGAGACGAGACAGGCAGTGAGTCTCGTCTCGGTTGAGACGAGACGAGACGAGACACAAGGCCAGTCTCGTCTCGAAATTTCGAGACGAGACGAGACAAGTCTCGGTCTCGACGGCATCACTAGTAGATCATTATAGGGCGTTTTCCATTTACCGACACAAGTCGACTTGTGTCGACACAAATGCGTTCCATTTGATCTGTGTTCCTTTGTCTTATCGACACAAGCTAAGACAAGCTGACACAAACCGACACAAATGTTTCAAATGGAAAGCGCCCATCCTGACCTTGTCTCCTTTGTCAAAAGGCAGCCTACATAAAATGGAGGAAGGCGTTCATTTATTTCAAAAGAAAAGTATATATAAATAGCCAGAGGCTAACACTACTGACCGATATTCAACCCAAGTAGTCGGTTTTCTTCACCTGATAATAACTCTTCCTACATCTACCTACATCCTACATATCAAATGCTAGCTGAAAACTTAAACATTGCGAATAACCCCAACTAAACAGGTGATCAATTGAACTGGTCCACCTAAAAACTTCTCGCTACCTCAAGATCGAATATCTCGAAGAAAAATCAACCGATTTTAAAAAGAGTGGTCATGCATGCCGAATAGATCATCTTCTGGCTAAAAAATGCCATGCTGAGTCACGTGGACACCAAGAATTTTTTCCCGCTTTTTCTCTTCATGCTACGTTTTTCTCTCGCTATGTTTTTCTTCGGTTTCCCCAGCATGGGTTTCTCAAAATGTTTTCCCTTCAATTTTTTTTTTTTTTTTTGGACTAGCGGAGAACAAATCTGACACTAGAATGACAACAATGTGATTATATAAGAAAATCCTGTGGAAATATTTCATGAGTGCCATACATTTCGTCATTTCTATTCAAGTACACACGATACATCTCACTATCGTTGATACACAGCCACTTAGTACTTGTATGTCTTCATCACAGGTAATATTGGGGCAGAACGAAACTTCTGAGGAAGCATTGTATTGCTGGCGAATATTAATGATACCTTAATTCCAAACGATCCCCTGTGCAAGTCGCAGAGGTGAACAACTTCTAGAAGTAATTTTTTCTGCTCTTTTTATGACAGCTGTTTATCTCGTATGTTTACGAAAGTAGGTATAGCCGCCACAAATTTGTAATTTTGAGTATGTAGTATTGGGATTGATGAATTAAGGCGTTACGGAACCATTTCCAGCGGGCTTATTCCTTGACAGAAGCTTACCGTTGAACTCCCTTACGAAAACTACAGGGCCGTGTATAAATTGATCATGAACCATTTGGAAAAAATCAAATTGCGAAAAAATATTATTGCTATGATCGATTCATAGCACCTTTCTTGAGCTTCCGGGAGAATCTTGAATAGTGAATTTCTGTCAAGAAATAAACTTCCTGGAATTGATACCGCAAAGCCTTATTTCTCCAGTCCAACTCCATCCTTAGCAAATAAAAGATGATGTAAAAAAACTCCAGTATTCACTTATACATCAAGAAATACATCAAGAACTCTTCTCTTCATTCTGTAGATAGCGTTGCTAATATAAAACTCTCTAGACATCTATACGATATACCTACTAATGCCAGAGGAACACTGGTACAACTTTTACCACTTACAACCTAAACGACTTGAAACTCAGGCTTTAATAAGGATAGCTGCTCCTTATCTAAATCTTATTTTAGTACACAACCGAGAGAGTTTCGACCATTACTTGAATCGCCATGTCTGCGTCTAAACTCGCAATAACTGTTATGATTTCCCTAATCGTCTACCATACTTGGCCCCATTTCAAATCTTAAATCGCGCGAGAAAGCAAACAGCGGCCAGGGAATCCAGGAATTGGAGCTCTGAATTTGCACGTCCTGTACATTTGCATGTCAAAATAGGGTTTGGGGTGGTGGTGGTGGTGGTACCTCGGTGTCCTCGGTCGGTATATGGAGGAAAAAATTGAGAAAAAATAGCCGTAAAGGAAAAGGGTTCAGAAAGAGATCGCTATCTAAATATGGGTTAATATTAAGGTGGTCATGAGGGCACGAATTGCGAATAGAGGTCGTTAGAAAACACCGCCGGTGCAAATTCCACGATCTTCATTAGATAGCACAAGCAAATTTTCCCCTTTTGTGAAGTTATCGCGTACCTAGCACGCCACTATCTATTGACTAACATATCGCTTTACATACATTGCAGCTCTTCTTTGGCGGCTTAGGTAGGCATAATTATGCTACAAGCTTCGAAAAAGTTTCTACCTAAAACATAAAAATTATTATTTTTTGGACCAATGAAGTTTGGGAAAGTATTATTATTGTGACGAATCATTCTTTAATAAGTAAATTGTAATGATGATTATTGCACATGATCAGAAAAAAATATCTCTCAAGAAACCAGATATGATCATCATAACCACAAAATTGCAACCCACCCCTCTTATGAAAATAAATAATTCCATAAAGAAGAAGAAAAATCCCCTTAAAATTGAAAGAATTCGGTCTAGTGTCTAGTCTAGAGTACTCTAGACTAGTAGTCTAGTCTAATCTTGATTGTCTAGTGGTGTTTATTAGGACTCCTAGTTGTGTTGTAGTTATCCAAGGTAGTACAGGTGAGTGAAGGCTTGGAAATGAAAACCAGAGACTTTCGAATCAACAAAGGACAAATTTCTTTCAAGGAAAAATATATCAATTCATGTCAGTAAGGCGATATCAATGTAATTCAATGTAATAAATTTAGTATTGAATGATTTGATTGAATGGTTCTCAAGTTACAAATTTTTGAAAATCGAAAAAAATGAATTTTGTCAGCACTCTGGTGTCTCACTTAGGAAGTGGGTGAGAGGCACGTATATAATATTTTTCTTGATAAAGAGGGTTGGGAGAATCTCATACCAGAGTTTAATCAGTTAAAACTGATACACCCCGTATTATAGACACACACTGATTATCTGAACTATTCAACATAATTATTTCAATTTGGTACTGTTCAGTAAATTTTCGACAAAAATTCAAAAGGCAAATCAAATTTTGCATTATTCGGATTGATAGCCTGATATTTCTTGTAGGCACCTCTTATCAAAATCGTGGGCAAATCTGTTCATAGCTGATAGAGTCGTGAAGGACTTCCCCGGCATTGGAAACAAAGGTGTAATTAAAAAAAAACAATTATAATTAAATTCTCATATTTTACAAGGGAACAACAATGATTTTACAGCTCCATCCAAAACAAGGTTACCTGAGATGTTGTATGTGAAATTTCCATCTAAGTTGTTTGGTCAAAAATCATGCCCAAGAATCTGATGTGGTGTCATTTGGCTGAAAATTATTCATTTCGTTTTCTCAGTGGAGAATCTGAAACCGGAAGTTTTTGACCAATTTTCTAAAAGAGTTGAAATGTTTTGGGAAGTTTTTGATATAGAGTGGATGTTTTTGTCTTTCAAATTATATACGATGCCATTTTCAAAAGTTCTCTGACTGAAGAATTTTTCGTTCTGTCTGATTTTCAACCCTCAAAGGAAGTTTTTGACAAAGTTAGAGATGTTACTGCTCAGCACATTAGATTTGTGAAAGTGAGGGATTTGTGTCAGCTTTTTAAGCAATATTTATCTTTATCCCGTGCTCCTCAAGTCCTCAATAGATTTGACTCCTTATTTTCAGACTATATCCATGTGTGTACTTTATTCCTACATTTCGGAGTAATTATGTGGGTGATCTAACGTCGAGAGCTCTAGAGAAGTCCGACAGATTCGCGATGAATCCGGCAAGCTCACTTTATGACTCCTCCACCATTTACACAGGTCAACATCAATTTTGTGCCTGGGATAAGTATACTAAATTTCTGTAGCTTGAGTCAAATCAACCTGAAAAAAAAAATATCTCATGAAAAAGTTTCCTTTTGACATATTTAAAAATTTATGAAAATGTCGATTTTGATAAATTCACTTGTTGAAAAAAATTGAAAAATTTATTTTTTTTGTTCTTCTCATCAACTTTAACGAATAATTGATACAAAATAATTGAAAAAAAACAGAAATAAAGTCCTTGACTCTTCCTATTATGATCATGAGAACTTTTACATTTTTTCATTTTTTTCGGCATTTTTAATTTCCTACAAACGTCAAATAAAACACTTGACTATCGTTTTTGCGACTCCAGAGCACTCTACACTCTAATGTAGATGACACATGAACGTCAGAATTTCCCTCCGTCCCCCTATAAACTGATTTTCTGTTTTTATTCATGATATGAAATCTGTTCCATTAGTACCTACCAATATTACAAAAGCAAACTTTAATGAGAATGTCGGTATTTTTTCATTATTTTGACTCATGACATTCAATAAAATCATAAAATAAACCCAAGCACAAATTTTTTTTTCACTTTGTTGACCTGTGTTATACACGTTCGTGGCTTATCCCCGAATTGGAGTCTCCACCAAAGTACAATAGTATAGTTGGCTAGTTATGGATGCATCGAACTCTGGAAAGGTGAAATTTCTCGTGACTAATGCTGGGGTTAATAAGCCATACGTGTTCGCTTTTTGGATTCTTGAAGATTTTGACGTGGATACGTCTATGTTTTCGATCCATAACGGGAGGTCATTTCATAAAGAGGAGTATATGCACGAGCGCCATCTGTTGGTGCAGTTGTTAACGAAGCCGGTAAGTATGAAATCTACTAAAATAGAGTGGTGTCCTGGTGTCAAATTGGTTGTTTACATACCTTCTTGTCTGTTCTTGTCTATGTAACGAAAATTGATCTACCTATCGACAATAATCAATATCAATATAAGTATATGAAAAAAAAAAATAAAATAAAAATTAGGAAGGTTCCTGGTTTCACCCTCGGTTTCACCTGAAGAGCGTGTTTTTCAGGTGAAACACAAGGGCTGGAAGTTTCGCCTCCTAGAAATTTCCAGAACAGTCCAGAGCATTCGAGCGTATCCGAGATCATTCCGCAACATTTCTGAATGTTCCGATATGTTCTGGAATATTCGGAAATAGTCTGAACATCAGTCCAGAACGTTCGAGAGTATTCTAGATTATTCCAGAACATTTCAGAATGCTCCGGTATGCTCTGGAATGTTTGAGAATAGTCTGGAACGTTCGAAAACATCCCGAAACATTCCGGATCATTGTGGAACATTCGAGATCATTACACAACATTTCATAATGTTCCGATTTGTTCTGGAATATTTGAAACATTCGATGATATTCGAGAGTATTCCGCAACATTCCAGAATGTTCCGGTATATTTTGTTTTGTTCAGGAATAGTCTGGAACGTTCGAAAAAATCCCGAAACGTTCCAGATTATTGTGAAACATACGAGATCATTCCACAGCATTCCAGAATGCTCTGGTATGTTCTAGAATGTTCGAGAATAATCAAGAACGTTCGGAAACATTCCGGAACGTTCCAGATTATTGTGTTACATTCGAAATCATTCCACAGCACTCCAGAATGCTCCGGTATGCTCTGAAATGTTCGGGAATAGTCTGGAATTCTCGAAAACATCCTGGAACATTTCAGATCATTTTACAACATCTCAGAATGTTCCGACATGTTCTGGAATATGATGGGAACAGTCAACATTTGTCCAGAACATTCGAGAGTATTCGAGATTATCCCACAACATTCCAGAATGTTCCGGTATGTTTTGGAATGTTCAGGAATAGTCTTGGACGTTCGGAAAAGTCCCGAAACGTTCCAGATCATTGTGTAACATACGAGATCATTCCACAGCATTCCAGAATGCTCTGGCATGTTCTGGAATGTTCGGGAATAGTCTGGAACATTCAAAAACATCCCGGAACATTCGAAATCATTCCACAGCACTCCAAAATGCTCCGGTATGCCCTGGAATGTTCATGAATAGTCTGGAACGTTCGAAAACATCCCGGAACATTCCAGATCATTGTGGAACATTCGAGAGCATTTCACAACATCTCAGAATGTTCCGACATGTTCTAGAATATAATGGGAACAGTCAACATTCGTCCAGAACATTCGAGAGTATTCGAGATTATTCCACAACATTCCAGAATGTTCCGGTATGTTTAGAATGTTCAGAAATAGTCTTGAACGTTCGGAGAAATCCCGAAACGTTCCAGATCATTGTGTAACATACGAGATCATTCCACAGCATTCCAGAATGCTCTGGTATGCTCTGGAATGTTCGGGAATAGTCTGAAACATTCAAAAACATCCCGGAACATTCGAGATCATCCTACAGCATTTCAGAATGTTCCGGTATGTTCTGGAATGTTCGGGAATAATCAAGAACGGTCGGAAACATTCCGGAACGTTCCAGATTATTGTGTAACATTCAAAATCATTCCGCAGCACTCCAGAATGCTCCGGTATGCTCTGGAATGTTCGGGAATAGTCTGGAACGTTCGAAAACATCCCGGAACATTCCAGATCATTGTGGAACATTCGAGAGCATTTCACAACATCCCAGAATGTTCCGACATGTTCTGGAATATAATGGGAACAGTCAACATTCGTCCAGAACATTCGAGAGTATTCGAGATTATTCCACAACATTCCAAAATGTTCCGGTGTGTTCTGGAATGTTCAGGAATAGTCTTGAACGTTCGGAAAAATCCCGAAACGTTCCAGATCATTGTGTAACATACGAGATCATTCCACAGTATTCCAGAATGCTCTGATGGTATGTTCTGGAATGTTCGGGTATAGTCTGGAGCATACCAAAACATCCCAAAACATTCGAATCATTCCACAGCATTTCAGAATGTTCTGGAATGTTCGGGAAGTTTCGCCCCCTAGAAATCTCTGGGACAGTCCAGAACATTCAAGAGCATTCGAAATAATTCCACAACATTTCTGAATGTTCCGTAATGTTCTGGAATATTCGGGAATAGTCTGGGACGTTCAAAAACATCCCGGAACATTCAAGATCATTGTGGAACCTTCGAAATTGCCCCAATACCCTCTTACACATAGACGTATCCACGTAAAACTTGCAGCTGTATCTAGATACAGCAGATACACTCTTTTCTTTTTTAATAAGGAGTGTTTGACAATGGCTGTGACAATCTTCAAATAAATATCCGAAAATCCACATTTAAGTGATGGAATTTGTATGTTACATGGTGGAAAATTGGAATATTTTAGTTGGTACAAAAGTCGGCCAAGTAAGTATATGTATTATAACGTTCCCAACGGGTTAAGAAAAATGAACATTTGAGTATACACTAACAATAATAATAATCTCTTTCAACGTTGCAGGACTCCCGGGAGCCCTTGGCTGCTAATTTGCAGACTTATAAAAGTCTTTACTCTCGTCATGTTTTCCACCATCAGTATAAGTACAGCACCGGCCATGCCACCTACTTAAATACTTTTTAATTAAAGCTAGTCTGCAAACGCACCGAGACTTAAAAACTCGCAACCCTTTCCCGTTGTTTCCCGTATGCCAGCCCGCTTCTACTTTTAATCCTTCCGTATTTCTTCGAAATACCAACTCAAATAAAAGCAAAGATGCTTACAGCAGCCAGCCCAGGGGGAATTAAAGACGGCGCTCTATTCAAAAGAGTTGCCCATATTACTTCTTTCCGGGTTAATTACGAACGTTATTAACCCTTCTAGCCTTCTAGCCTATCTGCAAATATCGGCACATGCGGAAATCCAGCTTCCATTATTTCCTCGGTATACAAGCATCCGGCAAGTTCTTTTGCTTTTTTGGCACACATCAGCACTACTGGCTGGGGAATAGGGCCGGCGCTTCGAGAGTTTCTAACTTGACATTCAGCGGGACAGAATTTATATTTTAAAAATCGCCATGTCCATTAATTCGCTTCCGCCGAAATAAATCGCGCGGCATAGCAGCGGCCAGGACCTTTAACAAAGGAAAGAAATATATATACGTATAAAAAGCTCTTAAAATCCGTTTCCTCTTGTCCTTTGCGGGATTAAAACGTCCGGCGTTTTAGGAATTAATGCCGGCCTTTTAGGAGAATTACAAAGAAATGAATGGAGATGGATGAAGTCCAAAGATTGATGATCGCGCGACCATATTATACCCGGATTTGATGTGCTTTATATTTCTCACACACATTCTATATGCCCCAGAAAGGAAAAATCTTAATGCGTGTGCATAATTAGGCCATCATCGCACACGTTCGTAACTCGTGTTGATGTCGATTTGGAGGGCGGAAAACACGGAATTTAAGATAACGGTGCGATTTTAGCCATATGGCTGAAAAATATTTGCTCTAGATAGGTGTGTGTGATGCCTATTATACGTACCTACGTCTATTCTGTAGGTACACACCATTCTGTCAGTATACACCTTAATGCCGTACAAGTGATGTTGATAACGCTTGCTAATAAAACACCTGCCGGTAAACAACGATAAGTTTCAGAACGGTTACATTATAAAGATAAACGATAGGGGATCGTTTTCAGGAACAATCGATAAGCGCCCAGCGGCGAAGTGGCCGTAACAAGTGGAAGGATTTGGTTCAGGGTCGAATGCCCACGGGTGTTATTCGCAAAGTAGGGGCATTTCGTCCTTTGTAATCGCGTCCTGAACAGTTTTTCTTCCTAAAATCTCGTCATTCCTGAAGCTTTCATGAGCAGGGTACTTGCCTAAACCTTACCTAGGAGCCCAACATTCAAAATTTGAGTCTTTGTAGAATCATCTACCGTGTAAAGTTACTGATGAGAAGCAAGCCTGCAAGTATGGATAATGTTCCGGTAGTATTGCATCCTTATACCTACTATACCCAAAGACGTTACACTTGACGTTTCTGAGGCATCAAATCAACGTTTTCAAAACTTGAATTCAAACGCTTTGGGGACGCCTGAATGAATTTGGAATTGACCATTTGCATCACAGGACGTTGAATAACAGTCCATGTTGCTCGTTTGAAAGTTCCTGTTAGGCCTCGTCGAACGTTTTCTAAACGTCATCTTCAGCAGTTTCAAAGTGTCGAACAAAACGATTTGCAAAAGTTCAACCTGAACACAACAGGAATCAAGTCATTGCGAAAATATACCAACATCAAGTCAAGAACAACTAGTAGGTTTTTAGCGACGGGTTCCTCACTGGACAAAAAAAGTACAGTGATTCCATTATTTCATGGAATATTTGACAAAATTCCATGTATTCTTTGAATTCCATCACATATTCCTTGAATTCCATCAGAAATTCCATGCATTCCATCATTTAACCCATTATTCCCATCTACTCCCTCAAATTATTCACCTATTCCATTGTATTCCCTTTATATTCCATCCTTGTGATTATAATATATTATTCCGCTTTTGATTTTTGTTGCTTTTTGCTTCATTGAATAAATTGATTTTTGCTTAATAGCTATACCTAATGGTTTTACTTGCACTCAACTTCACTAGCAAAATGTCATTTGGAAGCTCTTAGGAAACTGTCTTCAGAACAGTTGAAAGTATTCCTCCAACTCCACTTGTCAATAATTGAAAAATGTCAAACTTCATGCCTAGGGCGTTCCTAGGCATGAGCCTATTGTGCGAACAACAAGGGCAGCCAAATTTAGGGACAGCATTTTTTTGGCTAAGTGCTGATGCAGAATGATCTTTGATCAGTGTTTTTGAGACTTGTTCAAAATCTGTAATAGGTACATCATTATTTATTGAAGTAAAAGTAGAAAACGGAAAAAAAGACAAAACTTCACACTCCAGGTGTTATTTATTATTAATTATCCACAATTTTAGATTGTAGTCAGTCTAGGATGTCAGCAGAGTCGAGCAAATCTATCTGAATGCCGCTCGAAACAAGTTGGTATAGTGTGACACTTTGAAATTTGTCTTCTCTCAAAAATTTATTAACTTGGATTGGTAGTTTGAACGATTTGACTTCTGTTGAGACGGTTTGATAGCCCAGTTTTGGGCAAGGTCTCGGGTATCAGTCTCTCTACAAAACATCGAGCTACACATCGTATCACTACAGCGTGTTGAGTACCTAATATAGTGCAAAATATCTAAAAATATAGATGCTTCCATTAGACGTCAGAGGGATAAAGACAGACCTCATATCTCCGATATTCTTTGAGTCTTGTTGTAACTCCACAATTACAGGGCGATCTTCAAAGATCCATCTGTTTGAATTTGTAGAGGCAGCCTTTGATCTTGTTTCACCGATCTTCAGAGTCTATAGCTTATGATGAAGTTGAAACTTCAAAAAAGAGGGAGCGAGGATGACGATAAACTCAAGACAAACGTTTCAAGTACAGAGTTGCTTTGATAACTGATGCATTGGATTTTTTGTTTCAACTCGCAAACTTTATAGAGAAAATTGCTAAGAGTTGCCTAATGTCACTTTTATTCTTCCCCTGCATTATGATATTTCCTGATTAATGAGACCATGTCCTCCCAATTTAGATGGGAATACCCAATTTTTCGATTCCTCTGATTCCCTTTGTGCTTTCTTAGAAAAGAATCCCCTTCCACTTTCTCTTCCCATTCCTTTCCTATCACGATCACGTTCGTCTTTTTCAATAATTTCATTTCAAAGAAGTTGGGAGCGTATTGAAATCTTGAAAAAAACGTAATCTCCTAGTGGTTGCCAGTCTCCAGTTGGAGTTTCCCACCATTTCCCGGTCCGGCGCTACGAATCGTTCAATTTTTGCCTGGCCGTTATCATCTGAGACAGCCGCTCACCCGGGTTTTGACCAGGACGACCCACGTTCGGTGCAGGAATCATAACTCAAACTACTTTTCTACTGAAGGATCGACTGAAACATTACAACTGAGGGCGAACGTATACCGTGTGTTTTTCGGATAACATAACTTTTTCCTATGGGATATACAGGCTGTCCCAAGAATACACCGACAACGTTATGGGTCCGGAAACGCTTCCTAAGGGAGCTATTTTACCCCCTCACTTTAGTCTGACTTACCCCCGGTAAATTATTTTGAAATTAATTTTGCCTCATTTTGTTGGGCAAAAGAAGGTTAGTGAATGTGTCAAATTTGATTGATTTCCCTTGAACGGTTTCGGAGATATTGAATAAAAATCGGAAGCGTTTTTGGATCCATGTTCATGAGAACTTTTTTCTTGTTTTGATCACAGGAAGCTGCCCTGGAACGTTGTCGGTATATGACACCTGTATGGGTTTGAAATTTTTATGAAGGAAGTAACCGGAAGTGAGATCAACTTTTGATTTTCGAATGAAACACCTGTATATTTTTTGACATTTGGATAGATTTTTTCATTGACACAGTGATGGTTTTAAAAATTCTCTATGATGAAAAATGACGATTTTATAACGGATTGAATATAATTGAATTAATATTACAAAAGGTGGCTACGATTATAAAAAAATCTCAAGTTAGAAGAAGTCTCTTAATTGATTATTGTGTTCGTCGATTTCAATCGGCCACGCTTCTTCACATAAAACAATAAACAAATTTCTATAGCTTCAGATTTTCATTTGTGGTCGCAGTCACCTTTGGTAATAATAATTAAATTTATTCCGCTATAAAATCGTCGTTTTTCATCATTTCATTTCTAAAACCACCACTGGTCAATAAAAAACCTTCATCCAACCATCAAGAACTATACAGGTTGTTCCATCTGGAAATCATGAGTTGATGTACTTTCAGTTAATTCCGGAAGTGAAAGTTGCTTCATGATCCACGTAAAAAATAGCAGAAGTACGCTCAAATATCCCATAAAAGTTTCAAGTCCATATATCTTACAGGAAAAAAAACATGGGCTAGTGCGGTTTTCGAAAAACACGGTATATCAGTGGCGTAACTAGAGGGGGAGTTTCGGGGTCACCCCCCCCCCCCATTGACCATCGAATGTTTCCTTAAATTTTTCAAATGCGGCGCTTTTTTGTTCGCTTTGCTCGCATTCTCGAATATTTTTCAGTCGTGATCCCCCCCCCCCCACTCTTATTGGACGCTTCCAGTTACGCCACTGCGGTAAGATTTCTTATACCTACAATAATCTCGACGGAAACAATGACATATTGACCGTCGTTATGTTATAATGTGAAACCTATATATCAAGCAATAATTAACCTTAAACTAAGAACTTAAACGCACGAGCCGGCGCGGCGTTCGGAGTCGTTTCTACTTTTTGATTTTTTATTTAAAAGCCACTTCTTTTTTAGCCGTGGATGGCTAAAATCTTTGAGATCAAACATGGGACACCTGTAGGTATACTTTCAAAATAACAATATCAACACTCTGACTTGTAATTGTAAACTCTTAATTGACTATAAATAATTAGCGTGTGCATTTTTATCTTAGGCTCACCCATATTTTCTGAATATACAGGGTGGTCCAGGTTATAGTAGCAATAATTCACCATTCGATGGTCCATCAAAAACTAGGTCGACATGCATAATTTAATTTTCCTCCAAAACGCTTTCTAAGGGAGATATAGCCCTTCAAAGTTCAGTTTTTAAAATCATCTTTTTGCAATAACTCTCAAGTCATTTAAGCGATTTTTACCAAATTTGGTACAAATACTTATGAAATGAATACCCATCACTTGACGTAGATAACTTTTGTCAAAATTGTTCAGTGGCGTAGATACCGGGGGATTGCTCAATTTCTCCCACCCCATTTTCTACGCCACTGGATATTTTTGGAAAAATATACTTTTTTGAATTCCTTGTTCAATTTAGAAAAAAAAGTTACTCTTGTAAAATTTTGATTAGAAGCTTCATTTCCGAGATATTTGGGTTTGAAACATTGGAAAACACCTCGAAATCGCGACTTTCAAAGGCCTTAAAATTAAAATCCAAGAACACTCATGATTCCTCAACTGGAATAAGTTTTCTATGTCGTTTAAATTGATTTACTGCCATTTTTGCTAAGAAACAAGGCGTTTCCAGAAAAAAACAATTTGGGCTCTGGAAAGTGGCGATTTCGAGATAATTTTCAAAGTTTAAAAGCCAAATATCTCGAAAATCAAGCCTCTAATCGAAATTTTACAAAAGTAACTTTTTTTTCTAAATCGAACAAGGAATTCGAAAAAAGTATAGTTTTCTAAAAATATTCAGTGGCGTAGAGAATAGGACGTGAAAAGTAAAACAACTTTCCCGTATCAACGCCACTGGACAATTTTGACAAAAGTTATCTATGTCACGTGATGGGTATTTATTTCGTTAGTATTTGTACCAAATTTGGTCAAAATCGCTTTGATGACTTGAGAGTTATTGCAAAAAGAAGATTTTAAAACCTGAACTTTGAAGGGCTGTATCTCTTTTAGGGAGCGTTTAAAAAAAATTAGCTTATGCATGTCGACCTAGTTTTCGATCGACTATCGAGTGGTGAATTATTGCTACTATAACCTGGACCACCCTGTACAGGGTGTTTCCAAAATGGTGTTACAAACTTCTAGGGGAGATTCCCTATCAAAAATGGACAAGGAAAATTTATACCTTTGATGTCCTAAAATGCTCAGTTGAAAAGTTACAGGGTGTTCAAGTTGACTTTTTAAAACTGATTTTTTGACATAAGTTTTGAACCGTTTAACCGATTTTGTTCAAGTTCTCACCAAAGTTAACTGAAATAAGTCTCTATCGAATAATAGTAACGTGTTGGAGGAAAAAGTTCAGGGACGTAGATAATGGGGGCTGTCCTCATATTTCCCCCCCTATTTTTTACACCCCTAGCTATTTTCCCAAATTGTTCTTATTTTTTATTCTACGTTCAATTTAGAGAAAAAAGTTACTCCTGCAAAATTTTGATTAGAGGCTTCGTTTTTGAGATATCTGAGTTTGAAACTTTGGAAAACATCTCGAAATTGCCACTTTCCAAGGCCAAAAAATTAGAATAAAAAAAAACTCATGATTTTTCAGCAGAAATAGGTTCTCTTCAATTTTCTAAGTTGATAAACCACTATTTCCTCTGAGAAACGAGAGCTTTTCAGGGAAAAAAAACTGGGCTCATTGAAAGTGGCGATTTCGAGATGTTTTCCAAAGTTTCAAACTCAGATATCTCAAAAACGAAGCCTCTAATCAAAATTTTGCAAGAGTAACTTTTTTCTCTAAATTGAACGTAGAATAAAAAAATAAGAACAATTTGGGAAAATAGCTAGGGGTGTGAAAAATAGGGGGGGAAATATGAGGACAGCCCCCATTATCTACGCCCCTAAACTTTTTTCTCCAACACGTTACTATTATTCGATAGAGACTTATTTCAGTTAACTTTGGTGAAAACTTGAACAAAATCGGTTAAACGGTTCAAAACTATGTCAAAAAATCAGTTTTAAAAAGTCAACTTGAACACCCTGTAACTTTTCAACTGAGCATTTTAGGACATCAAAGGTATATATTTTCCTTGTCCATTTTTGATGGGGAATCTCCCCTAGAAGTTTGTAACACCATTTTGGAAACACCCTGTATATTATACAGGGTGTTTCGCAATTACGGTTACAAACTTCTAGGGGAGATTCTCCATCAAAAATGAACCAGGAAAAAATATAACTTCGATGTCCTAAAATGCTCCGTTACAAAGATACAGGGTGTTCAAGTTGACTTTTTAAAATAGATTTTTTGACATAACTCTTGAACCGTTCAACTGATGTTGTTCAAATTTGGAACAACAATAACCAGAATAGGTCTTTATTAAATAATAGGAACGCGTTCAGAAAAAAAAGTTCAGAGGCGTAGATAAGGGGGTAGTTTTTCATATTTCCTCCCCTATTTTACTCCCTAGCTATTTTTCCAAATTGGTCTGATTTTTGGATTCTACGTCCAATTTAGAGAAAAAAGTTACTCCTGCAAAATTTTGATCAAAGGCTTCGTTTTCGAGATATCTGGGTTTGAAACTTTGGAAAACATCTCGAAATTGACACTTTCAAAGGCCTAAAAATTAGAATCCAAAAAAACTCATGATTTCTCAGCAGAAATAGGTTCTCTAGAATTTCGAAGTTGATAAACCATCATCTTTCTTGAGAAACGGGAAGTTTTCAGGAAAAAACAAATTGGGCTCATTGAAAGTGGCGATTTCGAGATGTTTTCCAATGTTTCAAACCCAAATATCTCAAAAAGGAAGCCTCCAATCGAAATTTGGCAAAAGTAACTTTTTTTTCTAAATCGGACGTAAAATCCAAAAATTGGAACAATTTTGGAAAATAGCTAGGGGGGTGAAAATAGGGGGGGAAATATAAAGATACCCCCCATTATCTACGCCCCTGAATTTTGTTTTTGAAACACGTTGTTATCATTCAATAGAAACTTATTCTGGTTAACTCTGTTCCAAATTTGAACAAAATCAGTTGAACGGTTCAAGAGTTATTTCAAAAAATCGATTTTCAAAAGTCAACTTGAACACCCTGTATCTTTTTAACGAAGCATTTTAGGACATGGAAGTTATATTTTTCCCTGGTCCATTTTTGATGGAGAATCTCCCCTAGAAGTTTGTAACCGTAATTGCGAAACACCCTGTATATTGTTATTCTGATACCTATATCATATATCTATATCTACGTCTACCCATAACCTCTGCGTAGAAATTCCGAACATAAAATCACAACTTTATATTTTATATGATCGGAGAAAAGGGATCCCAAAAAAGATATATCGACGCGATGATTCTGAAAGCTATTTTTTATAGTGCTTTGGTTAGAATAAAAAAGAAATTAACGGTGTTATTGTCGGCAATAAAATGTAAAAGTTGAGTGGAGTGTTGATCTTATTATGTCTCGATTTATGTCTTAGAATAACGACTTCGTTCTTGTAGGGGTGCACAAAACTGCGGGAGTGGCAAGGTATAAAAGAAGCCACTCTGGCGAGATAGGTGACTCTACACCCGGATTTTTACACACTGGATATGAATAATGAATATGAAAAAACTATACTTGAAGAATCACAACGGGACGTTACAGCCTATAGTTCTGTCTCGGCCCCGTTCATTGAAAACTGCATTCGTGTGCATTGAGGGTATGCAACCCAAAATATCCCTGTGTCGTCCAAGTCTTCACCCCTCACCCCCTGTTCGGTGTGCCTGGCACTTGGCTGTCAGGCGCAAGCGTAAACGAGCTCCAGCACTTTCTTCGGCCGTCTTCGGCATTCTTCGGCTTTCTTTCCGCTCGTGCCTTTACCGCTTCGTTCGAAGCGGCGTTGATCTCCGTACGTCGAGCGGGAAGCCACGCCGTCTTTTTTTTGGTCATCGTTCTCGCGGCCATCTTGTCGTGCCATCGGCGTACATTCGTACTCGACCAGAAGCCCATCCAAGGCCCATCGCGTCCGATAGTGACTCCTGGAGGAGCTCTGCAGCATCTCCAAGTCCAGAAAGCGGCAGTTTTCACCGCTTTCACCGGGGAGCGGCTTGGATCAGCCAGCCGCGCACAAAGCTCCAGTTTCGGACGGGATCGAGTCGTTCGTCCGCCATTTTGGTGACGAACACGGGCACTCGTGCATTTCACCAGGAAATCCACCACCAGAACGGCCATCCACCACGACGCCGCCTTCGGACTCCGCCAGGACGACGCCGCCACCGAATAAGATCCCGTAAGTTCCATATTTTCCATTGTTTTTACCATTTACCGTTTATTCCCGTTTGCCGGGGTGTATACCTTCAGTGCAGTTCGTCTCGTTTTCAGGACGCCACTCGGCGCCAGCGAATCTGCCCCCGATCAGAACCACTCGGATTTTTCATTTCATTTAATTCACATTGTTTTTTTTTTATTGTTTTGTAATTCTGTCTGTTTGTGTTTTTTTTTTCTTTTGTTTTGCATTAAAGTTTTTGATTGTTGTTGTGAATTTTATTTCTGACTGTCGCTTGCTGCTTTCCTAATCCAAGAGTTATTGTTTTAATGCAGCCTTCATCGGAAGGCTGCCGTCTTTATGTGTACCGCGCTAACATATAAATTGGTCCTTCGTAGCCGGATACAGGCTAAGCATGGTACAGTCAGGAATTTAATTCACCTCACTATTGAAACTTTAAAGTCACGGGTCAAACCCACGTGACACTTGTGCGTTGGTCCAGCGTGTTGATCAATTCGTTTTTCGCCCGTCTCATTCGCACTTTTTCACCTGGGTTGGGTTCGCCATTCAGGTACGCCAACCTAAGGGTCAGTTGCTTTGTTTTCATTTTTCTTTGTGTCGTACACAATGGACGCAACTTTATCGTCCATCGCGATAGCTATTGCGCGCCTTGAGCCCCTTCTGGAACAAGGCGTCACAGCTACCACCGAGCCAAGCCTCCAACCGGCATTTTTAGCCACGTTTGACATTGCGGCGGAAATTTACAACGGTTTCAAGAGCACGGTCAACACTGCCCCTCTCCCCAGTGCCTCCGAGGAGCAGAAGGCTACATTTCTTGAACGTACACTCCGGGCAGACAGCTTGTATGGCAAACTTGCTGCGGTAAAAGCCTCGTTTGCGAATTCAGAGCCGACTTCCTCGCTCTCTCGCCAAGCCTCGCAAACTTGGTTCGAGACAGGCCGGAGCAATGTCCGATTGCCAAAAATCGCGTTGCCGTTGTTCGACGGAAAGTTAAAATCATGGCCACCATACTATGATCTATTCACGGCGTTAATACACAGAAACCAGTCTCTCTCAGATATTGAACGGTTTCAGTATCTGATCTCGTCTTTATCTGGTGAACCTCTCTCAATGGTTAAACACCTGCCATTGACGGGAGATAATTACATAATTGCGTTCGACTCGTTGGTTGAGAGATACCAGAACGACCGCGTGCTAGTCACTTTTTACTGGCAGTCGATGATGAACGCCTCCTCCGTCACATCTGACTCCGCGCAAGCGCTTCGCCATCTTGTGAACACGTTCAACGAAAATTTAGTGGCGCTCGAGCAGTATCCGCATATCGACCTGTGGGATTTCACCCTGTCGAGCATGCTGCTCCAGAAACTCGATGAGTCGACGCGAAAACGTTTCGAGGTGCAGTCAGCTGGCACCCCCTTCCCCAAATACGAAGACGTCAAGTCTTTCGTGCTCGACCAATGCAAGGCTTTCGAGGCAACTGCCTTAAATTCTAAAACGCAATCGAACTCCCGCTCCACACGGGCAAACACCGTTACCGTGAAGCCCGAGGTCAGCCGCAAGTCGTGGGCCTCACATACGTTGGTGTCTCAGACTTCATCTGCCCCAGCGACGTCGCATGAGTCAGCATGTTCTCATTGTGGGGCGAGAAGTCATAGAGTCACCGCGTGCAAGACTTTTCTGTCAATGTCCCCAAATGACAGATATTTGGCGGTCAAACAGAAAAGGCTCTGTCTCAACTGCTTGAGCACCAATCACGGCGCTCCAAAATGTCCATCGTCGTATTCGTGTCGGCAGTGCCACGCAAGGCATCACACCTTGCTGCACTTCCCCAAGCCACATAGAACTGCAGGTCATGAGTCACCCAGTTCTTTATCGAATCCAGTTGAATTACCGCAAATCGTTTCCCCTGGTCTTCCAGAAAATGTCGCGAATTCGGTGACGAATCTCGCCTCAAGCCTCAAGGCAGCTCATGTTTTGTTGGCCACGGCAATCGTTCACGTTCGTGACCGGTGGGGAGGCTACCAAAGCCTCCGTGCGCTCATAGACCCTGCCAGTCAGGCATCGTTTATTTTGGACTCCTGCGTGCGCAAATTGGGTCTATCCCCATCAAATCACAATGTGCCCGTTTTTGGCTTGGGTCTCACCCCCGCCAATTCGACGTGTGGCACAGTCACTTGCCAGGTCAAGGCTGATGATGAGTCTCTCCCAATCCCTGAATTGGAGTTAATTGTCCTGCGCAGGATTTGTGGTAACCTGCCAGACACCGCTTTGAACCCGGATCAATTCCACTTGAACTTATCGAATCTGGCGGATCCCACATGGTTCAAGCCAGGCCCCATTCAAGTGTTGTTGGGCGCCGACGTTTATCCGTCAGTCGTGAAAGAGGGAATCGTCTCGTCAGGTCCGTCACAGCCTGTTGCCATAAACACCATTTTTGGCTGGGCTCTTCTCGGTCCCTTTCAAACCCCGTCAAAACCTCTGCATTCCTTTTTGGTTTGCACTCCAACTGGAATCGACGAGTCTCTGCACAAATTTTGGGAAGTAGAGGAAATCTCGTCACCATCGTCCAAAACACGTTTGTCCCCAGATGATGAACGTGCAGAAATTTGTTTCCGGGACTCTGTCTACCGTTGTCCGTCAGGTCGTTTTGGGGTTTCGCTTCCCTTCAAAAGGGAGTCCCCCACCTTTGAACATTGCAGGTCTATGGCTGACCGCCGTTGGTTAGCTATCGAACGTCGCCTGGTCCGTCAGGACACACTCCGTGATCTGTACATAGCATTCATGCGCGACTACCTCGACCTAGGTCACATGACCTTGCTGGACGCAGAACCTCCAGATTCTGAGGCGTATTACATCCCTCATCATCCGATCGTCAAGATCGAAGACGACAAGCCGAAAATTCGCGTCGTTTTTGATGCTTCGGCGCAAGCGCCGAATCATTTATCTCTCAACGAGACGCTTCTCGTCGGTCCTAAGTTACAACAGGACATAGCAGCTTTGCTACTGCAGTTTCGGTGTGAGCCGATCGTTTTTACTTGTGACATCCGTCAGATGTATCGGCAGATACTTATCTCGCCCGAACATCGCAAGTATCAACTCATTCGCTTTCGTTTCTCCCCTGATCGACCCATTGAAACGTACCAATTGAACACCATTACATATGGTGTTTCTTCGGCACCGTTTCTAGCGGTTCGCACGTTGCTTCACTTGGCAGAACAAAGCGCCTCGAAGTTTCCATTGGCTTCGCAGGCAATTCGCCGTAATTTGTATGTAGACGATCTACTTTGCGGTGCGAACTCCGTGGAATCAGCACGGGAATTACAAACGCAGCTAATCAACCTGCTCCAATCGGGTTGCTTTGAATTGCGCAAGTGGGCAAGCAATCACCCTGATGTGCTGCAAGACATACCACTTGATCACGTTCGAACTCAGCCGTCCACTTTCAGTGACGTTGCTGACAATACTGTAAAAATTCTTGGCCTCCAGTGGCAAGCGGCAACAGACACCTTTTCATTCACGGTTCATCCAAATGAACTACCGTGCACAAAGCGGTCCATCTTGTCGGAGGTGGCTCGGATTTACGATCCGCTCGGCTTTCTGTGCCCTGTTGCATTTTTCGCCAAACATTTAATCCAACGGTTATGGAAACTTGGCCTTGATTGGGACGACACCCCTCCAGACATCGTATGTCAGCAGTGGTTGCGTTTTCAATCCGAGCTATCGCAACTTTCGCGGTTGCAAATTCCACGGCATACTTTTCCGTCGCCTGCAGACAGGTGCCAGTTGCACGCCTTTTGCGACGCATCTGAATCTGGGTACGCGAGCGTGTTGTACGTTCGTTACCTTCGAAATGGTGTTCCCACCATTCGTCTCCTAACCGCCAAATCAAAGGTGGCTCCAGTCAAATTGCTGACCGTACCCCGTCTCGAATTGTGTGCAGCGGTCCTACTTTCCAATCTCGTTGCCTTCACCGTTGCAGCGCTCGCAGGAACCGTACAGTTCGATGCCATATTTGCGTGGACCGATTCTACGGTTGTTCTCAGCTGGCTGCGTTCCTCTTCGCACCGCTGGAAAACATTTGTTGCTCACCGTGTTGAGCATATTCAACAGCGTGTCCCGCCTCAGTGTTGGAGACATGTCTCAACATCGGACAATCCCGCCGACCCAGCTTCGCGCGGATTGTTTCTCGAAGACATGCTTTCGTGCTCCCTCTGGTGGTCTGGCCCACCTTTTCTGTCATCAGCGGATGACACATGGCCGGATGACAAATTCTCCGTGTCCTCCCCAGACATTGCGTCTGAAGAGCGAAAGCTCGCTTTGGTCGTGCGTGTGCCGCAGCCGCCGCCGATTGACATCGACGACCTCTTTTTGCGCATATCCTCCTTACGGAAGATTCAGGGCGCTGTCGCCTATTTCTATCGGTTCTGCAAATGCAAGTCCGATGAGAAGTTCACAGGACCTCTCTCGGATACAGAACTCCATTTTGCCTTGTTGTACATTGTCAAACATGTACAGCAGAAGGTATTTGCCGTCGAAATCGCGTCGTTACGCAACGGCAAACCCTGTTCAAGACCCTTTCGAAAACTTTCACCCTTTCTCGATCGTGACGATGTTCTCCGCGTCGGCGGACGTTTGAAGCATTGTCATGAGTTGCCATTTGCAACCAGACACCCTGCTCTTCTTCCATCTCGTCACGTCTTGACAGGACTCGTCATTCGACAAGTTCATTCCCGACATTGCCACCCGGGACTCAACAATACCTGCTATCTCCTGCAGCAAAATTTTTGGATATTGTCCACGCGACGCGCGGTACGGCACTACCTTGCATCGTGTTACCGGTGCTTCCGGACTAAGCCGCAAACTTTTTCTCCCACCATGGGCGACCTCCCCTCGGCGCGAATTTCTCAGCTAAAACCTTTTAGCTGCGTCGGGCTCGACTATGGTGGCCCTTTTCCAATCCTCATGTCACGCGCTCGCGGTGTCAGAACTACGAAGGCGTACATCTGTCTTTTCGTGTGCTTCGCCACCAAGGCATTGCACGTCGAGGTTGCCTCCGATCTCTCAACAGATGCTTTCCTCGCTGCCTTGCGCAGATTCATTGCCCGGCGCGGTCGTTGCTCTACCATCTATAGCGACAATGGCACAAACTTTGTCGGAGCTCATAGGCAATTGACGATGTCAATGCAACTCGCCGCGGAATCCGAAGCCATCACTTGGCGCTTCATTCCTCCCTCCAGTCCCCACTTTGGCGGGCTGTGGGAAAGCGGCATAAAAGCTGTCAAAACTCATCTATCTCGCGTGATAGGTGATCAAATACTCACCTTTGAAGAGCTGACCACGTTGGTCACCCAAGTTGAAGCGTTGCTCAACTCACGGCCACTTTCGGAGCTGGGCTCGGATCCAAATGATCTGTGCCCATTGACGCCTGGTCATTTTTTGACGCTCGAGCCGTTAACGGCCCCACCTGACCCAGATTTGTCCCACCTCAAGATCAGCAGGTTGTCGCGATGGCAGTTGGTCCAATCCATGCAACAGCGTTTCTGGGCGCGTTGGCGCGACGAATATCTACACACGCTGTACCAACGCGGCAAGTGGCACAAGTCACGTCACCTTGAATCCGCAGATGTGGGGTCTTTAGTCCTCATCAAGGACGAAAACGCTCCCCCTCTGAAGTGGAGGTTAGGCAGAATTTCAAAACTCTTCCCCGGCAAAGATGGCATTTGTCGTGTCGCAGATGTCCGTACTCAACGCGACGTTCTGCGACGCCCAATGGTCAAACTTTGTCCCCTCCCTTCAGGACAGTGAGCATTCTGTGTTTTCACTTCCGTCATTGTTTTCACTATGCTCTTTCTTTTGTATCATGTTTGATTTCATTAATTGTTGAACTTTGAAAATACCCCGAGTGGTATTTTGGTGGGGAGTATGTCTCGGCCCCGTTCATTGAAAACTGCATTCGTGTGCATTGAGGGTATGCAACCCAAAATATCCCTGTGTCGTCCAAGTCCTCACCCCTCACCCCCTGTTCGGTGTGCCTGGCACTTGGCTGTCAGGCGCAAGCGTAAACGAGCTCCAGCACTTTCTTCGGCCGTCTTCGGCATTCTTCGGCTTTCTTTCCGCTCGTGCCTTTACCGCTTCGTTCGAAGCGGCGTTGATCTCCGTACGTCGAGCGGGAAGCCACGCCGTCTTTTTTTTGGTCATCGTTCTCGCGGCCATCTTGTCGTGCCATCGGCGTACATTCGTACTCGACCAGAAGCCCATCCAAGGCCCATCGCGTCCGATAGTGACTCCTGGAGGAGCTCTGCAGCATCTCCAAGTCCAGAAAGCGGCAGTTTTCACCGCTTTCACCGGGGAGCGGCTTGGATCAGCCAGCCGCGCACAAAGCTCCAGTTTCGGACGGGATCGAGTCGTTCGTCCGCCATTTTGGTGACGAACACGGGCACTCGTGCATTTCACCAGGAAATCCACCACCAGAACGGCCATCCACCACGACGCCGCCTTCGGACTCCGCCAGGACGACGCCGCCACCGAATAAGATCCCGTAAGTTCCATATTTTCCATTGTTTTTACCATTTACCGTTTATTCCCGTTTGCCGGGGTGTATACCTTCAGTGCAGTTCGTCTCGTTTTCAGGACGCCACTCGGCGCCAGCGAATCTGCCCCCGATCAGAACCACTCGGATTTTTCATTTCATTTAATTCACATTGTTTTTTTTTATTGTTTTGTAATTCTGTCTGTTTGTGTTTTTTTTCTTTGTTTTGCATTAAAGTTTTTGATTGTTGTTGTGAATTTTATTTCTGACTGTCGCTTGCTGCTTTCCTAATCCAAGAGTTATTGTTTTAATGCAGCCTTCATCGGAAGGCTGCCGTCTTTATGTGTACCGCGCTAACAAGTTCAAAGATTTTCAAGTACAGCTTTTGCGAGCATAACTGATCATAGTTACTGGATGGAAAGTTGATTGTATGAATTTAACTGTATACTCAGTATAATAACTAGAGAGCGGATTTATATGCGGTAAAAAAGTCCAAAATATGTAGTTTATATGCGCTTAAAAAGTATCAAAATATGCGGTAAAAATGTTCAAAAGCAATATATGCGAGTAAATATGTGATATAAGCTGCAAGAATAGTGAAAAATACAACACTTACATGTAAAACCAACCAACCAACTTTGACCATCAAAGTAAAAAAAAAAATTTCTTTGAAAAATTTAAATTATTTTTTCTTGAAATTAAAATATCGTGATTTTCTCGCACAATATAGATAAAATGGCCAAAATAGTGACAAATATTCAGTTATATGCAAAAATATTGACTAAATATGCGGCTATATGCGATTATATGGACTATCAAATTGTATGCGGTAAAAAGTCAAAATAATAAATTATATGCGGAATAAAACTTGGTATTTAGATTCCTTATAGATGGAAACGTCAAGATGCAAGTCGACAGTTGCATCCAACTTAACGAATAAAACATGTAAAAAATTATAAATCCGCTCTCTAATAATAACTGATAACAGTGCCCTGATTGGTCAAATTATAGTATTAGGTACATTATCATATAGCAAGGTGGAAAATGTCGTATTGCAAACAAAAGCCACAGAGGCGCAAAGCAAGGTAAGACCCATGTCTGTAATGGAGATAAACATCGTGGTTTAATTAGGTACTAGTATCTTTATTTACAGTCATAACAGTTTACAGGATTACTTACAGCAGTTCAAAAGTTGAAATTTGAAAATCGCCTTGCCATAACTTCCAGGTCGACAGATCAATTTTGTTGAAACTTGGTCTAGGCCGAGGTCTAGGCAATACTAACTGACCCACTATAATTGTCTAAAAGACAACAAACACGCAAATATAAAAATATTGCGCCTTTTAGAGCCATATAGCGGGCACTCGCATTTTCAATGGAGCAAAAGCTCTCCGACTACCACAACATCAGACGGTCGGACCGAAACTGCACAGACACGTGTTTCGCCCCTGCTGGGGACTCATCAGTGTAAAGGCATTCAGTACAACCATCTGATGCTGTGACAGTCAGAGAACGAATGGTAATATACACCCAGGAGCAATCCTAATACCTATGTGAGTCCTCCAAGCGGCGCCATCTATCAAAGGCATTCCGCAGATGCTATATTTCAAGGCATCAGGCAGGCGAGGAAATTGAACACAATTCCACGTGAATCCAACCGTCGCCAAGAGCATCGATCATAGGTGTGCAGTTTCGGTCCGACCGTCTGATGTGATAGTCTTAGAGCTTTCTTTCATTAAAAATGCGAGTGCCCGCTATATGGCTCTTAGAGGCGCATATTTATATTTGCGTGTTTGTTGTCTTTAATTATTGCTCTACTCGGCTTGAGTATGCATGTGTACACCTACCATCGATGCTCTTGGCGACGGTTGGCTTTACGTGGAATTGAGTTAAGTTCTCCCGCCTGCCTGATGCCTCGAGAAATATAACATCTGCGGAATGCCTCTGATAGATGGCGCCGCTTGGAGGACTTACATATTAGAAGTCCTTCGGGGTGTATACTACAATGAGATCTCTGACTGCCACAGCATCGGATGGTTGTACTGAATGCCTGAGCACTGATGAGTCCCCAAAAGGGGCAAAACACGTGTCTTTGCAGTTTCGGTCCGACCGGCTGATGTCCGACCGAGAGCTTGTTTCATCACTAATTGATTGATTGAATTCATTTTTTTGTAATTTTTTCACTACAACAATAATTTATTATTTTTCTCGAGGAGTTGGTCATGACAATGAGCCTCTCCGCTCTCTTGAACGCGATGTAAATGACGTAATTAATGATAATGAACCAATAATTACTTATTGTAAGTGGTGATTATGAATTGAAGTAGATACCTACCCAATAATTTCAATTCGAATCATTCCGGAGGCATAACAAACGGTAAAAGGAATTTCATGTTACAATTTAAAATCAAGATGTTTCCGTGGAGTAGCTTACATGCATCAGTAGTATGCACCCTTGTCAAGTGCTGATGTTTACCCCTGCTGTTCTGCGGTCTTGAATAAAAACGCAATTTCGCCCGCCACATCTAAAGGTGTCGTTCTTAAAGAGCACATTGTAAAGGTTTTATGTTTATGCCTACATCCCATAAAAGCGGATAAACAAAACTTGTCGCCTTCGCCAGTTTATGGGTGGCAGCAATCAAATTTTGATTGCGAGTAAAAGGAAATTGCTTTGGTTTGGTCAGATCGCGCATTAAATATAAGTATATTGGAACATCGGAACTGACGACGAAAGGCTTATATCCTGAGATTGCTTTTCCATCAATGTGCAAACCTATGATATGAACTGAATACTGGAGAACAATTAAAGTGTAACACATGAAAATTTCAGTGGACTTCAAGTGGTATGGCTCCTGAAGGGAGAGAGATCTAATTCAAAAGATTGTTTTCTCGCGAATAGCTCGATGGGTCCTAATAAGACTAGCTTTATTCGCAGAGCCCGATGTGAAGTAACGTTTCTCGCAGAAGGTCTTTGTAACTAGCGCAATTCAAAATAGGTCGTTGTAACTGGCGCATCTCGAAATGAACGCAAGTGATTCACTTGCTTCATTGTGTTTTGGTGGATAAAAGCATGCCCGATTCATCTAAAAACCACCAATCGTTGAATGTGCATCAACCATTTCTCGTCCAGTTCAGAAATTTGGTGGATTTCCGTCGAAATAAGATCCAAAATGTCAAACGAAAAAGTGATTCACTTGCGTTCATTTCGAGATGCGCCAGTTACAACGACCTATTTTGAATTGCGCTAGTTACAAAGACCTTCTGCGAGAAACGTTATTTCACATCGGGCTCTGCGAATAAAGCTAGTCTTATTAGGACCCATCGAGCTGTCTTCTTGCTATACAATGCTACATGCCATATTTCACGAGGTCCCCCATAATAGTTTATTACACAGGGTATCGCGTAGCCCCGGTAAGCATCAGGGGTATGTCAAATTAGCCCAGGCATTTTAGTCGAAAAATCGTGGTAACCCGTAACAAATTCCCTCAAAGCTGAATTTTGGTATATATGTTCTATTGAACCTACGGAACAACATATCAAAATACTCGGACTTACACCCTCGTGCGTCCTTTGATTTTCATCTTCAAAGGTCAAGTTTTAAGAATTAGAGAGATACTTATCTCTTAGATGTTCCAGCAAGTGAACGGAGTATCCGATCGATATAAGATATGTTTCAAATGAACAAAAAAGATTTGTTGTTAGTGCTCAAGTGTGTGAGGGAGCCTTTGTAACTCTTTCGATTGGTTAGTTCTGCGGGAAAGTCGGCTGAGTGTTAATTTGTCGCCCGGATATTTCAGGAAAAACCATGTGAGAATTTAAAGCCCCAAAGCAATGTCGCACAAAGTTGAATATTGATATATAACTGGTATGATCCCTAAGGAAGAACATATCGAAATATTTGGACTTACACCTCTGTGCCTCCTACGATTTTGGGGCTTTGAATATCTAGTCAAAAAATTCACCCGGACACTTTTCTCTAAAACTGTTCCTGTGGACGAACCAATCATTTTAACAATATAAGGTGGGTCTCAAAGGAAACACGGTATATTGTTGCCTATGAAGTGGACTCCGGTAGTCATGAAACATTTCTGTTTGATAGTGGCGTGAATAGTACGCGCAAGGTGGAAGTTCTCTCCTGGATCTTTGAATGAGTAACGTAAGAATATTTTGTGATGGCCAATAAAACTGAGCATTGTTAATAGGTTCTTCCTCCCATCTTCGAAACAGACCCAAGTGATGAGACTGATGAGTGAACAGTTGATATTCACAGTGCTCATCCCGAAAATAATGAATTCTCTACAAAAAAATTGTGGTTTCTTCATTTAGGGGCATCATTGTCTGAAGCTGTCAAAAATATAAATTACCGACAAATTCTATATTCATGTTTATCTTGGACAAGAACAGCATCCATTGCTTACGTCTCTTTATATTACAAAGTCGGAACATCAATTTTTTATTTAACAAGTTTAACAAGTTTTTTTTTCTGAAAATGGAATAACGGCTACAGAAATCATGATTTTATGTTTCTATTGCTCGATAGATACAATAGCTTTTGGTATTTTTTGATAGAGGAAGAACTTCGTTTAGTATTACACACAAAAACAGTGGAACCGCTCCATCATTCATCAGTAAAAAAAGAACTGCAAAAATTGAATGCATTTTCGGGAGAAAATTGGGCATATAATCACTCTCACAACAGATCAATTTTCTGATCTTGTAATGAATACAGGCACATTGTTTTTATCGTTTTCAGGTATAAAATGGTTGAGAACAATGAATACTGTTGGAAATACTAAATTGAGATGATTCTAACCATACGGAAACCGAAATTACAAAACGGCAATTTCAGATGGCAAAAATCGTCGTTTTTTCAGTGAAACTTGTTTATTCGTGTTTCAATTCAATTTTAAATACCATATTTGATACCAGAGGCCAAGATTTAGTTAGAAACGATACCACACTTTCCGATATCAATTTAAGGTTTTTGAGATAAAAATAAAATAAATTTTGCCGATCTTCTTTTTTTTTCCAGGCAACCCAAACCACTTATCAACAATTCAAACGTCAAGCAAATATTGTGAAGCCTTGAGGCATCAGAATATGATTTTTTTCATTTATATAAGCTACAGGGTGTCATTTACGCATTTAAAATGGCAATATTTAGCCCTCTCCCCCACAATCAATCACGCACAAGGGTGTGCCACCGAGTATTTTGATATGTTATTCCTTCGGTCTTACAAGGCCCGTATACCAAATTTCAGCTTTGTGGGAATTTGTTGCGGGTTAAAACCTAATATGCCTGGGCTAAATTAGCGTTTGGGAAACGTATTCAGCGTCGTATGAATGTTTGTGTTTTAGCGCTTTTTTAGCACCAACTGGCAACCTAAAATTATAGGTTAAACGACTAACCTGTAAGGAAGTTCAATCCTCAATTATACGAGTCCGAAGAGATCACACATGTAGTTTATGTTTCGGCGCTCGTTTTGGCGTATAATGTTTCAAGAAATATGAAATAACTGTTTCATAACCATGCCCTCCTCATGCCACCTCTTATATAATAGCCCACTCACTCGTCATTATGTTTTGTCCCTCATCAGATCGTGTCCTTTCCGGGGTTGTTGAGGAGCGGGCGGGTGTGATCTCTTCGGACGGGGCCATCTCGTATAATTGAGGATTGAACTTCCTCACAGGTAAGTCGTTTAACCTCTAATTATACCTTGATGGCCCCGTCCTCAAGATCACGCATGTAGATGTTTAAAGTTTAGGACGCGATCTGCATCCTGCATCACTGTGGTTTCTTAAAACCTTGCGCAATGCCATCTTAAGTAAGGTCTCTAGATGTACAGGGTGTCCCGAAAATACACCGACAACGTTCTAGGGCAGCTTCCTTTCAGAAAAACAAGAAAAAAAGTTCCCATAAATATGGGTCCGGAAACGTTTCTTGTGGGAGCTACAGGCCCCCAAAGGTGGGACCCTAAAGATGGTGTTTGTTCAATATTTCCGAAACCGTTGAAGGGAAATCAGTCAAACTTAACACATTTCATAACCTTTATATGCCTAATAACATTTTAATGCTTAACAAAAATGAAGGTGCTTTAAAATAGTTTTTCTTTCACCTTGAATATCGTGATTAAAAATCAGCATTTCTGACCACGTTTTCATACATTCAAACTGAAATATCTTGTGAACGATGCGTCTATCGAGGTTGAACAGACGGACCTTTTTTTTGGAAGAAAGCTCCAATATTCCATAATTTTTGTTAAATCTGAAAACAATTCACACTAAAAAAAGTTAGGGTTATTTTTACCCCCACACCTCATCCTGGCCCACCCCTGGTGAATTATTTTTGGATTAATTTCTCCTCATTTTGTTGAGCATTAGAAGGTTAGTGGTTATGTCAAGTTTGATTGATTTTTCTTGAACGGTTTCGGAGATATTGGATGAAAACCATATTCAAAGCCCCATCTTTAAGGATCTGTAGCTCCCTTAGGAAGCGTTTCCGGACCCATGTTCATTGAAACTTTTTTTCTTGTTTTGATGAGAGGAAGCTGCCCTAGAACGTTGTCGGTGTATTTTCGGGACATCCTGTATAGCAGCAATAATTTCTTATTTTACATTTTGAAAAATCCATTTTCACTGATACCTCCAAGAAATTTGAGAATTATCATGATTAAACAAGCTTCAATCACTTAAGTAATTCAACAAAAACTCAAGCGTATAGAGTCTTGAGTTAGCACATATCAGCAATAATTTTATGCAATAATAAATACAACTGTAGTTCGGGGTTCTTATTTCTGAATCATGAAAATATGTCAGTACCTATAGTAATAGGCAATATCCTATACATTT
The DNA here is from genome assembly GCA_949128115.1 of Anaspis maculata. Taxonomy (NCBI): domain Eukaryota; kingdom Metazoa; phylum Arthropoda; class Insecta; order Coleoptera; family Scraptiidae; genus Anaspis; species Anaspis maculata. Next base: position 124,409,767 of record OX421961.1, read on the forward strand.
TTGGAAAACTATACTTTTGCCAAAATGGCATTAGTTTGTGCATTGTTCTGATAAATTGAAAGTTTCGCGGATTGTGCGTTTGCTATCATTGGTTTATTATAGACTTCAACCCGAGCTTCAACTAAAGTGTTACATTTTTGTCACTCCAGCCCGTCGTCGTGCATCTTTTTTTTTACATTAAGGTCTCGTTTGCAAACGGCCAATGTGGAGGCATGTCGGGTAGAATGAGACTTGACGGTTGCTGATTTAGATGCATCCCCCAATGTTTGATGCTATGCAGTTTTTAGTTTTTCGTGGAAATACGTTGCAATTATTTTGACTTGATATTTTGTGGGAGCTGATGTTTTCATTAGATCCACCGACACTGATTTTATTTAGATCAGATCTAATCCAAGACAGGATTTGAATTCCATGTTATTATATCTGGGAACCATCACCGTCCTTTATTTATTTATTTATTTATTTTTTCTCTCTCTGCTGGATGATTTTATTTTGCAAAAGGGTGTTTCTCAAGCAGGTTTATGTTGATTGCGGGTGTTGTAATTTCCTCCTCCTGATGATTATTTGTTTTAAGAATCGATAACTTCCTGTAATTTTTTGCAAAGACATTAGTGGCCCCGCAATGTGACCATAATTCTTTATCTGTTACATTGTCAGTATTAGGTACTTTTACTGCATCTCGATGACCATTTCTGGGATTTCTCTTTTCCAGGTAAGTATAAAGGCTTGGTGGACTACCTTGTGGCCACCAAAGCTTAAAGGTCCTCCTGATCTTTTTTTTTTTTTTTTTCTTCTAGGCAGCAAGTTTTGACCTGAGGGGAATGCAGTCGGTTCCGAGATCATGAGTTATTCCAATGCCGGATATCATCAAGATTGCGTTTTCCAAATGGGAATTGATATAATTCCTTCACATCTTTTGACAAGTCTTGGTAGCAAGATCTAAAAATATGTTCACATCAATTGATGATGAACAGGTCTACTGCACTACATTGCAGCTTAGTGTTGGTGAGCAATAAATTCTTGTCATGTTTATTCTGGTAAGCTTCAAGCAAATAGCTCGGTCTGAGCTAGCCAAACTTCTTGAAGTTACGTCAAAGACATTAGGATGTAAGCAGAACTGAGTTTAAATGTTCTTTTGACAAGATTTTTCAACGGCAATCCCGTTGAATTTTGTGTTGATGTTTGTCGCGAAAATCAAAATTTCACTCGTTTTGCAGCCTTCCCAAATTTGTCGAGTGATATCGTGATATCGTTCAAGTCGGAGTATTTTATACCATCTGCTCTAACAATGTGCGACATTGCGGTTATGCCATCTATTCATAGCGATTTGTCCTTGCTGCTACTTTTACCCTTGGAGGCTTCAGGCATTGGAATGCTGTCAGTATTTTTTGGTATTACTATTATCAACTTATTTTTCTGAATTTTCGCTCCTTGACAGTTCCATAGACCTCTTACTATTTCAAAGCCAAGGTAAGCACTTGCTTCTGATAGGCTCCTTTTTCTAGTTGGAAGATTATTTGACCACCATGGAAATTCGTTTTGAAGGTATTCTGGTATGGTCATAGTTTTATCATAATTTCCATGGAATTTTAGTAAGGCTGTTACTTTTTCGAGTTCACAGTTTTTTGATTGTATCTATACATGGGAGCGGTCGGCCAAATTTTATACCAAAATAGATATTTTTTATACTCATTAACTTGGCAATTTCTCCTATCTTGACTCTTGAATTTTTCCGTTCAAGGATTTTTGTTTGTTGCAGCAAACATTTTTCCAATTTGAATTTTAGGTAGGTGCCTATCTAGACATTATCATTTTTGTGGCGTTAAACATCGAAACTGCGTAATTTGAGTATAGGTTTGATGACACTGCTCTCATGATTGATCCAAAATCACAGTGGGAATAGTAACGGAGTAGTAAATATTGTCGATATTACGAATACATTCAGTTTTGATTTGTCCAAATCATGAAAGATCGTCCACATATGACCGCAATTAGTCCAGCTGCACTTGAAGGGTCCATTACAGGATTCACAGGTTTGAATAATTTTATAAAAACCTACAGACAAGAGCAACAGGCAACAGGACTGTTGATAAGCTATTTGGGAAACGTGTGAACATGAACCCATAAAGCTATTTTGAAACAAACATCACAGGTGATTCACGATCCATTTGTTTATTGGCCATAAAAAGTAGGCATCGTCTGGGTCTATAGACCCTTCTTTGAAAGTTTTCGAATAGCAGGTTTTTCACTAAAGTATCTACTACGGAAATCTTGAAATTTGAAATGTGAGCGTGTCAGGTGAGAATCCAATTTTTTGATATTACAATAAATCTATTTTTGCAATTCGACTTTTTCCTCAAAAAGTATGACGATCTAAATTTTTCTTCTTGACGTCCACTTTTCTGCAATTGCCTCAATTTTAAAAGGTTGTACTTCCCTCAAAATCTAGGGAACAGTTTGATTTTGGAGATTCTTTCTGGTTGCGATAGTTTTTTTGTGGAGAAAATCAAAATATGCTTTTCCTTCAATCAGATTCAACACACTTCTATTTTGGGTGATTAATTCACAATTTTCAGTGGAAGGCTTTACTCCTGTTGCGTAGTTTACCTCTGCTTCATCTCGCGGTAGTATTTGCTGTCCCTCCCATTCTTTCTTGGTAACGTGTCCCTCTTCGGTGTCGTTAATCTTCGTTTGTACTCGTTGTAACACCTGTGTTCCTCCCCTCCTTCTTTTTCCAATTTTTCTTTCAGGCTCTTTAGCCAATACAAGTATAATTGTGGTTTGATGTTGATGCTTGTTGCTAACTAGGTGCCACATTGTTCTCTGGATGTCATTTCTATATTCCAGCGACTCACATTTTTTGGCGAAATTAGACCCAGGCAGGCAATTTTGTCTATTAGCTGTTGCATCGCAATTTGTGTATGAAGTCGTTCAATTTCAAAGTATGGCTGTTTTTCCTTTGTTGATATCGGGTAGAACATGTCAGGCAACAGCTCTCCGAGTCTCTAATAGCTCATAGCATAGCTTACGTTGCCATGGTCTTTTGTCCTAGAATTTTTGTAATAGCATTGCAACTGACGGGCATGGATAATGCCCTTTCTCATGGTGTCTTGCAAATTCTGTTAAAATTTGATTTTTCTGTCGTCTTCACTTGATGAGAATACTGGTGAATGGATTTCTAGGTAAAGTGAGCAGAGTAAGCTTGCGTACATTCGGGTACTTGCAACTACTAAGAGTGTTGTATTTTTCCATCAGTTTTTTCCTAGCATTTTCGTTTAATTCCTAAGAAACGTGAGGCTCTCAACGTGCAGACAAGTCTGCAGCTACCTCCTGTCCTTGTATTTTGTGGATGTGACCTTAGTAGATTTTCCAGATAGTCCACCGGCATATTATTGTCCTGTGCAGGTTAGTTAGCGGCTGGGAGATTTTGGCTTTTAGCTGAACTCAAACAGAAGTTTCCAGAGCTGGATCCACTCATTGCTTTTGCGGAATTTTCCCAGTCGCTGTCTGCTCCTGTTGCACAAAAATTATTTCTTTGCAACTGTCCGTGAAGGAACGGATCTGGTGTGGAGGGCATTTGGCAGACGTCGATTCCTTCCCACATTTTGCGGTGACTATGATGGGCGGATATTACTCACGTCTTTAGTTCTTATTGAATTATTCCGCTTTATTCCTTCGCAACTGTCCATGTAGAAACGGACCTGGCGTGGAGAACATTTATCAGACGTCGATTCCTTTTCCCATTTTGCGGTGACTACGAACGGATATTACTTACGTCTTTAGTCATTATTGAATTATTCCGCTTTTTCCGCGTGTGCCTACATTCTTAATCAAGTAATTACACTGATTAGAAGTGGCTCGCCATTTCGCGGGTGCCTACATTCTTAATCAAGTTATTACACTGATAAGAAGTGGTTCGCAATTTTCCACCAAATCCCAGTCAGATTTAACTCTTATCTGGATGTTTGGGTACTGTTTTCTTTTTTGAGCTGACACCTGGTGTTTTTTGGCGTGGTCGAAACACTGTAACATGATAAAAAGTATTATAAGTGTGTCACTTACTTGTGTAAAAATTTTCCAGCATTCTTTGAAGCCGTCTCATTTCATTTTAGGTAGTCTTTGACTCCAACGATTTTCCGTATTCTTGAATTCGGCATTGCACTTTTGTCAATTTAAGCGCGCCCGAAAAACATCCGCACCTTCCGAGCGTAAGAAACATAATGGCGAGTGACTGGGCTATTATATAAAAGGTGGCATGAGGAGGGCATGGTTATGAAACAGTTATTTCATATAACTTGAAACATTACGCCAAAACGAGCGCCGAAACATAAACTACATGTGTGATCTTGAGGACGGGGCCATCGAAGTATAATGCCTAATGTGATTCATCCATTCATGAGTGATGCAATGATGAACAGGAGGCTATACAGGTGGCCCAACGAAAACGAAACAGACAAATTTTCGAGTATCTACCATCATTTTTTGGAAATAAACCCGGGCAGGTCAACTTTGTTTTCAAGGAGGACGTTCAACTGCTGTTAATTTAACCGTGTGGTTCCATCTCCGTAGTCAGGGTCGCAGCCCCTTCGAAATTCTGACAATTGATGGGGTTGAGTGATACATTATTTGGAAGCTGGTTCAATTGTCTCTACAGCGGTGTTTTTTCTATTATTTTTTCTGATTCGATGCAAATTTTTCGAGATAATGCCACTTTCAGTGTTTTTTTTTTTTTTGGAAGATTGCAGCTCCTTCTAGGAGGCTGGCTCGATGTTGCCGAACCCATGACGCTATGACGGGGCTTATGTCCCTCTAGTAAACATATTACAGTATACAAACGAATGAAGTGAAGTGCCCGAAAATCTGTCTGTTTCGTTTTCTTCGGGTCATTCTGTATATGTCCTTTAACACGACTCTACCTCTCTTACTTCATGAGTTACAGCTTTTCCTTCTTCTTTTCTCTTCTTTACCCTGTATATACACCAGCCTGCACGTCAGCTGCCGATAGCTAGACTTCTGAGTCGTAAGATTAGGGTCCATATGATAACTATGCCAAGTGACATGCTTATAAAATGCAAAGTCCACCCATATTCTAGCACCTAACGTCCGTACAACACTGAAATTTTTAGTTGTTACTGTTACACTTCAATCAATTGTCCAGCAGTTCAATTCAAGATTTTTTCCAAACTCGCGAGTAGATTTTTCTGATGCCGCAGTAAACAAAAGTGTCGATGGACGTGATTTTCATCACTTTTATTGGATTCTTGGCAAGTCGCACAAATCTGACGCGATGAGTGACGAGTTCGCTCTTCCCATTCTGGCCCCCATAGCGTCTCGTCTGGGCGTCGATTTTTTTTTATTTGAAATGTAATCAAAGTGTATAGGTAATCCTGCAGATTTACGGGTCGCAGCAATTAAAGCTCTGTTGGATGCCAAGTCTGCTGGACTAAATACGCAATAAGTGGGTACGCTCTGACAAATACGGAGTGACACGGATAGCGAACGCGGTGTGGATGTAACGTTACACGGCCAAGCGGACTCTGGCGGAGCCCTAGCCTGGTCCTGCTGGATGGCTGCTACAACCCATGGCCGTGCTGTGATGGCCATATGCGGTATGGTAATGTATGCAACTGGAATTAGTGTCACTTAATCCCATCACTTCGGCCGCTAAATCAATGCAAATGCATCGTCGTCGTCGTCGTCGTCGTCGTCGGGCTAATGTAGGTAAAGGGCTCGTGTGTTCGGCAAGGTTGTCATTGTCGGAGAGGGATCCGCAGAGGAGTTTCTTAGGAGAGATTCGATGACCGTTGTCCGTCTGCCCCCACTGGACATATCCCAATTACGTGCCCCACTAATTTACTTGCAGTAGTTGTCAACTAACTCCGGGCTCGGTAATCCAAGTTCCCGGCTCTGTCCGACGTCCGAATCTTGTGTTATTCAAATTTTATATCGCCACGCACACGCCCTCCGCCTTGGCGTGCTTCAACGTCGGGATTACCCCCAGCGTCTCAATTAGAACTATTAGAACCAATTTAGGAACTATCGGGCTGAAACCTGTCTGTACCTACAGGGTGTTTCAGTTTCAGTGTTTCAAGCTTCGGAATGTGATCAGATCACTATCTACAGTTCTACATATATCTGTCAAATTTGTCTACCACAAAAAGGTTGGATGATAATGATAAAATAAGTAAACGAGACAGTAAAAGAAACACAATACGGATCTTAATTCGAAAGTAATCGTGATGACATCTAGCTCTGAGCGAGTAGCAGGCGGTAGCAACCTTCGACTGCTTCGAGTTTGATAGGACTGGGCTATACCATTGTTGTATTTATTTGTACTAACTTTAGCCAAAGCAGTGAGTTATAAGTCAGTGCGCCCTCTTTTGGTGTGACCCTGACTTACTGGGGCAACTCGCACATAGTGTTGCCGTCTAGAGTTAGACTTTCTAGACTCTTGTCTTGAAAAGGCGTCAAGACTTAGACAAGACCTCAAGGAACTCTTGTCTTGAAATTTCTAGACAAGACAAGAGTAGGGCTGTCAATATCAAGAGTCTTGATTAGACTCTTGAAAAGGAAAAATTAAGAAAAAATCAGATATATTTCTCTCCGTTGATGGTTTTTATTTTCTACTGAATGTGTGATTAGCTTGGAGATTTCTTACAGAGCTTATGACAACATAAAATAACATAAATAAGGGTAAACGGTATGACAAAATGCTATTCAAAACTACATATATCTATTTGAAATGAAAATGATTGCAATGGGTTCTCATACTATTTTTCTATTTGTTGGAATCAAAGTACCGAGATCACTACACATGATGTAAAATATCTCGTCTCAAAAGTCCCTACTTTTTTCAGAAAAAAATCTGAGAATTTGAGAGTTTGAATTGAGAGAATAATGAAGCAATAAACCTGTTCTGCGCTTGCGCACTAGGCAGGCCATCATGTCATTATGCATTAACCGTTGTTGTCAGGCTGTGTCTGATAGGCAGTCTATGGTTCATGAATATTCACTAGTTACGAACTAAAATTAGGAAAAACAAAACAACACATAGAAACATCTTTCTGTATATTGTGAATTTTATATAACTATCAGAAGACAATTTGATTTTCGGTTTGTGGTGGCAGTTCACTATAAATTTATCAATTTTGCATGAGAGAACGGGAAAGCGTTGCCAGAGAGATGCCATGTCGAATTATGTTAATGTTTTGTGATTATACAGGATGTCCCATAATTAGCGTGCAATACTTCACCAGCAGATTCTACGGCTGAAAATAAGGAAAAAAGTTCCTATAAACAAAGGTCGAAAAATGCTTCATAAGCGAGCTACAGCCTCCTAAAAGTAGTGGAAGAACCCTGAAGATGGTTCTTATTTAATATTTTCGAAACTGTTGACAGCAGAATCATGAAATTTCGCACATTGGCCAATCTTTTGATGTCTAATAATACTCAATAATAATAATAATTTCAAAATTATATCCAGAAATGGGTCAGACGTGACGTGGTTAGCATGACGTTATGAAACGTCAAAACATTTTGCATGAAAAAGGTCCTCCTTCAGTTCAACTTCGATAGGAAGCACTGTTCTCGAGTAAAATCGATTTGAAAATTACCCTACCTGTCATGAAAATTCATAATGAAATTACAAAAGAATAAAATTGAGCGTAGGCCATGGAACACGACTACTATGTTTAAAGAAAAATAAGTGAGACAGATTCATGAAATAAGTGACAGTGTGTTTGAAAGTCGTGTTTGAGGGATTTCTGATGCGACTAAAAAAAATGTTGACGAGAATAGGTTTTATTTTATTTTTGTCGTCAAGTAGAAACTCCTCCAAGAAAAAAAATGTACGGGCATTGCTATCAAATTTTGTGAAAAACAAAAACTAGATAGCATCGACAATGCATCTTTCCTTAAGAAAGTCGCATGACAAATTTGAACTTTCTATTTTCAAAAAAAAGGTGTCAAAAATGATTTCTTCTATTTCACTTTTTCATGTTTACGAGAAATCATTTTTGGTAGGTACACTTTTTTTTTGGAAATAGAAAGTTCAAATTTGTCATGCGACTTTCTTGAGGGAAGATGCATTGTCGATGCTATCTAGTTTTCAAATTTTCAAAAATCAAAATAAAAAATTTTCAGAATTTTTTGGAAATTTCCAAAATTTGATAGCAATGCCCGTACATTTTCTTTTTGGAGGAGTTTCTACTTGACGAAAAAAATAAAATGAGACCGGTTCCCGTCAACAACTTCTTTAGTCGAATCAGAAACCCCTTAAAGCTAATTAAAGAAGTTCTATTGCGGGTACTGTTTTGTAAAAATTGAACGTTTCAAAAACCAAGAGCGGTAGACATGCACTTCGTGTACGACTTCTGTAATTGTCGTGCTCTGGCCTGTCACTTGTCCCGATTATTAATTTTCCCAAACATAGAAGTCGTGTTCCAGGGCCTACGCTCAATTTTTATTTTTTTTGTAATTTTCATTAGGAATTTTTATGACATGTGGGGGGAGTTTCAAAACTCGGTAGCTGCCTCGGAAGCTCGATGAAGCTTTTGGTCAATAGCTGCGAAACAAATTGTTTAATGCCAATAAAAGGAGAATGATTCAGACAACATGCTGCAGCCAGATATTATTTTAATGTACCAAGGCAAAATACCGATTGAGCTGGTGCCCTTTTCACAACTTGAGTGAAGTGAGTCTTCTTGTCCGCGTCAAGTTGACACAAGCGGAGACCTGACACAGGTCTGCAAACAATCGGTATGCTTTCGACAAAAATATTGGACCACGTCCGCACCACGACATCTGAGGACTCTGGGTCCTGCTTAAACCCAATTATTTACATTCCTTTGTCCAGCAGTACTGATTAGAACACCAAACAGCAAAATGTTATTGAAGTTGATTGTTCAACTTTTTTTTGGACTGCGGTGAGTTGAATTTCTATATCCTTTCCCGGTGCCAGATTTTTTGAGAACTTTTTCAAAATAACAGTTGTTGACTATATTTATTTAGGCATCAACCTACGGCTATAAAATTGTATCTTGTCATTTTATATAAGACCCCATCGCAGAAATACGGGGTGTTTATAAGAGACTGTGATCGCGGCAGGCTTGGGTCAGGCCGAAAAACGTAGTAACAGGCGCAAATGTAGTGATCGAGAGCGGATTCCAAAGGCGATGCGATCACAGACGTTTATAAACACCCGGTACTAACAGGGCGGGGGTGGCGATGGCCACGGCTACCTTTTCTATCAGCATTCACACCAATGATAAATTTCAGTGTCAAAAAAAGTGGGTATTTGTTTTCAAATTTGAACTTAAGTATACCCAAGTAGAATATTTTATTGGAGCGCAGTCTCTATTCGAAGGGTGTTCCTTGCTCCTCACAGTTTCTCTGTTTTTCTTGCTTCAAAGTGTTTTTCAAAAAAGACGTTCTGTATGTATATTCTTCCAAATTTATCTTCACATTCAAAAACTACATAAAGCATGCTATAAGTCTCGCAAAAAAAATTGCTTGGCACAAAAAATTTCATCAAAATTTTCGAGAAACTCATGTCATGTCCCTCAATTTCAGCTCATGGTGGGATAGAAGTGAGATTGAGGGACGTAACAAATAATTTTTCTAAATTCTGATGAAATTTTTTTTTGCCACCGAAAAAACGTGAAATTTTTTCTTAATTATTTTGACGGAACGGCTGGAATTTGAGGCCATAATGGATCAGTTGCAAATATTTTGAATCATCAATTTACAAAAAATCCCCACCTCAAAATTTTTTAGGATCATCAAAATTTTATTGACAGCTCAATGGTGCCAAGCAATTTTTTTTGCGATATTATTGGCATGTTCCATGTGGTTTTTGAATATGAAAATGAATTATGGAAAATATGCATACAGAATGTCTTTTTTTGGAAAAAGCTTTGAAGTTTTTTTTTCAAAGCCGGCCCTGGATATTTTGAACTGTTTGATAAGGCGATGTGTCAGCTATCAATAAAAGAACTAACTCACAAAATTTCAATGGAATCCATTGAGTCGTTTTGAAGATACAGCTTGTCAAAAAATTCTACGAAATGCATGAATCACCCTGTAGCTTCGAAACGAATAACTTTATAGAAATTTCAAAACCAGATCCTGGTTCGCCTGGAGAAACTGGACCTACCTTTAAGCTATGTCCATCTGGTGGTGAATCACCCCGTATAACAACAGAAGGCAAAAGGGGCTCACTGGAATTCCGGAAGCTACGAAAAAACACAAGGGGGCTCGTTAGGGCTCCAATGGACACATAGGGCAGAAGGGGTCTATGAAAAATCCAGAAATCACGGGAAAGTGCAAGGGAGTTCCGTAGAACTTCATCTGATATTGGTGACACAAGGGGTTCTTTATAACGAGAAAAGGCAAAAGGGGACTCACTGCATAGTACTGAAAGCCAATAAAACCAAAAATGGACTGATTAGGGCTCCAAACTACACATAAGGGTACAAGAAGACCCGATAGAGCTCCGAAAGCCACGGAAATACGACAAGGGGGCCCAATGAAGTTCTTTAAAATCAAGCTTATCTGCTTGCACAATGAGGCCCGATAGGGCTCCGAATATCACCTGAAGGCAGAGGGTGCTTGCTACTGCTCCGAAAGTCGCGAAAAGATGTAAGGGGGCTCAGCAGGGCTTCAAAAGACGTTGAGGAAGCAAGGGGGCCCAATGGAGCTCCGAATAACACAAGAAGGCAACAAGGGGCTTACTGGAACTCTGATAGCCAGACAAAAAACAAGAGGGCTCACTAGGCGCCAAACTATACACTTGCGGACACAAGGGGGTCCGATAGGGCTCCGTATATCACATGAAGGCACAAGGGACTTATACTAGGGCCTCCAGCAATGCAAGAACGCACAAGCCAAGAAAACACATGAGGGGGCTCCTTAGGGCTCCAAATGACGCAGGGCTCAATAAAAATCAGAAAGTCGCGGAAAAATGCAAGGGGGCTCAGTAGGGCTTCAAATGATATAGGTGACACAAGAGGGCTCAAGGGGCTCTAAGGGGGTTCATTAGGGCTCCAAATCATATTTGAAGAAACAAGGGATTAGGGGTCGAATATAACATAAAGGCACAAGGGACTTACTACTGCTCCAAAAGCCTATAGGAAAAGTGCAAGGGGGCCCAACAGAACTTCAAATGGTATTGAAGAGACAAGGGGGCCCCATGGAGCTCTGTATAATAAAATAACGCGAAATGGGGCCTACTGGTACCTACTCCGGAAGTCATGAAAAAACATAAGGAGGCTCAACGGGGCTCCAACTATACCTGAAGACACAATGGGGCCTGATAGGGCTTCAACATGCCATGACGGCATAACTCTGCTTGCTGCTCCGGAATTTATGGAAAATTCAAGGGGGCTCAGCAGGGCTTCAAGTTACGTTGAATATAGAATAAGGGGGCCCAGTGAAGCTCTTGATATCACAAGACTGCAAAAGGGGCCTTATAGAAATCTGAAAGCAATGAAAAACACAAGAGGACTCATTAGAGCTCAAAAATTACACTAGAGAAGATGAGGGGCTCGATAGGGGCCAAATATCTCATGAAAGTATGAGGGGGCTTACTGGTGCTCCCACTGACGTGGTGCTCCCAAAGCTTGGTGTACTAGCGAAAATTCTCGGAATAATGCAAGGGGACTAAGCAGAGCTCCAATGACATGAAGAAACCAGGGTGCGCAGTAGGGCTCCAAATACTACAAAAAGGAATAAGGGGGCTTACTAAAGTTCGAAAAGCAACGAGGAAAGACAAAGGGACTTGTTAAAGTTAAGACAAAGGGCAAAACATTATTTTGCGACGAATTGTCCGTGAGACGAATTGTCCGCGGGACGAATTGTCCGCGACAAATTGTCCGCGACAAATTGTCCGCGACAAATTGTCCGCGACAAATTGTCCGCGACAAATTGTCCGCGACAAATTGTCCGCGACAAATTGTCCGCGACAAATTGTCCGCTACGAATTGTCCGGTCACGGGACGGACGGACGGACGGACAAAGCGGCTGCAATAGCGATTTTCTTCAAGATGGAAAATGCGCTAAAAAAGATAATATGGAAAAAATTTCACAATTTTTTTCGAATATGGGAAAATTGGATGTGATTATTCAAATTTGACAGTTTTTTTTGCGTATTTTCTCCAACCTATTAAGGTGCGTTTGGTCAGCTTATTTAGCCGCAAGTTTTAATTTCAGCCGTAAGCGCTTCATCGCTTATTGGCTGTTATTGGGAGGCTGGTTCGTAAGAGCCAATGGGCGTCGCTGCATTTGTGACGAAAATTAAAACTTGTGGCTGAATATAAGCTGACTCAACGCACCTTTAGTTTTGCCTGCGGGCTTCTCCTACCTAGGGAATAAGATCCTTTGACAAGCTCAATTTTCATTGAAATTCAAAAGAAATGCGCTTCGAAAGATACCTTTCACGTTTTGAAACAGTACCTAAACAAAAAATAAATATGTGGAGAATGAAAAAAATATAAATATTGCGGAGAATGAGTAAGTATGTACTCTAATCATCAGATAAAACGCAGTTTTTTTGGTCAAAACTGCATTTTTTTCGGAAAACATTATTGCCCGGCGACAGTGTATGTATGTGTATGTGCAGCGCGCAGAGCGGACGGCAATTTCGACTGGAAACTAAAAGTGACAGCTATAAATCAAGCGAGCTTTGAATAATATCCATATGCCAGGCAAGACTGGCAAGAGCGGGCCTGCCCGACCGCTGAGCTCATAATCTACGCTTCGCTGCTGCCCTCTATGAAATAGTAGCGGAAACTACTAAAACCCACACTACTCTCTCGCCCTTAGCACAGGCGGCGGCAGCGGAGGGAGACAAATGACGGCGGCCCTGGCTCGACACACAGCGCCACTAAGCTCATGCATAATATGCACGAACTAACCGACGCCTCCTGCGATGGATGCTAGAGCAGCGGAAGGAAGAGGACTGGACCGAAAGCGGGGCGCGTAACGAAAGCGCATTGTTGTGCGATGCTAAAAAGGCATTCTTTCTCGCACTTTTTGCACGAGCAATAACGACAGTTTTTGTTTCTGATGACCGCATGGAATTAAGCAAATAATGGTGAATTAAGGCTGGTATTCTCAGAAAGCCAAAGCTATTTTGAGGATTTCTCTCTCAAAAATGGAGATAGAAACTCAATTTTTTCTATACGGTGTACTGAGTGTATTACAAAAATGAGTACAGAGCGTTTTTTCACCTATGTGAAAAAAATTTTTTTCTTTTTTGTTGACAACTTTTAAAAAAAAAACGGCGTTGTAAGTACTCAATTTTGATCATTTTTAGGCGATTTCTCTTGAAATTCTCATAGCTTTCCGGGAGTTCCCACTTAGAATGATGATTAACCGGCCTGGCTTATCAAGACCGGACACAAATGATGAAGCATTAGGGGAGATATCTCAATTCTTCAATCTTTTTCTCAAATTCCAACTACCAGCCCGAAGCGACGTCTCATAATAAAATTTAAATCCGTTCTTTACTACTCGTCCGTCGGGGAAGTTTCGGGGTGACAACCGATTTTTTTTTCTCGTGAAAGACAGCACTTGGAATAAGAATGCTCTATGAAATATTGTTGAGAATTGTGATTTTCTGCAAGAAAGATCCCCACATATATTATCACCAGTCAGCTCTTATTCCTGCAAAATGCAAGAAAGGTACAACAGTCCGGATGCTAAGTGCTGGAAACTGCATGACCTTGAATTTCATGTTTTATGATGACGAGATGACACTATACAGGGTGGCCCAACAAAAACAGAACAGAGGGGTTTTCGGGCATTTCACCTCATTTTTTTGAAAAAGCTCGATCAGGTCGATTTTTATATTGAGGGGGACATCTGAAACATACATTGGCGGATTTTTATCTTTAGCTCCCTCACCCCCACCCACCCCAATTTCGAAGTTTCAAATGACATCACCCGCACTTTGCGATACATCAAATTGAAGAGATTTAAATTCTCTTTCTGAAAAAATATTTCTATAATTTCCAACCCCACCCTCTTTTTCCTAAAATTGTCAGAGTTTCCAATGTAATATTTTTCAACAATTTGTAATAATTTTCTTCAGTACAGTCAACGTTATCCTGCACAGCATCGAGGGAGAAAATTTTCTGTGTAAAAAGTGCCACCCAAATTCACCCCTCGACTCCCCCACCTCAACTTCAAAATCTAAAATGACATTATTCACTTTGTGATACATCAAATCGAATGGAATTAAATTCTCGTCCTGAATAAAATACATATTTTCAGAATTTTCAAAAAGCCTCCTTTCCCCCTAAAATACTCCGAATGTTCAATCTATCAGGAGAGGAGTTGAAAATTTCAAAAAAACTGTTTTTAGAAAGAGAAATCAATTTCCTTTAATTCAATGTATCGAAAAGTAGGTGGTGTCTGTGAAGTTTTGAAGTTAGGGTTGGGGAGAGGAAAGGGGTGAATTTGGATAACACTTTTCTCTACCAAAAATTTTCTCTTTGAATGCTATTCAGGATGACCCTGATTGAATTGAAGAGAATTGAGGGGTCGAGGATATAAAATGGGACAGTCAGAGAAATTTAGGAAGATGGGGGGTGGAGGTAAAAATGTTGATAACATTTTTTTCAGAAAAAGAATTTGATTCTCTATGATTTGATGTATCGCAAAAGAGATGGTGTCATTTGAAATTCCAAAGTTGAGGTGGGTAAGGGTGAGGGGGGTGACGATAGAAACTTGCCAATGTATGTTTCAGATGTCCCTTTCGGTATAAAAATCGACCTGTCTGAGCTTTTTTCAAAAAAATGAAGTGAAACGCCCGAAAACCCCTCTGTTCTGTTTTCGTTGGGCCACCCTGTATGATAAATTAGTGTTAGTTGAAGTTTTCGGTTTCGATCAAGGCTTGTAGACATCAGCATCAACCATGTCAGCGGCATATACATACTCAAAGGGTGAGAGAAAAATAAAAATTTGAACATTTGTATTTCAAGAACGGAATTATTTAATTCACGATTTAATGCTCGTGAAGTCATTGGGAACCTCAATCAAGTATCTTGTACCGTTTTGAAATATCTTGAAAAAACTATTATTATAACAGAATTGATTTTTTTGTTGTCCATATTGGAGCGTAACTTGTAATTTGACTGTCTATTTTTATTTGATATTTGCCTTGGAGGAGGTACTCTGATCTTATTGTAATTTCTTTATCTCTTCAAATAAGCAAAAACATCAAGTTTCGGTTCAATAAATTGAACAACATATAGTTGTTACCACTGATTTTATACTATATTTTATTGTATTGTACTGGATAAAACAATTGACAACGGGAACACGTTTGTTGTAAAGCTCGCGTTTTAGGTCGTACCTAACTACCTACTTTTAGTTTTTGTTTTGTTTTCAGCGCAATTAACAAGGAATAGCACGTTCTCTAACTTAATTTTGAAAGCACAACCGCAATATCATTCGGTATACTAATCACGTCGAGCGTGCCAGACTGATTCCGGTCCGTAATTTCCGAGATAGTAGCAGTAACTGCCTAAAATGTCTATTCCTATTTCCTTCATTATCAACTAAAGGGTGGCTGAATTTAGCGCTTTAAAATTCATCAGAGTCAAATGTGGGATGGGTGGGTGATAATCTATTATCAAAATCCATTTCCGCATTATCATAGTGAATTTTGTGAAACTGAGGTAATTGAAAACTGACTGAATAAATTGCCCAGAGCAATAAGTACGTTTTACGTTAGAAAATGACCGATTCGGTATTAGTACTGAAAAGACCAAAGTTCTTCTTGAACCCCTGATTGAGTAGACAACCCATTATACTTCAATTTAATTCAACTTATTTGAATTAAATCACGTTTCCTGCTTTTGGAACCGCTTGGCCGATGATCATCTAGTATCAGGACGACATCCTGTTGTGCCTTTCTCTTGTTGTTCGAGGATAGAGCTCTTGAGATTGTTGAGACAGACCAGACTTCTAGACACTGAAAAATAAAAGAGTGCAGTCCAAGATTTGTGGGCCGATGTATGCTATGGTCCTTTTTTTGTGGAGCTGGAGCCTTTTTTCAAAGACAGCGTCTCTTATAGGTATCTGGACTATTCCCTTTGCTTTGCTCTTTTTAGGCTTTAACTCTCTTTTGTCCATCTGGGAAGGATTGGATACGGCTTGCCTTTGTGGGGGCTTTGAACCTGTTTCCGCCGTAGATCGCCCCCAACGCTTAGAAAGATATTCCGTCGTCGCGAGTGCCTATAGTTATCGGAATAGGCCAGTAAGTCAGAACAAGTTTTTCCGTTTGAAGAAAAAAAAACTGTCGGAGCTCTGGAAATTTGACAGAAATGTTCGATAAGGTGTACTGATAAACATACTGGAAGTCTCCAGCTCTACCTGTTGCGTTAGAGCCGCCATCAAGCCATCATGGAAGAAGATCCTCCAATCTCAATTTTTTTTTCAAGTATATCCCGGAGGATAGTGAAATAGACAGCGTGGGGCCGTAGAATAGGTGCAAAATCAACAAAAATCAGTGCAATGTGTGTTGTGCTTTTTTGATTGAGAATAGAGCCCACGTCAAGTATTTAACTGAATCACCTCTGAGACTTCTAAGAGACCATCAAAAACCGAAGTTTTTAAAATTCTACAAAATTTTTGAAAAAATCCTTACTTATTTCAACTTTTTTTCTAATTTGGACTGTTTACCTACATTTTGTTGAGATATAGATAGCCAACATCTGTACAAAATTTGAATACAATATATCCAACCGTTAGGCGGGAATTTGCCAACGTACTTACCTAAGTTTTTTTTTAATTCATCCTAATAATTATAACACATCTAAAAACAAATTGGTGAATAACTTTTCTTGTAGAGGATATTATGGCGGTATTTTATGAAAAAAAGTGAATAATCATTGCTAATGGTTAGCGTGATATAAGCAGAAAACTTGATCGAAGAACCATTTTTCCAAGATGGCAGTCCGAGCCATCTAGTAGAGTCAAGTAGAGATGGGAACTTCAGTGTGTTTATCAGTAGGTATACCTTAGCGAAGATCTTTGTCAAATTCCGAAGACTCCGACAGTTTCTTCACTCTACTTTCCCCTATTTGATTGGCTCAATTTTGTAAAGTCAAGTTTGAGGACTCATAACTTTCAAATAAATTAATAAATTTTGATCTCTTTTTCAGCAGTCTAAAGGCCGTATTTTTGACATCAAGTATGCTCTGCTACTTTCAATCTGTTCTTTTATTGTTTTATATACAGGGTGGGTTTCAACATTTTCATTTGATTCTTTTGTATTATTTGGATTGGACACATCCAATATGGGGCTCATATACAGTTGGATAACCTCCGGGCCTCCTTTATATTCTTTTGCAAATGCCTTTTGACTCGAAATGTTTCCTTCAGAACCGATCGACAACACTTTTTGGACTTGACTATGGTTCTTTTAGTTTGATTTATATCGAGCATTCCAGAAGCTCGTAAAGACAATACTATTGAAATCTTGTCTTACAATACGTGAATATCAAAACTGATTGATATTGATCGAAAACCTTTATTCTGTCCTGTTAAAAATGCAAAACTTGGAAACCAAATCTTTGCTTGATTAAAAAAAAAACTAAAAATATTTTCTTAGTTGTTTTAATCTCAACTGTCACGTTTAGCTTTGATGTGGACTGTCAACATGTTCACAAAATTTAAAGACAATATTTTCAACCATGGGCAAGGGCGAAAAATCGCTAATTTTATTTTTTTTTTTTTTTGTCAAATTATTTTAATAATTAACAAATACGAGCAAAAATAGGTACGAAATATTTTTTGTAGACAATTTTATAGACTTGATTTTTAGCGCAATATAACCAGAAAACTGGATCGAAGATACATTTTTTCAAGATGGCGACTCGAGCGCAACAGGTAGAGTTGGGGACTTTTAGTATGTTCATCAGTATACCTACCTTAGCAAACATCTCTGTCAAACTTCCAAAACTTCGACAGTTTTTCCCTCTAGATCTCTTTATTTGACTGGCCTAGAAATGTTGAACTGAATTTCACCCTTCCAAAAACTTTCGAACCAGTCAGTGGTCTGCGCGAAACAATTACTTGAGTCAATGTACAATTTTTTTTATTCTGAAGAACTTTTTGAGCTAGTTTCTAATCACGTGCCAGTTTGTTGTTGTTTACAAGTACGTGGGAGAATGCCGTAGCCAGGATAAACAAAACGCAGATGATGATCTACCAAGGTGTTCGCCGAAAAGCCGATGCGGAGAGGCGTCTGAATAATTCTCACCCTAACACTGAATAATCGCCGTCTACACTATACCTGTTCGAGCCCTAGTAACAATTCATTTTGAAAAGTCTCTATCTGAACGGTTGCGTCGTTTGGTACCGAATTAATCTCATCAGCTTCAGATAAAAACGTTTTTATCCCAGGAGCAAGTTTTATACATCCTTCAGATCCTACCTAACTTCAGTCGACGGCTCTTCAAGATATAATCATGCTACTGTCCTTCGAAATCTAACCAGCATGGAAATATCGTTATTTGCCGTAACGCTAGAATAAAGTGCTAGTTTCAAGAAGGGGAGGGGAAATACCATCAATAACTAATTTTGATTAACAAGTGCGGCTCTACCGCAGGGTCTGAGCCCTGATCCAAGCAAACGCGATATTATTTCATTTCAGTTATTTGTTATTTGTTTTTCGCGCGGTTCT
This sequence comes from Anaspis maculata, assembly GCA_949128115.1. Classification (NCBI taxonomy): domain Eukaryota; kingdom Metazoa; phylum Arthropoda; class Insecta; order Coleoptera; family Scraptiidae; genus Anaspis; species Anaspis maculata. The sequence continues at coordinate 124,428,458 of OX421961.1, forward strand.
CAAAATTTACTTATTCCAAATAACTGGGAGCTTCAGAAACGCAGAGGAGACTCAATCGTAAGTTTCCAAATCCAACCCACGAGATCTGGCTCTTTGTGTACCGCAGACACAACGCAACGTCCACAGAGCATAAGGGCTCAAATACCTTTTCTGTGAAAGATATCTAACAAAGCGCAAGGCGGAAATGTGACTGGATGGCCATCACTCCATTATAAGAGATACCGAAACGAGAAAACTTGCTTCTATCGGGTCTGACGCATCTTGGGGTTCCAACTTCACATCTTCGACATGAGAACCTCAAAACTCTTCGTCGAAAGATCGCAACTCAGCATCCTGGAAGGGCATCGAAACATATCATCAACGGATCTCAATTTTACTACCTGAAGATGGGTCGAAGCTCATCATCAACGGGTTTCAACTCGTTTCCCGTAGGCGGACGAAGCTCAGCATCCAAGGGCCTCAACTCTACATCCTAGAGGTGGGTGGAAACTCATTGGGCCGTATTCATATCTCGCTTTCAAGCTAAAAGCGCATTAAGAGGTGCACTTTTAGGGGTCGACCGTTCGTATTTGAATTTTCAAAAATACACATCACAATTGAATGGCTATAGATAATTGTGATATGTCATTTTGAACACTCAAATTGATATGAATGGGTAGTTTCAGCTCAAAAGCGAGATATGAATACGGCCCATTGAAGATCAGCCTCCAAGAGGTGAGTTGAAACTCACCCTGGAAGGATCTCAACTCTACATCCTCAAGGTGGATCGAAACGCATCATCAACGGAACGACATATCGGGAACCGACGGCAGCCCAGGCGGATTGGTCCCAGGCACAACGGTCAATCTTCATTGATACTTCTCCATTCCGAGCCATTGGGAATCCATTTTTTGTATCAGAAACGACAGCGAACGGCGTATGATCGTAAACACATTCCTATCAAGTAACTTGAGCTGGTGCGCTAACATCTAGTTATCATTTTTACACCAACAATTGACTAAAATCTTTTGAGATAATAAAAAAAGGAGGGTTTGAGGAACCATCCCTTGACCGTCGATTTTTTTTTTAATTATTCACGTGGGCTTCATGAAAGTTCTCATAACTTGGTGTACTTTTCACTGGAGTATCAATATAATGACGTGGTTGTAATCGAGCAGGGAAGTTCAAAATGTCATCCGTTTACTTACTCTCCCTTTGATAGCCCAGGCGCCAGGGAAAACAATAAGGAGATAATTGTTTCCTGGCTGAAAACTAGCGTAAAACGATCTGTGTAGCTTAGGTTTTGACATACTAGTTTCCCCCCTTTCGGAAATGTCGGCGTCATGTCGCCATCATTAACAAGATGTGCACCAACGTGGTTTTTGCCGAATATCTTGATTTTGGGTCATTTGACAGCAAAAGACGTAGGGAGTCATTTTGAAGCCTATGAAATTCCCTACAGTTTGGTTTTTCAATCAATTTTTTGCGACCTATGGTCTTTAAGATAGAGCTTCTGGAAGCGAGAGTCATTGTCGTGAAAGCTCCATGGCCACTTGACTCGAAAAACTAAAATGTTGATGTGACAAAAAAAATTGAAATGAGATTACTCGGAAACTTTTTATGCTATAGTTGCGGTGATAGTCTTAAACTCTTCCTCTTGAACCGTAGATTACAAATATTGGAAAGTCAAGAACGTCACATTGTACATATACAGGATGTACTACGGGAATCAAATCAGAAAAAATTGACATATTTCTTCGATTTAGCCTGTGCGAAACTCAAAGCACTTATCACGAGTCCAATATCGATATGTATTGCTCTGTAAGCTTCACTTGATACACTTGAGAAGTGGTCAGCTCACAGCCTTCCTGTGAAATGTTTTAAAGGCCCTCTGAAATCATCAAAATTTACAGTAGCAAGAAATGTATGTAGCAGTATATTAAATACCAAGGAACCAAAGTGAAGTTTGATCCTTTGGGTGTGAAGTTTGTTGCTGGAGCGCCCTTTGGGTCCAAATCCCCAAGTTAAAAATTCACTTTGGTCCCTTGGTATATAATATACTGTTATATACATTCCTTGGTACTGTAAATTTTTAATATTTTGATGATTTCAGAGGGTCTTCAAAACATTTTACAGTGAAGCTGTGAGCTGACCACTTCTTTCGGGTGATAAGTGAAGCTTATAGAGTAAATCCATATTGATATTGGACTCGTGTTAGGTGCTTAGAGTGTCGCATATAGGCTAAATCGAAGAAATATGTAAAATTTCTCTGATATGATTTGATTCCCTCAGTACACCCTGTATAAGTACAATGTGACGTTTTTGACTTTTCTATATTCGTAATCAACGGTTCAAGAGAAAGAGTTTAAAACCATCACCGCAACTATAGCATAAAGGATTCTCAAGAAATCTCATTTTGAAATTTTTTTGTCACATCGACATTTTGGTTTTTCGAGTCAAGTGGCCATGGAGCTTCTACGACAATGCCTCTCGCTTCGGCAGAAAGGTCATCCAAAAATTATTCCGTAGGGAATTTCATTGGTTTCAAAATGACTTCTTACATCTTTTGCTGTCAGATGGCCCAAAATCAAGATATTCGGTAAAAACCACGCTAGTGCACTTCTTGTTGATGATGGCGACATGACGTCGACATTTCCGAAAGGGGGGAAATTAGTATGTCGAAACCTAAGCTACACACATCGTTTCAAGCTAGTTCCCAGACAGGAAACAATTATTTCCTTATTGAGCTGATTTTTGCTCCCTGGCGCCTGGGCTATTGAATGGTGAGACAAAATGCCTAGATTTTCCGATTTTTGTTTGAGCCGGCACAAGGCACAAAGGACAATGAACTGAAATTTGTCCTTGCTGAATCCGCCGGCGGCGTCATTTCTTTATTTTGAGAGCCAACACTGACCTCGCGTGGGCATCAGCAATCAACTTTTCATTAAATTAACCGACTGATCAAAAGAAAAAACCTCGATATCCTGCATATTTGCCATTCATCACCAATTACCTCCGACTTTGAAACCTATATCTATACAGGGTTCGCCATAATTGTATATTGACCTGATTTTGTGAGGATTCTCCTTTAAAACCATACCTGACTCCAGTCGTTCCTCATTAGTTCCTGCGAGAATTGAAACTTGTGAGTTCTGCGAATGATCTGACAAATTTTATTTGCTCATAGCACACAACCGAAAGCTTCCAGTTCAAATGTTTGTTAGGAACTGATGACATGAGTCAAGTACTTTGAAAGAAAAATACTCACGGAATCAGGTCAACCTTTATGGCGGATCCTGTAGGTTACAGCAGGGATGGCCTTGTGCCTTGTCGCACCGATGACTGCGGAATCGAATTTTTCTTTTTTGCCTGCGCTGAAAACAGAAAAGGCACATATGGGGTGTTGTATAGGAAGCAGCATCTACAAATCAAACGTAATCGATGATTTTTGGAGAGGTCTAATCTGCCGGTTTCTCCCTCGGTCTACCGTTTGAGGCCTCACACCCCCCGCATGGACTTTTTTCAACCTGCGGAGCGATATGCCTCCAAATGGGCATATCTCGCCGGCGCGGATTGGAGAGAATTTACAAATCCCATATACGGCAGACTAGTCCGGGCATGTTTCAACTAAACCGAACTAGTATTAGGTCGCCGGTGGTGGCGGCGGCGGCGGAGGCGGCAGCGGGAACGACGGCGGCGGGGGTCAGGCGGACCTCCATTGTTTTAATCGAACTCATCTCGAGTTCTCATTTCGTGCAAATGTTAGCGGCCATGGCGGGGGAATATTAGCGCTCCTAAGGGTGACCCGAACCGTGTGCCGAGGGGGCGGCCGGGGGGTGACGGCGGCGGAGGGCGAGGTACACCCCGGCTTTATCGAGCAGAATTCTGCGTTTAATCTAACTTGCGATCTATTTGTTGAAGCCACATTCTCTCCTCCATGAGCCCTCGTTTTGCTCCAAAGTATATACGTACAGAGAGAGAGTGCCCAAATGGACCCCCGGTAATGGCACGGTCCTCCTCTCTCTGTTCTATTGTCGTGCATGCTGCGGCGGTTGGCGGTGGGCTTTTGGCGGAATTAGAATGCGCCTTGTTTTTCTTTAATTTGCTCTCCGATGCCGGTCCTTTGTGCTAATTATATGATTTCGCAAAGTAGTCTTCGATGGTCGCGCTACATACGAGCTTTTGCTTTAAAAACTACTGTTGAAAATTGAAGCGCAGGTTATGTACTTATGATCGCATATGAAGATACTTGTACTTTCGAAAAGTATTGATAGATATTTCTTCTTGCGGGTCAAGTAAAGCGTATGATTCCGGTCACTTGCTGAAGTAGTCCAAGAAACTCACCGAGTATGAATTGGTCTCTTTATTATCTGATATGAACCCGGCATCCCTGGTCGAAAAGATCCCTAAGGGAAACACCCATAAGAGGTCCCTAAGGGAGTAATTCGGCCACCCTTAGGGAGCACACCCTTAGGGAGCACGCCCTTAGGGAGCACGCCCTTAGGGAGCACGCCCTTAGGGAGCACGCCCTTAGGGAGCACGCCCTTAGGGAGCACACCCTTAGGGAGCACGCCCTTAGGGAGCACACCCTTAGGGAGTCGCCCTTGTGGAGCATGCGCCCCGTAAGGAACATATTTCTGAGTAGCACATCCTTGGTGTGTCACCTGGGGTGCAGAATAACGCGCCCCAGGTAAAACTCCTTAGATGCTCCCTGAAGGTGCTTCCCTAAGCAGTGAAAATACCGAATCACAACCTCAGGGACCTCATATTATTTTCACTTGCATATTTTCAATATCCTACTTATTGTGCATTTTTAGCGTGTACAAATCTTGTAACAACAGAAATGTTCCAGTCTAAAACAGCCTTTACATACCAGTAAAAACATTATCACAAAAAAAAAAAAAACAAGATAAGAATTATCACAAAAGAAAAAAAAAACAAGAAAACATACCATACTTCAGCCTCACAATTACCGGTCAAAATAGTTTCAAGCGGTGTTGTCCTGCGATTTCTCAACGTTCGTTCCTTGAGGAAATTCGACTATTATAATCCGACTAAAATTGCCAGGTGTTTCATTTCAATTGTTGAGAACTGTATATAACTGTAACTGCAAAGGATATTAAATATAAAACAAAAATAGTTTCATAACTTTACTGCTGTCTGCACCAATGAACGAGAATACAGCATTCAACATTAAATGCGAACATTCGATCAACAACGAACTAATTATACCTACCTACCTATACTATTAATATAGGTAGGTACTCTTTGGTTAAAAAAAAAACTGTCTTCATATACGACTTATCGATAATTCTATAATTATTTGGAGCTGAACGGATTCCTTCTTGCAGCCTTGATTTTTTCTTTTAGAAATTTATTCAGTTGTTTTTTTCTTCCAGCTGCCTCCTCTTTTGAGACAGCTGGGTCTTCAGTGGTCATACGTTGATTCAAAAGCTCTATAAAAAAATAAATAATAGTTAATGAGTCGTGATAAACAAAATATATACCGAGCATATATTCCTTTTTTGCTGGGGTGCATTCCGGCCTTGGTGTTTCATCTTTAGCGTCAGGCCGAGGCTGTCCTGTGGCACTCCGTCCCCTAAGTTCTTCTGGAGACCACAAAAGGCTTGCTAAATTTTTTATAAATCTTGCGTCGCCCAATTTCCCTGCCGGTACCCCCTTGCTGCAGGCCAAAATTTGCGCTTCATTTATTTCGAAACTCTGTAATATAATGTGTACTTAACAAATACAAAATGCATAGGTACCTATTAAAATGGTAAATTAATTTTATTATTGTACGAAGTTTAATAAGTGACGATCCTGTGGCGCAGGTGATGCAATGGCTGCTTGTGATTTGAAAAGTTGATCAGCTGAACAGGGTCGAAATATAAGGTAACAAGTCCATCTCCCTACCTTGCGGTAGGTCTAATAGAAAGCCTCGCTTTAAATGTGCTATACTTTTTTGAAACAATTCGAATGTTCTGTTGTTAACAATTGTTAATAGTTAATCGATTGTTCTCAAAATGCAATTGGTGTCTAGTAGCAGTCGATAAGAACCGAATAACGAAAACATGAACTCGCTAAATTGAGCCGTTTGTAAAATTCGCTAATTTGTTGTTAACAATAATTGTTCATAGTTAACCGATCGTTCTCAATTGCAACAGGTGTCTAGCCATGGCAGATAAGAACCGGATAACGAAAACACGAACTTGCTACGTTAAACCGTTTGTGAAATTCACCAATTTGTTGTTAACAATTGTTTATAGTTAACCGATCGTTCTCAAAATGCAATAGGCGTCTAGCCATAGTAAATAAGAAACGAATAAAGAAAACACGAACTCGCTAAATTGAGCCGTTTGTCAAATTCGCTAATTTGTTGTTAACAATTGTTTATATTTGACCAATCGATAACAATTGTTATTAGTTAACTGATCGTTCTCCATAGGTATCCAGCCGCAGTCTATAAGATTCAAATAAAGAAAATACGACTTCCCTAAATTGAACGGTTTGTAAAATTCGCTAATTTGTTGTTAACAAATGTTTACATTTAACCGATCGACCTAATATCAAATGCAAAATGCAATAAATGTCCAGTTAAAGTGAAAAAGATTTGATTAGCAAAAAAAACGAACTCGTTTAACCGATATAAATATATAGTTGCAGTGAAACCACGATTTGTCGATGAACTTTTGTTTTCAAAAATTAATAACTATTGAACCGTAGCAGGTATCGATTTGCGATTTGCACTAAAAATTAATTCAAAGTGTTGTCTAATTATAATGTCGCATATATGCCCACGTATCTATTCAAATTCGAGTACTTGCTCGCATCGTGAAATTTTGAAGTCTAGGATGAACACTGAGTTCAGTTTACATATTTGTTGTTAAAAATTGTTTATAGTTGACCGATCGTCGGTTAATTCCAGGAGTGTTGAGTCAAAGTGGATAGGTTTCGATTAGCGAAAACACGAATCCAAAATATTTTACGGTTTGGAAGCTACAGAAGATTTACTAACGTTGGAGAAAAATAAAAAAAAAAAAAAATAAAAAACCGGAAAAAAAGCGGGCACAAATAGCCTCTTCTACCTTGTAGGGCGAGGCTTAAAAAATATCTTATCTGAAGGGGATCTAACTATAGGTACATTATTGTGCTTTTAATTTGTTTTATTCTCAAAAGAGTCCTCCTATTATTTGTTTTTGAACGTAATGCTCGACGTAATGACATAAAAAAATGGAAACATCCTGTATGAATGTCAAGATTGTCAAGTATAATAGTAGGTAATGATTATAACTACTGAATATATTTCAAAAATAAAATTGATTCAAGAATAAAATACAATATGATTGCATTTTAAGATAGTGAATTTGAAAGTTACTGATAGGTCACTGGATTATTTCTTACCTCAATTGATGAACTTCGTTTTCGCTTTGAATCATTGTCCTCTTTGATATGCTCACTCTGTTCATCATCGGGTTCACCCCATTTATCATCTTTTGAAGTACCAGCTTCATCTATATCGTGAATAGAATAAGTGGGCGAGTTCTTCGGTTTGTCTGGCACTATCGGCAGTACCGATACTGTCTCAACTTGGAGGGCCTCAGTGTACTGGTACTCAGGTTGGTGGGTAAGCAGTATCTGGGAAATCAAATTAGATACATGCTATTCACGTTGGAAATTCAGACTAGGACTTTTTGAATCAAAAATAAAGTGACAATAGCTGGGAGGCTAGGGCTACGGCTGATGGCACCTGCAAAGTTTTTGTGCAAACCATCAGCGACCATCAGCAGTATCCTTCCAGCGCTACAGCTTGTCACCTTATTTTTGTTCCAAAAAGTCCTAGTGCTGAATAAAAGAAATGAAACGTTCACCCTGCTTCAAAATTAGTAGTTTCAAAAACTTGAGTGTTGGCCAATTTTGAGTTTTTTTTTAAATGAGTAAAATGTTGAAGAGTGCAATGAAAAACAAGCAGTTTTGAAGGTTTTTGAATAGTTCTATTATCTTCTAATGTTTTTCCAAGCATACTTCAACATTTTTAATATACAAGGTGTTTCTAAAATAGGTGGTCAAAATTGGAGAGCATATAGACCGAGTTAAAAAATGACGAAAACCCTTATAAATTTTTCTCCTAAAGTGCCCCCTAAGAAAGATACAGCCCTTCAAATGTGGGTCTGGAGAATCGTTTTGAATTATTATCTTTAACACCTTCCGTATTAAAATTATGAAAATTTGTCCATTTACTAACCATTTGATGCTTGATGAAATGAAATTAAAATTACCCCTAAATTCAGTTCAGGGGTGTGTCAAAATAGGGGGTGGGGCGTAAAAACAGCCCCACATTTTTTGCATATTTTATTTTTGCCTTTTTGACATGAAATTGTGAAATTCTACGGTCTTTTGCATAAAAAAGGTGCTCCTGTTGAAACTCGATTAGATGCACTATTCTCGAATGAATCGGATTTTTACATTTCAATGCACCATAATTCAAATAATAAAATTTAAAAAAATATACTTTTTATTTTTTCAAGTCGGGAAGCATGTAGGGCATGTAAAAAGATAACGAAACCTTGTTAAAGTTTTTTTATTAAGAAAATTCTCAAGGCTCCATGGCGCCTTTTAGTTTTTATTTTAAATAGTAGGTGGTACCTATGCAGTCTCTTTTTTCTTTCTTAATAGGCTCATTTTGATAAAAAACTTTATCAAGGTTTTCGTTGAGAATTTACATGCCCTACATGCTCCCCGACTTGGAGAGAAAAAAAAAGTATTTTTTTTTTAATTTCAAATTTGATATTATGGTGCATTGAAATGTAAAAATCCAATTCATTCGAGGATAATGGTGCATCTAATCGAGTTTCAACAATAAAAGCACCTTTTTTATGCAAAAGACTGTAGAATTTCACAATTTTATGTCAAAAAGGCAAAAATAAAATATGCAAAAAATTTGGGGCTATTTTTACGCCCCAGCCCCTATTTTGACACACCCCTGAACTGAATTTAGGGGTAATTTTAATTTCATTTCATCAAGCATCAAATGGTTAATGGACAAATTTTCATAATTTTATTACGAAAGGTGTTGAAGATAATAATTCAAAACGATTCTCCAGATCCACATTTGAAGGGCTGTATCTTTCTTAGGGGGCACTTTGGGAAAAAATGTATAAGGGTTTTCATCATTTTTTAACTCTGTCTATATGCTCCCCAATTTTGACCACCTATTTTAGAAACACCTTGTATAAAATGAAAACTCAAAATTGCCAACAGACATTTTTTTTCGCCCTACTAATTCTGAAACAAGGTCAACGTGTGTTAACCATCAATAAATTCAGAAAAAAATGCTCAATCAGAATCACCCTCGATTAATCTAGATACTAGTTTAGGACATAGGGTGTGTGTATACCTACCTATGTATAAATACTTTTTATAAATATTGTATTTTGAGCTCAAGCACAAACCAGGCGGTAGGTACTTACAGGAGGTGTTGATTGTGCAAAATATTTATTTTGCCATTCAAAATTCAGAGATTTGACTTTTTCGTTTTCTTCTCGAAGAACCTTGATCTCTTGTGTCATTTTAAGATTTGCTTCCTTCAACTCTTGATACTCTTTTAAGGGGACCATGACTTGATCATCAGCATCACCTTCAGTGTCGAGTAGCTTCAAGTTACGTTTTCGGGCCAATTCTGCTTTAGATTCTTTTTCTTTTGCAGTAGTCTTCTAAAAAAAAAAAATAAACAAGGAGTGCATCCTTCGATCGCCAGGGTTATTGAAGCAAATTGAAGCTATGCACGCGGATATTTTGCACAACTATTATTGCAAGAATTCAAAAGCGATAAGTATACAGTGTGTCGTGTCCTAGATTCGAGGCTTCACTATGGGTAACTTCGTTATTATACGAAATACAAGGTCGGTTAAATTAGAAAACTTTTTCAGAATTTTATGGCTTATTCAATTCTGCAAACAGATTTTTATCATCTTTTTTGGTTTTTGAGATATTTGGAAAAAAAACAAAAATGCGCATTTTCTTTTTTTGACGATAACTTTTTTTTTAAATAATTTTACATAATTGGGACTTTTGACATTCTTAAGGCACTTTTTTAAGGTGGGTTCACTAGTGTCATCAGTTTTTTTTTAAATCTTCATTTATTTCCAAGATATGACTATCAACTTTTGTTTTTCTTATAGACGTCAGTTGTTTTTCTAACACTTTCAAATAGCATTTTTGATTGTCTTTTCAACCGTGCATCAACTTGTAAAAAAAAATTTGGAAAAAAAAATATATAAAAAAAATAATTATTATTTTGAACTTTTTTTATGCTGATTTGAATAAACTCATTGACGTACAAATGTGTCAGCTTTTAACAAACAAATTAATTGACTTGCTAGGTCACAGAGCACTCGATTCTTGTAACAGAATAAAAAATATTTTTCCAAATATTTTTCAAAATGATTTTTTTGACAAGTTGTGATAAATTGCTGAACAGGCAATGAAAAAGGCTATTCAAGTTTGTTAAAAAACCGATTGACGTCCATAAGAAAAACAGAAGTTAATAGTCATATCTTGGAAACAAATGAAGATTAAAAAAAACCGATAACACTATTGAACGCGGCTTAAAAAAGTGCCTTAAGAATGTCAAAGTCCCAATTGTGAAAAAATTTTTTTTAAAGTTATCGTCAAAAGAAGAAAATGCACATATGTATTTGGTTTTTTACAAATATCTCAAAGACCAAACAAGATAATCAAAATCTGTTTGTAGAATTGAAATACTTATAAAATTCTGAAAAACTTTCCTAACTTAACTGACTTTGTACCTCCTATAATAACAAAGTTACCCATAGTGGAGCCTCGAATCTGGGACACACTGTATATTGATAGTGCACAGTATACGCTTTATTGACAGATGCATGCAATAGTCGCGATAAACCCAAACTTGACTCTGGCCTCTCCGACCGAAGTTACCAAAGAGGAAATAAAGAGCACTTTCAAACTGAAAATTGTGTACCTTTCTTCATAAAAATTAAAATTGGCTTGTTTGAAATGATTGAATAAAATAAAATACGACTCATCGTAGTTTGAATTATTTGCAAGAATTTGGCTCTTATCGTAAACTTAAATTATAGCTAGATAATCATTCGTCCTATATAGATTCATGCTGTTGTCGTGAAACAATACAACTTATTCCTTTCAACTTAAAGCGATACACAATTGTTGTAAAAGTTCATCCACTTGTGGAACTTATTGATTGCTATACTGAACACAAAATACCTATAGTTAAATAACTTTGAAACTTGTACCTGGATTGTTACTTTGTGTTCGCCAATTGTTTCTTGCATTACTTGCGTTGGTTTCCTGATCCTTTCAGACTCCAAGAGAGTTAGCAATTCTTCCTCCGAATCTACAATGATAACAATAAGTTTTATTGGGAAAAAAAAATTAAAAAATTGAGAGTGGGTACCTCGGTGGGTACAAACTTACTTGCAATTTTCAAAAGAGTTGCTAAGTAATACCCGGCAGTGGGTACACTTTTCTTAGTTTTTTTTATTAGTTCCACTTTCAAAATTCGTTTCTCTCTTTCGAGAACCTTCTCTGGAGTGTCGTCTTCTCTGGGGCTCCAAAATACATAATAATTTTTATGAATTTCGAATTCTTTGATTTCTTCAAAGCCATCAAAGAAATTGATCGGAACGTCACCTACTTGTTTGTCAGCTTTGTACTCGACGTGGGCCCACATAATGCTGAAAAACATGCAGCACTTGATTATCTTATAGACAAATATATTCATATAATAGGTCTTTAGGTCTCTAGCAGGACTTCCTTCCTTAATATTTATATTAAGTATAGGTACTCACTTCCACTTTAACAGTTCTTCAACTCACACATATAACGAAATTAACGACCCACTGGCCAGTTTTAAAAACAATACTATGTACATCAACCATACAAGTACTCTTACCTTTTCCTTTTCACCTAGCTTTTCCACCTTTTCACAACTTTAACCAGAACTTTAACTTTTCATCACATTCACAAGTTTCTCGGAACGAAATCCGAACCGAACTTCCCTAGTTGAAGTGTCAAGTGCTTTGCAGAGTTGCCATGTGTACTTTTCTTGAATCAGTCTTCAAAGCATGCGAGTGAGCGGTGAAGTCACTGAATTATTAATTTAGCAAAATTTCCAATAACAGTGCCACGATTAATAAAGTCTTGATTCTCTTCACCGTCTGAGATGTCAGGTTATTTTTTTTACCGCACAGTTGATAATTTTTACCCCCGAATTTCTTACGTGGCTGTGGGTCTCCACATTGACAACGTTGGAAAGCAACGGGTGTAGAGCGATTTGCTTATTATCAAGTATTGGTCGTATAGCGGCACTATTGCCAACATAAAAAATAGCGCGAATATAAATTGCAGACGATGTTGATTAATCTTTGATCATTTTATGGATTATGGTGCTATAACTTGAAAAACTAAAAATAAATTGTTTTGGATTATATTTCACGAGGTAATGTTGAAATTTCAGCACGGCAGCATGAAAAATTTGCATTTAATTCTAGACAATTGATGCAACAGTATGACCAATATTGTTGACGAAAAGTCTCCAAATCCAAATCCAGTAGCCGCGCAAATTGCACGCAAATATGCAATGTTCAAATCTATACCATATACTATAAAACTGTATAATGTGAGTGACCGGGTTTTGGAATTTTGCAAAGATTTGATGTGCTATCGCAGTGTTCACATGGCTACCAAAATTGAAGACATTACATTATTAGGAACGCCAAAAATTGTTAAGCTCACTGAAGAAGAAAGAAATCTATTGTTTTCTAGACATGAACATCTTTCAGACAAAAATTCAAGTTATGAACGCATGATTAAAAACAGTATCATGTATCACGCAAGGTGTTACACCAGAAAAGGTGAAAAATCAGATGATAGCGTAGTTAGACTTGTGAACGGCACATATGGTGTGATTGAAAAAATATTTTATATTAAAAGTGAAATACCTGTGATCATTGATGTTCTTATTTGTAATATAAATATTGTTGACGGCCTCGTAGCACAGTCGGTCGTCTGCCGTCTGTGGTGCGGATGGCGCGGGTTCGAATCCCGGTCAGTCATGGATGTTTTGTGTGTGTTCAAAAATTTGCGTATATTGTTATTCAAATGTAATAATTTACTGTTATCAATAAAAGGCGCAAAAACTCCTATGGCGCTGATAAGCCGAGAAGGAGGAAAACATATATATTTTTAAAATATAAATATTGTTGAAAATGAAAATGTAATAAGTCACACTTCTGGAGCAGCCCCTTTGCACATAAAAAAATGTTCAGAACTTGTTTATGGCGATCTAAAATTGATATCTGCTTTAGATATTTCTTCGAAAGCTATTTTAATGAGCTTTGAGACATATGCTTATGTTGCTGACTTTCCAAATACATATGAAAAGGATTAAACAATTTTCGGAATTAGCCTAATTACTTTCAACTTTTTTTCCCCATTTTCTTCCATGTATCTCTATTAGATGTAAGTGTATAAGAGCTCTACCTGCTTATTAGTTATATTGATCAGGTATTATATTACAGTTTATATTCATCATTTTTTGAATAATTTTTGAGAAAAATAAAGCAATAACAAAATTCCTGAATTATATTTGCTAAACCCTAAAATCGAGTACCTAACTATTTAGTTATAGATACCTCTACCTCTACATAGACTTATAATTTCAAGGACTCATAAGCGAACACCATAATAATAACTCCCCTGGGGTCATAGGGGTGTAGAGCTAGGAATAATGATAAACTCCCTAACACCCTACATGTGTAACCTAAGGGGACATGAAACTCCCTTGTGCTGTAGGGTGTTTCACCTAAGGGGACATATCACTCCATTGTGCTGTAGGGTGTTTCACCTAAGGGGACATGGAACTCCCTTGTGCTGTAGGGTGTTTTCCCTATGGGGAACGTGTAGTGAGGGCGTATCCCCTTGTCACCTAAGGGATATCACCTTGGCCCCTTAGGGTGTGAAGGGAACTTTTCGACCAGGGCAGCGAATTCTTTATCAAAATATGTATGATGTTAAAAACGTTTCAAATCCAAATCCACCCCAAATTAAAAAAAAATGCAAAAGGAAGGCGCAGTTTTACAGCGTGTTGCTATAAAACTGATTTAATTGGTTCAACTCGAAGGTTTCACGCATATTGATTGGTCAGAAGTATGTTGTGTGGAATAGTCCCAGAAAATGGTCCGGTCATGTCGATGACGATGTGTTCGAAGGGATTTGTAAAGTTGGCTTAAACAGGTGAAACAGGCCTGGGTTATCGAAACCTGACTTAAATGATGGAGCCTGATGGACAGGGAGCTGGTGCCTCAAAACTTCCGTCATAAGGTACATGATTTTAACCCTGTAGGTCTGATGTGCGTTGATGAGGTTGTTTAAAATTGCTTTGTCTTACATGTCAGACCGGGGGCTCTAGGCTGGTATAAGCCTGTCAATTTTCGAAAAAATGGCCAAAAATTTACGTCATAAGGTACATGCATGAAATCAACTGGATTTTGTGCGAGAACACAATTTCTGATGGAGTTTACCCTTGTGTTGGTTTCCCGCAGCAGTCGTTGCTGGCCAGATTTGGTCATCGGTCCTTGGAAAGCCGTAGAACGGTTGGCTACCTTCTTTCCCTGCATAGGCTTGTTTCGGGTGCGCTAACCTCCCCCAGTGTTCTTTCAAGGATCTCCCTAAATGTTCCAAGACAGGGCCTAAGGCGGAGTGATGTTTTTTATGTGAGGCCCACACAAAAGCTCCTTTACTTCAATTCTCCAGTGAACCGCCTTGCTCTGACATACAATAGGTTCCAAGAGAAGTTCGACATTTTCAACTGCAGTGCGGCGGATGTCAGGCGAGTTTTTGATTGAGATGCAATCGACGCATTGTTCTTGTCTGTGAGTAGTGTTGCGACGGATTCTCTTTTCTTCGTTCCGCGGTCACGCTATTATTGGACTTGTTAGTCTGTTGCGTGCCCGTATATATAATAATAATAATAATAATAATAATAATAAAAATACTGATAATTTCCGATAATTCAGTAACGTCTTTTCGAATTTTTCGTGTTACTTTTCACACGGACTAGGTACTTGAACAAGCGAATGCTAATTATACTGAATTATCGGAAAAAAGTCAAGAATCCAGTGAGGAATCCGAATTTTGAAATTAGATTGCTTTAAAAATAAAAAAGAACGATTTTCTTTCAGAAAAAAAAATCGGACTTGGTGGGTCTGGAACCTGGGCCCGTTTTGGACATAGCTCGTTGGAGCTCGCGCCCATTCTAGCTGCTGCGGTTATTCTGCTCGCAGTTTATTAATCGAGCTATCAGGGTAATCGTTTGACGTCTCAAAATTACCCGTTATAAAGGACATATCATACAATTTATTTTTTTCTTCAAAGAGCTATAACGTCCGAAAGGTTCGTTCTGGTCATCAAGAGGTGTAGGGGGATGTTTAAATCAACCCTGTAGCTTTGTTGAAATGATATGAAAAATCCGTCACTGGCTCCTCGTCTATTATGGACAGGAAGCTGGTGACTCAAAACTTACGTCATAAGGTACATGATTTTAACCCTGCAGGTCTAATGTGCGTTGATAAGGTTGTTGAAAATTTCTTTACGTGTTTGTTGTGTTAATACATGAGATGTAATGACTTTTATATAAGTTGTATATGGATATTACAGTTTATGTACTTAAGTTGACACTTGTCAAAATAACCTCAAAAATTACAAAAATTACACATTTTTTTGTGAAACAAACATGTAAAATGTTGTACAACACTCGTGGCTTGTTACACAAGATGCTTTCCGACACTCAGCCTCTCACAGAACTCGGGCTGCGCCCTCGTTCTGCAAATTTCGGCTTCGTGTCTGAAAACCACTTATGTAACAGCCAACTCGTATTGTAAACTACTATCACCTTACATGTCAGAACGGGGGCTTCAGGCTGGTATAGCCTTGTCAATTTTCGAAAAATGTAAAAAATTTATGTCATAAGGTACATGAATGAAACCTACGGGCTTTTGTGTGGGAACATCCCCTCAATCAAAAATCGGGTCATAAGACAAAATTTTTGGGGGTTCTTGGTCCATAAGACAAGTTTGAAAATTTCAAAAAAGGCCAAAATTCACCTCTTTCTGGAGCTTTCTCCTTTGGCATAATTTTAGGAATGAAAAACGATTTTCACATGATATTTTACGCAGGTTTTGAATCTGTCCACAAAAATTTTTAATGGTACATCGCTTACAGGGTGCAACATCGAAATTTTTCTCTCAAATCATACACCCTGTATTTCAACATGGAAATCGATTTCGTTAATAATTCTGATTACAAATATATATCTTACTTGGTGGGTAAGTCAACAAAACGCCTGTAAAAAAATTGATAAATTGTGGTCCTTTTTTGAAAATTTCAAACTTGTCTCATAGATCGGAAGCCCCCAAAGTTTTGCCTTACGACCAGATTTTTGATAAAGAGGATGTTCTCGCACAAAATCCAGTTGATCTCATGCATGTACCTTATGACGTAAATTTTTGGCCATTTTTTCGAAAATTGACAGGCTTATTAGTGCTAGCGGTACGCAAAAAAAAGTGGCATTTGATGATACAAGCAAGCCACTTCGCATATTTGTTGTCTAAACCCATTAGAAAAATTTGACCCGCAGTTCCTAAAAATTCATCCCTTAGGACCCGAGATTTGGGGAGGGGGAGGGAATACTTCAAAAAATACTAAACTTTTTCATCCAAACCTGCTGATGCGTGTTTGGTGTCAAAACTATATAACTCAGACCTCCTCGATACAATGACAATGTCAAAACTCTCGTGCGGTCACCGGAAGTCGAGTTAAGTCGTCATCTTTGAAAATTAGAGCTGAAGGTCAAAATTAGAAAGTGAGCGTTAATTACCCATATGTTGGGTATCGATTCTTAGGTTCTCGGGGTCGCTGAAGACGTATGAAATGAAACAAAAACCATTGGGTACACCGTTCGCCCATATGGTCTACCCATGGGCCCAGAAGTCAGGCAAGCGAGAAAAATCCTACAAATTTTCGAAAATAGAAGTGAAATAATAATGTGAAATAGCTCCAGTCTGTACTTGGTGAAGATGCTGTATTAGCTGTTCTATGTGAGATTCATGATGTCCACCTGTGAGCTGTCAAAAATCCAAAATGGCGCCCATTTAAAACACTCACGGGAATAATTTATCGTGATTTTCTTCAGAAAGCTCCTACGTGTCACTAGCTAAGCACATGTTGTTCATCAGTGAACAACGACTAAGAAAGGTCCTCACACTATTGGTGGTATCTTGCATCGTTTAAAAGATATCCGCCGCGAAACTGTTTCGAAACCGTTTTTAGACAATAGATTGAATACTTGAATAGTAAGAAAAACTATGCATGTAGAATTGAAATAACCGACCTAGAGATATTTATTTTGTTACATGAAGTCATGTTTTATAGTTTAGATTGCGTGATCTGTCATTCCTGGTCTATGTATAAAGGGTCATAAATCCAAGATGTCCGCCTCTGTTAGTTTAAAAATTTCATACCAACTTTATTGTTGGATTTCGATAAATAATAATTATCTACCGCACCTGTACATTACTTATATGTTTCTAAAGAGTTCCTCACATTTTTATTTCTTCAATAATTTGAGAGATATACCAACTACCTACCTACCTATCTAAAGTAAAAATGTACTTACGTGAAATTTTAATTGAAAAATTACACCTACATGATAAAAACTAATAAAAAAAATCTTTCGCTCTGCCACCGTTTTATTCAATAATGTTGCACTGTTGCAGAAAACAGAAGGAAATAGAGTGGCGGAAAAAATATCCAATTACAAAAAATCTAAGAAAATTTGATCCAAAACGCGAAATATTTAAAATACAAAAGGTTACAGTACCTAAGATGTAAATCTAGTATGTCTAATATACAGTAGGTCCAAAATATAAATACAAACCACCGAAAATAGAAAGGGTCACAAGTTTCCTCCTTCTTTTCAGATCCACTGGATCAGGAAATGCTTCTTGACTTGAGTTTCCTCCATTTGTGCTAAGTCCACCAGATAAGAAGCTGCTTTTTGACTCGAGTTTACTCTTTTTGTTCAAACTTACTAAGCAAGACTTAGTCGACGACTCTAGAGTCTAGACATATCTGGAGGGTCTGAAAAGATGAAGGAAACCTGAATCATTGAAAAATTTTTATCTGGTGGGTCTGGAAAGGAGGAATCTGAGTCAAAAACCAACTTCTTTTGATAGGTTTGGTGAGGAGGCAACTTGAGTCAAAAGCCAGCTCCTCGACTGGTGAGTCAAAAAAAGCAACTTTCTCATTGGTGGATTTGAAGAAAAGGGAGTACCTGAACTCAAAACCATTTATATTTTTGAAATTTTCTACATTGTACGAGTTGTGCTATAGATCTTTCGAATTTCAGCTCTTTTGTACTGTCGATTTTTGTACTTTGAATTTTTTGTACTTAATTTAGATATTTTGCGTTTTGGATCTTTTGCATTTTCGATATTTTGCACTTTGGATCAAATGCATCAACCTATCGTTTGTAGACCTTCCATGTTTGAGTTTTTCCGCCCCCCTCTCCGCTTTTGGACACAGTTTGCATGAAATTTTCTGAATAACCCTACAGCGGCGGACATCTTGGATTTATGACCCTCCATATACCAGGAATGACAGATCACGCAATCTAAACTATAAAACATTACTACATGAAACAAAGCAAATATCTTTGGGTCGGTTATTTCAATTCTACATGCAAAGTTTTTCCTCCTATTCAAGTATTCAATCTATTGTCCAAAAACGGTTCCGAAACAGTTTCGCGGCGGATATCTTTTAAACGATGCAAGATACCACCAATAGTGTAAGGACCTTTCTTAGTCGTTGTTCACTGATGAACAACATGTGCTTAGCTAGTGACACGTAGGAGCTTTCTAAAGAAAATCACGATAAATTATTCCCCTGAGTGTTTTAAATGGGCGCCATTTTGGATTTTTGACAGCTCACAGGTGAATATCATGAATCTCACATAGGACAGCTGATACAGCATCATCACCAAGTACAGACTGGAGCTATTTCACATTATTATTTCACTTCTATTTTCGAAAATTTGTAGGATTTTTCTCGCTTGCCTAACTTCTGAGCCCATGGGTACTGGGTAGACCATATGAGCGAACGGTGTACCCAATCGTTTTTGTTTCATTTCATACGTTTTCAGCGACCCCGAAAACCTAATAATCGATACCCAACATATGGGTAATTGACGCTTACTTTGTAATTTTGACCTTCAGCTCTGATTTTCAAAGATGACGATTTAACTCAACTTCCGGTGACCGCACGAGAGTTTTGACATTGTCATTGTATCGAGGAGGTCTGAGTTATATAGTTTTGACACCAAACACGCCTCAGCAGGTTTGGATGAAAAAGTTTGGTATTTTTTTATAGTATTCCCTCCCCCTCCCCAAATCTCGAGTCCTAAGGGATGAATTTTTAGGAACTGCGGGTCAAATTTTTCTAATGAGTGTAGACAACAAATATGCAAAGTGGCTTGCTTGTATCATCAAATGCCACTTTTTTTGATTAATCCTGGTGTACCGCTTGCACTATATACCAGCCTAGAGCCCCTGGTCTAACATGTAAGACAAAGCAATTTTAAACAACCTCATCAACGCACATCAGACCTACAGGGTTAAAATCATGTACCTTATGACGGAAGTTTTGAGGCACCAGCTCCCTGTCCATTAGGCTCCATCATTTGAGTCAGGTTTCGATAACCCAGGCCTGTTTCACCTGTTTTAGCCAACTTTACAAATCCCTTCGAACACATCGTCATCGACATGACCGGACCATTTTCTGGGACTATCCCACACAACATACTTCTGACCAATCAATATGCGTGAAACCTTCGAGTTGAACCAATTAAATCAGTTTTATAGCAACACGCTGTAAAACTGCACCTTCCTTTTGCATTTTCTTTTATTTGGGGTGAATTTGGATTTGAAACGTTTTTAACATCATACATATTTTGATGAAGAATTCGCTGCCGGGTTCATATCAGATAATAAATAGACCATTTCATACTCGGTGAGTTTCTTGAAAACCTTGTTGAAAACAAAGCTTTCGAGATAGTTCGAAAAAGGGGACTCATCAGGGCTCCAACTACATTTCAAGACCCAAGGCGAATCGAAAGGACTCCGAATAATATGATGGCAGAAGGGTGATTTACTGATTACCGTCCTCTGGAAGTAACGGAAAATGCAACGGGCTCAGCAAGGCTTCAAATCAAATTGGAAACACAATAAGCAGGCCATCGGAGCCTGGATAACATAAGATGGCGGAAGAGGGCCTAGTGGAGTTTTGAAAGCCATGAAGCACATAAGGGGGCTCATTAGGGCTCCAAATTATCCTTCAAGACAAAAGGGGTTCCGATTTGAAGCCCAATATCACATACAGGCACAAGGAGCATACTAGTGCTCCGAAGGCCTGAAAAAAGTGCAAGCAGACTCAACAGAACTTCAAACGGCATTGAAGACACATCGGGGCCCAATGGAGCTCTGTATAATAAAAAAAAGCAAAATGGGGCACATTGGTATCTTCTCCGAAAGCCATGGAAAGACATAAAGGGGCTCAACAGGACTCCAGATACACTCGAAGATATAATTGGGCCCGATAGGGCTCCGAACATGTGATGGCGACACAACGCTGCTTGCTGCTCCGGAAGTCATGGAAAATGTAAGGGGGCTCAGCAGGGCTTCAAATTACATTGGAGATAGAATAGTCCAGTTGAGTTTGGTCCTCGATCCCCAGTTTTCGGGGGACCCAATAGAGCCCTTGATAGCAGAAGACTGCAAAATGAGCTCTACTGGAAGTCTGAAAACCACAAAAACACAAGAGGGCTCAATGAGGGCTGAAAAACTACACTAGACAAGATGAGGGGCTCTGCAGGAGTCGAATATCGCAAAAAGGTACAAGGGGCTCACTAGTGCTCCTGAATCTCGGTGTACCAGCAGAATTGCTAGGAATAATGCAAAGGGACTAAGTATAGCTTCAAAGACATGAAGAAACCAGAATGCACCGTAAAGCTTTGAATAATACAATTTGATAAAAGGGGGCTCACTGAAGTTCGACAAGCAACAAGATAACACAAAAGGAGTTGTTTAAGCTGAGGCAAAGGGCGAGATATTGTTTTGCGACGTAGAAAGTTGCCGGCACAGATGAAGATGAAGCACAAATGAAACCGTCAAGCGAAACCTTGCTGTTTCATCATGCGTTACACCTGAACTCAACCATATTCACGGTTCAGAAAATACTGGGCTTCGAATACAGTGCCAGAAGCACAAAAATGAGGCCACTACGCGGAATAAAGTGCAGCGGACTGGAAGTTAGCTACAACTTTTTCCTTTCTAAAGTACAAATAACGCAATTTTGCGGAATACTCATCAGTTCTTCGTTAGTGTTTGAAACCAAAACTCAGCAACACTTGCGGTTCTGGAGATACAGGTGTAGAGCCAAAATGGAGAAAGCTGGAAGCTGATAAGGCACAATTTCATTCTTTTCTGGATGAAAAGAAGAAGGCTTTTGTCTTGAAGGATTATTTGGAGCCCTAATGAGCCCCCTTATGTGCTTCATGGCTTTCAAAACTCCACTGGGCCCTCTTCCGCCATCTTATGTTATCCAGGCTCCGATGGCCTGCTTATTGTGTTTCCAATTTGATTTGAAGCCTTGCTGAGCCCGTTGCATTTTCCGTTACTTCCAGAGGACGGTAATCAGTAAATCACCCTTCTGCCATCATATTATTCGGAGTCCTTTCGAATCGCCTTGGGTCTTGAAATGTAGTTGGAGCCCTGATGAGTCCCCTTGTGTGTTTTCGTGGCATTCAGAATTCCAGAGAGCCCTTTTTTGCCTTCTTTTTCTTTTACAGAGCTCTATTGGGTCCCCTTGTCGTTTTCTCATGACTTTCGGAGTTTTATCGGGCCCCTTGTGCCCCCGCCCCCGACCTAAATGTTTAGTTTTAAGCTCCAATCAGCTCACATGAGTTTTCATTTGCTTTAAGAGTATCAGGGAGGCCCGCTTTGCTTTCTCTTGTTATATGTAGAGCCCCTTGGGCTTGTATCACTAAAATCGTCTGAAGCCCTACTGAGCCTCTTGCATTGTATTATAATGTATGGAGCCCTAAAGAACCCTCTAATGTTTTCCTTTGGCTTTCAGCGCTGCAGTAAGCCCCGTTTTGCCTTCTTATATAGGGCTTCATTGGTCCCTGGTCCCAATTTTCTCCCGGTGGATGTCATTATGAGGAAATTCCTTCCAAGAGAAATCATTTCCAAAGAAAGATCATTCCGATGAAATTCATTCTGGGGAAATTCCTTCCAGTGGGAGTTATTTCCAAGGGAAGTTCATTCCGGTAGAAATATTTCTGAGGCAATTCCTTCCAGGGGAAATTATTTCCGAGGGAAGTTTACTCCGGTGGAATTATTTTTGGAGAAATTCCTCCCAGGGGAAATTATATCCGAGAGAAGTTTATTCTGGTGGAATTATGTTTGAGAAAGTTCTTTCCAGGGGGAATTACTTCCGGAAAATCAATTCCGGGAAAATTGGTTCCTGGATTCTACGGACTTCCTCAAACATTTCAACAGCCCGCTCTTTGTTCTCAACAAGTTCCATTGAAATTCAGGAACGGATTTCCCTAAAAATAATAAAATAATATTAATAAAAATAAATAAAATAAAATTCCTCCAGAATTAGTTTCCCGGAAATAATTTCCCTTAGAAGAAATCTCCCTTAGAAGAAATCTCCCCTGGATTATGTCCATCGAAATGAACTTCCGTTGGAAATAACTTTCCTTGTGAGGAATTTCCATAGAATAAATTCCGCCGGAATGGAATATCCTCAAAAAAAATTTGTCTTGGGATGAATTTCTGTAAAATAAATTCCACCTGAATTTTAGTTGAAATACATTTACCGAACCGCTGTGGTACTCTGAAAGCCAATAAAAGCCTGAGTGGGCTAATTGAAGCTATATACTGAACTTTGAGGACACAAGGGGCCGATAGAGCTCCGGATATTGCCCGAAGGCACAAGGTGCTTACTAATGCTGCAAAAGCCACGGAAAAATGTAAGGGGCTCAGCAGGCTTCAAAAGACGTTGAAGAAACAAGGGGTCCTATCGGAGCTCTGGACAACACAAGAAGGCAGAAGGGGGCTTACTTGAATTCTGATAGCCATGACAAAACATAGGGGGGCTGATAAGGGCTCCAAAGTACACTCGCGGACACAAGAGGGCTCGGACAGAAACCATGCTTCTGAGGAGCTCTTCCTGCATAGTTATATTAGGAGAGTAGTTGTAATTGTGTACAGTGTGTCGTGCTGTAGGTATATATTGTATAACAGAGCTCTGTATAACAGAATAAATCAAAATGAGGCTCAGTGGTACCTACTCTGAAAGCCATGGAAAAACATAGGGGGATTCGAAAGAGCTTCAGGTACACTTGAAGACACAATGTGATCTGATAGGGCTCCGAACATGACATGACGGCACAACGCTGCTTGCTGCTCTGGCAGTCACGGAGAATGTGAAGGGGGCTCAGCAGGGCTTCAACTTACATTTGAGACAAAATAAGGGGGCCCAATAAAGCCCTTGATAACACAAGACTGCAAAAGGAGCTCTACTTGAAATTTGAAAGCTACGAGAAACATAAAAGGGTTCATTAGGGCTCAAAAGTTAAATACTAGAGAAGATGAGGGGCCAGACAGGGGCCGAATATCACTTGAAGGTACAAGGGGCTTACCAGTGCTCCTTGAGCTCGATGTACTAGCAGAAATGCTCGGAATAATGCAAGAAGACTAAGCAGAGCTTCAAAGACATGAGAAAACCAGGGTCCAGTAGGGCTTTAGATAATACAATTGAGCATAATTGTATTGAGCGCCTCGGGACTAATTGTCCGCGAGACGAATTGACCGGTCACGTCCTAAAAGAAGGAGGAAATTCGATATTGTCTTCTGAGATACCCACTGTTCCCTTCAGGGGAAATCATTTTCGATCGAAGTTAATTTCGATGGAACTCATCCTGGTGAAATTCCTTCCAGGGGGAATCATTTCCGAAGAAAGTGATGCATTCCGGTGGAATTTATTTCAGGGAAATTCTTTCCAGGGGAAATTATTTCCGTAAATTGGTCCGGCAAAATTCTTTCAAGGGAAATTTGTTCCTGTTACAAGTTCCATTGGGCCTAGAGAGAGTTTAGCTCCAATCCTCCTCCTGAGATTTCCATCAATTCGGGCCTGTTCTACCCAGGTTATCTCTTTTTTGCAAGCATACTAATAGCAGGGTTTTCCGGTTGTTAACTTTTTCACCGCAGCTCTGAATCAGTTCGGTGGACTGTCAACTGAGATCGCCCTGACTCCATTTCGCTGGTCCAGCATATTGTTGTGCTGGAGTCGTCCCTGCCGAGCTTTCTGAAAAGAGTGTTGGTTTTGCCAGGCCATGACTTTCACTTTAATAGCTTGACGTTGGATTTTGAAGTCCTACTGCTGCAGTTTCTCTCAACTCCGCCATTATAAGCATGGTCTGCCTTCACCAAAAATGTTTACTGGTGGAAGAGATCGAGTATTGCCGGAAGCCAGGAGCCCTCCACAAGTGACACAGTAGTTCTGGTTTGAACTAAACCTTGCCGAGGTACTCCACTACCTACTTTTGTCTGTTCTGAAGTTGTGACAGCACCGCTTCGGTTTCACTATTATTGGCATCAGTATCTAGAATGAACTGTCCCTGTGGCCAAATATATGCGAATAGGGGCTTAGATACAATGTTGGTTTTAGAGTCTTGAGGGCGTCTTTTGTCTTTTGGTGGCTAATAAAACCGATGATATCAAGGACTCGTGGATTCTTCCGACTTTTGTTTTGGACGCATCTACTTCTCGCCTCCGGCATTTGCAAATGCAATATTATGGAACCTTCCAAATTTCCTGTATTTCCAGGCAGTTCTCTCAGTTATCTCGCTTCTGACACCAATTTCACAGATCTGCGTTGGGTAGGGGGAGTGCGGGACACTTGAACCACTTTCTCTTCATCTTTTTTTTTTGTCAGGTCCGGGGTTCTATCGATCAAGTACCAAAAAGCCTCACGGAATGTATAGACATCCTAGAATCTTAGTACATTTTTTGTTTTGAGATGATTTCCAAATCCAATGAGTGGAACCACATTTGAAAAAAAAATGCTTCTGGATCATGTCTCCGTAACCAGTGGGAGAGATGAACCAGCTAATGGGGAGATTTGACCATACTATCGGGAAATCAGGAAAATACAACAAACATAAAAATATCAGGAATTTCATAACAAAAATTTTATCAGGTTACCAGAGGTAGCAATGCATAACATTATATCGATTATTACATACAACGCCCTTGATTATTAGACCTACAAGGATAATATTCACTTATCTAAATCCCACTGTCAATAGCAACGGAATAAAATTCATGTAAACAACAAAATCTGACAGCTGTCATTTCGGACTTCTTTTATGTAATAATCTTCAAAATATCACTCGTGCTCGAGATTTTCCCAGATAATTTTGGTTAGGCGTTTCCCCTCGGGCTGATTGTCCCTGGATAAATGCCCTCCTCCTACGGAGTCAGGCATTTATCGCTACAATCAGCACTCGCGATCGCCTGACCAAAATTATCGTGAAAATCTAAGCACTTGTGATATTACTGTTGATAAAATTCGGGTATTCCTGTCAAAACAAATACCGGGTGATCATTTGAAAACTATCCACCTGCAATAACTTCCGATTCCTAGTGAAAATGTCATCAAGCTAAAACAGGTCGATTTTTATATCGAGGGGGACATCTAAAACATACATTAGCGATTTTCTATCTCAAGCCCCCTCGCCCCCACTTACCCCAACTTTGAAACTTCAAATGACACTACCTATTTTGCGATACATCAAATTCTACAGAATTAAATTCTCTTCCTAAAAAAAAAATTACTAAAATTTTTAACCCCACCCCTCTTCCCCCCTAAATTCTCTGAGTGTCCAATTAAATATTCTTGACCTCTAAATTCTCTTCAATGCAGTCAACGTCATCCTGCACAGCATCGAAACAGAAAAATTTTCATGGAGAAAGTGCCACCCAAATTCACCCCTTCGCTCCCCCCTCCCCACCTTAAAAATCCTAAATGACAATACCCACTTTGTGATACATCAAATTAAAGGAAATTAAATTCTCTTCCTGAAAACAATTTTTTCGAAATTTTCAACCCCTCCCCCAATTTAACTGGACATTTGGAGTCTTTCAGTAGGAAAACAGGGGTTTTAAAAATTTCGAAAAAATTGTGTTCAGGGAGAGAATTCAATTTCCTTCAATTTGATGTATCACAAAGTAGGTATGGTTATTTTAGATTTTCAAGGTGAGAAGGGGAGAGCGAAAGGGTGAGTTTGGGTGGCACTTTTTTCGCAGAAAATTTTCTCTCTCGATGCTGTGCAGGATGACGTCGACTGCATTGAAGAGAATTTAGAGGTCAAGAATATTCAATTGGACACTCAGAGAATTTAGGGAGAAAGGGGGGTGAGACTAAAAATTTTAGAAAAACTTTTTCAGATAGAGAATTTAATTCTGTTAAATTTGATATATCGCAAAATAGGTAATGTCATTTGAAATCTCAAAGTTGGGGTAGGTGAGGGCGAGGGGGCTTAAGATAGGAAGTCGCCAATGTATGTTTTAGCTGTCCCCCTCGATATAAAAATTGACCTGTTTTTGCTCGAAGACATTTTCACTAGGAATCGGGAGTTATTGCAGGTGGATAGTTTTCAAATGATCACCCGGTATACCTATAAATAAAGTTTTAAATCTCAATATGTGTCGAACAAAACTTGAAGCATTCTGTCATGGAAAAAAACAAAAACCAATAGCATTCTGCCATACAAAAATATAGACAATTTGAAAATAAGAAAGCCATGAAGTAAAACGAGCATTGTGGTAAGTATAGTACCTATAGGAATACTGTGATAATATTAGTTAATCAACTTAAAACAAGTTTCATCACAAGAAAGAATGCAGGAACATTTAAATGGTGCAATTATGACAATAAAATATTTCTTTGTCTTCTTTGGTCAATCCAACACAAGCTTCGTGGACATAGATGTTACATTTGGCACATCTCCGCATATCTATCATCTCATCAGTTTCACAAACAGAACAGAACCAACTCTCATCAGGCGTGACTTCTTCGTTCCAGGGACTATCTGAATTGTCACAAATCACCCCCGGCTCTGATTCAGACTCGCTGCCACTGATAGATTGTAGAACTTCTCTTTTCACGGTTTTCTTGGCTCAGATTTTTCACTAGATTTGTTCTTC
Organism: Anaspis maculata; assembly: GCA_949128115.1. Taxonomy (NCBI): domain Eukaryota; kingdom Metazoa; phylum Arthropoda; class Insecta; order Coleoptera; family Scraptiidae; genus Anaspis; species Anaspis maculata. The sequence goes on from OX421961.1 coordinate 124,455,823, forward strand.
ATCATTGCTTTACCTTTGTTGTTTTCTCCTTTTCTCGTTTTCTTTTGAGTTGCACTCTGTTTCTTGATTTTTGAATTGAATTTCGAAGTGTTGCCTCCAACTGGTGATGTGGCATTCTCGTCATCACTTTTTTCAGATGTTTCCGTCAGAATTCGTGTTTTTCCTTGTTTACGGCCCTTGTTAGTTTTCCTGGGTTCAGCTTTTGGAAACTGCTTGACCATTTCAGGTGTGATTGTTATTAATTCTGACAGATTTGATGAAGATGTAGACGGCAAATTTGGATTAATTTCAGGATCAAGTTTAAATAAATTCACCAGGAGTCTTTCGCCTTCGACATCAGCAACTAGAGTATCCACATTCTCAGGAATTGGGCGGTTTGTCACCTCGGAAATCATGAAGTCTTCGTCTGAGAAAATTGCAGGGTTGAAAGGATGTATCCCAGAATTATTGAATCCGCTGGTTATGTTTGATTGATTCAATGCTCCAGACATTGCTTCTCTCACAAACTCAGGGATATTATAGATTGTGACCGTTTTTCCAGGGTTGGAAATCATCCAGTTCTTCATTGCGGCATTTGTACTTCGTTCCGAACAATGAATAGACGGTAATGTTAAGTGGAAAGTGGCTGCATTTTTTGCCCATGATATTGACCTATAGTCTTTTTAGCATAACGCACTTTTTCAAAATGTTTGGGAAAGAGATGAAGTAACTAAATTTGTGCTCTGAGCATGAGAAACTGAAATGCTGAAGCACGAAAGTCTGGATTTTCCTATAAGTAACACACTATTCGCGATTTAAATAGTATAATTTTTCCCGCCACAAGATGGCTGCCATATGCGGATTGAAGTGGGTATTGACAACCGAGCTGCCAATGACATCAAAGTGACATAAAAATGGCAACCAATCATATCAACACATGCCGCTTTTGGCGGCCATCTTGTGGCGGAAAAAGTTGATGTAGATTCTGAATACCAACTTATGGTTTCTATTTCCAATTATCCAGATGAAGAGGAAATTGAGCAGTAGGAAATGACCCGGCCGCATGGGAGATCATCGCCAGTCCTACCTAATCTTATTTGACAAACAAACTATATACATAATTCTGGAGTATGGAATGGGGAGGGGGGAGGGCTGGGGAGGCATTGGGGGTTGATGGTCGTGTATATGCGCGGCGGCCGCTGCTGTGGGGCGGCACAGTAGAATGAGACGGGGGCGGTGGAGTGATGAATGTGTGTGTTTAGCTTCGTTAGCTGGCGACAGACTTTAATTATCTCTCCAAGGATTCCAGCCAGCATTAGCCTCCATACCAGAAGCGATACATGCTTCATTACTGTTTTATATGATGGAAACTTTAGTTTGACTAGAGTTGTTCGTGCTCCATTGCGTCCTTGTTTCACATTAGACAGCCACCGCGCCACGCCATCCGAAACTCCAGATATAACCCGACCGTATCTAGTTATTAGTTTTTGGTATTTGCAGTTTTGAAACTACAGTTACTGTACCGGCTACATTATAGAGTACCGACGAGAAGATAAAAGTAATGTTATTAAAACACAATCATTCGTACAATTTAACGTTATTCATTTTCTGAATTGTTTGCGATTCTCTTATTAGAGAGAGTACCTACCCAGCGCTCTGGGCTGCGGTTTCGTTGAAACTCGCCGGCTTGGCTCCGCACTACAAACTGAATATTCTGAAACTTTCCTCCGTTCGTGTTCCAGCCAGAGAGCTCTGGCCCCAGCCCGAGCCCATGAGATCATCAGAAGGATTCTATGGTCGTTTTATTGTGCACTTGCGAATGGTAGCTTGCAGCGGATTTAATTATGCAGACTGGAAATTTCAAATTCTGCAGAGCTCTTTGGAAATACACGCTTAATAATTCTGCAGTGTTAACCCTTTATTATTGCAGGTCGCCCGTGCCGTACAGGACGCGATTTATGGGTATTGCTCGGATAGTGTATACTTTGCAAAATCCGAGCGAAGGAGAGTTTTGGCATACAGCCTTTATTGGCAGTCAACGGACGCTGTTCGCTTATAGCTAGACAAAGGATTATTATCATTGAAACGAAGATTTCCGCTGAAGCTTGTGTATAATTCGATAACGTTCTAGGAAATTCGGGGGCGCCTTGTCGCTGAGAAGCGATTTCTATGAAACACAAAACAAAAACCTTCAGAAAGACGGCTCCAATAATAGGTGGCGTTCATATAGGAATAATGGGTTGCATACATTCTCAGACGAGTTCAAAGATAGTCAATCATAACTTATAGGCCATTTTGAGAGCTTCTCGGCTTTCTCCGCGTAAGCTCTTCAAGGTGAGAAAAGTTACGTTCAAAATAACCGTGCGTGATTCGGCATTCAATTCGCTTTGAAAATGGACGAGAAAAATCAATGAATGTGAGTAAAATCCGAAGGTATGGGTATATAAAGTCGAGAGATGGTTGAAAGCGGGCGCTCACAATTCAATTTACACGTAAAAACTGAGCAAAGTGTATAAATGATTTCATAGGTCTCGCATCGAAGCTCCAGCTGAATATTGCTGTGCGCTGAAAATAATTCACTATAAAGTAGAGACGTAGACTGTCACTGATATAATGAGCAGTTTAGTCTTTTGAATGTCGTTATGGATAGGAGGAATGACGTCGCCGTCTTTGTTCCTGGTCCTGCTGACGTGTGCTGGGTGTTCAGCTGGAAGAAGAGCCGCAGCCTCGTCACGGAGTGGCATTCGAACATGAGCCCGGACCGCCAGGATGAGCTCTAGTTGCCTTCGGGGTGAATACTGACCTCCTTGGCTGAGACTGAGCCTCAGAGTGTACATACCTTCTGTCGATGATTTTGGCCTCAGAATTGGGCGAGAACAGAATCCTGAACCTGGTGGGTTGCAGCTCGAGCTCAAGAGTTAGAACTTACGAAGGATCTTTTACGCGTTTGCTCTGGTATATGCACGCGTGTGCTGGTGCCTATTCTACCACTGTGTTCCGTCGCAGATTGCTTTCTGACAATTTTCATATTCCTACCGCCAAACTTCAAATTCAATTAAGTAACTTTTATTCTTCTTCAATTGCAAACATGCTCAGAAGCCATATAGCTTATAATATCTGAATAAAATGTCACTTTTCCTCCCGCATCTTCAAAGCAGGACCCCCTCATCAATAAGGTGAAAGATGTTTTTCCTTCTCCTTCGAACTTAAACTTCTTATCTTTCTTCAGTAAGTCGCTCAACGGCTTTGCAATTACTGCGTGATCTGTAATGAATTGCGTAAAATATACGGTGAGTCCCAAATAACTTTGAAATTGCTTAGTAGTGGTCGGTTCCGAAAACTTGATTACAGCAGCGACTTTCTGCAGCAAGAATTTTACTGTGCGATTTTCAATAAGGTGTTCCATCTTTCTCTTCATGAAGAGACATTTTTTCCAGTTTATCCTCAACTCATTTTCTTTCATACTTACTCAAAACAATCTTTAGTCTTTCAAATGCTTCGCCTTCATCTCCTGCTGGAATATTTATGTCATCTATGGTTAAAACAATTCTTCCGTAGGCAAGGTCTTTGAAAATTTTGTTGATGTACCGTTTGAAAACTGCTGGTGAATTGCACAGACCAAATGGTGCTTTTGTGAATTCATACTACCCATGCGGTGTCACGAATGCCGTATATTTTTGACTAGCAGGATCTATGGACACATGGAAGAATATGTTCTTCGAATCACGCGTGGTAAATATTTGGGCACCGCACCAGTCAGCTTATCGAGCTGGTCTTCAATTTATGATGGTGGATGATGGTCCCAAGTTATTTGCTTATTAAGCCTCACGGAATCAACACATTTTCTCTTTTCGTAATCCATTGTTGCCGGGTTTTCTTTTTCCGCCGTTTTTTGTCGGAGTGATGATGCCTTTCTTCGTCGATTCCTGCATACAACAATCCATTTTCGTTTGCCCCGATATACGAGTAGATAGTCGCTTTCGATGTTGAAAAACAGGTTCTTCATCGGTAAGAATTATTTTGGTAATCATGGTGGTGTTTACTTTGTTGATCCAGGATTGTAATTTTCAACGAGACTTCTCACTTCTTCTTTGTGTTTTGTTCCGCCAATGTTCAAATTTTCTTCAAAAGACTCCATGCATGAGCAAAACCTCAGGTAAAACCTGGTCTGCTGTCACCGATTCATCTTCTCTAGTCCTTTTCCAAATTTAGTCGATATTGTTCCCTTTTTTTCGAACTTGGGTGCACCAAAGTCCAGGAAACTAGCCAGAGTGATCAAATTAAAATCGCTTCCGGTATCGAAGAAATCGCTCTTTTTAGCATCATTGATTTCAACAGTCTATATTCATTCCATGATCAAGACAATAATTCTCTCCGCTCCCATTTTGAATCGTCATGGCTCTTCCCTGGTTCTTGTAAAGACGAGACTAGATCCTTGTTCTTGTTCAGCGGACAATTGCTAGAGATGCGGCCGAACTCATTGCAAGAAAACCATTTCGAGCCTTAAGACTTATCCTTGCAATCTTGAGACTTATATAGCCTTTCCCGCCACAATTGTAACATCGTATTTTTGCTGCTTCGGCACGTCGCGACCTAGACTTTGGATCAGACTTTGCGCAGATAGGTTTTGACTCCTGTTTTCTTTTTTCTTGGGTATTCTTGAATTTAGAATGACACTGCTACTTTTCCGTCAACTCAAACGGCTCTTGTTGATTTCTTCATCTGGGATCCCTTGGAGCATATACCCACTGTCGTGCGGTGATGCCCCGGAAAAAAAGGATGAAACGAGAAAGCCATCGAAATAAAACCCCACTGATTAATCCCCACTGTTCCAAAAATGTCTTCGTTCTCACCGTCATCACTGTTAACGTTATTGAAAAAAAAAACCACTGAAGAACCTGCTAATAACAATAGCAGTGTTGATGGAGGGCAAAAAAAACTCAACTAACTTGTATAAGAACCGCGGAAAATTAGGTCAAACTCAATCAGTATCAATTGAATTGCTACATGCGAATGGCTTCTTGGAAGGCTTAGGTACTTCTGGAGTTCCTTGCGTTCGAGTCTTTGAAACCGCTAGAAATAACGGTTAAAAGACGTTAGACAAGAGTTTTACGGAGAAACGTTGCAACGAGCGATATTGAGGAGTTTGCGTACACACGTACACGTACGACGTAACGTAACTTTCAACGTGAAACTTGACGAGGGTTGTTATTTGTAATTCCTTAGTTACAGGGGAATTTTCACGTTGTACGTTGCGTTACGTCGTACGTGCCTTGAGATCGCAAACCCCCTATTATACTCGTTAGATACAATAAACTGATAACAGATGAAAATGCATATACACTGAGAGAGATAAAGAGAGATATTAGAGAGAAAGCGAAAGTTGATAAAACACCAAAAAACACTAAAAATATGGTGAGAACGTATAGTGAGAGATCTCCAGAAGAAGAAGAGATTGATGTCGACCGAGAAAAAAAGAGAGCGGTCACGAACATAACACAGACGAAAAACTAAAAAAAGGGAAGCATCAGGCAAAGAAAAGAACGACCAAGGCTATGAACACGGACAGACAAATAGAAAGGGATAAGAGCGACAGAGAAGGGAAAGAGAGGGAAGCATTAAAGAGACCAAGGCAAAGAAAGGGAAGATGGAAGAAAAACGGAAGCCAGATCAATAAACACGAAAATGGAGGTTCTGTTTTGGAACGTCGCTGGCATATCAAAAAAGAAGATAACTTCTGGAAATATATCAACAGATTTGATGTGGTCGGAATGACGGAAACGCGGGTAGAAGAAAATAGCTGGAAAAAAATAGAAAAAGACTGCCAGATAGATTCAGGTGGAAATTCCATAGGCGGCAATAAAGGAGAAAAGAATGGGAAGAGCAAAATGAGGAATCATAACGGGAGTAAGACAGGAAATAGAAGAGGAAACGAAAAACACCAGTGAACCATCAATGAACATGATGAGAAGAAATGTGAAGATCGGACAAAAAACATGGCAAATTCCAACAATATACAAGACAAACACGAGAAAGCTGGAAAAAGAAATAGATGAGAAGATACAAGAAGTAGGAGAAGAAAGGCTACTGATAGGAGGAGACTATAATGCAATAAGAGGAGAAAGAGGAGGGAAATACAAAGAAATGGAGAAAGAAACAAGGAGGCCGGCAAAAGACAAAGAAGAGAACAGAGAAGGAAAGACACTGATGAGTATTATTGAAGACAAAGGCTGGGCCGCGCTAAACGGAAATAAAGAAGGAGACGAGAAAGAAGAATACACCTCTATAAGAGGAAGCGTAGCAACTACAATAGACTACGCAATAGGAGATGAAAAAGCATTCGAATCAGTCGATCACATGCCACTGGAAATAGAGATCGAATTGTAGGAAGAAGTACCTGAAAGAATGGAAAGAAAAAAACAGAATCGTAATGGAGAGGTGAGTATGGAACGAGGAAACAATCTGGAAATACAAGCAAGAAATTAAAGAAGTAGAATTCTAAGCAGAAACAGTAGATGGAAAGATAGAGGAGCTAACTAAATACATAGATCAAACTACACAGAAAACGAGAACGGAGGGGTGGACGAAAAGAAATAATTGGTGGAACCAGGAATGCACAATAATGAAAAAGGGCAGCCAGAGAAAGATTGAGACAATGGGAAAACAACGGAGGAACAAGACAAGACTACCTAGAAGCCAGAAAAGAATACAGAGGGAGGAAAAAAGAAAGAAAGAGAGAGGAAAGGAAGATAAAAGTAATCTGAAATAAAAGCGAAGTATGTGTAATACATACACAGAGACAGAAAAAAAGGAAGAAAAAATAAGACAGAATACAGAAACACGAATGACGAAAACACTTCATGGAACTACTAGGAGGGAAGGAAGAACCAGAAACAAGGGAGAGAGCTGAGTTCTACCAAATCAATGATACTGAGATCGAGAAAGAAAAAGTAACAAGACAGATACACAGGCTGAAGAAGAACAAGGCGCCGGGAAAAGACGGAATAGAAAACGAAGCATGGAAGTATGGCCCGGGCGAAGTGGTAGAGAGATTGAGAGAGGTAATGAATGACGTGTGGTGCGGAAAAGGATTCACACAGCAATGGAGAGAAGGAATAATATGTCCATTACGTGAGAAAGGAGACAGACATGAGATAGCAAAATATAGAGGAATTACCCAGCTTAACACGGCATACAAAATTTACTCAATGGTACTAGAAGAAAGATTGGTGAAAGAGATGGATGAAAGAGGAGTGTTATCAGACGGACAGGCAGGGTACAGAGAGGGAAGAGGAACGGTGAACAAAGTGTACATTTTACATCACATAGTGGAAAGGGAACTGAAAGTGAAAGATGGACATGTATATGCTCTGTTCATTGACCTAAAGGCAGCACTTGACAATGTAGATAGAGAGCGACTTTGGAAAAGCTTAAGAGAAAAAGGTATCAATGAACATCTGATAAACAAAATTGAGGAAGCATATGAGATAACTACAAACAGAGTGAGAGTAAAAGGAGAACAGAGTGAAAGCTTCTACACCACGAGAGGAGTGAGGCAGGGATGTCCTTTGAGTCACAATCTGTTTACTGCATACCTGGCAGACCCAGAAGAAATGCTCAAAAAAGCACAGGCTGGAGGTATCGTGGTGGGCAAGGAGAAAGTATGGACGCTGGCGTACGCGTACGACCTGGTCGTTTTGGCGAAAGATGAGAGGACCATGAAAGATATGATGAAGAACCTAGAAAGATATATGAGAAGAAAGAAACTACAACTCAACGTAAACAAAACAAAAATGATGGTATTTGGAAAAGGCAGAACAAGGAAAACAACGGAATGGAAATGGGAACAAGAGAAAATAGAAGAAATCGAAGAAGTCAAATACTCAGGATACATCTTCAACAGAACAAACAACCTCAAGGCGCATGTCACAGAAACATCGAGAAAAGCGAACAAACTATTAGGCAAGGTGTGGGGGATAGGAGAAAGAAAATTCGGTCACGACATTGGAAGAAGATGGGCTTTGTTTGACAGTCTGATAGGCAGTGTGATAACGTACGGATCAGAGGTCTTGGGATGGAAAGAGGACGAGGAAATCGAAAGAGTACAAGAAAAATACCTAAAATGGACATTGGGACTGAAGAAAGAAACACCGGGATATATAGTGAGGGAAGAAACTAAAAGACGGAAAATTGAAATAGAAACGAGCCGGAGAGCAGTAAAATACGAAGAGAAGATGTACGACAGAGAAGATTGCAAAATTTCACAAGAATGCTGAATAGAAAAGAACAGAAATAGCAGAAGGCAGGACATGGGAAGAAAGAGAGAAATACTACAGGAGAAACGGACACGCAGGAGAAGAGGTTGCAAGAATAAGGGAAAATGGTGACTTGCTAATGGAGGAGCCGAGGATGCGGGAGAGAGATGTCGAAAAGCAAGAAAGGATAAAAAAATTAAAGAATCAAGGTATCACAGAAAGTACGAAGAGCTAGTGACAAAAGAACAGCCAAAATATCTAGATAGGGAGAGCGCAAAAAAAAAGATAATGGCAAGATTCGGATGCGGAAATGAAGAAAGGGAAAACAGATTTTGGAAGGAGGACGAAGAGCGAATATGTAGAATGTGTGAAAATGAAGCAGAAACGATGAAACATAATATGATGAGAAGATGCACCGAAATGATAGAGAAAGGGGAAAGTGTCGAAGAAATATTGAGCGAGGATGGAAGAGGGATGGAGTGGCTGAAGGAGATTGTAAATAGAAGAGGAGAGCTGAACCACGCATTGAGAAGAACAATTACAAATGGATAATTATAGCATAGCTGATAAATTGAATGTATCAAAATGGATAAACAAACCTGTAAACCCGTAGGGTGGATAAACTTATACTACTACTACTACTCTTCAATCAACGTATAGATTGAATATGCACCTTTGGTTTTACATTTTCAAGAGGTTGATTTGATGCATAGAAAACGCTGAATGTAAACGTCTCAAAAGTTTTAATGAGCGTTGTGAGCTCAGTTGATTCGGCGTTTCACAGACTTTTTGAAGTTCAAGCATTTTATGAAATTCAATATTTGGTCGACAAAAACGTTCAAACACGTTGAAATGTGTACTACTTTAGTTCAAATTTCAAATTCGTTCAAATTCTTGGTTGAAACAACCTCAACACTCCCAGGAGCTCTATCCTTGAATAAGACGAAGGAAAACAACAAGGAGTCCACTGGGGTCCTGACATGAGATGATCATCGATTGGCCATGATTCGGTTGCAAAAACGGAAAAAGTGGTCGAATTCAAGAAGTTGTATTGAATTGAAGGATAATGAGTTGCCTATACCTATCCAGGCTCCAGGGGCTCAAGCAATTTGCTGAAAAGTTCCAATGAGCTGTAGATTTAGTAATTCAACGACCACAATTTCCATAAAGAGCATGAAAATTGCCCCCTTCCCTCTCTGTAGGTAATTTTCCATGCGCCCGACGGATGCTCGTTCCTCACCATGATGACTAAAGAGGCCAATCTTGCGAAGAAGTAAATATTTCCATCAGAACGGTGGTTGCCATGCGGGAAATGCAATTTTGAAAACTAGCGGCACGTTAATAATGAAAAATAATGGTGCATCAGTCTCGGGTGTGGGTATCATTAAATTTGATGGAAGGCTAGCTAAACGCCATCCTACCACGGCTAGAGAGAGGACGGGATGCGCGCTGAGCGAACGGGAAGTTGAAGGGAGGTAAATGTTTGGTCCTTTTGTCGCTCTAGGGCATTAATCTTTGTCTTTGAAGATACGTCACGATGTAGTACACCATTTTGTGTGATGGCCGGGCTTTAGTTTGCGCACACCCACACACGTACCGCACAAAATAGAGTTAGCGGACCCAAACGAGGCAACGGGAAACTTTAAATTATTACTATATAAATGGCTTCTCGGTTGACAATAAACAATGCATACTAATGACTGATTATCAATATTAAAGCCAGTAATGAAACTAAAACGCGAGCGGACAAAAACTATACAAATAGCCGAACGCGTATATCAACATAAATTTTCATATAAAGGCCGTGGAGGAAGCCTTACATGTTAAATTATGTGTGAATTTGACTTTTTGTCGAAACGTAGCCAATGGTGTGCCGTTATTAGCCGGCGCGATGCATGAAAGCGTACAGTTAGCGCCAATAAAAAAGAAACAAAGCGCACGCGGCAAATTAGAATCAATCGGTTACTTTCCGGCCAGCCCCGATGACAATTACCAACTTAATTCACCGATGATTTGGAAGAGTATGGACAAAAATAACGACCTATTGATGGGGCTGACATTGATACTTCGAAACGGTGCGGCGGTGGCCGATGGCGGCAGCGGCGGTCGCGCACCGTTTGCAACAAGAACAAAAAATGCATAACGAACGAAAGCGACAATGGCTCGTGTGTGCGCAATTTTTATTATTCGAGAGCCACACTAAATCACATGACAAATATTGTTATCCGATACTTTAATTATGGATAGGTGCTAAATTGATGTAAATGGGTAAAAATGAATTAATGAATGGAATGCCATCAACCCCTAAATGCGCCGTTTTGTCGTCATACACAGGTGTATATTTTTTTGCAAACATTTTAATTTGAGGTCAATGCCGCTTCGATCTGTATATATTACGGCGATGTCAGTAGCGTAACGGATTTGTGACAAATTGTTTCTCGATTGATGTGTAAAAGATACATTTTTCACGAACGTCAGACGCAGGCCCCGACCTGATGTGCATCATTGGGTTTTACCCTGTCTAAATTGGAGGAAGACAAAGGATCAAAGCGTGGGTATCTATAATCAAAGCAGCACAACGAACACCATGGACCATCAAGACCCACCTAGTCAAGGCGTCAGGAACAACGTTTTCTTTTCCTCGTCGATTAATGATATCCTAGTCAAACTATTGAATGCGCACACTTCACAAAGTCAGTTGTCTGTGAGGTGACAAATAATCCGTTATCACTGTAAAATGAGCGCTTTCAAAACAGGGTTTGAAACTTTCAATGGTCCACAAAACCCCAAGACACTCCTTTTCGGTGTTGCTCCTGACCTTTGCTACCGACCTCAGTCAAGACAGCTTCTACCTTGGAATCACTACTGACAATCTGGAATTGAAATGACAAGAGGAATTCTGAACGCTTCACGAATAGCTTCACCAGGTGTTCGAGGCCTTACAAGTTTGAGTCCAGTCGAACTACCGACTTCATTTTTTGCAGTATAAGTTGTTGATTGACGCAACTGCGAGAATTGGAAGAGACCTCAATAAGGAGCAGCGAACGCTATGGAACGCCGTCGTGGACATAATGAAATGTCTCAGAGAGATTAAATTTTTGCACGCTTTGATGAAAATCACACAACTCATTCATGAAATGTACAGATTTATAAACATATTTTGCGCTTATTAAAAACTATTCTGTACTTATTGACAGAAACAGAGGTAGTTTTAAAAGACTCGGCGCAGCAGCCATATAAAACCTCGACTGAAACGTTACCATCAAAATATTAGTTGTGCCTGCGCGCCACTGCGGACAATATAAAAACCCCTGTGAAATAATATTCCTCGATCTACTCTGATTGAAATTATTGGATTTGTTTATACATTTGCCTTGTTATTTATAGAAACTTTAGGACTTACTCAAAAAGTTACCCAAAACTTTTCACACTAACTCTAACCAAGTCATAAAAAAATAAATCTCTCAACATGCGACAAATAAATCACTCACACGCATCGGTACACGTTGAGAGATTTATTTTCTGAGGAGCATCCGGCAACGCCGCAGGTTCGCATTGTTCTTTCAGTGCTTTCTCCTTGATTACCCTTCCAGGGGAATTCTGAAATCCAAGTCGGCAAAAATTCTTGCAGGTTTGTTGCTGTGACCTTCTTCGAGCATTTCCAGACAATTTTCGTGGTCCTCCAGGTCCTTGGACGTTTGCTACTGGCGACCAAAGTACGAAACTTATGCAGGCCGGCAAAAACTCTTGCAGGTCGGTATCCGTGAGGTCGGTACACAGGCGTTGCTATCATCTACTTCGAGCATTTTCAGACAACTTTCGTGGTCCTCCAGGTCCTTGGACGTTTACTACTGGCGACCAAAGTACAAAACTTTTGCAGGCCGGCTGAAATTCTTGCAACTCGGCACAACAGGCCGTTACTATCACCTTCTTCGAGCATTTCCAGACAATTTTCGTGGTCCACCAGGTCCTTGGAGGTTTGCTGCTGGCGACCTAAGTACGAAACTTTTTGCATTTCGGTATACAGACCGTTACCATCACCTACTTCGAGCACTTCCAGACAACTTTCGTGGTCCTCCAGGTCCTTGGAGGCTTGCTGCTGGCGACCAAAGTTCGAAACTTTTGCAGGCCATCAAAAATTCTTGCTGTTCGGTATAAAGGCCGTTACTATCACCTACTTCGAGCACTTCCAGACAACTTTCGTGGTCCTCCAGGTCCTTGGAGGCTTGCTGCTGGCGACCAAAGTTCGAAACTTTTGCAGGCCATCAAAAATTCTTGCTGTTCGGTATAAAGGCCGTTACTATCACCTACTTCGAGCACTTCCAGATAACTTTCATGGTCCTCCAGGTCCTTGGAGGTTTGCTGCTGGCGACCAAAGTTCTAAACTTTTGCAAGTCGTTATACAGGCTGTTGCTGTCACCTTCTTCGAGCATTTCCAGACAATTCTCCTGGTCCTCCAGGTCCTTGGACATTTGCTACTGGCGACCAAAGTACGAAACTTTTGCAGGTCGGCAAAAATTCTTGCAGGTCAGTATACAGGCCGTTGCTGTCACCTTCTTCGAGTACTTCCGGAGAACTTTTTATGTCCTCTAGGTTGACAGCCAATAACGGGATTAGTTAGTGAAACACAATAACTCCAATTAAAATGAAATGTTTGCAGTGTTCTTAGCGGAAAATCTCCGCAATGTTCATAATGTTCGTCTCTCTCCCATATAGGCGATACCTTTCGCTCGCAGCTTGTGCGCAGGTCTTCAAATATACAAGGTCACGGGTTCAGTTGGCTGTTTAATCAGGATAGCCTATAATCGAATTCGAGATCGAACTCAAGTCGATCACTTTTTATAAGAAATAAAGGAAGTTTATTTCAGGCTCACATTAAAAGGAAGATTTCATTTTCTCAAAGCAAAATACAAATACACATGTGCTCAAGGGAATACGAGCCCCGTCCCACATCAGTTGGCCCATCAGTAAAAATGCAATTTCTAGAAAATCAATGATCAGAATGTCAATATTTTTTGAAATATTGTTTTTTGTTCATGTCACTACAGGTTAGTACCTTTGAACATATTCTAGGAATGAATCTCTAGCGCCTGCGCAGTAGAGAATTTGGTGATGAAATGGAACCCCCTCCCCAAATGGTTTTTTCCAGCTAACTCGGTTTCTAGGCATAGTTGGTTATGTCAGAAATGTCTCTTCTTGAGTTGAGCAAAATCGGTGGAACAGTTTCAAAGTTATGATAAAAAATCGATTCTCTAACACAAATTCGAAGGGCTGTATCTCCGATATTTGACTTTTCCGAAATACATTTTTTCGGATCATTCTACTTATTATTTTATTCTTCATCGATTGACAAGTTCCCACACTTGAACTCCGGGGCTCCCTGTATTTATCTGGATAATAAAAGTGAAGTCTTCGCATCTGGGCCAACTGATGTGGGGCGGGGCTCGTAATACCTCAGATTCTGTGGAAGAAAATAATTTGATGACTTGGACACTTCACTACCACATCTGATAGTACCTCTCTCGCTTTTTCTGACGATTGTGCAATGAATGTAGAATTCCACGCATTAATTGAAAATTTACAGGGAGGTAGACAATTGAAGAATAAGGGTACTTCTCCAATAAAAATACCCTCGCAAACGTTATAGCGGAGATACAGGCCTTCAAAGTTCCTTTTTCAAATTTCATTCGAACCGATTTCATTCAAATTTGAACCAACGTTTACTAAAATAGGTCTCTATTGAAGAATAATAACGCATTTCATCAAACATTTTCAGGGGCGAAGATAATAGGGGATACTTTCCCCCTTTTCCCCCTATTTTTTACCCCTCTGAATAATTTTCAAAATGGTTGCAATTTTTGATTTCTACGTTCAATTTAGAGAAAAAATTTACTCTTGCAAAATTTTTACTAGACGCTTCATTTTTGAGATATTTGTGTTTGAAACATTGGAAAACATCTCAAAATCGCCACTTTTCAGGGCCCAAATTTGTTTTTTCTGAGGAGCTTCATGTTTTCTAGCAAAAATAGTAGTTTATCAACTTGAAACACCTAGAAAGTTTATTTCAGTTGAGGAATCTTGAGTTTTCTTGAATTTTAATTTTTAAGGCCTTGAAAGTGGTGTTTTCGAGATGTTCTCCGAAGTTTCAAACCCAAATATCTCGAAAATGAAGCCTTTAATCAAAATTTTGCAAGAGCAACTTTTTTCTCTTAATTGAACGTAAAATTTGAAAATTGCAACCATTTCAAAAATTATGCAGGGGGTGAAAAAGAAGGGAAAAAGGGGGAAGGTACCCCACCCCCTACTATCTTCGCCCCTGAAAATGTTTGATAAAATGCGTTATCATTGTTCGATGGAGACCTATTTTACTAAACTTTAGTTTAAATTTTGATAAAATCTCAATGGCTCAATGGTTCAAAAGTTACGCGAGAAAAACTGTTTTCAAAAACCAAGCTTGAAGGCCTGTATCTCCGTTATTACGTTTGCGAGAGTATTTTTATTAAGGAAGTCCCCTTATTTTTCAATTTTCTACCTCCCTGTGAATTTTGTTGCATTAATTTCGGGACACCCTGTACAGGGGGCTATCGTTACATGGTTCATTTTTGCCAACCTGCAAAAGTTTCGTACTTTGGTCGCCAGCAGCAAACCTCCAAGGACCTGGAGGATCACGAAAGTTGTCTGGAAGTGCTCGAAGAAGGAGATAGTAACGGCCTGTGTGCCGACTTGCAAGAGTTTTTGCCGGCCTGCAAAAGTTCCGTAGTTTGGTCGCCAGCAGCAAACCTCCAAGGACCTGGAGGACCACGAAAGTTGTCTGAAAATGCTCGAAGTAGGTGATAGCAACGCCTGTGTATCGACCTGCAAGAGTTTTTGCCGGCCTGCATAAGTTTCGTACTTTGGTCGCCAGTAGCAAACGTCCAAGGACCTGGAGGACCAGGAAAATTGTCTGGAAATGCTCGAAGACAGTGACAGCAACAGCCTGATAACGACCCGCAAAAGTTTCGAACTTTGGTCGCCAGCAGCAAACCTCCAAGGACCTGGAGGACCACGAAAATTGTCTGGAAATGCTCGAAGAAGGTGATAGTAACGGCCTATTGTGCCGAGTTGCAAGAATTTTAGCCGGCCTGCAAAAGTTTCGTACTTTGGTCGCCAGTAGTAAACGTCCAAGGACCTGGAGGACCACGAAAATTGTCTGGAAATGCTCGAAGAAGGTCACAGCAACAAACCTGCAAGAATTTTTGCCGACTTGGAAGGGTTATGAAGGAGAAAGCACTGAAAGAACAATGCGAACCTGCGGCGTTGCCGGATGCTCCTCAGAAAATAAATCTCTCAACGTGTACCGATGCGTGTGAGTGATTTATTTGTCGCATGTTGAGAGATTTATTTTTTTATGACTTGGTTGGAGTTAGTGTGAAAAGTTTTGGGTAACTTATTGAGTAAGTCCTAAAGTTTCTATAAATAACAAGGCAAATGTATAAATAAATCCAATAATTTCAATCAGAGTAGATCGAGGAAAATTATTTCACAGGGGTTTTTATATTGTCCGCAATGGCGCGCAGGCACAACTAATATTTTGATGGTAACGTTTCAGTCGAGGTTTTATATGGCTGTTGCGCCAAGTCTTTTAAAACTACCTCTGTTTCTGTCAATAAGTACAGAATAGTTTTTAATAAGCGCAAAATATGTTTATAAATCTGTACATTTCATGAATAAGTTGTGTGATTTTCATCAAAGCGTGCAAAAATTTAATCTCTCTGAGACATTTCATTATGTCCACGACGGCGTTCCATAGAACGCGGTAATAGGTCGCGATTCCTCCTCTACGGGAGCCTACCAATTACCACTTTTCATTTCCAAGCTCAAGGAGCTCAGATATTAACACCTATAGAGAATCGAGTATGCTGGTCACAAAAGGCAGCGCAAATGAATCCTCCCCGATGACGTTATTCACCTCCCTGTAGTCACAGTCGATACAAAACTTGAACAAATTTTGCAATTTCTTGACCACGACTATAAGGGAAGCCCAGCGAAACCCGGACAGCTTCACTACTCTAGACTCCAACTTTCGATCAAAGTCGGCATCCACATGGCTTTGAAAGGCTGGTGAAGAGATGATACGTCTGATCAATTGGGTCGATACCAGACTTCACCTTGATGTGATACTTGACCAGACCAGTGCATTCTAAAGTAGTTGGAGGCTTTGCTGGAGAAAACTCAGAAATCTGGAAATTAACGCGCTTTTCACTGGTGAGCTCGTATTCAGGAGTAACAGCGGCTATTTTCAGCAAAAGTGAAAAAATAGACAACGAAACTTCTGACAAGTTGAAGATCAAGCAAACGGGTTTGGAACCGATGGAATGACCAAAACATCAAAAACCTTCTCGATAGAATCTACGCAAATAGGCACCGTAAAGGAACCTAGTGTTCGCGAATTATGTTAGTTATTTATCTATAACCCCCTGAATTTGAGTATAAGTCCCACTTGTGGCTGCTAACATCTAATCAATCCTAACAACTATTCGCGATAGTGTCACAGTAGCTCAACCACTATGCGACACGGGTCTTCTATGGCAGTAGTAGCGAAGATGACCAATCTGCTCGCACTTGTAGCAACGCGGCCTTCTCTCAGATCTCTTGTTGGTCCCACTATGGCTTTTTTGATAATCACATAGTTTTCTTGAGCATGAACATTATGAACACCTAACCCTTGTTGTAACGTTTGATAAAATAAGATTCAGGTTCAGGTTCAGCAGTGTGGTATTCCCCCTTTGTTTTGTTTATGCGTTGGTACCTGAAGTAGGTACGGTCGTTGACGTTCGTAGCGTTTGCCGCGGGGAGAGGGAGATGGCGCTGCGCTATGCGGGGCCGGGCGAACGGCAGTCGCGGGCAGACAGAGAAGAGAAGAGGATCAGCTGTGGTGGTGAAGAGCACGTGATTTTCAGTGCATCAAGAGTGCGTGGTTTTTACAACTCTAAGGTCGGTCTTTCTTTAATTATTGTATCGTAATTTTGGCTTCCATCCACTCACCAAATCATGCATTTTGATACCTATTTTGTCCGCGAAATTATTGTACATAACTCGAAACTCTTTGTTCTCTGTGTTCTCCACGGGATTGCATAACCCGCAGTTTTTCCCCTTTGAAATCAAGGTGCTTCGCACAGCTTTGAATTTTGTGTAATTTATCTACTCCCAAATGATCTCAATATTGACGGCAACAGCCGTAAACCTAGTGGGTGTGCTTTTTCGCGCACTCATGGCATGACTTCAAGGCCGTGCTATCGCGCGTACCTCGAGGTTTCATTAATTGTTTCTTTCCACAAGTTACGTCACAAACAGTAGGACGACAAAAAAAAACTCTGCTACGCCAAAAATCAGCCGCTAAGTAGAGAACAGTACTTTTTATGATTCATTTACTTTCGATGATTCATTCTCATTCCATTGTTCATTGCCGGGTGATACCTGAAAGTAAACGGAGGAAAGAAGACTTGCACGCTTCTCCGTGGCCTGGGGGGGGGGAGTCCACCTACTTGTGTGAATCTGCCTTGTTGAGTCTACTAACATTTTATTATTTGGGGGGAATTATGTAATCTCTTTTGCAAAATGTTTAACGTGATCCCTTGCTGTTCCTACTTATGATGCAATTCTGTAGAGGGTGGCATTCTGCAGATACTCTGTTATTTAAAAGAAATCCTGTCGGCTAATGGTTTGCCTAGTGTAACGGAGCGTTTGTGGAATGTTGTTTTTTGGGAATCGCCACATTTGTTTCCCATCCTTTTGCCGCTGCTTCAGACTCGGGTTTGTTCCTTTTTACTGCCCTGATTCGACAGGCATATTAATTTATGAACATATTCGGTAGTATCACGGAATCTCCTCACCAGGAATGTGTACGCTGAATGTTGGAACTCGAATGAAGTATGAAAGTGTTCTATGATTGTGGTTGCAATTCGCATTCCTCAATAATACCGACAATGTCAATTCACAAGCTCAACTGTAAATGTCACTTATCTTGCATTTAACGAAAATAAGTGTTCACCTCCGGTAACGAATGTAAACACACTAAATTTTGAAGGAGTGCTTTCACTTCTTTTGCTTTTACCCCGCTCTGATCAGTACCTTGGACGGACTGTCCGGCCCTCTCACCGGCAGGCAACTGAGTGGGTTTATCCCACGTGTGTACTCCATCGAAAATACGCTTCATGAGAATTCCTTGTCCATCCCATCAGGATATCATTAAAGTACATCTGACTCCAAATTTACCTCTTCGATTCACGTTGGGGTTTCAATTCCAATTAAGTCGGCGACGAAGAGTGGGCCACAGGTTGGCTCGAGTCGTCGCACCCTTGCCTGTACTGTTTACTAACCATTCTTCTGTTTTGTATGTATGTTTCTGTGGGGTTTGCGATGGGTAACTTCTGGGAAATTTCGGGCGAATGCGTTATAGATACTTCTTTCTTCCGTTTGCTTACAAAAGGTATAACCAACTTTCAATTTCTCTACTTATTTATCTCTCACCTGTTTCTTGTTTATGTATCCACCTATTTATCTCGCATTTGTTTTTTGTTTATTTATCTACTTGTTTATCTACCATTTGTTTCTTGCTGATTTATTAACTTGTTTACCGATCATTTCTTTATTGTCTACTTATCTATCAATTTGATTTCGTTTGTTTGAAAATTGTAAAAATAAATTGCCGAGCGTAAAGTTTTCTTTTGTTGTTATGTAAATAACTTGTAAACGAAACAAACTTTCAAAGAGGCTCAAGCACCGCTTCACGCTGACTTGATCAATGTATTACTGGAGTGACTTCTCTGTCATTTCATCATGACCCATTCAAACTTGATTTTTATTCAGGTCATTTGGGAAAAGATTTTTCAGCAACTAACCAGGCTATACGCAGAGGTTTCTTTGACGTGTTCTTCCCATGTGTGCCTGTCAGCGAATACGAAACTTTTCCTTTGAAATCAAATTGACAGTTTGACATGTTTCATAATTTCTTGTTTTGTTTTGTTAATCTAATTTTGTGTTCATTTCATTGTTGTGAATTCCTGCATTGTCTGAATAATTTGTAATGATTTTTCTTGTTTCATTTGTTTGTGCATTTGTGTTTTCATTCTTGTTGTGTCAATTTATCACTGTCAATTCCTTGTTGTTAGGTGTTTTGAGAAAAGAAACAAATCCATCTAAAACTTTGCCATTGATTTCTAATAAAACTTTCATTTTGCTTGCATTTCATTCGCGTTTCATTTAAGAATCAAACCTCATCCCCCACGACACATTCTCATCTCGAGTAAGAACTTAACACAACGTAGGTAAAATGTAAACGACGTGGGGAAGGAAAGAAACAACGACGATCACAGCCGAACATCGCTACGAGGATACACTACAGAATGGTGCCGAGACCTTGATACACTACAGCAGCGAGCAGAATTTTGGAAAGCTTCGATTTCAAGCAACTGAAGTAGGGGTTTTTCGATGGTTTCATGACGATCAAGCATACGGTTGCTTTCTCCTTTCTTATGGTCTTCCACGCCACTGCCAAATGACTGCAATTGAATCACAACAGTCTGCTGGATAGACTGGGCAAGCTATATAGATCAATCAGTCGATTTCTTCCTTCAACTTTTCACCAACTTTCTGAACTCGTGTGTCTAGTTGAGTCTGAAGAACTTGTTGCATGTGGCCGTCCCCAAACCGTAGATTCATAAGTCTAATCAGCTTCTCAACGTCTTTTTGGTCATTCTCTGGAATGGTATGCGGTAGATCCAGTGCAGTTCCTCTGAGAGCTAGAGTTGCGGCTGTCGCTTTTTCTTCTGAACCTGGCCCATTGGCCTCAGCAGCGACGTCAAGCTATTTCAGACGTCCTCCATGCGCTTCACCGACCAAAGGATTCGTTTGCTACTGAGTATTTTGTGTTTTGCAAAAGATCAAGAAGGTTTTTCTGCGAGTCCCAGTCGGTACCTGAAGGTTTACAGAATTAGATTTTTGGTAGCAACATCCAAAAGTTACGCGGTTATTCTCTGTACCCAGTTGGGGGCTAGCTCACCATTGATCAAGTTTCAGTTCTGTAGCTTGGAGGAGCAATATTGTAGAACCGCAAACAAATGAAAATGATAAGGATAAGGACAGAGCTGAAAAATCGATTAACGGGAGCTAGTCCTCAAGGGGGTGCTTGGAGTAACTCAAGGATGTCTATACATAAACTGGATAAGAAGCTTGGCCGCTTTTGACGTAAATAGGTGAAGCTGAGATTTGACACTAATGCAGGGCGTTGTGTTGGACTGGGGACTGACCTTGAGAACTGAGGACCGGCAATTAAAACTTTGGCTGTCGTCATTTTGACGTTTTCGGGTTCCGCTGGTGAGAATTCACTGTTGAATATTGAAGTGACCTCCACCTGAAATGGAACAAAACGTGAACCAGGGCTACCCCTCTGAATCAAGAAGAGACAGAGGCTGTGGCCACATGCAGTGGATGGATGGTGGGTGAACTTCGTGAAGTGAGAAGCTGCTGGAAACGGGAATGAACGGATGCAACTCTTTTGAGCAGGCCAAGATTCACAAAGGATCTTAGTCCAGTCAAATTAAGCAAAAATCTGGCCAAACCGGAAATAAATTCGGAAGTTGACGAAATTTGGTGGATCGATGCAGAATTCAACGTGGAATAACATACTGAAATTCCCGAAAATTCCAACGCTTGGCTTTTTTTCTGGGACCAATAAAAGAGCGCCATCCTTGTTAATTTTCGATTTTTTCTGAATAACTTGTAAACTATCACATTAAGAACCCAAAAACCAGGAAAGCAAATGTAGCCCGTTGAATTCTCAAGAGATCAGTGTTGAATTCATCACTTTGTGGTTGATAGTCTCTAAGATACAGCGCCTGCTAGAACGCAGTGAAAATGACTCAAAATTTATTTCCGGATTTTACGTAACAATTTGCATAGCGTCAGTTCAGGGGCTCTAACGTGGACAGAAAATGTGCGGATTTCAATGTGTTTCACATTTTTGGAAAGCCAATTCAACATTCGGTATCACACTTTTGTCCAGAAGTCGCCAACTTCAAAATGGTACTTTTCCTCAACCTTTGGAATCGATACTTGAAGTCCCGAAGAATCCCCAAAGATCGATTATTTTGATACCATGCCATTCGCCTACTTTTTCAAGTAGAGCAAAACCATCCAGGAAATATGTGAAAAATTGGATACCAAAACCATGAGATGTTTCAGAATGTTTTTCCCAGTGATGGTTCCTGAGTTGTATGGGTTGAAAGACTAAAACGACCTATTTGGAGAAAAAGATAGGTAGTCCGGACACTAACTGCTGAATACTGTACGGACCTTGCATTTGATGATACAAAATGCCACTCAGCAGACGTAGTGAATATACTTATGTACTTTCCACGTCTGCCAAGTGGCATCTTACACCTAAAATACAAGGTTCGTACAGTATTCAGCAGTTAGTGTCCGAACTATCAAATTTTTTTCCAAGTAGGTCGGTTTAGTCTTTTAACCCATATACCTCAGGAACCATCACTAGGAAAAAGATTCTGAAACATGTTATTTTTTTGGTATTTAATCCTTCACATATTCTCCAGATGGTTTTTCCATACTTGGAAAATAAAGCAAATGGTATGGTATGAAAATAATCGATTTTTGGGGATTCTTCGGAACTTCAAATATAAATTTGGAAGGTCGAGGAAAAGTACCATTTTGAAGTTGGCGACTTCTAGACAAAAGTGTGATACCAAATGTTGAATTGGCTTTCCAAGATTGTAAAACACACTGAAATCCGCACATTTGCTGTCCACGTTACAGCCCTTGAACTGACACTATGCAAATTGTTACGTAAAATCCGGAAATAAATTTTGAGTCATTTTCACTGCGTTCTAGCAGACGCTGTATCTCGTAGACTATTAACCACAAAGTGATGAATTTGATACTGATCTCTTGATAATTTAACGCGCTACATTTGCTTCGCTGGTTTTTGTAGTCTAAAGGTGATAGTTTACAAGTTATTCAGAAAAAATCGAAAATTTACAAGGATGGCGCTCTTTTATTGGTCCTAGAAAAAAAGCCAATCATCGGAATTTTCGGGAATTTCAGTATGTTATTCCACGTTAAATTTTGCATCGATCCATCAAATTTCGTCAACTTCCGAATTTCTTTCCGGTCAAAACCTATTTTGACTGGACTATCTGTCGAGCCCTGGTAAGTCCACAGCTTTACATATAAGGGCTCTCACGCAAGTTAGCAACATTAAAGGTCAGCAGCATTCTCACCATTTATAGAACATTTATTCCAGGTCAACCTGATGGAAGAATAAGCTTCGCATTCTGTAACCAACAGCAACTCTTCGAAAGCCTAGAGAACTACCAATATGACCTATAAATGCTACAAGAAGGTGACAGTAGCTGAAGATAGACCAACCTGTAAGAATTTGCCACGCTATCGCGGACAGTAACACTTGAAGAGGGTCTGAGAGCATCTCTATGCGACCTGAAGATGCTTCAAGGAGGTTCATAAGTTGTTGAGGATAAGGCAAGATTTGTAGCAATGTTGGAAGCGAAGAGAAGGGCAGCGAATCGACGCTTCATCCTCATCATTAATACCCAGTTGATAATACCAATAAAAAAAGGAAATGAAGGCGGAAATGTGTTGTATTTACAAAAGATGTAATAATTAAAGTATTGGTACAAGGAAGTATAAATAAAGATGTCATCAATAATCAGTATTGTTGGAATCATCAATTTAAAACCGAGATTCAGTGCGTGGCACGCACCTTGATAGGTATAGACAATACAAATAGAGAAGACACATCTCGTCACGGATTTTTGCGGTTGCGTAGGAACCAGGTGAGTCCATCATTCAAAAAAAGGTTGGCTGATTTTTGATGCCCCAATATCCGTGACGACGGTGGTGATAACATATGGTCTTCTCTATTTTTATTGTCTATACACACTTGCTCTTAGAGCCCCTGAACTCGCACTAGACCTAGAAATCGTCTCGCCAATCCGTATCTTGTTTAGTGTAGAATTATCTACACAAGACTTTGCAACCTTGTCAGAGCGCATCCCCCCAGTTGCTTCAAGGTTCTGGTGACCCCACAGGAACTGACTCCGAAGCTGACGGAACCACCATAACTGGTCGGCTCACCGGCGCACATCGCAGTAGACCCAGAAATCGCCTCGCCAATCCGTATCTTGTAAGGCGTAGAATTTTCCACATAAGACTCTGCAAGCTTGTCGGAGCGCCATCCGCCCATTTGCTTCAAGGTTCTGGTGACCCCACAGGAACTGACACACATACTGCACACGTGGCGGGCATGACGTCGAGAGAAAACGCCTACAGAACAGAAGAAGGAGATCGAGATCGATGCTGTGAATCGATTTCGTTCGATGACTCTGATGCTGGATTGCTGACAATGACGCAGAAATGACGCTTGATGTCGTTTTGTGAAATGTCATTATTGCAGGGCAAGGCGTCAGATTATGATGCAAGATGGCGGCCAAGCTTCCTATCCAGTTGAGGATGTAATTGCACGACGTTTCAGTGTTGCCACCAAAAAAATCCTATTCCGTAGACCATGACCGATTGAGATTCCCGATGCGACTCTCCAGTGGTTGCCTTCCCTATTAACCGTCAAGCCAGCCGAGCCGTTCGACAAACTCGAGGACATCGAGAGAGTCCTGTGTCCCAACCTTCAGATCCAAGAAGCTGCTGACACTACACGCCATTTATGTGTACAGATGTGCACTGTTTGCTCACGGAAACAAACATCTGTTCTTAAGGAATGAAGACTTCGGCCATTACCGAACGAGAGGGTCCACCAAGCTGAGCATACCGACACACACCTCCGCCAAATTCAAAAAGTCGCCATACTATAACTGTGTGAAGATCTACAACGCCTTGCCTGATCCCCTGAAAGCGATTCATACGAGTACAGGATTCAAGACCGAGCTGAAGAGGGTCCTTGTTGACGGTCCCCTATACAACGTTGACGACTTTGTCGGTCGCGTCCAGTAGCGAGTCGTCCTCGTCCAAATTTTACCTGTTCGTCTTATGTGTATACCCATGTGATTTCGTACCTATACAATAAATGTGATTATACATTATTATGTAATCTGACATACCATTACCATGTTCGCTGCCTGACAGCTTTTTAATGGTCAATAAACTTTTGATTGATTGATTGATTGATTGATTGATTGATTGATTGATTGATTGATGGCCAGGTATGGTGCCAAGGCTGGCCATACTAGATCAGACGCTGGGATACTCTCATTTGTGAAGGAGCTGAGTAAGCACGTATGCAGCTGTTTCGTCTTCTTCTTCTCAGCCACGATATGTGGCGACATTTTCGACCCCTTTCTTATGCATGTGGTAGTAGCTTAGCTTACAATGTCAAGATACAATCTCCAGAAATTTTTTGAATTTCACCTTGAGCAATAGCAATCAATAGTTTGCTATATAAATATAAGAAGGGAGTGAGTTACTATAACTTGACTTATTTGACTTCGCCTCTTCACGTTTTGTCGTTGATGCTGAGCTCCAATCTTCTTAAGAAAGCCAAGTTGAAGTTCATCAATGCTGAGTTTTATTTCTTCTCAGGAAGTTGAGTTAACACCAATAATTAACAAAGATGAAACCTTGAAGAGTGTCTCTGAGTGACTGCTGTGACTTCACTAAACGGAGAGAGAGACCTGGTGAGTTGGGAATTGTGCACTGAGAGAAAAGTTTCATTTATAGGTAATAAATACTTGTTTCGTACCAATTTAATAGCAAATACTATAACAAAGTATATGTCACCATATGTCGTTTACATCAAATAATTATTTTAAAATCACTTTTAAGCCCCACATAACCAAGGGGCTTATTATGCCAGTTGTTCATAAGAGTTCATAAGATTCAATGAATATATTATTCCGTATCAAATATTAGTCAAACTTTCTCACAAAATGATTTATTACATCCAAATTGCACATTTTGTTTGTGAATGAGCTGGTTTGATCACTATAAACAAATACATATTGGCGGACAATCACCTGTTCTTAACCAACAATATACCTGTGTTCACTTCACTTTGGCACCATTTATTCCCCAATAATAACTGTGCATTATTTATAAACAATCGCTAAGTCACCCTCAATGAATTTAATCACTAGAGTATCTTCGGATATTATTATTATTTTATTATTGATAATGTAATAATGCGTTGGTAAGGTGAGAGATTTCCACCCGGCGCCATTATTCGTGCATGGTGTCATTTGTGTCGTATCATCCCATGTCATTCATTGTCCAGTATCTCGTTGAATAAAAGCAAATTTATTTATACAGGGTGACTCAAAAATGTCGGACCATCTTGAAAGTGCGTAATGTAGAGGTGCAGTAGAGTGCTGAGAAGTTGTTGAAAAGATTCTAATATGTCTTCCAGTTTTAAAGTTGTGGAGGAACAAAAGTTGGTTCTTCGATCGCTTCTATTTTCGTTGTTTTAAAAGATTTTGGTGAACTGTTTATGGAAAAACAATAAGTGCCAGAAATCAACCTCTAAATATGTGATGAATTTCTCTTTTGTATAAAGGGTGAGTCATGAATCTTGGAAATGATTTTTTCCAAAAGTGCCTGCAAACAGTCCCATATCCTATGTAGAGCACAATAAAACACAATTCGATTTTATAAAATTCTTCACTTCTGGTTTCTTAGGAAAACTGAATTTTTGTAGTTCATGACTCAGCCTGTATAGAAAGCAGAATAGTTTGTGACTCAACCTGTATAGAAAACAGAAATTCAATACAGATTCAGAGGTTGATTTTTCGAATCCATTATCTCATTATATGTAATGGAGTCTTTGCTAAAATCGTTTGAAACAACGAAAATAGAAGAAATCGAAAAATCAAATTTTGTACCTCCATAACTTCAAAATTGAAAAGCCTAGAATCTTTAAAACAAGTTCCCAGTACTGTACTATACCTGCATATCATGCACCTTCAAGATGGTCCGACACTTTGAATCACTCTGTATTTATTAAACGAATTATTAGCTATTGATAATGGATTTATCATGTTTTATGATGATTTGGCAGAACCATCTATAGCCAGCAATGATGCATAAAATTACCTATAAAAACTAATTTAGATCATATTATTCATAGCTGATATTCTATCGTTACCACTCAATAATCGAATTGCTTATTATTATTCACGTTTCTTATTGATGAAACATTATCAAACTGATGTTTTGTAATTATAACAAAATATTAAATAACAGGAAACAAGGTATTTCAACGCTATCAAAACAATCCGCTTGGTGGATGCAAATAAATATTTATTAAGCCGTATTTAAATAAGGCATTTGTTAACAATAAACGAGTCTGTGTTTTTCATAATAAATATTCGAAATCTTTTCTCTCAGTGTGCTTATGATTGAGCCTATTTTGGCATTGCAAATGTTTGATTAAGCTCTTGCTCATCCGTTCTGAATCTGCCCACAGGTGATGGTGTCTGTTCTACAACTGAGCCACCAGCTCCCGCTTCATCCTTTGTTTAATATCTTTCACTATTCGTGCCCTTGAATTATTTGACGATCATGTTGTGAATAATCCCGGTGAACGGAGAGCTAGACCTGGTGGGTTAGACTCAGAACCTCACGATTGAACCTTTCCTACGTTCATAAAGCTTCCAGTTATCAAAAACGTGCTAAATTTTAAGAACTTTCGGAGATATAATATTGAAACTGGAATACAATCGCGCTTTTCCAAACAAGAGCCGGATGCTTTGATGGAGTCGCATTAAACCAAAAGTGAAAGCTCTTGTTTGAGGCTGATGATATTAATCACGTCCAGGTACTCGAATGGTAATAATAATTGTTTTGAAGCCTCTATGCGTCAGGCCGTCGGCGAGCACCCTGTATAGTTGGTTAGCTTTGTTTTATTCCAAATACGTCATTCTCTCACGTATTGGTGAACGGCAAACGAACTTGCATATACGGGGCGTGCTCATAAGTTCTCCGCATTCAAGTTTCATACCCTGACTGAGCAAACTGTTTCGCTTTATTATACTATTTACTGGTTCAGAAGTTTTCGGTGAAAACAGGTTCAAAGCCCCCACAAATGCAAGCCATAACCAATCCCTCTCAAGACAGACAAAAGACAGCCATAGCCCAAAAAAAGCGTCGGCTTTTGAAAAGACGCTCCATAAAAAGGTGGGCCACCACAAAGTGCCGGCCGTCAAATTTAGATTGTAAGGGACACAAAAAAAGAAATAAACAAAAGATCCAACTCTTCATCGAAGTCACTTTTTTTTTTTTCATCATCTAAATGCCGGTTCTAACCTCAAGATAACCTCCAACACCGACATAAATGTTGAATCTGGTTAAACCACAAAAAAAGTCGAACCACGAAAATCGGTCGAAAGTAAATGTTGGTCAATGTGTAGAATCAGCTATTGGTCGGAGGCTTAAGCTACATTTACAACCAATTGGATTTCGGCACAATTCGGAATCCGATTGCGAAGTGGATATTTGATCATGCGCTATGTGAACTCGCGTTTACAACGCACTTCGAATTCGGCACGGCCCAGACTTGGAATTCGAATTCCGATTGCTTGTTTGCAGATGACAGACTTCCAATTTGAATTGCAACACAAATTTCGAAGTGGACATGCGCAATGTCCAATTGCTTCGATCTGAACTCTCTCTTCAAATCTGTTTATGTTTATATTTGTACGTCAATATCTTACGTTTTGGGAAAATCTTTGGTAAAAAAAGCGTGCAAATTAGTGAGTGTGATTAGCGAGGTGATTATAAGTACCCTCTTACTTTCAACACAATTACAATTTTTATTATTTTAGGTACCTACCTATTATAAAACAATGAATTTAGATGTTAAGGCCAAAATTGTCTTGTTGGGAAGTTTGGCTTGTCTGGCTACACTCGCAGTCTTGAACAACCCCTCGAACAACCCAGAAAGAAAATCTAAGAAAAAGCGGAGGAAACGACGATTCTGGGTCAATCCTTTATTGCAGAACCGTCAAACACAGGGCCAATATGAAAACTTGCTGCAAGAAATGCGTCTATGAGATGAAGTTCATTTCTTCAATTATACAAGGATGTCTGCACAGTCGTTTGACAAACTGTTGCACTTAGTCGGCCCATATCTCCAAAAGAATTCTCGTCGTGAAGCTATTTCCCCTGGATGTCGATTAGCTGTGACTTTGCGGTTCCTAGCCACCGGAGACTCATACCCTAGTTTAGGCTATGCATTCAGATTAGGTGTTCCTACAGTGTGCATGATTGTTAGGGAAACTTGTTCAATGTTGTGGAATGTACTTTCTCCAATTTATTTGAAATGTCCTGATTCAAAAAAATTACAACAAATCAGTGGAGAATTCTACAATCAGTGGCAACTGCCAAACTGCATCGGTGCCATAGATGGCAAACATGTAACCATTCAGGCTCCTGGTAATAGTGG
Organism: Anaspis maculata; assembly: GCA_949128115.1. NCBI lineage: Eukaryota > Metazoa > Arthropoda > Insecta > Coleoptera > Scraptiidae > Anaspis > Anaspis maculata. The sequence continues at coordinate 124,484,515 of OX421961.1, forward strand.
TTCAATGTTTTATAATTACAAAAAATCCTTCAGCATTGTGTTATTGGCCGCGTGCGATGCCAACTATAATTTCACATTTGTTGATATTGGAGCATATGGCAGTCAGTCAGATGGAGGTATTTTGAATGAATCACGATTTGGTAAGAAGTTGTTAAGCAATGATCTTAATATTCCCAAAAACTACCCTTTTCCTGGTGATAACGCGCCTATGCCTTATTATTTTGTAGCTGACGAAGCTTTCCCTCTTCGGGTTAATTTGATGAGACCTTTCAGCAAGGCCCAAAGCGGGTAAATGGCAGTGGCTGAGTGCATTTTTAATTACCGTTTAAGTAGAGCTCGACGTGTCATCGAAAATGCTTTTGGCATTCTTGTTGCACGTTTCCGGATTTTCCATAGAACAATAAATGCCAAGCCGGAAACTGTCGACAATATCGTCAAGGCATGCGTTTGCTTGCACAATTTTATTAAAGCAGAAAAAAATCAGTTTTATTGTAATTCAAATTACACAGATAGAGAGGTAAATGGTGAGGTATTGTGTGGTGGCTGGCGGAATGATATTCCAGAGCATAGCGCTCTGGAAGATTTATCTACCTTGCAAAGAAGACTGGGCACCAGAAATCAATCAAGTTTAGCTACAGATTTTAGGAACTACATAAAAACTTATTTACATACGATAGGAGCTGATGTCGCCCCTTGGCAGTGGGACTCCATTCGATAATAAGAACAGTGACATACTTTTAAAACGAAATAATAATATTTGAGAAATTTCAGCATTTTATTTTTTTTTGGTACCTGGCCTAGTAATTACAATTAATCAATTATCACTCTCATCGTCGTCATTCTTTATTCGTCGTCGCTTATTTGCTTTAGTCCTCAACAAATCTGCTGTTATCTTGTCCATAAACACTTCAGCTTCTTCACTACACATGTCTCCTAACTCAGAAGCCAAGTAGTTGCAGAAGGTTTGAATTTTTCCTTCTCGGGCAGGTAAGGCCAAATTTGTAATTGCTTCGGACACCGAGGACAGCACAGTTGTGATGTCCGTAGCTTGAACTGGTGGTTCCTCGTGTACTCGCTTCCTTTTCTCTCGTGCCATCACAACTGTGTGTGTTGGTGTCTTTAGGCTGGAGGAGGTTGAAGCCATATCCAACTTTGAATGTGCAATAGCTACAGGTGTTTGTAGTCTTGACTGCAAAGATGTTGAAGCCCAATCTCCCAGCCTACTGCTCCTTGCTTCAGACTGGTCGACGTCATCATCACTACTTGACTGCCCCTCACTAAATAACTCGGTCTGTGTTAGGTCAGCGGCTTCTACATTTGTGTCCGTACTACAAAAAAGTCACTTCAAGTTAGTACCCATCACCTGAATACGTTCCTTGCAATATTACTTTCTGGGCTCCGATCCATCCATCATGTATTTGAAAAAGCTCATGAGAGGCCATTCCTTCCTGCTGCTCGCGCCTGCACCACTACGGGTCAGTTTTTCTTCCATGCTCAGCTCCCTCCTATATTTCTCCCTTAGAGATTTGAACCTTGCTTTTACCACTGGCACTGCAATAGGAAACTAATTGTTATAGGATAACTTGAAACTATGTAAGGTTTCGTCTACTTACCACTGAGTTTTACTGAAGCCGCGACTTCTTGCCAACAGCTTTCTTTTTTAATGTGGGATTTATAATCCCGATGCCTCTTGTCAAACAGAGGATTGTAATTACTGATCCGTTGCAGCAATAATTCATCATTTATATGCCGATCAGCTTTTAAATTCAGCACTAGAACGGTAATTTTCTTACGCCAAGTTGGCAATTCTGCGATAATTGAGGATGCTCAAATTTGTAATGTTGGATCAGTTTTTCCTTAGATGACCTTGAATTTGTATTGTCAATCAAGTACAGCGCTGTTGCAAGATTGTACGAACGTTCAAGGCGTCTTGATTTTGGTAGATTTTCGCCAGTTTAAATAGGCGACTGGTGGTGGAATGTTTTTTCAAATAAAATAATAAATCACGTTGAGGAAACTGTTCTAATTTTTGGTCAAAAATAATGGTCAATAGCTGATATCTGAAATTAATCTGTGCCCTTCAAATTTAACACTAGGTGATAGATTTTACAAGCTCTCGAAGGTAATAATCGAAAATTTCACAATTTTTCTGAAATTATTGCTATGCCTGTACTAAGGATCTAATTTTAGTGACAACGTAAATCAACTTATATAGTGCAATAGTACCTAGTATCACTATATGTAGGTACTTAAGATACATTGATACTATAACCAAATATATACAACAATTCTTGAAAACCTGTGAGATGAATTAACTTCAGCTACAGCATTCGCTTGAAGATCTATAGGCAAAGCACAGAGAAACTGTTCGACGTAGCTTTAATGCAAAAAAAAAAGGAAAAGATGTCAGCGAGGCTGATATCAGTGGGCATCTTAGGAAACAGAAGGTAGAGTAGATGCAGCAAGTGGGCGAGTGCGAAGTTGCCGATGGAGATGTTGAGGAACTACAGGTCTAGCTCAGATGCAGTTTTTGATAGCCATTGTCCGCGGACACCTACTCCGCGACGATGTGGTTCATGGTCTGGTTCTCAGTTCCACATGGCTGCGATGTTCAAAATTGGCAGCCAGAAAGTCTGGGTAGATTTGACAACTCCAGCAATGATTCTCAATGCTTGGTTAAGAATGACGTCAATGATGTTGTGTGTGTGTGCTATTCATCCAAACAGGAGCGCAGTATTCCGCTGTCGACTAGACCAAGACAAAGGTGGATATCCGAAGAGTAGTGGCGTCGACACTCCATGTAGTTCTCGCAAGTCTCTGAACCAGGTTCATTCGTGTCTTCGTCTTGGCACTGAGTTTCTCCAAGTTGAGCTTGAAGGACAATGTTTGGTCGAAGGTCACACCGAGGTACTTGGGAGTGGGATTGTGCTGCAGATGAAGTCCAGCCATCAAAGCTGACATTGAGGTGACGATCTGCTCCTCTGTTGTTCAGATGAATGGTTCTAGTCTCTATCTCCCGAGAGTTCGGATTCAATCCTCATTTCTGAAAGATGACAAAATTCTGTTGGAAAATCGTGATACATATTTATTTTGTGCAGAAATATCATAGTGAAAAATCACAGAATTGGCGGGTTTTTATTTTGCACATCTGTGTTATTTGTCCATAAAGTTCGTTTTCAGTTTTGAGAAAAAAATACAAGGTAAAACTTTGGATCAAGTTTTCATTTTTGGCTGGTCATAATCTACTCACTGTTCGACTGAATTGGTTCAAATTCATTTCATGGCTTGTCTCTGTTGACAGAAGGGCTGGCCTAAAAAGCTAAAATTACAGAAGCCAACTTTTTTCAAGAAAGAATCGAGCCACATCGCGGGTCAACCATTAAATTTGCCTCAATATGGCTCGAACCCGATAACAGTATTCCCAAAAATGTAAATTTGACCAAATAACACAGGGATACATTTTTCCGAATCTGCGGCCCTGGACTTTGATTAACCCAGTAATTCTTGACAAGTTTTAACAGAGGAATATTGCTGGTAAATCTAAACAAAATTGAAGTCCTCTATCTGCCATTGGTCTATGTAACGTTAATAAATAACCTTATAGCATGGAGACCTCAGGTGATGATAAGCACCGCAAAGCAAGAGCGCCTTTCTCTGGTGGTGATTCAGGCGTGGCCCCAAACTGTTGGTAATTTGTGGAAATTCACTGGAATCCCGTGGCTATCCATTTAATTTGAAGAAATCGTATCCGGTGGGAATCCCGTGGTAATCCCGTGGTAATCCCGTGGCAATCCATCACAATCCGTTGAACGTTCTGATATCCCAGTAATTCACCCGAGGATTCACCCCTTGGTCATTTGCATCTGAAGTCAACTTTGAATGAAAGAAAAAAATTACATGCACCTAAGTACTGAGACAAGAGTGCTACTCGTACTTACCTCATAAATGTACAGGCAGAACCATGAATATAGCAATGGCAGAACCGGGGGCAGAACACTTAAATGAAATTTTCCCAGGAATGTAAACAACTATGACACTCACCTGACATCATGACAAACAACGGCCAAGGCAACAGGGCAGCGGATATGATGCAAGGAGACGCCAGATCTGGCATTTCTTGTCAAAATTTTCTAACCTCTTTAAGCTCAGCCCGTTTTCGCGCAACTTGGTCTATGAGCGTCCGTTACACTCTAGGCAACATGGCCAACCGCGTTTTTAATTCTGCTGAATTCAAAACGTGATCGGCATATACTTTATTTTCCATCGCGCGGCCCACTAGGAGATGAATAACACTATTCGTATTTGGTGGAATTACAGGTGTCTGACAGGTGCGACGCAGCAGGTAAACTCGCGCCGGAATTGTTGACATTTGGCTTGACTTTGACATTTCGTTTTTAAATGTCAATAAATTCGTTTCCTGTACTACATTCGACGTAATGTTGTCAGATGGCGTCACCAGCAGAATCACAATTCGAATTTCTGTTGTAAATGCTACCAAACATCACTTCAGAAATTTCAGCCCACTTCGCAATCGGATTCCGAATTGTGCCGAAATCCAATTGGTTGTAAATGTAGCTTTAGGGTGCTGTGACTTCGGAAATAACTAGATAGATCTCAGCTATTACGGAACAGCTTAGATAACTTCGCTATTTTGACTTGCAGTGTGGAGGTAGGACTAGGTTATAGGTAGAGACATTTGGTGCTTTCCTTTTACAACCTAAACTAGGTATTCTGACCTGAGTTGATAGTTGTGTCTCACTTCCGCTCATGGGCTCATTAGGCCAGTCAAATAAGGAAAGCTGGAGGGAAAAAACTGTTGGAGTTTTGGAAATTTGACAGTAATGTCCGGTAAGGTGTACTGATAAACATACTAAAAGTCTCCAACTCTACCTATTGAGCTCGAGCCGCCATCTTGGAAAAATGGTCCTTCGATCCAGTTTTCTGCTTATGCTGCGCTAATGATCAGAGATATTCAATTAGGTTTCATTAAAAATCAAGGCTATAAAATTGTCTACAAAAATTGTTTCATACCGATATTTCTCTCGTATCTGTTGATATTAATTAAATTAAATTAACAAAAAAAAAATTAAAAAAAAGCGATTTTTTGCCTATGGTGAGAGATATTGTCTTCAAAATTTGTGAAGATGTTGGCAGTCTACATCAAAGCTAAACGTGACAGTTGAAATAGAAAAAAAAATTGCGAAAATATTTTTCAATTTTTTTTTCAAATTAAGCAAAAATTTGGTTTTCGAGTTTGACATATCCAACAGGGCGGAGTAAAGGTTTCATTCGAACATCGATCAGTTTTGATATTTACATATTGTAAGACATGATTTCATCAGTATTGTGCCTTCACGAGCTTCTGGAATGTTCGATATGAATTAAACTAAAAGAATAATCGCTTAGTCCAAAAAGTGTTGTCGATTGGTTCTGAAGGAAACATTTCGGAACAAAAGACATCAGCAAAGGATATACAGAAGGTCCAAAGGTTATTCAACTGTATATGAGCCCCATATTGATGTGCCTTATCCAAAATAGTACAAAAGAATCAATCAAAATGTTGAAATCCACCCTGTATAACAAAAAGTAACGATACAAAATGTGAGTAGTGAAGCACACCTGGTGCCAAAAATACAGCCTTTATATTGCTGAGAAAAAGAACAAAATTGATCGATTTATTTGAAAGTTATTAGTCCTCAAACTTGACTTTACAAATTTCAGCCAGTGAAATATGGAAAAGTAGAGAGAAGTAACTGTCGGAGTTTCAGAAATTTGACAAGGATGTTCGCTAAGGTATACTAATAAACATACTAAAAGTCCCCGCCAGTACCTGTTGCGCTTGAGCCGCCAACTTGAAATAATGGTCCTTCGATCAAATTTATTACCATTTTTCCAAGATGGCGGCTCGACCACAACAGGTAGTGGCGGGGACTTTTAGTATGTTTATTAGTATACCTTAGCGAACATCCCTGTCAAATTTTTGAAACTCTGACTGTTACTTCTCTCTACTTTTCCCTATTTCACTGGCTGAAATTTGTAAAGTCAAGTTTGAGGACTAATAACTTTCAAATAAATCGATCAATTTTGTTCTTTTTTTCAGCAATGTAAAGGCTGTATTTTTGGCACCAGTTATGCTTTACTACTTCCATTTTGTATCGCTACTTTTTGTTATACAGGGTGAATTTTAACATTTTGATTGATTCTTTTGTACTATTTTGGATAAGGCACATCAATATGGGGCTCATATACAGTTGAATAACCTTTGGACCTCCTGTATATCCTTTGCTGATGTCTTTTGTTTCGAAATGTCTCATTCATAACCAATCGACTACACTTTTTGGACTTAGCTATTATTCTTTTAGTTTCATTCATATCGAGCATTCCAGAAGCTCGTGAAGGCACAATACTGATGAAATCTTGTCTTACAATATGTAGATATCAAAACTGATTCATGTTCGATTGAAACCTTTACTCCGCCCTGTTGGAAATGTCAAACTCGAAAATCAATATTTTGATTAATTTGAAAAAAAAAATTAAAAATATTTTTGCAATTTTTTTTTCTATCACAACTGTCACGTTTAGCTTTGATGTGGACTGCCAACATCTTCACAAATTTTAAAGACAATATCTTTAGCCATAGGCAAAAAATCGCTAATTTTTTGATTTTTTTTTGTCAAGTTAATTTTATTAATATCAACATAATACGAGAAAAAAGTCGGTATGAAACAATTTTTGTAGGCAATTTTATAGCCTTGATTTTTTATAAAACTTAACTGAATATCTCTGATGATTAGCGGAATATGAGCAGAAAATTGGATCGAAGGACCATTTTTCCAAGATGGCGGCTCGAGCTCAATAGGTAGAGTTGGGGACTTTTAGTATGTTTAACAGTACACCTTACCGGACATTACTGTCAAATTTCCAAAACTCCAACAGTTTTTTTCCCTCAAACGGAAAATTTGTTCTAATTTGACTGGCCTACATGTGATTTCTCGCTCTTCCTCTCTAACTCAGGTCAGATCAGTGAGTTTTGTGGCAAAAGGAAAGCGCCTATTATATTTGACCACTTTGACTTGTACATACAATGTTGTACATAGAGGTCAATAGATTGATGTTATAATAAAACAACTCTATCATCGAACAAGAAGAGGCGAAGTATAGTTCGGTGGTTAACGTCCATTTCTCAGAGAAACCTTGCATTTTGTGATAAAAGCATGAAATTTGGCATATACGCTCTACTCTATAGACTCTCCTTTACTATTCACAAGGCGGACCCACGATAGAACTGCCGTGCAGCTGTCAGAATTGTCATTTCCCCACCTTCCAGAAGCATAAACTGAAGTCGGTTATCGAGCTGATTCAAAAGTGACGTCTATCAATGCAGTAGACCTTCACAATACAGGGTGTTTCAGGGATGACAGCAAAAAATTTAACTGTGAGTAGATCTCGTCAAAATATGAGGAAAACCTATGTACCATTTTGCAAAGTTCGGCCTAATGACGAAGATGACGACAGCCCTCCAAAGTTCACTTTTTTGGGATTTCAAAAATTTGTAACTCAGGAACGTTCCGACAAATTCAGCTTCAAATCAGCATAAGCTGGTTTGTTATAATTATCTATCAACCTGCCAAATTTGGAAAGAGTCCAACCAGTGATGTAGGAGTTATGAGAGTCAATAATTGAGAAGCATCCGAAGAAAAGTTTACCCAAGGTGACCCCTTATAACTTCTACGCCACTGATTGGATTCTTTCCAAATTTGGCAGGTTGATAGGTGATTATGACAAACCAGCTTATGCTTCATTGAAGCTACATTTGTCGAAAGGTTCCTGAGTTACAAATTTTTGAAATCCGAAAAAAGTGAACTTTGCAGGGCTGTATCTTCGTCATTAGGCCGAACTTTGCAAAATGGTTTATAGATTTTCGTCATATTTTGACGAGATCTACGCACAGTTCAATTTTTTGTTATCATCCCTGAAACACCCTGTATAACTGTATAACTTCACCAAAACAGATGTCAATTTTACAAAAGGAGGAGGAATGGGAGGGGATAGTTCTAGCCGCGGCACAAATTTTTTATTTGTTCATTTCGGACCAAATTGCTAAGTTTGGTGTCGTTTCCGACTAAATTACATCTTCCAAATTCAAATTGAATGTTGTAATTGCAGTTCAAGAAAAAAAAGATTTTGTTTTCTTCAAAAAAATATATTTCAGAAAAAATTTTTTGGCTTTTTCCCGAGCTTTTTTCATTTTGACTTTTATCCTAATTTAAAGCATTCGAAGTGGAAATCGTTATTTAGTTCACTTCTTCAAAGCTTCCTGCCCATGAAAACCATGTACGAGACCTGATTTTTACTTTGACAAGTTCGTGATTCGTGAGCCTCATTTGTTCCTAAAGTCGTAAAAGTAATATGCAATCATTTTCATGTACACATGAAAGTGTGCGTCCGAAGGTATCGCGGCGATTCTGACAGCTGCACGACGGTTCCATCATGGCTGCACCTCGTGAAGAACAGTCCATAGACCATGTATGCCAAGTTTCAGGCTTTTATCTCAAACTGCAAGGCTTTGCACGCACACCTCCATTCGTAGATGAAAATTGATAAAATTATTGGATATTACTTCTACGACCTTTAGGAACAAATGAGGCTCACGATCTTGTCAAAGTAAAAATCAGGTCTCGTACATGGTTTTTATGTACAGGAAGCTTCGAAGAAGTGAACTAGATAAGGATTTCCACTTCGAAATGCCCGTAATTAGGATAAAAGTCAAAATAAAGAAAGACTAAGATTTTTTTCTGAATTTTTTTTCAACAAAACAATTTTTTTTTCTCAAACTGCAGTCACAACATTCAATTTGAACTTAAAAGATGTAATTTAGTCGGAAACGACACCAAGCTTGTCAATTTGGTCCGAAATCAACAAATGAAAAAAATCTGTGCCGCGGCTAAAACTATCCCCTCCCATTCCCCCTCCTTTTGTAATATTGACATTTGTTTTGGTGAAGTTATACTGTGAAGGTCTACTGCATTGATAGACGTCACTTTTGAATCTGCTTGATAACCGACTTCAGTTTTTGCCCCTGGAAGGTTGGCAAATGGCAATTCTGACAGCTGCACGGCGGTTCCATCGTGGGTCCGCCTCGTAAATAGTAAAGGACAGTTCGTAGAGCATATATGCCAAATTTCATGCTTTTATCACTAAATGCAAGGTGGTTCTTACTTACCGCCGCACTAGTACAATAAGATACTGTCTTGACCCTAGATGAGCATCGGCCATGCGGTTCCAGAAGCCAGGAATAGTATATTACATACCGAGACGGGAAATACATCATTACTGCTGAGGGCACAGAGGGCACAGAGCTGATGTATTTACCGTCAAGAGTATGTATACTATTTTACTCACAACCATGTACTCAGCTTGCAGGATTACAGGCGTTCAAAAGTTGAAATCTGAAAATTAACTTTTTGTCAGTTAAACCGCTCTTTTTTATGGAACTCGTGGTTAGGTTTCAAATATGTTGAATTGAAGGTAAGTAAGTATAATGGGTTGCCTACACATCCAGGGTTGAGAAGGAAGAGCTGGGGTTGTTTCAGTCGCCACCCAGAGCCAGTTTGTAGTTGGTGCTGCTCTGCATATCTTGACTTACGACTCCATATCTCCGTAGGTAATCTTCTCTCGAGCATAACTCTAACAATCTAAACTGCTCTAATGTCGCCTCTCAAAAATGCTGTCGAACCGTATAGGATCGTAGGTAGGGTGTATTCGAGGGTGTATTATAGGTATAAAGTGGATCACCACTATACTATAACAGAGCTGTATTGAGATGCCATAACCACCTGAAAGCTGACTAGTGTTACAGGTAGTGTCTACACTCCACTTAACCCATAATCGAGACAAATCAATGCCAATAGGCCACTAATAACGCGAAACAATTGCGCCGTCCGGCGGCTTATCTCATCACAGATCGCAGTAGGTGCGCGTCGCTGGTTCTCGCTCCGTTCGCCGGCCAACCACCGCCACCTCTCGAAAAAACAAAAACACAGAAAAACAAAAAGCACCAACAGCAACACAAACAAGCAGCACACCACCACAGCACGGGAATGTCGGGGTTGCGGCATGAAAAAATCACTTTCACTTAATTCGGCACGAGAGAGCCCGATCGTTCGAATATTATACCTATATCTGCATGGGGAAACGTGTATATATCGGGAAAATATCGAAAAACTAACAAAAAGCGGGCCGCGGAGTTGTTTTAAGTTGTTTTCGCAACGGATACGAACGTAATTGAAAGAGGGCGTCTGTATGAAATAATCCAATTATGGATTCTTTCAGATTTTATTATCGGCCGGTTTACGCGCACGCTGGATTTTTAATGGGCGCGCGATGTTCTGGTGGAATAACGGATTACACTTTTTTTTTCGCGGACCGGAAATTAATTCTGGGCCCGGAGAATGTTGGGGAAGGATTATTTTTCATGGTCCTTTCTGACAATCAACTTTTCGTGTGATTAATTTGACGTTTGTTTTATTTGCGAACATGTGTAAAAATTCAAATGCGCGCCGCGGCACCGCCGGCGAAAAAACACTTCAAACCGAAAATGGAGCTTATCTTTTTTTTCACCATCGAGCACACAAAGCACCGCAATTGCGGGCCGTTAGGTGCCGGGAACGGAACTATAACAAACAAAGCATCAAAGAGGAAAAGTTTTGAACAAAATCTGTTATTCACCAATCCTTATTGAACTCCAGGAATGTAAGTAGCAGTAGAAACTATATTTGACGTAACAGATTTTTCCAGAGATACTTTCAGGTTGTGTTAAAATGCTCAGTAAATTTGATGCAATTGTAGTTCAGAATTATTTGTAGTCCGGATGCTAGTTGCATGAAATGGAACGAACCTTGCATTTTTTGATGAGAAGATGATACTTGGTGGAAATGTTCTTTGCATCATACTCTTCTGATTCAAAAAGGTAGCCATCAGCGCCATCCATGCCGGCGGCGTATACAGGGTGAAACAGAAAAAAAAAGTTGGAAAATTATATTGAAATAACCTAAGCTTGTGGAGACGTGTAATTCACCTCATACATTAATTGTTTTATGCTTATGAAGTCACAGCAAACCGTTCTTGATTACCTTGAACCGTCTTTGAAATGTAGGGCAAAAACAGGGAAAGAAACAAAAACACTCTTTTCTCCATAAATAAGTGATTCTTAGAGATATTGACACAATACTTGGTATTTCTACAAAGAGTGATGTTAGAAATGATATGAGCTAGGTAACCAGTTCCCTCGCCAGTTCCTTAGCCAACTATTTGCAGAAATACGATTGTCGACTTTTTTTTCCTCTTGAGCACCATCTTGAATCTACCCTCTGAGGCATCGTTAAAAAAGTGATTTGTTATCATAATAATGGTAACATGTAACCATTGCATCGTAAAAACAACTTTCTCATCATAATTTAGTGACCTCTTCGGCAGGAAAGAGTTGCCATTGACGTATTTTTGCTTCTTCAAAGCTTTAGTGCCCATGATGGCATTTGCAACATCTGGAATGGTGAAATATGTTACGCATTATGAACTTTGATGTACTTCAAGGTAGCCTACCAAGTTTCACCATCGTCAATTGAGAGGATTGTTCTTAAAAGCTGTTTGAACAAAGTTTGTTCCTGTTTTTTATGGAAAACAAAAAATATTCGGTCTCTCACCCTTACTTGATCCCTCATTGAGAAGGGCCTAAAACCGAAAGTCTCAGAAATTTTTATGACAATGGTTCTGTGGAAAGTGCTCTTCAATGTGTAGTTGTCAAAAATTGCATAATTGCGTTCAGATTCCAGACATAGAGCGTCAAAGAAGTTCGTGCAGTAAAAAAAGACGCAACTTTTAATGCAACGGAGAAATTCCGGAAATGTCCCTTTTGGATAGGCTTCCCGCAATACACAGGTTCTGTAAGACTCTCAATCGTAGGTGAACGGCTTCAAACATTACTACCTTGAGGCTCTAACAGTGTACCAAATTGCACATTTATGTTATGAAAAGCAAGGTCTCCAGACAGCTTTCAGTCTAGCTCTGGACTAGTTTTTTTCGACTGTAATTTATGTCTTTTTTTGCTGCATGAACTCCTTTGTCGCTCTCTGTCTGGAATCTGAACGCAACTATGCAATTTTTGACAACTACACATTGAAGAGCACTTCCCACTGAACCATTGTCAAAAACATTTTGGAGACTTTCGGTTTCAGGCCCTCCTCAATGAGGGATCAAGTGGGGGTGAGAGACCCAATATATTTCATTTTTTATAAAAAAACGACACAAACTTTGTTCAAACAGCTTTTAAGAACAAACCTCTTGATTGACGATGGTGAAACTTGGTAGGCTATGTCGAAGTACATCAAGGTTCATAATGCGTAACATATTTCACCATTCCAGATGTTGCAAATGCCATCATGGGCACTGAAGCTTTGAAGAGCCAAAAAATACGTCAATGGCAATTCTTCCCGCCGAAGAGGTCACTAAATTATGATGAGGAGGTTGTTTTTATGATGCAATGGTTACATGTTACCATTATTATGATAATCAATCACTTTTTTAACGATGCCTCAGAGGGCAGTTTCAAGATGGTTCTCAAGAGGAAAAAAAAGTTGACAATCGTATTCCTGGAAATAGTTGGCATAGAAAGTGGCTACCAAGCTCATATCATTTTTAACATTACTTTTTGTAGAAATACTAAGTATTGTGTCAATATCTCGAAGAATCATTCATTTATGGCAAAAAAAGTGTTTTTGTTTTTTTTTTTCTATTTTTCCCCTACATCTCAAAAACGGTTCAAGGTAATCGAGAACAGTTTGCTGTGACTTCATAAGCATAAAACAGTTATTGTATGTGGTGGATTACACGTCTCCACATGCTTCGGTTAGCTGAATTTACGACGACACTACGTGCCCCAAAAATTTGACCTGTTTCTGGAAAGCACGCATTCCTTCGGATTGAATTTGAGATGGGCACCTCGATTACGTCAAAATACATTCCGGAGGTTCTTCAGGATGTTCCTAATTCATTCGACCAATCACCATTACGTCGTCGAGGTAGATCAAGCAAGTTTTCCAATGTGGGTCCTCGCAAGTTGCACTCCACTAGACTTTCAGACGTGGCTGGTGCGTCACAAAGTCCAAACGGCATCACAGTAAACTGATAAAGGCCGCTCCCAGCAGAAAACACCGTCTTGTCTATGTCTTTGTTGTGAAGTTTCACTTGCCAGTAACCCCACTCTTCAGGTCAAGCGTCGAAAACCATCTCGATCCAGACAACGTGCTCAGAGTGTCGCCAATCCGAGGCAGTCGATATAGTCCGGGAGACGGACACATGTTTAGTAGGTACCCCGATCGAGTTATGTTTTGAGACTATCATCTATGTATCGAGAAAATATGTGCAACCATGGAATGGCAATCCCGCCTAAGTAAATCCTGCCGGAAATGCAATTGATGAAATGATTCAAAAATTGTAGAATAGAACCTTCAAAGTTTTTGTCAACAAATGTCAGTGGCATTGTTGATGGCACACAACAATCACCCCTTTGACGCGCCACTGTCAGAACTTACATGGTGCTGCTAAGCAACTATCGTTGCGCATACGCAAAACTAGACGAGTTTCTGGTAGTGGCCCGTGAAAGGGGTGATTGTTGTGTGCCATCAACAATGTGACTGACATTTGTTAACAAGAATTTTGTAGTTTGTATCCTACAATTTTCAAATTATTTAATTAATTGCAACTGAGTCTGGTGGATCTGCCGGACGTGACTGTCTCCATATCGAAGATCCAACGTACTGACCAGCGCCAGCGTCTCGAAGTTCCTCCGTTCGTCTACTGGGACTGTTTGAAGTAGCTCCACTGATAAGCCTCCGAGGGCCACTCCAAAACGGTAGCTTTCTCTTGCTCATTTCAAACCGTTGCTCATTCTACTCCAATTATCTCTTGAATTCTCTTCTCGTCCATGGCTTTGTTCAGTGAAGTTTGGCATTTCACACGATGAACACCTGCCGAAATGGCTATCATAGTATCAGCGGCAGTTCTCTGGATCAGTTGCTGCATTCGCATCACATTGGCCTTTGCCGCTTCAATTCGTTATTCTACCATCGCAACCATTCCCTGTTCTGGCTTATTAACACTGCATTGAAACACCGCGTTTGTTGTTCCACAATTGACAGTACACCCTCTTTTTCTTCCAGACGTTTCTTTTTTCTTGCTCTTCTAGGAGATTATTATACTCTTTGTTATCTTCTAGATGTTTCTTTTCTAGTTCTCTTGGGAGATTCTCTGATTATTTCTTGTCTTCTAGACGGTGTCCTTGTGAACAGTCTTGCTATTCCTGTAGGAGACTTTTTAATCCCATTCCATGTCCTTCTACAAGATTCCTTGATTGATCCTTCTCCTCAAGACGTTTCTCCTCCTATTCTTCCGATTCTCTTCTTCTTTTTCTTCGAAACGTTTATTCTTTAGTTTTTTTTCTCTTCGAGACTACTTTTTTCAAGCCGAATCCTTCTCAGTTCTGCCGCACTGACACCAATGTTACGAATTGGCGTCGGAAACCTTGATAACTGAGAAACGATTGTTCAAACACACATTATTACGGCTTCTAGTGAATATTTGTCAATCAAATAGTCGCACTCCATCTCTTTTTTGATCTATCGGACGCATTCGACAAGGCTGCGACAAACTATACAGTATGGGAATCCGGGGAGTCGCCAACAACTTCATTGAATCATATTTGCAAGATAGAAAGATGTTAGCAAGAGTGGGAGACGCTGTTTTAAGTAAAAGCGATACTGACATAGGAACACCACAGGGTGGAGTATTTGGACCGACTCTCTCCCTGACTTATGTAAACGATTTACCGGAACATATGGGTATAGGTGCTGTCAAGGTCTGTATGTATTCGGATGACACGTTGATCCTGGTGGCCGATGATACTGTTGACTTGCTAAATCACAAGATATCTGAAGCTCTGGGTAACTTCGCAGACATGGTGCACCGAGGGGCGAACCGCGAAGGAAATCTGGTGTACAACAAAGAGGAAATCACAGGAAATCAAAAGAAATCTTGAGGAAATCACAGGAAATCAATAGAATCTTTAGGAAATCAAAGGAAATCAGAGGAAATCACAAGAAAATCTTGGGGAAATCAAGGGAAATCTGAAGGAAATCATAGGAAATCACAGGAAATCTCCAGGAAATCACAGGTAATCTTCGATGCGCGCATGCGCATTATAATTTTAAGCCCACAGAGTGCGTATGGGATGGATATTGTAATCGCAAGGTATAGGTACATGTACTTATCTTATCGGCGACGTTGTTTCTACCTATTGGTCGTTGTATACAGGGTGAATCAGTTCTAGCCCATCAAACTCCAGGACAAGATTCCTCCCATCCTCCCGATCCAGAAAAAATATAACATACGCGCCCCTCACACGCCTCCCAAAAAAGATACAGAGTGTGAAAGCTCACCCCTCTCGATCTTCAAAAATTTCCAACTTGCAAACTAGCAAACCAAATCAGCCTAAACTCAGCACAGACTGTTTCGTTAGAAACATCCGCCCGCCTGCAAAACTTCGAAAGAATCCAATCAGTAGCGTAGGAGTTATGGGGGGTCACTAATTTGGAAGCATCTGAAGAACCTTTAGAATAGAATAGATGTTTCACTCAGAACTCCTATGCCACCGATTAGACTCCTCCGGAACTCGGCGGGCAGGCAGATAAACTGCTCAACAATGAAAGTGTTACAAAGCAAAAATTCACCCAATTTTGAACCGCTATAACTTTTGATTGGCACATTTGTTTCTGATTTTGTTTCAAGAACTGAATAGCCTAATCTTTTGGCCATCTTCCTTGTCAATATGAAATGCATAGAGCTTTTCATAAATTTTCTACAGGGTGATGAACAGAGCAGTGCAAAATTGATGAAAGTTCAACATACCCCCGTTTTCGCCAAAAAAATTTTTTGGGAGTATCAACACCAAATTTATGAAGAATGATGTGTTCCCTCGAAACGGTTTTTGAATTTTCGGGATTCCAGTCGAAACAGCCAAAATGTGATTTTTTATTGTGAATACTGCACCGGGTGATCATTTAAAAACTATCCACCTGCAATAACTCCCGATTCCTAGTGAATATTCCTTCGAGCAAAAACAGGTCGATTTTTATATCAAAGGAGACATCTAAAACATAAATTGGCAAATTTCTATCTCAAGCCCCCTCGCCCCCACTTACCCCAACTTCGAAATTTCAAATGACATGACCTACCTTGCGATACATCAAATTGAAGAGAATCAAATTTTCTTTCTGAAAAAAATATTCACAAAATTTTTAACCCCACCTTCCTTCGCCCTAAAAATTCTCTGACTGTCCTCTTTTTAATCCTGGACCTCTCAATTGTTTTTAATTCAGTCAGTGTCATCATAAAAAACATCGAAGAAAAGAATTTTCGGTGGAAAAAGTGCTACCCAAATTGACCCTTTTGCTCTCCCCCACCTCAGCTTCAAAATTTAACAAAACACCACCTACTTTGTGATACATCAAATTGAAGGTAATTGAATTCTCTTTCCAAAAACAATTTTTTTGAAATTTTCAACCCCTCTCCAAATAAATTAGACATTTGGGGTGTTTTGTGAGGAAAATGGAGGTTTTAAGAAATTTGAAAAAATTTTGTTCATGGAGAGAATTTAATTTCCTTCAATTTGATGTATCACAAAGTAGATATAGCCATTTTAGATTTTTGAGATAAGGTGGGGGGAGCGAAAGGGTGAAATTTGGGTGGCATTTTTTCCACAGAAAATTATCTCTTCCGATGCTATGCAATATGACGTTGACTGCATTGAAAAGAATTGAGAGGTCAAGAATATTAAATTGGACACTCAGAGAATTTTAGGAAGAAGGGGGGTGGGGTTAAAAATTCTATAAATATTTTTTCGGAAAAAGATAGACAGATAAACAAACAGATAGATAGATCTTATTGACAGAATCCCATTTTGGGGACCAACATTTCAAGAAATGATGCCAAACATGCTAGCAAATATGCCTGTATTTTGAAATTTGAGGTAAAGGCAAAAAATTCCAAAATGGCGGAAATGTGGTTAATCCAATTCTAATGACGTAGTCCCATGTTGACCAAAGAGAGTAAGAATTGACCTTTTTTCAATGCTAAAACCCAAATTTTAGGAGTAGTACCAAAAAGTACGCTGCCAATTGGGCTTTTCTTCACCCCTACACTAGACAATAGGAACGTGTTGCATATCAAATTGCTCAGAATTGTTCAGTGAACAAGCCTACCAAGTGGCGTCATCTTGATATGAAAAGTTCCAATGTTTTTGCGTTGCTACAGGAATAATTCACAGTATTCACAATAATAAATCATATTTTGGCTGTTTCGACTGAAATCCCGGAAATTCAAAAACCGTTTCGAGGGAACACATCATTCTTCATAAATTTGGTGTTGATACTCCCAAAAAAGAAATTTAACGAAAACGGGGGTATGTTGAACTTTCATCAATTTTGCACTGCTCTGTTCATCACCCTGTAGAAGTTTTATAAGGGGCTCTATGGATTTCATATTGACAAGAAAGATGGCCAAAAAATTGGGCTCTTCAGTACTTGAAACAGAATTGGAATCGTTTGTGCCAATCAAAAGTTACAGCGGTTCAAAATTGGGTGAATTTTTGCTTTGTAACACTTTCATTGTTGAGCAGTTTAATTCCGACAAACCAGCCCGTGCCGAACCCAAGCTAACCTAGTTGAACAGTTCGCAAGTTACAAACCGAGGAAATCACAGGAAATCTTCATGGAACAAAGGAAATCATAGGAAATCAAAGGAAATCGAAACACAGGAAATCACAAGGAATCTTGAGGAAATCACAGGAAATCTCGAGGAAATCACAGGAAATCTTAGTGAAATACGGAAAATCGCAGGAAATCACAGGAAATCTTGTGAGAAGAGGAAATATGGTGTACAAAATCAAGCCCGCGGTTTGCCTCTCGTGGTGCATGAAAAACAATCTTATCAATTTCACAAAAACTAAAATTGTTCAATTCAGAAATAAATACAGGCCGCGGATCGCTTTGCACGCAAAAATGGGAGATGCTAACTCACTACCGGTCAGCTTGATAAAATCTTTGGGCACCAGGATCGACAAGCACTTGGGGTGGAGTGAGCATGTTGAGGAGGTTTGTGCCAAACTGAGTGAATGCTGTTATTTAGTCAGCAGACTCAAAGACTAGGTCAAGTTCAAGGATCTAGTAACTATGTATTATGCGTCGGTATATTCTGTCATAAGTCATGGTGTTGTCTGTTGAAGGCGGGTAGCCGAGATAAGCAGAATACTGGTTGTGCAGAAAAGACATCCGAAAAATTTTCAGCATCTGGTTTACAGTTTCATGTTTTGTTTGATACTACAACCATGGTTGGCAGTCATCAACTTCGTGTACACGGTGCCAAGAGCCTTATTAAGGTTGCAAGTTTTTTGTTTCTCAATTTTGAAACTTAAAATTTTCCTCCATTTCTGTACCAATTCACTTGAAACTTGTAACAAATTGAAACCTAGAATTTGAATTTTGATATGATGAAAGTTGTTTTCGTGCAACTTCAGGGCGATAGCCGCCGTTTCCCAAAAAAGTCTTCAATCAGAAATGCAGTGCTCGGCGGGTGTCACAGAATCTCGAGACGTAACTTCAGTGCAGATATTTTAAATTTTCTTCCCAAGATTACGAATGTCCCTGATTATGTCTGTGAATACCTGGTCTCTGAGAATGCCTTCAAAGAAAAAACATAGCGACTTTTTAACACTGTTTCCTTCTATGGCCAAGCACAACATTTTGTTCTGTCGCACCGTGCAGACAAAGTTGATGGCTGACAATTGTGGTTGTAGTGTCAAACAAAACTTGAAGCTATAAGTTACAAGATGCTGCCATGTCTCTGTTGATAAGTTTCTCACTTTGTCTGTCAGAAGCCATTGAAATGATCACATCCATAAAAAAAGACTCTGTACATTGTCAAGGTGTTGAGATTTGTCTTCGGTGAGAGAAATTTCAAGACAAAACTCAGATAAATCTTGTCCAAGTCTTGACGCCTTCTCAAGACAAGATAGGATAATATAAGATAAGATAATGTTTATTTCCGATGATCATATTTACAACAGTGTGAGAAGTGTGTCAATGTATGGTTTGTCCAACAAATATCAGTTCAAAATATGGAGACAAAACACTGGGTCCATATATACATACACCAACCTGAGATTAAAATAACAATATTTGTCACAAAAACTCAAGCTCCCAGCTTGTCACTTTATTTTTACTTCAAAAAGTCATTCTACTGAAAACAAAAAGTGTTCTCTCACCGTTTTGAAAGAAAGATTGCAGCGCATGTTTTTCCATATTCTCCTTTCATGGTTCCTGGGGTGGCTGGAAATGAACTTTTGTTTTTTTTTTAATTAAGTTTTTCATTCTCTACATTGCAATTTTTTTTATCAAGCCCCTAATCAGTTAGTTTAAACTTTACTTTCCATACTTTTTTCCACATCTGTCAAAAAAAAAATAATGAAATGTCCAAAATTCCTTATCTTTCGTGATTGAATCGTGATGTTTCGGAATCTTGTTCCTAGTGATGGTTCCTGAGTTATATGGGTTAAAAGACTAAAACGACCTTTTTAGAAAAAAATTGCAATATTCTGCAATGTTCGTTTCGTTTCACTTGAAAACTTTACCTGCAATGGTATGCAGTGTGCACGGTGCACGGATGATAATGACGTATACCGGTGTGCGTTGTCTCTATTTCAGCAATATTCAGTGAATTCTAAACGAATAACACGTGTTCTATTCCCAAAGCATTTTTTTGCGCCGCGGAGTAAATGGCACGCACACACACACACACAGACACACACATAGGGTGGTGGTGGTCAGGGGGCTCTGAGGTTACAGGTCAAAGTGAGTTCAACCTCGTAGGTTTTGTTGGCCCCCGCCAGCCGCTTCAATCCCACGGTCATTTCTGCCCAACTTCGTGCATTAAAAGGGATGCCATGAGCTGGCCGGTGTATGATGTGTACGCGCTCTCACTTTGTCTACAAGAGGAAGGTCCAGACTGACCAAACCTGTTCAAAGATGATCGTTATGAGGGGTGACGGTCATCGTGAGAAAGACCGGCGTAACGTCGTATCCTCAATTGTTTTCCAATGAATTAGATTTGTTTGATTTTCAAAGTGGAAGTAACTGTATAATATATCTATTAAACATTTCAAGGGTAGGTACCATTGGTGTACCTATCTACTCAGGTTACGGTGTTTTAGTAAACCCTGAGACATTTGAGCGTCTCTAAAAATAAGTAGGTACTCAAGTGAAAATAGAGGTTCAAGTAGGTATACCTTGAAAAACTATGAAGAACCAAAAATTTTATTATACAAAAACAAAGACAAGGAGCGGGGTTGAGTGGGCAAAGGTATTCTGATCTAAGTTGTATTACACAGGTAGAAGTGTGTCGGACGCGTGCAATAGTGAAGGGTCCCGTTTTGGAATCCAGTTTCATCCCTTTGTCCACTTGTGCAGGAATGTATTGTGATACCTACTTCACTTTTCATCAGGCACCTGTATATGGGGTCCCGTAAGACGATGACACCCTTGTCTTCCATAGAAGGGCACTTGACCCGCGTGTGTCCGCGCGGGCCGAATTTCAACCCTTAGCTCGTGCTCATATTTTGGTATCATCCAGAACTTGTTTTCCCATCCGGGACACCCTTATGGGCAGTAACGTTTGACTCCGAACGTGTGACGTACACGCGTGCCATCCAGTATTCGCACTTTTCTGTGAGTATATCATCGCGGCCCAAAAATTCCGAACGGTCGTTTTTTTTTTCAATTTTGCGAGAGTAGAATTTCTTTAATACCACTTACTTCATTTCCATTTTTAATC
Organism: Anaspis maculata; assembly: GCA_949128115.1. Lineage (NCBI taxonomy): Eukaryota > Metazoa > Arthropoda > Insecta > Coleoptera > Scraptiidae > Anaspis > Anaspis maculata. Next base: position 124,505,452 of record OX421961.1, read on the forward strand.
TGAATTATTTTATCTCCAGGTAACTTGAAAGTCAAATACCATAAATACAATTATTATTGTTACAATAATGGTTTTCATGGTGGTTGCCTTCCAGTATAGGGATATCTGGAAATTAGCTGGTGTGAAAATAGTGGCCCTAAGGGATCATGCGCATGATTCTTAAGAAAAATGGGACTCAGTTTAAAAGTATCCAAAATCCATCAACCGTTACAAAAAATCCTTTCGGCAATACTTTCCTTGGAAGATGGAATTTGAGAAGCATCTTCATAATGGAATTATTGTGCATAAAATTCAAAAAAATTTCAGGAAAATTCTAATTTTCCGGTCAAAGCCTTGAAGTCTTTCCTTAATCATCTCATTGTAAAAATTGTCAATTCACTCCTCCATTTTAAGCTTCATCATTTGAGTCCGGTCTCGATAAGCCAGGTCGGTTCTGTATTTCCGACTGAAAGACTCTTGCGAAATTGGGAAAAGAAGTTATTGGAAAACTGCCATTTGTTTGAAAAAAAAATTGTTAGAATTTATTCACGGGATTATATCATACCGTATGATAGAAAACTTTCCTCCTCTACGTATAGACTGTGGTCTGGCCATTGACAGGGAAACGAGGCTGATTTTAGCCAGGCCACAGTCTGCCTAGAGGAGAAACGTTCTTGATCATACGCTATTATACAGGGTTATTCAAAAGTCCGGAATAAAATTCATAATTTCTTTCCATATTTATTTCGGAAAAAACGCTCGAGCAGGTCGATTTTTAAAAACGGTAAGCCGTTTTTTCATGACACGTGTCATGTTCTACCGTCAACCCCCAACCCCAAGCCAACCTTAGTATTTTTTTTCAAATAGCACCCTATGGCTTGTGGGGGCTTGTTGGAAAGCTTGTCAAAAATTTTATTCAGATCTACCATTGAAAATTAGATCGGACGCTCCACCATGAAGTTTTGAGGAACCCCAGTTATACTTAAGTGTCCGGAATAAAATTCATAATTTTTTTCCATATTTATCATGGAAAAAACGCTCGAGCAGGTCGATTTCTAAAAACGGTAAGCCGTTTCTTCATGACGCGTGTCATGTTCTACCGTCAACCCATTAACCCCAAGCCACCCTTAGTACTTTTTTTCAAATAGCACCCTATGGCTTGTGGGGGCTCATTGGAAAGCTTGTCAAAAACTCTATTCAGATCTACCATTGAGAATTAGATCGAATGTTTGAAATTATGAATTTTGTTCCGGACTGTTAAGTAAAACTGGGGTTCCTCAAAACTTCATGGTGAAGCGTCCGATCTAATTTTCAATGGTAGATCTGAATAGAGTTTTCGACAAGCTTTCCAACGAGCCCCCACAAGCCATGAGGTGCCATTTGAAAAAAAAAATACTAAGGGTGGCTTGGGGTTAGGGGGTTAACCGTGGAACATGACACGTGTCATGAAAAAACGGCTTGCCGTTTTTAGAAATCGACCTGTTCGAGCGTTTTCTTTCTGAAAAAATATGGTAAGAGACTATGAATTTTGTTCCGATAACTGTTAAGTAAAACTGGGGTTCCTCAAAACTTCATGGTGAAGCGTCCGATCTAATTTCCAATGGTAGATCTGAATAGAGTTTTTGACAAGCTTTCCAACGAGCTCCCACAAGCCATAGAGTGCTATTTGAAAAAAAAAATACTAAGGGTGGCTTGGGGTTAGGGGGTTGACGGTAGAACATGACACGTGTCATGAAAAAACGGCTTACCGTTTTTAGAAATCGACCGGTTCGAGCGTTTTTCTCCGAAATCAATATGGAAAAAAATTATGAATTTTATTCCGGACTTTTGATTACCCTGTATATTATATTATTATATACTTTTTGAATTTATCTTTATACTATGTTATACATTTTACCTAGTTTGTGTTGGTATCCTTCGTTTACACAGCAGCCCAAATTGTTGGGAAGATGTGGGTACTATTAGTATAAGTTTTGTTATATAATCAGAAATACCTTCTTACTGACAATCAACATAGTAACTGATTTATTTCAAACTTCTAAGAAGTAGGTAACGTATGTGTTCCATCTCTTGGGCAGAAAAACCTAGCCTCCTATGATCGCTGGTCTTTGACGTGATTGCGTGCAAAAATTGCATTCACATGACACTTGACAGATCGCTGTTTGTTTCATTCCAGGTTATGTTTTGGCGTGATTTTATGCAAAAAAGATTCTATTAGCCTTTTTAGGTACATCGGCATGTGATTATTGAGAGGGAAGTGAAGTGGATGACTCACATTTTGAGAAATGCTTGGAGTCTAGGATTGCGAGATGTCAGTTTTGACACTGATTTCCACCAAGCATTTCAGCATGGAATAGGTAGCCCGTGGCCCCAAGATGTGCTCTGGGCTTCTATTTCCTTAAAGAGAAATCCTTTCTTGTACCGATCGCGACTGTTTTTGGGTAGCTATAAGATTTGCCGTAGCTTCTTCGGCCGCTTGCTGAGATTCAGGAAGCGTGAGATCAAACATTTCTAAGTCTAGTTCAGACATGATCGGTTGTTTCCAAAAGAAGAATTTGCTATGATTGTTTTTATGTCAGATTGTCAATACGTCAAAGTGAGAGCCACTGAATTTGTCGTAAAGCGCTCACTTGATAAAGACGATTTTCAACACAATAATAATGATTGTAGCTTATATGCATTGCTAATATAATATGTATTGAATAATTAGCGGTAAAATAGCATACATACCTCGGCGAAAACGGTTATTACTGCGTCGGGCTATTGTTGGCTATTATTGTAATCTTTGCCCTCCGCAGTAATAACTCGTTTCTTGCCTCGGTATGTAATATAGGTAGGTTACCATTTGGTGGTGAAAAAGATTACTTTCCAAAGACAACTTAAAAACAACGCGACTTCTTCTCATTAAGAGCTATGTACAAATTCTCTCCATCGTCCTCCAGCTCTCGCCATCCCTTTCGTTTCGTTCCGCTCCAGACCTTTACTCCTGTTTCTGCTACCGTTTGATCCCATGTCTTACTTGACCTTCCCCTCGTTCTCTTTCCCAACGCCTTCACTTCCCAAACATTCTTCACTGGCCTTTCTTCGTTCATCCTTACCAGGTGACCAAACCATTTCAGCTGCTGTTTCTCTATCGACTTTGCTATAGACTCAACCGAGGACTCAACTTCTAACTGCTCTCTGATTTCTTCGTTTCTTACTCTATCCAATCTTGCAACTCCTTTTACTCTTCTCAAATACTCTATCTCCATGGCCTGGACTCTTCTCTTCAAACTGTCATTCATTACCCAGCTTTCGCATGCAGTAAATAAGGATGGGTTTGTGACCTGTTTTGTATATCGTCATCTTGGTCTTACTGCTTATATCTTTCTTGCCTATGAATGTCTTACTAAGTGCGTGATACAATCATGTTCGCTGCGCTATTGATTCTGTCATTGATGTCCATCTTTCTGTTGCTTTGTATGGTCACTTCCAAATACGTGTAACTGTCCACTTGCTTTAATTCATTGCCACACACTCCTAGATCGATCTTTACATACAAGTTCGTTTCTATACAAGCTTTCGATACTTTTTCTTAGATTGATGTCTATACGCCCCTTCTTCTCAAGCTGTCCCATATAAATTCTAAATATGTTCTGTAAGTTGGTTGCTACGTTGTCATAATCTGATTCTTCTTTATGTTTTTCGCAGCCTGTTGAAATTCTGTAACATAAAATATCTCTGGATGTAACTTCAACAAAAAACCTTTTTGTAGAACGTGCTGCCCGTTAAATCCAGAGATATTCTATCTTACAGAATTTTAACAGGCTGCGAAAAACATAAAGAAGAATCAGATCATATAAATTTTCTCGGAATTTTGTCAAACGCCTTCTTCAGATCAGAAAACGCCAAACATACTTCTCTGCTCTTTCCTGTTTTTTTTCGATCAGCTGCTTTATGGAAAATATATGATCCTGCGTGCTTCTTCCTTTCCTGAATCCACTCTGTGTTTTCTACATTTGTGGTTCAATTTCAGTCTTGAGTTTCTCTTCTAGCATTTTTTCCTACATTTTTGCCACCACATCTATAAGCGTTATCCCTCTGAAATTTCCGCATCAGTCTTTTGCGTCGCCCTTCTTGTGTATTGGTATGATGATTCCTATTTTCCAATCCTCTGGTACTTGCTTTTGTTTTCACGCCATATTGAATATCTTCAACAGTATTTTACGCCATGTTTTCCTAGATTCTTGATAATTTCCAGTGTAATCTGATAATGTCCCGCTGCTTTCCTTATTTTTATTTTCTTCATAACTTGCATCAACTCTTCTTCCTGGATATCTTCTTCTTGATCTTGGTCTATTGAACTGTCTTCTCTTTCTTCTGTCGTTCAATCTTTTGTTTTCGGACTCAGCATCTCTAGGAAGTACTTTCTTCATCTATTTATTATCTCAACTTCCGCCGTTGATATTCTGCCATCTTTGTCTTTGACTTGCTTCATTGTGTACTTCCTCTCTTTTCTCAAGCTCTTCAAAACCCTGTGGAAAAGTTTCTGGTTTGTCTTGCTGTCCTTCTCCATTTTGTTACCGAACTTCTCCCATGACCCATGACTCTCCTTTGGCGTGTTTGATCAGTTGTTTCACTTTCGTCATCTGCTCTTTTCACTTCTGGTGGTTTTCTTCTGTTCAACTTGTGAGGTATGTCTGCCATGTCTTCTTCTTGTTTTTCACCTGTTGTTGTTTTATTCCTTCGTTCCATCATCTTGTTTGTTTCTTATTTTTGTGAACCATTATTATTCCACACACCTTCTGTCTTGCGTCGAGCTGTCACAGGATTAAAAATTATAAATTTGCATTTTTTTTCAGGTGATGGGAAAACAAGAAATCCGTTGATCCGATTTGAAAAAATTTCCTCCAAAAATCACTTAATCTTTTTTCTTACTTTCATTCGCAGCATACCTGCACCTATAATGAATATTTCGTGAAGCTTATCACAGGTCGAAGTTTGCACTGAAGTTTTTTTGAGTTCGCGGAATGTGCAACTTTCATTTTAAAAAAATCACTACCAGAAAATCAAAATCGTGTCACATTTGAAAAATGAGCCCTTACAAAGCCCAATGCAATCTACTTACAATATTTGTTAGAATTTTTCGAAAGAAGTCGATCCGCCAGCAGGAGAAGGACGTCTGAGTTGAGTGAATATTCCAGCTTGCTTTCGATGCATGCACGGCTCCTCCGCCAATTGTGTAGATGTGCGTGTCTTATTCGCGCGTCGTGGTCTCCAGAAGCTTCGTAACAATTTCTAACTTGTCAACTTCAAATATTGTAATTTTTAGCGGCTTAATACCAAGCTCGGGTTCAGCCTTAGACCACCGCATGGTGCTCCACCATGGACCACCGTAAGTGAGAATCACCATAACAACAACTTATAACAAGGTCTATCAGCCAATAAAACTGCTGTGTTTGGTAACTCACGCCGTCCTAACTTTGTGCATCCAACTTGATATTGAGTTAGTTCCTAAATATGGTGATCAGCACTCCAGTTTTGTAACAAACTGAGTTTGAGTATTATTGGTCCGTTGACATGATCGAATCACTAGATAAAACCGTAACCTAGTCCTGGCAATGAACGCTCAAAAAGGGGGTCTAGAAGGAAATGCCGAGATCCCAATTTTTGGCTTCAGGGCTGTGTTTCGACTTATTAGGAGGTAAACATACTAAAAGTCCCTGGACCTAGGGGGTGAGGGGGGTACAGGGGGGCACGAAGAAGGTACCGGTCTTTTGTTTTTCGCCTCTATCTCGAAAACGGTTGGCCCTGGTCAAAAAGTGGTTGTGTAAAAATTGAAGCTTACAAAATTTCCTACAAGAATGATTAATTAATTTTTTCATATATGTTGAAGTTTTCGAGCAATACGCTCTTGAAAATCGCAAATTTTTGAAAAACTGTGTTTTAGAACACGTTTTTTTTGTAAATTTTGCCTCGTAACTTCTTTACCGCTCATTTGAGAAGAAAGTAGTTCCAAAGGAAGTGGTAGAACATTAAGTTTCCTTTAAAATGAGTATATTATTTAATAATTATCTTGATGTGATCAAAAGTTAGAGCAATTTGAAAACTTTGAGACATATGACACAAAATGGTGTATTGCACTTTCTCGCGTTATATTTTAATGAGTATTATAATACCGTCAGTGATAATACCGTTGTGGAAATGTTATAATGTGGTGTATTTAGACAGGGTCTAAGGTTCGTACAAGAGCCAGATGGTTGCCTGGCTTGCGTTCCCAACCCCACAGTTCAGGGGACAGCTCGTTTCCTAACCACTGCTAGACCTGGTGATAGGTTCTGAAGGAATGCTGATGCTGCTTATAAGCTGCCCCCTCAGTCGGTGGGAGAAAGGATTATTTGACAGATGACAGATAGGGTGATATTTTTAACTGTTCTGAACACAGTTTTTTATGAGCTTCCAAACGGCATTTTGACAGTCAAGTTCTGTGAAATATAGCTTCTGTCATTTTTTAATAGTGGCACTTCCGTTTGACAGATGACAAGCCAAAAACTAGTCAGCTCATTTAACAGCAAGACCCTGTCTGTATACCAAGTTTCAAGTTGACCAGACTACCGGCTCGGTAGCTATCGTATCAGAACGTTTTTCCTGCATCCTGCATCATCACGTAACTTTCCCTTGGACGAACCGGAAAAGTAATATGAAAAAATTAATAGATCATTATTGTAGGAAATTTTGTCAGCTTCAATTTTTACACGATCACTTTTTGACTAGGGCCAACCGTTTTCGAGATATAACCGAAAAACCGAAAACCGGTACCTTCTTCGTGCCCCCCTGCACCCCCCTCACCCCCTAGGTTTGGGGACTTTTGGTATGCTTACCTCCTAACAAGTCCAAACACAGCCCTGAAGTCAAAAATTGGGATCTCGGCATTCCCCTCTAGACCCCCTTCATTGACTGGACTATACGTGTAAAAAAAAATCGGAATCAACACGATTTTGTCTAGAATCGGGAGTTATTAAGAGTGGATTAGAGAGTGTACTAACATTACTTCACCCCTCGTAGGCCTTGATAAAAATCAAATGGCATTAGAGGTCGAGCGATACCTCATCCTGATGGTCTTTGACTGACATTTCATGTTTTTCGATAATGAAAGGGAAAGGAATTGTTGAAAAATAGAAGATTTAAATAGGGTACATCCAGGTTTACTTATTTACTTGATTACGGGTTCAGTATGTAAGCCCGACAGCCGTAATCCCGACGTCCCATAACACCGACAGGGTCGAAATCCCGACAAAGCCGAAATCCCGACAGACGGAATCCCGACAGCCCCGAAATACCGACCGACAGCTGAAATCCTGACAGACCCAAAATACCGACAGACTATTCATTTCATTTACTTCTTCATTATCATTATTATGAATTTTTTCGTGCCTGTCGTCACCGAGCACCTTCGATTTCCTTAAAAATCATTCTGTTTTTGGTATCGACGGAAGCGGAAAAAATACTCTAATTTTTGGTGTACGTCTGATATCTCCAAGTCCACCCAGCAGGATACTATACAGTCACAAGCATATGAAACAATTTTCCGCCCCATGTTTTTTCCGGAAAATCCAAGATAAACTGCTCAACAATGAAAGTGTTACAAAACAAAAATTCACCCAATTTTGAACCGCTGTAACTTTTGATTGGCAACAACGTTTCTGATTCTGTTTTAAGTACTGAAGTGCCCAATCTTTTGGCCATCTTACTTGTCAATATGGAATCCATAGAGCCTCTCATGAAATTTCTACAGGGTGATGAACAGAGCAGTGCAAAATTGATGAAAGTTCAACATACCCCCATTTTCGTATAAAATTTTTTTTCGGGAGCATCAACACCAAATTTATAAAGAATGATGTGTTCCCTCGAAACGGTTTTTGAATTTTTGAGATTCCAGTCGAAACAGCCAAAATGTAATTTTTTATTGTGAGTAGTGTATATTATTCCTGTAGCAACGCAAAAACATTAGAACTTTTCATATCAAGATGACGCCACTTGGTAGGCTTGTTCACTGAATAATTCTGAGGAATTTGACTTGCAACCCGTTTCTATTGTCTAGTGTAGGGGTGAAGAAAAGCCCAATTGGCAGCGTACTTTTTGGTACTACTCCTAAAATTCGGGTTTTTAGCATTGAAAAAAGGGTAATTTTTACTCTCTTTAGTCAACATGGGACTACTAGTATATTGGAAATATACTAATATTGGAAATATTTTTTTATCATGGCTAGCTTTCAGTTCCCTCTTCAACATATCAAAAGTCCTCAACTCTGGGACTGCTACAAATTAGTATACAGGGTGAAAGTTTATTATTTTTCCTTACTTCCTTTCTTTCTTGGAAAACTGATAACTGAAAAACCCGGTTTTAGGCTAGTTTGATAGGCCATAGTCTTCCAATAAACATATGAACATATCTTCATAGTCCCAAGTTGTTGTCGAATCAATCGGTAGTGGGGCCGGAGGTAACCGCCCTCCAGGTGTAGGTGTACCTGACAAGGTCCATGTGCACAGTTTTTTCATATATCCCAAGTTGTTGTCGACAGGGTAAAAAATCGGTGGTAGGGCTGGAGGTAACTATTTTTTATAAAGTGGTTTTATACGAGACTGTATCGCTCAGAGGTTGTGGTTTAACTTGCCAGTGTAAAAAGCTCTCGATTCCGTCAGATTTTTGGAGTGTCGGAATTTCAGAGCTGTCGGGCTATCGGGTCTCTCGATATTTTGGAGCTGTCGGGATCTCGTCTGCCTTGATTTCGAAGCTGTCGATATTTCGTTTGTCGGGATCTCGTCTGTCAGGATTTCGACTTTGTCGGGATATCGGACTGTCGAGGTTTCGGCCTTGTCGGGATTTCTACCCTGTCGACGTTATGGGGTGTCGGGATTCAGACTGTCGGAATTTCAGGGTATCGGGATTACGGTTGTCGGGCTCATGACCCAGGTTACCCTTTATTTATTGTTCAAAATGTCTTCCACTGACCTCCATACAATGATAAAGTCATTGTTTAAAATTGACACGGATATTACTTGATACTTCTGGTGTTACTGCACGGCAAATGTAACTGTAATTCTTCAACAAAGTTCTCCCGGCGACTCAGCGTTCGTGCCATGAATTTTGATATCCGAATTCCCCCCCCCCCTTCCCCCCCCTTCCAAAAAAAATCAAGTGGGGTCAGACGGGGCGATCTTGCGGGCCATTTCATTCATCAGGAAACTGTTGATCCAAATACTCTCTTACTCGCGTGAGATCGTACAGGAGAGCTCCATCTTGCTGGAACATCAACTCGTTCTATAAGATATCATCGTTACTTCCAAGAATTTGAGTTATGACAGGATCGATGTGATTCCGTAGCAAGTCTTTGGAGAACGGGTCAATGTTTCAGTAGAATGGAGCTCCCCCGCTCTAAAACAAGCGAGTAATAGGGTAATTATATCGAAGGTTTTCTGATGATTATTAAGGAGGGGTCTCATGGAATGGCTCGCAAGAACTCCCGATCCGACCCCACTTGTTTTTTGGGTCATTTGAGAATTGAAATATTTTACACAAAATTTGAGTCTCTGGAAGAACTTCATCGGAGAATTACTTAAGAATGCACGGTTCGGCAAAATGTGAAATAGCGAAAAAAATTGTCCACCAAATCGAACACCGTAGCTTGATTCTTTATTATTTTCCGATCCAGAAAAACCCAATTTCAAAATAATTCATCGGTGAATTTGTCCTGTGGACAGTTTATTTGATTTTTTTTTATTTTAGTGGGTTTTTCTCATGTTCATTCTTTGAGGCCCATGAGCAACTTGACGTTAAAATATAGTGGTTGGTGCCAAATTGTTCCTTGGACCATGATGAGCAAGAATCGCGATGGTGGACATCTGAGACTCACGACTGCGCAGCCGGAGGGGGGTGAGGGCAGAGAACGTGCTGGCGAACAGATAACATTTTTTTAACTCATGAACCGAAAGAGGTGGAATTATCAAATATGGCATACATGCTCACTATTTTACGCCAATGAAGGTGCAGCAAACCGTTTCGAAAATATCGAACCGTTTCAGAAAAATCTCGATAAACTTATTTTTCTTCTGAGAATGTGTTACCGGCCCGGCCGGAAGGAGGCGGAGTCAACGCTCGTCCCTTCGCGCCTATATAAGCCGACGTTCACCTGAATCGCCCCAGTCGTTCAGCAGTCCTGAGCCGACACACATCGCCGCATCGACCCCGCACCGCACGTCCGCAGACGGCCTTCGCCCTGATGCTTCCCATCGACAGTCACCTGTGTCAAGAAACCATTGGCCCTTTTCAGGGCCAAAGCACCGGCCCCCTCGGGGGCCACCGTCCCGAACCATCTGCCGAGCGGACAACGTCCGCTAGCGAGCCCTCAGGTCTCACCACCGCCATCGAGCAGGCGTTCCCGCCAGCGCCTGAAGGCTCCGCCCTTCAGCCTGGCTGCGCCCCGTTCGCCCTTGGTATCAAATGTTACCATTAAAATCCAAATTATTGACGAATTTGAAAGATAAAAAGGTACAACTTACCCAAGTTAGGTAAGTGCTCGGGTGAGTGGCTGCTTTGGCGAGAAAAATGGTCATTTTGGTGTCTCACGTGGTTCTGCACAAGACCAGTGTCACATGATGGCTCGTTATGAACCGGCAAAGGACGGCTTTTATCATCAAATGTATTCGTTTTTGAAGTCACCTACCAAAACTGTTGAATACGAGTTGAAAGGTTATTTGTTGGGAGTTATTTGAACCAAAGAGTGCTCATTTTCCACAAAGAAATCCATCAAAAACGAATTCCTGATAGACATAACAAAGCTCTTCGGGGAGACCAATGGCCAAGAATGACCGAAAAAGTCACGTAGGTAGGTGAATAATGGGGTCTTATTTCCTGAAATAGAAGACCAAGGGATTTTTTACCAATATGCATATATTTCCAACACCTCTAGCTGCCAGAAATATTATTGTGTAGTTTTTTTTGTATGTTTTCAACAGTGAAATTTTCAAAAAAAAAGTTCAATTGAGATCTCTCTGGAACGGTTCAGTATTTTCAAAAATGGTTTACTGCGTTATCAATGGCGTGAAATAGCGAGCTCGTAGGCGATATTTCATAATTCCAACTCTTTTGGTTCATGAGTTAACATTTTTTATCTCTTCTTCAGCACGTTTCCTGCCCCCTCCCCTCCTTCGGCTGCCCAGTCGCGGATCATAGATGTCCACCATCGTGATACTTATTTGTCATGGTCCAAGGAACAATTTGGCACCAATCACTATACATTAACTAAACGTTGCAGATGGGCCTCAAAAAATAAACATAAGGAAACCTACTGGGATAAATGAAATTTGGAATTAATTGCCCACAGGACAAATTCACCGATGAATTATTTTGAAATTGGGTTCTTCTGGATCGGAAAATAATAAAGAATCAAGCTACGGTGTTAGATTTGGTGGACAATTTTTTTCGCTATTTCACATTTTGCCGAACCGTGAATGCCGTGTGAAATATAACCAGAGATGTTTGGTAATATCCATAGGCCAATTTTGGACAACGACTTTTTCATTGTATGAAAGTCAGTGAAGGACATTTTAGACATTCAACAAAGTAAAATAAACCTGAATATACTGCATTTCTCTTAGCTCAAATGAAGAAACAATTGAACAGTCATGAAGAAACTGTTAAAAATGAGGTAGGTTATATCACTCGACCACTATTACCATTTCAATTTTTTGGAAGTGTAGTAACCTCCTGTCACGGCTTTTTCTGTTTCACCGCCCGTTTTCTTAAAGTTAGAGAGGGGACTTCTGATCGGGCCACTCTGTATATATCCATTTTGAGTAGTATAACTGATTATGTACTCACATTTTCGCTATCTTTTATCATTCAATGGGAAGTAACAGCTATTGGTATGAACATCATGCTCCTGTATACATTATGATAACAGTCGCAATTTACTTGCTACGAGACTGACTGAGATATGAGTGATGACTAACAGCGAAAGAGTCTGAAGGGGTGAATTATAATCCTTCATCCGAGAATGTACAGTTATTAATTTACGTACACTTGATCAAACACGCCGAGGCAAAAAGCATCATCTTCCGTCGTCGTATCACTCTGCAAACAGTGATTCCGAGAAGCTTTTAGACACCGATAATTAATAAAAATGGCGCGCGCGATCCCGTTACCCATCGGACCAAACAAAGGAACGGAATGTGTTCACTTGCAGACATCGATCGTGCATTAAAGTTGCTCCTCCGATGCTTATGCATATATTTACAAAATATAATATGTCGCCGTACTAATGAATATCATCGTCACGCAGGCTGTGCGACCGGACCATCATCATCAACATCGAAGCTCGGGTGTGTATAGGCCCAACCCTTCTTCTTAACCCCCGCGATCCAGCATCAGACTGGGCATCATTCAAAAGGGTGGGTGGCCGTACATAGGCAATTGTCCCGCTCATTAATCACAGCGATCCGCGGCACTCTTGGATGTCAAATGCAGTCCGGCTGAAGAGTCGCTGCTGCTTTGAGGGTTTCATCTAGCTAATTGCTGCCAAACGACGTTTTTAATTAATGGCCGCGTATTACGATATTTTGGGATGTTCCATCAAAACGCCCTTTTTATGGCTTGTTGAATTTTGGGCACACCACGACACACAGCACCAGCCGCCCAGACTAAGAGCAGATTTCAAAAGTATCCTTTCCGGATTATCCGTCCCTTTGAAGATGTTCAACTTGACGGTTTTGAATTTTATACACGCAACTTTGGCATCGGGCAACGTAATAATGGTTTTGGTCGGACCCAAAACTCCAAAGTGCGGTGCGAAGCTTATTTTGCTCTTGATGTGAACCTTATAAACTTTCACGTACAACGAGCCTTTAGCAGGTCCTGGTGTATGTCCTTTTAAAATATGCAGGAGTCTGCTTTAGCTTCAAGTTCTCCGCAAAGCCTGTAGCGACGCTCTGCGCCCACTTGAATATTACCGTTCACCATGTCACTCTGCTGCGTAAACTCAAGAGTAGTTTTGAGGGGGGTAAGTCGAAAGTAGGTGCTGTATGCCAAAGGGGCAAAAGTCGATACGGTGTCGTCGTGGCCGTGGTCTTCCATTGGCCAAATGAAAGTCCACGTGACTGGCAAATATCGCAGAAGCTCTCCATTTATGCCATATACTTACTCTCTCACATTACATCCGTGCACGTATAACCCGCACGCGGAAATTCTCATCCGTTGCCGTAACCTTTCTGGTCCGCACTCTCTTTATTATTGCCCATCCCTTGTATGCCAGGCAACCACCTGCGACGGTGCGGATGCGTTTTTTAATTAAGTTATGAGTTTTTGTGTAAATTGGGATAGGTCAAGCTCGGATGAGCTTTATTTAAGCTCGCTTTTTACCGGTTTTTGCGGCTTTCCTCACATCAAGTCCGCTCTGGATGCTTGCTTCGCGTTTGCCTTTCGTCAAGTAAACATCCCTGCTCTAATGTTGCTTTTTACTCGGGCGGGTAATAATACCTAATGAAATTATGCTTTCTACCTGCCTTATATGGCAAGGGGTTTGTGGAGGTAAATATGTATACCTAATAATAGACTAAGCTCTTCCTCCACCAGCCACTGAAGTTCCTGCAATGCCAATACTTGTTATGGCTTGTACTACAGCTATAAGTCAAGGTAAGACCCCTATGCCAAATTCCATTCAAAATCACCGTTTGAAGCATGAAAGGGATGAAAAATTGCCCTTTGAAATGAAGGAGAAAACCTGTCAATTCGTTAAACACACAGTAAATTCAGTATCTAATTCGATGTATCGTATACCTTGGATGTTGTTTAACAGGGTGTGGGAAGAAAGTTTCTACTAGGTGGATCTTTTTCTTCACCTGCGTCCGTAGAAATCATATCAGGATGTTTTGAGAATATGGAGAATAACTTACAATCATACCAGTAAGATGTTGTTTTGTTGCATAGTATAATTCTCAATTTCCTTTCTGTCTGATGAAGCTGACTCTTGGGTTCAGATATTTTATGCCGTCTTTGTGACAGCCAATCGATTTGGCAGAAAATACTATCTGTCATAGATCTTGATTGAAGAATATACTTAGTAATAACATTTTAGCCGAAAAAAAATAATAACGTAACGGCGTGACCGGACAATTCGTCCCGCGGACAATTCGTAGCGGACAATTCGTCGCGGACAATTCGTCCCGCGGACAATTCGTCTCGCGGACAATTCGTCCCGCGGACAATTCGTCTCACGGACAATTCGTCGCAAAATAATGTTTTGCACTTTAACAAGTCCCTTTGTCTTTCCTCGTTGCTTTTCGAACTTTAGTAAGTCCCCTTATTCCTTTTTGTAGTATTTGGAGCCCTACTGCGCACCCTGGTTTCTTCATGTCTTTGGAGCTCTGCTTAGTCCCCTTGCATCATTCCGAGAATTTTTGCTAGTACACCAAGCTTTGGGAGCACCCACTGACGGGAGCACCAGTAAGCCCCCTTATACTTTTATGAGATATTTGGTCCCTATCGAGCCCCTTATATCTTCTCTAGTGTAATTTTTGAGCTCTAATCAGTCCTCTTATGTTTTTCATTGCTTTCAGATTTCCATACGGCCCCTTTTGCAGTCTTGTGTTATCAAGAGCTTCACTGGGCCCCCTTATTCTATATTCAACGTAACTTGAAGCCCTGCTGAGCTCCCTCGAATTTTCCATGAATTCCGGAGCAGCAAGCAGCGTTATGCCGCCATGGCATGTTGAAGCCCTATCGGGCCCTATTGTGCCTTCAGGTGTAGTTGGAGCCCCGTTGAGCCTCCTTATGTTTTTTCATGACTTTCGGAGTAGGTACCAGTAAGCCCCATTTCGCGTTATTTTGTTATACAAAGCTCCATGGGGCCCTCTTGTCTCTTCAATACCGTTTAAAGTTCTGTTGGGCCCCCTTGCACTTTTCCTATAGGCTTTTGGAGCAGTAGTAAGTCCCTTGTGCCTTTATGTTATATTCGACCCCTTATCCCTTGTTTCTTATATAAATATAATTTGGAGCCCTAATGAACCCCCTTAGATCCCCTTGAGCCCCCTTGTGTCACCAATATCATTTGGAGCCCTACTGAGCCCCCTTGCATTTTTCCGTGACTTTCTGATTTTTATTGAGCCCTGCGTCATTTAGAGCCCTAAGGAGCCCCCTTGTGTGTTTTCGTGGCTTGTGCGTTCTTGCATTGCTGGAAGCCCTAGTGTAAGTCCCTTGTGCCTTCATGTGATATACGGTGCCCTATCGGATCCCCTTGTGTCCACAAGTGTATAGTTTGGCGCCTAGTGAGCCCTCCTGTTTTTGTCTGGCTATCAGAATTCCAGTAAGCCCCTTGTTGCCTTCTTGTGTTATTCGGAGCCCCATTGGGCCCCCTTGTTTCCTCAACGTCTGTTGAAGCCCTGCTGAGCCTCCTTACATCTTTCTGCGACTTTCGGAGCAGTAGCAAGCACCTTCTGCCTTCAGGTGATATTCGGAGCCCAATCGGGCCCCATTGCGCAAGCAGATAAGCTTGATTATAAAGAGCTTCATTGGGCCCCCTTGTCGTATTTCCGTGGCTTTTGGAGCTCTATCGGGTCCCCTTGTACCCTTATGTGTAGTTTGGAGCCCTAATCAGTCCATTTTTGTTTTTATTGGCTTTCAGTACTATGCAGTAAGTCCCCTTTTGCCTTTTCTCGTTATAAAGAGCCCCTTGTGTCACCAATATCAGATGAAGTTCTACGGAGCTCCCTTGCACTTTCCCGTGATTTCTGGATTTTCCATAGGCTCCTTCTGCCCTATGTGTCCATTGGAGCCCTAACGAGCCCCCTCATGTGTTTTCGTGGCTTTCAGAATTCCAGTAAGCCATCTTGTGCGCTTTTGCATTTCTGGAAGCCTTAGTGTAAGTCCCTTGTGCCTCCATGTGATATAAGGAGTCCTATCGGACCCTCTTGTGTCCGCAAGTGTAGTTTGGAGCCCTAGTGAGCCCCCTTGGGTCCATAAGTATAGCTTGGAGCCCTAGTAAGCCCCCTTGTGTCCATAAGTATAGCTTGGAGCCCTAGTGAGCCCCCTTGTATTTTTCCATGACCATCAGAATTCCAGTAGGCCCCTGTTGCCGTCTTATGTCATCCGGAGCGTCAGTGGGCCCCCTTGTTTCTTCACACGTCTTTTGAAGCCGTGCTGAGCCCCCTTACATCTTTTCGTGGCTTCCGGAGCAGCAGTAAGCACCTTGTGCCTTCATGTGATATTCAGAGCCCTATCGAGCCCCCTTGTGTCTTCAAGTGTAGTATAGAGCCCTAATGAGCCCCCTTGTGTTTTTTCGTAGCTTCCGGAATTCCAGTGAGCCCCTTTTGCCTTCTGTTGTTATATAAAGCTCTTTGGGCTCCCTTGTGCCTTTATGTGATATGCGGAGCCCTATCGGACCCCCTTGTGCCGGTTAGTGTAGTTTGGAGTCCTAGTGAGCCCCTTTGGTTTTTTAATGGCTTCCAGAAACCCAGTCACCCCCCTTTTGCCTTTTTTGATTATACAGAGCTCCATTGGGCCCCCTTGTTGTATTTCCATGGTTTTAGGAGCTCTATCGGGTCCCCTTTGTACCCTTATGTGTAGTTTGGAGCCCCAATCAGTCCACTTGTGTTGGCTTTTAGAGTATCATACAGTGAGCCCCCTTTTGCCTCTTCTTGTTGTGAAGAGCCCCTCGGGCCCCCTTGTGTAACCAATATTATATGAAGTTCTACGGAGCCCACTTGCATTTTCCCGTGATTTCCAGATTCTTGTTAAGCCCCTTGTGCCCTATGTGTCGTTGAGAGCCCTAATGAGCCCCATTATGTGTTTTCGTGACTTTCAGAGTTCCAGTAAGCCATCTTGTGCGCTTTTACATTGCTGGAAGCCCTAGTGTAAGTCCCTTGTGCCTTCATGTGATATACGGAGCTTTATCGGGCCCCCTTGTGCCCGCAAAAGTAGTTTGGAGCCCTAGTGAGCCCCCTTGTGTCCATACGTGTAGCTTGGAACCCTAGTGAGCCCCCTCGTTCCCATGAGTGTAGTTTGGAGCCCTAGTGAGCCCCCTTATGTTCTTCAATGCGACTATCAGAATTCCAGTGAGCCTCCTGTTGCCTTCTTGTGTCATCCGTAGCTGCCGTGGGCCCCCTTGTTTCTTCAACGTCTTTTGAGCCCTGCATGCTGAGCCCCCTTACATCTTTCCGTGGCTTTCGAAGCAGTAGTAAGCACCTTGTGCCTCTATGTGATATTCGGAGCCCTCTCGAAGCTCCATAAGGCCCCCTTATGTTTTCAATATTGTTTGAGGCCTTGCTGAGCCCCGTTGCATTTTTTCGTGGCGTTCGGATCTCTGTCGGAGTCCCTTGTGTTTGCTCATGATTTTTAGATCTTTTTATTGAGCCCCCTTGTGTCTTCATGTGTAATATAACCCCCTTACCTTCCGAAGCCTTCACTTGCGACGAATTGTCCGCGGGACGAATTGTCCGTGAGACGAATTGTCCGCGGGACGAACTGTCCGCGGGACGAACTGTCCGCGGGACGAATTGTCCGCTACGAATTGTCCGCGGGACGAATTGTCCTAGCACCACGTAACGGTACCCCCCTTGCCCTTAATATTGCTTGGCATCTTCTTGGTATGGTGATGCTGGTCAATGCAATTATTGTCTGACTAATCAACCAGCGGTTCAGCGGCCATTCCATGGCCACTATGTCAGTCAGCTCTTGCAAATTCTTCGACTGTGAAACATGTTTGCGAATGTGCTTTCCCAAGGTATCTCAGACGTATTTACATGGGATTCAAATCGGGGCTTTGTGCGGACCATAATGTTATTGTGGTGCTTTCCTCATGAAAAATAATCCACAATGTCTTTTGGCGAACAGTAAAACAAGTCTCAAAATTTGTTTAGGCATCTGTCGGCATTCACAGTTTCATTAGAAAACACTAGACCAAATAATAAAGTTCTTTTTCTTGTTTGGATGCCTTCTCAAACTGTCACAGATACTCCTTCCCGCACACGGCTTCTGCTCTATCACGCAATTTTAAAAGTGGCGTTCACCGCTTGGTACTCACCTCCCGCCAAAATCTTACCCTGACGTCAGATCCTCGCAACATGAATCTGGGATCTTACGAAACAGAGAGTACATGACGGAAATAACATACTGCTATCAGTCAATTTCACAGACTACAAACACCTTTCAAACTTGGGCGTCAATTTCATATACAGTTTTCCACATTATCTCAGAATTTTTGTACTTCAATCAAGAACAGCTAAAACAGACTCCTGTACTTTGTACGTGAATCGAGTTTCAAACAAAATTATATCAAGTGACGAGTGCCCAAGCTACTGTATGAAAAGTAAAGAAACACTCTCCCATATTATTCACGAATGTCCTATCTACTCCGAATTCAGGGACAACCGGCAACTGAGCCTCTCTCAGGATATTCACCAGCTGATTTTTCGAACCGATTTACTTCTGTGGAAATATTTATATAACTTCATGGGGAATGTTTTTCGGATCAGGGCAATAATTAACGAAATATGAGTATTTTAATTTTTATTCCAACTCTATTGCTGAATTTGTTCTGTATAAAATTGTGTCTTATTTACTATTTGTCGTCAATATGTATTTAGTTCAATTTTCTTTTTCTGGTAACCACCACAATTTGGATTTTCTTTTTGTGTGTAATCTTGTTATTGGACGTCAAGTCCATCAAAACAATAAATCTATTTATTTATTCATTATTTATTTATTTATTTATTTATTTCCGTTGCAAATTAAAATCTGGCTCACCTTAGCTGTGCTCGCACCTTATATGTATAGAATGATTTTTTGAAAAGGACCCACCTTCGATTATTTTGCTGCGAATTTTTTCTCTATAAAAGCCTAAACAGGTCGATTTTCTCCTCAAGGGGGTGAAGTACAGCTACTGAATTTTTAATCTTTCCGCTAAGACAGGGTGACAACCCTTCCAAAAATTTCAAATGGGAATATGTGTACAGCTGCAGATCATTTTGAAGGTCTTTCAATTCTCTCCAGTCTCCACAACAGTTTGAGAAAATGAAAATTTATTAACCCATTTCGATGTCGCGAATTTACCAAAATCGCATTCTCTTACAGCTGTATTACACTACGAATTTCTTGAACAATTTTTTGTGCAATTTCCTGGACAATCTGCCAAAATAGTGTCAAAAAACAATGAACTTGATTGTTCAACTGACAGATTGTACAAGAAGTTGTACAAAAATTGTGTGGTGTAATACAGCTATTACTCCCTTTTTCGTTGACATTTTATCCGAAGAATCAGTTGATCTATTATATTAATGTCCCAGAAAAACACGAACGCCAAATTCAAGTTATCATTTGAATAAAATCATCTTCTCAATCATGGGATAGCTGCCATTTCAGGTATATTTCAATCATGATCTAAAGGTGTTTTGAGAGGCATAAATGGCGGGTACATTTTTTAGATGATATACTTTTGGAATCGGATACGAAAGAAAAACATGATTGCTGACTCATCACTTGAAGTATTCAAAAAACTGAATGAATATCTCCTGAAAATTTAATCATTCAAGTCTTCTTTTTGCAAAAGAGATCAATTATTTGGGTTTCATCGATAGTTCATACGGTATTTCGGCGGTTATTTCGCACGAATTTGGAAATGGCGTTACACGACTGACTGCATTTGTATCAAGAAGTATCTTACCGGCAGGAAAAAAAAACCTAAGATTCAAAAGGAAGATGCAGCAATAATTTCTAGCGTAGCCAAATTCGGTTCTTTTTTCTACGGCAGATTTTTCAGGCCCTTAACCGACCACAAACCCTTAGTTATAATTTTTCGAAGCAGAAATACACCAATTTATGCAGCAAATCGTTTGCAAAGATCGACTATTATTGTTCGTGATATCATGAATAATACATGTGGGTACTGTTATTTGATTTGAATCAGTTACTTTCACCGTGGGTTCCACAAAACAGATCATACGAGATTAGTTGATTTGCGATTTTTGTTTGTCAATTTGTAGCTCTTCCCAGGCAACATTGCGAACCACTCCAATCTTATCTATCTGAAAGAATGTTCTGGGTTAGACAGGGAGAGCAGCACTCAGAACTGAAACGCATAGAAGCCGGAGTACCGCAAGGCAGCGTACTTGGCCCCATTTTATATCTTTTATACACCTATGACATTCCTCAATTCGTTGGAACATCTTTGGCAACCTTTGCAGACGACACTGCAACTCTGTCGATGGGGGACAGTGAGGTCAAAGCTGCGAGAGGACTACAAGAAGCCGTTGACAACATCTATCAATGGACCAGTGACTGGGGCATACAACTAAATCAGAGCAAGTCAGTGCACATAAACTCCACTAATAGGAAAAATAGAACGGCGAACTCTCATCTATGTGAATGGTTCAACTATCCCCTACTCAAACACAGCCAAATATCTAGGCATGACACTCGATACCAAGCTCCGATGGAAGGAACAAGTCAAAAAGAAATGTATAAAACTCAGACTGAAATATAGAAAAATGTATTGGATGTTAGGCCGCAAATCCAAACTTGCAATACATAATACATTGCTCTTATACAAGCAGGTTCTAAAACCCATATGGACGTATGGCATACAACTCTGGGGATGCACCAGACCATCGAACATCAACAGCATACAAATATTTCAAAACAAGGTACTAAGAGACATAGTCAACGCTCCCTGGTACGTTAGAAACAAGAACCTCCATCGCGACTTGAATAATGGAAACTGTGGAAGCAGAAAGATGCTTCTATGTGTTGTTTTGTTTTTCCCAATTTTTAATCATAACTAGTGAATATTCATGGACTGTAGACTGCCTCTCAGACACAGCCTGACAACAACGGTCAATGCATAATGACATGATGACCTGCCTAGTGCGCAAGTGCAGAACAGGTTTATTGCTTCATTATTCTCCCAGTTTGAACTCTCAAATTCACAGCAAAATTTCTGAAAAAAGTAGAAACTTCTGAGACGAGATATTTTATATCGTCTGTAGTGATCTCGGTACTTTGATTTCAACAAATAAAAGAAAAATAGTATGAGAACCCATTGCAATCATTTTTGTTTCAAGTAGATATAATTTTGAATAGCATTTTATCATCCCGTTTACCCTTATTTATGTTATTATATGTTGTCAATAAACTCTATAAGAAATCACACATTCAGGAGAAAATGAAAACGATCAACGGAAAGAAATATATCTGATTTTTTTTTCTTTTTCTTTTTCAAGAGTCTAATCAAGACTCTTGATCTTGACAGCTCTACTCTTGTCTTGTCTAGAAATTTCAAGACAAGAGTTTCTAGAGGTCTTGTCTAAGTCTTGACGCCTTTTCAAGACAAGAGTCTAGAAAGTCTAACTCTAGACGGCAACACTAAAATTGAGCACAAAGCAAGAAAAAAAACAGTCAATGAACAAAATCAGTGGCTATGTTGGCCAAGTGAGTCAGATAGTGCAAGCGGTACACACCTAAAAACACATCGATACTGCATTTTGGAGATTTTGATTTTGAACGAGATTTTGTATGGGCATACTTTATACCAAGACAAGCGATTTGACCCGCAGCACTCGATATTTTGTCCCTTAGGGGGCCAATGAGGGCCCTCCAAATTTTCAAGATGCAAGAACTTTCACATCACGATCATTGAGTATCGTCATGTATGTCATAAATGGAGCTTACGGGTCTATTGAAAATGTTTCCATCAATTGTCGTCGTCTCCGATTCATTCTTCACACTTGAAAAAAAAATTCTTTGGCAGAGGTCAAAAAAACTGTTTTTATTTTTTATTCTATGCAAGGAGACGATGAACTCATATGTTCTGTTTCGTTCCCAACTAAATCGCATTCCTTAAACCTAATTATGAAGAAATTTTTCTTGTAATGGTATTTTTCAAAGAAGTGCCGACCTCTTCAGTACCTCTTTTCCAAGAGCATTTCTTTTCATGTCCCCACTGCATATCACTCGTAATTTTTGCAGGAATGGAGACCTCGAACTATTTTCCTGGTAGTTGCGAAGCAACATGACTCTAAAACGTCCAAAGGAGCCCAAAAAAAAATTTTTTCTGCTGGGCCGTCCAACTTACGATATTTTGATTTTATAGTAGGAGAGACGCGGACCAGTATTCAATCCAGGCTGCAGGCGCAGGCGATTTGGTTTCAACCGCAAATATTCTTCCATGCCGTGTTTCATTGCAGTACAACAAAGCGCAGAGTCGTTAGGTGTAAGTAGGTATATTTTCCGGTAGAACTTATTCACCTAGACTACATCTTATTTATTTGCGCGTTTCCCCTACTACAAAATCAACATGCCAAAAATTTGACGGCCCAGCAGAAAGAAAAAGTTTTAGGGCTCTCTTGTGTGTTTTGAAGCCATGTTGCATGGAAATTACTAAGAAAAGAGTTCAAGTTTCTCAAATCTGCGAAAACTGACAGTCTTATCCACTAGGAACATTGAAAAAAATGCTGTTGAAAAAAGTGTACTGAAGAGGTCACCTCTTCTTGGGAAAATTATATTGCGAAAAAATTGTTTTCATATTTGGGCTTACGGAACGTGATTTAGTTGGGAACGCAACAAAACATATGAATTCATCGTTTCCTTGCACAGCAGAAAAAATAAAAACAGTTTTTTTGACCTCTGCGAAAGAATTATTTTTTCAAATGTGAAGAATGAATCGGACACGACGACATTTGATGAAAACATTCTCAATAGACCCGTGAGCTTCACTAATGACATACATGACGATACTCAATGATCATTTTGTGAAAGTTCTTGCATCTTGAAAATTTGGAGGGCCCCCATTGGCCCCCTAAGGGACAAAATATCGAGTGCTGCGGGTCAAATCGCTTGTCTCGGTATAAAGTACGCCCATGCAAAATTTCGTTACTGCACTCCAAAATGCGATATGTTTTTGCGTACCGCTCCCACTAAGAACTAAATGACACGAATGAAACACTTTCAGAAAGCGAAATTAACTGCACGTCGATCAAAACTGCATTTTTTTGGCCAAAGCGGTTGATGCAAAATTTAAAAAAAAAGTCATTTAGCAATGAATAAGTGCAAGACGTTAGCTAGACCCTATTTTTGGTGGCCTGGGAACGATGCCGACATTGGAAATTTGTTCAGAAAATGTGATGTAGTAAGTGGAGAATCCGATGAACAGTTCTAGCTCCTTGGCCGTTTAGCTCTACACCTTGGGCCGCCTTCACATGGCTTCTTGTAAACCTTCCAATGGTAAAATGTATTTTTACCGGGTGTTTATAAATGTCTGTGATCGCATCGCCTTTGGAATCCGCTCTCGATCACTACAATTGCACCTGTTACTACGTTTTTCGGCCTGACCCAAGCCTGCCGCGATCGCAGTTTCTTATAAACACCCCGTATATCACAGATTCATTATACAGGGTGTCCCAGAGATGGCGCATAAACTCTCCACTACGTTGTAGCGGACCTTCCAGGGAACTCCAGAAAAATAGTAAAAAAATTCTTCCTTGACCACTCTTCGAGATATAAGAGTTTGCATTTGAAAACTCAACTTCTTTATTTCTGTGATTTTTCCAAAACCGCAATATTTATCTCATAGGGACTAAGTCCTTCTATCATTTTCTGATGGAATAATTATCAACCACTTTTGATTACCGGCTACAGCCAATTTTCAATTTTGCAAATTTTCAATCAAATTACCCAGAAAATGGATCTGGCATCATCGGTGAAAAACAAATGTGTATGAGTAGGTATACCTACAATCTGACATTGAATAAATAAAAAATCGTCAATTTCTGACAATCAGATCAGTCAGTGTCATTAGAGTGTCATTTTGCATCATTCCTGCCTTGTTTCTACTTTTCCGCGAATAATGTATGCGGCTAGCGAATACAGTGATAAGTTACTGATTTTGGGAGAACGTCGCAGCAATCACTTGCAGGCGGAACGCATTATTAACCCCCAGCAATACCCTCAAAGAAAGCATCCCGATCATATGTGATGATGAGAACATAAGAAAGAGTCAGAAGGACCGAACAGGTAGCATCTGCATTATTACAAGCAGATCGCGGCCGCCCTCGTCATGTAAGGGTTACCTGATGCTGAAGAGGACGTTTTCGAACTGCTTCAGAATCAACCAGATCGAAAGGCTCACAAAGTTTCACTGGGACTGCATGCAGTTACTTTTTCCTCGAATACGGGTAGTCCCAAACTTCTATCGTCAAAGGAGCCTGACGAATGTTAATTATCACACATGATTTGCAAGGATTCTTCTTTGGATTGTTAGTTCAGAACAAGTGAAATAAGTGAAAAGGGTGTAGCGTTGTTTAAAGTGAATTTCCTTCTGAGACAGCCTCAGTAACTCCTAAATAAAAATGAGAGAAACGCAGTTTCACAAGTTTATTTTCTGAATGCACGAAAGTTGTTGAAATTACGAAGAGGTGCGATCGGTAGCTAACAGCCAGTAGCTGTGCCAGTAGGCACCAGTATCGGTACCTACAAGGAAATGTCTAAATTGGCCGGATTGGCCCTGACAATGACCGTTTCTATGATGACCATGTTTATATTGGAACAATAATTATATTCTTACCTAGCGGTACCTATGTAGGTGAACACGTGCAGTCGTGCACGTTTGCCAAATCGACCGTTTAGTTTTTTGGCGATAACTTAATAAATAAAAGCCAAAGAATTTTTCAACTATTTTTTCCCGACTCTATGATGGATTTCCAGCAACGTACTGAAGAGTTTATGCGCCATTTCTGGGACACCCTGTAGTAAGTGGCTGAACGTGTTTCCAATTCTTTCAACTGAAGCAAGCTCGGTTATTATAAAATAAAGATGTATCTTTCCTCAATTCGGTCTGCCTGATTGTCTGGTCACGAATATTGATCCAAGTTTCATGTCTTCTAAATATAAACAAAATTTGAAAAGTAATGGTATTCGACAAGTGTTTTCACCACCTTACCATCCGCAGAGCAATGGTACCGCGATATTTCACAAAATCACCCTGTGTACTCATGTGTTGTATTCAAGAATATCCCAAGTGCCTTTCCGTGAATTCCAGGATTGGCCGCCAGTTTATTCGCGGGGACTCGCGGGGAAAAATTACATCGGATTCGCGTATAAGTTGGCAGTTTATCGAAGAACTTTACCTCCGTCAATTATTATGCAGAATTGCGGATATGTCCTATTTGCGCGATGCATGGATGTAGGAATGGCTGGATGGAGCATTACGTCAAAAATGCGGTTCCCAAACCGGAAATGTCAGAAAAGGCCTCCAAAGTGAACTTGATTTAGTCGGGTAACAGTGGCGCACAATTATTTTTTTCAAGGGTTTGGCATTTTAGCTGTCACAAAACGTAAATCGCCAATGCCATCACGTACATTGAGAAAATTTGAAGATAATAAAGAAAAATGCGGCCGAGGTAGTGACTAAATCGCGTTGTTGTTCAGTTGGGTCTTACGAAAATGCAGGTCAGCCAATATTATAGCAGATCAGCGAGAGACCTTATACAGTTATCCGGCCAGGCAAGGCTGCAAGAATTTTGTGCCCTGCCGCCGCCAGTAGCAACGCTCTGGGAACTTGGTGCTTATAAATGTGACCTTTTATTCATACACCAAGGAGGTGAAAATCCGAAATTGAACCCCTCTGATTGAAAAATCACCCTGGACTAGTTTAGCAATGTCGTTGAGAAGCAGCCATTGAAAGGACTTGGAGTGGAGCAACTTGTGATTGTGGCCTGAAGCTGCTCGTAAAAAATTAAAGGAGTCTGCTTATATGGGCTAACCTACAAGAACTGATCTATTTGACCTGCAAAAGTGACTGGCCTCCACTTCAAACTCCTCAAAACTCCAAATCAAAATTTTCCAATTTTGAGCTTGTTTCAGTACTGAATAAAATTGTGTTTACTCGTACAAGTGTAGTGTAAGGTTTGATTGGATATCTGGATGAAACAGGCAATTTATTTCAAATATCAAGTACATAGGCGCTTATACTACTATAGTTAGTAAAAGACAAATAATTATAACTGCTATCTACGAACATGTTTTTAATATCAATCATAATGAAGAAATCACTTCTGACTTCTGGAACAGTAGACAGTGGTATCGACACCAAAGTGAGCAACAATTTCACAGGAATTTCTTGACCTTAAGAATCATGATTACCTACAATAAAGTGTGAGAATCTCAGTCTGAGCTTAATGCAAAAGGTTAATACTTGCAAGATATAACTACTGAGTATTGAGTACTTGGTATATTGATAACCGAGGACTCAATCACTGATATCTCAACTTTAACATACATAATTGTAGTACCAGTGACAACAAAAAAACAGACCACTGTCATTCATTATTTCACGGTTTTTGCAACAATTTGGACTCCAAATGCTCCTTAATTAGGATATGTCCATATCTTGGCTGTTAGTTGCAACCGACATGTCCAAATTGGAGGTCGTTTGGGGCAAATTGTTGAAAAAAACCGGTTGAGTACTGAATGACTGTGTCCTCCTTTTTTGTCCACACTGGTACCAATTCAAAAGGAACTTCAAGTGCTAACATTCAAACTGGTGAACTGAGTGGAAAACATTTTGAAAGAACTTGGCCAAAGTTTTTCAAAGTTAGGCAGGTTATAGCATTGTTGTACCTAAGGTACTTATTTTCACAACTGTTTTTGCAACAAATTCCAACACAGTTACTAGGAAAGGTAAAGCGTTTGTAAAAGCATAAGCTTTTGTTGCATTATAAAACTTCCAACAGGACAAGATGTTTCGGCAGCATGGCAGCTTCGATGACAGCACAAGTGAGCCAAGTCTTTCTCCATTTGAGAACGGCAGTAGATAGCAGCCAAAACGCAGTATCCTAACTAGTTTTTTTCGAGAGTTTTTGCCATTCCACATTGCACTTGGTGAAGTCTTGTATCAGTCAGCAAATTTTCTTTCAGGCAAGTATCATTAGCTTGGAAATATGTCCGAAAACGAAGCCGAAGAACGGAATTCTTCATCTAAAACCAATCCATTCAACGTATATCCCCGAGCATCTTCATCTTCATCTCCATCATTCAAACGAGCATTCAAACTTCTAATTTTATTTGAAGTGTTGACTTGGGAGTTGCCGAGTTTTCACTATTTTCTGCAAGAAATCAGAACCTCATTAAAAAATAATCATGTAGCCCCCGTTTGCACCAATAATTTGATCATGAAATAGTAAATCGAGCTTTTTTTGCTGAATTTTAGCGTAGTACCTGATGAAAAATGCAGTTTTACAAAAAAAAAAAATGGGAAAATGTTCATTTCTCAACAGCTTAGATGCATCGCTTGTGGTCAGTCAACTGGCAGACCAAAGAAAATCCTCAATTAGCTATTTCATGAATAAATTTTTTTGCTGCAACCGGGGGTAGGTTTAATAAAGATTGCAATTTGTTGGGCGATTTAGCCCTTTTTTCTAAGATGCCTGATGGATGTAACGCCACTGAAGGTGATGTCAAATCGAATAAGTGAGGTTATGTAGGTGGTGGAATGATGCATTTTTCGGGAGAAAAAATGAATTAACATGAATATTACGGCCAGCAATTCATCAAACTTGACTTACCGATGAAGCGCAATGCCCTCTGAACTTGAGGTTGTGGTCCGCAACAGCCCGCACAATTTACAGGACACCATCGTGGACAACTCTGCAAAATGAATCGGATTACAAACGAACTGTACTGGAACTGGTAGAAAAAAACATTATTCTCGTTGCTGTTATGATAGATCAGACATTACTTACTCAGAATTACAAATTTTGATGCACTCAATTCCACTTATTTGGACTGACGCGATTTCTGTGACAGCCAGTTACGGTTTCGAACAGCGTGTTGATTATATTTCAAAAATCAAGTTCACCTTGGAGGCCTCGCTTCCGCTTTAAGCCCCGCCCCTCAGCTCAAAATCGGGTACCAAAAATTCAATTGTTTTTGGCTTTATGCTCTATCCAGCCATTCCTACATCCATGGCGCGATGTGATCTCCAGCGAGTTCCGTAACATTATCAGCATCCATCCAGCGATGTTACGTGCAGAAAAGTCTGGCGTGCGATGTATCTAATTTTTCACAAGTTTTTGAGTTTTCATTTGAACACTAATTAAATAGTACATAACCCGCGATGCAGTTTTGCTGTCCCAAATCATCGCTGTAGAGGTCAAAATCCAATACCGGAAAATACCTGTTGACTCCTGAGGTGGAATTGGTCGAGGTGTTCATGCACACGCAGTATAGTCTCTCGGAACCATAGCATATAACGTTATAATAAGCTGATCGGAACTACAGATTAGCTGTGAGCTAATTAGCACCTCATTATCCAAATGACAGAGTGGGTATGTCCTGATTTGTCATTGATACGGAGACAGTCGTTGTGTCCCAGAGGCATCAATCGCAATAATAAATCGCGTTTTTCCTCGCCCCATAAATTTTAGAGCTGTCCCTTGTTTTTCCATCATCATCGCAATATGGAAACAAAAAATGAATTATTATTCTGTAGGTATCTGGTATACGTTTTAGTAATACCTATTCAAATTTTTATTACCTACATCAAAATGAGTGTCATTATTCCATATTATCTCTGACGGAACGTACCTATATGATAATATTAAATTCATGTGTAGACGCCAGCTTTCATTATACAGGGTGATTTTAAATTATAGTTTAAAGGTATGATGAATACTTTTTCACATGCATTTTTATTACTACGGTTACTACTTATAGTCCGGTGGTTAAGCGCCAAAAAAAGCTCGAACTATGCATTTTGAGCTTAAGCAATGCGCTTTTGGGGTTCGATTGGGGATCCCCATACCTCAATTTCAAGAGTTGGAGACATCGGTGCACTCGATGCGGAGGGGGTCTGGGGGGCCCTTGAAAGTTGAAGGTGCGAGGCTTCCCACCAAATCACCATACCACCACGAAATTCCTACTTGGATGTCATTAAACGACTCTAACCTACACATTGACAACATTTGTTACCATGTCCCAACAGTTCTTCACACTGAAAAAAATTAATTCTTATGACAGATCGGAAAAAACTGTTTTTCTCAATTCTTCATCCCCACAACGAATAAACTGCCAAGTTTGGTGTCATTTTAGAATAAACGGCATCCTCTGGTTTCATTCACCAAGTCAAAATGTTTGTGAGACCACCGTGCAAAGAATGGCACGCCAAGAAGTGAGCATTTTTGAGCACCTCATTTAACAGTAGTTTCTTGACTGATACCAATCGATATGATTGATAATTTTGACATGGATGAATACCTTGAACTCTTTTGTAACGGTAATACATGTGAATAAAACTCGACACGAGCGTGGAGGCCTGGGAAAAAAAATTTTCTCCAGCGGTCGAATTTATTTCACGCCTACTGAGCGTTAGTTTGTTGGACTCAGGCAGGCAGCGTTTGAATAGGTTCGGAGACAAAATTTTCATATCTGTCTATGCAGCTGAGTAGCATAATTCTGGAAACTGATTTGAGAATCATCAAAGATTATTTTGACAGTCAGTAGGTACCCCCATGGGGATTAACTGCAGGGATCATGGCTGACGACGGAGGGCATTCAACTTTTAAAGTGTTATTTTCTATTTTCCTCTACCAACCTTCAAGGTTGTTATCATTTTGTACGTGTAAGTTTTCTTATGTTTGGAGAAGAAATAATTTTATAAAAACAACCGTGAAAATGACTGTCATAGTGGCAGAAAATAAGATCTTGGACGTTGAATTTCCTCCGCCCTCGCCTCCGCCGTTAGCCATCACCTCTGCAGTTAACCACCATGTGGGTACTGACCGGCAAAACAATCATTGATGATTCATAAATCGATTTCCAGAATTAAACTGCTCAACTTTTCAGAAAGATATAGAAATTTTGCTTCCAAAGCTATCCAAACGCTGCCTGCCTGAGCCCAACAAACTAACGCTCAGTAGGCGTGAAATAAATTCGACCGCTGGAGAAAATTATTTCTTTTCCAAGCCTCCACGCTCGTGTCGAGTTTCATTCACATGCATTACCGTTACAAAAGAGTTCAAGTTATTGATCCATGACAAAATTATCAATCATATCGATTGGTATCAGCCAAGAAACTACTGTTAAATGAGGTGCTCAAAAATGCTCACTTCTTGGCGTGTCATTCTTTGCGTGGTGGTCTCACAAACATTTTGACTCGGTGAATGAAATCAGAGGATGCCGTTTACTCCAAAATGACACTACACCTAGCAGTTTATTCGTTATGGGGATGAAAAATTGAGAAAAACTGTTTTTTCCGATCTGTCATAAGAACTAATTTTTTTCAGTGTGAAGAACTGTTGGGACATGGTAACAAATGTTGTCAATGTGTAGGTTAGAGTCGTTTGATGACATCCAAGTAGAAATTACGTGGTGGTATGGTGATTTGGTGGGAAGCCCCACACCTTCAACTTTCAAGGGGCCCCCAGACCCCCTCCGCATCGAGTGCACCAATGTCTCCAACTCTTGAAATTAAGGTTGAGGGACCCCCAATCAAACCCCAGAAGCGCATTGCTTAAGCTCAAAATGCATAGTTAGGACGCTTAACCACCGGACTATTATCAGTAACACATCTTTAAGCTTACCAACAATACAATAATGGCGTTTCTTCAAACTTTGAGGCACCATAACTTCCGAACTACTTTCCAGAGAAAGTTCAGTTTCTGTGTCGCATTGATGCAAATAATTTTCTTGACACGGGGTTGAAATCTCTCGGTTTAATTAAAGAATCACTCTGTATAACGTGAATAAAAATGTATGCGGTGTCATTTGAATATGTTATGCAGATGCACGGACCACCAAAGAAAAATGCAGAATTGAGTTGTATAAAATTAATGGAGAATAAATTGAAAAATAAAAATGCTAATAGACTAAAAGAACGCAGGTAATTAAAGTTAATTGGAGACAAATAAAAGGCGAGGGCGGCAAAATGAGATGTAGGGGTGGACGTGAGAGTAGAAATTGAAAATTTAACGAACTGTGGTCACTTATGCATCACTCAATTTAGAAAAAAGCTATTACTTAGGTACGTCGGCGTATACTATGCGCTTTTGGTTTGCAAGACCTTGCCAAAGTCGGCGCGACTTTAATTACTCAGAATTAACCCAAACCGTGCCTGCATGTACTCGCGCACTTTACTTAATTTGCTTAATTACTAATTCAATGTGGGCATGCAAATAACATTGAAATGATAGAAAATTCCTTCCCGTATCCTCTCCCTGCATCATTCCACACCCGGGTTCATACCCCAAACACGCTGTATAAACAAATTTAAATTTAATTTGAATAAAACATCTGAGGAACACGAAATTCGTTAACTTGCTCACCAATTCCACAGCGGCTGGAATTCTTCTCTTGGATTCGCACACATCAGCCGCACGCGGGGGATGGTAATTCCAAAAACAGCCCTTATCTCCTTCGCCGGCGGCGCTTTCCTCCTTGCCATGCTCGAGGGAACGCCACCTGCAAGTTGAACAGAAACGGCTATATAAGGGTTTATATTGCACCACGCGCGCCGAAAGCCTCCCTCCGGTAATATCTCAGAGGCAAATTCTATGCTTATAATTAAAACTTTGCACGCGAATTCCGAAAGCCGCGATGTATACCCACCTACCTATACTTGATGAAAATTGAATCCTTAAATAATGCATGCAGTTATGATGGGAGGGTCGGCGCAGAGCCATATAGCAGGGTGTGCATAAGAACTCTCGACGAAGCGCGCTTCGTTCAAGCATATCACGAAGATAAAAGCGATGGCGAACGTATATAAAATAATGAAGGATTTCATATCGGTCGGTAAATACAATTATTTATTAGCAAACATCGAATTTTGTTGTGTAAACACTAAACAGTAATTATTGAATACTTCATTAATGTGTAATACGCTTTTTGATGTACCTTTTTATATTTCAGCAGTTCGCTGTACATAACACACAGAAGGCAAGGGGCAAGGGTTTTGTTTAAATTGGATGGATTGGGTGAAGTTAGGTTTTTGATTTTTCCAATTTAATAAACAAGGGCGTATGCCAATCACATCTGTTTGTATCTCACTCACGAATTAAAAATGTAATATGGTTCTGAAATTACCAATAAGGTGAGGTTAAAATTAATGAACACTCGAACTTTTTGTATACTTCATTCGTGGAAACAAAAACCAGGAATTTATTAAATTGAAATGTATACTTGCAGTCCTTACTTTTTTTTCGTTTCTTTTAAACTGGTTGTCAGAAGTTGAGCATAGATCGAAATTTGCTTCAGTTCCAAAGTGGGAAAACCACTGACAAGAATTATCCGATCTGGGAAAAGTAGATACCGCCTGGATAGAGCTTTCCTTCGGCTGTAAGCAGCTGTGTCGACTTGTGCCGTCATTGACCTAGTGCATGTTTTACAGAATTCCAAAGGAATGGATGTCGATTGGTCAAGTTTTTGGAGTATTAAAATACTTTTGGAAATAATCTAATTTTTTAATTTTCGATTACACAAAGGTGGTATAAAATTTCAGTTCGGTACCAAACAGAGGATCAAATTTTTCAAGTGGGATAAAATGAAAACTCAGTTGCTTCAAGGAGAGATTATATGGGAATACAAAGCACATACCGGGTGATCATTTGAAAACTATCCATACCTGCAATAACTCCCGATTCTTAGTCAATACTTCTTCGAGCAAAAACAGGTCGATTTTTATATCGAGGGGGACACTTAAAACATACATTGGCAAATTTCAATCTTCAGCCCCCTCCCTCCACCTATCCCAAAAATAAAATTTCAAATGACACTTCTTACCTTGCGATACATCAAATTGAAGAACATGAAATTCTCTTTTTGAAAAATATATTTTGGAAAATTTCAACTCTACCCCCTTTCTCCCTAAAAATTCTCTGAGTGTCCCTTTCAATATTCCGGACCCCTCAATTCTCTTCAGTTTAGTCAGCATCATCCTGAATAGCTTCAAAGAAGAGAATTTTTGGTGGAAAAAGTGCCACCCAAATTGACCCCATTGCTCTCCCCCACCTCAACTTTGAAATTTAACAAAATACCACCTACTTTGTGATACATCAAATTGAATGAAATTAAATTGTCTTTCTAAAAACGATTTTTTTTTGAATTTTCAGCCCCTTCCCCATTCAACTGGACATTTGGAGTATTTTAGTAAGAAAACGGGGTTTCAAAAATTTCGAGAAAATTGTGTTCAGGGAGAGAATTCAATTCTCTTTAACTTGATGTATCACAAAGTAGGTATTGTCATTTCAGATTTTTTAAGTGAGGAGGGGGGAGTAAAGGGGTAAATTTGGGTGACACTTTTTCCATAGAAAATTTTCTCTTTTGATGCTGTGCAAGATGACGTTGACTGCATTGAAGAGAATTAAGAGGTCAAGAATATATGAAGTTGGACACTCAGAGAATATAGGGGGAAGAGGGGTGGAGTGGCGCTATACCGTCCGTTTTTTTTTCTAGGCCCCAGCTTATAGCGCCTTTATTATGGGTTTTACACCTAACATATTATATATTTTTGAAATCAGAAGAACACAGTCTTTCGATTGATGGTATGTCAAATTATTTTTGACAGATGTAATTTTTTGACAATTGACGGAATAGTACTTGTGACACACCATTTTAAAGCCCGTAAAATTCTTAGAAGAACTGTATTTTTATTTCTAGAATAGGATGTCTTTTACAGCTTCTGGAGGTCTTTGAATAGAAAAAATTGTTAAAATTCAGAAATACCTACTCAATAATTAATAGGTATTTTTATTATCAACTGATGATAATATTCTGATTTTGAATCGTCCAAATTAGCGGGAGATTCTATAAACACCTTATCTTTCAGATAGGCTCATAAAAAAAATCGAGGGGGCATACCTGGCCACCTCGGATACTATAGCGTTGGGCTGGCAGTTCCAATTCACCGGTCGTTGAATCTCTCATTCAAGGAACAAGCAGACGGTCATTTCGAGTAACTTCTTCTGAACATTTTTCGTTTTATTTCGATTATTTATTGATTATTATCATTAGTTATTATTAAAAATACCTGTTTTGCTTACTTACGTGCTTATTGAGTATTTCTGAATTTCAACAATTCTTTCCTATTTAAAGACCTCTAGAAGCTGTAAAAGATATCCCATTCCAAAAATGAAAACGCAGTTTTCCTAAGAATTCAATGGGCTCTAAAATGATATATCACAAGTACTATTTTGTCAATTGTCAAAAAATGACATCTGTCAAAAATAATTTGACATACCATCAATCGAAAGATTTTGTTCTTCTGATTTCAAAAATATATAATATGTTGGGTGTGGAACTTATAATGAAGGCGCTACGCGCTGGGGCCTAGAAAAAAAAACGGACGGTATAAAGGGATAGCTCCAAGTGATTATTTGGATACCAGAACCCAGGTGGGAAAGCCTTTGTTTTGGTTTGTAGCACACGCATCTTACCTGAAATGTCAGATTTTTTCTTTGTAATAAAAAATAAGCGACAAGTTTAGTGCGTGCTACACCGAGTTTATTTCTGTATATTCTACCTACAAAGAGTCTTATATAACTATATTTTGTACTTCCATTCTGTTTCTTTCTTGAAGTAATCGGATTTGCATTTTGTTTTATTTTCAAATAAACTGCTCAACAATGAAAGTGTTACAAAGCAAAAATTCACCCAATTTTGAACCGCTATAACTTTTGATTGGCACATCTGTTTCTGACTTTGTTTCAAGAACTGAATAGCCCAATCTTTGGGCCATCTTCCTTGTCAATATGAAATGCATAGAGCTCTTCATAAGTTTTTCACAAGGTGATGAACAGAGCAGTGCAAAATTGATGAAAGTTCAACATACCCCCGTTTTCGCCGAAAAATTTTTTTTGGAGTATCAACACCAAATTCATGAAGAATGATGTGTTCCCTCGAAACGGTTTTTGAATTTTCGAGATTTCAGTCGAAACAGCCAAAATGTGATTTTTTATTGTGAATACTGCACCGGGTGATCATTTAAAAACTATCCACCTGCAATAACTCCCGATTCCTAGTGAATATTCCTTTTAGCAAAAACAGGTCGATTTTTATATCAAAGGGGACATCTAAAACATAAATTGGGAAATTTCTATCTTAAGCCCCCCGCCCCCACTCACCCCAACTTCGAAATTTCAAACGACATGACCTACCTTGCGATACATTAAATTGAAGAGAATCAAATTTTCTTTCTGAAAAAAATATTCACAAAATTTTTAACCCCACCTCCCTTCGCCCTAAAAATTCTCTGACTGTTCTCTTTTTAATTCTGGACCTCTCAATTGTTTTTAATTCAGTCAGTGTCATCATAGAAAACATCGAAAAAAAAAATCGGTGGAAAAAGTGCTACCCAAATTGACCCTGTTGCTCTCCCCCCCCCCCTCAGCTTCAAAATTTAACGAAACAACACCTACTTTGTGATACATCAAATTGAAGGGAATTGAATTCTCTTTCCAAAAACAATTTTTTTGAAATTTTCAACCCCTCTCCAAATAAATTAGACATTTGGGGTGTTTTGTGAGGAAAATGGGGGTTTTGAAAAATTTGAAAAAATTTTGTTCATGGAGAGAATTTAATTTCCTTCAATTTGATGTATCACAAAGTAGATATTGCCGTTTTAGACTTTTGAGATAAGGTGGGGGGAGCGAAAGGGTGAAATTTGGGTGGCATTTTTTCCACAGAAAATTATCCCTTCCGATGCTATGCAATATGACGTTGACTGCATTGAAAAGAATTGAGAGGTCAAGAATATTAAATTGGACACTCAAAGAATTTTAGGAAGGGGGGTGGGGTTAAAAATTCTATAAATATTTTTTCGGAAAAAGATAGACAGATAAACAAACAGATAGACAGATCTTAATGACAGAATCCCATTTTTGGGACCAACATTTCAAGAAATGATGCCAAACATGCCTATGTTTTGAAATTTGAGGTGAAGGCTAAAAATTTCAAAATGGTGGAAATTGGGTTGATCCAATTCTAATGACGTAGTCCCATGTTGACTAAAGAGAGTAAGAATCAACCTTTTTTCAATGCTAAAAACCCAAATTTTAGGAGTAGTACCAAAAAGTACGCTGCCAATTGGGCTTTTCTCCACCCCTACACTAGACAATAGGAACGTGTTGCATATCAAATTGCTCAGAATTGTTCAGTGAACAAGCCTACCAAGTGGCGTCATCTTGATATGAAAAGTTCTAATGTTTTTGCGTTGCTACAGGAATAATTCACAGTATTCACAATAAAAAATCATATTTTGGCTGTTTCGACTGGAATCCCGAAAATTCAAAAACCGTTTCGAGGGAACACATCATTCTTCATAAATTTGGTGTTGATACTCCCGAAAAAATTTTTTAACGAAAACGGGGGTATGTTGAACTTTCATCAATTTTGCACTGCTCTGTTCATCACCCTGTAGAAGTTTTATAAGGGGCTCTATGGATTTCATATTGACAAGAAAGATGGCCAAAAAATTGGGCTCTTCAGTACTTGAAACAAAATTGAAATCTTTCGTGCCAATCAAAAGTTACAGCGGTTCAAAATTGGGTGAATTTTTGCTTTGTAACACTTTCATTGTTGAGCAGTTTATATGACCCCCCCTGTTTGGTATCGAAAAAAAAAATTGATACCACGTTTGTAGAATCGGACATCAGAGCTTTGTGAAATTTTTTGATCGCTCCAATAGCATTGAAGACGGCCCTCATCAGGGCAACTTGTGCCATTTTTTTTAAATTCAATTCTAGACATATCTAATGATATCTGTATACATAGAGCATCATCGTATTATTCGTATTGCTCTTTCAGTGCATTTCTGCAGAAAAAAAACCAAAGTCGATAGGACCTTGTGTTCAAGAGGAGTTTAATAAGAGGGCGAACTGTCAGGTGGATCGACAGACAGACCGACGAATAAAAGGACATCTAAATGTCACCAAAAGAAGTTTTCCAAGAAAATGCGACAACAAAGTGGTACACCTTGAGCCTTGAGTATATGATGTCATCGGAGATACTTGAAAATTGAATCTGATTTTTTTAATGTTTGTGATATTAAAATTAGCCCTTTTGACACTCCTTCCTCCGGTATCCCGTACATCATGCACAAAGTAAATGATGATACAAGTCAGTATAGCGCCTTGTAGCCGAAAGAAGCTCCATCAGGCGCTATTCGTTTTTTCCCAAAGATATTCTCAATTGAAATCAAAACAAACTTTGTTTATGCATGCTCTACTTTTGACAAGCAGTACATACTGTGGAGTATATTCTCGTTTGAAGTTATTATTCCTAAACAGGAATAGTAGGGTGGGGGTGTTCCTCTTCCAGGAACTAGAACTGTGAGTATCGAGGTGAGTATTCCTCTTATCTCATAAACTTCATAGAAAATCACTACAACCTTTACAAGACAAACATTCCTTTCCACCTTAAGAGGTTCTACATGCAACATGTAACTCGAAACTTCACTCGACACAGTCATGGAAGTGTACTTCAAGGGGCTCACTTACAGTATCGATGCGGGAATGACGTGTACTGTTTGTAGAGTAGTCGGAACACCAGAGGGACCTGTGGGCGGAGCCTAATTGCGCGAACTTAGTTTATCTAGTGGTGCACTTAGATTTGCAGTGCGATTCTAGGTTCGCTTGTGACCTGGTAATAGTCCACCACTCCAGCTGACGGTATTGCTTCCTCTATTTCAACACACGGACTTGTTTGAAAAAAACAATTCTGTTTACAGGTCCCTGTACAGTGTGCCGTCAACTCTAACATGAATCGCAGAGAAACGTTAACACCTTCTGTTTGACTGTCCAATATACGGAGAGTTCAGACACGAGCTGGAGGGTTTGGTGAAAGATGTAGATCTTGTGATGACAAGCAGAGACCTAAGAACAATCAGGGTTGTGTATCGTTTTTCGTTTCGTTGTCTCCAATTGAGAGCCTTTATAACAAGCGAGTGCGGTAGTCGGCAGGTCTGCACAATTGCATTGTTTAATTATATCCAGTTAACCAATGCTGTGTATAATTTTGGCAACCACTTCTGCGCACCAAATAGAGCTGGGAGTGTGCTATAGCTAAGAGCTAGGATTAGTTCCCAATTCAACCGCAAGATGGCCGGTAAATCGACTCGGTTTCGTGCGGACTCTGTTCATCCGCACGTCGTAGCTTGACTTTTCTCGCTGTTTGACGTATACATCAAAACAAAAGGTGAACATTCAGAAAAATCTTCATTTTAATGACCTATTCAATGCTATTGTGGAAAAACCGACGCACACATACTGGTAGGTAAGTCGAGACTTGATAACACCTGACTTTTATTAGCAAGTCGATCTCTTTCATTCCAGGTCCCTGCGATATGCGGCGAAAATTGGAGGTTATGTTGTGGTAGATACTTGAATTAGGAGATTTTCTACTCTTCTTTCAAAAACCCACGTTCCAAAGAAGTCCAGCCTAGGCCAACTTTAGTGCATGGAGACTGAATTAATGCATTTGGCATATAATCAACAGCCCCATCAACATTGCAAAATGAAACTGTACCAGCCGTGCTAGCCGTCCGGCCACAAACCAGATGAGGTTAAAATGAAGTTACATGAAAAACTGTTGAAATATAGTGCTATTCCCAGCCTAAATTTGAGACTGAAAGATCTGGGTTGCCTAGCGGCCCATTCCAATAGCCGCCAAGACGTTAAGCTTCTGAAGAAATAGTTCGGGTTTTAATTATTCATATTTTCATGTTTCGTAGCAGCATATCTGATTTCTGTTCGGGCATTGCGATGTGGTTCAAATTTCAAAGTGGATAATGATGTTAATGTTAAATTTTTTATTGTGGAGCAGTTTACATCGAATATAAAATACATGTTCTATGTATAAAAGTATAAAAAGATTAATGTAAAATGGTGTATATGGTTACATTTTTAAAATGTACATTATTGTTGTCAAATAATAATACCTATGGTTATTTCCACTAATTTTTTGTGAATAATATTTCATACATGAATAAAAATATACTGTCTTTCGTAACATTCATGCTTGATTTCCGTCTACTTTTGAGCACTGTTTCGCTCACGACTCTGGTGACCTTTACATTTGGGCACACATTCCGCTAGGGTTGCGCACTTCACATAGGTAGTATGGGTTTCTCCACCCCATTTTTACTCCCCTGACTAATTTTAGGAATCGATCTAAATTTTGGATTTTACGGTTCATTTAGAAAACAAGGTTCTCATTGCCAAATTTTGATTAGAGGCTTCGTTTTCGAGATATTTGGGTTTGAAACTTTTAAAAACACCCCGAAATCTCCACTTTCTAAGACCCCTTTTTTTCCTGAAAACTTCCCGTTTCTCTGAAAAAAAAAGGTGGTTTACTGACTTAAAAAACCTAGAAAATCTGTCAGCTGGGAAATCATGAGCTTTTTAGATTTTAATTTTTAGACTTGAAAGTTTCATTTTCAAGATGTTTTTTCAAGTTTCAAATCCAAATATCTCGAAAACGAAGCCTCCAATCAAAATTTTGCAAGAGCATCTTTTTATCTATACTACTATTATACTGAACGTAGAATCCAAAAACTAGAACGATTCCCAAAAATATCCAGGGTAGTAAAAAATAGGAGAATAAGAATAATATTTTTCAAGTAATAAATTTTAAAACTCTGTCAAAGAGTTTAAAATTGGTTTTAAAGCACTCAAGAATCAAGTTAACTGATGTTTGTGTCAAAAAGGCAAGGAACAAAGTTCTTTTTGGTTTCTGGAACTATTCTATCACTCAATTGCAAGGATATTTGGAGGTTATCCAGATACTACCGCGGCTCTGATGCATATGAAATAATGGAAAACTGTATCGATTCCAGCATAGTGGTGTTGAAGAGTTAAATTGGTAAAATAATGCTTTGCGGAATCAATCCGTACGGGCTATTCCTCAACAGAAATTCACCATTCAGGTCTCTTTCGAGATTTACAAGGTGTACTTTGGTTTGAGATCAGACATTTCTAAAATCCAAAAATGATTTGTTCTCAAAATTTGAATCTTAAATTTTTTTCCTTCAATTTGAATTTTTTTCAAAATTTGAATTTTTTCAAGAACTGAATTTCTTCAAAATTTGAATTTTTTTCAAAATTTGATTTTTTTTTAAATTTGAATTTTTCCAAAATTGAAATTTTTTTAAGAATTTCTTCTCAACTTTTTTTTTTCAAAATTTGAATTTCTCGAAATACATATAAACTTTCTCTAAATTTGATTTTTTTTCAAAATTTGAATTTCTCCAAAATTTGATTTTTTTCAATTGAATTTTTTCAAAATTTAAATTTTATTTAAAATTTGAATTTCTTCAAAATTTGAATTTTTTCAAAATGTAGTGTTTTTATTTAATATAATATGTGATACATTTTGTAAAAGGATTAAAATTAAGTTAAAAAAAAAAAGGAGATTAAACAATGTAAAAAATATCTTCCAACTTTGTAGAGGAAAAAGAGCGTAAAGATCCTAAAATGCTAGCTGCATTTCCTCGTTGTATTGCTAGAGCAATTTTTTGTTTTAGAAACCGTCCTAAAAATTGGAATTTCTCCAAAATTTGATTTTTTTCAAGAATTGAATTTTTTCAAAATTAAATTTTTTTTCAAAGTTTGAATTTCTTCAAAATTTGAATTTTTTCAAAATTGAAATTTTTTCAAAATTGAAATTTTTTCAAAATTGAAATTTTTTCAAAATTGAAATTTTTTCTTGATAACAAGTTTTTCAATATTATTTTTTTTTTTTTCAAAATTTGAATTTTTCGAAATATAAATTTTCTCTTAATTTGATTCTTTCCTGAATTAGAATTTTTTCAAAATTTGAATTTTTTCGGATTTTGGAAATGTCTACGGGCTCAAACCAAAGTGCATCTTTGAAGGTTTCGAAAGAGATCGGTTTCGAAGGTACATTTTTGTCAAGGAATAAGCTTGTACAGATTGATTCCGCAAAGCCTTATTAACAGTGCGTATGGCGAGAACTCGTGTGTCTCTTGTCAAGGTTTAGTGTAGAGTCGAATGATTATTTTCTGATATGTGTGACGATAATTACGGTGGTTCGTAGGAGTTCCCTAACCAAAATAAAGCGGAGGTGCCATGTCTACATTTTAAAGGAGGACCATGACCACTCACACCAAATTTTATGTCTTTATCATACAATGAAAAATTTATCAAATTTGGTCACTAATCCCCGGACTATACTTAATTAACACTGTTATTTGCGAATTGAAGCGAGTTACGTGTTTCTTTTTGCGAGAAATACGATTTTGACGGTTCAAACGACGGTCTAGTCATGTCCTGCGCCTGCGGTAGGACCAACAGCTGTGAGCTAGCAGTATGGCTCTAATGCGACAACGGGACACAATTTTTGGACTTGTTGCAGCAAACATGATATATTTTTACAGCGCCGAAAAAATGCTCAACTGGGATTTTCGGGGAATTTAATTACATGGTGGTGTGAATTCTGAATCGGTAACAGTGCTTCAAAATTTCATGAATTTATTTTTTCAACTCCAAAACCTATCTTTATAGCACTGTCTGCATAGGCACAACATAGATTCTATCGCAATAAATCAAAAAATGTTATCTATCTACAAATCTACAATCTCTGCTGCGATAACGGCCTCATGTTTCTGATCAAATAGGAATCAATTTGCTCAACAAATGATATTTTGTTGAGCAAATCTTGGAGTTATCTTGTAACGACAAAGACGGAGAAGTTGGACATGGTGGAATAATAACCATATGAAAACTCGTTTCTACTTTGCTGGTATCTCAGCTGGCACACTTCTTGTTGATGGCGAAAAATTCAACACCTTTGACACAACATCTTCCCGCGAGTAGGTTTGTTTTGGCGTCCGGTCTTTGGCGGTATCTGATGTACCTTCTCTTGTGGAATTTCCTGAAAATGTGAAAAAAGTTATAAAAATTTTATTATAATTGTAATTTTGAATTATTATAAATCTCAACTTATGGTGCTATTATGTCAAAAAGATACATCGATGTAAGCGCTACATCGCTGTACAATGACAAAAGTAGGTAATAATGTTTTGCATTGTCACATGTGTCATCTCATCTTACAGCGACACCGATACAGCGCTTACATCGATGTATCTTTTTTACAGAATAGCACCATAAGTATT
The DNA here is from genome assembly GCA_949128115.1 of Anaspis maculata. Lineage (NCBI taxonomy): Eukaryota > Metazoa > Arthropoda > Insecta > Coleoptera > Scraptiidae > Anaspis > Anaspis maculata. The sequence continues at coordinate 124,547,570 of OX421961.1, forward strand.
ATACTGGTCACAATTTGGGAGGACATCCGAAAAATTATTCGCCTCCAAACAGCCGTCAAGTTCTTGAAAGTTATCGAATTCTGAAGCGGCTTCCACCAACTTCAAGATAAATCTTTCTACCTCCACCATCTGCAAGTAGGTACTTGTTGGCTTGTGACAGGCTTGTGACAGCGATATGCTTAATACATGGTGGTAAAGGATACCTTACAACTTTGTACTTTTTTGAAATGGTGCAGGACTTTTTGTTGCCACCCTATAATTTTCAGTTTTGCTGTATGCAATAGTCAATACTATGAGGAGCTATTTTTTCTAGTTTGATGCTCTAGGTTGCTTAGTTACAAGTATGTTTTTTTTTCCATATTTATTCCTATGTTTAAATAGTGTTATAAATAAGCGAGTACCCGTACCTACCCAAAGTAATTACCATGGATTATGTTGTTGTTGTTGTTGGCTCAGTTGTTGGCCCTCGACTTCTAGATGGACTGGTGTAGACGGCATATCAAAGTGTTTGGGTATATGGCATTCCGGTTCAATCTAACGTGGGTCGGATTGACGAAGGCGCTTCTGTCAAAATGATTCTTGCAGATACTCATTTCGGACAATTGGACGGGCTGATACTCTAAAAAGTTGAAATAATGATTAGGCGAGGATCCCCATGCAATTTCAAGAGATTGTCAACTATTTGAACTTTCTTTCAGCCGCTGCTTGGACTCAGCCGAGCCAGCTAGTCTTTATTGTGACATCAGGAAAAATATATTATGGAGCACCTCAAAGTTGAGGTGGGGTCTCTGTGACTTTGTGGAGCTTCATATTAACAAAAATCATTAGATAGGTACTTAACATTATTCTATAAAAAGGTATGAACATGAAAACTTACCGCGCAATTTTTAGTTCCCTGCTGCGTCTATCCATTTCTACAGCCTGTTGGGATCATTCTTTGGAAATTTATAAAATTTCCTGTCACTTTTTGGACACCAAAATGATTGCATTTCGTGTATGACATTTTGCAATCAGAGAGGCACAACCGAAATCAGACCGAAAAGTCGGAAACACTTTAAATCACTCTACCATCAACATATTTGCACGCATGTCGTAGCTTTCGTTGTTGTTTACGTCCTCACACTAATTAAATCGACATTGTTAATCGCAGCGCCATCTACCGGAAGAATCTTGAACTATTTCGTTGAAGTACAATCGGCCTATTCAGTTGGCTAACTGGATATAATTAAACAATGACAATTGGTATAGTCCACTTTTGCACTGAGGAATACGCGGCAGTTACAGGCTGTGCAGTAGTACCCTTCCTACTCCTTTTCGTATTTTGAGAAAGAAAATTAGGCAATTTAGCACCAAATGCGGTTTCAATAGAGTGCATACATACGGTTTTCAGCAGGAACCAAAAGAAGAGTCACTGTCGACGCTGAGTTACCATGGGTCATATGTCTAAGATTCCCCACAGTACAGATTCCTTTGAAAGAACTTGGTGGGTAATCAGTAACGACAGAAAGTGAGCTTTCTCCAGGAAGGGTATCAGTTTTTCATTGGGCGTGGCTCGGGATCGGGCTTCCTGTGGCTCTTTCTAAGGCCTTAACCTGAATCCTAGAATGCGCGAATGTAGTTGGGTAAGTTTGAGGTAGGGATCGTCTTGACTCGAGACATTTTCGGTCAAGCTTACCCCGGATCCTATAGACACCAAAACCGCGCCCTTGCTTCGGGATGCCTTCGTGGCCTTATCCAGCGGGAAAATTGTGGTGCGAGTTTGCAGGACGTCCGGGGATCCACCTTTACGCACCTTCGCCAAAATGGTCTCTTTTAAATTTGAAAGGACCCACAAAAAAAAACCCGAACCAACGCGCAACAGCCAACACTCCTATCCACGTGATCGAATTTTGGGTGCTCTATTCAAATCTCAACAACCCCGACCATGCCAAAGTCCCTAGAATTCTGGTTCAATTTTTCTGGGCAAAAGTAGCCCGTTACAATACCTATTCAGTTTCATATGGCAAAGCATTTATGAGTTTTTCTGTCTGGAAAAGTTGGAAGCTTGAAACTGCCATGAATTACTTCTTGATTATGCAGCATTCATCTAGAGACGATCACCCTGGACATATCAACTTGAGTTATAAAAATTCAGTGAGCACTATAACTGACACTGCCAAATCTTTAGGGTTCATTAGGTCGGTGAACGATGGCACTCCTGGAATGCGTCGCCCTGGTAAGCCGTGGTTTGATAGGGATTGTAGATTACAGAGGTCTAGATTGAGATGGCATCTCAAGCTCTGCAAACGGAGTGGATTCTCTGACCAACTAATCTATGCAGAATATTTTGCGGTAAAAAGAGAGTACAGGGCTTTCATCAGAGGCAAAAGGATTGAATTCTAAAATGAAGTCATCAATAAATTATGCTATGCAAAGAATCAGACAGCGTTTTGGATAACTTTAAGGGCTTTCATTTGAAGTGCCTTCCACAGAACTGGCACCTGTACATGTGCAGAGTGTTCAACCAAATCTTCACTGACGAGAATCTACCATCAAAATGGCATGAAAAAACTCTCACGATGCCCTGTGTGATGCTCTTCATAAAAAAGGCCCTGTGAGCGACCCCAGTAATTATCGCGGAATCGCTCCGGTCAATTCTCAACTGAAACTGTTCACCCAAGTCTTACTCACCCGATTAACTAAGTAGTGTAACAATAACTACTTTATACCAGAATGCCAATCAGGCTTTCGCAGTGGTAGGGGATGCCTCGACTACGTTTTTTCTTTCAGCTCGGTTGTCCAATTGCACCTTAGACTAAAGGGACGCAGGGTGTTTGCTGCCTTGCATAGACTTCAGGCGGGCCTTCGATTCCATTAATAACTTTCTACTTTGGCAGATGCTACACTCCTGCGGCGTGAGCGGAAAAATCATTCGGATCCTGAGGGAGCTTTATAGCTCCGCTTATCTTCGGATTAGGGTTGATGGTGCATTCTCTGAGAGGTTCGATGTCACTACAGGCGTGCTGCGGGGTGAAACACTTAGTTCTTTTTTATTCAGCTCATTTGTTGCTGATATTGAGACTGTTTCCGCGCCAGAGGAGCCCATGGCTTGTCTATCGATTCTCATAACGATATTCTGCTGTTACTATTATGCGGATGACGTGGTTATCCTGGTGGAGTCTGAGGTTGATCTGGGCCGTGAGCTTGCTGTTCTGGAGGAATACTCCCAGATTAATCAGATTATCGTCAACACTGATAAGTCGAAGATCATGTGTTTCCGCAGGAGCGGGCACAGGATCCCTCGCGACTCCGTCTTCCGGATTCAGGGACATGTTGTCGAAGTTGTCAACAGGTTCCGGTATCTGGGCGTTGTTTTCATTCTTTCTTCAAACGACCAATGAGACTGTGACAAGAGCAAGACAGACGATCGGGTCTGTATTGTCCACAATGGCAAGTTCAAGGATAAATTCTTGGGAATCAATAATCACGCTTTACAACATTATGGTTCTGAATCCCACGTCACACTGCATTGCTTTCTAGGGTCCTAGATATATGGAAGTGTGCATCAGGTGTTTTTTTTTTAAACGTCTGCTCCTGTCACCTCGGACGACCCCAGATTGTTCTGCTCACCTTGAGACGGGAACGGTGAAGCTCGCTCTGATGGTGTTCTGATCTGTTTTATCATGGCTGGCTAGACTTCTTGCTATGGAGGAGGGCAGGCTTCCGAAATTGTGCTTCAAAAGGCTGCTTGCGCTTCGTGGTGAGCCGAGATACAATTAGGTCCTCCAGGTCTGCGAGCTGCTTGAATTTGTTGGTTTTTAGGTCTTTCTGGATGATTTATAACCTTATTTTCTCAGATCTCGGAGTCTGCAGCTGATCGAGGACTTTCGGGAAAAGCTTTTCCTAGACAACTTCGACTTACTAACATCTTCATCCTATTACTTATCTTTTTCCAGTTTCAATGTTTCACGTGATCCCAGTAGATAACTTACTCCTGAGATGCCCTATTCATATGATGAGACTTTTGGCTCGAATGAAGTTGTCAAGCGGAATCGTTTTACGTTTTTCATTTGGAGGTTCGATTCATCTCATTTCCTCCAATGAGATTTGCTCCGTTTGTAACCTTAACGAAAGCTAATCACTGGAATATCTACTTTTCAGATGTCCTTTGTACGAGGGAATTCGCCGTTCACTGTCTGTGAGGCTGACTGATCGCGAGAGTTTGGTTTCCTCCGTTGACTCAATTAACCTGAATTCGTTAAAAATTGCTGTCCAATTCCGTATCAAGCGTTCTCAGATCGCGTGCCTTTGCCAGAAACGAATAAATGTGAATTTCGGTTGTATTGACTCCAGCCTGCAGTTCATGTTTTATTTTAAATAAAATAATAATAAATGATATTTATTGAACTGTTATGTTCAAAGGGCTATCGACCGAGGTCCTTCTGCCCTTAAACTACAATCTTTTTTTTTTTCAAGATATTGCCTAAAAAAAGTGATTTACAACAACATCATATTTAATGTGTAGAGCTGATATTTTTGTGGATTTTTTTAATTGTTTGATGGAAGTTGCTCTTCTTTCATGTCTTCGAGGATTTCCCTGATGGTCAAGACTGGCAGCTTCCTTTTGGGGGGAGATGGAACCCTTTCCCTACACATTGCATCCAACCATTCCATGTGTTCCCCATTGGCGAATTTTGTAGCTAGCATGTTTATTCGTTCCGCAATTGGCTGGATTTTAGTTGTGTTGTACAGTTCTTCGTTGGGAGGGTTATGCAGTGGATTGTTCTTGTTCCTCATTTTTGTGATGGCTCTCAGAGTGGATCGTTCGGCTATTTGTATTATTTTAATAGTGGTGTTATGCACATTAATCATTAACAAGGGTGCGTACTCGATAATAGGCCTGCAGATGGTTTTGTAGATGTGGGCAGCAGTTTTGATGTTTATGCCTTTGGACTTGTATGTGAGGCTTCTGAAGTGTTTCGCCCTGGCTATGCATTTCCTCTTAGACATGTTGGCATGTTGCTTGAAGTTCAACTTTAGGTCTATGGTAACTCCTAAGTACTTCACGTTGGGTCTTGGATTGCATATAGTGTTGTCAATTATGATGGAAGGAGAGGAATTCTTGATTCGGTGATTGAAGATGATGAATTGGGTTTTGTTGGGGTTCGGTTCGAGCCTCCATTTGTTGAACCATGTGAGGGTGTTGTCCATGAGTTTTTGTAGTGATGTAATTGTTTCTCTTAAAGTGGAATTATGGCTCACAAGAGCAGTGTCGTCCGCATACTGTAGGATGTGCAGGTCCTTGTTGAATGCATTACTCTTCATTATGTCATGGCAGTAGTAGTTGTAGAGGTCTGGAGATAGTGGAGATCCCTGGGGAACGCCCTGTTCTGGAGAAAATGTAGAAGACATAGAGGTGTTGACTTTCACTTGCAGGAAGCGGTTTTTCAGAAATTCTGCAATCAACCTAAGTAGGAATTTTGGGCAGTTGAGGAGTTGCAGTTTGTACAGAAGCCCTTTGTGCCATACGGAATCGAATGCCTTATTGATGTCGAGAAGAATTGCTGCACTGTGTTGGCCGGCCAGTTTTGCAGTTTGGATGTTGGAACACAGTATGGTTAATGGATGGCTTGTAGATTTTTTATTCTGGAATCCGAACTGGAATTGCGGGATGTGATGTCCTATTGCTTTTTTAAGTTCTTCTTTGATGAGATTTTCTAGATTTTTCCCTAGCACCGGTAGAAGAGTAATGGGTCTGTAGTTTTCCGCTTTTTTGTGATTGGTGTTGGGCTTTGGTATGGTGATGATGATTCCCTGTTTCCATTCTGGTGGAAAGTAGTGATGTCTGAAGCAGTATTCATATATTTTTATGATGTACAGATGTGTATGGTATTCTAGACCCTTGATGATGTTTCTTGTGATGTTGTCGACTCCTGGAGAAGAATTTTTCCCTCTGTTTATGAGTGTGAAGTAATCCTCTTCGTTGATTTTGAATTCTACTTCTACTTCATTTTCCAAAACAAATTGTTGGTGCCATCTGTTGACTAGTTGGAGTGTTTTTTGGTCATATTTTGGGCTTGTCTGTTCCGTGTATGCAGCTTTGAAATGCTCTTCAAATTTCAGCGTTTTTTCTTTGTCAGATTTGTAGGTTCTTCCGTTGTTGTCTTCGAGATGAGGCGTTATTTTCTTTTCTTTGTATCTTGTTATTCTTTTTATTTGCTGCCAGTAATTTTTTCCTTTTTCTTTGTTGATGTTGTTGCATGTTTCTAACCATTTGTGCTCTCGGTATTGTTGGATTAGTTTCTGAATATCTTTGTTGAAATTGTTGATTTCCGTTTTGAGTGCTGGATCTTGACTAGTTTTGTATTCACGATATAAACTCCTTTTTTTCTTGATGAGTCTCAGAATGAACGAAGGAAGCTCCTGGAGGTAATACTTGATGTTTGTTCTTGGCGAAAATCTGGTGACGTTTTCAGTTAACGTTTGGCAGAATTCAGTGATTGCTTCGGTGGTGATTGGAGCATTTTCTTTTTCCGTGATGTAGTGTGTCATAATTTCGTTGAGTTTCTTAGTGTCGCATTTGTTGAGATTGATTTTGGTTTCTTCCTCTTGGAAGATGACAGCTTCTAGATCAATGCTGATTTGGAGGGCCAGGTGATCTGCGCCTAAATCTGGGGTTGTGTCGATAAATTTGATGTTGTTTGCGAGGTTTTTTGTGAATAGCATGAGGTCGGGTGTTGTGTCTTGATTGTTAGGCATGATGAAAGTAGGTGGGGTTTGAGCCATTTTGAATGATGAGTTTTTTGTGAAGTTGGTGATGACCGTCTTTTTTCTTTTGTTGACGTTGAAGTCTCCGATGATTATCGCGTATTTATATAGGGCAGCTTTTCTGAAAATTGTTTCTTCTATGTTGGAAGTAGGATGTATGTAAACCAGGAAGATGTGAAGTTTTTCGTTTTGAAATGGGAGTGAGACGTGTGTGGCTTCATTCAGAGGGTTGTTTATTGCTGGTGCATTTTCCATTCCAAACTTCAGATCAGGGTGCGACTGAATCAGGCTTCCTCCACGAACGTTGGTGTTTACCATGTTTCCATTTTTTTGCATGATGTTCCAGTTGCGATATTTGGTGTTGCTGTTTTCTTTAGTTTTACTTTCTACAAACATTGTGCAGTTGATGGAATTGTTTTCAATGAAGTTGTTGATGATTATCTTCTTAGGTATGTAGCTGTTGATGTTGGAGTAGATGATATTAAGCAGGGACGTGAACTTGAACATTGTGTGTGTTGTGGATAGGTTCAGTTGGTGAAGGGTTTTCTGGACTGTCAAGATCGAACATCAAGATGTATAGCCTGGTTCCTGTGAAAACAGCTGTTGTATCAATATTGTAGTTTGTGACAAATCTCTTTCTTAGTTTTTTCAGCAGTTCCTCTCTGTTATTGTTTTTGGGATTGTTGAGCTTGTTTGTGTAGGTGTTGACAATGTGATCATGTATTGTAATAGTGGCGTGTATTCTGGAGTTTTTAGTGACTTTCTTATCCAGTTCTGTTGATTTCTTGTTCAGAGGCTTAATTGGCGTGTTCGGTATTCCTTCGATTGGGGCTTTGGGTCGTTTTGGGCATTTAAAAGACCATGCAGAGTGTTCTTCGGAGTTGCATGCACCACATTTTGGGGGAAGTTGAGTTGTGCATCTTGATGATTGGTGGTTGCCTTGACACTTGTTGCATTTGATTGGAGTGTTGCAGTCGTCTGTCTTGTGTGAGAATTGATGACATCTGCTACAAGGCAAGGGTACCGGTGTAGGAGGTAGTGCTGTATATACAGGGTAGTGAAGATTTTTGAAGAAGACTCCGCTGTTTAGCAGTTGTTCGTATGATTTGATGCACCCTGTAATAATCCTAATCAGGCGTGTGGGTTTGTTTGTTTGCCTTGATATTATTCTTTTACAGTAACGATGGTTTATACCGGTTTTTGTCAAATGATTCCCGATTGTTTCATCTGCAATATCAGTTTCGACCATTGCAATGACTGCGCAGTACGACAGTGTCAGTTGAGGGTTTCTTGGGCTTTCGCTAGGAGCTTTTGTTTCAGAGAAGTTTGAAATTTTCTTAGCTGTTATCATTTGTTTTAGTGCTGCCTCAATTTCAGTTTTTTCCTTGTCGCTTTTGAGTAGGAAACCGTTTTTTGTTTTGATGATGTTGTCTGTTGAATTTGGAAAGTAATTCTCCCAATTTTCTGCCATTTGAATTCTGCTTATATTTTCTTTTGTAGTTAGGTTATAAAGAGTCTTGAATTTTTTATGTGTTAATTCATACATTTTTGGTGAGTAGTTATTGTGTTTGTTGCTGTTGTTATTGCTCTGGGTGGATTGTTGTTGTTGTTGTTGTTGTTGTTGTTGTTGTTGTTGTTGTTGTTGTTGTTGTTGTTGTTGTTGTTGTTGTTGTTGTTGTTGTTGTTGCTGCGCTGCTGCTGCTGCTGTGGAGGTGCGTTGCGTTGTGCATGTTGTTTTTGCGATTGTGATTGCGTCTGAGTGGAGTTGGTGGGTTGACTTAGTTGGCTTGCTGTAGCGTTGGGTATGGCGAAAACCTGTTCTTCTTTGTTCACCGGTGGAGTCTTGTTGTCATTTTTCTTCTTGGCTGGCTTTTTCGGCCGCCCCCTGCCTCGTGTCCTTTTTGCACCTGTCGTGACACTTTTTTGACTGTTGTCCGTTTCGGTTTCGCTGACTTCCTCATCTGCGTCCATGCGGGAGGCGCCGGACTCTGACCACGAATCGCCGCCAGGCCCGGGCATTCTCTTCGGAAAGTTCTCCTCAGCTGATGTTTTCCTTTTTTAATCGCGAAATTTAGAAGTTCCTGTATTGTGAATATGTATGTTTTTGCCAGTTGATAACGGAGCGGTGTTTTGCACGTGTACACTGGATTGCTATCCGTACGCGACTCGGTTTTATTTTATTTATTCACATTTTCTCCAATTTCACAGATCAAAACCTTACAATTTTTCTCTTTCTCGTTTTTTTTTCTTGTGATCATATTTGGTTTTCATTCTTATTTATATTATTCTCAGCGCGCAAATTGTACTTATTCATTTTCTTTGAACACAACTCTTTGTTAAAAGAATGTATTATTCTTATAAACAATAAATTATTTGAATTGAACTCAGTGGTCGAAATGTACCGGAACAGACCGGAACGGCGATCCGGTTCGTGAAATATTTTCAAAAACCGTTCCGTCTCGTGAAATTTTGTAGAAAGCCGTTCCGTTTCGTGGAAAATGTGCCGATAAGACGTTCAGACTTGTTTTTCAAATTTTGTCTTTTGTTGAATTATTTTGATTTCATTGTCTCGTCATCACATTTATTCTTTCAAGAAATTATTATCGTACATTATTATTGTAGGTGACTCTATCTATTGACGAAGAAAATTCAGTAATGTCACTTTTTGAGCTGTTCGTGAACTTAACCGTAGAGTGATGGAATGATCGCAACTGATTTTTTTTTCTGGAAGTCCAGCAAATTATTTGTTGGAGGAAATCAGGCTCAATTCATGAATCTGGCTTCATCTTACAATATTCCCCGATCAACACAAGGAGTAACTAACATTACTGAATTTATGTACATCGCAAATGAGATATTAATAGTCTACTCATTAGCGCCTACTTTGATGAGCACGCATTAGAATTATCTGAAGGAAAAACTACCTGAACTTTTTAATACGACAAAAATGGGGATGTCTCAGCAACTTCTCCCCTTCTCGGAGAGGAGGGGGGTATTCGAATTGTCGCCTGCAGCTCTTGCTCGCTTCGCTTGCATCGAGAGTCCGAGCGTTCCGGTTCGTGAAAATTGCCATTTCGACCACTGATTGAACTACTATCTGGAAAACATTCGGGAAATTGGAACAAAGTTGGAAAATGTTCAAGAACCATTTACCTATTGTTCAAAGGATAACTGCATGGTGAAAATCAATTCACGGGTTAGAAACCTGAGGCAAAGTTCTAATTATATGCACTCCATCGACATGTAAAATGAGTCTCTTGAGCCCATCAGAAAAGTAGGTATCGAACCACACCTGACGACACAAAAAGTCTGGAAACTGAAAAGAACGAGGGGTAGGCTCAATGGGGCTAAGAAACACACGAAGACATCCAGAGTCCCATAGGGCTTCAATCAACCCAAGAAGACACAGGGATGCTCGCTGGCTTTAAACGGCAAAAGCAAATTTAAAAGACACACAAGATATGTGAAAGCTTGAAAAACGGCCCCAAGTAGGAACCCCATCAGGGCTTCAAACGACAGGAAGACACCATGATTGTGGTCCTGGTACCAAACCACCTAAGAGAGACACATACCAAAGAGATCGTGAGAATACGCCAAAGGGATAAGCATGTACTGAAGTTCCGAAAGTTACAGGAAACATAAGGGGCTTATTGAAGCCTCAAACGATATACACAAAAAATCGGGTCCGCTGTTGCTCAAATGACACAAAAAGACACAAAAGAAGACACACCGATATATACAACACTCGTGCGCCCCTCAGTTTGACATAGATACTTATAAAATTTGTCAGGCCGATGTAACAAAATTCACAGTTTTATTGCTGGAGATATAAATTAGAACAATGGTCAAGTGAACGTTGAGTTGCTCTCTGACGAATTTGATTCCAATCCATCAGACAGGTATTGAATAAATTAATTACAAAGTTTTGAGCTTATACTTGAATAGTGAGTACGCTTACTTTTTACTTTCCCGGCCCACCCACGAACACGGAGGGAAAGTATTGTAATCGTGCAGAAAAAAGTTTTGAGATTTCACCGGATATATCCGTTTTGAGGTCCCCCAAGACGATTAAGACCATTTTCAGAATGATGTCTGTCTGTGTGTGTGTGTGTGTGTGTGTGTGTGTGTGTGTGTGTGTGTGTGTGTGTGTGTGTGTGTGTGTGTGTGTGTGTGTGTGTGTGTGTGTGTGTGTGTGTGTGTGTGTGTGTGTGTGTGTGTGTGTGTGTGTGTGTGTGTGTGTGTGTGTGTGTGTGTGTGTGTGTGTGTGTGTGTGTGTGTGTGTGTGTGTGTGTGTGTGTGTGTGTGTGTGTGTGTGTGTGTGTGTGTGTGTGTGTGTGTGTGTGTGTGTGTGTGTGTGTGTGTGTGTGTGTGTGTGTGTGTGTGTGTGTGTGTGTGTGTGTGTGTGTGTGTGTGTGTGTGTGTGTGTGTGTGTGTGTGTGTGTGTGTGTGTGTGTGTGTGTGTGTGTGTGTGTGTGTGTGTGTGTGTGTGTGTGTGTGTGTGTGTGTGTGTGTGTGTGTGTGTGTGTGTGTGTGTGTGTGTGTGTGTGTGTGTGTGTGTGTGTGTGTGTGTGTGTGTGTGTGTGTGTGTGTGTGTGTGTGTGTGTGTGTGTGTGTGTGTGTGTGTGTGTGTGTGTGTGTGTGTGTGTGTGTGTGTGTGTGTGTGTGTGTGTGTGTGTGTGTGTGTGTGTGTGTGTGTGTGTGTGTGTGTGTGTGTGTGTGTGTGTGTGTGTGTGTGTGTGTGTGTGTGTGTGTGTGTGTGTGTGTGTGTGTGTGTGTGTGTGTGTGTGTGTGTGTGTGTGTGTGTGTGTGTGTGTGTGTGTGTGTGTGTGTGTGTGTGTGTGTGTGTGTGTGTGTGTGTGTGTGTGTGTGTGTGTGTGTGTGTGTGTGTGTGTGTGTGTGTGTGTGTGTGTGTGTGTGTGTGTGTGTGTGTGTGTGTGTGTGTGTGTGTGTGTGTGTGTGTGTGTGTGTGTGTGTGTGTGTGTGTGTGTGTGTGTGTGTGTGTGTGTGTGTGTGTGTGTGTGTGTGTGTGTGTGTGTGTGTGTGTGTGTGTGTGTGTGTGTGTGTGTGTGTGTGTGTGTGTGTGTGTGTGTGTGTGTGTGTGTGTGTGTGTGTGTGTGTGTGTGTGTGTGTGTGTGTGTGTGTGTGTGTGTGTGTGTGTGTGTGTGTGTGTGTGTGTGTGTGTGTGTGTGTGTGTGTGTGTGTGTGTGTGTGTGTGTGTGTGTGTGTGTGTGTGTGTGTGTGTGTGTGTGTGTGTGTGTGTGTGTGTGTGTGTGTGTGTGTGTGTGTGTGTGTGTGTGTGTGTGTGTGTGTGTGTGTGTGTGTGTGTGTGTGTGTGTGTGTGTGTGTGTGTGTGTGTGTGTGTGTGTGTGTGTGTGTGTGTGTGTGTGTGTGTGTGTGTGTGTGTGTGTGTGTGTGTGTGTGTGTCTGTCTGTGATCTTCCACGATAACTGCCGTAACGTTGACTGGATCGGCTTGATATTTGGTATACAAACATGGTTGTTTCCTGAAAAGAGCCCATTAGTTTTTGGCTGTCATCTGTCAAACCCAACTGTCACTATCATCAAATGTCAGAAGCTATATCTCACGGAACTCAACTTGCAATATGTCATTTGAAAGCCCTTGGGAAACTGTATTCAGAACAGTTGGAAGCATTGCCCTATCTGTCATCTGTCAAATAATAAAAAATGTTAAAGTTCAAAACTTTACCAATTAATTATTCAAAATCTATTTGATGGATTGGAACCAGATTTGGCAGGAAGCAACACAACAAAAGAGTCAAATTGAGGCCGCAGTTGCAGTTTTCCACCATTCTCCAGTTGAGCGTAATGAATTTTCGAAATTTCTCCTGGCCGTTGCCACTCAGGAGGGGCTCTCGCCGGTGTTTCGACCAGCACGACTCGCTTTTGTAGCAGGACTCCACTCAAAAATTTATTCCTGCTCGGGGATCGACTTTTTTTTGGAAATTTCAACTGATATCGAAAGTAGATTGTATTGAGCGTCGTGCAGGTCTATTTTCAGAGTTGACACGGTTTCGGTTTTCCGACTGTAATTTTTTCAAAATGAAATTTGCACATTCCGTGAATTTGAGAAAAACGCAATGCAAACTTCTACATGCGGTAGGCCCCACGAAATATTAATTTTAGGTGCAGACATGCTGTGAATAAAAGCTAGAGAAAAAATTGAGCTAATTTTTGGAGGAAAAATTTTCGAAATCGGATCAACAGTTGCCGAGTTTTCCTCTCTGGAAAAACTGCAAATTTTCCAACTTTTTATTCAGTGAACAGATTTCTTGGAATTGTTTTTTTTAGAGAATAGATAACTGGTTCTTGAACATTTTCCAATAATTTCTCTCCAATTTCCCGGAAATTCTCCTCCTGAAAATATAAAACCACTTATGCGATCGTACAAATTAAGCGGTTCTGTCACGATAATTACCGAATTATTGATCCGATCAAATCGAAATCAGGTACGGAGGCCTAAGTTCAGCCTGGAATGTTCTGATTAGACTTTGGGTGGATGATTTTGATCGGAAGCCCTCAGGTGGCACATTGGGTCTGGGTTTGTCTGCCCAAGCTCTAAATTGAAAATATAGAATTGAAATTTGACACACAGATGCAGTGAAAGTTTTCAATCAAGTTTTTGTAATTTCATCATCATATCTAAAGTAGGAACAAAAATTTCAATAAGGAACCAGCATTGCATTTTTGAGATATCACAGCAGTTAGCTACCTAGTTCTACCTTTTGGATCATTTCATCACCTTGGAAAACTGACCTAACCTGTCATTTTTTCTGTCCGCTCAACAATGGACGCAGGATGCTCGCTAAACGCTCGACTAAATAGAATTTTTTCATCAATTTCCAAATCGAATCGCCCCCTCCCGAAGGGACACTTGGATCAAAATCATTACTGACGTCTCTGGATACCGCCGGGAAAGTTTTGTGTCGCCCCACAACAGATTTTTAGCTGATGGATTCCAGCTATTTCAGCTAAATTTTATGTCATTAATATCTCATCGTTCATCGCTGAAATGCGACAAAGGTTAAGTAGTAATAGGTATCCTCTCTAGCTGGAGCTGGCCCACCTCCCTATAGGAACTCGGAATACCAATTCTATAACAAAGACCGATTCCATACGCGATTTTATTCAAATCACGTCTCGCCGATGAATTTGGTCAAAAGTAGCCTGATGTACTCGTCTCTGAATATTGAAGCACATCGGCGAAGCAGTTCGAACCCTTCCGCGGCTGCATACTTACATCAGACGCAGATTCCGTCCACCCCTTTTTCTCATCATTAAATTCAGTCTTAATAACATCGCGTCTTTTTATTTTCGGAATATTAAACTCGGAAATCTGCATATCAAAAAGCCCCCGAACACGGCCAAAGATCAACCTGTCGCCTCGTTCACACGGTGCATATCTGACCATCCGCTATTCCACCCCTTTACGCATCAGCATCCAGCATGCACACACACACACACCTTGTGCATACAATCATACACTTCCCCATCCAACTGACCACGTCTTGAGAGGGCACGGCGCGACAAGGACGCCGCGAGGATTGCATCCATGCGAGCTGTGCGCCAGAAAGGGACGCTTGCAGGAGACAAGACGAACCGGTTGGAGATAAGGTGCTTCGCTCGGATTTCTTCTGATATTTCCTTTTATCAATTTAGTATCGAAATGGCCATCGGGATGGAGAGGCTCTCGGATATACCGTCGGTTTTTTTTTTCTGCTTTCCGGTATTCGGTTAAAAATCGTTTTCGTGTTTTGTTTTTCAGTTTTTTCTCTAGCTATTTTTTTTGGATTATCTTTTTTTTTTGAACTGACGGTAAGTCTCTATGTAGGTTTCACTCTCGCATGTTTGTTTGGTGATTTATGTGTACGAATTAAATATGTAGATTTGTCGTAATCCGTGTTTCGGAAGCCGAGCGCGACGTTAGGATTCGGGTGCGAGTGTGTGTATGTTTAATTGATAATCAATCAGCCGGAATGATCGATTCGGGAGTGAGCAGAAACAATCCATCTATAATTGGCAATGTTTGTCGTCTGTTTCGGATAAACTATATTCACGGGTGCACCGGCCGCAACCGTCGGGTTTATATGCCGATGGTGTGGTGGTTCAAGTCGGACATGTTCATTATTGATCAGCGTCGGCTGGTGCCTTATCCTCTGCTGCTAGCGTCGCGACGGTCACGATGCGGCGTCCATTTTGTACAAGCACGCCGCACTCCTCACGGCTCAACGTTCGCCTTTCGGGATGGCCATCGACGCGTGAACTACATACGAATTGACTTTAATAATGTTAAACTGGCATAATGTCAGGACCGAAAAGGCTCAGAAGCCTCGCATATACCGGGACCGTAAACCCTGCAGGGCTATATCCAGTTTTATGTTATGCATGCAATATATTTTGATGGCCGCTGGATGACTAATCCCCAAGTACATTACGTCTAATAGAAAACGTTATCTAAATGGACGCTGTAAGAGGGAGGGGGTGGAAATGAGGCGGACATGTCGAAGGGTTCTTGTGTTCTAGACTGATCCTTACAATTTACAAGCAATGTAACCTACTATTTTTCCATGCGAAAATTTAAGCTTTCAGCGCTAACAGTACTGTAGGACCAAGACGATATTTTTTTTCAAATCGGCGCTCAATAGGGATAATGCTGGAATCGGCAAGAAAGAGCTTAAAAGTGTTCTATTTCTACAATTCTATTTCTATTCGACACTTTGGGGCAGTTCCAAAGTAACATCTAAAAAGAAGATCCGTCTTGATAACAAATTGTTTCTAAAATGTTCAGGTTAGGTCACAAGTTGTAGGTTTATACCACAGAGTAGTATGGTTTATACCGACAAATCTATAGAGTTTTTTTGAAAAACACAGAAAAAACTACGAATATTCCTTGACAGAAACGTACCATTTAGATCTCTTTGGAAAGCTACGGGAACGGGAGGATGCTATAAATTGATTATATAAACATTTTAACAAATCCAAAAACTAGGCTCGCTGATTCCGCTACGGCCTCTTTCACCAATTAATAGTGTGATCTGTGAAAAATAACATTCCATCAACGATCTGTTATGTGAAAAAACTCGTCAGCCATTGGCTGTTGCCTATAGGTAATAACAGCGTAACAGCCTTTATGGAATGTTATTTTTCAGAGAATCGCACCATAAACTCCATCCTTAACTCAGACTATGGATTATTTCAGATAAAATTGAACGATTTCTGAACCGATATGCGGACATTTCTTTCAGAATCGCGGAAAAAAGATCTAAAACGGCACAGCCTGTGTGAATCGGCTACCTAATGGCCTCAGTTATTCACATAAAGAACTCAACTTTCGATTACCAGCGTTTCTATTACGTGGATACCCACAAAACGGATATTGAATGTAGGTACCTTATGCTCCGCTCGAAACAGAAAATGGTTATTACGAGACTTTAATGAAAAAACAATTGCAAATGAAATTTTCAAATTTAATTACTGGAGGCAGGGTGGGTTCATTAAATTAAAATTGGCGACTGAATTCAAATATAAATTATTTTGCAGTATATTTGATACTATAAGCGGATGTCCCCATTATTATTTCCATATATAGTAATCACAGAAAGTAGTCACTAGTTATTATTATCAACTGATCAGACCTTATACAGTTGAGGTATGCAAACATGGTATACGTTCTTTGGATAGATTGTTGAAAGGGGGGAGGGGGGAGATTGTTGCTTTGAAAATTGGAAAAACTATCGCTCGAGCTAGCAACAAATCTGTCAATCCAACTTCTGAGCTATCATCAGAGTCATACATCGACTGAAATTTTGCTGGTTTAGGTAAAATTCTCGCTTTAAACAACAGAACAAACTACCGCTCGAGCTGAAAACAAATTTTCATCGAAACTTCTCAAAAACGCTCGAATTTATAGGGTAGACGAAACGTTCGCTTGTTCGCTAAATAATAATTGCTTGAACTAGCAACAAATTTGTCATAGACTACTTCTAAACTATCGCTCAGAGTGAGAGTCGAAAGGATCGTTTTGGAGGACCATCAATTGTCGATAGAAATAGTAGAAAGAACTTTTGCTTGAGCTATAGAAACAAATTTTCAAACAAACTTCCAAAAAAAGCTCAATGTGATGGATGAAAAATTGGCTGAACGATTTGTTGAAGAAAAAAACTGTCGCTTGAAATACTAGAAGAAAATTATTTGGACTAACAACAAATTCGCTATACAAACTACTGAACTATCGTTGAGAGTCATATAGGAGAAACGTTTGCTGGACGAATTTTTCAAGAAAAACTGACGCTTGAAACACTAGAAAAAGAATCGCTCCAGAAAAAAGTATTGCTTGAACTGGAAACAATTTTTTGTTATTATACAAACTTCTAAATTATTTACAGCTTCCATTTCTGGAGAAAACTACCACCTTCTAATATGTACTTTTCATTTCAAAAATCATTCGTTCCGTCATCGTCAGTGGAAACCTTTCCACAGTTCTTTCATCTTCTAAACTGTCGTTCAGAGTCATGAACGAAACGTTGAACAAATTTTTCAAGAAAACCTGGCGCTTAAAACACTTGAAAAACATTTCGCTAGAGAAAAACTTATCGCTTGAACTAGCGAAAAATCAGTCATACAAACTTCAAAACTATCGCTCAGAGTTAAAGTCGAATAGTCGAAACGTAAGTTGGACGGATCGTTGAAAGACCATTGTCGTTTGAAATAGTAGAAGAAACTATCGCTTGAGCTGAAAACAAATTTTCATGCAAACTTCCTAACAAAAAAAATGTCGCTTGAAATATTACAAGAAAACTAATTGAGCCAGCAACAAATTGGTTATACAAACTTCTGAACTATCGCTGAGAGTCATATAGCGGAAAAGTTCGCTGAACGATTCTTGAAGGGAAACTATCGCTTGAAATACTAGAGAAAAAAACTATCACTGAGCTAGCAATTTTATCATCCAAACTCCAAAACTATCACTTAGAGTGATAGAGAAACGTTTTCTGGATAGATTTTTTTTTGTCTATTGAATATTAGAGAGAAATATTGCTCGAGCTGGCAACAGATCTGTCATCAAAACCTCGAAACTATCGCTTAGAGTGATAGACGAAACGTTTGCTGGATAGATTATTGAAGGAAAACTGTCACTCAGAATACTAAAAAAAACTATCGTTTGAGATATGAATAAATTAGTAATAGTGATAGACGGACGATTGATTTTTTTTTCATACGAACCTGTGAACTATCGTTCAGAGTTACAACCCAAATATTCTCTTGAAAACTGCGTGGATTGATTTACTTGAAAGAACCATCGCTTAAACTAGCAACAAAATGTACCATAAAAATTTCTAAACTATGGCTGAAAGTGGTAGACAAAACTTTCGCTGGACGTATTGTTAAAATTGAAAAAAAAACCACTGCTTGAGCTAGCATGAGCATCAACTTTTTTCATACAAACCTCTGGACTATCGCTCAAAGTTACAGCCCAAATGTTCCCTTGAAAACTGTCTAACGAATTTGTCATACGAATTTCTGAACTATCGCTTAAAGTGATTGACGGGAATTTCGCTGGACATATTATTATTGAAAGGAAACTGTCGCTTCAAATTGAAAAAACTATCGCTTGAGCTAGCATAGCAATTTTTCTTACACGAACCTCCAAACTATCGTTCCGACTCAAAACCCAAATGTTCTCTGCACGGATTGCTGGAAGGAAACTACCGCTTGATTTGCTATTGAAAGAAACATCGTTTGAGCTGGCAGCAAAAATTTGTCATACAAACT
Organism: Anaspis maculata; assembly: GCA_949128115.1. NCBI lineage: Eukaryota > Metazoa > Arthropoda > Insecta > Coleoptera > Scraptiidae > Anaspis > Anaspis maculata. The sequence continues at coordinate 124,566,106 of OX421961.1, forward strand.
TTTCAACTATAGCTCAGAGTGATGGACGGAACTTTTGCTGGGCGTATTGTTGAAGGAAAACTGTCGCTTGATTTACTAGAAAAAAAAACATCTCTTGAGCCAGCAACAGAATTTGTCATACAAACTTCTCAACTATTGCTCAGAGTGATAGACGAAACTCTCGCTGGACGTAATGGTTATGGTTAACGTAACGTTATGGTTACATATTATACAAGCTGCTGAATTGTGGCTCAAAGTAATAAACAAAACGTTTGTTGGATGAACTGTTGAAAAAAAACCGTTCGTTTGAAACACTGGAAAAACCTCTAGAGACAGTATTGGGCTAAACAGCCTTTTTTTAAGAAGAATGTATCGTTGAACTCGTTATTGAAAAAGAGAGAATGGCTCTACTTGTACCTACTTGTTTACTGCAAGTTTTTTCCCTTTTTTTTAAGATTAAAATAAAAAATTGTCTAGAAATAACTTGCCGTGAATGCGTATAGATCCATCTTTTATCTTTCAATATTGACCTCAACGATGTATTCTTGTTGGAAAATAAGGGTGTTCAGCACAACGACCAGAAAGCGTTATCTATAGCAATCGACTGGCACAAAATCAGGCGTCCTTGAACCCCTACCTATTTAAAAAGCAATAATTGTTTGAATGGCGATTTTTTCAACAGCGAATCAAAGAGGTGAATGAAATATTCCTAATTCAATAATTGAATGAAGATAAATTATCATTGGAAATTTTTGTTTTTCTTCCAAAGAATAACGATAATGTGTTTGAAAGTTGGCGATTGACAGTGAAGAACAGATGGTGACATAGTGGATGAGTGAGGAAGAGAAAAGGATGAATATCGAATTTTTATTCTACAGTTTTGACACTACCAATGGTCCAAATACAAAAAAGAAAAAAGGTGATTCCAAAATTGAATTGGCTAGTTCAATAGCTATTTTTTTTCTATATTTTTGGACAATTTTGAGCAACAAGAAAAAACAAAAACAGATATTCAGTTACCCGTTTTCTTCAGTTTTTCTTAGGAAACACTGATTGAAATAAAAGTGTTAGAAGAAAAATTACATTTTAGAAGGCCAACTTTGAGCTATATCTTATTGTCTCTAGAATGTCAACCTGACATGTCAGACCTGACGTTTATTGAAAATTAGATTTTCTTTTCAAAAAAGCTTGTTTTGGATAATTTTTTGTTCTGATGATTGCGAGGATGATTGATTTTGGAATAATTTGTACTCAGTATTCCATAAGTAATTGAATCTTGAAAAATTACTAGCTACATACTCGTTACCTACTGATAATTTATACCAGAACGTTTGAACCAATTAATTGTGAATTACCCAAGAATGTGATCATCAGATTTTTTTATTATCATCATTCAAGTTGTTTAAGGTTCTCCTCTTTTAAATGGACACGGAAAAATTGAACGGTGTAGTAAGCTAGCGAATATGATGTAGGGTTTAAGATTAAAATGATTCTCAGTTTCCATTATCGCTTGGGGTGGGATTCGAATTCGAACCCATGATTTCCCGTCCAAGGTGCTCCCTTAGCAGCTGAGCCATTGCGGTACAAGTGTACAATGGACGTGTTGTTACGACAGGTGGAAAACTCCAATGAGAAAATCTCTGGAAAATTGGAGAGCTCACATGGCAATTAATGAGATTTTGACGTGTTGATATGACATTTGAAGCCGGACCCCTTTTCCCAGCAAATACGTGTACGTCAAATCAACGTTTCAAAAACAAGTTCATTGCGCTACAAAAAACGTCTTGACGTTAGACATTAGAGATTTTTGGTTGAAAAATAAACGTTTATTTTGATCTTGACGGAAACGTTCTCAATACGTTCAAAATAAAACGTTAGATATTGTAACAAAAAAAATTATCTTCGAATGAACGGAAATTGAGGAATGTTAATCTAGCGTTACTGATGATTAGAGAGCGGATTTATATGCGGTAAAAAAGTCCAAAATATGCAGTTTATATGCGCTTAAAAAGTATCAAAATATGCGGTAAAAATGTCCAAATACAGCAATATATGTGATGAAATATGTGATATAAGCTGCAAGGATAGTGAAAAATACAACATTTACATGTAAAACCAACCAACCAACTTGGACCATCTAAGTAAAAAAAAAAGAAATTCTTCGAAAAATTTAAATTATTTTTTCCTTGAAATAAAAATACCGTGATTTTCTTGCACATATAGATAAAATGGCCAAAATAGTGACAAATATTCAGTTATGTGCAAAAATATGGACTAAATATGCGGCTATATGCGATTATATGGACTATCAATTTGTATGCGGTAAAAAGTCAAAATAATAAATTATATGCGAAATAAAACTTGGTATTTGGGTTCCTTATAGATGGAAACGTCAAGCTGCAAGTCGACAGTTGCATCCAACTTGGCGAATAGAACATGTAAAAAATTATAAATCCGCTCTCTACTGATGATTGAAAAAAATTTCCGTTGAAAGATGAATGTTCTACTTTAATTTTTGATGAAGCGTTTCCAAGACTATATGTATAGAAAAGCGCTTATATTATTGTTGAAAAATCATCGTTAAATAAATGAACATTAGGTAACGTTTGATTAACGTTGGTCATGTTCAAAAAACATATCTGATCAGAAGATGAAAGTTTCATGAGGGCTTTGATAGCAACGTTTCAAAGGCGTACAAAGTAAAACGTTATATTATCATTGCGGAGGGATGATCTGTTAATAAACATGTGCGCGTGCCACTTCCAAGTGAGTCAGCGCCTCATCGAGAGAGGGCGCTTTGACTTCTAACCCACCGCTATGGCCAAAATCAGACCAAGTTGATACAAAAGTATAACCCGGCTCAAAGCAGTCGAAGCTAAATACCTGCTAGTTCTTCATGCATGGCCGCAGCCATCCATGCTGCATCCATAGATGTTGTGTTTTCACAACAACTTGATTCCTCTTCGTGTTCTGGAGGTTGCATTTCTGGGAACGGAGATCATTTTGTCTAACGGAATATTGGTCGAATAACACAGTTTTCCTTCATTCCTTCAGTTCTTGCAACCTTATTCTCTGAAAAATTTTGGTAGAAAAATAATTTTTTGAAAGTTATTATTCAAAAATTCAAAATTTGAGCTCGTTAAGTTGAAGACCATTCTTCTAGCTTCCAAAAGATCCGCATGGTAATTTTATGCCAGAGAATAAGGTTATTGGAACTGAAGAAAAACTGTGTTATTTGACCAATATTCTGGACACCTTGAACGCTTTGAAGTGCTAAAGATGACGTTTAAAAGACGTTCGACAAGGCGTTAGCAGAAATGTTTAAACAAGCGACATGAGAGTCTTAAGGCGACGTGATGATTTGAACAATATCTCCGTGCTTAGTCCGCGGCGTCTCCAAAATGCTTGATTTTACGTTTTAAACACAATTGATTCAACGTTCTAAAGACGTTCTGGAGACGTTTAAGTTCAAACGTTGTATAAACGTTCAATACTTGGTTGACAAAAACGTTAGAACGCGCGACATCCGGCCGTTTATTTAGCGTTATTTTTCGAACGTTTCAATCACATTTGGCTCTCTACTTGTTCCACACGTTTTATTACCGATGTTGCGCTCACTGGGTTATTATGCTCGAACCGAACTCTTTTATGGCTGATGTGGCTTCGCACATTTGAAGCTGGTTGTGAATGTGTTGATGCTATCCGATGACTTGATGATAACAAATCGAAATTATGCGATTGTACTTATTCCATGATACATATTTGTGTTTTGTTTTTGGGCATGGCCTGGCCGTTATGTACCTACAGCAACATGAAGGTGAGGGCGCAGGCTGCTAAAAAGGCGACGTTCGTTTCACCTCAACAAAAAAAACCATCAACACAATTTGCCCTTTTCATTATAAATATTCATGAAAATTTGTTTGGCATTATGCATTCTATGCCACCGCGAAAATTACCATCAAAAGAAGTTTGCATCATTTCATGTACCAAATACAATAACAACGTATAATAAAGTATACCTACACACATAACGAAATGAACAATAAATGAATAATAGAGCCGAAAGCCTCTCTCGCGTGTACCTACGCCAATCTCGTACCACATCATCATACAAAATACACGACGCACACGGCGAATTGTTTTGCTATGATAAATAACTTTTGAAAAATATACCAATGACGTTTCCAAAGTACCGTTCTTTTATTACACGAATTACTTCCATTGTTTTGTTACATGTACGTGTGGCGCGCGAGTATGTGGTACTCTGGATGGTATAATAATATCGCAAGCGGGCGCTTGTAATGCCTTCATTTCCAGTTGCGTATATCAAGCTATAAATTTTTTAATTATTCTTTGTGGAAGTGGTTCACAATGCCACTTTTGCAGGTAGTTTTTTGCTTATCGCTTGCCCCCCCCCCGGCACTCACACCCCGGGCGCATCAGTTTAACCCCGAAACGCTTTGGCGAGAGGCTCCGAAACGGTCCATCATAAAAAAAAATTGCGTGCCCTAGCCCTAGCCCTCCCCGATATATCCATATCTCCTTTCAGAATCCCGCCCGCCATGACGAGGCGTGCAATATTAGCCGGCGCTGTGCACATGACGTCCGCCGATATACTAAACGGGCCACCATCATCAGTTTTTTTTTTTGTCGGACGGGCCCGGGTTTTGTAAAGCAACCTCGACGTGTACATAAATCATAAATTTCGCGACCGATGACAGTGGAAAACATTATTGGGCACGGTTGACACTTACCTGGGCGAATTTTTCGGCATGCACGGTCCTTTTTTAACGCCGAATTGCCCGTATGCGTTGCATAAAAAAAAAACGACTGATAATCGCGAAGTTTATACGGAACATTACCGCGAGCGCCAGAGTTACATTTCTGGGCCGAAGCTGCGGGAGGGGGGAGGGGGAGGGGTGCCGTTCCTGCTGCCGATACCAGAAGGGTGAATCCTGCGCGCGTACGATGACGTCGGAAAAAAGGTTTGATCGTCCGCGACGGAAAAATGTCAAGGTCGGTTCGATTAATAATTTGTGAATGAGAGGTCGCGAACACAATCGGCCATCATTGGCGGTTGGGACACAACACAACCGCCATAAAGCAGGAGCCACACGCCATACGCCGGCCGGGATGCGGGATAACATCAGCCCCATCAGGGGTTCAAAGAACTTGCCAGCGCGCCAATAATGCGACCAACACGGGCATTTTGTTAAAAAATAAAGCTCAATCCGCGCGGCGCGAGCTTTCGTCGTATATGCTATTAATAGTAGGGCTTTGATGTAGCACGCGAGTGTGAAAAAAGTCGGCGGCTGTGGGAAATGGGAATCGGGGGTATCACACACACACACTCAGGCATCAAGGTCAGATCTCGACGGTAATGGGTCAGTTTTTCCGGGCGGAGGTTTTGTTTACGGAACTGTGGTGGCGCGGGATGCGCGATACAGCTTGGCCGCATGTATATACGAAAAAGATGAAAATTAAGCTCGCGGCCTTTGCATTTCACAACGGATCAATGCGCCACGTGGAAACGTGGGTCAACCTTTTTTTCGTTTCTTTGACGAAAGGTCTGCGTGAGGAAAGGTGGATGCCGGTCGCTTCAACCCCAAAGGTTTCGAGATCTTTCAGAGGAAAAACTCTCGATATCTATTTTGGTCGGTCAAAATTATCGTTTAATTATGCACGTCTCCTGCAGAACCGTATCAGCAGACGGATCCCACCCTTAGGTTTTCGTTTTTCTCCGCTGAACCCTCGCAAAGCATCAGGGACGTATTCTTGCTGCCTTTGTACACTTGGAATTGCATGGTGTGCTGCCCCTCTCCTTTGTCCGTGAGCTCCTTATTCCCGCATCCATCAACGCATCAACTGTAGACTTATGACAAATGATGTTGCAAGCACTGTTGTCAACTTCAGAAAAACTATTAAAAAAATGATCAACCGAATCATTTTGGCAACAGTGACACTGATTTTATGGTAAGCCCTCGACGTTTTTCAGAAAACTCGGCGAGTCTTCAAGTACTTGTACTGTATAAGTAATGTTTGGAGATGTAGCGGATATCCGGTTACTATAGGCTGTCTGATTTCCACATGATTCTATAGTGGGCTGCGATTCAGGCCGGCCGAGAATTAGCCACCATTTCTCTATCTTGTTTCTCTATACAGGTGTCCCGGAAATATACGACATTTTTGTAGGGCCGAGAAATTTTTAGTCCTGAAAAACATGAGAAATTTTTTTTTCCAAAAACTATTCTTGTGAACATTCATACCATCTAGTCGCCGCGGTACGCGGTCCCAAACTGCATTTGAATAAGATAGCGGCAAGCCGTTTTGCACACTTGTTAAGGACGGAGTCATTATTGGTAAAATAAGCGTTGGGAAATCAATCCGTGTGGGTTTATTCTTTGACGGATTCTCACCATTTTGGTCTCTTTCGAAAGCTACAAGGATGTACTTTGGTTTGAGCCCAATGGCATTTCCAAAATCCAAAAATAATTTTTTCAAATGTCAAAATTCAATTTTTTTTTGATTTCGGAAATGCCAATGGGCTCAAACCAAAGTACATCCTTGTAGCTTTCGAGAGAGACCAAAATGGTGAAAATTTGTCAAGGTTTTATCGCCCAGAATCCAAGATGGCGGCCAATTTTGGAGGTTACCTACAAATAATTTCAATTTTTCAATTTTGAGCTATAGAGGCGCTAGAAGTGTCAACTCCTACCAATTCTAAACCACTTATTGCACAATTATTCTTTAAATAATTCAAAATGGCGACGCAATTATTCAAAACGGCTTCCAGAAAGTCCGAGATCGGTAATTTTCAACTTTAAAAGCTTTGAGGTCGCCAGAAGTGTTGTTTATCACTAATTTGGGGTGACAGATTATGAATATAATGGCTAAAGAATTTAGAATGATGACCAATGGAAGAAATAGACTTGAATTTGTATTTTAATTGTTGAGGCCCATGTTGAATATTAGTTAAAAATATGAGTTTTTCCGGCATGTGCAAATTTTATTTTTAAACAATTACCGTCGGAATACCGGAACCATATCGATAGTGAAAATGAGTCTACACGACGCCCAATTCAATCTACTTTCGATATCAGTCATAATTTTTCGGAAAAAGTCTATCCCCGAGCAGGAATTAATTTGTTAGTGTAGTCCTGCATCAAAAGCGAGTCGTCTTGGTAAAAACACAAGTAAAAGGCCTTCTCGAGTGGCAACGGCTAGGGGAAATTTTGAAAATTCATAACGCCCGACTGGACAACGGTGGAAAACTGCAACTGCAGACATAGTTTGACACTTTTGTTGTGTTTCTTTCTGCCAAAATTGATTTCAATCCATAGAAAAGATTTTGATTAATTGAATGCTAAAGTTTTGAACTTTGATATTTTTCATTATTTGACAGATGACAGATAGGGCAATACTTTCAATTGTTCTGAATACAGTTTTTCTAGGGCTTCCAAATGACATATTGCAAATCGAGTTACGTGAGATATAGCTTCTGACATTTGTTGATAGTGACAGTTCTGTTAGACAGGATGACAGCCAAAAACTTATGGGCTCATTTCACAGACCAATTATGCCTGCATGCCAAATTTCAAATCTATCGGGTTAACCGTTTTTTAGCGACTTCGTAGTTGAACTTTTTTCTGCAATTTCTGATTTTTTTGAAGATATTTTCAACAATAACCGCTATTTTGGATAATCAACAATTTTATCGTGATCAGCAAAATCAAATCAACGGAATTGGACACTCTCCGCGCTTTTATAGGTCACAGTTAAAAAGTCCGATTCTTTGGAGGTCACCTTCGAAATTAGCCGCCATCTTGGATTCCGGGCGATGAAAAAAGAGGTAATACGGGTCAAATTGTCCAATATAGTCCCAGTAACAAGTATGCAAATTTTCTTCCTTCTAGATTGAAGTGCAGTGATGTACTTACCCATATTTCGCTTGTACCGCGGCGACTAATCGTATCCTATGGACCTAATTAAGCCATGGGTCTATTTTTTTCATTGACACATAAAAAGCTATCTGCGATCTGTCATTCATGACAGTCCAGTGATCTGTCATTCATGACACAAGTGACGTTTCGGCACGCCTGCAAAGTTGCGTACGCTAGGTGACGCTGGCGTCGTGCACGGGGCGAATATTATGGACTAGTTGGCTCATAATTTTCATGATATTCACTCCAAAAATATGATTTCATCTTCGCATGGTTCTCAGGATCCAAAAATTAATCACACTGTATGAACAGTTTCAATAGGCGAAGGTAGCAATTAACAAGTTGTTGTTAGATAACACAGAGACGTGCTCATAGATGGCGCCACACGGAAGTCTCACTTTTATAAGTATCCTGTAGAGTATGCACAGTGAATGTCACAGGGAAAAAACTGAATAAACTGAATTTAACAGAACCAAACTGAACCGACTGAGCTGGATTGGATATAAATGAACTGAACTGAACTGAACTGGAACTTGGACGTTGAACCGATCAAGCTTTTGCCTCTATTATTTGACACTGATGAGTCTCAGACAGCAGACAGGTAGGAACACGTGTCTGCTGAATTTTGATAATTGTTTCCTGCTTGGTCTGCTGTTTAGGCGTCGATCCATAACTATTCATCCACTTATTACACCAGGGTGTTTTCGAAACCTAATGAATAATATGTACTTACTTTCTTGTCTCTCCATTCTTCCAACTATTTTTTGTCGCAATACAGATATATCTTGAAAATCACAGTGGTGTTGGTGTTGACCTGCCTCTAAGTATCAGTGTTGACACTGTTGACACTGATACAGCTTTGATAGCAATCCATTGGCGTTCTGGTCGTTTTAAAGCCTCGCCAAACGTAGTGGCGGAGGTTATTTTTGTGGGCGTTTTTTTTTTCGTGATTTTTCTTGTCTTATGCTCAGTTTATGATGAGCGATACCCGGCGGAGCGGAGCTGAGCTGAGCGATTTTTTTTTGCCTGGACCAATCCCGTCCATTCATGATGTCACGTCCCCGCATCGTAATTGGCCCAGGCAAAAAAATCGCTCCGCTCCGCTCAGCTCAGCTCAAATCGCGGCAAAAAATCGCTCATCATAAACTAAGCTTTACGCCGGGTTGCTCACTTCGAGTTTAACTTTGAACCCGGTTTGGTTACTATGGAAATAATTTTTGCAACAATTAAATCTATGGCAACCAAACCAAGTTTAAAGTTGAACTCGAAGTGAGCAACCTAGCGTTATTATTTTTTGTAACCCCTCGTTTAACAAAGTTCACCTGAATATTCCGTATCCTCTGAACGGTTGAACATATCCAGTTAATTCTTCCGTTAATCGAATCTCAACTATTGCGGGTTGATACCGACGACGTTTAAAGATGATCGGTCAAATTTAAACAATCTTTAACAACAATTAAGAATGCACAAGTCGCGGCACTCAGCTAAAATAGAAAAACGCATAGATACCAACGTATACATCATCATATTTTTCATCATAATAAAGCTATGTGCTTATTTTTTTTTTAAATTGAAGTACATACCCAGACCTTTCTAACAGTGTGACAGCGATTAAGGAACAATGGTTATTTATTTATCAAGTTTATGAATATTTTCATCGGCTATGAATGCATCCAGATTTTCAGTGAGCGAGGGAAATTTCTGTTTTCACAGTTTTCTATATACAGCCAGCAAAGCAATTGAGGCCAAAGGATTGCAGAAATTTTTAAAACAAATTTTTTTCATCTAGAACTCATAGTTTTTTCAAGATGATTTTTTTTTCTGACGCAACCAACAACTGCAAAGATGTGGTGCGTGCATGCCACTCATATTTACTGTGCAAAAGCACTGGGCATTTTTTGTATAAAGCTGAGCTTTTACAAAAATAATCAGATATTTGCTCTTTCCAAAAAAAAAACAAGGCACCCGTTTAGGCTAGCCGAGTTATGGGGCTAAGACCGCCCTCAACGGTACAATGGTATTAACATGAAATAGGTATAATGAAGATGTAACTATTCATCCCTAATTTATTTCTACATCGGAAAGGTCCTATTCCAAACATTTGCTCTGCTCGTGTCTTTCAAACTTTCAAATTGGTTGAATAATCTCCCATTTTCACCGCAAATCGCAGATGAGAGGTATTCTTACGTGTCACATACAGTTCCTCTTTTCATTTCATTCCCTTTTTTTTGCATTAATGACTACTTATTCTATCTCAGGTAACATTTGACAGATATGTTTCGATATCACTTCATTGTTTTAGAGTAGATACTATTATTAATAATTTTTTGCCAAGCAAGTTTGGAACAGTTTCCAAGCTAACAACAAAACAATAACGATACTTATTGTATGTGTGTACGTGTTTTATGTGTACTTTTTGTAATAATATACCAAAATGATTTATTGCTGCGAAGACATTTTCTTCTGGGCGAGGCTTCCTATTAGACACACCGCAAGGTGAGGATATGGACTGCGGTTAATGATGCAGGCAAGTTAGTTTCTTCTACAGCAGCTTTTATGGTTAGCGGATTGTCTAGCACGCATTGCGCTAACTCTTCATCTTCCGCATGTGTGCTGCTTCTTGCAGAGCTGATGCCTGGTCATCTACGTGACTCAGGCGTTACGTTCCACTTGAACTGAAAATTGTTGTTCTAGACAACCTATTTCTTGTTCCACGCGTTGCAATGACCGGCCTTCCTCAATGACTTTCTCAAGTTTAGCAATGGCGAACTCTATTTGAGACTGTACCAGCATTTTAACAACTCGGATTCTTCTGTTCTGACAGTGATGACAACTTGAATACTTGAAAGGAGAACATTCACCATCACGATTAATTAGGTCACAATAGCACCTATTTGTTTTGTTAGTTAATCTTAGTTTTAAATTGCAATTTCAAAATTTCAAAGTAAAAGTAAAAGTATTCTTCAAAATCGTATTATGATAGCTAAACCGGTTGAAAAATCGTCACTGTGGAAAAATAATTGAACACAGCTAATATCATGCATCCAAAAAATTTACATCTGCAGTTTTCGGCTTTGGGCAAGTACAATTTTTTTTATCAATCATCATTGGAGTTGCTTTGGCTGAATCAGTGATTATATTTGGCATCAAAGCAAACTCTAAATATAAAATTCTGTTGATCGCACGATAGTTTCAACTGACGCGGGAGCCCAAAGCGGACTTTAATGCCGAGCGAAACTGCGAAAATACGTGTACTAACAATGCTAATGCGATGCGAGTGACTTCGTTTATGTTTGTGAAAGAGTGTAACCAAAACTGGATTCATGCAAGCGATGGAATGAAACTGCGGAAACCGCTCGCGGGAGGCTGTGTTAAAAGCTTTTCGGCCCTTCCCGCGCCAATTGTCGTCCTCAGTTTGCTAAATATCTAGAAGCGATGTGAGTTGTTACAACTTGAAAACAAACGTGAGCAAGTGAAGCCGCAGGTTTGAATACGTAGCAATAGTTACGCAAGCTGGAAATATGTGAGGTAAAAAAGCAGAGGTGCGTTCACAACAACTGTCATTTTATGTAGCTTTAATTCATGTTTGTGAAAAGCAAGTGAGCAAAACTGGATTCACGCAAATCATAATCAGTATACTTAACAAATACCGCTTATATGAAGCTTTCAAGTTTAGTAGGAACACTAAGAACAAGCGATTTTTCGCGTCGGAGCGAAGATGAGCTGAGCGGAGCAACTCTTTTGTCTAGACCAATCAGGTCAATCCTTGATGTCACGTTCTTAGACCGCAATTGGCTCCGTGCAGGTAAAAGAATCCCTACGCTTGGCTCAGCTCCGCTCCGCCGCAAAAAATGACTATGAACTGATTAGCTTCACGCTATACGACACAAAAAAAAATTCGGCCCTCCCTGCGCAAGGTCTCGCCCTCAGTTTGGCATCAAGACCCATAATAAATCATTATGTGGAGAAATTGCGTCTCGCCATCTGTTTGACATCAAGACCTACAATAATTCATCATGTTGGAAAACCGCGAGCTTCACCTGCCCCGCAAAAAGTAAAGATTTAATCAGATTGCCTCTTTTCAAACCAGCGCTCGCGTATACCTGAGCGTCGGTGGCGGTGGCTAATTTGAAAAATTGATAGTTTCCATCAGAGCGCTTTGTGCGCCCCGGCAAAAAACCCCAATTGGACGCTTTTGATAAATAGGAAGCCGTCCGTCCTGTGGCGTATGCACACAACTTGGAGGTCCATCGAAATTCCCTCCTTGTCTGCAACATTTTCCCCCTTTGCCGCGCGCCCCCGCCCCTCTCCAAAGCCCTCTTTGTTTGTCGGTCATTAATGCAAAATTCTCCGTCTCTTTCGGCAATGCACTTGGCCCCATAGAGCTTGTGCCTTTGCCCACACACATACACATACACCCCCTACTTTACCCCTGTGCCCTGTGTCCTGTGTGTGTGTGTTCTATCGTTCAGCTTCTACCATCTCGCTCGACAGCGAGCGAGATGTGGAAGCGAAGGGGGTTTTCAGGGGGAGGGAAGGCGTCGGCCAGAGGGAGAGGTATGTTTTTATGTAAATTCCCTAATCCTCCGTCTCTGTTACTCATCCCCAACGGCTTTGGACTGCACACGGACCGCCACCGTGCATGTTCCCTCGTCTGACACATGTTTTTTCGCCGTCCTTCCTCGTCTAGCGGCCGGATTATGCGGGCGAATTTCGGCCTTTTCCGTCCCTTTCTCGACGCCGGCAAAGTCGCAGGCGCTTCGTCCTTGTCCCACCCCTGGGTCCCGGCTTTATTACAGTGTATGCAAATTCGCGAAATTTGTCGTGTTTATGCAAAAATACTTGAGTTTTTAGTCCCCGTTTATGTGGCATACAAATAAATGTTTTTGTTTGGGAATTAGCGAATTAAGAAAATTAATTCGGTTTACTTTGCACGTGCGCGCGCGCGCACTCTTCAGACGACGACGCCTGGCGGCAGAAACGGGGCGCAATTAAATTGCTCCGCGCCTTAACTTCGTTTGCCAAAAAGGTTAAGTGCTTTTTAATTAACTCAAACTATTTTAATACACACGTCGGTCGGCTGCTTAGAGAGCCTCGGCGCTCGGCGGCGAGCTGGATGCTGGCCGCAAGGAATATAAGGGCATCATGATGATGAGTGTGTGTTTCCATACAGCCAGGGCTTCATCACTCTTCCATACAACTGCGTCCCAAAGCCCAACGTTATTATCGCTGGACAACTCCACAGTACCAGTGTGCACCAGGATGCACCACAATTTAACCAACAAATACGTATTTCGAATATGCGGACATTCTTTCCGTGTCCATGTTCATCTAGTTGCAAACATGAACTTACTCAGTCTAATATGTCTATCGAAGCCTGTATAACTACATGATCCGTTTTTGTATAATATCAATCAAAATACCATTCAAAACAAATGTCTTGTTGTAGTCCGGACGTTAAGGTCAAAATTTAGGGGGCACCGTTCACTTTTATAACAAGCAATGCCACTTGACATACCTGTTGCCGAGACCATGTTTGCCCGATTAAGATCAGGAGCCAAAGTCGTGAGTGATGCAGGCGCCGTATACAGGGTGTCGTATAGAAAAAAAAGTCAAAAATTCATATATCATTAACCGAACCAGATGGATTGTCGTGAGTAGGCACATATATCCACAATATATTACCCATCAAGGAAGAGTCAACGGTTTTGGAAAACCTTGAGCGGTTCCTGAAATGTTCAGGAAAAACTGAATTTTCTTCTGAATATTTCATTTCTCGGTAAATCAGTGAATTTTCAAGATATCGAAGTGTAACTTGGTGAGTTTACGGCGAGTATTGTCATGAATAAAAAACGATCAGGAGCCAAACGCAGGGCCTGCTATTTTCAGAAGTAAGACAGTCAACTTTTTTTTTCTTCGTGACCGCCATCTTTAATCTCCGTTTCACTCAACAGTTGAAAAAGTGACAGTCGAATGTGAGAATGTTGGCATCCAGTTACCCTATTACCAAAAAGATGGCTTTGAAGCAGGGTGAGGGTGTCTTCATCGAGAAAACATTGTCACCAAAGTTTTTCATGGTAATACGCATTTGCAACGCCTGTGATGGCTAATGAGAGGTTTGAAAGAGCAGAGTGAGTTCTTTGTCACAATTCTACATTCATTTTGAGCTGAAATACCAAAATTCATGATGATCTATCCAAAGGTAAACTCTTGATGGCTTGCTGAACAAAATAGGTGGCGCTTTTTGGTGAGAAATGCAAAAAAAAATCGGGCTTTCATTATAATGTTATCCCTCACCAAGAGAAGGCTGTTGCAAAAACTGAAACAAATCAACGCTGGAATGTTTTGTGAGATTGAAGTCTATATTCTTGAGGCAATAAATGTTGGACACATGCGTCCGGTTACCAGAGAGATAGTCCAGTAAAATGAGGCGATTTTTAGGCCAAAGTTGGAACAAATTAGGGGCAGGATGAAAAAAATATGACGATGTAGAGAATGAAAAACTGAATAAGAAAAACCAAACTTTCATTTCCAGTCATCCCGGGAACCATGGAAAAAAAATGGAGAAAATGGAAAAACATGCGTCGCGATCTTTCTTTTGAAACGGTGAGAGAACGGTGAGAGATGTGTAAAAACTGTCAGGAACAAAGTTGTAGGGAATTCAATAATCTACAAAAAAGTCCCTGGAGGCATATGTCTAACTTCTTCGGTTTAGCCGTTTATTGCAGTCAAAGTTGCGCGCCGGTCTAGTGAAGTGGAAAACTGTCCGCGTGACCTTCCTTCTTGGATGCTGTGAGAACGACAAGAGATATCAAAAAATTGTGAGCGACAAAGTTGTAGAGAATTGAATGCTTCACTAGAAAATCTTCAAGGCCAATTATTATCACTTCTAGCTCAGCCGTGAACCACGTTCAAAGTTGCGTGACAATCCTGTTGATAAAGTGGTTCTTCTGGAAAACTTACAAAAACCCTAGACTCGATGAAAAAACTATGACAATGTAGAGGATGAAAAACTGTATCTAAAAAACCAAAGTTTCATTTCATACCATTTCGGGAAATCTAAGAAAAAAAAAAGAAAAAGTTGGAAAATAGCGATTTGCACTCCCAGCTTCCTCATTTAATACTGAAATAAACGTAATAAATATGGAAAATCTGAACAAACTAGCTTGTAGAGGATTGAATGATCTATAGAAAATGCCGTGATGACATGTATGCATCTTTGTCGACTTAGCTGCGGAGCGCTATCAAAGTTAGGGTACATGACTAGTGACGCGTCGCATATGTGGTCAAACTGGCACGACGTTGCGGTCATTGTTCAATTGATTATAAAACATGATTGAATGATTTGAATAAATTGCGTGCTTTGTTGAACGTCTGGTAACTATTGTTGGAAATGTAACTCCGCGGATGAACGCTTTGTTATATACAAAGTTTCTTGTTCGGCAAAATTGAAGTCGTGAGTGTCACTGTACTATTTTCGTCATATTTTCATTCTAGAAATCTAGGACGAAAGACTAGGTTGCTAGGGATTTTTTGAATTTGTCGTTTCTAATCATATATTTTATAGCATCGAAATAGTACGAGAATAGTATCGTGACACTCAGGCTTAAAACTGAGAAAGGACTCGTATTTTGTAACACAATATGTATAATAGTTGAAAAACGTGATTCACGTTAGAAAATGAGATGTTTTTCAACTGATTTCTGATGAACAATGATCATTTAACAACAACTGTCCACCTGAACAATGGAGGTGGGAATTAAACATTTCTCTGTTGATGCCTATTAGAACCCAGGATAGCGTAGCTCTCGAAAATCTGCTACGGCTGATTTCCTGCAGATGCTTGAAAAATTGCGAGAAGCTTTGTGGATGCAGAAAAGCTGACCTTAAGTGTAAAAAGTTTTGCCACCTCTGCCTTGGAACCACCTGTTTTCACGCTTCCTGCATTGTCGTTTCGGAAGACGATGATGATGACTACAATGATAATTCTAACAATAAGTAGCTACCCAAACGTTTAATCAATTAAACAATGATCGCAACGTCGTGTCCGTTTCACCACATATGCAACGCGTCACGAGTCATGTACCCCAACTTTGACAGCGCTCCGCAGCTAAGTCGACAAAGATGCATACATGACATCACGGGATTTTCTATAGATCATTTAATCCTCTACAAGCTAGTTTGTTCAGATTTTCCATATTGATCACGTTTATTTCAGTATTCAATGAGAAAGCTGCGAGTGCAAATCACTATTTTTCAAGTTTTTCTTCTATTTTCTCAGGTTTCCCGAAACGGTGTGAAGTGAAACTTTGGTTTTTTAGATCCAGTTTTTCATCCTCTACATTGTCATAGTTTTTTCATCGAGTCTAGGGTTTTTGTAAGTTTTCCAGAAGAACCACTTTATCAACAGGATTGTCACGCAACTTCAAACGTGGTTCACGACTAAACTAGGAACGATAATAATTGGCCTTGAAGATTTTCTAGTGGAGCATTCAATTCTCTACAACTTTGTCACCCACAATTTTTTGATATCTCTTGTCGTTCTCACAGCATCCAAGAAGGAAGGTCACGCGGACAGTTTTTCCACTTCACTAGACCGGCGCGCAACTTTGACTGCGATAAACGGCTAAACTGAAGAAGTTAGACATATGTTCCCAGGGACTTTTTTGTAGATTATTGAATTCCCTACAACTTTGTCCCTGACAGTTTTCACACATCTCTCACCATTCTCTCACCGTTTCAAAAAAAAGATCGCGGCGCATGTTTTTCCATTTTCTCCATTTTTTTTCCATGGTTCCCGGGATGACTGGAAATAAAACTTTGGTTTTTCTTATTCAGTTTTTCATTCTCTACATCGCCATATTTTTTTCATCCTGCCCCTAATTTGTTCCAAGTTAAATCCTTATTTTACTGGACTAAGAAGACAAGGAAGGCGTGAATGCAGAAAAAAAATCAAAATTCTTATTCACATATTTCATTCAGAAACCTACCAAAAGTTGATGACTAACAATATTATATCCATTTTGAGATTTAGTACCAAAATTCATCATCATCGAGCCAGAGACACAATTTTGGTAGCTTTCTGAAAATAATACGTGGCTCAGAACTTAGAAAAAGATTTCTGCATGCAAGTCTCTCATGTCTTCTCTCTAACAAAGGGACGCATGTGTCCAACATTTTATGGCTCGAGATTATAGGGCTGACTCTCCCAAAACATTTCAGCGTTGAATAGTTTCAGTTTTTGCAATAGCCTTCTCTTAGTGAGGGATGACATGATGATGATTGCTCGATTTTTTTTGCATTTTTCACTAAAAAGCGCCACATATTTGGTTCAGTAAGCCACCAAAAATTTACCTTTGGACCGATCATCATGAATTTTGGTAATTCAGCTCATAATGAATGTAGGATTGTAACAAAGAGTTCCCTCTGCTCTTTGAAATCTTTGATGAGCCATCACAGGCGCTGCAAATGCGTATTACCATGAAAACCTAGGGTAACACTGTTTTCTCGAAGAAGAGACCCTTACCTTGCTTCAAGGCTATCTTTTTTATAATGGGGTGACTGAATGTCAACTATCTCACATTCAGTTGTCAGTTTTTCAACTGTTGAGTGAAACGGATATTCAAGATGGCGGTCGCGAAGAAAAAAAAGTTCACTGTCTTATTTCTGGAAATAACAGGTCTTGCATTTGGTTCCTGATCGTTTTTGATTCATGACCACACTGGCCATAGAACTATCAAGTTGCACTTCGATATCTTGAAAATTCACTTATTTACCGAGAAATAAAATATTCAGAAAAAAATTCACTTTTTCCTGAATATTTCAGGAGCCGCTCAAGATTTTCCAAAACCGTCGACTGTTCCTCAATGGGTAATATATTGTGAATATATGTGCCTATTCACGTGGATTCATCTGGTTTGGTTAATGATATACCAATTTTTCACTTTTTTTCTATACGACACCCTGTATACGACGCCTGCATTGCTTGCGACTTTGGCTCCTGATCTTAATCGGTCAAAAATGGTCTCGGCAATAGGTATGCCAAGTGGCATTGCTTGTTATGAAAGTGAAGGGTATTATACCTTAACAGCCGGACTATTGTTGAAGGCAACCGTTGAAGATTTTTACATTTCAAAGTAAATTTTCAAACTCTTGTGTTCAATATTTCAAAATACGCAGCAGATCAAGCTCTACGACTGTACATATGAAGTTTCAAACGTCTAGTTCTGGAAATTATTGGAATATGGTTTGTTTTCGTTCCACTCTCAAAATATTATTGAGACGGAAAAGTGACGAAGAGAACAAAACCTAAAAGAAGAACTAGAGGAAAACAGAATAGAGAAGAACAGCAGGAGGTTTTATCAACGTCTGCAGGGAACTAGGAAGACGTTTACACACCACGAACAGGAATTTGCCGAGACAAATAAGGAAACCTGGTGAATGCACAAGAAGAGAGATTAGAAAGATGGGCGATGGGCAGTGCATTTCAGGGAACTGCTTCACGGAGACATGGAAGAGGAAGATGTGATGAATGGAAACGTGACGACAACCGAGCAAAATGTGAATAAAGATAATACGGAGGAGCCATCACCTAGTATGGAAGAAGTGGAAACCGCAATCAGGAAGCTGAAAAACCATAAAGCAGCAGGAAGTGATGGAATAAACACAGAATTACTAAAGGTTGGCGGGTCATATTTATGGGAGAACATCTACGCCCTGATAAACATTATATGGAGAAAGAAGGATATACCCAGAGACTGAAAAACCGGTACTATCTTACTATTTTTCAAAAAAGGAAAAAAAGATAATGTGTCAATTATAGGGGCATAACATTGTTGAGTGCGGTGTATCTACAAGATATTACGGCAGTAGTAATATACTAAAAACTGATTGGAAGGGTGGGAAAAGAAGTGGGCGAATACCAGAGTGAATTTTGGCCCAACCTCTCAACAGTAGACTAAATATTCACAGTGCAACAAATTATGGAAAAGTGCAAGGAATATCTAACACGGGACTGGAAATTTCATTTATGGACTACAGGCAAGAATACGATAGGATAAAGAGGAAGGAGATTGAGAAAACTTTGAATAAATTGAACCTTTCGAAAAAGCTTGTTAGAATGGTAATGTGGCATTGACAGGAACGGAAAGCAGGATACAAATTGGAATGGAGCTGTCGAGAAGTTTCAACATCGAGAGCGGTTTTCGACAGGGCGACTCACTGCAACTATACTTTTCAACTTCGTCTTAGAAACTGTAGTGCGAAGATCAGGACCCATACAGCAAGGGACAATACTTCATAAATTCGTACAGATTCTCGCCTATATGCTGACGACCTGGTGCTGATAAGTAGAGACAGGGAAAGTGAGAGAAAGTTTTGAAGCGCTAGATCGATAAGCAAATAAAATGGCACTGAAGGTGAATGAAGAGGAAACCCAATACTTGAAAATAAAGCTTCAGATGTACAAGGGCGGGCAGAAAACAACAACAGAATAGGAAGATATACATTTAAAAAACCAAGCAGTTTGTTTATTTGGGAGCACTAATCGCGGACAATAATAAAAATAACATCTCAGCATAACAGGACCATCATAAGACCAGTAGTGAGTACTCTACGCGGCAGAGACACAATGAGACATACAGAATCCGATACAATGAAGAACTAGCCAAACTATATGATGAATATGGCATAACGTCAATGACAAGAAGAGCGATGTTGAGATATGCGGGTCACTTAGTGAGAATGGGCCAAAATAGAACAGCGAGAAAAGCCTTAGATGGAAGCATATTAAAGGAGTTCGAGCAAGAGGAAGACCAAAATGAGATGGCTTGATACGGTGGGAGGGATAGCCAAAAGAGTAGGAATGCCGAATTGGAAAACAATATCTGCAGACAGAGACGTCTTGAGGAAGCGAGTGAAGGAAGCTGTACCCCTTAACAGGCCGTGAAGGCTATATGGTAAATGAATGAATGCTAGCACAAGATCAAATAGAGTTTGGCATTGCGAAACGAAAGAAAATCATTGAGAAAGTATATGGTCGTTGCATCGTGTGGCGCAAGAAGTTGGCTATCCTAGAACAATAATGTTCAGTTGAAGTGGAACGGGACGCACGAAAATCAAAGAATAGATGACGGCTCCGTGGCGCAGGTGGTTGAGTGCCTGCCTGCGGCCCTGGAGGCTCCGGGTACGATTCCTGGGAATGTCCGGCTGTTTCTGTTGAACAATCTGCAATTTTTCTGTATATGTATCGGTTATAACGTAGGGCAAAAACTCCTATGGCCAGTGCAGGCCGATAAGGAGGAAAACATTCATTATTGTTACAGATGACCAGACATCGGCGCTGCAAGAAGCAGCATCACACATATGCGCACGATAAGCAGTTAGTGGAATGCTTTCTAGACAATTTGCTTGCATAAGAGCTGCTGTAGAGTAAACCAACTTGCCTGTGTCCTGATACAGGACACAGGCAAGTTAGAAGTTTTTCTCAATCTAGTACCCACTTCTGATACCTACTAAAAAGTAATGCAACGAAAAATCGTCAGATTTTTAGAGGGACGAGATAGTATACGATATATTATATTGGTTTCGAAAACACCCTGTGTAAGTGAATGAACATAAGTATTGGAGCCCAGACATCAGACTGACCAAAACACAATTACTATCAAAATTCAGCGGACACGTAGGTGCTTCAACTTGTGTGAGTCTCATCAGTGTCGAAGCATTCGAGACGATATCTCGATCGGCTCATTGTCTCAGATTCTCCATGTACACTCTCTGCAACATACTTTTAGAAATGAGATCCCTGTGTGGCGCCATCTATGGGCGCTTCTCTTTGGTATCCAACAAGAGCTTGTTCTCTTTATAAGTACGTTTATTGAAAAAAGAAAAAAATCTCTTGTAGTTTCTGAATAAAAAATTTAAAAAAAAATTGCAACACCTGTATATGAGACAAAATAGAAAATTATAATCAACATATTCAGAAACTAGGGTAAAAATTGTTCCAGGATTTTTTTTTTCATTCTACTTTCCCGACCCTCCACCAGCATGGAAGAGAAAGTTTGTAATCGTGCAGAAAAGAGTTTTGAGATTTCGACTGATATATTCATTCTGAGGTCCCCCAAGACGATTAAGACCAATTCCAGTATGATGTCTGTCTGTGTGTGTGTATGTGTGTATAGACAATACAAATAGAGAAGACCATATGTTATCACCACCGTCGTCACGGATATTGGGGCATCAAAAATCAGCCAAACTTTTTTTGAATGATGGACTCACCTGGTTCCTACGCAACCGTAAAAATCCGTGACGACATGTGTCTTTTCTATTTGTATTGTCTATATGTGTGTCTGTGATCTTTTGAGATAACTGCCGAACCGTTGACCAGATTGACTTGAAATTTGGTATGCGGACATTGTTGGTCCGTGGAATGAGCCCATTAGTTTTTGGCCTAAAAACTGTACCTATTCAGAACAGTTGGGAGTATTGCTCTATCTGTCTTTTGTCAAATAGGCAATATAAAATGTCAAAATTCAAAATTTTCCCATTTTATTATTTAAAGTCTATCTGATGGATTGGAACTAAATTTGGCAGGAAGCAACACAACAAGAGAGTCAAATTAAGTCTGCAGTTGCAATTTTTCACAATGTTCCAGTCGGGCGCTAGGAATTTTCAAAATTTCTTCTGGCCGTTGCCATCCGGGAAGGCCTTTCACCCGTGTTTTGGCCAGAAAGACTCGCTTCTGATGCAGGACTTCACTCAAAAATTCATTTCTGCTCGGAGATCGACTTTTTTGAGAAATTCCAACCGATATCGGAAGTAGATTAAAGTGAGCGTCGGATAGACCCATTTTTGGAAATCGACACGGTTCCGGTTTTACGACGGTATTTTTTTCAAAATGAGATTCGCACATTCCGTGAATTTGGAGAAACTGCAGTCCAAAGTTCAATATGCGGTGAGCCCCACGCAGTGGCGGACTAAGGGAATTGGGGGCCCTGGGCGGAATTGTAAGATGGGGCCCCTAAGGAGTGAAAGATGAGAATATGAAGGGGGGCCGGCAGACGTTTCGGCCGGCCCTACCCCGCTGAAATTGAGCAAAAGCCTAAGAAACAAAAAATGAGTTGTTAACTTGACTATAAAACACACCGTAGCGCAGTCAGAATTTGAGAGCGGAGAGGGCAACGGCAAGGGTGCAAGTCTGGGAAAAATAGCGCCGCAGGCGAAATTTTTTGGGCATAATAATAATAATAATGCTGATGATAATCGGTATATTTCATTCGTTATGATTTCGTTAGATTTTTTTTCTGTATCGGTTTAGTGTGGGATGGAGTGCCGTGGGCGCTTGGGAGGTAGGGGGTGGGGTCATTCGCCTACTTCCGCCCCCCTTGACTATGCCACTGACCACCAGCACTCAACGCCACCAGTACCTACAAGAAGTTTTCGGTTCCAGCTTTGGATGTTGAATTGGATTTGAACTGCTGACTTAAATGCTAGAACCTACTCGTATATACAAAATTAGGAATAATATGTAATAAAATACAAAATTTCAAAACTCTTGAGGCCCCTGGCACGGTGATATCCGGGGCCGGGGCCCCTAAAGCCTCTGAAGTTAAAATAATTCGCAGATTCCGTGATATGGACACAGCTCTATTGCCTGTGTGTAGGCCCCCAAACCTGTTGTCATGGGGCCTGCCAAGGTGGTGCCTTGGAAAAAAAAGAAAACAATTATTCTCACCTAAGTAATGACCGAAAAAATGATCATCGAAAGAAAAAATTCAAATTTTTGGATTTTATCCCAATTTTTTTGGAGGTATTTTTCACAAACAAGAAGAATTGGGGGTCCCATCAGATGGTTGAGGCCCCGAGGCCCGGGGCGAACTGTCCGCTACTGGCCCCACGAAATATTCATTTCAGGTGCAGACATGCAGCGAATGAAAGTTGGAGGAAAGATTGGATGGATTTCTGGGGAGAAAACTTTTGAAATCGGATCCATGGTTTTCGAGTTTTCCTCCCTGTAAAAACTGCGAATTTTCCAAATTCTCATTCCGTGAACCGATTTTCAAAATTTTTTTTTTCAACCAAGAGGTTGATGGTTTATTAACATTTTCCAACCATTTCCCGAAAATTTTCTGGTTGAAAATGCAAAACCGGCCTGGGTTTTCGAGACCGGACTTGAATGATGCAGCTTAAAGTGAAGCCTTGATTGACGATTTTTACAATAAGATGGAATGGAAAAAAATTCGAGGTTTTCCTGGAAAATTAAAATTTTCCTGGTCAAATTTTCAGGTGCCCGCAAATTATTTTCCATCTTTCTATCTAGTTCTAACATCACATCCGAGAGGACGCTTCAAAAAAAAATTCCATAGGTTTCTGGATGCTAGTCGGGAAGTTTTGGGGTGACACAACCGATTTTTGGATTATCTTAAAGAAGAAGTTTTTATGGGGAGTATCCGTCTCGGGTGGACCTGTACGTCTTCAAAACGTTGCCATCAAAACTCAAATAAAACGTTTCTTTTCCAACCAAATATTCTTTTTTGAATTCTGACAAACACTATTTGAACGTTTTTACTTTCCCGGCCCACCCACGAACACGGAGGGAAAGTATTGTAATCGTGCAGAAAAAAAGTTTCGAGATTTCACCGGATATATCCGTTTTGAGGTCCTCCAAGACGATTAAGACCATTTTCAGAATGATGTCTGTCTGTGTGTGTGTGTGTGTGTGTGTGTGTGTGTGTGTGTGTGTATGTGTGTGTGTGTGTGTGTGTATGTCTGTCTGTGATCTTCTACGATAACTGCCGTAACGTTGACTGGATCGACTTGATATTTGGTATACAAACATGGTTGTTTCCTGAAAAGAGCCCATTAGTTTTTGGCTGTCATCTGTCAAACCCAACTGTCACTATCATCAAATGTCAGAAGCTATATCTCACGGAACTCAACTTGCAATATGTCATTTGAAAGCCCTTGAAAAACTGTATTCAGAACAGTTGGAAACATTGCCCTATCTGTCATCTGTCAAATAATAAAGAATGTTAAAGTTCAAAACTTTACCAATTAATTATTTAAAATCTATCCAATGGATTGGAACCAGATTTGGCAGGAAGCAACACAACAAAAGAGTCAAATTAAGGACGCAGTTGCAGTTTTCCACCATTCTCCAGTTAAGCGTAATGAATTTTCGAAATATCTCCTGGCCGTTGCCACTCAGGAGGGGCTCTCGCCGGTGTTTCGACCAGCACGACTCGCTTTTGTAGCAGGACTCCACTCAAAAATTTATTCCTGCTCGGGGATCGACTTTTTTTTGGAAATTTCAACTGATATCGAAAGTAGATTGTATTGAGCGTCGTGCAGGTCTATTTTCAGAGTTGACACGGATTCGGTTTTCCGACTGTAGTTTTTTCAAAATGGAATTTGCACATTCCGTGAATTTGAGAAAAACGCAATGCAAACTTCTACATGCGGTAGGCCCCACGAAATATTAATTTTAGGTGCAGACATGCTGTGAATAAAAGTTAGAGAAAAGATTGAGCTAATGTTTGGAGGAAAAATTTTCGAAATCGGATAAACAGTTGCCGAGTTTTCCTCTCTGGAAAAACTGCAAATTTTCCAACTTTTTATTCAGTGAACAGATTTCTTGGAATTGTTTTTTTTTTTAGAGAATAGATAACTGGTTCTTGAACATTTTCCAATAATTTCTCTCCAATTTCCCGGAAATTTTCCTCCTGAAAATATAAAACCACTCATGCGATCGTACAAATTAAGCGGTTCTGTCACGATAATTACCGAATTATTGATCCGATCAAATCGAAATCAGGTACGGAGGCCTAAGTTCAGCCTGGAATGTTCTGATTAGACTTTGGGTGGATGATTTTGATCGGAAGCCCTCAGGTGGCACATTGGGTCTGGGTTTGTCTGCCCAAGCTCTAAATTGAAAATATAGAGTTGAAATTTGACACACAGATGCAGTGAAAGTTTTCAATCAAGTTTTTGTAATTTCATCATCATATCTAAAGTAGGAACAAAAATTTCAATAAGGAACCAGCATTGCATTTTTGAGATATCACAACAGTTAGCTACCTAGTTCTACCTTTTGGATCATTTCATCACCTTGGAAAACTGACCTAACCTGTCATTTTTTCTGTCCGCTCAACAATGGATGCAGGATGCTCGCTAAACGCTCGAGTAAATAGAA
This sequence comes from Anaspis maculata, assembly GCA_949128115.1. Taxonomy (NCBI): domain Eukaryota; kingdom Metazoa; phylum Arthropoda; class Insecta; order Coleoptera; family Scraptiidae; genus Anaspis; species Anaspis maculata. The sequence goes on from OX421961.1 coordinate 124,591,213, forward strand.
TTTTTTCATCAATTTCCAAATCGAATCGCCCCCTCCCGAAGGGACACTTCGATCAAAATCATTACTGACGTCTCTGGATACCGCCGGGAAAGTTTTGTGTCGCCCCACAACAGATTTTTTATGTATACGTCTTGGAAACGTTCTCATCAGAATTGAAAATTCAACGTTAATTTTTCAACCAAAAACCTTTCTCAAACTATCACTAATGGTGCGATTCTCTAAAAAATTACATTCCACAACGGCTCTGTTACGTTGTTATTACCTAGGCAACAGCCATGTAATGGCCAGAATGAATTTTCACATAACAGAGCGTTTGTGGAATGTTATTTTTTACAGAATAGCACTATAAAGCTAATCTAAAGTTCTTTAAGCACCATTTAATTATCATTTGCCAGTTGAACCTGGAAAAAGCGTTGGAATATGGATGTCAAACCTTTATATAACGCTGAACACGGTTTTTAAACGTTAATTTGACGTACCCATGCTCACTGGAAATAGTTTGTGATAAATTATGATAGTTTTTTGATGTTTTGAAGCTTCGATTTCATGCTGGAGGCGTAAAGTTGGGAAGGCGTAACTCGCCAGATGCAGCTTTGATTGAACTTTTTTATACGCCGTTGTCATGGTAATTCTCACCTTTAACGGTCTAGCTTCAACTTAATATTGAGCTGTTCATAATAAAACAAGGTAATGCAAATTGGTATTGTCACAAGAGGACTATGCCCCCTGCACAAAGGCGAGCAAGTAATAAAAGTGAATAAAAATTTGAAAATTAAAAATTGGTTTTCCTCCTTCGCTTCCCGGCTCACACTGGCCATAGGAGTTTTTGCCTTTATTTAGTAGCGTAGAGTATATTGGAAAATTGCAAATTAGACAGCACAAACATCCAGACTTCTTCCGGGAATCGGACCCGGGGCTCTCGTGGCCGCAGGCAGCCACACAACCACCTGCGCCACGAGGCCGTCTACTGAAAGTGAATAGGGAAGTGTTATGCGGGGATACGAACGCGTCCGCCTGCGGGGTTCGCCCCATCCCTTCAGACGTGACATGGTGGAGGCGCCGGTTAATCGTCCTCGTGCAGGGGAGATAGTCCTCTTGTGACAGTATTAACATAGAACATTTGGCTCCACGAAGTTGAACGTCAAAAAATTATTTTTTCAAGGAACGATCCCGAAGAGCTTTTTCATGAAACAAAGAGCATAAATAGTTGCAGAGCATGTGCGTACGAAATAGTATATTATTACACGAGTTCAATAAGACGAAGTTTGTCACACGACTGTTTTTGAGGCACGACGAACGCAGTGAGGAGGGTCCCAAAGAAAGGAGTGTGACGAAACGTCTCATTAAACAAGTGCAATAATACTATTTCATCTACTCCCGTATCGTACTGGCCGCTTTTCGACACGCAAACGCGTATCGTACTAGCGCTCGACTTTTATGACACTGAGCAGCATTACTACCTCTAGGATTTTCCAATTTCTTCCAAATATTTGAGGCAAAATAGATAAAATAGTATATTGCACTCGTTTAATAAGACGTTTCGTCACACTCCTTTCTTTGGGACCCTCCTCACTGTGACAAATCTCGTCTTATTAAACTCGTATAATAATATACTATTATCTATTTTGCCTCAAATATTTGAAAAAAAAAGGAAAATTTTAGGGTCAGCAATGCCGTTCAGTGTTCAGTGTCATAAAAGTCGAGCGCCAGTACGACACGCGTTTGCGTGTCGAAAAGTGGCCAGTACGATACAAGAGTAGAAAATAGTATTTCATAATACAAGTTTTATAAGATATCGTATTGTCACAAGCGTCCTTTTGGAGCACGAAGAGCGAAGCGACGAGTGTTTCAATTGACAAGTTAGTGTGACAATAGGTCTTATAAAACGTGTGTAATATACAATTTTTTCTATTTTGCATGGAAAAAATGTAAAATTTGTGCCTCTGCTAACAAACTTGTTGAGAATTTGCTCTTAATGGTGAAAGCACAGTTTATCATCAGAAATGGGCCGGATTTTTCTGAAATGAACCCCTTCTGCGAAGTGATGTCACCTAAGCTGTCTCTTCGGCCAGCGAACGCTGTCATGTCGATGTCATGCCCGTTGATATTGCCAACATTTGTAATAAAAAAATGTGTATCGAAATGGAGCCTCTTACGATACGCAAATGATGTTTCTCCGTATCAAAATGACTCTTTTATGAACGCAAATAAGACAAATAGTTATTATTATAGAACATTGATAAACGCACGGGTCAATATTAAGTGTGAATAGTAAAGCCATGCAAGATTTCCAAAAACACTTTGACGCAGGTACAATAGGGCGCAGTGTTTTTGACAGATCAAACGCGTACTTAGAGCCTAGACAATTGGATGGATCGGCTCGCATAGATTATGGAACGGCATCCCAGTTTATTTCAGACTACAAAGGGAAATCGGGCTGCGTGACCGCAAATCCGAATCGTTTTATTGCCACTGGAAGCTTTCCAGCTACTTCAGTCTATGATGCGAGTGCTGCCAATTATTGCCCGAGCCAGGGACCCGCATTTGGATCTAAACTGTTCTTCATATTATCATCCTGGAGCTGATCCTGTATTAGCAAACTTTTCCGACTAGTTTCAAAATAGATTATTATTGCGACGTCTTGCACATTATGTGCGGTAAAAAGGTGCGATAGTGTGGAAGAACAAGAATTACGGTATAGCATGTCTGGGTTTTGAGGTTTTTGGGTTTGGGAGATCATCGCAGCGTTTGCGGTTTAGAGCTTTTTGCGGGCTTTTTTCGGGTTTGTTTGTGCCATCAGGGGGTGTTGTATTAATAAATATTTTTATATATACAGAAATATGTGTGCGTGCGGAGAATCATGTACGGATAGACGTCTGGTCGGCGGCGGTGTGTAAGACCGTCGGAGGTGGCGGCAAGGGGAACGCAGTATCGAGTCCGTAGCGCGAGTGGGGGCGGCCGCGGCGGGGCCGCAGGGGGCGCAAGTGTAAGAGCCCGCACCGGTGTCGCGGTGGCGTGTGCGGGAGAGTAGAAGCGAGACGGCGCCGGCGGCCCCAAGACAAAAAGAGATAAAACGGCATGCGCGCGGAATCCACGGGCCCTCCCTGCTCTGCCGCGCGTCCTCTGGATCGATCCCGGCGGTGGCGGAGCAAAATGGCTCCAGGATCCGAAACCCAACTGGAAAATCAACTAAGGCGTCGCCGGCGTTCCGGCCTGGCGGAAACTCGCCCCTATTGGCGTGTTTTTAGGGTCGACGCTGCGCTGAAAAATTACGAGCTTTGCTGAAACTTCACAAGGAGCAGATTCGCGCACAGCGTCCGCTCGTCGCCGTGCATTTTTCTGTTCAAATAGCCCGTACGGCTCCGGGTCGGGGGCGAGAGCGAGAGAGCCAGAGAGTCGGGGGGGCTGCCGCTGCCAGCTCTCCTAGCTCTGGCTCCCGCATATAAAAACTATCTCTCAAAGCCCCGGCGTCACTGAAAAATATGTGTGCTTTGACGTAAATTAATGTGCGTAACGCAAATTCAACTATTCCGCGATAATTTTACATGAACGTCCGAGATTAGGCTTCAACGGCGGCGGAAGAGGAGGAGGATGAGGAGGAGGGGACCAGCGTCTAATTAAAGGACGAGGGGGGCGGCCGGCGGCGCGGAGGCCCGAGCAACGGCGCTAATGACTTGACTTGTTCGATTTTGATTAACCTCTTTCACGCCGATGATGATGCCGTCAAAGACTTCGTTATGTTTATGTGGAGAGAGCCTTGGTGCTCTAGCGCTATGGATATACAGGGGTCTCATTTGCCGTCGTTAGGACAAACACAGACATTTCACTTGATGGCGGAGCGCGGAGCTCTATTCAAAAGACGCCGCCAGGCTGTCGCTTGCAAGGCATACCCAGCAAAATAACCATATTTGATTCAAAGACCCGCGCAAATTTAGTTAGGATTCTATTCAGTTCTCTTGCTTTGATAACGTGTAATCAAAAGAACACGCTGGTATAAAGCACAAAGGAGTATTTTGTCTTACCAAAACTGGGCTCTGGTTTATTTTCCTATATAATCTCTTTTTGAACAATATTATTTCCTAATAATGTAATATTATACCTTCCACATCCACCACCATGACATGACCTCTTTTGAGTTTCATTTGTCATCGTGTTCAAGTATTCGCGCTGCGAATCTGCTGAATTCAAAATTTTACCCAATATAGAGCTTGGATCAAAGTTAAAACTGATAAGGATTGTAAAATTCAAGATAGCTTGATGGCTTCAAGACGTTGCCAAAAATTGTAGCCTTTCAGCAATTCAGCATCACTATGGATGGCTACAGAGCTTTCCAAATTTTCATTCGGGTTATCTGAGAAAAACACTGAAAAGAGCGTGTGGTCGTCTCAATGCTCATACATTTTCCATTTCCCACTTCTGAAGAAATAAAGTACTAAACACACTGAGTTCAAAATAGCGCATCCACCAGTTCTAGCTGAAATACCGCGTAGACAATAAGCACAATCGAATTTTTGTTCTATATGTATACCATGCGATCAACAAAATTCGGAATTGAGGTAGGCTGTGACCTGGTCAAATTTCAGGATATCAAGCTGCTTTCGGCCAGAGCACAGCCTACCCCAGTTTCGAATTTTGTTGATCGCGTGGTATTTGATGCATCATAATCCAAACAACAATGCAAAGACTCGACAAATTCAATCACAATTAACAATTTCAAGACCAAGATAAGATCCATTTTGATCCATAAGAACGACATTTGATTAATTATCATAACACATGATATAATTATCATTATTCGATAGGTATATTATTATAAACTGCTCAAAAGTGAATAGGGGTAATCAAAAATTTCGCATTTTTCAAAATGAGATTATCTCGGAAAAGAATTACCCGATTTCAAAAAGGAAGACGACGCCAGATAGGGCCTTTTTTAGCTACGTGGTGATGAATAGAATAATTTCCTTATTAAAAATGTACATAATATACAAGGTGTCAAAAGGGGGAGTGTCCAAAGAGTCAATTTTCAACGTTGTGCCATTTTTCGAAGAAAAAAAAATAGATTATTTCTGATGACGTTTTTGGAAACTTAGCATTGATATCTCGAAACGGTTTCTTAGTTTCACAAATATTTCTTTCATTTCAAAGGCTACGTGATTTTGTCTAAAATTTACAGTTTTCTATGGCGAATCTCTAATTGGCTATATTATTGACACAAGTTTGGCAAATACGCATGAATTCACTCCATATACCTTTCCACGACAAAATTCCACCCCAACGACCCCCAAGGGGACTACCCCCGGTGAACGTTAGCCAACCTCTTCAGGGATGAGTTAAAATGGAGCATGTTGCGGCGGTGACCATGAATTTTCCAAATCTGAATTCTTAACGTAACATTTTAGTAACTTTATGTCAAATCATAATTTCCATCATGGTTACCAAAGCAGCAGTCATTTTTGCACTGGTACAATTTTTTTCGTAGTTTCTGCATATCATGTTGAGTATAATTTTCTATTTCGTTCCATGTACAGGGTGTCACATTTTTTTTTGCATTTTTTTGAAACACCCTGTATTTCATCACCACAATTAATGGACACTGTTATCCCGATTACAAAAATGCATCACACTTCTGAGAAAAAATCCAAAAAAAATTGAAGAATTTACAATTTTTTTCTCCAAATGATGGATCCATTTCAAAATTTCAAATATGTTCAGAATATTCTGTTCCACTTTCAAATGACATGAAATGACATAGAATGACTAATAGAATGTTCGGGACACATTTGATTTCTAAAATGGATCCATCATCCAAAAAAAAAATATTTTTGAGACGCCATTGTGGATTTTTCAATTTTTTTTTTAAATCAAGGAGTGTCGTGAATTCCTGTAAACAGGTTGACAATGTGGATCAACTGTGATGCTGATGACGAAATAAAGGGTGTCTCGCAAAAATGCGAAAAAAATTGCGACACCCTGTATTTGGCACGGGAAGGAAAATTATACTTGACATTTTCAGAAACTACGAAAAAAATAGTTACAGGATAGTTTTTTCTTTTTTCAATTGTCACGGAGGGGAATTTTTTAATGAGGAGGTATCCGTCTCGCGTGAACACCTGTACAAAAATATCAAAAAGGGGGCTGATAAGGTAACCATGATCGTAATTATGGTTTGACATAAAGTTACTGACGTTACGCCAAGAATCCTGATTTGGAAAATTCATAGCAACCGCCACAAAATGCTTCATTTCAACTCATCCGTGAAGAGGTTCCGTAAAGGGGTAGCCCCCTTGGGGGTCGTTGGGGTGAAATTTTATCGTGGAAAGGTATAATTAGTGGATTCATGCATATCTGCCACATTTATGTCAGTAATATGGCCAATGAGAGAATCGCAATAAAAGAGTGTAAATTTTGGAAAAAATCACGTAGCTTTTTAAACGAAAGAAATATTTGTGAAACTGAAAAACCATTTCGGGATATGGACGCTACCTTTCCACAAATGACATTAAAAATAATCTACAATTTTTTTTTCAAAAAATGGCACAACGTTGGAAATTGATCTTTTCAATTTTCTCCGTTGATGGACTCGGAAAAGGGCACTCAGAGGAAGAACCCAGTCGAAGAAACCTCTGAGTTAAGCCCTGAGAAGAAGACTCTCACACATGTGACAGAATAAATCACAAAAACTCACTGATAAATTCCGGTATTCAGTGTAAGTGAGATTAGTAAAAACAAAATCGCAGAAACATCAGTAAACAAATGTTAAACACATCAGTGAACAATGCATAATAAATCAACAAATCAACAATGCAAATAAAATCACCAACAATGCATGAAAACCCAAAACAAGATAAAACAAGGGTGCTTAGTAGGATCCTCTAAAATACCTACGTTGTATATCTGACAAACATAGCAGCGAGCATAAAATCGAAAATATGACATAAAAATGTGCGAGTCATAAAAGACGGTGACATTTAAATGAAAATCAAATCATGACACAGACAAAAATAGAAGTTGGTACATGACAAGTGATTATTACATGACAAGCAAATCACACACAAAATTACTGAAATGATCATGAAAATATTGATATGGAAATCAGTGAGTTACAAAATCCGTGAGACAACTAAAATGACATCAAAAATCAGAACGTAAATTCAATGATGAACTTTAAATAAATACGTTCTAGATTTACGATGCTGCCGATATAAAGTTGGTGAAAATAGAGAATAAATTCCAGCAGTTGGGCCTGCAACAAAAAAACATTCCCATGCCCGTGATAATCATTTTACGATGCCTCTCGGTTTCTTCGCGCGCGAGTTCCATTTTGCGTTCCTTCATCAGTGTGACATCATCCAGAGGAAAAATAACGCGTAGTATCCAACTCCTCGTTCCACGTCAATAGGGCTGTTGGGCATCTCAGAAAATTAGTGGAATCCACGAGACGCGTAGGGTGCTTTCATCTTCACCTCAAACTGGGCTGTGAAACCGCGAAAACCCCCTTTCGGTCCTCTTCTTTGTTCGGAATTCCCGGAAACAAATAAAATTTACGCCCACAACAGAGAGATGCGATTTTAAATTCAGAATTCGGCTCTACATGCGTTGTAAGAAGCGTAGTGAAATTCAAAACTGGATGCAGAGGATTACATCTTGAGAAAAAAAGTCAAAAATCACCCACCCGTAATGCGAATCTTTCAGGACGACGCGGGACACACCCAGCCTCGACAAAGCACGGCACAAGAATGCCCTTTCGACCCGCCATAACCCGAATTCCTGCCGTGTTTTCAGTCAGTTCCTAATATAGAAATATTTTACTCGCGTCGAATTATTAGAGTAAGTTTGTAAAAAGTCGCTGAAAATGCGTTCCAAATGTTTTAACGAATTTTTGTTAGAATCATGTCTCGAGTCTTCAAGACAAGACGAATTGGGGCATCACAAAATTTCAAGAACTCATCTACATCCAGCTCAATTCCTGGACTGACGGACTATCAAACAAGGATCTTGGGAAATCATTTCAAGTACCTATCTGAAATATTGGTATCTTTTCTGGAATGCAGTTTTGGTGCACACAAATATGGCGGAGACGGAGACAGCAATATGCTTGGTAGTGACCAGAAATTTACTGCACAGTTATATTTCAACGAATTCCTTGAAGTTGATTCTGCATTTTGTGATACTGACTTGAAATTTAGCATAATGCAAACTTCGTAAAATTTTAATAGTACAGGCCAGTTAGAATAAAAACTGGCTCAACCTGGAAATTTCAAATAACAAGCTGAAATTTTGGGGATATGTTCAAAAAGCTACTGTGAACAAACCCTGAAAAGTCCCAAAAAAATCCCACTTGGGCAAACGCCGCCATCTAGATTTTTAACATGATCTCAACTTTTTCTCAGTTTTTACAGTTTTATTTCAATTTTTTGTTACAACTAAACTGAGTATCCATATTATCATTAAATAGGGTGAAAAGATTCTTCTATATCCCATACACTTTCTATTTCCAGTAGGTAGAATGACTTTTTGGAGCAAAAATAGAGTGATGAGCTGGAGCGCTGGGAAAATACGGCCGATGGCCGCTGATGAATAGTTTCGCTCCAAAGCTTTGCAGGTGCCATCAGCTGAAGCTCCTTAGCTTGTCACTCTATTTCTGCCGAAAAAAGTCATTCTACAGAAAATAGAGAGTGTATATGGGATATAGCTGATACGCCGGCGCCTCGCAACGGGAGAATCCGCATAGTGATGCGTATACTGTATACTCCTCTCCATCTTCAGCACATAGGTGAATTTTGTCATCTTTGTCTACCAACACCGACCTTTTGCTGCAGCCATGGCCAGTGCAGAAACCACACTCATTATCAAAGTGCAATGGCTTATTATGGGCCAATTATGGCCCCGGTTCTTGATTCGATGTTTTAGGCTTGTATTTCCCATCCGAGTTGTTACTGGTTTTTCAGAGTTTCTTTGCTCATGATGGCTAATGCGGTTTTTTAAGGAATGAATTACATCAGGCATTCTTGTGCCCCACATTTTGTCAAATCAGTCTACCAAAATCATCATCATTAATGATAAGAGGTTCGTTCCTGGCAGCTAGTCAGACTAAGTTTGTACCATTTCAAAAATTATAAGGGGTTCGTCGCCATCAAATGCTTGGAAATAGTATATGGCCACAAGATTCACCTTGAAGTAATTTGATAGGATTTGGTGTTGACACTGTTTTATACTCTCTGATGGTTCAACGCAGAAAGAACGATAAAGGCTCAAGAAATTCTAGGTTGAAATTTTCGTGGTTGTTTCACTTCTTTTTCCTATATACAGGGGCTACAGGGTTGGCGCCGATGGCTACACTTCTAAATTGGAAGAGTATATTTCAAACATTTACTGTGCCAAGTGTCATGTTCCAACCATAAAGTGCAGGGTGCTTCCGCCTACTGCCCTGATCGAGGTCCAAATATAGTTGAAATTTCCCTTTTCTACTCTAGAACGCCTTCCTCGTCTTTTATGCCACAAGTGGACACATCCCACCCGTTTTTCTCACCATTCTTAGCATCACTGTTAACATCAAATTCCATCAAATTATTTCCATGCCAATTCCCACCTTCCGTGGTAATAGATTTTCCTCAAAATGCATTCGATAACGATGAAACTTTATATAAATATTTTTGCAATTTTCACACTGGCATGGACAAACGTGAGGCATAAAACTGCCTGACGTAATAATTCTCCCTTTCGAAAGCCATCTTAGCCATCATGAGCAAAGAAAGTCAAGACAATGTTTACTCTACAAGTAAGCAGTTCTCAATGTTGAGATTACTGTTTTTGTGGAAAAATGATTGTACTTCACCAACCTTATAAGTACCAGTCACTTTCCTAATTATTTTGTAAATAGTGAACGCAAGATGGCTCTCGGGAGGAGAAAAAAAAAAAAAAAATGTCTTTTTTCTGGGGATAGGCCTAGGCACTCGCTACCAATCATTTTCAATTTGTTACATTACTGAATAAAGAACTGTGAAGTTTCACTCCTATACTTTGATAATTCACTGATTTACTTGAAAATTAAATTTTTATGGAAAAGACCAGTTTTTTCAGAATATTTCAAGAACGCTTCAGTACATCTGAAATGGTTTGATGGAGCTTCATGAGCATGAACAGCCGGCCATGTTTACGCGACTCTACCTCTTTCGGTTCATGAGTTACATTTTTTCTTCTTCCTTTTTCTTTTCCAGCCTGTATTCAGAGCTGCATGTCTGTCGCCGATGGCTACACTTCTGGTCCATGGTTATGGTTCATACAACAACTATATGCCAAGTGGCATGTTTCAACGATAAAATACAGGTCGCCTTTGCCTAACATCTGGACCATTATAACAAGATCTCCATTTTTTATATTTTGTCATTTTTTTGTGTTGACATTGTGATTTTGAGTTGAATTAATGATTTATAAATTTTGAGTTACGCTTATCCACTCTTAAAAACCTCTGGAGAAGCAAAAATTTATAAAGAGCGAGTCGCTGTGATGTTTTGTTGATGAACAGGCGACTGAAAACAAAAAAAAATTAAAGTAGGATGAAAAATCAAGATATCGGTGTTTGCCCTAATGGGATTTCTAGGGACTTTTGAGGGTTTGTTTCTATTGAGTCTATAAAGATCCCCTCCAAATTTCAGCTCGTTATTTGAAATTTCCGGGTAGATATCTAACTGGCCTGTACTATAAGTGATTTGACCTGCGACACTCAAAAATTTGTCAATTAGGGGGCGACTGAGGGCCCCTCAAAATCTCAAAATGTCAGAACTCTGCACCATTCAGTACCGCCCCATCTACCGTACAGGACTTTGTTCTTGACCATCACAACATTGTTCGTCATGTCAATTCCATTCTTCTTATAGCAAAAAAATTCTTTTGCCTGATGGTCAACAAAACGAAAAAATATTATTTTTTTGAACCACAGATATATTTTTGAACAGTTTTTGTGTGATCATCGATGAATCCGCATCCACTTGATTCATTCATGGAAACAAAAATTTTTCAGTGCTATTTTTCAACGAAAAAGTGACCATAACTCAGTAGTTGTACCTACCACCTTGAGAATCACTTGCTACGCCTCCCGGTTTGCAGATCTTAACAGTTTTGGGATTCAAACAAGGTTGGGAAACACTACTTGATAAATTGTTCAAGTTTTAGAAGTTCTGCACAGAACATTGAAATACCGACGACATTCAAGGGCACTTCGGTATTTTTTGCATTGATGTTTTGCAACAAAGCTTCGATCTACTGATGATATAACTTCTTACATTGATAAATGTTGTCTCCAACGCATTTTGCTGGACACTCAGAGGCGCCAGCTCTGCGAGAAAGAGCATCATATTGGGTTATACTATTGGATCGAAATAATTGAGAGTGAGTCATTCACATCCACATTCTACAGTGGGTGTGAGTGAGTAAGTGAGCACTTGGAGCGTTGCGGCGGAGAACACGGCACTAGGATGATGGAGCCCAGCACTCTTATACCATCAGTAGGTGAGTCATTATTGCTGAATTAAATCGGCTCTGGCTCTGATGGGAGTACATGTCGCAAAACTTTGCTTGAGTTTCAGAACTGAAACGACGTGAGCTCGGCAAAATGAAACATGCGAGTTTCAAACACATCATCCCATGGCAATGGCGCAAAGAAGGTACTTTAATACATCATCCGCCTAGTTCGTTCCTGCGGTACGGTAACAAATCGAATAAATCCTACCTCGCACACAGCTCAGGGATGTCTGTAACATAAGTTGGCAGAACTTTGCCATTACTAAAGCCCACACATAGAGCGAACCGCATCATTTTCCACTACCAGCAAAGTGGAAGCCTAAATTTCTACCCCCAGCCTCAGCAGCTATATACACGAGACCAGTAGCAGAGAGCCAGAGCAGCCGTCCTTCCATTACCGGAACCCCGGTGGTGGGTACTACCGGCGATTTCGAATAAATTTCAAACTTTATGGCGAACTATTATTAGAATGTTGCCTGAGTTGGGGGTATGGCAGTATTGTGTTACTTGGAGTTTCTAGTTTCCGGATAGGCCAAGCTGAATGTGTGCATAGTAGATTAGAAGCTTGCCAGGGTTCTGCCTGGCTGGGCATCAACGTATAGCCCCATTTCGCGTCCCCCCACAACTTTGCCCACCCGCACCTACTCTTTGCTCTCCCGAAAGAGCCCCTGCTAATATCAGCCGGCTATATCGGCGTTGTTATACGAAACATGTCGCAAATGCGTTGCGAGCTTAATGAACCACGGCAGATAAATTAGAACACGTATATGCCGAGGAGGTGGGCCATATATACCTGATGCCTATTCCGTGCAGATACCTGGGATTAAAACGACGAAATTAACAGTCGCTGCTTCCCAGTACGCTTCCATATCTACAACAAGAAGATCGCACATTTGGTCTCCATTAGTACTGATTACGAACTAATGAAGTTAGATAAAATTCGAACGCGTTACCTAGACGATAATAACAAATTACCGGGCGAGTAAAGCTCCAGCAGCCATAAATTATTACGGCAATTCTACAATAAGCTCTGAATTTATACAACATTTATTTGAAAAGCTGGCGCGCGGGCATCACCATCAGCAGAAAGAATTATTGCAGCAAAGAACTTGGAACGTTATATAGGCTTAATTCAACCGCGAAAGCTCAAACCGCATATAAACACACACGTTTTAATACCGTACACCGCGCAAGGTGTGCTCCGTCCTAATTGCAAATTTCACACGGATAAACAAACGAAAATATTTACCGCAAAAGCTTGAGTGCCTCGTGGAAAAATGCGTCGGGCTCTCTCCCGGTGAAATAATTCTTTTCGAACGCGCGCGCGGCCCTAAAACAGGGCAATATTTAGCATTTGAACGTGTTAAATGGCTTAAAGATGATATCGCTTTTTAAAACGGATTTCAAGCTGTTCTGGTAGGTCTGCGCGCATGTGAAAAATGGCGAGTGCGAGGTGTGTGTGTGTGTGTGTGTGGAAAACTGGCCGCTGCTTTTTAAAGCTGCGGTGTTGGTCGCGTAGGGTGATCTCTTCGGCTTGCCTGCTTTTTCCGCTGTAGTATACTATAATAACACACTGCACCCAGGTTTTGACTTACGTCAAACACAAACAAACAAATAGGAAAAACCATCCAAATGATTTAAAACAGAGGGAGCAGCAACAACAACAACAACAACAACAATAGCAAGACAAACAGATAAATACAACACAACAAGAAATCATGAAACATGTCAAACTGTAGTATGAAAAGCAAAAGAAAAGTAGAAAAGTAGAAAAAAAACACGTGACGTATTCGCTAACAAGCACACATGGGAAGAATACGCTAAAGAAACCCCTGTATATTGCCTGATTTTGTGCTGAAATATGTTACAAAATAATCCCAACAAAAACATGTGAGACTGAATAATCAAGACAGTGTAAATTGGTCATAAAAGTGCAAATAATTCAAGTAACAAATGGAACTTGCTCGCTTACGCTTTGGAGAGATTTACATGAATGAATAACATATACTATAAACATATATAATTATGTATATATTATGTTATTATCACGAAATGCAACACAAAAGTGATGTGGAGGGTATTAGTAATATCCAGACATCGTATTGGTGAAAGAATCTTCGCTTTATCATCAATAGTCGCTGAGTTATGAGCTGCTGAATGCAAAAAATTAAGAAAAGATGACTTTGAAAAAAAGATGGAAATGGGGCCCTGAAGAGAGTTCCCATGGGGCGATTTCAAAAAAAAATCACAAGCGGCACACCCCCATCTAGTACTTACAACAACAACAACAACAATAACAAGACAAACAGATAAATACAACACAACAAGAAATCATGAAACATGTCAAACTGTAGTATGAAAAGCAAAAGAAAAGTAGAAAAGTAAAAAAAAACACGTGACGTACTCGCTAACAAGCACACTAGTCCGGATGCTAGTTGCATAAAATGGAATGGACCTTGCATTTTTTGATGAGAAGATGCTACTTGGTGGAAATGCTCTTTGCATCATACTCTTCCGATCCAGAAAGGTAGCCATCAGCGCCATCCATGCAGGCAGCGTATACAGGGTGAAACAGAAAAAAAAAGTTGGAAAATTATATTTAAATAACCGTAGCATGTGTAGACTTGTAATTTACCACATACATTAATTGTTTTATGCTCATGAAGTCACAGTAAACCGTTCTTGATTACCTTGAACCGTCTTTGAAATGTAGGGGAAAAACAGAAAAAAAAAACCACTCTTTTCTCCATAAATAAGTGATTCTTAGAGATATTGACACAATACTTGGTATTTCCACAAAAAGTATTGTTAGAAATGATATGAGCTGGGTAGCCAATTTCTAAGCCAACTATTTCCAGAAATACGATTGTCAACTTTTTTTTCCTCTTGAGCACCATCTTGAATCTGCCCTGTGAGGCATCGTCGAAAAAGTGATTGGTTATCATAATAATGGTAATATTTTATCATTGCATCGTAAAAACAACCTCCTCGTCATAATTTAGTGACCTCTTCGGCGGGAAAGAATTGCCATTCACGTATTTTCTGGCTCTTCAGAGCTTTAGTGCCCATGATAGCATTTGCAACATCTGGAATGGTAAAATATGTAACGCATTATGAACCTTGATGTACTTTGAGGTAGCCTACCAAGTTTTGCAATCATCAATTGAAAGGTTTGTTCTCAAAGGCTGTTTGAACAAAATTTGTTCTATTTTTTTGTGGAAAATGCAAAATATTGGATCTTTCACCCTCATTTGATCCCTCGTTGAGGAAAGCCTGAAACCGAAAGTCTGCAAAAATTTAATGCTAATGGTTCACTGAGAACTGCTCTTCAATGTGTAGTTGTCAAAATCTGCATAGTTGCGTTCAGATTCCAGACAGAGAGCGACAAAGAAGTTCATGCAGTGAAAAAAGAGACAACTTTTAATGCAACGGAGAGATCCCGGAAATGTCCTTTTTAGATAGGCTTCCCGCAATACACAGGTTCTGTGAGACTCTCAAGCGTGGGTGAAAGGCTTGAAACATTACTAACTCAAGGCTCTTACAGTGTATCAAATTGCACATTTATGTTATAAAAAGCAAGGTCTCCAGACAGCTTTCAGTCTAGCTCTGGGCTAGTTTTTTCTCTACTGTAATTTATGTCTTTTTTTACTGCATGAATTTCTTTGTCGCTCTCTGTCTGGAATCTGAACGCAACTATGCAATTTTTGACTACTAAACATTGAAGAGCACTTCCCACTAAACCATTATCATAAAAAATTCCGAGACTTTTGGTTTCAGGCTATCCTCAGTGAGGGATCAAATAAGGGTGAGAGACCCAATATTTTGTCTTTTTCATAAAAAAACGACACAAATTTTGTTCAAACAGCTTTTAAGAACAAACCTCTTAATTGATAATGGTGAAACTTGGTAGGCTACCTCAAGTACATCAAGGTTCATAATGCGTAACATATTTCACCATCCCAGATGTTGCAAATGCCATCATGGGCACTAAAGCTTTGAAGAGCCAAAAAATACGTGAATGACAATTCTTTCCCGCTGAAGAGGTCACTAAATTATGATGAGGAGGTTGTTTTTGCGATGCAATGATTTCATGTTACCATAATTATAGTAACCAATCACTTTTTCAACGATGCCTCACAAGGCAGATTCAAGATGGTGCTCAAGAGGAAAAAAAAGTTGACAATCGTATTTCTGGAAATAGTTGGCTTAGAAATTGGCTACCCAGCTCATATCATTTCTAACATTACTTTTTGAAGAAATACCAAGTATTGTGTCAATATCTCGAAGAATTACTTATTTATGGGAAAAAGAGTGTTCTTGTTTTTTTATCTTGTTTTCCCCTACATTTCAAAGACGATTCAAGGTAATCTAGAACAGTTTGCTGTGACTCCATGAGCATAAAATAGTTAATGTATGTGGTGAGTTACACGTCTCCACATGTTTCGGTTAATTGAATATAATTTTTCAACTTTTTTTTTCTGTATCACCCTGTATACGCCGCCGGCATGGATCGCGCTGATGGCTACCTTTCTGGATCGGAAGAGTACGATGCAAGGAACATTTCCACCGAGTGGCATCTTCTCATCAAAAAATGCAAGGTACTTTCAACTAGCATCCGGACTACACATGGGAAGAATACGCTAAAGAAACCCCTGTATATTGCCTGATTTTGCGCTGAAATATGTTACAAAATAATCCCAACAAAAACATGTGAGACTGAATAATCAAGACAGTGTAAATTGGTCATAAAAGTGCAAATAATTCAAGTAACAAATGGAACTCGCTCGCTTACGCTTTGGAGAGATTTACATGAATGAATAACATATACTATAAACATATATAATTATGTATATATTATGTTATTATATGTTATTATACAGGGTGTCCCGTTTTTCAACGCTCACTATGGGTATCTCGGAAATGGTAAGAGATACAAAGTCGGTTAAATTACAAAAAAGTTGCGCAATTTTATGACTATCTCAAATATGTCAAGATATCTAAGATATCTTTGGTCATTTCTGAAATATCCCAGAAAAACTGAAAAATGCCGAATTCGAAAATTTCAAATCTTTTCTTTATTATGACAGCTATTAATTTGAAAATTGGTATCCTGACATTTTTGAAGGTCCTTGATCGACTGACGGCCATAATTTTTTCCTACGCCTACTAGTTTTTGAGATATGACAGTTAACTTTATTTTTTCTCATGGACACTATATTATTTCTCCACCCCATAAAACTCACCTTTTCTTTCTCTTTACAAAGATATAAAACACTTGTAGTATTTTTGTCAAAATAACCTATAAAAATTGGAAAAATCATTTCTAGGGCGAAAAAATCTAGTTACCGGTTCGGTTGCCATGTTCTCGTGACATAATAACAATGGCATTCGGTTGCCATGGTCGGTTAATTTTGGAAAAAGTTGGGTTACATTCCGTTTTTATGTATTTGATAATGATAATAAATAAAAATAAAACAAATACAAAACCCAAGTATAACACAAAATAATATCGCAATAGCAATAAACATTTATAATTACAATTACTCGAAATGGAGTTTATTTTGCGAGGAACGCTCCAAGATCGAATTGCCATTGTTATTATGTCACGAGAACATGGCAACCGAACCGGTAACTAGATTTTTTCGCCCCAGAAATGGTTTTTCCAGTTTTTATAGGTTATTTTGACAAAAATGCTACAAGTGTTTTATATCTTTGTAAAGAGAAAGAAAAGGTGAGTTTTATGGGGTGGAGAAATAATATGGTGTCCATTAGAAAAAATTAAGTCAACTATCATATCTCAAAAACTAGTAGGCGTAGGTGAAAATTATGACCGTCAGTCGATCAAGGACCTTCAAAAATGTCAGGATACCAATTTTCAAATTGATGACTCTCATAATAAAGGAAAGATTTGAAATTTTCGAATTCGGCATTTTTCAGTTTTTCTGGGATATTTCAGAAATGACCAAAGATATCTTGGATATCTTGACATATTCAAGATAGTCATAAAATTGCGCAACTTTTTTGTAATTTAACCGACTTTGTATCTCTTACCGTTTCCGAGATACCCATAGTGAGCGTTGAAAAACGGGACACCCTGTATATGACATCAATAAATTGGGGCTCTGAGTTCCAACAGAGTATTTGGCGTGTAAAGTCCAGAGGACGCTGAAAAGAACCTACCCCACAATACTGACATTGTCCTCCTAGAGTTGCGACCAATCTATTACCAACCCGAACTGCTTCTCCCCAGATCTCCTACCCTCCTGAATCCCGTCTTCACAGGAAACGGTGAATCTCTGAATCCCGTTTTCACAGGACTCAAGCAAACAAACCTCAAGACATGAACACACTCACACACAAACACACCTCAATGGATGCTGAACTTGCACCAATCCTCAAGCAGTCAAGGGAGTGACGGCCTTTACGCGACTTTCAGGGAGGACGTAATGAAATGTTGAGGTTCTCACCAGTCAACAAGGCTCTAACAGACTTCGCTTGCGGCTTGCAAGATTTGGAGTACCAATAAACACTGTCAAGGCAACGCAGACACAAAAATAAACGAAAGGGTGCATGAGTCATTTTTGTAACACAATAACAAACATAATCCGTCAATAAAATATATAAACACAACATTCAGTAATTTTGCAAAATTCATGAGATGACAAAAGTGACAAAAGAGCAAGTCTCTTGTTTGACCCGCGATTTTATCACATCTTTCTCGCGTTCCCGCATCGATAACTCTTAATATAGTTTCATGCAGAGGTATTAGAGTAAGTTTTTCAAAAATTAGCGGAAAATGCGTTCCATTACAAGACCTAGACTGCAAACTGCAAGTGCATCAAAAATTTTTAAAGGCCGTCAGTATATCTTTTAAGCAGTCAAAAGTCAAGATTTGAAAAAAACTTCAATTCAAACATACTGAAGTATTCCTCAAGGTCGTCGGAAAGTCCTGCAGACTACAGAAATTTGCTTTGAAATATAAGGTATCAATCGTTTCCTGATTAAGTTGAAGTCATCGAATCATTAGGAAATGCAAAAACGTCAAATGAAAGTGAATCAGCTGATTTTTAAAAGTCAAAGTCATCTTCAAATTTGCCAAGATCTCCACAAACTTTAGTTGAGAAGAAAACTGGAGTGCTCCTTGAAGTCGTTGCTATTTCGAGGTCCTACAGAACTCCCTGAACTTGAGTAAAAAATATAAAGTGCCTCTTGATTCAGTCAGGTTCTTCAAATTTGTCAAAATCTGCTTTAACTGGAAGTATACCCATCAATAAATTTTTATGTTATCAATATCCTCAAAGACGTCAAAATCTTCAGAAACGGCTATTCAAAAAGTACCGAATTGCTCCTGAAGGTTGTCGCAACTTTAAAATCCTGCAGAACCACAAAAGTTGCAAGATGAGTATCAAGCTATTCCAAATTTTGTCAGAATCCCAAAATCATAAGGATCTGCGAAAGCTTCAACTAGAAGTATATCAAATGATTTTAGAAAACCATCAGTATCTTCAAATTCGTGAAGATCTTCAAAAGCCTAAATTGAAAAAACTGAAGTGATATTTGAGGGCGTTGATGGTGTTGCATGATTCTATAGAGAACTTCCTAAGCTTGGATATAAAAAATATATGAAGTGCCTTTTGATTTCATCAGAATCTTCGAAGTCAAGATCTGCGGAAACTTTAATTTAAAAAGTATTGAAATGCTTTTTGAGGTCGTGGGCACTTCAAAGTCCTTCAAAACTTGAAGAAGTTCAACATAAAACAATTTTTTTCTATTTCGGAGGAATTCCAAAGTCTTCAAGATCTGCAAAAATTTCAACTGAAAGTATTCTAAGGTTTGAAGCTGTAATATTGAAGGCATTTTTCAAGACTTCATTGCAAAAAATATCGAAGTAATTTCCAAAAAAAATCAAGTGTTCCTTATCTTGTCAGGATCCCAGTGTGGTCAAGATTTACAAAAACTTATATTGAAAATGTCTAGCAAGTGATTCTCAAAGTCGTCTGTATTTCCAAAATCGGCAAGATTTTCAAAGAGTTCAATCCAAAAACGTCTGCGAAAACTTCAATTCAGAAAGTACGAGAATGCTTCACACCCTCAAAAAGTTTAACAAATCAAGTGTCTTTTTTTTTCGTCAGAATCGCAGAGTTGTCAATATCTGCAAAAAGTTCAACTGCAAGTACATCAAGAGTTTTTTTAATATCGTCAGTATACCTTGAAAGTTGTCATTATCTTTGAAAACTTCTATTCAAAAAGTCTTTAGGACTTCTCAAGATCTTTAGAACTTCGATGTGCTGCAGAACTACAAAATCATCAACTCAAAAAAATCAAGCGTTTTCTAATTTTGACAGAATAACAAATCATCAGGATCTACAAAAACTTCGACTGAAAGTGTTGATCAAGTGATTTTCAACAGTCATCATGAGTATCTTCAAATCATTCTTCATCTTTTTAAAACTTCAAGAAAAAAACTCAAGTGCTTTTTGAGGTCGTTGGTATTTCAAGGGCGTACAAAACTCCTTTAATTCGAATGAAAAAAAAAAAAAATAAAGTGCCTTTTGATTTCGTCAGAGTGTTTAAAGTTGTCAATATCTGCTGAAAGAAGATCAACGAAAAGAAACTTCAACTGAAAGTGTACTTATCAGAAGATTTTGAAGTTCCAAGGTATCTTCACTTGTGTCCAAAAACTTCAGTCCGAACAGTACTGAAATTCGAGTATACCTGAAGTTTGTGGATACTACCTTCAAAAACTTCAATATGAAAAGTATCAAGTATGAAGCTTCATCAGAATCTTCAAGATCCGCAGAAACAATCAATTGAAAATTTATAAATGTCTTTTTGGATCGTCAGTATCTTTGAAGTCGTCAAAATATCAAAAATCTTCAATTCAAATAGTATGGACAGGAAGCTGGTGCCTCAAAACTTACGTCATAAGGTACATGATTTTAACCCTGTAGGTCTAATGTGCGTTGATAAGGTTGTTAAAAATTTCTTTGTCTTACATGTCAGACCGGGGGCTTTAGGCTGGTATAGGCTTGTCAATTTTCGAAAGATGTCAAAAATTTATGTCATAAGGTACATGAATGGAACCAACGGGCTTTTGTGTGGGAACATCCCCTAATCAAAAATCGGATCATAAGACAACATTTTTGGGGGCTCTCGGTTCATGAGACAAGTATGAAATCTTCAAAAAAGGTCAAAATTTACCTCCTCGTGGAGACTTCTCCTTTGGCATAATTTTAGGAATGAAAAACGATTCTCGCATGATTTTTTACGCATGTTTCGGATCTGTCCCCAAAAATTTTCAATGGTACATCGCTTACAGGGTGCAACATCGAAATTTTTTTCTCAAATCGTACACCCTGTATTTAAACATGGAAATCGATTCCGTTTTTCATCCTGATTACAAATATACATCACACTTGGTGGGTTAGTCAGCAAAACGCCTGTGAAAAAATTGATAAATTTTGGTCCTTTTTCGAAAATTTCAAACTTGTCTTATAGACCGAAAGCTCCCAAAAATTTTGTCTCACGACAAGATTTTCGATCAAGGGGATGTTCCCACACAAAATTCAGTTGGTTTCATTTATGTACCTTGTAACGTGAATTTTTGGCCATTTTTTCGAAAATTAACAGGCCCATACCAGCCTAAAGCCCCCGGTCTGACATGTAAGACAAAGCAATTCCTAACAACCTTATCAACGCACATTAGACCTACAAGGTTATAATCATGTACCTTATGACGTTAGTTTTGAGGCACCAGCTCCCTGTCCAGTACTAAAGTGTTATTCAAGGTCGTCGGTACTTCAAGGTCCTCCAGATCTTCAGGAGCTTTCACAGTAAAAGTATCAAGTGTCTCTGATTCCGTCAGAGTTCCAGAGTTCTCAAGATCTACAAAAATTTCAACTGGAGGTATTTCAAGTGAATTTCGAGATCATCAGTATCTCAAATGTTTCCAAGGTCTCTGAAAATTTAAGTCCAAAAAGTATGACATTCACTCCAAGTTTGTAAGATACTCTCGACTCAGATCTCACAGAACTTCACAAACATGGGAAGTACCTAATAAAAATGTGGAGAGACAATATCAAGTTATTATTATTTCTATTATTCAGATAATGCTTGATAGATCCGGTGACCTAATCACAGAGCAGTGTGAAGCTCAGTTAAGCCTGTAATGTTCCGCAATCCGTCTAGTTGTGAACGCAAAAACATCAATTTCATCCTCTATGTCAGAATGATCTTTGCACATTCGATAGATTGGAGAATTCTTCAGAATGTTAGTTTGGCAAGCAGTTACCGTTTTTAGTTAACGAGCAGTTGAAATTCACCTGTTGATCACCTGTATTCAAGTGTCCTAGACTGTATTCACCTAGACTGGTTTTGGCCTGAAGTGGTGAGCTAGAAGTCAAGACGTCCTCTCTCGGTGTGGCCCTGACTTAGCAGAAAGTTGCACATTTCAGGCATGCGCACGCACTTTTTTTAACGATTATTCCTTCACAATGACATAACGCTTCACATTTTACGTCGTTAAAACGTTACCATTGAAACTGGAACGAAACGTGCCTCTTGTAGGTAGATATGTTCACTGAATCATGAATTCATGAGTTTACGGCTAACGCTAACTGAACCTTTGTCAATTTTTGTCCATTCAACAATAATTTTTACCAATTATACAACGCTTTCTCATTCTTACGTACGTCTTAAAACGTTTTCATCGAAATTGAAAAACAAACGTTCATTTTTCAACCAGGAGTTTGTTTAAGTCATCACTGACGCTAATTGCATTGTGGAGGCTCTCAGGCTGAGGGCGTTCAGCAGAAACGAGTACTGACTTGAGTTGATTTATCTTACCCAGTTTGTTTTCTTGTTCATATGGTGTAATACCGAAAGAACAATGAATATATTCAATTGTATTGAATTGAATTGAACTTTTTCCAATTCCGGATTATTCAACAATAATTTATAGATTACTACGCAATGCTTTACTTTCTACGTATTGGGAACGTTGTTAGGAAAATTAAAATGAAACGTTAATTTTTTAACCCATGCAGAGCGTCTCTCAAGTCAAGTCACCAGCAACGGTGATCTCACGTTTGTTTAATTTCCTTTAACTCAACGATAATTTTTTGGCAGTCTTTGCTTTGGACGTCTTGAGAACGTTTCCGTCAAAAACCAAAATTAACGTTTATTTTTCAACCAAAAACGTTTATGTTACTATCACTAACGCTAACTTGAACGTTTTCCAAACTCACGCCAACCAAACTTCTCAAGAACAGTTTGATAATTAGTTTATTAGTTACCTAAGTCAACCAGAAAAAAAAAATGGAAATACAAACGTCAAACGTTCATGAAACTATTTTTAAACGTTAATTTGACGTACCCGTGCTCACTGGGTTTAAAAAAAGGGATCTAATTTCCAACTTGGATTCTGTGGTGTTAACGGACTTCTTGGGAAAGCAGGCATCTGAAAATCATGTGTTGGAGGGGCTCATCTTGGCTGCAAATTAGACATAGTCGTCGCGGTGCGAGCCTAAAATCGTTCAAGTTCTGCACTTCTAACGATTTCGATTATTTTTGGCACATATGATCTTTGGACCTATTTAAGCGTTTTGACCCGCAGCACCACCAAATTTGCCCCTCAGGAACGGAGGGGTGGGGGTATCTTCAGAATTTGAAGCTCCAGGTCTGGTATGGTCCAATGAAGACCCACAAAGGCAAGTGAGTAGTCATTTCCGAATGATTTTCACCCGCTAATGTCGATTCTCACAAGAAAAATGAGTTGCGCAGTCATTTGACAAAGATAATTGGTAATAATAAGAGATAAAGATGAAATCAAGTGGTCATTTACTGAACTCTGTAGGAACTTGTTTTTTGTGATAAATACATGAAACTTGGTAGGGCTGTTCACTATTACTTACTTTCCAAATATTGAGGGAGCACCACGCGTTCCGACGCATGACGTCGCGATGCAATGTCAAAAGACATAGTGGTCGTCATTTCCAAAATAGTCGATATAGGTATTATCATAGTTTATTTGATTTCTTTCATCAAATCATATGCTTTCGAGATTCAATAGCATATTTCTGTCGACTTGGGGAAACGGTGGGCTACCAGTGGTAAATCAGGTGTCTGCTAGAGGGAGCTGTGAGGTTTCTTTCCCCCCAAATTTCCACGGTCAACATCTTCGGATAAAACTATTTTTAAATTTGTCAATACGAATAATTATGTCATCTGGTCAACATTCTTTATGTGTCGTCCTTCTAAGGACTCCTCAGTACGGTTTATACAGATTTTGCAACAGCGCGAGATCATTCAGACTGCCTAGTAAAGTAACCGATTCTGGAATACCGTTTTGTTTGAAATGGGTAAAAAAGGAGTAAATGCAATTTCTGTGATTCTAGTGTTAGGGTATGAATAAAGTCTCGGAGATGAATGGAGTAAATACGTCTGAAAAAAGCACCAATATCAAAAACTTGAATTCTTGAATTCGATTCCCGGCACAGTGCTTTGTGCTATAGAAACAAAGTTTCTCAGCTTGTGATATTTGGAAATCAAACTCAGCAAACTCCTATGACATAAGAAATGCCGATAAGGATAACAACAACAACAACAAATAAACAAACAATAATGGTTCAATCATTTGATACGGTCTTATACACAGCGATTTCTTTTTTTCAGTACGGTGGCATCGATATTAACAGGCGATTAATCGTTATAATAATTTATAGTTTAGTTTGTAAGAGTTCTGTAACCGAGTATGTACCTAATATGGTACAACATTAAAGATCACTTTTTTTCCAGTAATCAAGTACCTTTCTGAGTGCCTTTCATTTGATCGCTAGATCTGTATAAACATACTGAGGAGTCTCTTGAAGGACGAAACACGGGGAATGTTAACCAGATAACATATTCGTATGCACTGACTTCAAAATAGTTAGTTTTATCCTCGGTTTTATCCGAAGATGTTGACCGCGGAAATTTGGGGGTGAAGAAACCTTACAGTTCCCCTTACAGGCACCTGGTTTACCACTGGTAGCCCACCGTTTTCTCAAATCGACAGAAATATGTTATTGAATCTTGAAAGCATATGGCTTGATGGAAGAAATCAAAGAAATTATAATATTCCTATCGACTCTTCTGGAAATGGCGACCACTGTTTTTTGATATTCCGTCGCGACGTCATCCGTCGGAACGCGTGGTGCTCCCTCCATATTTGGGAAGTAAGTAATAATGAACAGTCACACCAAGTTTCATGTATTTATCACAAAAAACAAGTTCCCACAGAGCTCAATAGATGACCACTTGATTTCATCTTTATCTCTATTTATTACCAATTATCTTTGTCAAATGACTGCGCAACTCATTTTTCACGTCAGAATCGACATCAGCGGATGAATATCATTCGAAAATGACTACTCACTTGCCTTTGTAGGTCTTCATTGGACCATACTAGACCTGGAGCTCCAAATTCTGAAGATACCCCCACCCCTCCATTCCTGAGATGCAAATTTGGTGGTGCTGCGGGTCAAAACGCTTGAATAGGTCCAATGATCATCTGTGCCGAAAATAATCGAAATCGTTAGAAGTGCAGAATAATTTGGTGTACCGCTACGACTAACATATAGCCCAGGCAAAACAGGTTTTAACCCGGAATAAATTGAGGAAAATCTGAAAATTTGAGGATCCTTCCAGAATTCGATGAGGAACAACATACTAAAAGTCCCCATCTGTCCAAGGCTTAGCATTTTTTCTGTGGGAGATCAAAGGTACAAGAAGTTACCATTTTTTAAATCGTTGCTTTTCTTGTACTATTTTCATTGGACCTTATATTTTCAAGATCTAGGAACCCGATGCAGAAAATTCTTAGAAAGTGTAATGTACCAATGGCTTACCACTTACCAGGCGACTGCGAAGGGGCTGAGGTGCGATTTTCACAAAGCCGTATATAAAACCATGACTAACACCTTTTCTGACATGGTTGGTATCATTTCTAGTTGAATCGCACTCTCTGATTCCAAAAATGAGTATGAAATTTTGATAAAGACGTGTATAAACCGGTTTTATCAGAAAAAAAAACATGATTTTTCCCCCTAAAATTTGATGTTTTGTAGCTCTAGTCCTATCAGTGTCCAATGTATTCCTAACCATGATTTCGATTTGGATAGTTAGTTTGGGCTATTTTACACACAAATACCATTTTTTGATTTTTTTTCCTGTCTTCACAAAGTCACGGAGTGATTTTGTTTCTTGAGATGTATCATGTCAAAGCTTGATTTGACGACACGTGCTATTTCACATGAAAAATTAGGCTACGATCAGAATGTAGCTTTGAATTGGTACTTCAATCGTTTTGAGGCATGAAAATAGTTTTCTCCATCGAACAAAATTGAGGAGACCAAAATCGGAGCCGTATTTTAGTCATGACATCATTTTTCCTTCGGCAATGTCAGCTTTTGAAATTAAATTTCTACACGATGTACGTTTTGGAACAAAATTACCGTGTGACTTTATAACAGCGATAGAGACTTCTAGTTATGAAATTCATCTATCAAATAGTTCAATGGAACAATCTATTCAGGTCAAAATTGTGGTCATGGGTGTTTTGAACCATGATGGAAATGGAGCTACAAAACGACTTTATAGATCGAAACTTCATGTTTTTTAGCGAAATTTATTCCGCATTGTCGAAAGAAAAATGATGTCATGACTAAAATACGGCTCAGATTTCAGTTTTCTTGACTTTATTTGGTAGAGAAAACTATTTTCATGCCTTAAAATAATGAAAGTACCAATTCAAAGCTACATTCTGATCGTAGCCTGATTTCTCTTGTGAATAAGCACGTTTCGTCAAATCAAGCTTTGACATGATACATCTCAAGAAACAAAATCACTCCGTGACTTTGTAGAAACAGGAAAAGAAATCAAAAAATCATATCTGTGTCTGGAATAGTCCAAACTAACTGTCTAAATCAAAATCATAGTTAGGAATACATTGGACACTGATAGAATTAGAGCTACAAAACATCAAAAAGAGTACAAAAAAAATCATAATCTTTTTTCTAATAAAACCGGACTAAACACGTCTATATCAAAATTTTACACTAATCTTCAGAATTAGAGAGTGCAATTTGATTATAAATGTTATCAAACATTCAAACATGTCAAAAAAGATGTTAGTCACGGTTTACCATACGACTTGGAGAAAAATCGCACCTCGCCCCTTCGCAGTCGTCTGGTACGCCACTGGTGCATCACACTTCCTGAAAACTTATTGCATTGGGTTCTACGATCTAGAAAATATGAGGTCCAATGAAAAAAGTACGAAAAAAACAACGATTTCAAAAATGGTAACTTCTTGTACCTTAAACCTCCCACAGAAAAAATGCCAAGCCTCGGACAGATAGGGACTTTTAATATGATGTTCCCCATCAAATTCTTAAGGGATCCTCAAATTTCCAGATTTTCCCTTATTTATTCCGGGTTTCATCGGAATTTCGCATTTCTTTCCTGGGCTAATATAGAACGTAACTGATTAGGACGATTTCGTGACTGAGTTCATTCAATCACAACTGTTAGGTGCGGGTTCCCAGTTGCATAGGATTTTTTTTTTGCAGAACCATGTCTATGTCTAGATTCTTCTGAGTGCTGAAAATTTGTACAAGGGTACATTTGGAACATCGCGAATGATGTTTTAAAAATTGGGAATTCAGGAAATTGATGCTGAAGAAAAAGTCAAAAAAAAATTGGAAAACTTTGGATGAAACTGAGAATGGGCCTCTTATACAGGGGGGGGCAATAAATTGAGAAAAAAATTATGAAAACTTGGTGAATTTTCCCATTTATTAGAGAAATTTCGTTTCATATTATATAAATTTGAGAATAGACCTTCCATTTTCAGGGGGCTGAAAATTTGTACAAGGGTACATGACAACATCGCGAATGATGTTTCAAAAGGTGGATCGGACGGATTGATGTTTAAGAACTAAGAAAAATATAGACTTGGACTTGAGAATACTTCAGGGTAAAATCAAGCATGCGTCCTTATTGAAAAAGCAAAAAATTTTAAAAGGATAATTCTGACATCGCCAATGATGTGTCAAAAGCTGAATCAGGCGAACTGATCCTGAAGAGTTTAAAAAATTAAACTTGAATAAATTTTCTTTTTATTCGACAACAAATTGAAAAATGACCCCTTAATATCAGGGGCTAAGAATTTGTTTAAGAGAACATTCCAATTTTTTGACATTTGACGGTGCAATTTTGCATCGGTCCTATAAGTCAGACTTAAAATTTGGTCCTAAGATGACACGCTATGAATCCAAACATTGTAAGTTTGATTCCGATCCAAGACAAGAAGTAAGGCTGAGAAAAAAGACGATTAGATGATCATATTAGATTTAAATAAATGTTCTGCCAAAATGCCGTTAATACAGATTTAAGGCTTAACTATATGTCAACAAAATTACTAGAGCCAGAGATACCAACCCGGTTTCACTATTTTTTCATTCTTTTTTTATCCTAATCAGAAGTCAGTTCGTTAAAGTTCATAATGGTTGGAAATTAAAACCCATATGATGAATGTTGTATGAATTATGTAAACCTGCAGAATTATTACGTCGACCGTTTATATATGGCAAAAACGACGGCCGCCGCGCCGCTCTTTCTGGCGAAGGTGACGGCTGATTGATGCAAGTTTTGGTCGGCAAATGCGGAGTGCCCTTTTTGAATATTTATGCAGTCCGTCTGCAAAAGCGATTAAATAATTCGCCTCCTCAATAATGTAGTCAAAATGACTGCAGCGATGCACAACCCACCTGGCTCTCTTTCTCCTCTCCATGCCTCTGCGATGCGTGCACGCGATTTATTCCGCTGCATTCCCATGCATGCATTTTCGGGGGCTGCAAATTTGCAGCCGCCAGAGCACGGACCGTCATCCTGCGCTCTCTCATCCCTCTCCGTGTGACGCTGGCGGGCGTATATATACGCCCGATGCGTATAATATTGTACGAAACAGCGTTAATATTCGCAAGGCCTATTCCATATTTAAAAATTAAATGAAACCGGGCGGAAAAGGTGCACCGGCCATTTGTTTCCATTTTGCATCCCCGCATTCGTGCGGGTGCATCATCAAAAAACAAACCAAGAGCTTGCCGTATGCGGCTATGGTTATGTACACGCGTGATTATCACTTGATTAATTCTTCTGTGATTTTTTTTGTTCGTGAACAACACCATATACGAGGCGAACACCGGAATTAGTTATTGTAATAGTGTAGTGGTGTGGCCGGCCTGCATACACAAAACCACCACACCGCCACCGCAGGATTCGCGCTATTTTTACTCGCGAAGATTAACTCGATGCATTACTTGATTAATATTTTGGTATAAAACAGCACAGCCAAGCCAGGCATCAACAAAGTCAAAAACGCCGGCTGGTCGAGCAAGTTTTTCATAAATATAAAAATTTCTGCCTTGCTAAATTTTCAAATGGGATGCGCGAGATCTGCCTCCAGGTCGTCCCAACACGAACACGAACAGTGTATAGTATTTCGTGAAATTGCGTTGGATACTGATTAATCAACATTCTTAAAAAAAATATCTTCGAGAGTGATTTTTTATTAGGTGAAGGTATTTCTTAGTCATGCCTTTGACTTCTGATAGTGATGACGTTGACCGACGAATACTCTTGGTGTGGGCCTCCCAGAATATCTCTAATAAGGTCATTTTCTATGTATAGTACAAAGTCCGCAATATAGTAACCTGAATTCGTCAGGATTTTCTTTCAAAGTACTCAACTTTATTTCCTAGCGAAAACTGAAGCCTAAAGGTGTCTGACCAACTCTTGGAAGTATACATTGCCGATAGTCTTGCCTAAGTAAACAGCTAATACAGTCTTATCGCAAAAGCTCTGGAAAATTAAAGCTTCGCAGTGGCCTAACTCAGCATCCAGGCTCACGATATACGGTTCCTCCGCCAAAGTGTACAGGTTTGTAGCTTATGCCAACATTGAAGTCTCCAGCGAATATCAAGCGTGATCACCCACCTGGGCTTAGTTTCGTTTTTATCACTGTGCGATACAAATATGCATTGAAATCTTGATCCAAGCAGTTTTATCTTTTCTTGTGGTGATGCAATAGACAGAAATAGTTTGATTGTAATAATTAAAGGTGAACGAATTCCTATGTATACAATATTTTACACTATACAAACAGTGCCGCCGAGAAGGTGGTTCAGGAGGTGTCATATCATCGGGGCCCGGAGCCCCGTAGGGGGCCTATGTAGTGTGGCCGTCTAGACAAGACAAGACAAGAATTGCCCTACTCTTGTCTTGTCTTGAAATATCAAGATAATTTCAAAATTTCAAGACAAGACTCTAACTCTTGATGGGAATTTTTCAAGAGTCTCTTGAAATTAAATTACTATAAAACCCCTTCTTCCAAGAAAATTGCCACCGCCATGCCTGACCTGTTAGTAGATGTATTTCTGCAATGGGGTCTTTAAAATGACAAGATACGATTTTATAGCCGTAGGTTGATGCCCGGATAAATATAGTCAACTACTGTTCATTTAACAAAGTACTTAAAAAATCTGGCACCGGGACAGGATATAGAAATTTAACTCACCGCAGTCCACCAGCTCGAATCAAGTAAATAAGCAAGCCAATAACAGTAGTAGGTTGCCACATGAACGTCAAGAAACAGTCAACCTCGCAGTCAACGAAAGAGTCTTAGTGAAAAAAAAGGCAAATAATCAACTTCAATATTTGCTGTTTGGTGTTCGAAACATTGCTGCTGGACAAAAAAATGTGAATAATTGGGTTCAAGCAAGACCCAGACCCGTATTCATAATCAGATCTTATGTCTTAAGACGACCTTATTCAATTTTCAGGAGCCAATTTTCAGCAAACACAACCACGAGAAGATGTAATTGTATTTGATTATAACATACAATATTTACAAGGATATTCTTATACCTATACAATCATCTTAGCCCAAGCCTGGGCCTGAATACGCATGGTCTTAGGACCACCTTATATTCGAGATCTGACTATCTGACCCAGAGTTCCCAGATGTCGTGGTGCGGAGTGCGGACGTGGTCCAATATAAAAATATCTTTATATTTTTTTTTTGTAATATTTTTATAATTAGGTATAGTTTCGACAAAAGTCAAACATATACCGATTGTTTGCAGACCTGTGACAGGTTGTCGCTTGTGTCAACCTGACGTGG
The DNA here is from genome assembly GCA_949128115.1 of Anaspis maculata. Classification (NCBI taxonomy): domain Eukaryota; kingdom Metazoa; phylum Arthropoda; class Insecta; order Coleoptera; family Scraptiidae; genus Anaspis; species Anaspis maculata. The sequence goes on from OX421961.1 coordinate 124,621,955, forward strand.
ACAAGAAGACGAACTTCATTTAAGTTGTAGGAAGAACACCAGCTTAATCGGTATTTTGCCCTGGTACATTGGAAGGATATCTGCCTGCAGCATGTTGTCTGAATCATTTTTCTTTTATGGGCAAGAAACACTTTGCTTCGCAGCTATTGACCAAAAGCCTCATCGAACTACCTAATTTCTTAGAAGTCGCGATCTGAGGAGGACAGCTATTTTTTTTGAAAAAGTGATAATGAAGATATTGGAGCAGCCCTTGGAAAAAAATCACTGGACTAAACTTTCGTATGAGAACCGAAAAAAAAACAGTAGAGACATACAGAGTCTAAAGGAGATGTCATGTCGATATATAATCACAACACATTAACATAATTCGACATGGGATCTATCTGGCAACGCTTTCCCCTTCTCTGATGCAAAATTAAAGAATTTATAGTGAACTGCCATCACAAACCGGTAATCAAATTGTCTTCTGATATATAAAATTCACAATATACAGAAAAATGCTTCTATATGTTGTTTTGGTTTCCCTAATTTTCAATCATAAGTAGTGAATATTCATGGACTGTAGACTGCCTCTCAGACACAACCTGACAACCACAGTCCAATTCCCAGATTTTTTTTTTTCAAAAGTAAGGACTTTTGAGACGAGATATTTTAAATCGTCTGTAGTGATCTCGGTATTTTCATTTCAAGTAGTAATAGTTTTAAATGGCATTTTGTCATACCGTTTACCCTTATTCATGTTATTTCATGTTGTCAATAAACTCTGTAAGAAATCTCCAAGCTAATCACACATTCACTAGAAAATGAAAACCATCAACGGAAAGGAATATATCTGTTTTTTTTTCAAGAGTCTTATCAAGACTCTTGATCTTGACAGCCCTACTCTTGTCTTGTCTAGAAATTTCAAGACAAGAGCTTTTAGAGGTCTTGTCTAAGTCTTGACGCCTTTTCAAGACAAGAGTCTAGAAAGTCTAAGTCTAGACGGCAACACTAGGCCTATGAGCGCCAGTTATTTTTTTTCCAAAATCCACTAACAAAAAAGCAAAAAAAAGTTGAAAAACTCCAAAAAGCTTCATTTTTGTTTGTTTTTGTCGTAATTTTTGCTTTAATTGATGAATTGCTCAGATTTTTTTTTCGCGGGCTCAAAATATTTCCTAAGGAGAGGGAGCCCGTCAGTGTCATCCACCATCGGGGCCCGGCGAAGCTCTCGGCGGCCCTGTATACGAAGGAGAGGGTATCAAATTTCATGCCGTGAAGCATGTTTGCTCAGTGGTGGAGTTTGCAGATCTTGACGCTGATGAACAGAATTAAGTTTCTGAAATTAAATCCCAGGGACTTCAACGAAATCGGGTGTTTTTTTAACAAAATGCTTGCGAAGGATACCATTATTCACGGAAAATTGCATTGCTATTTTATCCAATTATCGTCCAGAAAAATGGTTGAGTTTGTCGAACGCATAGCGCACACGGCATTGTAAAAGGTATAATTATGTTACCAAGTGCCAAAACGTGTTGCACAAGCTATTTTATCTGCGCCGTATCAAAAATGAATAACGACATTGAATTTCTATTTAGACAAGTAACATACATTCTTTTTGAATAATCGATAAACAAAATTATACTTTGTAACAGATTTTGTTCGTTGAAAGTAACCGGTCTAAATTCTAAGATGAAGTTTGAAAACCTAAGTGGAAATTTCGAGTTTAAATCTGATGAATTTCCGAGATTAGGTCAGAAATTGTGGGCTTGACAAAGGTGAAGACTCATGAAAGTCTAAGTTTGGATTTCTCAGCTTGTTAGAAACTACAAGATAAAATCGGAATTCCTCGAATCAACTCAAAACTCCCAAACAAGAATTACGCGATAAAATCGAAAATTCCTGCATGAAGTCAGACATTCTCAGTTTAATAAACGCGGCAGTTTCAAAATAAAGTCAATTTCTTGAACAAACTGCTTTTCGCTGTTTGCATAAATTGAAACAATTCCATGGAATGCATCATCTTGGAGTGGTGTTGACATTATTGGTCTTATATTCTTTTTCTCAAAGTTACACTGCAAAATTACTTCTTTGGCCCAACGCTTTTGCCATCAGGTTATTTAAACGATTGAACTTTCAAAATTAATTCAGAGTTTTGTAGAGTGAACCGGAGTTTTGAATTTCAAGTCCAAATTTTGAGATAATGTCAAAAATTCCGACACGAATTTCGAAATTTTTAGTATGATAAATGCATAAATTTTGATATGGATTCAGGATCTCATAGTAGGTACCTATATGTATAGGTTTGAGTTCTGAGATAAGTATTTGCTCCCCAGATAAACTCAGGGGCTTAAATTGAAATCCCCGAGATATAGGTTAAGTGTGGAGTTGTAAGTTTGGTATAGAGACGGACTTTCTGACTTCGTGTGAGTATAAATTTTGAAATGATGTCGGAGATTACAAGATGAAGTCGGATTTCCCCAGAACTTTCGAACTGAGGTATGAATACTGAGGTGATGTCGGAAATTCCGACATGAATTTGTGAATTCTGAGTTCGATAAATGCACAAATTCTGAGATGAATTCAAAATCTCAGAGTATAAGTTTGGATTCCGAGATGAGTTTTTGCTCTTCGGAAAAAACTCAGGAGTTCAGAGGTCAAGTTAGAATTTTCAAGATAAAATCGCAGCTCCCTGGATAAAGTGCAAAACTGCAAAGTTGTGAGTTTGGTATCGAGCCGAACTTTCTTAAAGTTCATGTGTGACTTTCAGGATGAAGTAGGAGAGATCACAAAGTGAAGCCGTATCCTCCCAGATTAGCTCAGAACATCCGAAATAAGGTAAAATTCTGGGATAATGTCAGAAATTCCGCCATAAATTCTGGGATGAATTCAGAATCTCAAAGTATAGGTTCGAATTCAGAGATAAGGTTTTACTCCCCATGAAAAACTCAGGAGTTCAAAGGTTGAGTTATTATACCTATTCAAGATAAAATCGCAATTCCCTGGATAAAGTGAGTTGTGAGTTTGGTATCATCGAGCCGGACATCCTGAGTTCAAGTGTGAATTTCAAGATAAAGTCGTAGAGATTACAAAGTATATATAGTCGGATTTTCCCAGATTAGCTCAGAAATTCGGAACTAAGGTATAAATCTTGAGATAATAAAGAGAATTCTGAGCTCGATAAACGTACAAATTTTGATATGAATTCAGAATCTCAGGGTATAGATTTGGATTCCGAAGGTAAGTTTCCGCTCACTAGATACATTCAGGAGCCAGAGCTCGAGTTCAGGTTAGAATACTTATCTAGGATAAAATCGCTACTCCCTGGATAAAGTATGATGTTATGAATTTGGTTTAGAGACGGACTTCCTGAATTCAAGTATGAATTCCAAGATGCAAAGTCGGAGGTTATAAGGTGAAGTCGAATTTTCCCAGATTAACTCATCAGAGCTTCCGAATTATAAGGTATAAATTCTGAGGTAGACTCGGATTCAGACTTTGATGTAAAGGCAAAAACTCCGAGATGTAGTCGGAATTTCTCAGATCAACTCAGAGGTTAAAATGTGATTATTTTTCGTTCATTCAACCTCGGTTCAATTTTGCAAAGAGACCTAACATCGACGCCGCTGAATGCTTTCTCTGCTCATACATTTTCACTGATATTTGAGTTTTGACTTCCAAAATACAGTCGGAATTCCTTAGATTAACTCAGAACTTTCAAAATCAATTTTTTATTCTGAGATAAGATTGGAAACTCAAGAAGTGAATTTAAAAAACATGACTGGATAAAGACAAAAATTCGGAGATTAATACAGAATTTCCAAGTTCAGGTCTGAATCTCGAGATAACGTCGGAATTATCTCGGTATACTTAGGTGAAACCAAAAGTTCCACGCTTATTAATTGAAGAAAAAACCCCTGAGTACCTACGATAAGGGAAGGATTTCCAAGTTATTATCTGATAAATATAAACAGTGAAATTCCGCAAAAGAGAACTCGAGATAGGTATACCTACTTGAATATTCTGAGTTTGACAAAGGAGGAATCCGAGTTGAAGTTTGGCTTTCTGAGAATATCAAAACAAAAAATTCTGAGATGAATTGCAGAATCCTCAAGCTTGCGTCTGAATAGTGAATCCCGAGAAAAAGTCGCAATTTTTTAGGTGAACTCAGGGGTTCAGAGTTCAAGTTTGAATTCGAACTGAAGTCAGAATTCTCTAGATAAAATACATGAGTTGTGAGTTTTTGTACAGACTTTTGAGTTCGAGTATGAGTTTTAAGATATCGGACAAAAAAAGTTGCAACAGATTGACTCAGAGCTTCTAAACTTGGGTGTATATCTTGAAATAAGATCGGAAATTCCGGGATAAAGAGGGCCATGCTGAGTTTGATATAAAGGCAGAGATTTTGGGATGGAGTCGATATCTTCAGATAAACTCAGAGATCGAGAGTTTGAGGCGAATAAATTCAGAGGTTCAGAGATTAACTCAGATGTTAAGAGTTTGAGTTTGAATTTGATATATAGTCAGAATTCCCCAGATAAAGTCTAAATTTGTTAGTTTGGCGGCGATTTCTTAGTTCTAGTATTAACTTGAAGATGAAGTCGGAAAAATCAAGATGAAGTTGGGAAAATCACGATATAAAGTTGCAGTTCCTCAGATCAACTCGGAACTTCCGAGCTTGAACGTGAATTTTGAGATAAGATCGGAGATTCCGGGATGAAGTCGGCCATTCTGAGTTCGATAGAAAGGAGGAGATTCTGGAATGAAGTCGGAAATTTCATGCAGATAAACTCAGAGGTCGATAGTTTGAGTTCTAGCTCAAGTTCCATGGAGGTAGAAATTCTGAATTAAACTTGGACATTTCGAACCTAGGTCTGAATTCTGTGATAAAGCTCAAAGTTCCGAGCTAAACTCAAGGGTTCAGAGTTCAAGTTTGAATTTCCAAACTTCAGAAGTGTAAGTTTCAAAAGTAGAATCGTTTTTTCCGAGGGAACTCAGAACAATTCCTGAATCCAAGTCTTAAATTCGAGATAGGGTTGCAGAAATATGGAGGGAAGTGGAGAATTTTGAGTTTATTGAAAGCGGAAATTCCGAAAAAGCTCAGATATAAGTACACCAAAACTCTTCGCAGAACCGTCGAAATTCTTCACGTGAAGTCAAAGTTTGAAAGGTCAGGTGAATGTGGGTTCCCAGATAGAGTCTAAATTCCTGAAATAATCCTTCTTCTTGTTTTCGAATTCTTTCTTCCGAATTCAAATCTGAATTCCGAGATGAAGACGGAAATTGAGATAAAGGCAAAATTTTTAATGATGTATAATTGTGTTTCTGCCTAAAGTCTGAATTCTTTGAATAATAAAAATAGAAGTTGCATGTTTGAACCTGAATTTCCTAGTGAATAAGTGGAAGTTCCGCTATCCCGGTATTTCTTCCCAAAAACTGTTTCAATTTCACATAAACTGCCCCATCAAACGAAACATTCATGGTAAGTGAGAGCTCATAGATTGATACCGGGTGTTTTTCAAAATAATTATGAAGTAGAGTTAGCTGTGGAAGTGAAAATTCATTTATTAAGATGTCTGCGACTTGATTGATAGATTCAGTAAGTAGAAACACATATTGGGTTCCATCACAGAACAGTTCCGTCATAAGAAAAAGTATCGCAATGCGAACGTTTGAGAACCACTGGGCAAGTGTGATTCTTACAGGTTTTCGATCATTCCTTCACCCAGCTTATATCAAATACTACACCTGGTAAATCACCTGTTTTGATTTGACGGCATCCATGAATAAGATGCCATGCATGGCCAACTTTTGCAATCGAGTTATTCACGGCTATTCTATGATTATTTGCTTGCTTATTGTTCGATTTTGAGCGATTATTTACTAATTTAAGTTACTAATTTACATAAATTAAATAATGAATAAGTAGTATAAGAGAAAAAATCATAGTAATTTACATGATTTTACAATTACATTTGACCACGGAGCCCTCTCTCTAGATACGCCACTGAAATGAGGAAAAATTTACTGTGGATTTGTTCTAAGCGTGAGATGGTTGGCAGGTTCCTGCAAAGCTGCAAAATTTTCACTCGGTGAATTGAAGTGGAGCTATAAGCAGACTCAAATACGTTCTTCTTTCAAAGACAAATATGGAATATTATAATGATAAAATAATATATTTTGGAGATTATTGAAATTATTAATTGTAGGTCACAGATTTGGTCAGTTGAAACTCAGACTCCCCGTGTAGAACAGCATTCAATTCTGGAAATCGGAACGACGCTCCGCACGTGAAAGCGTGATAAGCTGGAAACGTTGCGCTTCGTGCAGCGGCGCCTCAAAAACTCCCCGCAACGAATAAAACGGCGGGCGAAAAACTTTTTGCGAGCAGCGTACACAAAACAAAAGCGTCCGACCCTCGAAACTTTCGCCGCACGGCCAGCTTCCCGAAAAGAAATCCTCGCTTCGCTCGCTCGCAGGAGAAACAAAGAACTGCGCCGTACGGCCTGCTGCGATACGGTCGAGAGTCGCCCGGATTCCTTTCGGCGGGGCATTAAGGAGTGGTTTTGCTTGTAGTGGTAGATCCCGGCCAAGCTAAGCTAAAAATCTTGCAGGAGCTAGCTAGCTGTATTGATCACGGTGGCTGAGAGAGAGAGGGTGGGCAGGTGGGGGTGGCACAAGCAGCTCTAAGGGTGGTCGAGGAAAGGACAAGGGTGCGGGTTGCGGTCTTAGTCCCTACCCGATATACCTCCGACACCCTCTCCGCGCTCTATTCGCACTGACTTGACCCTTGCGGGCTTCCAGAACGGCTTCCATGCTCGTGCACTCTCGCTGTATATTTGCGTGTGGGTTGCCAATTGAAAAATCTTGTTGTGGCACACAACCAGGGTAAACATTTTTTTCTCGTTCGGGCAATTTCCTCGTGTGTGTGTGTGTGTGCGTGATGTGCTTTCCCCCAAAAGCTGACCAAATATTTTCCTTTTCCAGCAGCGCGTTAATCTTCACATCGGCCTCGAAATATTTTGTTTGTTCACGTATGGCAATTTGATGGCAAACACCTGTCCGAAAGTGAAAAGAAAACCTTTTTCCCGCGATTTTTCCGCGGAGCCTGCGCCGCGGTGGCCGTGCCAAAGCAAGTTGGATGAGGTACGGGTGTAATTCTCACACACACACACACACGCTCACCCACCCTCAATAGTACCGGAGTTATCCGGTAAAATTGCTGCACGCTCCCGGAAACTAGTATTACCAAGCTCTCTCCTTTTCCTCCTGCAGTTCCCAAATGCCGGGGCCGAACGCCATCAAAAGTAACTACCGCACGTACAATAAATGTACGAATAAACATGGACCTCTGGCTGGAACGCTCTGGACTCGCCGTATAAATGTGTACGCCGTTGCTAGAGAGAGCATGCGGAAGAAAGTATCGAGCCCTGAAAAATGGAAGTAATTAATTATTCAAGGATATCTGCGATCCTTTGTTGCTAGAAGACAATCGCCATTGTTATTTCAAAGCCCAGTACAAACAATTACAGATAATTGGGACTCTCTTTTATATAATGTGGCGATGTTTATTTTTACGAGAGAGCGCCACGGAGCAGGAACAGGAATGAACAAGCATCAATGATTTACCAGTTTCAGCAGGAATACCTATAGGAATGTGCTCGTGTACCTACCCTCGGTGTGCGCATCAGAACCAACAATTACCTTTACACACTTACCATTCACTCTCGTTATTTTCTCTTTTTTTGCGAAGCGTGCGTGGGCGAGAATGCGTGCATCCAATGATGAGGAAAGGAGAAAAGGCCACCTGAGCCTCCAATTGCGATTGATCCAGAGTGGAAATTTTTGGAAAACGAAGTTCGTGATACAATTTAGAATCCTTTGTTACACGCAGCGAACTAGGATAATCAAGCTCGACTGCTAATACTTGTGAATGACTCCCCAATGGAAAATTATAGGGATTTTGGAGAGTTCCAATTCCAAATGAATGAAAATTGAATATTCACACGTCGAGGAAATTTTGCGTCACTTGAGAATGACAAAAAATGTCATAAAATGACGTGAAGAATTCTAGTCGTATGGAATTCTTGATATAAAAGAAAATAAAAAAAATAAATAAATATGAAATAAAATATTTCTTTTCAAGTACCATTCGTGCATGAATTTCGGAATTTTTATTGTAAAATGAACCTAGGAGTAAGTGATATTTTCCGTATCAAGATAAGAAGCTGCATCGATTTTGATTATGAAATACGTGGTACTTCAGAAAACTGTGAAAAATTATGCGACATCCTGTATATACGGCATGAGATGGAAAATTGTGTGGGTACAGTGGACACATCGACACATCCAAAAACTACACAGGAAAAATCGGTCTAAAATTAGTGGATATATTACATACCGACACGAGAAATACATCATTACTGCTGAGAGCACAGAGAGCTTCCAGGCAAAGCCTATAGCTATAAACAGGAAAAACTCCAACAAAATAACTTTGAAAAGTGGTATTAAATTTGCACCACTGTATGGTACCAGCTGTACCTCGAAGATATAATTAGTATATTACATACCGAGACGGAAAATGGAAAATACATCATTACTGCTGGGAGCACAGAGAGCCTCGCCTCTAGCCCGAAGCTGGAATGATGTATTTACCGTCGAGAGTATACATTTGTATACTCAAAAGTTGAAATATGAAAATTAACTTTTTGTCATAACTTCCAGATAGGCCGATTAATTTTGCTGAAACGTGGTTCAAGAAATACTGATTAACACACTTATTGTTTGGTTGGATGCATATTTTGAAATCTTCCTTCTGAAGCTACCATTTCTTCACTTTCTCGGTAGGTCGGCAATGGGTCACTTCCCGACCTCCTACTAGGTATGTAATGAATCAATTACCATAGTGGTTGTGAGTAAAAGTTTTTTCACAATATCCCGAAGGGAAAGTTTCAACTCTTTGAAGTACCTATGGTGGATTTCAAAATAAATAAACCACTTAATTTTACTTACAACCACTATGGTAATTGATTTATTACATACCTAATAGGAGGTCGGGGAGTGGCCCATTGCCGACCTCCCAAGAAAGTGAAGAAATGGTAGCTTTAGAAAGGGGAATTCAAAATATGCATCCAACCAAACAATATGTGTGTCAATCAGGATTTCCTGAACCACGTTTCAGCAAAATTAATCGGCCTATCTGGAAGTTATGACAAAAAGCTAATTTTCAGATTTCAACTTTTGAACGCCTGTAATCCTGCAAGCTGAGTACCTGGTTGTGGGTAAAACAGTATACATACTCTCGACGGTAAATACATCATTCCAGCTTCGGGCTAGAGCCTCCCTGTGCCCTCAGCAGTAATGATGTATTTCCCGTCTCGGTATGTAATATACTATTACATCTTCGAGGTACAGACTGGTACCATACAGTGGTGCAAATTTTATACCATTTTTCAAAATTATTTTGTGGGAGTTTTTCCTGTTTATAATAATAACAATAAAAAATAGAAACTGACCACTCCCATTTTTCAGAATACGGTAAAAAATTTATAAAAATATTTCCTGTTATTCTATTTTTTCATTTGAACAAAGTTCGAATTGTTTTTTCTTAGTTTGAAAATGAAATATAATCTCGTACCTCAAGGGTTTATTCTGCACTTAATATTCCATACCTGGAAGAGTTGAAAGGAGAGATCCAGATCCAAGATCCAACATGCGTGAGCACCTGGACATACGGGTACGGGTCCAGAAATTTTGAAAAAGACCAGCCCTGATTTTTCGCTGCATAATTTTTTCTGGAAAAAACTGGAACAGATCGATTTTTTTCGAGGGAAACATACAACTTGCATGATATTTTCAATCTTGCCGTTACACCCTCTACCCTCTACATGCATGGTGTCCAGAAAATGCCGGAAAAGCTCTGCAGCACGTTGTGCAGGACCCTTCAGGGAAATCCCGAAAAAATGATTGATGAAATCTTCCACATTTTTTGAAGCCCTCAAGGTGAAAAACTGGTCTTTCGAATAATAATTTTCTTAGTTTCTCACTCACCCTGTAAACAAACGGAAATTCAATGAACAATCAGTGGTAGATATCTCTTTCTCATAGCTCTGCCGTCAACAGTAAAGTGGAATCTATTGAATCAACAAAATCAGAAGGGTTCAACCTTGACCCTTAATAACCCCAACAATAAAGTTAACAGAGAATAATTTTGAATTTTGGTTTTTGTATAATGTTCATATTCATATATTTATTTGTAGCTTAAACCTTGATGATGAACGCCACTAGCTCGAAATATACAGGGTGGCCCACTGAAAGCAAAACAGACAAGCTTTTGGGCATTCGCTTTCATTTTTTCGAAATAAGCCCGGACAAGTCAACTTTGTTTTCAAGGGGGACATTCAACTGCTATAAACTTGACCGTGGAGTTTCACCCCCGCAGTCAGGGTGGCAGCCCCTTCGAAAATTTCAAGTGACAATTGGGGTTGAGTGATACTTCATTTTAAAGCTGGTTCAATTTTCTTCATAGCGGTGTTCATTTTTTTCTCCGGTTCGATGCAATTTTTTTAAGATAATGGTTATTTCAGTGTTTTTGGAGGGTCACAGCCCCTTCAAGGAGGCTGGCTCGAAGTTGCCGAACCCATGACGAGGCTTATGTTCGTTCAGTGAACATGTTACAGAATACAAACAAATGAGGTCCAAGTGCCCAAAAATTTGTCTGTTTCGTTTTCGTTGGGCCACCCTGTAGATTGGTTCAATAGACATGCGCCTTTTTGAGTAGTGTCAAGACAGAAGAACTATGTATATACACATTTCCGACAAAACACGCTGCAGAATGGGAGAGCTCCTGTGGAAAACCAAGAATAAAAGTCGAAGAATTTCCTTATTATTTTGTAAAAATTCTCTGAATGGTCCCTTACAACTTATATCTACTGAATAGCTTTTTCCTCATTTTCTGGAAACCTTGTCGAGGCGGGGAACTCAGAATTCAGATTCAGCATTCCAAGTTCACACACAAGTTCAAGAGTTAAGACTTATCTGAGTTTCTCTTGGAACTTAACTTCCGCTTATCCTATTCCTTTATCAAATGGTCAGTTTATGATGAGCGATACCCGGCGGAGCGGAGCTGAGCTGAGCGATTTTTTTTTGTCTGGACCAATCCCGTCCATTCATGATGTCACGTCCCCGCATCGTAATTGGCCTAGGCAAAAAAATCGCTCCGCTCCGCTCAGCTCAGCTCAAATCGCGGCAAAAAATCGCTCATCATAAACTAAGCTAAACTCTGAATTATTGGTCATTCAACTCGAAATTACCAAACTTATTCAGAAGTGAGACTTTACTTCAAAACTTTTGCTTTTATCGAACTTGGATTCCCGACATTATCTCGGGAATGCAATCCTGAGCTCGGCAATTCTGAGACTATCTTGGAAATTCCAACATTATATTGCGAAATGAAAATTCAGACTCAAACTCAAAATTTTAGCTGTGGTTAAGCCCACAATTTCAAACTTCACCTTGAAACTTAGTCCAATTTGAAAATACCTCTGTAACTTGGTAACTTTATCTCGATAATTCCGACATTAGTGGCGCTTCTGTATCAAAACCGTTACATTTCAAAGGCTGTTAAATAAAATCAGCCAATCATAAAGCCGATTTCTTGTCGTTCCTGGGTGACCAGCGCCTTTCAAAATTTTACTGGTCCGTTAAAACGTTACAGAATTTTTCCCGCAATTTCTGATACTATTTCTACATTTAGACTTAGTAATTTATATTTTGTAAGCTCGGAATAAGCGCCAAGATTATCTAGGGTAGGTACCTCGACTCTAAAATCTGAGTGGATCTGAATAATTCCAATCTTTTCTCAGAGTTCAGACATATGTCTGAATTTTTCTTGGAACTTCCGCCTTTATCAAAATACTAATTTACTCTTCATCTTGGAATTCCTAAGCATTCAGACTTAGATCCGGGAGTTTATTTCAAAATTTTCAATTTCACCGAGCTCGAAATTTCCAACATTTTCTTGGATTGGAAATTATCATGGATTATTTGAAATCCCAACATTACACTGTGAAATAAAAATTCAGTTTGTACTACAAAATTTTTGCCGTAATAAAACTCAGAACTTCCAACTTCATGCATCTAGAAATTTGAATAAATTTAGAAATCTCTCTATAGAAGATTTGTATCCAAGAAACTTTATTTGAGGAAATCTGACACTATCTCGGAATCTCCGACTTTCTCTCGCTTTCTGATTTTACTTCTGATTCTGAATTTAGACTTGATCTCGGAATTCATACTTATATTGGCTCAGAAGCTCTGAGATTATCTGGGAAATACAAACTTAGGCCGGGTTGCTCACTTTGAGTTTAACTTTAAACCCGGTTTGGATACTATGGAAATAATTGTTGCAACAATTAAATCTATGGCAATCAAACCAAGTTTAAAGTTAAACTCAAAGTGAGCAACCCAGCGTAAGACATCTTGACTATCCAAGTTTAACTGGACAATTCCAAATTTTTCTCAATGTTCGGACTTACCTAAATTTTTCTTGGAATTTCCGCTTTTATCAAAATTAGAATTTGCTCTCCATCTTGGAATTTCCAAACTTATCTCGGAGTTCAGACTTGAATCCGCGAGTTTACTTCGAAATTATTTATTACACTGATTTCGAAATTCCATACATTATCTCGGGAAGGTGAGACTTGAACTCGGAAATTTCGAGATTAAGTATGTTGAAAATTCCAACATTACAACGCAAAATGAAAATTACGAGTTGAACTCAAGATTTTTGCCTCAATAAAACTCAGAATTATCAGCATCATCTTGGAATTCAGACAAAGGACCCCGCACGATTCTTATGGAAAATGGCTCCCGGTTAAATTCTCTGAATTTTTGATATGATGTAGCTCTGAGATATACTAATCAAATACCGTGAACCTCAAACTCAAATAATGGACAGTTTTTTACCCACAGGGGGTTGAAGTTGGAGGTTTTGACGGCTTAAAAATGATATTCTGACGTAAATAAAAGCTTTCTATTTGGTTTCTCTTCAAGATGTGTTTCATGCTATATGTATTTATTTGACAAGAAAATATCAACCCCCTCCTCCACCCCCATCCCCTATCTACCATCACAAAATTCGAGATTACTCTCAAAAGCCATGCAGATGGCTTATGTGATTTAAATTATGAATTTTGACATAAAAATTATTTTCCACCCCTAATGTTGGGGTGCCGATTTTCCAATTTTCCTCGGTTAATTTGGCTGAATTTTTGGTATTGTGTACTTCTAATTCTGCTGAACAATAAGTTCCCAAGCCAAAATTTATTCCTATGGACAGTTTTTGTTCTTCAGGGGACTGAAGTTGAAGATTTGAGAGCATAAATATTGAACTTCAGTCCCCTGCAGAACAAAAACTGTTCATAGGAATAAGTTTTGGTATAGGAACTTTTTGTTCAACAGAATTAGAACTACACAATACCAAAAATGCAGCCAAGTTAACCGAGGAAAATTGGAAAATCGGCACCCCAACATTAGGGGTGGAAAATAATTTTTATGTCAAAATTCATGATTTAAATCACAGAAGCCATCCGCATGGCTTTCGGGAGTAATCTCGAATTTTATGATGGTAGATGGGGGTTGGGGGTGGAGGAGGGGGTTGATATTTTTCTGTCAAATAAATACATTTAGCATGAAACACAACTTGAAGAGAAACCAAATAAAAAGCTGCTATTAACGTCATAATATCATTTTGAAGCCGTCAAAACCTCCAACTTCAACCCCCTGTGGGTAAAAAACTGTCCATTATTTGAGTTTGTCGTTCACGGTATTCGATTAGTATCTCATAAGCTACAACATATAAAAAATACAGAGAATTTAACCGGGAGCCATTTTCCATAAGAATCGTGCGGGGTCCTTTAGAATTACTTCTCTACCAGATTTGTAACTCCGGAAATTTATTTAGGGAGCTCAACACTATTTCGGAATTTCCAGCTTTCTCTCGTAATTTCTGATTCTATTTCTGAATTTGAACCTGATCGCGGAATTTATACTTACATAAACTCGGACGCTCCGAGATTATCTTGGAAATGCAAGCTCAAGTACCGAAATTCTGCAACTCTGAGTTTATTGGGGAATTTTTCTAAGTTTCCTCAAACCTCAGAATTCAGACTCACCTGAGCTTTCCTTGGAACTTCCGCTTTTCTCAAACTCAGCATTTGCTAGCTCTTCTCAGAATTTCCGGAATTTTTCGGAAATTAATCTGGAATCCTGGAGTCTTGAAACTTCGGAATCCGGAAGTTCTAAGTTCACTTCAAAACTTTTGCTTTTGTCGAGCTCAGGATCCGGACTTGAGCTCAGGAATTCTTAGATTATTTTGAAAATTCCGACATTATACCGTGAAATGAAAATGTAGATTTGAACTCAGAATTTTTGCGTCAATAAAACTCCAAGAATTTCCAACTTCATCTTGGAGCTCAGACAAATTTAGAAATACTTCTCTATCAGACTCGTAACTTCTGACTTTATCTGAGAAATTGCGAACCTAAAATAGCTAAAGCAAATACAAGCTCGCAACTCTGAGCCGGGAGAGCCTGAGTTCATCTAAGAGATTCGGACTTTATCTCAGAATTCAGAATTGAATTAGTTATTTCTGAACTGATCTCAAGAATTTTGCTTATATCAAACTCTCTGAAAAATTTCGTTCCTATTTTGTAATTTCCGAATTTATCTCAGAAATTGAACTTCAACTCGGACATTTCTTCTCCATCAAACTCAGAATTTCTGTCCATATCCCGGAAGCATCCATCCCACTTCTCATCGCAAACAGAACTTCCTTCTTCATCAAACTCAGCATTTCTGACTCCATCTAGAGAATTTCGATTTCACCTCAGAAATCCATACTTGAGCTCTGATACTTTGAGTTCATCTGGGGAATTTAGACTTTATTTCGTGATTTCCGACTTTATGTTGGTACAGTTGGGAGCAAAATTATTCATACGGCACCGCTGGGAAGTCGCCTGGATTTCAGAAATGTTAGCTGCTTGGATTGTTTCTGAATGGCAGTTTTGATCAGAGATTGGTCGTGATCAAAACTGGCATTCAAGGACGATCCAAGCAGCTAACATTTCTGAAATACAGCCGAGCTCCCAGCGGTGCCGTATGAATCATTTCGCTCCCAACTGTACATAAGATCTAAGAAAAAACTTACAACTTTATCTTGAAAGTCAGATATCTCTACATTCAACAAATTCCATTTTTTATCAAACCCAAAATATCTCACTCCTCACTCTATCTCGGGAATTCTGACATTTTCCCAGAAATTCATACTTGTATACGGTACGTTGTTCCCTACTTTGAGTTTATCTGGTGAGTCTCGAATTTTACTCGGAGAATCAGGTTTAAACTCGGAATTCCATTTTTTATCTGCTCTGGACTTCCGACTCCATTTTAGAATCCAGATCTACACTCTTTGAACACACTTCTTTATCAAAATCGAATTTCTTATTTCAACTAGGGAATTCCGGATTTATTCCAGAAATTCTCCCTCGAACTCTGAGAACTACCTCGAGTTTATATGCGGAATTTTGACTTTATTTTTTGATTGCATACTTCATCTTGGAATTCAGATCTACATCCAGAGAAAATTCCGCTTTCATCAAAATCCAGAATTGATTTCTTACCCTATCTGGGGAATTGCGTGGGGTGAAGTCCAGATTGCGTTTTTTATCTGCTCTGAATTCCTACTTCATATTGGAATTTAGATCTACACTTAACATGGTTCATCTTTGTCAAATTCATTTTTCACTTCAATTAAGAAATTCCGGCCTCCTCTCAGAAATTATCACTTGAGCTCTGGTAACTATACCTACTCTCAGTGAATATGGAGTTTCGACTTTATTTTGTAGTTTTTGACTTCCTTCCAGAAAATCAAATTTAAACTCGGAATTGCGATTTTTCTATCTGCTCGGGACTACAGACTTCATCTTAGAATTCAGATCTACATTCAATGAACCTCATCTTTATGGAACCTGGAATTTCTTACTTTGACTAAGGAGATTGGGCTTCATCCCAGACATGTACCCATGAGCTCTGACTAGCAACAACTATAAGATTGTCTGGGGAATTTCGACTTTATTTTAGAGCTTCCGTCTTCACATCGAAAAATCAGATTTAAACTTGGAATTCCATTCTTTCCTACTCCGATCTTCCGACTTCATTTTTGAATTATTCAAATCTGCACTAAACAAACTTCATCTTTATCAGACTCAGGATTCCTCTCCTAACCAAGGGAGTTCAGGCTTTATCCCAGAAATTCTTATACAACCTGGACTCTGTTATATCTACTCTGAGTTTATATGCGGAATTCCGGCTTTAGTTTGTAGTTTTCGACTTTATTTCAGAGAATTAGATTTAAACTGGAAGTTTCGTTTTTCAATCCGTTCGGAACTTCCGACTTCTTTTTGGGAATTTTGACTTTATCCCTAGAATTCAAATAATTTGTACCCGCACTTTCCAGAAGTATTTTGGAATTCAAACTTGCACGTGAAAATTACGTCGTTATTGAACTCAGAATTTAAATTAAAATAATTCGTAAACTCACTTTCCAAAAATATTTTGGAATTCAAACTTGCACTGAGGAATTCCGTCGTTATCAAACTCAAAATCCATGTTTTTTTTTTCAATGAATTTCGACTTGACCTTGGAAATTTAAGGTGGAATGAGGTTTTATCACAGGGACGTTCAGTTTGTTTTGCCCAAATTCTTACAAATTTTTTTCGTTTTTCTGTTTTTCCTGACAGAATTATTGAGTGCCTGGTTTAAAAGCAAGATTAAAGTCATATACCAGTGAGGGACTTCCGTAAAGAATTGCGTGAAGAACCGAGGGAACTGAGAAAAATTGAGCCAATCATCAAGCCGATCTCCGAACGTTTCTATTAAGGGCAACTACCATGTTCAATTTCGGGGAGGGGAGTTGGGATCACCGTTAAACTCCTTTGCCTGATTGCATCAATTCAGTATAAATACTTATCAGAAATTCAGAAATGAATGTCGATGATCTTTATATATTCTACCAAAAGAATTTTTTGACTGAGTGCCTTTCTTAATCGTGCCGCTGCCAACAAGAACTTTTCCTGTGGCCCAATTTTCTCGCGCAAATCGGCCCAGTCCGAACCTGCTGCGATGTGTTCAGGATTCCATCCGATTGTTTCAGATCTCCTCCTCCTCCTCTTTCATTGCTAATATTATATTTTAACAATAATTATCATGTTCGGTGTTGTGAATAATAACAAATTATTAAAATGATGTGTGATAAATTGGGGGAAGAACAGTTGTTGAAGAGCCGAACGTGTCCATGTGCGTAATTACACAATTAAACATTTTCCCGCATCAGTATAAATATGTTGTTCTGTTTTATTTTTATTATTATTTGAATACGTATATACCAACCGGCAAAAACAAACATCTGAAATATTATATACGTACGGTACGTACCGAAATGAAATAATACAAAAATTTTGGTCTAAATGATTTGTTTGTGTTTGTAATTTGTTTGTTCCAGAAATTACTGCTGGTTGTTTGTGCTTAAATTAAAATTTTAAAAATTCACAGCAAATAATATCATCAGAGGTAAACGTAGATATTTGCCACTGAGGACGCCTCCCGAACAACGCTGTATCTATTCAACAAATCCATAATAGGTACAATTTGTTCAAATAGTTATCTGCTGTATAGCTGTATTTGGGGATAGAAAGGCTGGGTGGTACAGTACGACACTGATGCTGTCATGCGCGTACACCTTTTGAGTTCACGTCTTGAAGACGTTGATTCGATGCCTCGAAAACTCTGAAGATAACGTCTCATAAACGTTTGATGACGTTGAAGCGTTTTATAAACGTTTTATCTCGGTTTGAAAAACTTATTTTTCTTTAATTTTTGACGTTTGCTTTCTTACGTTTTTCAAACGTTTACCTAATTACCGATGTTTTGCTAGCTGGGTGTTGATTGATTGCACAATTGGAGGTATGATTTTCTGGTATAATACAACATTGCAGGTTGGGAAATTCATTCAAATGAATTATTTTCAATGATAGCTTCCACGACAAGAATAGCGTAAGAGTCTTTTCATAACTCATACCTTATATCTGTGATGTAATGAATTATTCACAATACCAACTTCACGAGCATGAGCAAAATGTATTGATATTCATCCCCCATCTTTTAACGACTACAATTTTTCTTGTGAGAAAGCGCCGGAGAAGGGTCAGAATTTAATTACCACGCCCTCGGTCGTAAATAACGTCAATTTTGCGTCAGGCATAATTAAAATGGATGTGTTTCTTGGCCGCGCGCCTCGTCGTCGTCGTCGTCGTCCTATACACGTCCTTATTATTTCTAGTCAGGACTGTACCTCTAGCCTGGGCTAGGCCACAAGGGTGTGTGCCGGAGCGATGGCAATAAGTTGAGATGGAGACTGTACACCTCTATGTATATGAACCTTGGAGCATCAGGGACGACGATGGTTTCGCAACCCCTTTGAAGGGGGTTGCTTGCACGCGGGAACTTGTAAATGCAAACTAAGCAGCACGGGCAAAAGGAGGGGGGCAATGGCCACTAATGATCGGGAGGGCGGGCGAAAAGCGCCCTTATCAACGTGATAAGATAGATTGCGGCTCGGTGACAAATTCACAATTTGGGATTTGATACCCCGCATTCCTGGGTCATCTCCGGAATATCGGAGGGAATTAAGCCTACATGGGCGGAGGCTCCGGTGGTGCCACAGTATACACTCTTTTTCCTGGCCGCTGCCGCTATGGAGCTCGAAGGACCCCGATGGCGTGATGGTATTTGAGAAGGGTGTGGGGAAGCCTGCGAATTTTCTCATTAATTGTGGCCGCGTGCTTGATTATACGACGGAAATTGTAAATTGAGCGGCTATTTTTCTTGACCGTTGAGTTTTATTTGGTGTTAGGTGTGCGTGGGAGTACACAAGCATACTTTTGAAAAATTACCCCAGCTCGGATAACTTCAGTCATGAAAAAAGGAGTTTGGGGTGCATTACTCAGTTTTTGAACCACTGCTATCAGTAATTTTTATATCTAATACTACTTGTTCTCAAGATTGATAGATTCTTGATTTACAAGCCGTAATAACAACACAGGGTGTTTTCAAATTGACGACACTTACAACTTCGGAGCTGATTACTCATCAAGAATCAAACTGGAAAGTGATAGCTAGAAATATTCTACGACACCTCGTTTAAAATACCAGAATGTTTAACCCTTCCCAAAGGCGGTGAAGCATTTACAACTATATTGAATAACACAGCTGACTCAATCACTTTGGATTTTTCGAGACCTTTGACCGTTGGGAATTTTGAGAAATGTGAAATTCAAGAAATCAATTGAAATTTTTTTGATCCAACACAAAAGAACCACTTTGACCTTTCAAACATTCGTACTGACCATTTGAAGTTTGAAGGAAGAGAAGCACGCAATCCACGATTTGAGCAAAGAATATTCAGATATTCTCTACGGAGAAAGTAATCCTGTGAGCTCCAGAAATCAAGTAAAACACACAATCAGAATACAAGATGAGGTCCCCATTTACTCAAAAAATTATAGATACCCATTTGTACATACAGAAGAGGTTCAGAAACAATTCACCAGAATGTTGAGCCAAAATATAATATAACGAAGTAATTCACCCTGATCTAGCTTTATCTGGGTGGTACCAAAGAAAATTGATCCTAGAAATGCCCAAAAATTGCAAGTAGTTGTTGACTTCGTCAGCTGAACCAAAAAAACAATTATTGATCGTTACTCATTGCCTTATACAACTGATCTACTCGATGAATTAGGCAAATGTCAATACTTTCCGACCCTTGACATGGCCCCGGGATTCCATCAAATCGAAATGTCCCCAGACGATATAGAAAAAACTGCATTCAATACTGAAAACGGACATTAAGGGTTTTTGCGAATGCCCTCCGGCCTGAAAGGAGCACCTGCCACTTTTCAGCGGATAATGAATAACATCCTTCGCGGAATCAAAAATGGGCAGTTAGTATATCTCGATGACATTATTGTTTTTTCAACATCCCTTCAGGAACACTTGATATAAATTGAGATCAGTCTTCGAAAGACTTCGAGAATCAAATTTCAAAATTCAGATCGATAAATCGAAACTTTTACGAAAAGAGGTGATGGCCTATCTTAGACATATTGTCACCTCTGACGGTGTCAAACCAAATCCTGACAAAATAAAAGCTATCAAAAATTATCCCATTTCATCAATCACTAAGCAAATTGAAGGATTCATAATTCATAATTCATTATTCATATTAATTTCCGTACAGATTTAAAATCCACTTACACAGAAAATTAAGGTGTATGAAACATTAAACATAACACAAACATCAAGATGATACAGTTAAAACTTGGAAATGATGTTTAAAAGAGGTCACATTTACGTCGCGTATATCCAATCGAGTGGAATTTTTCTTCGTCAACACTTGATTGATAAGTTGACAACTTCTGTATATCGGGGAAGCATGCAGGATATTCGTTCTGGCGACCGGAACTTGGATGAGAGCTGCAAGCCTCGACTCGAGACATGTTACACGAAACATTATGCATTTTAGCAAAGCAGAAGCGCCTAGAACATTATTGCGTAAGTTGTACAAAAATATGGCATCAAACATATTTTGCCGCTGGGACAGAGAATCGAAACCGAGCTTTCCTGGGACTTCTGGGCTATCACAGACAATTCATTGACAATTTGGCAAACCAGGCAAAACCACTAACAAATTGTCTTGAGAAAGGAGAAAAAAATCAGTCGTTATGACGAATTCAGAAATTGTTTCGAGACTTGCAAACTTTCATCTACTCCCTATCGTACTGGCCACTTTTCGACATGCGGACGCATGTCGTACTAGCGCTTGACTTCTATGACACTGAACGGCACTGCTACCTCTGAAATTTTTCAATTTCTTTGGAGTATTCGAGGCAAAATAGATGACATAGTATCAGACTTGGGTAGTATTCCAATACCCAGTAACTTGAATCCTACTCAAGTTACTTTTTACGGTATTCGTATTCGTAGTATTCGTAGTCAGGAATTCTGTATTCGTATTCATGCAGCTACTTTTTTTTTGCCGATATTCGGATTCTGGATTCAACTTACTATTCTGCGGTATTCTAGTATTCATAGTACTCGAATACTATAATAGAATCCCTGGATTCTACAGCAAAGAAAAGAGTATTAGTATTCGAATCCCAGTTTGGAAAAGAATCCATGGATTCGAAGGATTCTAGTTTCGAATCCATGGATTCTTGTTTCGAATCCCTGGATTCTGATTTCGAATCCATGGATTCTTGTTTCGAATCCCTGGATTCTGACTTCAAATCCATGGGTTCTAATAATTTAGGAAAAGTAGGTATATATATACCTAGCTACAATTACAATAGTAGGGTAAATTTAAAAGTAATAATTTGCCAGAACTGCGCAGTTTTGAAGATTTGTATTAAAAACACAATAGCAGGAGTTTCTTCTATTGCTCGCTTCCCGTTTGCACCTACACCCATCGACCTTTCGCGCATAAGCAATTGAATGATCAATTTGCCAAAAATGCAAAATGCGAGCGACGGTTTATTTCAAAATTTCAGATTCTCGTTATCTTCAAAGCTAATGACATCGAAGCCTACATTTTTTTTTCCGAGTTTTTTAATTTTGTTTATGTTCAACAGTTTATAAGAATAGATTTTTCTATTCCTTGAGGCCTGAGTTCTTTTTCTTTAATTTTTATTTTGTTTTTGTTCAAATTTTCATTGGGATAAACTTTTTTCCAAATCAGAATTTGGGTCCAGTACAGATAAGGGCCATAGACAAACCCAAACGAAAAAATAGGCAAATCACTCAGAATGGCGTGTAAAATTATGATCTGAAATAAAATTTGCGGATTATCCATGAATTTTTGCGAAAAAAAAGAAGAAACAGCGCGTTAAAAGAACAGTTCAAGGTTCTGGATGTTGTTGTTTGTATTGTTGGCTGTGGTGTTCGCAAAAAAGAGTGGTACGACGTGAACAATTCAACTGCAAAGAAAATATAAGTGTGATCGTAATTTCTCCCTTGGTGGAGACTAATCATCATGAGTAGAAGGCAACAGAATTTGTTTCGTGGTTGTAAAAAGTGTTTTAAAAATGTAGCCGTTGAGAGTACTCGACCCCAGAATTTTTTTTAGATTTTTATACCGACCTGTTTCAATGAAATTATGTTTATTGATATTTTTGCTTGCGGAATAAGTACTTTCAAGCCAATAGGCCGCGGGAGCAAAAATAGCGTCCTAAAGATGGGTATATGGTATAATGTTATTTTCACTAGTGTACTTGTTGATGAAATTTTCTTCAGCTGTAATAAATTTTATAGATAATTTTTTGAACAATTGTCGCTTTATCAAAAAAATAACAGTGCATAACTCAAGATTTAGATGAGTGATGTCAAAAATAAACTAGTCTCTATAGCGGTACCTTGGCATCCTATTATGCGCTGGCGCGAGCGTTTTCTGTCGAAAAGAATGAGCATTGCGCTGTTGCCACGTCAGGCGTACTTGCAACGTTGTCATAGCGGGTACCAAGGGTACGTTCTATTCCCGCGACCTATACTGCCTTATTAGGTACGTGAACAGATAGATCTATGTGGGTATTCAAAAACAGTATCCATGTTCACGAATACATGGATTCGAATACTCAGTATTCGAATACTTTCGAGAGTCAGTATTCGAATCTTCGAGATTCGAATTCTTTTTTGGCATCGGAATTCGGGATTCGTATTCGAATACTTTTTTTCGGGATTCGACCCAAGTCTGCATAGTATATTGCACTCAATTAATGAGACGCTTCATCACACTTCTTCCTTCAGGACGCCCCTCACTGCGTTCGTCGAGCCCCAAAACAGTCGTGTGACAAACTTCGTCTCATTAAACTCATATAATAATGTTCTGTTGAATGAACAAACCAGTTCTTTGATATCCCGATTTTTCCAAACTGTCCATCCTGACTACAGATGCAAGAGCTGTAGGTGCAATCTTGTTACAAAGACCAGTAGGTAAAGACTTACCAGTAGGTTATGCCTTGTGAACTCTCAACGAAAGTGAACAAAGATATATCACTATAGAGAAGGAACTTGCGATAGTGTGGGCTACCTGATACTCAAGACCCCATCTATTTGGGAGAAAGTTCATCATTGTAACAGATCACAAACCTCTTGAATGGTTGTTTTTCTCAAAACTCTAATTCAAAAGTTGTCCGATGGCCTCTGAAATTTGAAGAATTTCAATATGAAAACATTCACGAAAAAAGATCAAGTGAATATTAATGCGGACGCAGTGTCTTGAATCAAAATAAAGAGGTCGTCATTAAGGAACTTTTGAAAAAAAAACATTTCGTGAAAACTTTCAAGTTCCTTGGCCGATTTTGTCCAAATTTGTTTGAAGCATTTTTCAAACAGATACTCGGCAATCATCAAGCTTTTCTTAGAACTGTCCAGTGGCGTAGACATTTAAGGCGTTGATCTTTTTGTCACCTAATTTCTACGCCACTTCATGCGTTCAATTCAAGAAAACAAATAATTCTCATAAAACTTTGATCGAAAGCTTCGTTTTCAAGCGATTGATTTGAGTCCCAATGTCGAGAAACGTATCTCTGAAGCCCCAATTTCGAAAGTCAAAAAATTATTGGGGAATCTGGCTGTTTCTCGGCCAAAACCATGGTTACCTTATTTTCAGAATGGGTCTAGAATTCTCATTTCAGTTAAGGAATCGTGAACTTTCTCAGATTTTGTTATTTGAACCCTTTCAAAACATGAGCTTTTCAAGATGTTTTAGAGCATTCAAAATTAAATATCCCAAAAAGAAAGAGAATTTTCTATTTTAGAGGATTATCAGAGTGGCGTAGAAAATACATGAAGAAGAAGGAGCCAATACCCCCCCCCCAATATCTACGTCACTCAACATTTCTGAGGAAAGCTTTGATGATTGAATAACAGGTATCTGTTCGGAAATTATTTATTTATCACAAAAAAATGAATTTCTGAAGTTTGACTTGATAGTTTGTGATTACCTCCTCCAAAAAGTTTCTAACAGTAATTTGGGAACACCTTATGTTCGGCCTTCTCTTGATTATTTACAGAAAGAGAGAGGCATCGCATACAGGGTGAGAACGGAAGGTGTGGCGGAGAGGTGAATATTTGAACTCTCCTAACTTTTATAAAAAAATCTGCAGATATTTCTGATGCTATTTTTGGAAAGCTCACATCAATATCTTGAAGCTGGTCTTGATTTTTTATTGTAGGCGCTCTTTTGAACATTTTTTTTTTATTTCACCTTTTTTTATTCAAAGTGATGATGACTTTTTGGATCAAATATTCAGCCCTTTGGGAATGACGTCAGAAACGTTAATAAAGTGCTTGTGTCGTAACCTTTTTAAATTTAATTATACCCTTTTGCCAGATTCGAGCTAACAATGTTGTAAATTATGAAAATAATAAAATTAAAAAACGTAAATTTTAAAACAAGGTTGTCACTTCTTTAGAAAAGATGATGATTCTCCCTTAGCGCTTCATCTAAACTGCTGAACAACGAAGTTGTCGGTATCGGAAAAATGGTCCGACTTTGAAGACCAATAACTTCCGATTACCGGATGCGATTTCTGTTTTGTTCATTGTGTTGATTAGCCTGATGCTTCAGCAACCTACCCTATGAAAGTGAATGTTGAGAAACTTCATGTAAAATTTCTACAGGGTGATACGTGAAATGCTGCAAAATTGGACCGACTTCATCGTACCCCCATTTGTCGAAGAATTTTTTTTTATATATATTCTAATACAAAAAATCATGAAGTGTGGTGTCTTACCTCGAAATGGTTTTGGAATTAGCCGGATTGGAAGTCCAACATCGAAGATATGAATTTTTATTTTGAATGTTACAGATTTGCCTTGTTGGCACGCGAGATTATGTCACTTCTG
Source organism: Anaspis maculata (assembly GCA_949128115.1). NCBI lineage: Eukaryota > Metazoa > Arthropoda > Insecta > Coleoptera > Scraptiidae > Anaspis > Anaspis maculata. Next base: position 124,646,951 of record OX421961.1, read on the forward strand.
ATGAATGGATGTTGACATTGAACAAGATTGTTCGTACAACAGTCCAGAACAATTTAACTCTCAACACAACTCGAATATTTGATGTGGGACCAAGCAGGGGGCACTTTTTCAAGTGGTTCTTCCTGCCTGTTTTTCGTACGTTGGATTTCGTCAAAATTTCATCAGAACTTTAGATATGGAACATGTTCTATTTGCAGATTCAAGCCCCTGAACATGATAACGATGTAAAACTTCAGTTTCCGACTGAAGTAAAGCCCCCCTGGACGTTATACTTTTTGTGCTTGTGCTATGCCTGAGTTTCGTAAATCTGCAACATTCAACAAAAAAATTTATATTTTCAATGTTAGACTTTCAATCCGAAAAATTTCGAAACTGTTTCGAGATAAGACACCACACTTTATAATTGTTGTATTAGAATACATAGATTATTTTTTTTGACAAATGGGGGTACGATGAAGTCATTGTAATTTTGCACCATTTCACGTATCACCCAGTAGAAAATTTAGATGAAGTCTCTCAACATTCACTATTATAGGATAGGTTACGGAAAGATTAAGCTAGTTAACGCAACAAACAAAATGAAAATTGCAATTGGCAATCGAGAGATATTGGTCTCCAAAGTCGGACCATTTTTCCGATACCGACAACTTCGTTGTCCAGCAGTTTAATTGGTGACATGGTATTTTCAGACGCAGAAAAACTATTTTTCGACAAAGCTGAAAACACTACACGTAAAGATTAATCTAACGTAAAAAAAAGCGCCGCAGCAGAAATCTTTTCCGAGAACGGGGCTTCACTGTTTTTTACCTTCACCATCACACTTTTTCTTCGAGGTAACCCCATCCAACGGGCTCAGATCAGGATGTACTCGTAGTTTAAGGATGTTTCCCGGAAGGGTGATTCCCAATCACAATCAGAGGAACATCAGACTCTCAACCCCCAAGAAATTCCGATCTATCCTCGTTGAACTTCTTCCTATAAAAAGCTTCTTGATGCCCTTAGTACACGAATAACTATTATTACAATGTATTTTCGAGACGCATTTTTTGCGCCCGCAACCCCCATCAGCAAAAAAGCTTGGGCTTTTCTTGTCGCCGCATCACACACATCCTCGTTTCTTTTTTGTTGGACGCCCGTAACCCTTCCGCGGCTCAGCAAAAAACAAAAGAAATTTTTGTATAATGCTCCGAACATACAGCGTTTGTTTGTCACGCGTACGTAATCGAAATTCACGCGTCGTTCCGAAGAATTCCTGAAATTTTAATAAATTCCGGGCGCGAAAGTGAAAAACCCCGAAACATAAATAACTTGGACGTAATGAAAAATGTACATGTATACGCGAGAGAAGACAGAATAATTCTTTCGGCAGCGCCGCCGCCATCGCCACCATAAAAAAGAGGATTGCACATTAGTATAATAAAAGGAGCACGGAGAATAAAAATTCATAAACGCCGAGTCATAAAGTCTCACAGCCACCGTCCTAAGTAATTATTCTGGGTCTGATGATGAAAAGCAGCCCGCATGTACATGCGCGAGACCTTTATTATATTTTTATTTTTCGCTTTGTGTTAATGAATTCAACGGAAACTGGACGGCGGGCCGGACCTCGCCGCAGGAATGAATGTCTCATCATTTGCCATGTGACAGTTTTTTTCCCGCGTGCGGATAGACGCGGCCTTAATCCGAACGAGCGTAATCTCGCACGCCGGCGACTAATCCTGAAAAAATGAGCGAATTCTGACAAGTTTCGAGCGCCCGGCGTAATATAAGAAAATGCAAACTTATTGCGCGACTGTACTGATGCGACAGAGTGCATTTTTCTTGAAATCTTGCGCAGTGGCGCCCTCCGGTGTGCGCGGATCGTTAGGGAAACTTTGGACGACGCATGCGCCTCCGATTTTCCGATATTGCAAAGAATCGACTTGGCGGTGGTGGGGGGAGCGCCCCGCGAATCTAAGACCTCCGCACACGAACACAGCGAACACTCAATATTTACTGCCATCTTAGATTTTCGCCTTGAAAAAAACTAAATAAAAAAATAAAAACCAGTTTCTTACCAACTGCGATTTTTACTCAAATAAAAAACATAAATAACGTATAGACTGAGGCCTAGTTCTTCAGTTTAGATTAACTCTCAACTTGATTTCGTTGTCATGGATTTGATTGTTGTAACAATTATTTCCATAGGACCAAATTCTAATTTAACAGTCCGCTGAGACTGAGCAACTGGCCTTTAGTGTGATAGTAGTTTATAGTTGTAGTTTGCATGAAAACTGTATAATAAGTAGTAATTGCGTAGTTACTTCACTTAGGTGATACAAAGTTTTTTTTCATAGAAAAGTAGCTAGTGCATGCTCTCTTGACGCTTCCAAGCTTACATGAAAAATAACGAAATAAAGACATGCAATAAAAGTAAATGCTTATTAACACGTGTTTGGTATATTTCGATCCTTCTGCTTATCCTTTCTCCCGTGCGATTCCTGCCGATGGTCGGGTGAAATTCCTGCTGCTTTATATCCCGAATGAAACCAGGAAAAGGTAACGTAATTGCTTCGAAAGAGCGAGCTCGTTTCTGGATACCTGAACATGGTGCATATCGCTTTTTTCCGCTTGATTCTTTAGCATATACACACGCACACAGCTTTATGGTGTGGAGCGAGCGAAGGGGAGCTTTCGGACTTTCAGAGAGGAGCTTTAATAGTGCATCTGCCTGGCGACACCTAACGGAAAAGGTCTGGACTAGTTTTGTATAAATATTCCAGAGAGAGAGGGCGCTTCGCGGGATTACCCCGGCGGAATGTTGATTATTTGGCTTGGGTAGGTATTCGTATGCTTTTGTTATAGGTAACGTTATCACAAAGACAAAGCGTGGAATGTGAGGATTATCACAGAAAGCTTTGGGTTTTGCTTGATTATTAGCAATAATTTTTGCATAAAAACATGCAGGTGAGTTAAAGGAAATAAGAAGGAAATGTTCAGGTAAGTATGATAGGTATTCTTAGTTCCTGAATTTTTGAGCAAAGTCTCCCAGGAAAAACATGGAGCGCAATTAATAACAAGCACCTATTTTAAATACGGGGGTATGCATTCTCGCTACTTTTGAAAAATAATTATTGTAAATAATCAAACTGGTAAAGTCTGTATACTTTTCGGTACGATCAGAGTAGCAGTCAAAGATGAGCGGAATACCTAATCACGCCATGTAAATAATGCCATTATTTACTCGTGAATAATCAAAGTGAATGATGGTTTTTGAGTTCCTCTTTTGCTTAATTTAATTCAGAAAACAAATAATATCTTCCTTGAAGCATGATCACCAGCATCCGCCTAAACTCAAGTGCCTGTGAATACCAAATATTATAGGTGAGAAAAACCAACTTCCGAAAACAGCAAACATAATTCCATTCCACTAGATTGGTATAGCTCGATAAGATGTTTTTTCAACTTGTCAACTGATTGAAAAAGCGTTCGTTATCTATACTTTTTCAACTTCAAATTTGGACCAAGCAAGTTCAGATTGGGAGTAAACAATTCCGAATTGACACTGAACAACTTCACGTGACACTAAACAAAGCAGTAAACAACTTCAAGTTGAGACCGATGATGAATTTGAAGAACGGAGAATAAATCTGGAACAATGTTTTTTGGAGGTGGAGATGGAATACTTCCCATAGACTAAGTTATGAGAAGAAAAATAATTTGATGAATACCACCTTTTCTTGTTAACAATTATTGGATTAATATTCGCCCTGAATTTGAAGTTGTTCAGTATACATATACCAATTCGAAATTGATTATTTCCGATTCAGAATCGATTATTCCCAGTTTGAAATTGATTAAATATTTCAATCACGTTTGTTTACATTATTTATGCATTATTTACGTGGATGAATATTATTTGCGCATAAAATCACATCTCTTAGCCCAGGCATATTAGGTTTCAACCCGCAACAAATTCCCACAAAGCTGAAATTTGGTATACGGGCCTTGTAAGACCTAAGGAATAACATATCAAAATACTCGGTAACACACCCTTGTGCGTCATTGATTGTGGGGGAGGGGGCTAAATATTGCCATTTTAAATGCGTTAATGACACCCTGTAGCTTAAATAAATGGAAAAAAATCATAATTTAGATGCCTCAAGGCTCCACAATATTTGTTTGATGTTTGAATTGTTGATAAGTAGTTTGGGTTGCCTGGAAAAAAAAAGAAGATCAAGGCAAAATTTATTTTGTTTTTCTCCCACAAACCTCGAATTGATATCGGCAAGTGTGGTATCGTTTCTAACTAAATCTTGGCTTCTGATATCAAATATAGTGTTTAAAATTGAATTGAAACACGATTGAACAAGTTTTACTGAAAAAACGACGATTTTTGCCATCTGAAATTGTTGTTTTGTAATTTCGGTTTCCGTATGGTTAGAATCATCTCAATTGAGTATTTCCAACAAAATTCATTGTTCTTAACCATTTTATACCTGAAAACGATAAAAACAATAAGCCTGTATTCATTACAAGATCAGAAAATTGATCTGTTGTGAAAGTGATTATATGCCCAATTTTCTCCCGAAAATGCATACAATTTTTGCAGTTCTTTTTTTTTACTAATGAGTAATGGAGCGGTTCCACTGTTTTTGTGTGTAATACTAAGCGAAGTTCTTTTTCTATCAGAAAATACCAAAAGCTATTGTATCTATCGGGCAATAGAAACATAAAATCATCTTTTCTGTAGCCGTTAATCCATTTTCAGAAAAAAAAGTAGGTGAAAAACTTGTTTAATAAAAAATTGATGCTCTAACTTTGTAATATAAATAAGCGTAAGCAATTGATGCTGTTTTTGTCCAAGATAAACATAAATATAGGATTTGTCGGTAATTTTTATTTTTGACAGCTTCAGACAATGATGCCCCTAAATGGAGAAACCACAATTTTTTTGTAGAGAATTCATTATTTTCGGGATGAGCACTGTGAATATCAACTGTTCACCCATCAGTCTCTTCACTTGGGTCTGTTCCGAAGATGGGAAGAAGAACCTATTAATAATGCTCAGCTTTATTGGCCATCACAAGATATTCTTACATGTTTCTCATTCTAAGATCCAGGAGAGAAATTCCACCTTGCGCGTACTATTCACGCCACTATCAAGCAGAAATGTTTCATGGCTACCGGAGTCCACTTCATAGGCAACAATATACCGTGTTTCCTTTGAGACCCACCTTATATTGTTGAAATGATTGGTTCGTCCACAGGAACAGTTTTAGACAAAAGTGTCTGGGTGAATTTTTTGACTAGATATTCCAAGCCCCAAAATCGTAGGAGGCACAGAGGTGTAAGTCCAAATATTTTGATATGTTCTTCCTTAGGGATCATACCAGTTATATATCAATATTCAACTTTGTGCGACATTGCTTGAGGCTTTAAATTCTCACATGGTTTTTCCTGAAATATCCGGGCGACAAGTTAACACTCAGCCGCCTTTTCCGCAGAACTAACCAATCGGAAGAGTTACAAAGGCTCCCTCACACACTTAAGCACTAACAACAAATCTCCTTTGTTCATTTGAAACATATCTTATATCGATCGGATACTCCGTTCACTTGCAGGAACAGCTTGGAGAAAGGTATCTCTCTAATTCTTAGAACTTGACCTTTGAGGATGAAAATCAAAGGACGCGGGGTGGTACATTCGAAAGTATATTGGCAACATTTTTATCTCCAGCCTCCTCGCCCCCGCACCCACCTCAACTTTCAAATGACATCACCCACTTTGCGATACATCAAATCAGAGATTAAATGAGTTCTCTTCCTGGAAAAACATTCCCGAAATTTTCAACCCCATCTTCCCTTCTCATCATCCCTTTTTCCTGGAAATTCGGCCAATGGCCAATTTAATATTCTTGACCGCTAAATTCTCTTCGATGCAGTCAAGTCATGTTGCACAGTACGAAGGTCAAAGGAGAAAATTTTCTGTGGAAAAAGTACAACTCAAATTAGCCCCTTCGCCTCCCCTCACCCTAACTTCGAAATCTGAAATGACTTTTCCTATTTTGTGATATATCGAATTGAAAGGAATTGAATTCGCTTTCTGAAAACAGTTTTTTCAAAATTATCAAAAACCCGCTTTCCCTCCTAAAAAACTCCAAAAATCCAACTTGATTGAAGAGGGATTTAACATAAAAAAAAATTGTTTTCAGGAAGAGAATTCAATTTCCCTAAGATGTACCACAAAATAGTAAGGATCTTGTTAAATTTTGAAGTTGAGACGAGAGAGAGCAAAAAGGTAAATTTGGGGAGCACTGTTTCCACAAAAATTATCTTCCTCAATGCTATCTAGGGTGACTAAATTGAAGAAAATTGAAGAGTCAAGAATATTGAATTGGACATGACATTCAGAGAGTTTCAAAAAGAAAGGGGAGTGAGGTTGAAAATTTTGAAAATATTCTTCTCATAACGAGAATTGAATTCTATTTAATTCGAAAATAAAAACTCGCCAATCTATGTTTTGAGGTGCTTACGGGAACCCTAATCACGTGTGATCTAGATAGAAAAAAATCACCCAATCCAGTAGTTTCAAATACAAAACAGTGTACTGGGTTGGTTGACGTAAGTGATCTGGATCACACAGATTAGGGTTCTCGTCAAAACCTCTTATATCCTGGACACACTAGGAAGCTGATTGATCATTAACGGATCTTTATTCAACTTCCCTTGCTGTCTTCAAGACCAGCAAGGGGAAAGACAATGATGTTTTTTTAGTGAATGATCATTAAGCACGAAGGTAATTACGTTTCCTTTGCTGTCGCACCAAGACACCAGCAAGGGAAGTTAAATGACGATCCATTGTTAATGATCATCAAACTTTCTATAGTATGTCCATCAGGGTATCAAATGTTCCCCTTGAATGGAAATAGACCTGTTTCTGTTCAGAGACATATTCACTAGGAATCAGGAGTTACTGCAAGTGGAGAGTTTTCAAATGATCACCCAGTATGTACGTTCTACAATAATGGTTGACTAAAAAATCAGCCTTTCAAAGAAAAACGTTCTTCGGTTGTTTCTTAGCAAAGGAATTCTGAAGGTCGTGAAAAAACTACAGAATAGGCCCTTCCTTCAGCCAGTTTTGAAGTTTGGGGTATTAGATTCGAAGTTTTTTTTTGTGTGGTATCAGTGTACAGGTGTCCCACGAAGTAACCAATACAGCTCAAGTGTAAATGGGATCTTTCGAAGCAAAACAGAATCTGCAAATAAAATTCTTGAGGTCCTCAAAATATAACGTCATATCACATTGAAAATATGACGTTGGAAATGATTTTCATATGTAATATTGACGTTGATTTTAAACAAAACATTTATATCTGTCAATAGTTGAACGATACATTAACGTTGAATTGGAACATAATGGGGTACTTGCCTAATTTTTTTTTATTGGCTCAATCGATAGTATGGTTAAAAATAACGTACCCGTATTTTTTCTTTTTCCTAAATTCCCAAAATTGCGGCCGCAATGCGTGTTTTAAAACTATATTTGTGACGTCACAAATATATTAGATATAGAACATAGAAGGGCTCTTTTTCCTCGTTGGGTTGGCAATCCACCGGCCTCAAGGTGCTGTTTTCAAACTTTGAAATCGTATCATCTCAAATCTGATCTGAGTCTGACTGACAACGTCAAACCGCCGACCGTAATTTCTTCCTGTGCCCTTTTTTTGCCTTTGACTGCTTTGATCGAGGCTTTGATCCACGCGGTAAGTACCTACTAGTTTTGTTCATTTCTTGTTCAACCTAACTAGTCTCTTTCTTTAGTCTTCAGTGCTGTCCACCTAAAAGCCTTTCGCATGTTTGTCACCCGTGCTCTGACCTGGCTGACCCTCGGCTTCATTTCGGACATCAGTGTTCCTGCTCCCCACATTTTATTTGGAGATCCATCGCGTCCTCCCCACATAGATCTCTTGTAGCTCTAAAGTATTACCTATCCGGAATTGTATGCTAATGATGAACCTATAAAAGCTCACTGTTCATTTTCAGCCTCTTATTTCTGTGCTATTGGTGATCCTCCAGATTTTTCCCTGGAAATAAATTATCTCGACTGAAACAGTGTTATAAGAGGTTTCTGGAGTCAGTTTCTTCGAAACCTTGTTCGACTTTATTGTCTAAATGCTCATGGTAAGAGAATTCGATAGGAAACCGGTTTTGCGATAGCATGTTCAAAATGACAGTGTCACAGTGACATCCCTGACATTCTTGATTATTTCATTGTCACACAGTCAGACCAACCCCACTCAAAATCCCTGTCCTGGCGCGAAGCTTTTAGGAGAATTTTTCAAATTGGTTTTTTTCTGTAGAAAACGACGGGATTTTTGTGAAATTCTCAGTAGAGTCCCCTTATCACTTATACTAGCAATCAAAAGTATTTCCAGCTGAATCTATTCCATTGGCAAGTACCCCATTTACAGATTACTTTTCAGATTTTAGAATAACGTTGAGCCTGAACCTAACGTTCATCTTTGTAATAATTGAACGTTCTATCAATATAAGTTCTTCTATGTGATCAGCAATTGAAAATTTGCGGGTTCATTCCACCACTAAACGTTTCGTAGTTTCCTGTTTATTCATGAAAAAAGTACAGGAGCGTACTCAAAATTTTATTCTAAAAACACAGTTTTCATTGAAATCTGATTTCATATTCAGAAGAGGCGATTCGGGAAACCTAGTGGAAAATGCTACAAAAAGCGATTCTTAACTTGTTCGGCACCCTACAGCTAACTCTGATGAAAAATTAAGAATGGGAGATTTTCACACAAACATTTTCAAAAATTTCAACTTAAATCATTCAAACGATTCAAACAACTCTTTCAGATGATCAATACCGGGTGGGCCATAAAAACCGTGCTCGCAATTTTTCCTTCTGAAATTTTTTATTTTGCCACCGATTTTATCGAACTTTTAGCATTGACTAGCCCAATGGGGTAGGTACTTGCTCAATTTTTTTAATTAGCCTAATCGATAGTATGGTTGGAAATAATGTACCCGTATTTTTTCTTATTCCTATATTCCCAAAATCGCGGCCATAATGCGTGTTTTAAAAATATATTTGTGACGTCACAAATATACTAAAAACTAAACAAACAGCACTGTTGGATTGAAAACCAAAAAACTGTTAGAGTGGCATGACAATATTCGAAAAATACAAAAATGTTAACTCCACTGAAGTTTCCTTACTGTTACCAAACTTTTAAAAAAAAATCTTTTCAACCAATGAATATATTTTCTGGAAATTTTCAGGAAATACTCTTTATCACTTTTGTTGATGATTGAAAGTATTTCTAGTCAAATCTATCTCATTGGCAAGTACCCCATTGAATAGGCTATCATTTTCGTTTTCCAAAATGGCCGACATTCCAAAATTCAAGATGGCAGAAACAATTGGAAATAAGCCTTATTTTGTTCTCGTTGCTTTCTATTGAAAAATACCAAAAAGTCAAAACCAATAATGTATTATGAGGAAAAAACCTTTCTTGTCAATTCAAGACCACAACCAATAAAATCGAGTCATCTGCTGAGGAGCTATTGCGAGTTGAGGCGAAGCCTACTTTCCGTTCTTTTTATTTCCGCATAATTGATCCCAAGGGTATCCTGCCAACCAATCCGCCATATGCTTATTTCTGAACCGATTTCCTCAAATTTGGTATCAATGGCTGTCCAATTGTACAGGCTACCTTTTTCATATGAAAAAATGACCAACATGTCAAAATCCAAGATGGCGGGAGCAATTGAATATAGAAAAAAAAAATTGTCACTCCTCATTGCTTTTTAATAAAAAATAGCCAAAACCAATGATTATTATGACGGAATAGCCCTCACTCGACAATAGGGTAGTGACCACCATCGAAAAATAAAAAAAAAATCATACTAATCGAATGTAGAGCCTTAATAACAAGACTACGTTTCGTGAAAATTCGAAAAGAAAGTTCCAAGTGTCTCGAAATCTGCCTTGAAAGTGACTACTTCTGCGAACGATTCCAAATCTACCGAGCTGTAAGGCGGGCTGTGACGTTTCAATCTTTTGACAGTAGTGGGGATGACCCCACCTCCGTTGCCTGTGTGTCAGTGTTGACGTTGACGTTTGCCAGCATAACATAACCATTGAAGTCTGATGTAGTTTTGAAATATTCATAAATCATTTTCCATGACCAACTTTCCATATTTTCAAGCAAAACAACTAAACAACACGAATCACCGCACTAATACACAAAGCGTTAACAATATAACAATCAGCTGTTATGAGCTTTGACGGGTTGACACTGGTGCTTTTTGTAGTAAGTTCTGTAGTGTTGTCAAGTCTGCTTCTCCGCCTATGAAAGATTGTGACGTCATCGCGCCAAATTTGAAATGATCAAAAACTTTCATAATTTTTTTTTACCAAGAAAACTTACAAAAAAAATCTGTTAACTATATAGCGTCACTTATCAAGAAGTGAACTTTGAAAAAAAAAAAAATCGGTCACTACCCTATTCAAGACCGCAAACAATCAAATCGGGACATCTGCTGAGGAGCTATTGCGGGTTAAAGCGAAGCCTACTTTCCGTCTTTCCAATCGAACAAAGATGAATTAGGCCTGTTTTAAATAATTTCAGCTATCTTGAATTTTGACACGTTGGTCATTTTCTCATATGGAAATGAAAGCATGTCCCAGTGGCGGACTAAGGGAGGTGCGGTGAGGGCGGTGCGTTCCGGGCCTCAGGGCCTCAATCATCTGAAGGGGCCCCCAATTCCTTCTGTTTGTGAAAAATACTGCAAAAAAAATTGGATGAAATAAAAAAAAACAATTTCTCCCTTAGCGGTCCTAAAAATGACATTATTTTTTAGGTACCCAAGTAACATCATTTTTTCCATTTTAAGATCTTCTGGCAGGCCCCATGACAACAGGGTTTGGGGGCCTACACACAGACAGGCAATAACGTGTCTGTATCACGGAACCTCTTAGAATGATTTTCACTTCAGGCAAGGAGCTCTGGCACCGGATATCAGTGTGACAGTGGCCTCAAGTCTTCGAAATTTTGTGGTTATTATTGTTTTATAATTTTTTCTCAAAAGAGAAATCTGAGTCTACTCACCACAGATAAGTAGGTTGTACACGAAACTTGTGGGGAATGATCATCAAGTAATTTTGGTAAAAAAAACCCGTCAAAACCGAAACCGCAACAACATAAACAAACACATCAACTAGGTATACCGATTATTATCAGCATTATTATTATTATTATTATTATTATTATTATGCTAAAAAAATGTCGCCTGCGGCGCTACCTTTTGCCAACTCGCACCCTCGTCGTTGTCTTGGCCCCCTTCGCCCTCAAATTCTGGCTATGCCATTGTGTAGTAGGTACATCATCATCATGTCTAGGATCAATTCATGCTTTTAGTTTTTGTATTAGCAGTCGACATCTCCTTTTTCGTTTCTTAGGCTTTTGTTCAATCACAGCGGGGCAGGGTGGGCCAAAAAGTCTGACGGCCCCCATTCATATTCTTAGCTTTCGCTCCTTAGGAGCCCTATTTCGCAATTCCGCCCAGGGCCCCCAATTTCCTTAGTCCGCCACTGGCATGTCCAATTGGTTAGCCATTGATACCAAATTTGTAAAAATCGGTTGGTAAGTAAGAATATGGCGGGCAGGATTCCTAAATTCGGGTCATTATGCGGGAATGAGAAACCGGTAGGTAGGCTTCGCTTAAACTCGTCATAGCTTCTCAGCAGATGATCCGATTTGATTGCTTGCAGTCTTGAGTTGTCGAGGAAGGTCTATTCCTCCATAATGATATTGATTTTGACTTTCTGCTCGTTTTTATTGAAAAGCAATGAGGACAAAAGAAATTATATTTTCAATTGCTTCCGCCATCTTGAATTTTGGCATGTCAGTCATTTTCTCGTATTAAAAAGATATCCTGTTCAATTGGCTAGCCATTGATAACAAATCTGAGGAAATCGATTGAGAAATGAGCATATGGGATTGGCGGGCAGGATACCTGAAGGGTCAATTATGCGGAAATGAAAAAAACTTGAAGTAGGCTTCGCTTCAACTCGCAATAGCTCCTCAGCAGATAATCCGATTTCAATGGTTGTGGTCTTAAATTGACAAAAAGGTCTATTCCTTTATCATACTGTATTGGTTTTGACTTTCTGGTAACTTTTAATAAAAAGCAACGAGAACAAAAGAAGGCCTATTTTCAATTGTTTTTGCCATCTTGAATTCTAATATGTCGGCCATTTTGAAATACGGAAATGATATATACTCAATTGGCTAGCCAATGCTGTAAAGTTCGATTGAATCGGTGACGAAATAAAAATTATAGAAGGAAAAATTTCGAGCACGGTTTTCTATGGCCCACCCGGTACAGCGTATATTCGGGTATATTGCATCAAAAATTCAAAAAATCTTGGAACGCAACCAAACATTTAAATTTGTAAATAAAAACGTAGCTGTAGCAAAAATGTCTTATTTTGATATGTTTGACTAGAAACCTCAAATTTACAGAAAAACCAGTCGCAATTGTTGTGTGAGCCGATTTCATTAAGAAAAAAATTGAAACGTGAAAATGACTTTTCACCCTGTAAATTGAAAAGCAGCAGATGCAGAGATGTGTCCTCTCTATATGTTCAGTATGACATTATAAGCTTGCAAAAGAACTGAAACCGGCTTCAATCTAGATCAGTTCCACCAAGGAAAAAAATTGAAGATGAAAAATAGTTTTCACCCTGTTACTTGATACGCAGCAGTTGCTGGGTGATATATTTTTTATGTGTTCATTGGAAGACTATGGCCTATCAAACTAGCCTGAAACCGGTTTTTTTTGGTCATCAGTTTTTCAAAAAAAAAAAAGAAAGTAAAGAAAAATAATAAACTTTCACCCTGTATACTGATTTGTAGCAGTCCCAGAGTTAAGGACTTTTGATATGTTGAAGAAGGGACTGTAAGCTTGCCATGGTAAAAAATTCGTTTTTGTTTGAATTAATTCCAGCAAAGCACCTATTTTTTTCTATTTCTAATATACTACTTGGGACGTCAGGAAAATTTTGTATGCAGATTCTAATCTGCTTCGAAAAAGTCCATCTACCCTTGAGCCATGTCGGTTACTTCGTGGGACACTCTGTATAAGTAAATCTCCGGCCTCGGGAAACAGACACTCGAGAAAAAAATCTCAAGAAAGAATGATCCATTTATATTATTTCAAGTTGGTGGTCCATAAGCAGGTACCTTTTTACACTTGTATACTATGATACTTCACTCATATAGGTAGTTACTTTGGGGATAGGATAGGATATTGGCTAAGAAGAGTCAATTTTGTTGGGTGTTACCCCACCACACTTGACTAGACATCATCAACATTTTCATGATAAGTAAGACCTCTTATCGCCCTTACGACTTCTTGGCATTGCATTGTGGCATATTTAGATATGAGATAATTGATTTTTTTTTGCCCTGCTGCATCAACTACTAACGCAGATGGCAGCTCGATAAGCCATTAAAGGAATGTCTGTAGGCTGTAGGTGACTATCCCAGTCTCGTTGATTTCGTTCGTCCTGTTGAACCACTTTACCATTGCAGCGGAACCGCGGGTGCAGCAGCGCCGTTCTGGTCTTCTCCATTCCGACCAACGCACAGATTCAGTAATTTCGTGCCACGGCTGGAGCTTCCTGGTGAGGCAAGGCGTACACTTCCGGCCACTTGCTCGAGTATTCAATAGCAAATAGGATGTATTTGTTGCCATCATATCTCGTAAGAAACGTACGTTGCCACCACGTCGGTGGCGATGCGTTTCAAGGATGTTTTCACATGATACGTCCTCAGCTTTTCTTTGGCTACAAGCTCTTGGCCCGTTGCTAGACGCAGAGACCTTGCGATGTCGACACCAAGCTTCCACCTCGTTCCAGTACTTCTCTCGGTTGAAAACCTCCCGCACATTTTCATCAACGTCTTGTTGACTCCAAGATGCCTTCCGGTAGTGCCATCGTGCACTTCACTCATCCTTTACTCAATTCTTGGGGGAGCATCAATACTGAATACTGATCATCATTACAATTGATTTACGACTTACAACAACTGCATGTAGATGCAAGCTTCTATATTTATTTCCTCAAACACTCGACAAACGTTCAATCACCGTTAGTAATAATTTGAAAAATGCCTCTGGCTGGAAAATGAAGGTTTCATTTTCATTTTGAAGACAGCGTGCCATCAAGACATTCAAAGTGAAGCGTGATGTTCTTATAAGTATCAAAAATTTATCGTTCAAAAAATGTAATGTGAGAAACGTTCAATTAGCGTTAGTGATGATTTGAGAAACGTACCTGTCTGCCACCCACGATAACGTTACTAATTTTGAAGGAGGGTAGGGTGGGGGCGAAGGGGTTGAAAATAAAAACTTGGCAATACGAGTTTTAAATGTGCCTCTTGAAATAAAAATCAACCTGTTTCGGCATTTTTGTGGAGAAAAATTTTTTTGCGACAAATCTAGGATGGAAAGTTTCGAAAGTAATCGATCCAAGATGGTCTCGGCAACAGGTATACCTATGCCAAATGGCATTGTTTGTTATAAAAGTGAAGGATACCTACCTCCTGATGAAATTTGACTTGACCTTGGCACTAGTAGGTCTCCTGTTCGATATGAAGAGGCAGAGAAATCAGCCATAAAAACAATGAGTATATAGGCAGAATTTTTCATGATATGATAATATGATGATAGCCAAGTTATAAGTTTCGAATCATTTGCAATTTTTTCAGTTCGCATTTAATTGTAGTGGGAAACATAGAACGTATATATTATACCTACCCACTGTATAAAACGCAGAATTTTAAACAAGATGGCCGAACACACACGCACACACACCGGTAGGTGCGCGTCCTCGTTTCGTTTCCGGGGAGGCTTGCTCTGAGTTTCAGCTTCTAATTAGAGAGCCGGCCGCTTTTAAATGGAGCTCTGTTTAAACAGTAGTTTATTTGACATAAGAAACCCGGAAAAGCGGCAGCGGGCAGCGGCCGACTGCCATGCCGCCAACCTTTATGCGTTGTTCCAGCCCGCGTTTCGAATTAGTTGTTAGATTCATGCTTCGTTTGCTTTAATTAATTTTTAGTAGAACAATAATAATTATCATCGTCAAGCAGCAAAATTTAATCAGGGTGCGCAGCATTAATTATAGTAATCAACTCCAGAGTTCTCTCGGCGGAGCGGAATCTTTCGTATTCTCTGATTAGTTTTCATCTGCTTCCATTTGGACAAGACCTTTATTTAAATGAATAAATAAACAATGTCTCTTTTCCAACAGACATATGAACACTGAACACACTTTAAAACTCAATTTCAAAATGGATGTGATATTGCATTGCATCATGAAATTTTTGGCGGCATTCTGAACACAATCGGCCTGATTCTGGTGAGAGAATGGTTTGGTAATCACCGTGATCGTGCTTCCGATGAAATTGTCAGCCCTAACAATTTACAACCGTTGCCCAACGGTCCTTCCTATTGGCTGTCACCATAGCAATTGGATAGTACCTAAGCACGGTGATAACCAAACTAAATAGAATCAGGCCAAATATGTGACTCACAACTTTGGAAAAACACTCTGCATGCACGTCTTTCATGCTTTCTCTCCAAAAACCGGGCGCATCATGTTTGATATTTTATTGTTCAAGAATATTGGTCTTACTTTTTCCTAAGCATCTTACATTTCCAGCATTGATTGGTATCATTATTTACAATAGACTTCTCTCAATGAGGGATATAACGATTATGATGATATCTCATTTTTAGCGCACTTCTCCAAACGGGAAGGCGCTTTTGTCCTAGCTTTGTCCGTCCGTCCGTCCGTCTGTCCGTCCGTCCGTCCGTCCGTCCGTCCGTCACAGCATCTAGTCCTAGACGAAAAGGTTTTTGCGAAAATTTTTTACTCCATTGGGTAGCTCATGACCTTGTATCCCGAACCAAGAAAAATCTCGACGAAATAATGATATACAATGACAATAATAACAATTTAGTGTGACGCGGCATCGCCGTTGAATGCTGCATTTCAGAAGCCGGCCTGATCTCGAAAGTTATCACATGCGAGGAAGTACCCGATCTTATCATTTTACCATAATACATATGCGGAGTTATATTTAGAAGATGATTTGAACTTCATTTTAATAAAAATTTCACATCGGTGCGAGGTGCAGGCCAATAGTTATTAATTTTTGAAAATGACTCCGAAACTACGGCTCGGCCGCAAATGATTTATTCGTTGCTTGCTGGTGCTTGATATCCTTTCCTCCGAACAAAACGAAATTCAATACAGAAAATATTTCAACTCGAATGGGTAGCTCATGGCCTTGGTACGCGAATCAAGAAAAATTTTGCCGAAATAATCATGAACAATTACAAAAATAACATTTTGGTGTAGGGCGGCTTCGCCGATCAAGTGCTGGCATTCGCGGTAAGATGTAGAAAGTTGCGATATGCAGGCAACTGCAATTTCTTGATGAAATACATCACTGCATGTACGGCATTATATTTAGAGAACAATTTGAACTTTCTTTTGACAGAAACCCCACTTCGATCCGACCGTCGGGTCAATTGTTATCAATTTTTGAAAACGACCGCAAAGCCACGGCTCGGCGCATATTACACGACCCTACAAATTTAAAATCAGACGTGCCGAAATAGTAATTGACCATTCTGAAATAGCCAATACTAGGTATCACTAAAAATCATGTGACAGGCTGCCAATTTTTCGGTTTTTCGATAAAAAAGAAATGTTCCAATTCAAAACTGAACCCAATATTCGTGTTCAGGAGGTCGAAATCAGTTGGAAAACATTTTTTTATATAAGTAACAGAATGACGCTTATGTGGCCGGTTTGTCTGTCTGTCTGTCTGTCTGTCTGTCTGTCTGTCTGTCTGTCTGTCTGTCTGTCCGAGTCCGTGCAGAAATTAAGACGCTGTACTCCTTCTCGAGAATTGAAACAAGAGTCTTGGAACTTTTTTCCGATTAATAGCTGATGTCCCCAAGGGTGGCCAATGGGCACTATTTTTGTTATCCATACATCGTTATCATTATTCTCAAAAAACAGAGATCTCCTGTGCACTTCGATGAAGTTGAACTTCTCCTCGGGAAATAAAGCTACAGCCCTTGAAGATTGAACTTTATCCGGTGGATAGCTTAGGTCCTCAAGGACCAAATAGGCAGGTTGGCTTTCATAATTCGGCCGCCATCTTGGCTGCCATATTGAAATTTCTTATTAGTGGAACGATTGTCATGAAACTTGAAACTTACCCTTGTCTAGTACGATCATTCTTATTTTCAAGCCAAATTTTATGATTGCTCCACTATCTTGGCCCCCATATTGAAATCTCTTATAAGTGGGAGGATTTTCATGAAACTTGAGAGTTACGCTTGTCTCGTTCGATCATTTCTATTTTCAAGCTGAGTTCCTAATTCTACCGCCATCTTGGCCGCCATATTGAAATCTCTTATTAGTGGAACGATTTTCATGAAACTTGGAAGTTACCGTTGTCTAGTACAATCATTCTGATTTTCAAGCCGAATTTCATGATTCTGTCGATATTTTGGCTGCCATATTTGAGTTTTTTGCCCAAGACGGTAGAACCCTAATTACTTAACATCTTGCGTTCACTAATCCTCCAAAAAGGAAGTGCGCTACTGAGCCTTATGCTTATGCCCATGAGGCGTATTCGCTTGTTTGCATTTTCCACGTAAAAGTACTACATATTTGGTTCAGCAAGCCACCAAAAGTTGACTGCTGGATCGGATGATGAATTTTTTGTAGTAAATTCCAGAATAGATGTATTGTGACCAAGAACTTATTTTACTCTTTTGGATCTCTGATAAACCATCATAGGCGCTGCAAATGCGTATTATCACGAAAACCTTGAATGACGTCAATGTTTGCTCGACGAACAAATTCTTATCTTGCTTCAAGGCTTTTTTTTCCATGATAAGGTGATTGTATCTCGACAATTCCCCAATCGGCTGTCACTTATTTTCCAACTGTTTAGTGAAACGCATGCAGATTCAAGTTGGCGGCCGCTAAGAAAATACAAGCGAATACGCCTCATGGGCATGAGGCTCAGTAGCGCACTTCCTTTTTGGAGGATTAGTGAACGCAAGATGTTAAGTGATTAGTTTATATGTTAGCGCGGTACACATAAAGACGGCAGCCTTCCGATGAAGGCTGCATTAAAAACAATAACTCTTGGATTAGGAAAGCAGCAAGCGACAGTCAGAAATAAAATTCACAACAACAATCAAAAACTTTAATGCAAAACAAAAGAAAAAAAACACAAACAGACAGAATTACAAAACAATAAAAAAAAACAATGTGAATTAAATGAAATGAAAAATCCGAGTGGTTCTGATCGGGGGCAGATTCGCTGGCGCCGAGTGGCGTCCTGAAAACGAGACGAACTGCACTGAAGGTATACACCCCGGCAAACGGGAATAAACGGTAAATGGTAAAAACAATGGAAAATATGGAACTTACGGGATCTTATTCGGTGGCGGCGTCGTCCTGGCGGAGTCCGAAGGCGGCGTCGTGGTGGATGGCCGTTCTGGTGGTGGATTTCCTGGTGAAATGCACGAGTGCCCGTGTTCGTCACCAAAATGGCGGACGAACGACTCGATCCCGTCCGAAACTGGAGCTTTGTGTGCGGCTGGCTGATCCAAGCCGCTCCCCGGTGAAAGCGGTGAAAACTGCCGCTTTCTGGACTTGGAGATGCTGCAGAGCTCCTCCAGGAGTCACTATCGGACGCGATGGGCCTTGGATGGGCTTCTGGTCGAGTACGAATGTACGCCGATGGCACGACAAGATGGCCGCGAGAACGATGACCAAAAAAAGACGGCGTGGCTTCCCGCTCGACGTACGGAGATCAACGCCGCTTCGAACGAAGCGGCAAAGGCACGAGCGGAAAGAAAGCCGAAGAATGCCGAAGACGGCCGAAGAAAGTGCTGGAGCTCGTTTACGCTTGCGCCTGACAGCCAAGTGCCAGGCACACCGAACAGGGGGTGAGGGGTGAGGACTTGGACAACACAGGGATATTTTGGGTTGCATACCCTCAGTGCACACGAATGCAGTTTTCAATGAACGGGGCCGAGACATACTCCCCACCAAAATACCACTCGGGGTATTTTCAAAGTTCAAAAATTAATGAAATCAAACATGATACAAAAAGAAAGAGCATAGTGAGAACAATGACGGAAGTGAAAACACAGAATGCTCACTGTCCTGAAGGGAGGGGACAAAGTTTGACCATTGGGCGTCGCAGAACGTCGCGTTGAGTACGGACATCTGCGACACGACAAATGCCATCTTTGCCGGGGAAGAGTTTTGAAATTCTGCCTAACCTCCACTTCAGAGGGGGAGCGTTTTCGTCCTTGATGAGGACTAAAGACCCCACATCTGCGGATTCAAGGTGACGTGACTTGTGCCACTTGCCGCGTTGGTACAGCGTGTGTAGATATTCGTCGCGCCAACGCGCCCAGAAACGCTGTTGCATGGATTGGACCAACTGCCATCGCGACAACCTGCTGATCTTGAGGTGGGACAAATCTGGGTCAGGTGGGGCCGTTAACGGCTCGAGCGTCAAAAAATGACCAGGCGTCAATGGGCACAGATCATTTGGATCCGAGCTCAGCTCCGAAAGTGGCCGTGAGTTGAGCAACGCTTCAACTTGGGTGACCAACGTGGTCAGCTCTTCAAAGGTGAGTATTTGATCACCTATCACGCGAGATAGATGAGTTTTGACAGCTTTTATGCCGCTTTCCCACAGCCCGCCAAAGTGGGGACTGGAGGGAGGAATGAAGCGCCAAGTGATGGCTTCGGATTCCGCGGCGAGTTGCATTGACGTCGTCAATTGCCTATGAGCTCCGACAAAGTTTGTGCCATTGTCGCTATAGATGGTAGAGCAACGACCGCGCCGGGCAATGAATCTGCGCAAGGCGGCGAGGAAAGCATCTGTTGAGAGATCGGAGGCAACCTCGACGTGCAATGCCTTGGTGGCGAAGCACACGAAAAGACAGATGTACGCCTTCGTAGTTCTGACACCGCGAGCGCGTGACATGAGGATTGGAAAAGGGCCACCATAGTCGAGCCCGACGCAGCTAAAAGGTTTTAGCTGAGAAATTCGCGCCGAGGGGAGGTCGCCCATGGTGGGAGAAAAAGTTTGCGGCTTAGTCCGGAAGCACCGGTAACACGATGCAAGATAGTGCCGTACCGCGCGTCGCGTGGACAATATCCAAAAATTTTGCTGCAGGAGATAGCAGGTATTGTTGAGTCCCGGGTGGCAATGTCGGGAATGAACTTGTCGAATGACGAGTCCTGTCAAGACGTGACGAGATGGAAGAAGTGCAGGGTGTCTGGTTGCAAATGGCAACTCATGACAATGCTTCAAACGTCCGCCGACGCGGAGAACATCGTCACGATCGAGAAAGGGTGAAAGTTTTCGAAAGGGTCTTGAACAGGGTTTGCCGTTGCGTAACGACGCGATTTCGACGGCAAATACCTTCTGCTGTACATGTTTGACAATGTACAACAAGGCAAAATGGAGCTCTGTATCCGAGAGAGGTCCTGTGAACTTCTCATCGGACTTGCATTTGCAGAACCGATAGAAATAGGCGACAGCGCCCTGAATCTTCCGTAAGGAGGATATGCGCAAAAAGAGGTCGTCGATGTCAATCGGCGGCGGCTGCGGCACACGCACGACCAAAGCGAGCTTTCGCTCTTCAGACGCAATGTCTGGGGAGGACACGGAGAATTTGTCATCCGGCCATGTGTCATCCGCTGATGACAGAAAAGGTGGGCCAGACCACCAGAGGGAGCACGAAAGCATGTCTTCGGGAAACAATCCGCGCGAAGCTGGGTCGGCGGGATTGTCCGATGTTGAGACATGTCTCCAACACTGAGGCGGGACACGCTGTTGAATATGCTCAACACGGTGAGCAACAAATGTTTTCCAGCGGTGCGAAGAGGAACGCACCCAGCTGAGAACAACCGTAGAATCGGTCCACGCAAATATGGCATCGAACTGTACGGTTCCTGCGAGCGCTGCAACGGTGAAGGCAACGAGATTGGAAAGTAGGACCGCTGCACACAATTCGAGACGGGGTACGGTCAGCAATTTGACTGGAGCCACCTTTGATTTGGCGGTTAGGAGACGAATGGTGGGAACACCATTTCGAAGGTAACGAACGTACAACACGCTCGCGTACCCAGATTCAGATGCGTCGCAAAAGGCGTGCAACTGGCACCTGTCTGCAGGCGACGGAAAAGTATGCCGTGGAATTTGCAACCGCGAAAGTTGCGATAGCTCGGATTGAAAACGCAACCACTGCTGACATACGATGTCTGGAGGGGTGTCGTCCCAATCAAGGCCAAGTTTCCATAACCGTTGGATTAAATGTTTGGAGAAAAATGCAACAGGGCACAGAAAGCCGAGCGGATCGTAAATCCGAGCCACCTCCGACAAGATGGACCGTTTTGTGCACGGTAGTTCATTTGGATGAACCGTGAATGAAAAGGTGTCTGTTGCCGCTTGCCACTGGAGGCCAAGAATTTTTACAGTATTGTCAGCAACGTCACTGAAAGTGGACGGCTGAGTTCGAACGTGATCAAGTGGTATGTCTTGCAGCACATCAGGGTGATTGCTTGCCCACTTGCGCAATTCAAAGCAACCCGATTGGAGCAGGTTGATTAGCTGCGTTTGTAATTCCCGTGCTGATTCCACGGAGTTCGCACCGCAAAGTAGATCGTCTACATACAAATTACGGCGAATTGCCTGCGAAGCCAATGGAAACTTCGAGGCGCTTTGTTCTGCCAAGTGAAGCAACGTGCGAACCGCTAGAAACGGTGCCGAAGAAACACCATATGTAATGGTGTTCAATTGGTACGTTTCAATGGGTCGATCAGGGGAGAAACGAAAGCGAATGAGTTGATACTTGCGATGTTCGGGCGAGATAAGTATCTGCCGATACATCTGACGGATGTCACAAGTAAAAACGATCGGCTCACACCGAAACTGCAGTAGCAAAGCTGCTATGTCCTGTTGTAACTTAGGACCGACGAGAAGCGTCTCGTTGAGAGATAAATGATTCGGCGCTTGCGCCGAAGCATCAAAAACGACGCGAATTTTCGGCTTGTCGTCTTCGATCTTGACGATCGGATGATGAGGGATGTAATACGCCTCAGAATCTGGAGGTTCTGCGTCCAGCAAGGTCATGTGACCTAGGTCGAGGTAGTCGCGCATGAACGCTATGTACAGATCACGGAGTGTGTCCTGACGGACCAGGCGACGTTCGATAGCTAACCAACGGCGGTCAGCCATAGACCTGCAATGTTCAAAGGTGGGGGACTCCCTTTTGAAGGGAAGCGAAACCCCAAAACGACCTGACGGACAACGGTAGACAGAGTCCCGGAAACAAATTTCTGCACGTTCATCATCTGGGGACAAACGTGTTTTGGACGATGGTGACGAGATTTCCTCTACTTCCCAAAATTTGTGCAGAGACTCGTCGATTCCAGTTGGAGTGCAAACCAAAAAGGAATGCAGAGGTTTTGACGGGGTTTGAAAGGGACCGAGAAGAGCCCAGCCAAAAATGGTGTTTATGGCAACAGGCTGTGACGGACCTGACGAGACGATTCCCTCTTTCACGACTGACGGATAAACGTCGGCGCCCAACAACACTTGAATGGGGCCTGGCTTGAACCATGTGGGATCCGCCAGATTCGATAAGTTCAAGTGGAATTGATCCGGGTTCAAAGCGGTGTCTGGCAGGTTACCACAAATCCTGCGCAGGACAATTAACTCCAATTCAGGGATTGGGAGAGACTCATCATCAGCCTTGACCTGGCAAGTGACTGTGCCACACGTCGAATTGGCGGGGGTGAGACCCAAGCCAAAAACGGGCACATTGTGATTTGATGGGGATAGACCCAATTTGCGCACGCAGGAGTCCAAAATAAACGATGCCTGACTGGCAGGGTCTATGAGCGCACGGAGGCTTTGGTAGCCTCCCCACCGGTCACGAACGTGAACGATTGCCGTGGCCAACAAAACATGAGCTGCCTTGAGGCTTGAGGCGAGATTCGTCACCGAATTCGCGACATTTTCTGGAAGACCAGGGGAAACGATTTGCGGTAATTCAACTGGATTCGATAAAGAACTGGGTGACTCATGACCTGCAGTTCTATGTGGCTTGGGGAAGTGCAGCAAGGTGTGATGCCTTGCGTGGCACTGCCGACACGAATACGACGATGGACATTTTGGAGCGCCGTGATTGGTGCTCAAGCAGTTGAGACAGAGCCTTTTCTGTTTGACCGCCAAATATCTGTCATTTGGGGACATTGACAGAAAAGTCTTGCACGCGGTGACTCTATGACTTCTCGCCCCACAATGAGAACATGCTGACTCATGCGACGTCGCTGGGGCAGATGAAGTCTGAGACACCAACGTATGTGAGGCCCACGACTTGCGGCTGACCTCGGGCTTCACGGTAACGGTGTTTGCCCGTGTGGAGCGGGAGTTCGCTTGCGTTTTAGAATTTAAGGCAGTTGCCTCGAAAGCCTTGCATTGGTCGAGCACGAAAGACTTGACGTCTTCGTATTTGGGGAAGGGGGTGCCAGCTGACTGCACCTCGAAACGTTTTCGCGTCGACTCATCGAGTTTCTGGAGCAGAATGCTCGACAGGGTGAAATCCCACAGGTCGATATGCGGATACTGCTCGAGCGCCACTAAATTTTCGTTGAACGTGTTCACAAGATGGCGAAGCGCTTGCGCGGAGTCAGATGTGACGGAGGAGGCGTTCATCATCGACTGCCAGTAAAAAGTGACTAGCACGCGGTCGTTCTGGTATCTCTCAACCAACGAGTCGAACGCAATTATGTAATTATCTCCCGTCAATGGCAGGTGTTTAACCATTGAGAGAGGTTCACCAGATAAAGACGAGATCAGATACTGAAACCGTTCAATATCTGAGAGAGACTGGTTTCTGTGTATTAACGCCGTGAATAGATCATAGTATGGTGGCCATGATTTTAACTTTCCGTCGAACAACGGCAACGCGATTTTTGGCAATCGGACATTGCTCCGGCCTGTCTCGAACCAAGTTTGCGAGGCTTGGCGAGAGAGCGAGGAAGTCGGCTCTGAATT